>OY292408.1:14796746-16140443 GCA_958496275.1 Zele albiditarsus
ACCACATCCATGGGGATTATTGATTACATTTATTGAACTCATTAAAAATCCAACATACAAATTTTGGACCCATGAATTTGTGCACTGTGCACCAGAAATAGAAAAGTTAGTTTGATTAATTAATGAGTAATTATTGCTTTATACTCTTCTCAAATACTAAAAATAAATTATGTTTGTATTTCATTTTATAGGCTTTTTGAATCGGTAGCGCGTTCGTGTATGGTCCAGAAACAAGTGCAGCCTACTCCAGAACCGGAGCTACCAGAGTGATAAGACGTTTTTATATTTAAGCCATCATTAATTAAACTTCTGTGTACAGTAAATTCGTAAATATTTCGCGTGTAAAAAGTCACTTATTTTACGATTAAGTGTGTATAATAGTTTGAAGTTTAAATAATAACTTTTTTTTCTCTCATTTTGGCGAACATATATCGAATCATCGTACATCAATTAAGTGGAATCATAGAAAATGTAAGGTAAATAATAATACAATTGATATGTTACTATTTTAATAAAAACGTCACTTAAAAATATTGTGTAAAAAAACAAATGTGAAACAAAAATAACATGTAGAAAGAGTGTAGGAAAAAAAAAAAAAAAAAATAGGTAAATCAAGCCTAAGAAAATCGTGTCTTTCGCATGGAATTTGTTTATAAAAATGGAAGTGTCCGTGGTATTTCATATTGATATAAGTGTTTGAGTACAAAAAACCACTCTTCCCAGTGTGAGGAGCAATGAAAAATAATGAAACACACAAATAATTAGATATACCTATCATAAACTTTAATGAAGTTAACAATGGTGTTCAGTAGACTTTATAATACAAAAAAAACATGGCATTTTTTTTTCTTTTAGTTCTGATTCAGTATTTACTGTATTTACTCGTAATAAATGGCACAAGTTTAATATTGATCAAACTTTTATATAATTTATGTGTGATAATTAATGTTGGGTCACATTTTCCAAATAATATTTGGAATTACAAAAAAAAAAAAAAAAAGGAACTTCACGTTCATGTAAGTATCGACGTGCATGAGAATTTTTTTTATGTGGACCAACATAAGGAGTTCCGTTGAAAGATAATGCCGAATAGCAAGATACGAGAAATGACAACGGCCTCCGCCATTGTCCAACTTTGAAGGCGACAATCGGAGCAGATTCCAACGCTATATAGAAACGCCAAATAATTTCGCAACTTTCTCTTTTTCTTCTTAGATATAATGAACAAAAGTTGACATTCACACAATAGAAATGAGGGCAAGACACGGATAATTTTTTTAACGTTTGACAGGACGATACACAACGCCAGCACCCATATGATTCGTATATTCAGCGTTGAATCATTTTCGGATGGTTTTTCTTTCCTTCCATTGATTTTGCGGTAACAAATAATTCTAACTCATCAGAGCGGATCTTATATTGAAAACAAAATTATATAAAAGAAAACAAAAATGATATTTTCTGCGAAAAAAGGCATGACAATATATTATGTTTATTCATGAATAGGTACAGGATATGTACAAAATTGTAACGCTATTCATCGCGATGTTAATTGGTCACGCGTAGCGTGATAGGAATCGCGTTCTTGGTCGGGGAATTTAGTTGGAAGATTTGGACTGTGTAAATTGCATTTTGCATGATATCTTATTCCTGCTACATCCACTTCATAATCACCCGACAGCACATACTCTTTCGTAACTTGTTGTAGTTGACCTTTATCATCGATGTTTTGTATAAATCCAAGACAGACCTGCAATTTAAACGTAGCATCAAAATCAATTTCAATTGCGTACTCATTACGATAAAATAAGTTGCGCTACTCTAATTAATTAAAGCAATGAAAAATGATTGCAATTCACCTGACTCTTAAAAGTGAATCCATAACCAGTCGTAGTTGTCATACCACAATATTTTCCATTTCTGTAAATGGGTTCGCCACCCCAACACCAAGTATCAAAGTCAGCATCGTGATCAATCAATATTAATTGAACGTATTTACGTTTAACACCGATATCTCTTTGCCTTAATAGCGCATCACGCCCAATAAAGTCAATGTCTTTCTAAAAATGATAACGAAACAACAGTCTGAATGATATAATCTACCAATAATCGAAGACATGGTTCCATTTTATGATTATCAACATACATCAAATTTAACGCGCCATGCACGACCACACTCTAAAGGTGTGGTAAATGTGTCCAGATCTTGACCCCAAAATGCGTAGAATTTTTCAACTCTTAACGCGCGAGTCGCATAATATCCAGCATGTTTTATTCCATAGTTAGCTCCCGCCTCAATCAATCGTGTATAAACATGAAGAGCAAACTGAATGGTAATAAGAATTGATATTATCTATTTGTAGTCACTTGGATATAATTTGTCATTTGTGTCCAAGTTTTACCTCATTTGGAATATACAATACGTAACCCAACTCGCCAGTGTGAGTTAAATTCATTGTTCGAATACCATTGGCCAAGCCTACATCGAGTTCTTTGAATGTAAAGAAAGGAAAATTTTTCGGACTAAGATCTGTATCAGTGAGTTCAGTTAACAGTGGTTTAGTTGCTGGGCCCATTATACAAATTGCTGTGTAAGCTGATGTAACGTCTGATACAGCTACTGACCCATCAGCGGATAAATGACGATTGATCCAATGTTTACAACGAGTTTGTTGAATTGTTGGTGCAATCATCATGTAACTAAAACGATTACGAAATTTATTAAATTATCTTCAACATGATTTGTGTCAATCTTTTTTATCATCTATCACTTACTGATTGTGCGCTATCCTGGCTAAACTACAATCATTCTCATATCCACCTCGATGATTTTGCATCCCTGTATGAATAATACTGCCAACTGGTACATCGACATCATTGGAGCACAAATACTGAAGAAAATTGACTACTTCTGTGCCATTTGACTGTAAAATTCGTATAGAGTGGTTGGTTTTTGCTTAAAGTCTATCAGGTTATCTTGAATTAATTATTATCGTTACCCAAAGATCGATTTTTGTGAATGAAGAATAATCACTGAGTCCAATTGTTTCTCGACACGCGGCATATTCTCGCGCTACTGGATCAAACCACGGTGGTTTACCGAATGTATTTGTATATGCAATTTTGTATTTTCTTGTATCATCAAGCGGATCTAGATCTGAATAAAAAATGAATCAATCTAGTCAGATGGAAATGAGGAAATCGAAATGATGCGATGGAATGAAATTTTACCGTCATCTTTATCGAATTCAAACCACGATGGCCTCTCATACCCCATCACTTGTCCAAATACAGCGCCAGCTTCTTTGAGTTTCGGATAAATTGGTGACATGCGAAGGTTACGTCCAGTCATAAATTCTAGTTGAGGATATTGCAATGCATAATGCATACTTGGCACTTCTCGAACACGATCGCGCAAAAATTTTCGATTATTGTGTAGTCCCAAAAATCTGGACACATCCAATTCGTACGTATCTACTGGCGCTGCACCATTAACAATCAATTCTGCAGTGGCACGTCCCACTCCACCTGCTGCTGACATACCGATTGTCTTCATACCAGCAGCGATATAATAATTTTTAATTTCCGGCGCTTCACCAACGATCCATTTGCAATCCGGCGAAAATGCTTCAGGACAATTGCACAATTTTTCTAATTCTATATCACCCATTGATGGAATTCGGTGGAGCATTTGTTCCAATAGCACATGAAAATGATCCCAGTCTTCAGGTAAAATTCGTTCAGAAACACTCTCTAGAAAAGTACAATTTTGTTGTTATAGCAGTTTGATAAATGATAGTCAATTAAATTGTTTTAAAAAGAAATTGTAATAAAAAAATTTGAATCTAATGGATTTACATTCAAGCCTAACCAGGTATTGTTCCATCTTCGTATGCCGGTTTGGCTTGTGGTTCGAATCCACCAGCAACTAAACATCCATTATGTTCACGAAAATAAACGTAACCATCGAGATCACGAATTACTGGCGTCATAGGGTCTATATTGGGAAATTTTTTCGTGTGCAAATAGTAGTGTTCAACAGGATGGAGAGGCACCTGGAAATTTAATTCACTTTTAATCTCATTCTATTTATGAATCACCAATTATAACAAACAATTCAAATTATTTTATATTGTTCTAATATACCTTAACATGTGGTTCGCTCAGTTTTCCTACATTTCGCGCCCAAAATCCAGCACAATTCACAAAATGTTCACACTCGATAGATCCTTGTGTTGTATCGATTCTCGACACACGTCCATCAGTACTAATTACTTTCGTTATTTTGCACTTTTCAAATACTTGTACACCTGAAAATACAAAATCAATATCAACTCAATAAATATATCATTTCAAAATCATATCAATATAATATCAAGTTCATATACCTCGCCTCTGTGCTTCATTGATTAAAGTTAAGCATGTTTGATATGGATCGGTCACACCATCGCCTGGGATCCAAATACCACCAATCAAATCATCCACTCGTAACAGTGGGCACAATTCTGAAGCTTCTGATGGAGTAACCAAATGGCATTCAATATCGCGCGATCTACATAAAAAGAATACCAACAAGAGTCATAAAAAAAAACAATTGTATACTTCGCAAACAAATAAATGACATCGTATGTAAAAAATATTGTTACACAGCTTGAGCTTTCATTCTTCGAAATACTGTCATCCTATCTCGTGTTCTAGCAAGACACAAACTCCCACATTGCTTCCATCCTGTGGGCAAACCTTGTTTCTCCAATTCTTTATAAAGTGAAATACTATCTTGTGTAAGTTTCACTTGGGGATAACTAGGTTTAAATGCCCCAACTAAACCAGATGTTTGCCATGTTGTACCTTCACCAATTCTAATTGCGAAAATATTATCATTCGACGATTAAATTATTCTTCATTCATATACCCAGTCTCCAAAAGTAATTTTACCTTTCACTTTCGAGTATTACTGTATTTGGTCCCAATCCCAGAGCTGCAAGATGATATGCAACTGCTGCTCCCATTATACCACCACCACAAATAACAACTTGCTTATCCTTTGGAAGTAACGAATCGTGGTCTGTTGTCAATCCACGTATCAATTGCCATCGCGGTGTAATTGATATGATTTGTGGTTTTAATAATGTTCGCCAATAAAGAATATTCAGATTTTTACAATAACTTGGTGTTTTGTGCCACATTATACTTTCAATACCAATTGATTGATCGTATGTACGAATCTATTATCTATGAAATGGAACAAATTGGTTCATATTATTGCTGAGATTATTTTGATTTGATGATAGAAGTTCATTAAAGCATATAATATACTTACTATAAAAAACTGATTTTTGAGGTTATGGCTATGTTAACGAAGTGAATAACTTATCAATTCACATCTTATGTGACTCGACGATAATAACTACGAATTATTTCGCTATGATACGAATCCAATTGGTGAATATGTAAAGTGAGAGTATGAAAGAGAGGAAAAAAGACACTCGTGAGGCTGGATACATATAACTATATTTTAGTATGGATGGATGGAAAGATTTATTTTGCTATGGAATAAATGAGATGCCCGATTTAGATGAATCATATAATGAATAATATATCATATTTATGGGGGAAAATTAGTATTGGAGATAGTTGGCAATTCGTTTATTAAATAAGCTTAATAGCCCATACAGAAATATTATGTTACAGAATTGTTCTTATTCCTAATTCATATGTTATCAGTTTTCTTCTATATTTGTGTTTTTTAATATTTTTCACGAATGACATCATAAACGTTTGGAATTCGCATTTTCATGTCGATTGGATTCTAATATTCTAAATGAAAAAATAACAATTAGATGAAGTGCATTATTAACATAAATATATTTATCATTATTGCGCACAATTTTTTTATTACTTTTCATGTATTTTGAAAATTATGATACGAATTTGTGAAAAGTCACATTTCAAAGAAGCTAATTACATCACATTTATGAATTCTTTCAAAGACTCTCAATTCAGATATTAATTTGCAAATATCGGAATAACATTTCTCCGCTGTCACATTCATCTTCGATTTTTACGTGATACAACATGCATCTTCATCAAGCACAAAGAGGCGGCAAATTGTTGCAATAAAACCAATTAGTTGTCGATATGTTCATATCATTCATGACATACATTGTCAACGATCGTTGATACTTTCTCTTCCATGTAATGCGGGAAATAAATTTTTCTGGAGAAACCAATACGCATCTTCAGCTGGTTTTTCTTCCTCCTAAGATTGATCGTCCTTGTTTTCTTTCCCATGTGCTCACCACGTGTAGCTAAAGTTTGTTGTGAGCTGTCTCTTGCGCAATATGAAAAGGGGATGGAATGAAAACTTCAGCGCTTTTGGCCAATCACACACGAGAAATATTAAGCGGGTAAGAAGAAAATTGAGACCGAAAGCGCGCTGTTCATTTCGAATTTTCTTCCTTTGCACCGATCAACATCATCGCAGCCAATAAAAGAACGTTTTGTTTTGTTGTAATCTTATATGCAATCCGCTATTGATCAGTTATGTAGGACATACGTTTTTGCAAAACCCGCCAGTTTTAATTTATCTTCTTTGTATATTTTTCAAATTTCCGATGTGTCTTAACGTATTGCTTCTAATTTTCGATACTCTAAAAATACTTCAATTAATCACTAAATAATTTTCATGCGTGTATATTCTACTCTTTTTGTGGCACAAATAAGGTAGGATAAAGTGCTACGCCGCAACTTTCATTTGGCTTGAAAACGAAACCACTTTTGCTTGGAGTAAATAAATCAAATTCACGGATGATTAATGGCAAATTAGAATGCTTTTATTGCTTTTTATTTATGTGTATTATATAAGTATGCATAAAGAACCAAAAATTGTTAGTTCAAAAATATTTTTAGATTGAGAAAAAAAAATTACAAGAGACATTGTTGACAATAGAAAGATTGGACACCGAAAAAATTTACATTGTGTGAGCGTATCATCAATATCTTCAAAAATATATATATAGTGACATAGGTTATGTCATATTCATTACATATAATAATTAAACTGAAGCAATGAAGGAAACCACGCATGTAATGTTTTTCCATGAAACCAAATACATTTTTTGTATCCCCTTTTTTTCAATACATTACAAAATAGACTTGATGTGAATTCCATTAAATTCCATGTCAAAGTATCTGAATAATACGAATCATGGTTGTAGTATGGCTTCTTAAGGCACTGATATAGCACTTTGTTTCTCTGATAATAATAATAATAATATAACAATATTAATAATAATGACAATAGTTCATAACTAAATTGAGATTGTTTTTCTGTTTTTTCTCTTGCCGTGCAATTGTGTAGTTATTTTGTTATTGGAATGTATTCCAAAGAAGATAATAAAGTTTACATTACGTACACTGCGTTGCCGGGCTTTCAGTACATAAATTTGGAAAATTTTGCGATTTCCATTTGTTCATTTGTATATGTTAAATCAGTCAGAATTAATTTAGATTCTACATAAAAATATAAATTAATAAAGAGATATTAATATTAGTTGCCGTGTAATTTGTTGTCATTTAGGTAAATCTTGTGCATAAATTTTTGCCCAAATGTGATTGAGATTCATTGATTAAGAATTAATTGATGTGGAAAAAAAAAAATACTTTTAGATATTGCAAGAAAAAGTTCATCTTTTTTGTTTCTTCTTTGCCCAAAGTTCTTTTATCTACCATGACGTCCAAGATATGCCTTGCAATTTGGACACGTATGATGAACGTCCATACACTCATCAATGCAGCAAGGGATCAAGCAACAACCGAGGAAACATCTGCAATATATCAATCAAATAAAATTTGTTCATCGATAATGACACTAAAAAAAATATTGAATTCAACCCACCCAAGTAATGCAATGACCACACCAGAGATATAAGCGATCATTCCTGGCTCTGTTTTAGTTGCTGTTTCAATTTCTGCATGACAATGAGGACAGATAGTGTGTGTTGGTCCAGGTCCCAATGGAACTATTGTTGTTACTATAGTAGGTCCAGTAACATCTGGTATAAATATGAGAATAAAAAAAAGAGAACAGATTAATGAATATGATTACAAATGTATATATTCATTTGATTTATCAACATAACTCCAATATAGTTACAGAACTAACATGTCGGTGCTGGAGTGAATGGACTCGCTGGTGGTACACCGCCTACACTTTGAAAGTAACTGGGCGGTGCTGATGGTGGGGGCTCATCATATGAAGGTGGTGGTCCGTTTTTATACATGATGATGAATGTCTAGCTGCCTGCAAACAAAAATTCCATGAGTTAAAACTACAAGTGCTAAATTCAGTTCAATATTGAACACAACATAATTATTACTACTTCAATATTACAATTTACCACTTATAATTCGTATACTCTAACACAATTAATAATCAATCTCTCGTTACACATCTACTCTTAGAACAAGTAATTCAAAGGTCTGCTGTATTAAAATATCAATGACAAAATCCATTCAAGCAACACTTGGACAGAAAAAAATAAGATAAAAAGAAAAGAATACAACGTACTACGAAAAAAAAAAAAAAAAAACCCAACTTTTCCTAGACGTTATCTGAAACGTCTCAAACACGAATGTGACTAGTTTCCTAAATATATACACGACCCAATTACAAAATTAAAAATCCTATCAATGAACAGTATTGAGTGGGAACTGAAAAAAGAAAAGCATGAAATTTAATTAAAAATAAAAAATAACAATGACGACATAGGACGTAAAATAAAAGAAAACATAAAAAGTTTCAAGGTTGTCTGTTTATACAATATGATCAATATATACATACACATATGTATAATACACATGCAATAATCAGTGTTTACATATTTGAATTTACCCAGATGATGTGAGCCAAATATAATTAGAATTTTAATGTCTATTGCTCACAACTACTGTGATAGCCAATAGTCACTTGTAAAGTCGGTAATAGCACTGATTTCCAACACTATAATTGTGGAAACAGCACAACTTCACGGCCGCGCAAAGACGCGGTTATATATGTTTATGTATATATGAGCTACATACATCTATGAGCATGATGAAACATGCGTACATCAACGTATATGTATACATATATACAACATAACCTCACATATTGTATGCATGAATCTTTTTATGGATAAAAAATTTTTTGCATGAAAGAAAAATACATTTAGCTCATGATGGTAAAATAATTGTGTATTAGATATGTACCATATTATGTATAAAGAAATAACATCAGGCGCCATCTTGAATTTTTTTAGAAAATCCATGTGTCGTTATCTACTATTATTGTAACAAAATAATAATCAACATTCGATGCGGGTGTTCACCGCAAATATTTTTGTTCCATATCGGATGTGCTCAATGTTTCTCAATTGTTCCTCAGTACAACTGTACAACACAAAGTGTGTACGTGAGATTTTACAGAGTGTAATGCAAATGGTATTTCACATCAGTAATATCGATTCTCTCACGATATCATACTTATATATTTTAGAAATATATATATAATGTGTATATGGTGTTCATTGTGAGAACGAAGAATTTAGTAGACACCACACGAAGAGATTATAAAGAGAAAATGCAAAAATTTGAGATAAAAATGTATCATTTTTATCATAATCATCATCATGATCAGAATCAGCATCACAACCAACAACAATTATTGCAGATTATATATTGGTGTTAATGATTTTCATATATATGTGAAGGAGAAAAGGCGAGACAGTAATAGCTTGAAATAATGACATTTTTGTTTAATTATTATTGTAAATAACGATAGCATAATAATTGACTGCTCCAAATTTATATGAGCGTCAGATTGCATTTCCATTCTCTTTGATATTATCATTATAATTATTATTAAGTTCCTTTTTTCTTCTTTGTGAATGAACGACTGCAGATGTTCTACAGTGGTGGAAGAACGGGATCTTCAAGGTCCTTGACTGTTGTATTATTCTATTAATACTATATATATATATATATATAGAATAGTTTTGTGAATCTCGATTTTATTTGTGTCGATTTCAAAGTGATAGAGATTGCGTTATTTATTGGGTGGAAATAATTCGACGAAATTATATTGGCAAGATGGTACTGGGTAGAAATGATAAGAGAAAGAGGAAGGAGGGTGACTTGGTGGACCTTATGGATCCACTCTCAGAGTCTCCAAAAAGGTTTGAAATTTTTTGTGGATATGGACTTTAATGTTTGATAATAATTTTTTTTTTATGGTTAAAATTTATTCATCACTGATTTTTTTTGTAGAGCTAAAGTTCATGCTCAGAGAAAATTTGCACAAGGTGCCGCAACTGTGTTCACTTTGCCCCAGGCTCTTGTTAAGGAGAAAGAAAAATCTAAACCTACAATGCTTACTGAATTGATAACACACAAACGTCCTAATACAGAGGATTTCTTGACGTTTCTTTGTTTCCGAGGTAAATAAGTATCAGTTTGTTCAATCCAATGATTCGGATATTTTTTGATGCACTGATTATTCATACTTGGTTTGTGTTTCAATTTTTAGGCACATCAATACTGCCACCTAGTCTGAATTTCTTCAATGTGGGCACCAAAAAAGATAAATCTGAGACAAAGTCATCGAAGAAACAAAACAACAATAGTCAATCAATTTCTAATATAACTGCCACACCAATTAGAGTGGCAAAAGTCGAATCGAATCACAATACGATATCTAAAACTAATAAATCAACTGATGTAGATAAGAAAAAAGTAACGAATGATATTCAGAAGAATGTAAACAAATATAAAACAGCAACATCAACGATACAAGCATTGAAGAAGAAATATCAAGAGCAACGTTTGGCTAAACAGAGGATTGAAAATAAATTCAAGACTCAGTGTGTAATGAGAACACGTTCGACTACCGGTCGAACATTACTCAAACCCACGAGTAAATTAGCACCAAGAAAATTTCTACGACCAATTGAACCGAAACGCCATTGTTTACGCAGTAATACACTTATGGAAAAATCGCGTAAAGTTATTCCACAAAAAAGTAAATTAATTGCAAAAACAAAGAAAAAACCTGTAGTTAAAGGGCAAAGCAGTGAATCCTCATCCTCTGAATCGTCATCAGAAGATGAGCGTAAATCCGATATAAAAGTATCATCGCAGCAATCGAAACGACCAATAAAAACTAATAAAAAAGTTGTATGCACGAGAAATAAAATAGATTCACGACGAGTGACACGATCGCACAGCGAAGTTGTACCGTCAAATCATCGAGCGTCATCGCAACGTCCATCGAGGAAAACAAAGGAGGCTGCAGCCGTTTATATGGAGATACTCAGTAGAAAATTAGTGAGTCCAGATTTGGAAGTCGATGAAAATTTATCAATGGACAGTTATCCGGAATTACCAAATGCACGACGGACAACACAAACGGAAAATGAAATGAAAGCTAAAAATAAGATTATTAAAATTAATAGAGAAAAAGAAACGAAGCGCGATGTATCAGTTGGTAGTAAATCTGGTGATAAATCAAAGACTGAAAAGAATTTATTGAAATCTAAAAAACCAATTAAACCACAAAAATATTCTGACAGTGAAGAGGAGTCTGTGAGTTCAGAGGAAAGTAATATTGCACGACCAATTACCAGGCGCAGTAGTGCCCATTCAGTTGTACCATTAGTGAAACCATCTACAAGTCGAAGTTTACGTTCATCAGTCCGAAATTCACCACAAAAATCTGAAATTACTCCAAAGTTATCGCCACGAGATAGTGGTAAAACGTTCATAAAACGAAAACGTGAACAAATCACCAATAAATCATCATCGAACAATGAGAAACCAAATACTCCAACTGCGAAGGAAAAAAAATTGAAGAATAAAGTGGGATCACAGGATTCTGAAGATGAATCATTGGGCTCTGTCTTGAACAAAATGAAGAAGAAACGTGAATTAGCTGAAGCAGCTGAGGAAAAGTTGCTTCAAGATAAACATTCACAAAAAAGTGTAGAAGTAAAGGTAAAAGTTGATTCTTCAAAAATATCAGATGATGAAGGATCTTTCCGTGGTTTTACAACAAAGGCCATAACAAAAGTGTTGATTTCATGTACGTCACATGCGAGCGAGAATTTGATAATATCTGAAGAAAATAATGTCAAACCGAAGGTGATTGTAACGCCAGAAACCGCATCACCGGCAGTTACATTGTCGAAGGAGAATAAATATCCAAAAACTGAAGTAGTCGGGTCAATGATTCCACCAGCAGAAACCGTAAAACCCGAGCAAAAAGAATCATTATCGTCTAGTAATGCCCAAGTTGGATCATTATCTTCTATACCCAGTTTATCAGAGTCTGAAAAGAAATGTATTCATGTAGCAGCTAGTAGTCCTACACCCATTATTGATATGCCACCAACAACGACAACAGGTCGAAAAGAACGTGTCAATATGTCAACGGAACAGATTGAAAAATGGTTGAATGAAAGTTCAATGGCGAAAGAGGAAAGTAATGCCGAAATGGAAACAGTTTCGACATTTTCATTTGAAGTTTCGGAAAAAAATAAATCAGATATGAGTCACTTGTCTATTCCAACGCGTATTCAACATTTAGTGAGACCGGTAAATGTGGCAATAGCAAAAATGGCAGAAAAAATACTTCCAAAGAATCGTCGTGGTGGTCAAATGACAGCAGCGACAATGGTTACTGGCACGGGAATTGCATTGGCAAAAATTCCAGCCACTACTAACTTAATACCGACAAATAGGAATAAAATTAATGCTGATATCAAAGAAATAATAAAAGGGCGGATTGCAAGAGCAGGTATTGTATGCGTCGCGAATAAAGAAACAAGCGCATTCGATGATAATAGTGATGTAAGTTCACGCGCTGATGGAACAACGTCAACCGAAGGATCACCAGATAAAAAATCACCGGAAAAAAAACCCATTTATCAACAACGTAAAACATTTTTACCAAAGGTGAAAGAACGAAAAATCGCAATACCAAGTATCAATGCTTTCTCGCCTGAGAATGAAAGTAGTGTGTATGCATTTGAAAGTGATCCGGAAGCGCCTGTGAGTACACCATTCAGGAGAAAGCAGCGTGACAGTAAATCGGGGGCATCAGGATCATCAGATATGGAAGCATCACGTGCAGAAAGTGAAGATGGAAATGTCAAAAGTCCGTGTAAATCCATGGAAAAAGATGAAAAAGAATTATCAAATACAAAAAATGTCGGTACAAGCAGCGATGATGTCGAGATGGATGCAATTAAATCAATAAATTCACCTATTGACATTTCAAATCATTTGAATAAATTTCAATTGCCAGAAAATTTTCGAAATTTATCAAATATTCAACTTCTACCACTCAGTAAGATCCCAAATGTATGGAACAATGTCAATTGTAGTGCGTCTATTGCAGTCCAAGTAAACTTCGATGACCAATCGCAGGATCAACAAATAAATCCATTAAATATAGACGGTGGACAACAAAAAAGTACGGAAATATCAACGCAAACTGAAAGCACCAATGAAAATGATGATGACAGTGATGCACACGTATTTTACATTCCTTTGCAAACTGTCGCGAGAAATGGACCAAATATGGTTCCGGGTCAACCACTTATTCAAGGTGTAGCGGTGAAACTTGGTACAGAGGGGCCTAACGGACCCAATCAACGTGTACTGTTGCGAGCTCAATTAGTGACAAAACGACCATTGGCCGTTGCTCGTTGCCCTCCAATTGGAACAGTTCAGCCAACAACTAGAACACCACCATCTGGAGCGAGTGACTCGATTCCATCTACTTCCGCTTCATCGATGACTTCAACACCTGTGATTGCACCCAATGCTCCTATTGCACCAGCTTCGCCGCAAGTTCAGCCACCAATAGTTCATAATACTGAGAAAAATATTGACAATAAACCACCATCAACAAAGAATACCGCCAATGTCAGTACAGAAAAAGTTCAAAAATCTCCAAAGGTATCGCGTGAAAGAAAGAGTTCTATTGAAACAACCAAACCTACGAAAAAGAATCAATCGAAAGCTAAGAAAGGTAATGATTCCATGTCTACGATTAATAAAGCATTCCCAAGTATGGAAGTAAGGGGCGAGGCGCGTTTGGTTGAAGCTCCTACTTTTCATCCATCGGAGAAAGATTTTCAAGATCCATTGGAATATATTGATAAAATTCGTCCAATAGCTGAAAAATATGGAATTTGTCGTGTGGTACCACCATCAAATTTCAAACCCGAGTGCAAAGTATCAGATGATATGCGATTCACCGCTTACAATCAATATATACATCGTATGCTCCATCGTTGGGGTCCAAATGTCAAAGAAATGATGGCAATTAAAAAATATTTAGCAACACAAAGCATAACATTAAATCAACCGCCGTGGGTTGGTGGAATGGAAATTGATTTACCACATTTATATCAAACTGTTCAGAGTTTGGGTGGTTTGAAAGAAGTTATTGAAAAAAAGAAATGGCAAAAAGTCGCTGATGGTATGAAAATACCTAAATCCGCACAAGATCGCGTCACCAAATTGGATGATATTTATTGCAAATATTTATTGCCATACGATACATTATCGACAATGGAGAGAGAAAAATTATTCGATGAAGTGGAAATGGAGTGGAGAAAACGGGAGAGCAAAGCTTTGCAACGACTTAATGAATCATTGTCGACTGACAATGAGGACGATGAAGACGAGGATAGTTCTGATGAAATAGAGGAGTGCATTGTTAAAGGGAGAAATATGCCACTAAATGCATTTTATCGAATTGCACGTAACACACAACGCATGTGGTTTGGTGAAAATCAAGGCACAGCGTGTGAAGCTGATGGTGCATCAGCTACTGAAGTTGAAAATGCATTTTGGAAACATGTCGCTGAACGCAAACGTCATGTTTGCGTTCATGCTGCAAGTATTGATTCGAGTGGTCGTGGATTTGGTTTTTCAGTAGCTAAAAATAGTCCATTTGCGCGTCATCCATGGAATTTAAAAGTATTGACAAACAATGCAGGCTCTGTTTTGCGTGCGTTAGGACCATTAATGGGTGTTACTGTGCCGACACTTCATGTGGGAATGCTCTTTAGTGCATGTTGCTGGTATCGCGATCCACATGGCTTACCATGGATCGAATATTTACATACTGGTGCAAAAAAAATATGGTATGGAATTCCTAATGAACATAGTGATACATTCAGAGAGGCATTATCAAAAATGGTACCGCGCTTTTGTAAAAATAAAACTATTTGGTTGCCATCCGATACGGCCATGGTTCCACCAGAAATGTTAGTCAACAATGGTGTGCCATTGTGTCATACTGTTCAAGAGCCCGGACAATTTATCGTGGTATTTCCAAAGGCGTTTACATCGAGTATTTGTACAGGTTACGTTGTCAGTGAGAGTGTTTATTTTGCTCAGACAACGTGGCTAGAACATGCCGAACAAATTTTCAAGGTAATGATTAATTTGAATGATTTTTATTCTCATATCTCTTTATGACTTTGAATTTATCGAAACATTTTTGTGCCTCACAGGATTTGCAAGATAGCTGCGAGCCGTCAATGTTTTCTTTTGAGCGATTGCTCTTCAGTATTATCAATGACTCAAGATCGCACATTGATATTTTGAAGCAGGTGAATATGAAAATCATAAATTATTTCTCATCAAGATAATAGGTGCAATGAAATTGATTGAATCTGTATTTTAATTCTTCATTTTGTCGTATGGTTGTTATAGATTTTACCAGCAGTAACGAAAATACGAGAAAGAGAATTAAATTATCGGCAAGAATTAGAGTACTATGGAATAACGAATAAAGAGAAATTGCCATTGCCAGGCAATAGTAAACGTAGAAAGGGGCAGAAAGTGAAGGAAGACGAGAGTGATTATGAGTGTGAAACTTGTCGAGCAAATTTATTTGTATCATTAGTGAGTAATTCGCAGGATGACAGTGCTTATTGCCTTCCACATGCACTGCATTTAATTGGACGAAAAAAGCAAGTTCTTAAACATTGTATATTGAAGTATACCTACAGTGAGGTGAGTTATCAAATTTTGTGATGATTTTTTTTGTTTAATAAGAAATATATATTTGAACGGTATAAAAAAAAAAAATTCTTCAATCTATTCTCAGGACGAATTGGACGACTTAATTCACAAGCTGGAGGATAGAATCGAAGCCAAATCGAAAAAGTCTAATCAAAACAGGCAAATTAAGTAAGACTGCATTTAGTTTTATTTATTGAAAGCAATTTTAGGTAGCGATTATTTAACAATTTTCGCTTCGCAAAACACTTTGTGACTTTTTGCGCGGAATATATATACTCGTAACTATTTATTATGCTTCGTTTGAAATGCTGTCAAGCAGTAATGCAATGACTATTCAATATGTTCTTTTTTTTTTTTCTATTTCTCACAATAATGATTCAATGCATCACAGTAGTTTTTAATAAAAACACTTAGTCGGAATTTATTTAAAAAATAGGCGTTCGGCCGTTTATATCTGGCAAATTAGGATCAAAAAAATTATTTTGATGACATATTGTCGTAGAAGTGCCAAATTTATTATAAATATATTACGTGCGTTGAACAAAAGAAAACGATAACAATAAAAATGTCTAATTCTCTGTGTACTCCTTCTATTCATCACATTTTTTTTTCTTTTTCGAATCACACTTCCTAACATTTATTATAAATCTTTTATACAATATAAAATTTTTCATTAAGAATGGTGGTAATTCCATCGCTGATATTGATTAACAATAATATCAAATTTACAAAGCGTCTATTTGTTGGCAGCCTCAATGTGAGGACATAAAACGTGATAAATAATTTTTGGCCAGTTTTTCCAAACTTTTGTTTTTAAATCTGGTATATAAATCAAAATTGCACATCCATGCACATACGAATATTAATTGTTTATCACATATATTAGGATCATTGAGGATATATTCTATGAAAATACTCTAACATGGATACATTGGAAAAAAATTAGGCTTAAAAGCCTAAATATAATGTGAATTCTTCTTTCATAAACCTTATTTTCTATATACTTGTTCTTGAGTTTTGCACTCAAATGTGGAATCGAAAGAAAAATCGTATACCGTAATTGTTGATTCAAATTCGTAGAACAGAGTTATCGCATGAATTGTGCGAATTTTTTTCCCCATTTTTATTAATTAATGCGCAAAAAAAAAAAAAATGTAACACGAACTAGAGATGATTGAAACGTTGTTCACTCGGAAAAATGATCCATAATTCTTTTATGGAATCGAAATATTGGAATGACATGAAAAAAGTATAAACTCTACACCGAGCGTCTCAAATAAACACAATAAAAACTTTTTTCATTTGGGATACAAATGAAAAAAAAAATGTGGCAACGGAGGTTATTAATGCTATGACTGTTCGCGTCGTTGCAAAATATTGAATAGAACTTCTGAGGTATCATCTTTATCTTTATCATTATTTTCATCGTCTGTACTAAAATTTGAATTCAATAGATTGGTCAATGATGTTGATCTGTCATTCAAAAGTGGTACATGCGTTTCATGTCCATCGTCAATACTCGAACCATTAGTGGCAATTGAGTTTAAATTTAATTCAAGTTGTTCCACCATTTTTTTTTTGCTTGTCAATATTTTCTGTGTAACATGCAAAACTATACCACCAAGGCACAATAATAAACCAAAGAAATTCAATCGATTCATTCGATCGCCTTTGAATACGAATGCCAACACTAACACGAATATTTCCTGCAATAAAAAATAGCCAATTAAATTTACTCCGAATTCAAACGCGGTTACTATAATTTGATTTTGTTGTTGTTATTTACCTTTATTACACCAATCATCGACAAAGTAAGACTAGAAGTGTGTGTCACAACCATAAATTCCGAGAGCTCCATAGAAAATGCTAGGATTGTACCAGCAAATACGGCAACAATTGTCAACTGTGCATGTGGTTCATTCCAATTCACGTTTTGGAAATCTGTGTAACTTCGTGCACCTTGAAACAATCCGAAAGAATAATGATCAAACAATTAAAATGTATTATGAAAATACGTTCAAAATCAATGAAATATTGGGGTGAACTGTAAATACCCTCAAACCACGCAGCTATAGGAATTACGGCGAATAACATCCACGGTTGCATATAATACATCATATCAATGGGACTATTAAGTCCCAATTTAGATTTTTGCATTATTAATTGTGCCATTGTCCATCGTAAACCGCTTGTTAATGATGCCAGAAGACACAAAATAAAACCAAGTACATGAAATTGGTTTGATTTATATGTAAACATTATCAAACCGCCTGATATCATAACTACAACGCCTACGAGTGACCACGACTGCAATATGAAGGATATCCATATTTAGTATGAATTTTGTTATCGAAAATATATGTGCATGCTTATTTTATTCAATCACCTTTTTCTCTAATTTGAAAATTAATGCGAAGCCAAGAATGAAAAGGATAGTCGTAGATTTCATTGTGGTATAGCTAAAAGATAAGAAAAGAATGTTATCTAAAAACATTAATATTTCGTTGTAGCTGATAAGTGAAGATGAATACATTTTTTATCTGAATTAAACTTACAATGAAATGGCAATTAATGAGAGCGCCCAATTGGAAAAACCTACATCGAGACCACTAGCAATGCCTGGTGGTGCAAGTGCTGTCACAACACTCTGCCATGGTAAATATACTTGTTGATGTCCACGTTTACATTTACGCATTGTCCTTACAAATGCTGATAGGAAATATTTGACTAGCATATGGCAAGTAACTACACCAAGTGGATAATTGAATTCCTATAAAAGAGAAATTATTTCATAAATATTTTTATTCATCAATATTCATTATTTTGAAATATACTCTATTAATTTATTCACACTTACATGAACATGAAGTAGCCACTGCTGATAAAAAGTAAGCCCTACAGATAATAAAAAATAAATGGCAATTATAATGAGCGACTTTCCAAAACTGTTGAATAATGATTTTTGTGTCTTGAATGTTGTTTGATATTCTTCCGCATGTTGTAAATAATAATCCATTGTATCTGGATCATCTCTGGCGAGTTCATATTTTATATCTGGCCGTGGCATTATTCATCGGCAAAATATATTTATCATGGAATGTTTAATGCGTTTTCTGTCGTCAACTTCTAAACAGCATACTCAATATATATGTATTAATTAGAATATGATTTTTATATCGCTCTCTGAAATACAATATGGTGATTAGAATTTTATTGCCTATCGCTGACGGCCAATCACTTTATTAGTAATAATAATAATAATGATAATAATGATATTAGTGATAACTTTTAAAAATAAGAACAGTGATAATAATAGATATAATTTTTACCTTCTTGCAATAATAACAAACACGATGTTGTAACAGTGAATAGAGTATAAACATAACCTCAAATACAAATTTCATTTTATTTTTTGCCAGAGGAAGTTCGTTTGTTTTTCATACAAAAGAAATTTTTTTCTTATCGATTTTTACTTTATTATGATTATGAAATTTTGTAACTAAGTGATTATAGTCATTTCAGGCGTGATAAATACCTAGCTTTTTCACTAACAGCTGTGTACTGACAGTTTTAGAGAGCAAAGTGTAGCAGTGGCGCCACACAGCTACTGTGCGCTACTGTTTCAAGAAAATAAAATACACTCAGAGATGGTACGAGAAAAAAAAAAAAAAAAAAACGAGGAAAATAAAAATATGCAATTTTTATGTGTGCGTATGCGCCACTTTATCATTAAGCGAAGTGCAATTTGAAACGTTGAATTGCCTCATGTTCATTTTGGGTCGTGAACAATTTGTAATGATAATCATGTATAAATAATTTGATCAATTACGTTATATATTTCAGGTTCTTCTGTTGGTTGAATTCATTTTTATGTTCATAACCGTTATTATTATTCATTAATGTATTTATTTATTTATCCAAGACTTACAATTTTGTTTTGTGATATATATGCATTTCAATGCAGGAAAAGTCAGAGCAAAAAGAATTCTTTTAAATTATTTATTATCATTTTCTTTTATTGACAAATACGTTCAGTTGAAAAAAGTTTTTACACAATGTTAATTGAGATTAATATTATTGTTTTCTGTATATGATAATTCTATTGTGTATATATAGACAATCCCGATATGTTTTGTTTTGGGCAGGAATAAATTTATGTTATGGTACACTTGTTCATAATTAATTGACGTATACGCAGTGATGTATTTTGTTATATATTGAATTGATCGGAACTATAAAAATACGCGAATTTGTTCAAAGCTGAAATAATTATAATAACTATAACAATCATAATGATCAATTTGTTCGGGAAAAAAGAAGCGAAGCGTGTGCCCAAAGTTCTCCATATGAACATTCCATTCTTACCAATGATTACTCTTGTATGAAATAATTGACATTATCAATAATTAATTAGTATATTGTTTGTATAAATTATCATTGGTTCAATGTGAAAGACTTACCACCTCGCACGCAGATATATATATATATTTATGTATATGTATCAATTAATGTATATTAATAAAATACAAAAACATTTGATCATTATTATATATTACATATTAAATGTTACGGATGATGAAACTGTTCATTAGATGATTTTTACAATAGAATTTAATGGAGCGCAGTGTTATCTACGATCATTCCTACCTCCATTCCGATAACCACCTCTACCTCGTGTACTACTTTTGCCTGTTGGTGCGCTTTTTGTTCCAGTTTCGCTTGTAAATCTCGCTGATCCACCAGGAAGTCCTGTTGAACCACTACTACCATTTCCACTTTTTGTTGAACTACTTGCTGTTGTTACTGCTGGCGGTACAGTTGGAGCAGTTGCATTGGGCGGAATCGTCTGCAATTATCGAACATTAAATATACTATTATTCATCGATTCGCTCCGACTGCTCAATCATTAATTTCAAATGGAACCTTGAAAATAGCCTTCTAGATATCCTCAACAATAAATAACCCATTAACTAATATTGTCTCCATCTTACCAAAGGTTGACGTGGTGTTACTGTAATATTGTTCGCATTCCCATTGTTCGTAATAGCATTATTAATATTACTTCCAGGTGATCCAGAGCCACTTTGATTAACAAGTTGTTGTGCAAGTGCGGGATTAGGTTCACTCATATTCAATTGTTCATTTATTACCATACAAAATTCTCCAATTTTTTGTATATCTCCATTTTTGCCTGAATAAAGTGTAAGACATTGTCGCCAAACCGAAGCGTAACCTTTTGTTAATCGTACAATATCACCAGGAACTAATAATTGTCCCGGCTCATCCCATATTGATACATTCATACATGCACTTGTATCAGCGACTTTGAAAGTTCGAACTTCGCGGTTCTCTTTAGTTATTGTAGGATGGCCAACTTCAAGCACAATAAATACTACATTTATGTTTTTTTGTCCAGGCCGTATGTCTTTTATCAAAACGTATTCCATTGTTGTACGATGTTTCTATGAAACAATATCACATTCCTGACAATACACAAATTCACGAGATAAAAATAAATATAATCAAATGTGTAATGATTGTGTGGATATTAAAAATAAATTGCCACACTAATAAACATCAACGCGATGACGTCAATCTTCTTTTGACTATACTAATGAATTATTACTTGTTATAATAAGCTCTTGGATGGTTTTATATCAAATTGAAATATCTGTATTTGATTAATAATAATTTTGATATACTAGACACGGCACAGGCGCCAGATTTCTACTCAGAAAGTCTCAATGTGCGAAGGGAGTACATCAGAGCAATAGTGTGAGCGCCGTGCCGTTGGCAGCTGATAGACCTCAAGTCAGCCATTTTATTTCGACGTTCCTCTATATATCGAAATATACATATATATATTGTTCATAGTTGCGCGATTTTGAAGTTGTATGGGAATATATTCTGAGAATAGTTTATTTCCATTCCCTTTGAATATTTTTTTTCGGTGCGTGTAGCGCTATGACCAATGGCACACATTTACGATTTTGCGCGGAACGTTTGAAAAAGCGAGTTCATGTATATTTTTACACCTTTGAATTTTTCAATGAAGATACGGTAATTTGGTATTGGAATATTTTGTAATACACTTGATTGAAATGTATATGGTGTCTAGTTTTGATGATGTTTGAGAAGGGTTTGTTAATAGTTCCTATTTCATTGCTGAAAATTTCAATCATGCAATTAATTATTATTATGCATTGTTCAATCTTAAAATAAAAAATTAATGAATTGATTATGATAGCATAGTGATCATAATATTTTTAAGGACTATAAACAGTGCTATAGTTTAAAAAACTATAGGGGAATGTACTATGTACTGTAATACAACCACATAATATATAAATTTATATTAAATATAATTATATATATGTGTGTGATTTATTTCTTTGATTCAAATTTTACGAACCAACGGAACTAGCGCACCCTTGCGGCAAATAGTACAAATCGTTTATCTCACTTTTTACTTCAAATATATTTTTTAAACGCGTTACAAATACATCTATGTATACTTATTTATCACGCTACGTAAATATGTCAAGTTTACATCGAGTAGAAAGAGTAAATTCACTTTTACGTAAAAAGTTGACGATCGTTCGATGATGACTTCACAAATATTCTTGACTTATCCACCGTTATGACGGATTAGTCATACGTTCACGTACATAGAGTATTACCGTAGCTATATAGATGAATAAAAAGAAATGAACTAGGTTAAATGAAAATAGTTTTCTCTGAATTGAATGTGTATTTTTGAATTTATTGGATAGAAATAATTTCTTCAATGAAAATTTAAGTTTGTATGTAAAAAATTAATAACGAAAATGATGATGACGATATCTAATACAGTTGGTTTGATCATCAGTGGTAGTAGCTTTCTCTATACATTTCATGTCCTCTATAATTTCATACATTTTACATCGAATCATAATGAACAATACAAAACAATGTTACACGACATTATGGGTAAGATTTATGAATATTTATTTGGTTTAAGAAATTTTTTGCTGCTTTTCATTGAATTTTTTCTATTTTTTTAATGCAAATTATGGATTAACTAGTGATAAATCTTTTGTTATTGTTATTGGAACGATATATTTATTTATTCGTTCTTTCTTATTTAATTTATTGCTACAAATAGTTATATAACTTATTTTTATGCAGGGGGAAACGAGAATGAATGTAGTTATTACTTTAGATAATAAGTAACATTTGGACAGAGTAGAACAGCGGCAAGCATTATTGAAGTGATAGCATTGTTTTCAATAGGATGAATGTTCTATTTCATGAGCTTTGTTTTGAACTATTGAATTAATTTATATTTATGTTTCTTTTCATTACAGAAAACAGCCTGGCTTTGTCTATTTTATGGAAACTCTTGATGAACACATGTTTGTTGAGTGTATTTATGCTACAGCATTCATTGATGTCGAGTAATGTTATAAAGAATATCTATGAGAAATTATATGTACCAGATCTGGAAAGGAGTGTTTATAATGCATTCAGTGCGGCAGCACTTCATTTTGTAATGACAAATTGGCAACCAGTACCATGGGTATCATTTTGGGACGTGGATACAACGTCTAATAATAGCTCATGGCTCTTTTTTACTGCTTGCCATTTGTTTGGATGGATTGTCATATATAGTGGGTGTGTGATGCTAGATATTGCTGAATTATCTGGATTGAAGCAGGTTTACTATAAAATATCTGGACGGCCGCGTCCAATGGCAACTAAATCGAGAGAATATCAGCGATATCTTGCTCATATGAGGCATCCAAGCTTCACTGGACTTATTATTATATTCTGGATACATCCTTATATGACGTAAGTCAAGATTATTTAATTTATATTCTATGTATGTTTGTTTTTTGAAACGATCATACTCGCATTTTCGAGTTCTTCCTGGCATTTATTTATACTTATATTTTTTTTTTTAGGATGGATCGGTTTTTGTTGGCATCTATACTTACAATCTACATGCTGATGATGTGGACAATTGACGAAAAGGATTGTTATTATCATGCAACAAATATTGATCGAAAACGTAGAGAATTATCTTGATTATCGTAGTTTATTAATGGTCCAATAATCTTTTGATTTTTCTTCGGAAAATTCATGTTCATCTCTTTTTCTCTCTATTAATATTGTACTTCTACTTCTACTTAAAAGAATAGCACAAAATGATTCTGTACCTGCAGCTTATCTTGCTTTATATATTTTTAGTACTAGCTCTAATATTTCTCCTTTTTTTCAACATTTTTATACAATGTTGATGTAGCAACTGATCAAACACAATGGGTATTATTATTTTTGTTTCCATACTATTTATTTATTGCTATTTATTATTTTGATTCCTCAATTCTACGTGTGTAATAACATGTATGTGAAGATGCTGCTAACTAAGTAGAAAAAAATATGTACACAATTTTTCTATGTATTTAATATTGTATTTATTAATCGTATTAGAAACGTTGTTTCTCTGAGAAACTAATATGATGAGTTTTGTTCTTTTTTTCTTGCGTCGACTGTTCATTATCATTAATTATTTTTATCCCTCAATTGAGCGTGTGAAAAAACATGTATATGGTGCCGTTGATAAAACATAAAAATATAAGTAAATTATTTTACTACGAAATCTCAAACTTTGTATTAATTTGTTATTTGTATTAATAATGCTGTTCCTTTAAGTATCCAATACGATTGTTCACGTGATGATGGTAACAATACTGAAATAACGAAATTAGTACTGTGGCCAGTTGTTGATAGGACACCTGCACGAATTCCAGTTTTATATAGTGGACACACATAACGTTCATCATTTTCCGGTAGAGTCAGTACGGGAATGATGTGTATGACTGGTAAGGGAGGATTCAATTCACCTGGATAATTAAATTAGTATTAATCAACTGTTAATAGTAGTAGTCAATAATCAGTTTAGTTTACCAGTTGAAGCATCAACAAGAACCATAAAATCAAAATCCCATTTTCCGGCGTCTAGATACAATCCATGTGCTAAAATTCCATTGGTGGGACTTGATAGACCATTGTACAAGGTTGGACTCTAAATTTATTCCATAAAATAATTAATTGTTAGTCTATGTGTGATTAGAAATTGATTCTTCAACCTCTTTGTCAGTTGCTATATGAACACTCTCTATTTCTTCTTGATTCAAGATTATACTCGTCACTTCATAATCGATTTTCAAGAAGTCAATGGGAATATTGTATCGCCGTGCGTGGGTTTGAAGGACACCAGTGATGAATCCTTGCGGGAAGGACAATCCAGAGATCCAAAAGGAAATTGGTTGATTATTGATCAGCCAAGTCTGTTAACGTAATCAACAATACTTTGTGATTAGACGGAATGCTAATGAATGAGTACGAAAACGTTATAAATAATATTGTCGCTTGTACTGTGATGAAGTCTGTTCGAAGCTCCAAGTCTCTTATCCAAAGACCAAGGCTCTTCAACGACGGATATACATTGAGATTATGCCATAGTTTTGGCACTTGATTATTTATAAGGGCATTAAATACTTTCTCCAATTCATCAGACATTACGACAAAACCTTTAATAGCGCGCTGTAAATTTTCCATTGAAGCATGAATTTTCGTTAACAATTTATTGTATCTGTCAACTTCGTGTAAAAGAACTGTGGTTAGTGATGGTATCCGACCAGCAGAATCTTTCTAAATTATGCAGAAAAAAATAATGATTACAATATATGCACACAATTGTGGTAATCGAAGAAAACATTTTACACACTTGGTAATGACTTTGATTGCATTGATCTGGGTCTATGTGAAGTACGATTCGATTCATAATCATTTGTGCAGTATCATAGACGATATCTGTACGCGATTTATCTTCAATACTCGCATCAACTTTTGGCTGAATTTCCAGAATGGTATTCAAAAGTGTTTGGGTTTCTTTTAGCTATGAAGAATAATGAATCGATAAATAGAAGATGAGAAATAAAAATTTATATGACGACAGATTTATTTGCCATACTTGATAAGTGACGTTAGCATTCTCATGCATTCCAAATAATTCAGGCTCTTCCATAAGAGGGAATGTGTCCACAAAATTACCGTATTCTAGGAGTGTTTGAAATCTTGGGGGATAATATATTGCCGAAGCAGAATAAGCATAATCTGTAAACATTGGAAAGAATGAATAAAGCCATGTATCTACGTTTATATTTCTTTTGTAACACAACTTTTTGCTTATACCTTCTTCAAGAGTATTAGGAGAAAAGAATTTGTCCAAGATGGTTTTCAGGCATCTCAAATCCCAATTGTCAGTAATTCTCCCACCATAAGTAATTTCTCCTGGTATTGAAAAAATGTTTTCATGAATGTAAGATCACTTCACAGATACTTTTGTGTCTGATGATAGTGTTATTCATATACCTGTGATATAAATGAGCGCATTCCATGGTATCAGTCCATCTCGACAGAACATCTCTAAATTCAACAGGCAACATTCGCGATCGTTATCGGTAAAATCATATAAAATATTCCAACCAAGTGGACCAAATTTCTTTCTCTCTTGTATAATTGCATGGAAGAAACATATTCCAAATATCATGACTCTCCAATTCATATGTAAATCTGAATAGTCAATCATTCATTGATATTAGTATTCAATCATTTGTTGATGACTCATGAGAAAAGATGAGGGGGAAAAAATTTCCTCTGTTGCATACTACTTTGTTCGAAGAAATCTTGATTTATATCAAACAATATTCGTTTCATATTTGCTTTCACGCCTTTTGGTGGTTCACTCGTGACTTTGACGGCATTCTCCAAAATGGAAATGGGAAATGTGGAGCTCGGCATTGATGATAAAATAAGACGGAAATTGATGTGTACATTTTTAGTTTCCTCAGAAATATTTGTTATCAAATGTTCAAGTTTTGGCATCCACGATGTAGCGAGATGACAATTCTGTAGAAAAATCCAATGGCCTTTAGTGCATCCGTCTTTTATCAGACCTTCAGCTACGGGCCCTTGACCTTGACCTAATGAAATCGAATTATATCTATCCGCAAATCCCATTTCAACAGCAAACTTTGTAAAAGCACCAAATGGATCGGAGCCCGTGCTCAGCACGAAAATCAGTGGTGTACAACTCGATGTATCACGAAATCTGTAATGAAAACATAATTCAATATTACTTCTAAATGATTGTATGACTTTATGTATTTAATTCCATTCATTTTCTTTACGTTTCTGCTATAGATATTACAGCGGATTCGACAAAACCTTTGCCAAGATCTTTTTTAATGAATGCTGTTATGCCAAAAATAAGTTTGTCTTCTTTCAATGATTTTAGGAGCATTAATTTTTCAAAATCTGTTAAAAGATTATTCCAGTCTTTAGTGGCGCTTTCGTGATTGTCGGGGAGAATATTTATTTCCTTGATATAAGTGAAAAGATGTTGCTGATAATCAATGTATAAATATACAGAATAAATCGTTGTATGGAAATCGATTCACCTCTTTCATGTATCCAAGTGTTAATTCAATTTTTTTTAGAGCATCTTCTGAGATTCCAGCAAAGTTTGGAAAATTTTCTTCAAGGTAATTTACTGACTTCCACATCAAATCGCTGAGCGTTGAATAATCAGGTTTTTTTATCTGATACCGAGATGAAAAGGGATATAAATTATTGTTTGACTATTTGTATAGCGGAAATTTATGTGAAAAAAGTTTTATAGTAATTAATGTATCTTACTATTTGTATTTGTCCTGGACCACGGAGTATAAAATTCCACTGTGACACCGTGATAGTTTTTTCATTCATACGTATGGCTAAATTAATCATAAAACACAACACGAGTTTGTGTTTTTGAAAAAGCCCACGCGAAACATTGAGATAAATTGATAATGTAATTTCTTCATACAAAATATAAAGCCGTGTTTCAACATTGCGACTCTTTGTGCTTGTCTCGATTACGTTATTGAATATCTTTTGGGATAAAAAAACAAAATCGCAGTTGAAATAATATGCCTTCAACGATTATACAATTTTGATTGATTGCGTAATTCACTGACGTGTTTGAAATACTTGAGAGAGAATTGATACATGGGATCAATATCGCTGAGACTGGCGACGACAAAAAATAAAATAGAACCACGTGTCGCAACTGAACGATAAACTTCACGTGCTATCATTATTTTTTCTTCAGTTTTTTCTGAATCAGCGAGCCGTGTTGCAATAGTTGCCGACGTCTCTTTACTGTCATTCAAACTCTCAATCAACTCTTCATTATCCAAAATATTTTCACCCGAATTGTACAGCATCGACAGTATTTTATCTTCAAGATTTTGCAATTGAATTTTGTCGGAATTTATTTTCGCAACCAAATCGTCACGTACTATTTCAAGGTCTGGTCTTTCCAATCTCACAACATCACTGGAATCAATGAAATTTACTAAGATCAAACATCTCTTGGTACTACGAGTAGTTCTTTTATTTTGGGATAGAGAACGAAACTAACGCCAACAACTGATCTTCAAGACCAGATGGGGTCACGGTAAAGTTGACAATGGTAACTTTAATACAAATCTCCGGAAGATAATGAGGATTTGCAATTTTTGTCGTAATATATAATTTAAAGTTCTTGTCATATTCAATGTCTGTATTTCCTATTCGAATGACCTGTCTGCCACCCTTTCCATTCGCCGTACAATATATAATTGGTAAATAATTAATAAATAAATTTCTGTACTATTATAATTGTTGAAGTAAACCTGTATGAAGGTCTGTTGCAGTAACACTGGCTCCAAACTCGGATCCAAAGTTTCTCCAACATTATGTAACAAAATTGGTAATCCAAGTCTTATACAACTCTCGATAATTCTCATCAAATTAGAATCCGTCATCTCACACAACTTCATATTATTCTCCGATTCCATATTACGTATCCATTGATAAGCCTGTTTGCAAATTGAAATTATTCGTCGTCAAATTTCAATGTTAAATATTAGCAAATAGACAAACTGAACCTGTTCTTGTGGATCAATCATCAGTGGCCATCGTCTGGCTTGTGTGACCAGAAGTGCATTCTCAGTGCTCACTTGATCCCTGGGCAAACCAAAAATATTCCATGTACGAACTTGATATGGATCCGCTAGAACACCAACAAGACTAAAATTTCGTGTAATGTCAATGCTTTCGTCTCTGCATTTTTTTAACCACATATTAAGAAGATTTTGACGATATGATTGTGTAAATGCTCCGAGATAAGCCAGTGCACCAGCCGCTACGAGACTATCACCTATGAGATTGCCAATTTTCGCTTTGAAACCTTTCATTAATTCCTCCCACCGTTCCTGTTCATCCGAGAGAGCTGCTATTAAACGTCCTGATCTATTCAATCGCGCTTCACCCAATGTAATGTTTGACTCCAGCTGTTCCAAATGTTTTACTGCCGTATTGTATTGCTTTTGTAATTGTGAAAATTTTTTCTCCACTTCGGCTAATT
Source organism: Zele albiditarsus (assembly GCA_958496275.1). Classification (NCBI taxonomy): domain Eukaryota; kingdom Metazoa; phylum Arthropoda; class Insecta; order Hymenoptera; family Braconidae; genus Zele; species Zele albiditarsus. Next base: position 14,826,322 of record OY292408.1, read on the forward strand.
CGGTTTGTTTTTTATCGACGATATCTCTGATAGATTGTAATTCATCTTGTGCTTTTTTTAATCTGAGAGAAAAAAAAAAGATTTACGGATTATGAACGTCTGGGCTCCACCGAGGCGTTAATAATTTGAATGCAGTTGCATGTATTTGTGACCACTCACTTGATGCGCTTTGGTTCGACGACCCGAAAGATTTTTGCATAGCCATCTATTGCGCGTACCCAGATACATATTGATCTGCAAACTTTGCTCTGTTTTGCCACGAGATCAGGAATGAATTCTGGATTATTCACGTACTCCTCAAGTTTCTTTAGTACTTTTTCATCTATATTGTCCTTTGAATAATTAATTAAACGATCGAGAAAGTGAACGTCGGAGAGCACAAGTTTTGCCGAAGGCCAATCTGTTCTGGAATGAATAAAAAATCACAATAAGAAATAACTTATACTAATTAAAAACTTAAATCCATTAGTGTGTTGAAGGGATAAAGGATTTGGTGTTCACTTTGTTCCTAGAAGTAAACAAACAGCTTCCATAACATAACGCACAAGATTGGGCGGTTTATTAAATACACGAATTTCATTGATGTCATTTTTATTAAGAGATTGTAGGGCTTTTTGTGCTTCTTCCAATGCTGGTAATGCCGCCTCTAAATCTTCCCTCGCTCCAGCTTCAAGAACTGCCGTCTCTTCAGCTTTCATCTTAATCAAATAAAATAGAAACAAAGAAAATAATTTATTCTTGCCACCTTTTTGTTCATTTTGACGTCGCATGATCACGCTCAAAGTATTTTACTTTAGCAATAGCCTCATCAGAAGCAACAATCGCCCGAACTTTGTCACACTCGCTTTGCTGTTTTGCTACAACTTTCATTAATTTGGCGACCTCCTCAGAACTTGTCTTAAGCTGTGGCGCTAACATTATAAGTTCTTTCTTCATTACCGCTACAGTTTCTCTTGTCTCGTACAGTTTCTATAAAAATATTATATCAAAGTACATGCCATTATTTTATCAGTTTAAACTATAAAAAAATTGCGCAAACATTTAATCCATTCTCAATTTTGCTTCTCAACGACGTGATTTCTTTTGTCTTTCGTTGTAATGTCATTGAATAAAGCGTGAGAAGCTCCAAATAACTACTTGGTGTCGTGTAATATCGTCGCCCCATTTCAATAAAGTATCGTTTGGTCATCTCCTCAACGCTCTGAGAAAATAAAAAGAAGTAATAAAAAATTTATTCCCTTAAATATTTGAACACTCTATTTATCATATATTGAATCAATTCATACTTCATGCATCAATACGCAGATAGATACCAAGGAGGTTGATTTATATATGTCCTCGGTAATATTAGGTACGATGAAAGTCTGTGCGACCGAGAGCAAAGCATCATTGGGCCACTTTGTAAACCAATCGATGGTGCAGCAGTTAACCAATGAGGGAAACATGCGACATCGGCGTCTGCGAGGATTATTCAGAGCACACACAATAGTTATCGATCCCATATAGATATAACAACAATGAAGTAAGAGGACACACAATGTTGAATACATATAACAACACAAACCGTAATGCATCGCCAGCAGGGCTCATGCAAAGCACTAAATGCAAATGATTTCTTACTCTACTGATAAAGTAGTCATAAATATCATCGCGATTTGCTTCGGGTATCCCAGAGGATTTAGCAGCTGGTCTCGTTGCAATTATTGCTTTCTCTAGTTCATCTGCTTCAAAGAGATTTGGTACTTCGCCTGAGATAAATTTCATCTTCATCTGTATTCTCTATTTATAATAAATTATTCAATTGTTTATATGTTCACCAGAGTTGAGGGTGTTGTTGATATCTTCGAGAAATTCCTCGATAACAATTTGTGTGTCGGTGAAGAGAAATGTTGTGTCCTCTGCGTATGCACCGGGTTTAAAATAAAATTTACGAAGATCTGTGTGCCAGGAATTAATATCATAGCCACGACTAACTTCAATCTGCCAACATCTGCAATTATTAGTAGATTGGATATTAATGGCTTGCAGCGGTTTCTAATACACAGATGGATGGTGAAGATAACTCACGGATATCCATTAAGATGTGATGCCAATCGTGTTAAACTTTGTTTACCCATTCCACCAACACCCACGAGCAATCCGTGTCCTCGCTCGGATCGTAAAATTCTGGCTAGTCTACACAAATGTTCAATAGCGTGCATGAAAAAAATAAGTTTCATTTCTTTTTTAGTCACCAGAGCATAGTCATCGAGATAATCCTGTAATAAAATGCTGGAGTAAAATATATATGTATATATTGAAAGTAATTTTTACTCTTTTAGATAAAATTGGTGCTGCACGTAATACCTGAAGAATCAATTTCATTTTTTCTATATTTGTTATTTCTTCATATATTCTAGACTCCTTTGGCGCCCCAAATCTCATAAAATCTCCGAAGAAAAACCGTGGTGGCTCGGTAATATCATCTGATGACAGTGAAATAATCTCATCACCAAATGAACGTGAGCAAGTTTGCGATAGAAGATGATAAAAATAATTCCTGTCATTATTATCAATTAAACGATCGTGAAACACTCGTAAGCACTCGTGATAAAATAGTCTGAGCATTTGTTTAATGTCACGTATAGACGAGGGATCAGATTGCATTATTCCTTGAATGCACTTTGATAAATCACGGAGATTGAATATATAATGACTTTTCTCGGGTGTTGGAAGTAGATCTATAGCTATTTGATTGTATATTTCAACAGTGGCATTTACTATTCTGTCCCCGACCTCTGCCACAGTTTGTGGAAATTCATTAAAAATTAAGAATCCCTGTACAATGGCTCTGAAAATAGAAGCATAAGAAAAAATAAGTCGAAAGTCATAGAATATTGTTCTTTCACAAATTAATTTAAGATGTCACCTAAAAATCGCTTTCAATGATGCCTCAGAGGGCATAGGAATCACGAGCATTCCAAAGTGTCTCATGAATCGTGGGCTCAATGGATTTCGGCCACCGCCAGGCGGAGCACAAGCTACTGTTAAAACCATATCTTCTATAGACTTCCAATAAAGTTTTTCACGATCATAAAATCCATCGAAATCAAGAACTTGTCTGAGAAGTTCAGTTGGCGGTTGAGAACCGTATGTATCTAATCGTGGCATGTTAACATCATCGACAAAAATGCATACACGTTTGCCTATTGGCGCACTGAGCAACGTTCGTTTTCGTTTTTCAAGTTTAAGCTCAATAATATCTTGAATTCGTTTGCTTGTTGTTTGTGCAGAGAAATTGAATGTTACTGGCACCCACAAACCAGATTCACGAAGCGAATTCAACACAACTTTGACAATTACTGATTTTCCAACACCTGATAAAATGCAGGGAACGAAATAGTATTTATGGTTATATTTCCAATTACAGTGAATTATTTATTGATAATAATTCATTATACAAACCAGTGGCACCAGTAACAAATACTGGTTTTCTTGTATTTATCATTTTGGCAATAATATATCCGAATCTCACAGTGTCAATTGTCGGCACGAGAATTTCAAAAAATGGTCGATCACCATCGTATATAAAAGCAGGCATAAGCTTAATCCACAAATCCATTCGACGATTCTGTACATTCATGAAAAGATTCCACAGTTCGCCAGACGGTAATCTGCGAGAAAAATATTTTCATTTTCATCGTTCACAAGATGGAAATATAGTTAGATATTTTCGACTTTATACTTTGCATCTGGATTTTTCTCCAATTGGCTGCAAATAAAAAGGTCGAAAGCTTCGCGTGATGTTTCAATCACATTACCGCCAATTCCCCAAATGTAAGCGAATATAAATGATTGAATGATAAAAGTTCTTAGTCGTGATTTGTCCAAATTTTTATCGATTGCACCTGGTTCCATCAAAATACTTTCCAGAAGACTGCAGAGCATATTCACTTTGCTGATGTCCACCTATACATATATATATATATATTTGGAATAATGAGTTACAATTTTTGAAATTTATTTAAAGATGAAAATAAGAAATCGGAAAGAGTTTAATTCAACCTGTGCTATTGCGTGATCACAATTTTTTTTGAAGAAAGTCAATCCTTCTTCAATATACTCATCAAATAATTTCAGAATGAAATTTGTTATTTCGGAAATTTGAAGGGCATCAGGTAATTTTTGTAACCAACTTTTAACATATGGCATCCAACCAAGTTCTGATGGATCGACATAGACCATTCCACATCGACTAACAGTAGCCGGTGATGCCTGTGCTAAATCCATCACTTCGAATATCATATGAACATGTGGTGTAAATTTAATTCTTTCAGAATTAGCTAAACACAACATTTTGTTATCATCTAAAACGGTGTTCATATTTTCAATCCATAGTGCGTCTACAGGACCATCACAGACCACCCACTGATGTTCATCAGTATCAGCTGAACATGTGCAACGAATAATTGAGCCCAGCAAACCGTCTCGCCATTCATTAGAAAAAATATCGACTTCACCATAAAGCTCAGCCATTGTCACGGCCTTCGGATTTAGCACATACATATTCACATTTTTATTGAATGGCCCGGGAACTTTTATTTCCGATAAACGCGTATAAGTCTGACATAGTGTCTGTAAAGAAATAGATGCGAAATATTTAGCTATCAACGTGAATAATAACGTAGATGATGATAAAATTGTTAGACAAATTTTTTTCTACTCGTAGTATCGTCGTTTTCCCAGCACCTGTTGGACCCACCAACATTACTCCATGTCTAACCCGCATCGTTTCGTGTAATTGAATTATTTTCCGTATTGATGATTCTTCTGGTTGTAATTTAGACTCTGTCAGTATCTAAACACAATAAATAAAAATGAAAACATCGAACAATACAATATTAATAATTCTGTCGCACAAATAATTGTGATTATTGTTACTGCGATGATAGTTTCTTCAAATACTCCGTGTGGCTCCTCAGGTATTTGAATATTTGGAAAAAGATCTGCGAGAATCGCTAAAAATAATTCCGCATCGTCAGACAAGAATTTGGGTAAATTACTGTCCCTTAATGCCTTGATAAGAACTATTTCTTCACTTTTATCGAGATTTTCACGCTTCAGACTCCCTGCCATCACTAGAACAGTCTTGACTGCTCTACAACAATAAATAAAAACAAATAATATGAGTTAGTTTAATATTAACATTGCAACCATTGATTGTTCATTTCACCTCATTCCAAAATCATAGTGATCTTGTTGTGACAATTGTTCGCTGCACAATGTATACATCAAAGTCATTTTAATCGAAAGTTGTTTGGATGATTCGAAGCCTTCCGAGTATAGTATCACTTCAGCGATAAGTCCTACCGATACGGGGAATTAATATGAAAATGGTGCATGAAAAAAAAAAAATTCACGAGGTTATTTTTAGTTTTAAATCATACGATAATCTGGAACCATCATGGCAATTGGTCTGAAAAGTGATTTTAGATTGTCTGGAAGTTCTGTACGACCAGCATATCCAGGATTCATAGTGATAAAGGTCGCGCACGACATCACGAGCTTAATTGAACGGCCCTCAAACAGAAATCTGAAATAAAATATCAAATATCAATTTGTTTTTGTGTTGAATATTATTGATAGATTTGTTATCATAGATGGAGAGTGTCAATCCAATGATATTATATTTGTGGATAACTCACTCAGTTGCACGTGCTAGTTTGGCATTCCGAATTGTAATCAATTGCTGAGCAATTACTGATAATACTTCAATATCGATCCGGTTAAATTCATCAAAGCAACACCACGCACCGGAGGTTGCGAGACCAGAGAAGAACCTTCCCATCATCTATAAAGGTCACACATTGCATCGTCAAATGAAAAATCAACTATTACCGGGGAACACAATTATATTGAGGGGAGTATTGATTGAACGTGTGGTATCTACTTTGAAATCGAGGCCTTCCGAGCAATTAAAAACAACACATTGAATAGCGAGTGCCTTCGCCAAGTCCTTAGTTGTTTCAGTCTTGCCAGTTCCTGCAGGCCCAGCAGGTGCACCACCTATCGAAATGATAAAATAACTTCATTTAACTCTCGTTATAGAAATAAATGAATAAATATTTTCACTGTTCCAAGCATCCCATTAATCCCTCTCAACTTTTTATGTATCTTGCGGAATCGATGAGTAGCTAATTTGAATTATTTTTATTGGAACATTAGAAAGTATTCTTGTAAGTAACAATAACTCAAAATTAATTGTTTGACCTAGATCGAGTTGAAGAGCACCCATGAGACATAAATAACATTTGTCTGTTAAGGGTGTGATGACAAGTCTCCTTTGGGCGCCTAAATATTCATAACCATAAAGATATTCAGCATTACTCATTCGTGCTAAACAATTGTCAATCTCCTGGTCCCAATAGTAACGTAAATTTTTTGTCCACTCGAAACTTGAACTGTAACGATATAATTTGATTTATTCATCACTTATATTCGTCCAATGAAATTGTGGGTGGAAATAATTTAGTGATTAATTATATTTTTACCTTGAAGCAACCTCGAGGTCTATTAATGCAGTCACGATATCCCTTGCGTGCACATCAATAGTGATTAAATTGATAATTACGTCACGAACTAATGGTGGTAATTCAGTTCTCACCATTCCTGCCAATTGATTCAAATCCTGAAAGAGATTATTTCATTTTTTCACTCTCATGAATTGAAAATAAAATAAATGGTATAATACAAAACATCACATTACCGAATAACATTTTTGTTCGAATGATTGCATCGCTTTGTCAATATTCGACGCAGCTTCAAGAATAACATGAACATTTCGTGCCCAAAATATTTGCGATACAGTAAGAACTATTTGAGATGGATGGGATGTAATAAATTCATGTCTACCACGACTCTCAAGATCACCAATAGCAGCTTTCATTTTTCGTCTCAATGAAATAAACATAGATTCCTCAACTTTGCTCAACCAATTCTCAACATTTCCACGTGCTTTCAAACCTTTACCGAGACTAACTTTTTCACCCTCGGGTGATATCATGGCTAATATATCAATTGTTGAGACAGTCGGGGTCTTCATTGACACACTAGACGTCACTGCAGTTCCAAATTCCAATCTATAAATTGCATCAAAACATTTTTGGAGATGTTTTTGTACTGCGTGGGGATTTCGTGTCTAGTAAAGTATAAAAAAATATGAATCGTTGATTGTAACGAACTGGAGATTTACTTTTAATTAAATTTATACTTGGGCAAGAATTTCTAGGAGTTCGTCATTCGATAGAAAGAAGAATCGAGGAAATACAATGCGCTTTGTGTCGAGATATGCCTCCAGACATTTTGTAATTTCATCAAGGTTCTTGTTATTCTCTTGAAGCTGTTGCAAGAGCCCAGGTTGGGTGCAAGACACCATAGCTAACGGCATCTACACAGTAAATCTGATTATTAACTCACAAACAATAATATTCTCATTCTAAAATAAATAACTCTGCATTGAATTAATCGATCGCAATACCTTGGCTGTTCTTCTCATAATGTCTTTCCATACTTTGTCGACCTTAATAAAGAGCTTTGCCTCGAGCGGAAGTTGACGTTGAATATCCGGCGCTGTGAATATCGCCTCCAGATACATCCATTGCTGTTGACAATATTGCCAGGCATCCTGAAATGCATCGTTAATTGCGATATTGAAACACTATAAGGGCATTATGTATAATATCTAATTACCATCGTCACCGAGAAAAGCTCCAATTGCTTTATCCACTCGTCTAAACGCGGTTTAATGGGCGCTACGTGACGCGATGCAGCTATTGTTTGTACAGCAATATTACTCTCATCCAATGCAGCTTGAATTTCTTCAACACTCCCCAGGACAAAAATATCACTTGATTCTTTATGGGGTAATACAATGAATTCTAAACTCTTCCATATGGTCTGAACTTTATTTAACATGCTTTCAAGAGTTGCTTCCGATGTTGCAGCTGCTGCAATCTCCATTAGTTCTTGCGGATGAATAAAAGCTCCAAGACTCTCGAGAAGATCCAATGTGACACGTGTCTCTGGAGTGAATTTATAGTTCAAAAGTGCTTCAATTTTCAACCAATGTCGTGATTTTAAATTGGGATTCCGCAAGTAACTGATGATGGATAATTTGTCGTGAATGAGCTCGACATCTTCCTTCAATTTTGGCACAATGTTATTTGGTGCCAAACCTTTTTCCAATTGGGTTATATTTTTTGCGTAACGTAATGTCATATTTGTCATTTCATCGACGTTTAATAAATTGAAATCAGAGGTGTACCAATTTTTCACAGCTTCTGCCCATGAAACAACACTTTCCCATAAAAGTGTACGTAAACGCAGTTCATTTTTCACTTGGTCTGAAACTTCTAAACGAAGTATCTCGAGCTTGAATTTTTTCTGGTGTGTTTGGTATTCATTTGCTTGGTGAAATAAGTTTTCCATTTTCTCCGTGAGACTTCGAAGAGTATTGAGGCAATCTTCTATATTGCTATCAGCAGCCAGTAGCCAGGGTTCCTGCACAGAGAAAAAAGTCCTAGAAAAATTATCATGCTCTATGAGCTTCTGAATAATTCTTCCAATTTATACAAGAGAGCATGGAGAAAAAATCTGAAACTGTACTGTGAACATTATGGATTATTTCATCGTCTACGAGAGATATTTCTATCAATATTATTTTATGGTTCGATATGAACTTATAAATTTTACCGTTGCTTGATTATTTATTTCCAACATTTCTTCTGTCAGAGATCGTATATCCTCTTCCATTTTATCATTAAATTTGGTCATGAGTATTTGTCGTTCTTCAAGTTTTTTCTCAACGGTTAATCGCAACGATGTCAACTCTACACTTATTCCCTGAATAAAAAGTAGTAAATATATTTTCAAATGTGTTGCTGAATAATATGTGAAAAAATTAGTGGAATACCAACCAAATAACTTGCTACATCTTCTGCAGGCACATATATCTTATATTCTTCTATGATATCATAAATTTCTTTGATGTAATCCAATCTTGCCTCCATGTTATCAACACGTTGCTGTGATTTATCGACAAACGTGATGTAACTGACAAAATCATCGGTTGTTGATGGTTCAGATCTCAAGTAACTTATTGCTTCCAATGCATCAGATAACAGTTCATTAACTTTTCGTCTTCCAATTCTGTAGAAGGAATTTTTTTATGTTGACATTGAGTTAATGTAGATATTTGATGAGTTCTGTAATGATTTATCACATACACCAGCATAATAGAATCGATAGCTTTTCGATTTGTTCTTGGGGCAGTTATGGCTTGTGCTTTGAATCGTTCCGTGAGTAAACCGAAAATTCCAATTGGTTGGAAATTTACCACTCCCTGAATTATTGTTTCTTCTTCTTCATATCGTGAACACCATTCCCGAAATGTGTCACAACGTTCATTCTGTCGTATAATATTTACATCCAACCTCTTGTCCTCATCATAAAATTTTTCTATATCATCGAGTCGTTGACAATAATATTGTACGTGATACATGTTTAATTTCATTATTGAATCCAATTGTTTGATATGGCGCTGAATAGTATCATCGTTTTCCACAATTTTCAAAATTTCCGGGGGATCACCGCACAATCGGTCTTTCTCAACTATTCGATTAATCATCGGTCTTATTGAAACAAAAAAAAAAGGTCATTAATAATATTTTATAATGCAAGAGGTCATAATAATGTAATATTTATTATTTCTTTACCGTGTGAAACATTCAAATTTTGGAATGAGTAATAGAGGTTTTATAGCATCGAGATTTTCCACCCACATGTTTTGAATTGTTGATATTACAAATTGAAATATCTCGTTGGTGGGATCCATAACTATTTTGCCTTCAGCAGATAAAACTATATCAATATTGAAATATGGATCCTGAAAATAAAGAAAAACAATTATATTTATACAACCATACATAAGAAAAATGATTTTCAATAATCGTTTCCATTGTGGATTATCGAACTGATTTATTATAAATAGAGGTAATAATATTATAAATATCAATACCTTGAACGGCGATTCATTCGGTCGGGGAGTTTCAATTATTATATCGAGTTGTGGTTCGTATAATCGATCTTTTGTAGGAAGAAAATCCGTGTGACCTCGAAGTACCATCAGAAAATCATTATAAGTATTCTCCAATAAATCACGTATTACAGTGACTATGATATAGTCTATTAAATGCAGATAGCTAGGATTCAATTGAAATAAAAAAAAATTTAGGTTCCTTTTTTTTTCTCACTCGGCTATTTTGTAAGTGGAAAATAATTCATATACCTCGAGAGCCGTCGACACTTTTCTCTTTTTGCAGCTTGTTCAATGAAACTCATTTTCAATAAATCTTCATTTAATGTTTCAAATTTTGTGGCAAATTTTCCAAGTTTTCCATACGCCGTTTGACTAATGGTGATATTAGAATCATCAATTGTATATCCAGATTGAGATAGTGATTGTATACAAGCCTCATACGCAATATTGATCGTTTCCCCACGAAATTTATCCAATTCACGTCGAACTTGCTCCAATTTCGTTAGCTAAAATCAATAATGTTTAACATTTCCCTTCCATTTTTTTTTCTTCTCCTTCATTGCACTAATATAAACAACTTTCAATTCTCAATACCTGAAGTTCAGAAAATTTAAACAGTGTGAACTTTTGAACAACACTGATATCCATGAAGGAATAATGATAAAAAGTATAACACATGTCTCTAATCCTCAACAAAGTTTTACTGAGTATTGTATCACACATGAATAAATTATCTTCAATATAATCTCTGGCATTCAGGAATTTTTTTTGTTTCATCATTTTTCGCCAAACGTAAAAGGTTTTCCATGTCCGATACAATCGAAAAGTTTTTATCTGAAAATGAAAAGAGTTTAACATGGATGAGTTTTCAGTAAAGTATTATTACGTCCTGGAGCTTTTATCATTGATGAGATAATGGACGTAACACCTTCATAAGCTCTAGGTAATACTTGTACTCTTTTTCCCATTGACGTAATGGTGTAAACATCATCTCTTCAGGAGTGTACTGGGTCACGCCATTTGCGCTGATGGTCATGTACGAACGATTGACTTCTTTATATGGTACAAGCCTATCGGACATTGTTAAAGGGCATATTGAACGTTTGAAGAACTTTACTTGAAGTATTTTTTATAATGTAGATATGTTTGGTTGATACTTTAGAGTGTAAGGAGTAAAAAATCGTGACGATCGTTCCACTGCATAAATCATGTAATAAAATTGTCCATCAGATTGTTTGGTAAAATCTTCAATAAGCTTTAATTGATCTACTATTTGAGGGCATTTTACTTCTTCTATTGAAACTCCTTTCTTTTTTGGCGCTACTTGTACTGTAAATAAATATCATAATTTAGAATAATAATTGGTAGTATATTTTTTTTTATCAAATTGCCATATCATTATATACAGGGTCTTTGTCAAATTTACTTTTGCGCGTCTTCAACTTTCGAGAACTTGAATAAGATGTTGAAGTTCGCTCTGGCAGTTTACGAAACATTCTACTAGCTCCAACAATATTCTCTTACAGTATTCGCTACAATTGTGATGAAGAATATAGTTTTCTGTATGAACTGCTTGAAATTTCTATATACTCTGAGTACTTTGATGACTTTTGAAATCGCAAGGCATTCATTAATTCATTATTAATATTTAATTATTAATAATATGATGACATTTATGATACCCGTTAACATATGAGGATCGAGTTTAAAGCAGCAACTTCAGATTGAATTTTAGTTATATAACAATATGAATAGTGAATCAGAATTTTGTGGTTGTGTTAATAAAAAAAATATCGAGATTGGATATATTTGGGCCAGGTCTTTTTTTTTTCGAAAACGTCTCGTTCCCAAACGATTTTCAACACAGTGTATTGAACACATATATAATATTCAACGACACGTATAGTTGGTACTTGTGTATTAAATATCAATAGTGTCAAGTGCAGATTTGAGAGTTATACGTCACACAGTAAAAAGGCCAAGTGCATGACTTTTTTCTGCACTTCCCATTCCCATGCTTGTGCAGTCAAAAACAAAATTTATACATGATAAATTTCCCAACAACCCACATCATTCGTTTGCATTTCCCTTATTATTATTGTAACAGTAATCGATTATTCTTAAGTGCCTCATACCTAACGATATTTCTGACATGAGGTTCACTCCGATATCATAAATATAGAAGACACCCTCTAACATCCCTCATTCAATGCTCATAAATTGCATCATACAATTTTCAATAGAAAAAAAATTTTTAATGTCGGTAAAACAGAGCATTATTTTCACATCCAATTCGCGCATGCGTAACCAACAAACGACGCTTTCATTTCTTGCATCTCTTTCATGACCGCAAACATCGTCTTCTGCATCACATTTGCAGTGGCAATTCACACCAATTCTCTCTATTGAAAAAATATACAAATCAATAATACAAACAGATATCATTATATATAAATACATATATACCACAATATTCGGGATAAAACTTTATAAAATTCATCTCAATTATTATTTTTCAGGTTGTATACACTTCTTCTTCATTTCAACCCTTATGGAGAAAATGTCTGTAACGGAAATTACATTCAAGACGAAATGCAAATAACGAAATTGCTCTCTGATGGTAGAAAATCAACAAGTTGGCGTCGTCGATTAAATAACCGTTGGCTGGGTGCAAATATACACACCATATGTATACACATTCATATATATATATATAAATGCATATATATATATAAACATATCGATGCTGGTTGACGTAAACTCTTTCTGTTTATAGATGAGACGTTATGCGGAGTTGGTTGAAGGGAAACGCACGCGCATACGGGTACAATTCCGGGATTGGCACGGGCGGGGGTCTCTTCGAAATGGTCGATATTTTAGCTGTAGCGTTTTGCTACAGTGGTGCGACGACGCTTTACCTCGAGGCCAGCCAGTTCGCTCACCATTATAACGGTGAATAAACGTGTGTGATAAAAAAAAACAGAAAATTTTCTTACATATATAACAATATATATATACGTATATGCATATATTGTTGATTGCTATAATAGAATAAAATATAAACAATTATTTTTATAGGTGTGTATCGAATTGGTTGTTGAAGCTTTTACCTCGATTGTCAGCAGAGAGGATCACCCTTGAGGTATACCAGGGACAGGTGTGAGTTTTATATACTTTAGATGATTATTTTTTTGACACCCTGTTGATGTTACCTATTTTTAATACGTTTATTCATTTGCCTTATTGTTCATTCATATTGTGATGCATATTATTGTAGAAATTTTTATTAAAAAATTGACAACGCCACGGATCGCCGACGTATGCGCTGACAATCGTCTCTACGTCATCCTCGTGACAGAGAATTTGGTTTGTGTATGTGTGTGTATTCACCCTAAATTATTTGGAGGAGAGGGAAAAAATCTTTGAATCAATTTTTATTGGAATCAGAGAAGAAGATATTCATTAGGAGATTTTTTCGTTGAGATTGTTGGCTTGTCAGTTAATCAGTCGACGAAAAATATACACATATACCAATTGGTATCCAGCGTTCTCTTATCGATTTTCCACACATCTGACGGGGGAGGTTACATTATATTCTCAAGGTTTTCTCCCTTTTTTATCTTATTTTCCGTTTTTCATTTTTTTTTATACTGGGTCGTGGCTCATGACCGAATTTTTTTCTGCTCTATTTCAGTTGACTTATCAGTTACACATTCGCGATACGATAAACTCATTGTTCGTGGCTTCCGTTCTCTTTTTGTTCTCTCTCTCTCTCTGTCTTCCACTCGCACAATTTGTCCTCGTTGCTTATCCCATTCTTAATTTTTCCTTCAATGGTCAGTGGCTTTTTAATCACGTCCGTCACCTTGAACAATTTACAACTATCATATTCATCTGTTATCGGAAAACTTTTATATGCTGATTTTAATGGTTGATTATTGTATTTTTTTTTTGCTGCTATTTCTATGGTAGAGTTATTGATACAATTCATGGTCTAGTGCTGTACAATATATATTTATATTTATACCCGGGCTATACATACTTGGTTTATACTTGGATAAATGGATATGAAGTTCCTCGAACCCACCTGGATTTTCATTGCCATGAAATAGTTTTATGATATGATTTCTAGAGTAGTAATATAGTCGTTCATGTTTATCTATACATCTAAATATGATTACGCCACAATAGTGTTGGCTCTCTGGTTTACTTTGGCAATAAAGCAAATCACTGAGACAATAAATTAATTGATGTCTATGTTTGGTCCTTCACTTCTTTTCATTTCAACAGTCCTCCGTGTTTCCAATTAATTTGTTAGCTTGCTATAATGCAACGTAGAGGAAAAGAAAAAATATAAAACCAATGCTGTCAAGTATACATAAATTTGCATTTGATTTGACATTCGTAGAAGGGTGAGATAAAAAAGCTCCAGAAGTCGAGCGCAATGACGACAGTGAAGGGAAACAAGTTGCATATGTATATTACATGGCGCTGGATGAAAGGCGTCTAGGCGCCCCCGAAAATCGGGCAGTGTGTCACGCAAAGGGGGAAAACTATTGTCCCATTTATAGTGGAGTTGAGCGAGTCGACGACGCACAGAATGGCAGGGTTGAATATATATAGCTTATATAAATATATATATATATGTGTGTATATAATATCTATGTTGAAGGGTGGCGCGGTCGTTGTAGATGGTGAATACAGAGGAGGAAGTATAGTCATTTCATGACGGCCTCTTGACATGGGCCACGGCTTGACTCTCTTATATACTCTCTCAACATTTCCGCCCACGATTTCTCGAGTTCGATCCAACACCATTTTCTAAATAGATAGACGATTCCGAGGCGTTTCCTTTTACTTATTGATTATGAATTATGAATTATTAAATCATGAAAGAATTTAATGATAAGTTGATTATTGTTTGAGATTCACTTATATGAAATTGAAGGTGAAAATGTGAAGGGTGATTGATTGAGAGAAATTGAAGCGGAGAATTGAAGTAGATGTTGAAGTGTTGGAACTCAGTTGAATTGGAGTTACAATTGATTTAGAGGCAATTAATAGGGTTTTTTTCTCAAGCTCTTTGGTGTATGGTGCAGCTCAAGGAGGTCATGTCTTTCTATTCATTTTTCTGGTTATTATTCACGATATTCCATTATGTCGTAGTGAGTCTGTATGACGTTTTCAAGTCCCTGAACATTCACTGATGATTATTAAATCCAGATGATATGATTTAATTTTTTTTTTTTAATTATGTATAAAACATTCAGGCCACTGAGATAAAATTCTTTCTACACAATGAATGTAATTATGATTAATCTGCAAGATGAGTATCAAGAGGATGATGTGAACAGAGTTTTTTTTCTGCGTCGCACAAAGTGAACTTGAGGTCTAATTCAAAAGGAAAAAATGGGGAATATAAAATTATAGCTTAAGAAACTGGTATATTCAATTAGAAAACTTGACATTAAAAGATATCAGGACCACATTCTCATTCTGATGAACTTCTGTAAAATCACAGTACAACAAGTTTTAAGCAATCCGGTCAGAGGAGAAAAATAAATATTTCAAAGGAAAAGAAATATCACCAAACTGCACAATTGCAATGGCCGAGATGAAATTCTTTTCTCAATAGTTTCTCAGCCGTTGATTAGAAGATACGGAACGCTGGAAATATACTCGCAATCGAACTGCTAGTATTTAGGTCAACGGAGGATTTATGTTCGGCTGAGATTTTTATTCACACTTTTCATATGATCATTTATATTTGCTCATGTTTTATTTTTATTTTTTTTATCCAAAATAACAATAATTCATATAAAAATTGACTGGTATATCATTGTTTAATCATAGGTATAAAAACAATTTTTTATCTGTTCTATAATTTAACTCAATGTCGATTTAATTCTAGTCGACTTTCTGCACGTAGCAACCGTCAATTGATCAATTAACTGAATCGGTGGAGAATGGAGGTTAAAAAAAACGACGTCTATATTCTTAGATGTATTTGTTTATTCATAGTTTGTTATACATTGTACGAATTAATGTCTCAGAATTTTTTTACTACAATTGAAGATATTGCGGTCGATTGTATAAATGGCGCTTTTTTATATTCATATGAATACAATTATTTGGTAACACACTTTGGTACGATCGTTTTTCATGTTTCAACATAACATGTGGCATTACAACTTGACAATAAATTCATATATGTTTGCGATGTAGTGTGTGTGTCACGTGACCGCGCTAATTGTGCTTGATAAAGTCTCGGAGTTCGTCGCGAGGCCTGGTGTGCGATAACAAATGTCTCAAAAGTGTACAGGTATATGCTACCTGAGTGTCGGAGCTACGTTGACTAGTTGTTGAATGTGGGATGAAGTTGAAAATTTTATCTGTTTATAAATTGAATAAAATCGAGATATTTTTCCTTGTCATTTTTTTTATTGACCAATTAAATGTCACGGCTTAACATTTACCGAACAAGTTCAAGAATTAGTATTCCATTGAATAAATTAGATCATATATATGGAATTGTAGTGTTTCCATAATTAGTACAGAAAGCAAGAGAGGGAAAATAAAATTGAAATAAATATGTGGTGGCTAGAGAGAAAGAGTGATGCAACTGATGATCGAGCAGTGAGAGATTCGATTTTTCAAATGCGTACAAGAATGGCGCGAATGATATCAATCGTTGAGATAACATCACCGGATTACGCTTCAGTATACAAACATTTTCAAATTATATTCGCATATATACATTCACAATTAATTTATAAATTAATGTTTTGGCTTATCTCTTGAAATTATTCTCACGTGTCTATTTGTTTGCCATAATAATCTAAAACGATTTAATATTCACATCTATATAGTTATATAATTATTTTATTGATTATTTTCAGATGGCGGGACAGGATCCAAAATGGCAGAAAGATGCCACGGATCAAAACTTCGATTATATGTTTAAATTACTTATAATTGGTAATTCGTCGGTTGGAAAAACATCATTTCTATTCCGATACGCAGATGATTCATTTACATCGGCGTTTGTCTCCACCGTTGGAATTGATTTTAAAGTCAAAACGGTTTTTAGACATGACAAAAGGGTGAAACTTCAAATATGGGTGAGTTAAAGAATATATATAAAAGTGAAAAACAAAACATTTCATTTAGTATATAACAGTGTGATAAATAGTTGTAACAAGCCACATTGACAATGAATATTGAAGGCGTGTGGATTACATATACATGAAAAAATATTCTTTCAATATTAATTAAAACCTTGAATTATTTTTATTGGAAATATGCAGGACACAGCTGGCCAAGAGAGATACAGAACCATCACCACGGCCTATTACAGAGGTGCAATGGGTTTCATTCTCATGTACGACATAACTAATGAAGATTCATTTAATTCAGTACAAGACTGGATTACACAAATAAAAACGTATTCGTGGGACAATGCCCAGGTGATTCTTGTAGGCAACAAGTGTGACATGGAAGATGAAAGAATTATAAGTTTTGAAAGAGGTAAACAATTGGCAGACCAGTTGGGTGTACAGTTCTTTGAAACGTCCGCCAAAGAAAATATTAACGTGAAGGTAATGTGGAATAATTTATTTCCTTTTTTTATTTACTTCATAGTGTACTAATATCATATCCGAATATAAAAAACATATGGCATTAGTTCACCTGTGTATATTTCATTGCAGTCGGTGTTTGAACAATTGGTTGATATCATTTGTGACAAAATGAGTGAGTCGCTTGACAATGATCCAACATTGATGGCGGGTGGTGGTGGTCAAACGAAGGGACAGCGACTCACTGATCAGCCACCAAATCCTTCGAATCCTAATTGCAATTGCTAAAGATCTGAATAGCTGAAACTCTCGACCGTATGAATAACGTGCCGAGAAGAGGAGAAATACACGAGAAGAAAAAAAAACAAATATATTGGAGAAAATGACAGAAAAAAAAAAATCGTGAAACCACCAAGCCACATTTAACACACTATACACCATTGCGCTGCGTTGTGTTGAATGAAACGCGGGTTAGTTAGTGTTTGTCACAATTTCTTCTCCCTTTATTTTTACCTTTCTGCTATCTACTCCGACTAATTTCCACGCGGGTTATCTCATTTGAATACACGAAGTGCTTCGTGTTCCGATTTTCATATCGAGTATCGCTATGCGTCATTGATTGATGTGTATATGCGATGACGGATCGCATTCAATTTACATTCCTTAAGATTGTGAATGTCAGAAAGTTTGTCGTGGGTTGGGAGATGTCGAAGATTGCCGACGCGGAAAAATGCTGGATATCGATTTATTCGTGTAGAGAATGTCGGGAGTGTTGGTATGAGAGCGATTGGAATTATATTTCTTTTTCTTTTTTTTTTCCTTATTCACCTCAATAACCACCGGTGTGTCGTGTCACAACTAAGCACAAGTCAACAGGGCGCTGACTATTATTATAAATGGTGGAGTTCATTGATATATGGCGCCTGTAGCTTTGATCATGTTCATGTTGATGGAAAATAATTATTTATTGCGGTGGTACAAGTGATACGTTAAGCTTGTATTATGATGATGCGAAATTTGCTAGCGGGCGTGTTTTTGACTATTTTTATACTTTTATTCATCACGAATTAAAATCTGACCTTAACTTGATTGAGCTTGCAAATGAGTATACGAATTATCCAGGGATTCATTATAAACGTGAAACAATTCAAAATAATTATTTTATAAATTTCAATCGATCCATTATCATTTTATCAATGACGAATGAAAGAAAAACAGAACAGATTGACGTTAACTCCTTAGTCGTACAGTCGTCAAGCGAAAATAATTTTAATATGCCCAATATGTCAATTATAATTAGAGACAAAAACAAAAATTATGTTAGCGACTTATACAGTGTGACTTGGACTATCGCAATGTTTATTTCTACTCGGCATGCTGCCCTCTGTACATAATATATATTATCATTGACTCTTTAACGAAGTGTAATGTACGCGTTAATAATTTGTGTGAATTTATGGGACCTATTCTAACGGCAGAATAGCGAATGCAGAGCAGTAACAAATAAAAATACGAAAGAAGAGCAAGGAAAAAAAAAAAAGAAAAAAACAAGGAGCCCTCACCACCGCCATAAATCTATTGAAATAATTCGTTGGTAAGGTGACAAAATGAATAAGTAAATAAATATATAAATAAAACGTATTTTTCGGGCTCGTCGATGTCGAGTTCATTCTGTTGTATTGTACACATGATGATTACAAATACAACTGAGGATAGATCGAGAGAGCGGAGAGATAGTGTGCGTGTAGCGAATTTTTGAATATAATTTTCTTTTTTATTAATTTTCATTTTCTATTTTCTAATTTTCTGTTTTCTTTTCAAGTTCAGTCGTAGATAAATTATGTTCATATCGCCCATCAATAAATATTACGCGCTTCGCGTGTCATGTATACATCAAGAGAGCCCTTATATATATACATATAGATCATAGATATTCATTACCAGAACGAAAAAAAAAAAAAAAAATAAGTGAGATAACAAATATTAGGAGGAGAATTTGAGTGTAATAAATGGAAAATTGCGGAATTTATTCGGTGATCGCGGGGCATTTGTATGTATGTACTGTATCGTATGTAACTCGTATGCCTAATGTTATAAACTTATATGAAAAGACAAAACAATAATTCAATACATGCCGAATGAAAGGAGAGAATTGGTAAACGAAAGGAAAACTACAACAACAAATCCACAATTGTATCGTCGAAATGTTGATCGACAGTTTGCAAGAAGAGAAACATGTCAAGAAAAAACGAAAATAATTATAATAAGTAATTAACCAGAAAAGAAAAGAAGGTAAATCGTCGATCTTGTCAGCCGTGGGATTGTATTTATTCTGTTGCGTACGTGCATGCCACAAATTACGAACAAAGTGAAAAATAACATAATAATTATAAAAAAACAAAGAAACAAAAAATTAATTGAACAAAATAATAATTATAATTATGATAAAAATAATAATGTGAAAAATGGATACAGAGAATTATTGAAGGTCTATTGGTGACTACCCCCAAACTTAGAGATGTGTAAAAATGTAGCAAATACATGTATAATCATGTGTATAAGCATATATATAAATATATAATAATTGACAGAATACATATATATTTATATATATGTTTGTATTTATGATCACGAATTGAAATGGAGTAAAGTTATAATTTACAAAAGTTGTACAAATTATTTTGTCCAACATAAAATATTCCTATCCGTAATATAGTTAATATAAGAAAAAAAGTAAATACAATAAAGTCACTTACGTTGAATCTTTTGAATATATTTTTTTTTTTTCAATGACACAAATTGTCAGAGAGGAGGAACAAGTCAACTCTCATCATTCATGTACCAGTTATCTGACATTATGCAATCTACAATATATACGTATATATCAAGCATGAAACTGTGGAAAAGGGGATTTTCGTTTGTATTTTTTTCACTCCCACTTTGTCTCTTTCAAACATAATATTTCATCATCATCCCTCGTACACCGACAGCAGGCAATTGGGTACGCAAGTGGTAACGGAGCTTTTTGCCCTCCTATTTTGCAGTCACTAAAAGTATTAAATAGAAGTGCATACGTTTTGCAAGCGTCAGAAAGAAAGGATAGCGAAAAAAGGAGAATGAAAAGAAGGCAAAAAAGAGAGAAAAAAAAATATAATGAAGTACGTATCCCTTTTAAGAGTTCAGTTTCGAGAGAATTAAAATGTCACAGTTGAAAAAAAAAAACGAATGAAAGAGGAAAAAAGCATTCAGAGTGAACGAAAAAAATTCTTTCATTCTTTTTTTCAATGCATCAAGCTAATAAAATTGTCTCAACAGAATGATATAAATATGTGTACAGTTGAAAAGCACCACATTTGAAGAAGTGAATAAAAATGAATAATGTCAATTGCAATTGCTCTTTACAAAATTATTCCGTAACATTTTTCATCATCTCTGATGTCATCGTTGGAAATAAAATTTGCTTAAGAAAGAAAGAGAAATATAGCATCTCAGTCAATCTACTTGAATTCCATTATAACTAATTAGATATTCATTTTCCGAACATTGAATTCAATTACATCTGATTGAATATTCATGATTGAAAACCGATTTGATGCATCGAAGAAAAAAATTTGATCTAAATAATAAAGTCAAAACTTAATTCAACTCGAGCTTGAAATATGTTTAGTTTGGTTTGACAATATGAGATTGAGAAAGATTTATTTAAATCTTGAATATGTTATGATCAGCGTCTCCTCTAATTATATTATATAAGATCAATCCAAATTTTGTTCAAGTTTACAAAATTATTTGATATTAAATGATTCATGATTTTTATCTCATTATCTCAACTAAATCCTTATAATTTATTCTCGGATCGTTGAACATGATATAGAAAAACATATCCCTCATAGTTACCAGGTAAAATGAGTAATTATATATTCTCCAATTTCATTATCATTCTGGATAGAACAGTTTATGCATACATACATATATTATATATTACTACTTGGTCGAACCTCTTGATACGATGTTGCACATTAACCACTCTATTTTGTACTCGATGTATTCTACGTCGGCAAAAAAATCACGTCATATTTAAAAATTTCACGATGTATATAATATTATATTTGTGAAGATAAATTCCAAAGTTTGACTCTACCTTTTTTCTTTTTCTTTTTTATTACATTTGTGTTATATCACTCAAATAAGACTTTGAGTCTGATAAATTTTCATTGATTTATGAAGAAGCATTGCAAACAAACCATGAAATAAATTTCCATTGACACACATCAATATCACATTTGAAGTAAAAATATATATTTGAAGATATATCTGAAGGGCAAGTAAGAGTAATTCATCCCCTATTTTTATTACACATATATCCACCATATATCTATGTAAAATGTTTCTCTCAAGAGAGTAAGATTGTAATGCGGATGATGTATGTCTGTGTGCAAGTATAAGAACTTTCAACTTCATCCATTCTTTCTCTCCCTTGTGAATTTTACACCAAAAAAAAAAAGAAAAAATAACAATCAAGGTAAAAAGAAAAAAATTGTCACCAGTGATAAACAAGTGAAATCTTCCTTTCATAATTCATTTAAGTATCTATTTTTTATTATTTCAACTTTAATTTGTCATCTTTACAGACATAAGATGTGTGTGTTTTATCTACTTTAGACAGCCAATATCATTGTGCACTTGGATGATGTGGCCTATTTTAGGAAACAATTTAAATATAGCTCTGTCAACGCTCCCTCAAGAGTCATCGATGTCATTGTGTATGAAAGCTTTACGTTGCTGATTCTACTCTTGGCGTATATGTATATGCTAAAAGGAACATCGTTGAATTCAAGATGATGTGAAGGGTAAAATAGAGATAAGAGAAAGAGAGAAAGCTCATGAAAATGTAACACTGTGTGCACATGTAGATAGTATAAAGGCTGTACTTATTCCACAAGGCGTATCCTAAAAGCCTTGGCATCGATTCGAATGAAACGTTCAGTGGTTGTAACATAGAAGACACGAATTTTTGGTGACCGTGCAGAGCCATACGAGCGAGGGTTGATGCGCTTGGCGCCGTACTTCTTTACAGACGCGCGTTTTGGGTCGCTTCCCATCATTTATATATATATATATATATATATGTATCTATTACGCTTGCTTCCTATCTGTCGACAATTCGCTGCCAGAATAACGTTCAAACTGCGTGCACATTGCAATTGTGCCAAAAGAATGAACGAGTTCTTTTATACATAAAACTCATTTTTTTTTTTTTTTTTGTATTTCTTTCTATTTGTTTATTTTTATTTCTTAAAGGTTATTGGTTGTAACGACATCAGTATATTCGTGTATCTTTCTGTATAGCATGGTAATATATAAAAGAGGAGCGGAAGAGTAAAGTTTATCTGGGAAAAGTAATAAAACAAAGATTGACGGAATGAAAGAGGAATAATAAAAAAAAAAACTAGTTCCGGAGACTTTTTTGTTTTTACTTCTTCTTTTTTTTTTTTTTTTTTTGGCTTGGTGTCTGTCAACGATGCGAGTTTTCGCAATGAAATTATATAGTTTATCTGTTGTCCCACGATCCAATTTGTTCTTTGAATAAATTTAGAAAGTTATGTTCGAAGAGGAGAAGAAAAAAAAAATGGAAAATGAGAAAGCATGAGAGAAAGAGTGGATTGAATAACTCGATTTTTTGTGGTTTCAAATTTCAAAACAATTCCTTTTTTTTCCTCTCATTGTTTTTTTTTTTTTTTTTTTCTTTACGTGTCACACTCTGTTCCGTGTCAATTTCAACGATATTTTGTTCCCTGTCATACGCTGTGATTGGTGAAGTGGGGGTGGGGGGGAATTGAATACGTTGTATGTACATGTTATACACATGACAAATTTTTTAGTAGTTTATTTTATGTTAAGCTTTTTTTTTTTTTTTCTATCTCTACTGTTAATTTTCTTGGCGAGTAACCAAGTGTGGCCGGTGCGTTAAGTTCTTTTTTTTTTTACGTTATAGCGTACAAGTATATATATATATATACTAGTTCTAGTGAATATCACGAGAAATAATAAAGAATGGAGGTAGTGTATTGTGATGCTGGTAGTAATTGTTGTAACAATAAACAGCACTGATAAATGATTGGTAGGTTATCAATTGAAATGTAATTATGGTATTTAAAGAGTTGTTAGCAGTGCGTTTATACAAGCGATAGGCAAGTACGACTTATCGTACCGCAGTAGTGAAGGTACGCGTGCGCGTGGAAATTTTTTTTTTTTTTTAACTTAACTAGAAATAAAGTGCGCGTGTCTTCAGTGTTAAGAAGATTTTGGCACCACTAACGATTATATATATATATATATATCCAATTAAATAGTGTTTATTTATTCACTACAAATCCCACAAGTTTATTTATCATCATATTTTATAGATATATATATTTGAAAATATTATATGCTTGAGTATTACAAATTTGTGACATTTCAATCTACGTAAGTCTACATAGTTATTCTGACACTTGTGTGTTATTGCATCAGGTTAACATTGACATAAATACGGCTATTTGATGATATATGCAACAGTTTTACGTGTGATTCAAGGTTGGACATATTTTCCGGCAATAATGTAATCATTATTAATATTGTAATTATCCCAACAGGGAAAATAAATCATTGAAATGTAAAAAAGGAGAATTCGGAATAAAATTGATATTAAAAATGATTATTGACATGTTGTTAAATGTTTAGTAATATTTACATTTACATTTTTTTTTTATGATATTATAGTAAACGTTATGTGAGCTACTGTGATCGTTTGATGGTTCCACGTGGAAGGTATAAAAATTTATGTGAAGATTATCCTGTTTACTCTCTAACAAACATTTGGGAGAAAAAAATAAATAATATTTCGACGTTTGATATAATTCAATTGAATTTTTTAGTTATTAATTATAGTAATTCGCGACTGTTCTTATTTCTATTTGATTAGTCACCACTTTTCCGTCAAAATTCACTGGTTAACAATTAAAATTGGTTCATTAGTTTTGAAGATATATTCGATCAAAGACGTGGTAACTAATTTTAGCACAAGGTGACATTGAAAGGTTTTTTAAATGAAGGGTGAACTTTGGAAATTAATTATCAATAGATAACTGTAAAAATAAAAAATTGGAGTACCACTTTAGATCAAAGTCAACTGGATTGATAAAAGGGATGACCAATCAGAATGGCGAAAAAATCAATGTCATGAATTTTTTTCCAGAGAAGAATATCATATATGTAATTAAATCAGCCGGTGTGAAAATTAGAGGGGCAATTTTTTTCCTTGTATTAACAAACCTATATTAATTAATTAATTAATTATTTATTCAATGAAACAATTAATCAATCTAATGATTAATTAAAGGTGATATTCATACACTCGCTTCGTAATTTCCTTCATATTATATTTTATTTTCCATACTTACGGGTTTTATTTTTTTATCTGTACCTTTACTCTTGTAGTTAAAATATTTTGCGACTCCATTAAATCTACTACAATGAAATATATTAAATATGAAAAATATATGAATGAATAAATGAATGTACAAGTGTAAATAATACTATTTGATTCTTGTTCAACCACATATTCTAGTATACACCAAACATTAGCTCGTTATGTACTCATGATATAACCTTAATCCTCAGAAAATGGCACTGAGTCGTAGGACAAATATTTATTTCTACCCTTAATTGTTTATTCTCTATTTAATTTTCTATTATTACAGAGTAACACATACGTGTACATGAAATTAACAATTTATAAATACTTATACTATATAAACTTCTCAAAGAATATAAAAGTGATTTGATTCATATTTGATCATTTTAGTCCAAGGTAAATTCAGCAATTAAAGTAAAATGATAAATCGTTTTAATTCAAGTGATAAATTATAAATCTTATTCAAATCTCGAAATATTTATTTCTCAAGATATATATTTAATTATGATTCAGATTTAACAATATTCACAGTTTCTTTAAAATATTTTTCAAATCCAAAATGCAAAATTATAAAACCCAAAATTAACCATAATTAAATAAACTAAAATATAATATCAAATCATTCATAAATATTATTCTCGTATAATAAATATCAATCTCAATAATTCACTTGCCAATTTGGAATAAAGAATACTCCAACAATAAAATTTTTTTCCACCAATTTCAATCATACATTTTCTTCAACACGTATTATTAATTAATAATGCGATTTTTCCAACACCAATAACAACATCATTACCATTACAAAATCCTTAAAAAAAATTTACAATCAATTAATAAAAAAAATACACTACAGCAATTTAATTACCACGAGACTAATGGGCAACTGATTAACATTGTCAAACATACTCTGCTCGATAAACACATTCGTTAAAAAATAAATGTTGCTAATCCTAATTAAACTAACACAATTTTGGCCCTATAATAAATTACCACAATTATTTAATAGTAGTTACAAAATATTTCTTTTGAATTTAAACAATTTATTTTCTTGATATAGTGACAGAAACCGATGACTAAATTATCCCCATTTGCACTACACTATTCTTGAATTCTATTCATGATCTATCGACAGAATATATGTGTTTGAAATTATCTTTCTCTCTCACCCCCCTGTTCAATCCAATACTCGTCATTATGAATTTCGACTATCTCTTGCAACTGAATTGCAGAGTGAATATCAGACTTGAATGTAGCATATAGTGTGGGCGGCTACTGAGGCCCTTGAGATTCGGGTGAGGAGTCGAATAGACCTAGGTAGGTTTAGTGTAGAATATAGATATATATATACAATGACGGAAGTAAAAGCGCCAATGGCAGTAGAGAAGTACATACAAGCAGTGACGGTGGATGATGAAGGAAGAGGATAGGACACAATCGCGTGTGCCCCCTTCGCACTCGGTCGTCAGTGGATAAAGTCAGTCGTGCGCGGGCCACAGTGGCGCGTGGACGTATTTTTTCACGAGCGCGTACTTCTCGATCACAATATATTTTAATATATATATATATATATATATATATATGATATATATATATATATATATAGTTGTGTAGTTAAATAGTATAATAGTCATAGACACAAGTGAAAAACGGTCTGGCGAACGTGGCATTAAATTCATCGAGCGACTAGAAGCGATAAATTTATTAATTCTATTTTTGCCAAGGCGGGCACAATATTACACACCTATTTGCGCGCGCGGGTTTAACCGCGAGGCCAATTTTGTTGAAACATTTGTCTAAGAGAAATACAATTTTGCCAAATTATTGTCGTCAGTATTATTTATTTATTTTTTTTTTTTCCTTTTTATTATTTTTACTTCTACGTCAAGTGCGAATTTTTTTTTCGTCGTGTAGTTTAGTTGAGTGCACGCGATTGTAAATCAACACGAGTGTCATTGGTGTTGGTGAAGAGGGTTACGAATTGGTAATGTTTTTGAGTATATATTTTGTACGGTTTTGATGAGAGAATTATTTAGATTGATTGGGAAAAAAATAAAGATATTGAATTGCATTGAGAAATATTGTTTTTTACTTTTTTTTGTCGTTGATGATTAATTGTTTCCATTATATTTTTGTGTATTTAATTTATTATTTTTTATTTTTGTCATTAGTAAATTGGTTGTTTGGCGATAAACAAGGGGTGCTTATATTTTTTTTTATTTATGAGAGAAAGCGATGAAAGAGAAACAGAAGCGAAACATTTTAATTTATATTAATTTAGATGTTATTACATTTTATTTGAATTGTAAATATTTGTTGCTAATTTATTTTGTATATATATGGACGAGGCGAGTGGCCAGTTTTAATGCCTCACACAAGAGGCCTCTTTTCTATACCTACACTCTAGGCATCTTCTTGCTATTAGGCCGGCACCGTCTATATATAGCGGAAGTATAATTAAATCCACTCTGAATATTAAATGTTGCCAACTGTTTGAGTTGCTCTTCCTTTTTCTCTTTTATCTTCTCGCTTTTCTTTTTTATATCTATGTTTCTTCAGTTTTTTGTTTTTTTTTGTACTATATACTTTGAGTATGCAGGTAGCTCGTACTTATCGCGGTGGAAATATTTGTGGAATTTTTAAATAAGAAGATATGACAAAAAAATTTATAAGAGAAAAATTTTTATTTGGAGATATATAGAGAAAAATTATTTACGCTGTATATTTCAAGTGCACAGGTGGCTCATATTTGTGATAGCGAAGATAATTGAGGAATAATGAAATGTAAAAATATATTTGTGACGATTTTAAAAATTACAATATATATATACTCGAAAGATGAAAAAATGAATATTTTCTTTTTATTTTTTAAATTTTTAATATATATTGCATGTTATATATTCCGTTACCCTTTTTTGTTTGCTGTACAAAACTCTTTACGAATATATTAAGAAAAAAAAAAAAAGAAAAAAAAAAGTTGAGAGATATATATTTTTTTTATTGTTCATTCTATTTCGACTTTGTATATTTGATCGGGGCTTTTATTTATACTTCACTCTTACGTTAAGACACCGGAGCGGCGAAAGAAAATTCGATTTTCATCACTCAGAGAATGGGAAATGCATCGCTGTAAAAATTCTCACGGAAATGTTTTTAAAGGCGCGAGCGATAGGAAGGCTTTTAAAAAATTGATCCTACCGATTTTTCGCTATGCGCGTACCTCGTTTCACCGTTGAATGCAGCAGGATTTTTAAATTTCACGAAAAGTCTTTATAAAGAAAACTCGATCAGGTTTTTTTTTTTTTTTTTTTTTCTTCCACCTGAACTATCATTCTCTCGTCCTTTATTGAGACAGTTAAATTTTTCTCTCCACTTTCATTTTATTTATTTCTCTTTTGAATTTATTCATTTTTTTTTTATTCTTCTTCTCTCTCGTTTAGAATATTCGACAGGGTTCCAATCTAATTTCCTTTACTTTTTTTTTTTTCTATCGCTCATCCATATACATTTATATATGTCCCATTGTTTTCAAAGACATTCCAATCACTCGGACAATTGAGAGACGGTTATTCTCGGACCGTCGCACGCGGACTAACTCAACAAGATATTTTCTCGTGCCAACACAAGAGCCGGCGTCGAGTCGAGCGGCTTTCACTGTCTCTCAATGTGTCTCAAGAGAATTGTATTGTTTGAAGGTCGATTTAGTAATAATAAAAAAAAAAAAAAAATACAAAAAATTATAAATTCATATGAAGAATAAATAATCAAATCTATCATATTTTTTATTGCATATGTATGATCTCATTTTCACTCCGACAACACGAAAGAAAATAATAGACAAATAAATAAACATGAAACATAAATACAGATGGTGTTAATGAAATAAAAAAATAAAAAAAAAAAAGAGAAAAAGAAACAGAATATCACAAAATATTTTATATTTAAATTTGTTATTTTTCAGCTACCATTAATTATTTGTTGTGGGTCATTGAAATTGGGTTGAGGATTTTATTCTTACATATATAAATATATTATTCTCACTCTCGTAATTTCTATCATCAGTTGTGTTAAATATATTTGGGTATTGAATGTTGATACTGAAAATATCTATGCTCTCGTTTTTCCATCACTGTATAATGATAGTTAGTCAATTGGTTGCAGTGTATATTTAAATACATATGTGTATAGTTTATATATTTGGTCAATTTTGGCGTCTTGTTCGTTAGTTAACTATACTCACAAAACTTTGGTATATGTATATAGGAATGTTAGAGTTAGCCTGGGGCTCATTAATAATAATAATAATAATGTGTGCAAAATGTGATATAGTTAAATTTTAGAGCAAATGATGAAATTTCATCATTTCTAGTTGCACTTGGTGCACGTGCAACTAGATGAGAGAGGATAATAAACCCAAATCTTGAGAATAAACTTGAAAGTTTAGTTAGTTATACGAGGCGTTGAGAGTTTTCGACCCATGTCAAAGTAATGGTATATATATATATATATATATATTTATGAAATAATAATGGATGTAAAAAAGGAGGAAAATAAAAGAAAACTTTACTTTTTACATTTGTCTATGTACATATAGATGACAGAGACATGTGTGGTATGTACACATGTGAGTGAAAGTTTGTTCCGGATATTTTTTCCTGTTTCAAACTCAATTTGACCTTTCACCGCACATATATGAGCAAAAAAATATAATAAAAATAAATTTTCAACAAATATTACTGTGAAAATACTCGCTTTTTTTTTTCTTTCTTTTTTTTTTGGTTGGAGAAATTTAATTCAATTGTTATTCTTTTTTATATTAATTTCGGGAAGATATCACTTTGTTTTTTGTTTGTTTTATTGAATTTTTAATATTGTATTGAATTATTTTTTGATAGACTATAATTGCTCTTTCTTCTGCTTCTTCTTCCTATTTAATATTTAATTTATCTTCCATCAAATTCTCACCGTATCTTCTGGGTAATTTTATCGAACATTTGTTCGTAGCTTATAATAGATGAATATACATATTGGACAGTTCGAAAGGTGATTGAAAGGAAAATTACTAAAAAATATTACTTTGACAATATTTACTCTTAATTCATATGCCTGAGGAAATTTTAGTAATTTTTTTCCTGCAAATTCGACGAATATATATATATATATATATATATATATATATATATTACATATATATATATATTCATGTATTCCCTTTTTTTATTAAATTTCCTTCGCTCCCGCAAATAGTTTTTTATCATTTCAGCGTTCTGGAAATGATAAATAAGCAAAGATATATACATACAAATATTGAATAACTCGAGTGCGATTTCCTATTCGATGAGCACTCATAAGAAATATATATATATATATATTTCCTTTTGATGAAAGGAAAAAAAGTAGTTCAAGGAATACAAAAAAAAAATATAAACGAAGAAGAAAAATAAAATAATAATCCTCGAAAGAAAAACTCATCGTGTTTGATTTCGTAATCGCAAGAGTTTGTATATTAATTTTAAAAATACGCTTCGTATATTGGTCGAGAGATTTATCAATAAATATGTATATGTATATTTATATTTAATATTTGAATAGCTGAAGTAGAAATATCAATCAGTGGTCAGACTAGTAAAATATTTTTTTACAGATTTAAAAGTAGAAAATGGGAGTGAGAGTAATTTTGATGGATCAGAAGAGAAACTTAATTGAAAACTCCCTCAATTCAAACCATATATATACATAAATTTTTTTTCCCTTCTTCTTTTTTTCTTACTCAACTGTCAAGTGACGATGAAAAAAAAAAAAAAAGAAGTAGCTCAAGCACGGTACGTTATTTAATTCACAGTGATTCTGCTCGCAAGGTTTTAAATAGTCATACAAAGATGATGGGAAAATGATTGAAGTAGTTAAAAGAGAATTCAATTGAATCGAATGAATTAATCTCATAAATTGTCGCCTTTTTTTGTTTTTCAATTAAAAAAACTTTCATTACATAATATATAATAGAGTGCAAAAAAATTATTTGTAGAAATTTAACAATCTTTATATAAATAGAACTGAATCAGAATATTTTTAGGATTATGGAGAAAAAAAAAAAACGTCTTCATTCTTATTCACTCATAACTTTTTTTTTTTTTGTCTTGTCTTTGATTTTCCTCCTTGCTCCATCGCCGGGTCACTAATGAGATTTCCTCTCAAGTAGGATATTGGAATTATTGGAAATGTCGAGTCCGAGGGAACGAACAGCCGCAGGTGAAGTTCCGTCACCGTCGATGCATTCGAGTTAATCATAGGAATTATTTGTGTATATCTCGACTGTGTATATGTGGCAGTAGATCAAATTGAAATGTTTTTTTTTTTTTAATTGAAAAACAATATAGCAGTCAATAAAATTAACGCATCGAAAAAATTAACTGACTGTAATTAACTCTTGTTTGAATAGAGTAATTGTAGATTTAATTTCAAAATTTCGTTTATTCCAATGTTGAAATATTAAAATTTCGTGAATATAAATTTGTGTTTCACAATAAACTGGAAGTAATACTGTTACTTTATTATACTTTTATACAAATGAACGATTCATTTTAATATCATTCCATGGAAAAACTATTTCAAACTTTATCAGAGTAATATTCAATATTATCAAACGCATCTTTATACATAAAATTAAAAATTCACCATTAATTTTTTAATCTCATCATTCAATAAAAATGACATTCCAAAATTTTTCCCATTGTTCCAACAATTAATCGACAACGAAAAAGAAAAGGACAATAAAATATTGCTCAATTAATTATCAGTTACGTTACTCAATCGATGAAAAATGATTTACATCATTCATATCTTTTTTTTTTTTCATTTTCAATTAAACGTTACCGATCAACAATGATATACTGCACTATTCTATATCAATAACAACTATTATGATTATATAAACAAAACGGTCACGTTACAAATATTTTAACAATAAACTTTTGAAAAAAAAAAAGGCCAAGCAATGTTTTTTTATTAATTCCAACAATTTTATACACATCGTTAACAAAATATAAATAATATCCAATTTTGTTTCTCACATATATTAAATACTAACAACTCAATTCCCAATGCAGTACCTTTATCATTGTTGATCAAACATTGAAAATAGAAAATATTTAAATATAATATATACAACAATTACTCAATGTTTAATTAATTCAATAAAAATTTTTCTATTTTATTCCAACAAACAGGAAGATGGCAGATCCATGAAACTTCTCACGACCATTTATAAACAAATGAAGACAATAATTACGGATACTTGCAATTGGCATTAATAAATTCGTTAACTTGCGCCGCTGAAACATGTTTTTACCGTGGCCTGCTGCCGCTGCATTACCATTATTATCATCATCATCATTATCATCATCATTAGAAATCTCACTATTGTCGGAGTGCATAATAAAAGGTCGCGTGCAGCAACAGCTCGTCGCCGTTGTCCCGTTCAACGATGAATTGCGGTCGAAGCGCAATGTTTGCGCCCGCGGGAACGACGACGTTCAGGTGGTTAATGAAAAATATAATTTTGTCCGGGCATGTACGTCATCTATCCGGCGGAGGAGCTCCTTAGAATCTATGATAATCCAATTTGTCGTGTGTCATTAAATTCATCATCAAGGATTGCTATTAATTCACGTGAATACAACAGCTCTGAAGAACAACAACAACAAGAACAACAACAACAGTTGCATTCAAATCATCGTAATTCAAGCAACACAATCAGTTACACTGGAAATAAAAATAATAAAAATAAATTAAAGAAAAATAAAGTCATTTGTGTAAGAGACAGAAAATTTTTCAGTAAATTTAGAGACGGTAATAAACAAAATAATACTACTTACGCAATAGAAAAATTAAAAAACTGCCCGATTATGCAAAACAATCGTAATAGTGGTGGTGAGGAGGGTATAAATCCTCTCAAGGAACTGACGCACGCAAGCTTGAATGAGCCACTCAAGCAACACAATGGAAATGCACTCAAACTTGTCCAAACTGGTAAGTGTGTACTTATAACTTATTAGTGTAATATGCAAGTTTATCAGGTGAACAAAAAAATAAAATTGAATTTTTTTACACTGTTACATTGAGGAGTAAAAAATCTGTTGATTTCACAGAATTTAATTGGACATTTCTTTCATTCTCAAGATACTCGATAGATTGAGAATTTTTCTATTGATATATAGAGAATAAGGAATACCAATTAAATTTAGTAAGCTCAACAGAAAAATATTTTTCATTTTAGTTTGAGCATTTTTTTAATATTCACAATCGCATTTATAATTTTATCTCGTAATGATTGAGTGACTGAAAATTCGCTCCAGTGGATACGGGTTAATTTATCATTTCCTTTTTTTTTTTTTTTTGGTGAAGTGATGTTGTGGATATAATTGTGTAACATTGGGTCTCTAGTGGAGTCCAATACAATTACACATTGCGCAGGTATTCACACACACACACACACATTTAACGATATGTTCATATGTAGTATACATCATGACACAACAAAACGATTTGTCGCTCTATTGAACGATAGTGGTTTTGAAAATAAAATGTATAGAATTCTGTGGATGAAATGTGAAATGGCACTATCATCGTTGATTTAATTGAACATGAAATGTAATATATATATATACGTATTTAAATCGGGATAGAATATTTATAAATAGAAAACAGTTAACAAAGCACTCGGGTGTATTTCACGTAACATGGTTCAAATTCAATTTCAATTAACAGGTAAATTTTATGTATATGTTTATATATATATTTTTTGATATAATGTCATGATAATTACTTAAACGTATATCTATAGAGTGTTGCCATTAATCTTTGTCAGTGTAGGAGAAGCGACTGAATTCATTTTGAACATAGAACGAAAGTGGAAATGTGATTGAGAGAAATTTTAATGATTATAATTGTAGGTATCTTCTCATTACTAATGTTGTGATGAATTCTGAAATAGTGTTAGTATTCTAATATTTCGAAAATAAACGAAAGAATCTCGCTAGTACAGAGAGAAAAATCTCTTGGTCACTCGAAAAAAAATAAAATAAAATTGAAATACAACTAGTCCTATAAATAAATTCCAGCGAGAAATACTCACTGACATTTCACACGACATATATAATAAAATTCCAAGTAATATTCAACTACACAACATTAATAATTCTAATAATAAAAAAAAAAAAAAAAAAAAAAAACGAACAATCAAAAATCCAAAAGGAAAACAAACAAATTAAATAAATTGCCTGGGTGCTTACCCAAGCACTTCTCTTTGCAGTTCCTCATTTCATACACCATATCAGATCACAATCACTATATAATTAATCTCAATTGCTCTATAATTGACTCTAACAAAAACACGCGCACTAAGTACATCTATTTCAAACAAATTTTATCGTGAAATGAATTAAACCCCCTTCAAAAAAAAAAAAAAAAAAAAGTAAATCCACCCCCTCACCCTACAAACACTCAATCAACAACCCCAAAATTCATATAAAATTCACCAAATTCAACTCCTCCTTTTTAAAAACCACCCCAAAAAATCTTCACAGCAATTTAAAATCAATCTCTAATTACTAAGTTCATACATAAATTCCTTCCATCTCAACAATTCTATTTCCTTTAGAAAAAACGAAAAAAAAACTCTTCCTCAAACAATTAAAAATACCTCTTCATCCCCAAATAATAAACATATCTCAAAAAAAAAAAAAAACACATGTACTTGACACCATCGTTTACAACCCTATAAAATATTTGTCATCATCATCATCATCATCATCATCCACCTCATACAATAGTTTATCCAAACATCTAAACTCCATCTAATATACAAATAGAATAATTTACTATGATCGTAAACATAAAAGCCAACAATGTATATTTGCGGTAAAGCCAAGAATCTCCTGTCCCTTTATATACATGTAACATACATTAACACACATATATATACCCACGTAAATTGACAATGCATGGTGGTTTGTATACAATCACACATTTTCCCCCTACACGAATACATACTCCTATTTAATCGATATATCCTTCATGTATTTATACATATGTATATACATATGTGTGTATCAAATATACGCATCGTCCATTTC
Organism: Zele albiditarsus; assembly: GCA_958496275.1. Taxonomy (NCBI): domain Eukaryota; kingdom Metazoa; phylum Arthropoda; class Insecta; order Hymenoptera; family Braconidae; genus Zele; species Zele albiditarsus. The sequence continues at coordinate 14,861,563 of OY292408.1, forward strand.
GTTACACACTAGGAAATACCTCACGAGAGTACTTTTACTGTACACTAGCGTGTCAGAGCCCCGGGCCACTTTCCCCTCTCTTCCGCTTGGCCAGGTCGTGCTCGCCACCTTTTTACCTACATTTCTATGTATATATATATATATATATATATATATATATATATATACAATGGTGTGTAGGTGTATTCGCCTGATGTGGGGCTGGGAGGCCAAGTAGCTTGCGCATTTGCCTTCAGCCTTTGCCCCCATATCCTGCAACAAAATATCAGGCTGTCAGGTTGAATGTTTTTTTAGACGAGTCACGATTACACGCACATATGTATGTATATATTTATTTCATATATTTAATAGTAATATGTATATATTTATATCTATATATGTACATATTATTCATGTGATATTTAATAAAGGAAGGAGTCTGGTTGCCACGGCAACTGCGAGGTGAACAGGCAAGGTATTGATTCGTACCACCTGAATTCAGGTCAACCCCCTGACTAAACACCTTTTCCTATGTATATTATATCTGTATGAAGCTTCTCTTGTACTTTCTCATTTTTATCGTTGTGTTTACTTCAATGCATTTATTTTTTTTCTCTCCCTCTCTCCGTTTCTCTTATTTATCACACAGATGATTGTGCCGATGTATATATTGTAAAGATGGATCATGTATATGCAAGTCCATTTTCCTATGGATTAAGTTGATACATGAAATTTTTATAAAGTTATTTGAATGATTTGTTCGGGTTTTTTTTTTACTTTTTTTTCTGTATTTGTTGAGAGATTTGATGGGTATTTTTTTATTTTTAATTTTCAATTATGGAATTTAGTATCTGGTACGAGAGTTTTGTTGCTATTGCTTTTGGGGTTTTTACCTATTTTTTTTTTTTTTTTGGGTTTCAAAAGTTTTATTTTGATCGTATTGTTTTTTTTTTTTTTATTTTATTTATGGGGTTTCTCAAATGGAGATTGATTGGTTGTGACGAGTTTTTAGTTCACATTGTTTCTGGGAAGTAATATTGTTTTTTTTTTTTTTTCCAATATTTTTTTAAAATTTTTTTACAGTGGTAAATTCATTTTTTATTATTTTTTTTTCTCATTCTTTTTGTTATGTTGGATTATGGTGTGTGGCGTGTTTGATGTCGTTTTTTTTTTTCTTTTTTGCACCAGCTACTTATCTCCATTTACCATCAGGTTTCAAGGGGGTTATACTTGAGCCACGCAACAGGCTGAAAAATCAATTGATATATTCCAATTTTATTGTGTTTAGAATATATATCGAGATAATGACTCAATTATTTTTATTAGTTGTATTAATTTTCTTGCATTTTATATTTATTATTTGTTGGTTATTTTGTGGCTTATAAATAGGGATTAGAGTAGTGAAAGAATATATAAATAAATTGTAATGAATGTATCGATATTAAATTATTCAAAAGGGAGTTGAAAATAGGGTATAGGTTGGTGTGACATACATAAAGGAGAAATAAAAACAATCTATTCACTCATTCAAATGAATATAAATGAGATGTGATGTATATAAATATATAATTTCTTGTTTTCCTAATGGAAATAATTTCATTTATTGTTAATGGTATTCATGTATATATGTATGTATATGTGTGTGTGTCAGCACAGTGAAGGGATATATAATCGCGTGACTTGAAGTAAAATGTCGTGTGCACCAAAATATTCACAATTTAAGACCAAGAGGACGTGATCATTTTTTTTTTTTTTTTCCATCCATTTAAATTCGGCTGAGTATGGAACAACAGAATGAAGACTTTTTTTTTTATTTGTTCATTTATTTTTGGCTTTTAATGGGATACTAGTGATTGATGATTTTATAACGATACAAAATAACTATTCGTGATCAATCACGCATTATTTCACGCATTATTGAATGTACATTTCACATAGTGGTAACGAAAATTTAATGATATTTACTGTTTATTTATAATCTACCTAAACAAAAGTTGTCAGAATAATTAGATCGTGAATAATTCGAAATTGTTTTTCAAGATAACTGCATGAATATCGATGGTAATGCCATCAAGTTTCCCTTTCAACTATCATTAACAGACACGTTTTTAATAAACAATATTCCACTGAATAAAAATTGTCCTCTACAAATAAAAATTTATAATTTACCAATCAACCAACCATCTCAATTTCTATAATTCACTTTATATTTTTTAAATTAAATTTTCTATTTGAAATTATTGATTCAAAGTAAAAATAAAATAATAATAAAGCCCATAGGCATTATTGAAATTAAATTAACTCATGTCTGTTTACATGCATATATAAATAATCCTTTTAAAATGAATATGGACAATTAATGATGTTATGAATATTTAAAGCTCAGAATAATGTGAGAGGGGAATTGAATAGGTGAAGATAGAAAGAGCAAGAGTGAAATGAGTACTGGTAATATTCACGTGGAAATGACTTGGTTTGGCTTCCCGGAAGCACCAAGTTATAAATATCCAAACATGCATTCACTAATTGGATTGTCGCGTGAAGCAAAGACTTACCTCATTTCTACTAATATAAATAATAATTCATTATATCTAACTATTTCTCAAAATTATATCTTTAACTAAATTATAAATGAATGAAGGAATACATGATATTTATATATTGGATACACATTGTGTATGTAATAATTTATAAAAATATGACAGTTAATTTGGTTTGAATAGATTAATGATGCATGAGAACATTGTTTTACGTGACAATATTTTTTATTTATTCGCAAAAGGTTTATATATATATAGTAATTTTTTATTCACGTGACTTGAAAGACAACAGTGTTGTGAGAGGAGTACGTACGTATATGGAAAGAGGTCGAGAGATGGTTGTCCAAGCTGATGTCGACGATGATGACGACAAACTTGAAGCCGACACGAACGGCGCCTTTGTGTATAACTCGTTTGAAGAAAAGTAGAAAAAAGAAAATTATATCTCGCGCTTCTCTTTCTAGATGTTATATAAATATATATGTATGTATGAATATGCTTGGTGCAACCGCGCGAGATAAAACTTTGTCGATATTCCCCACCTTGTTAAATAAATGACTAGAGAGAAAATTACAAAATTTTTTTTATCGATTCTTTTTTTTTTTTCTTTTTCGTTTTTTCTATTGTTTCAGAGTTCACAATTTTGATACGCAATATGATTGTGATGTGTTTAATTATTTTGTATTCCTTGTTCCTATTTTCTATGTAAAAATTTAAATTGACACGATTTGCGTTTTTTCTTTTCCATTTGACAAAATTTCAATTCATACTTGAGTAAAAAAAAAAAAAAAAATGAACTTTTTGTTTCTTTCAAGTGTTAAAATTGTCGTTGGTTGAAGAATACTTTCTTTTCATTCCTGGTGTTAGAATTTTTCCTCTAAAATTTCCAACCATTAAAATAATTAGTCCAAGCCACGTGAATAAAATTTCAATAGTTTCGTTATTCATTGAAGAAAATTTTGCACAAATATTCCAAGAAAATTTGCAAAGAAAAATTTGTGTTATTATTGCAAAATTAAAAATCCAACAATAAAACTAATTCATGATATAACAAACATACAATTCAGCACGATTAATCGATCGTTGAAATAAACTTAGCAATGTAATAATTATTAATGTAAGTTCAATCATATACAAATATCATTTTTAAAATACTGGTTACCAAGGCTATCACAAAATTTGCCACAACCAAAAATATATTTATATACAAATAATTTATTTCAATTAACCTTTTACTGTTCGTGCCCTAATTAATTTCAAATTGAATCATACGATGGAATAACTCTATAACAAATGATTAAAACAAATGAGGAATATTAAATTAAATTACGAATTTGATTTTTTGACTATCGATGACTTTCAATATTTCAATGTCACATTGAATCTCAATTTTTTTCCATTACATCTCAAATGAATACACAAGTACTCCAGGAAGACACGATTCAATTAACCTGATTTCATAGGACGTGTATATATCTATCTATGTATATATATAGAGGGCAACAAATATTTGTTCGACAATTGACGCTAGTCTGTCACTCTAACGCATTCATCAACTTTATTCAGATCCACTAGCTGTTAACACAATTATCATCACATGAGTGAACATTGTTCGTGTGTGGGCATCGTGTCGGATGTTACTGGCAATGAATTTGTATGGACGCACGTAAAATTATGTATTCTAGTGACGTAATGACATCAAGGATATGAAAGGCGTGAAGCAAAGACCAAAATAATTATTATTTATCAACTAAATTTGCGTTTAACAAGTGAGTGTATGTTTGTATGCGTTAATCGTTAAAAAAAGAAGAGATTTGACAACAGTGCAGATTGTCAAAGTTGCAGCTGTTGCTGTTTTGCTAATGCTTCGTTATACAGTCGATGATCAGCGTTCAAATTTTTGGCACATTAACAAATTTTATATATTATATACTTTTTATTACAATTGTCACTTTGAATAAAGTAAATTTAAAGTTATTGGTATATAGTATTAAATGATAGATGTTTATTTCAATGATAGATCACGTTGAAATGTGTTTAAAGTCAGTTGAGTTAGAGTTTTAATTGGTTTAGTAGTTAATTGATGTTATTTTGATTGAGAAGCAACGGAAATGAATGGTTGCTATGATTTGAAATGTCAGAGGAGATAAAATAGTTTCATAACAGTTGTACAGTTGTTTATTAGAGAATATGAAATACGGGATTGTATACTGTAATTGTACTGTGAATTTGTTTGATTAATGATGGGTCTATTTTTGGTTGAGAAATTAATATTTTTTACTTTATTTTACGTTATTATTATTTATGGTTTAATAATTATATGGTATATTATGAATATACAAGTTGAATAATGATGGAATGAGTTTATTGTAAATGAGATGATTTTTTTTTTTTTTTTTCGTTCTACAATAATTATTTATTATTTGTATAATCATTGTTATTTGTTAATTGGAATTGGAATGGTGAATATGCAAATATTAGTTAGACCAAGGTAGTTGTTCTTCAAACAAAGAAAATTTTTCAAACCATTCTTTTACTATAATCTAATTCTACAGAAATTAAACAATTATAATTTGTTATCAAAAATTGAAGAGTAAAATTATAAAAAGCACAAAAATGTATGAAATATCAGATAGAATTAGTCCGATTTCAATTATAGATTTCATTTCTTCAGTTCCTTGTATGATATCTTTGATTATATCTTTTCATGAAACATCATCGAATCCTTTCAGTCCATTGGTACTGAAAACACAAACACACAAATTAATTACAGCATCACAATTTTAATTAAAAAAAATAAATAAAATAATATGATCATCCTTATAAATCATTTTCTACAATAAAAAATAATTCCTGATTCAGATGTACATTTTTCAGAAAACTAATCATCATACAATGATTAATATTCCACAATACAAATCCATTCAAAATTACTTTAAATCACTTCATCAAATTATTTGCTAATTAACACATTACATGTCATGAAATTTAAATAATTGATTGGAATATCACACAGTTAAATGACAAACCATCACCACTGTGTATTTGACATATACAATTTGCCAATATATACTTTCTCACAAGATTTTAGAATGAGATGAAAGTTGGAATGTACGTAGACTAACATATCCCATTCATGTAATTACCATAATCGTGGAGATTTCTGTGCAGTGGCTTATCGGTGATATAAACCTGGTAGGAAATACGTACGTGGTGGCTTCATACAGAGTGTGCTACATTCATGTAAAGCAGACAATCAACTCCCTGGTTCATATAGATAGATACATACATATATAGAGGGTGCGAGAGAGCATCAATGATTAGCAGGAGGTAGATTGCGTAAATGGTAATTTGGCAACAGAGATTGTATGTGTGTACATATATACTCACATTGATTCCATTAAATTTTACGAGTATGGAATATTCCTCTTTGTGTATTAGTAAGTGACGTTAAGAGCAATTCTCCAATATTCTATATCAAAGGTTCCTCTAACGAACTCATTTATAATCGTATTTTGTATGTATCTATATATTGGATTGGTCGTTATTGACCTGGAAAATGCCCATGAGCGATGACACGATTGAGTGAAAATGAAAAATGTATGTACAGAAAAGATGAAAAAGATAAAAATAGAATGAATATTATTTGACAATCAGTTTGGGGGAAATTCTAGTGGTATTAAAATTGAAACACTTGAAATGGCAGTGTGACATTATCTATGACATTATTAATTCAGTTGCCGAGTTCTTCGGGCGGTAGAATATAAAAATATAATATGGTGTCGTTAAAGTTGTTATCACGTAAGTGCAATTATTGGAGGACTTTGTGGAAGTTCAACTGGTTATTAATTGATGTGCAACAAACTATACACTTCACCCATTAGAAGAGAATTTATATTTTTTAAATTATTATGGCGATGACATTTCAACAATATCCACAATTTTTTTTATAATACAGAACTTTTTATGTTTCAATTTTCAGTTTCAGTGTCTGAAATGAAATGATTATTGTAATAGACGTTGCAATTTATATATTAATATTGACATACTTATCACTCAACACTTTTCTATGAATTTGTGTCAAGTGAAATTCCTGAAACTTGGACATATTCAGTTTATTTTTTCTTCTTTGGTACGTCAGTGAATCGTATGATTTGTGGGATCAAATATGTGAATACAACTTGTGGTGAAACTGGTAACGGATTTGAATTGGATATAGTAGCAGCTAATCTTTGATGTTGACTTCTGGTGGGATGATTTCTGTATTTGATCAGTCACCATAGTCGAGATTGTCCAGTTCATATTGGACACAGATCAGTGAATAGATAAATAGACAGTAGATGTAAATGGTTTTAGCTAACAGCAAAAGTACTGTTGCATGTTAATTTACAATTTTTGATAATAGTGAATATTTATTATTATTACAAAGATGTAGAAACCTCGAGATATTTGTCTTCATCTGTCCTCGTTCCTGATGATATATTAGTGTGTTCTTTAGCGAATAAATTTATCTACTATGTATTGTGAAACATTGGAAATATAGCAATTCCCATATATTTACTCTCCCTCATACAAAAATCCCAATGATCCAATGTAAATAAAACAGACTTCTCTATTGGTGACTTGGGAATCCAATAGAAAACGATGGAACTGAACAGTAAACATGATGATGTTTAAATATAAACAGAACTAAAGGAAAGAAAATAAATCTTGGAATATACTGATCCTCTTACATGCACTGAGAAAATTATTGCTATAAATTTTGATAATAAAACAACAGAAGTATATCTCAGTTATAATTTTTTATTCAACTGAATATCATTTAATGTTGGAATAATAAATCCTTTTCTTAATTACATATCAATAATTTTTTTTTATAATTGTGATCAACTTTTGATGATTTTTTTTTTATTTCTTCTTGATGAAAACACACTTTCAAATTCAAAGAGGCTTTTCATTGCAGAAAGTCGAGAAGGGTCGAAAGAAAAATTTTTATATATCGTTTTTCCTTCAATTCTTTTTATCTCTTGACTTTTCCTCTCACTTGTGTTGTCATGTCTCGGGTGCTAACTCCCCTGACAGTCTCATCTTGAGCGGTTATCTTATACTCTTGGACATCTGACACGCGATAGAAAGTGCACATTTGACGTAGCTAAAGTATACTCAGATAGTGGTTTTCGAGACATTAAATAAATATATATCATTAGTTGTGATCAATATACCAATGCCATGACATTTTTCTTACGGAGAGAATTGGACGTGACCTTTATGCTTATACGATGTTGGATTCTCCCTCATGTATATCCTGGATAGGAATGACATGAACATATATATGGAATAATAATAAGATGAACGAGGAAAATGCTCACAAAAATATTTGTATGTGAATACATGTATGAAGAAAGTTCTTCGTCATAGGTTGTCGATATATTTTCAAATATTTTATTCATATAATATATTATACAATAACAATAATAAAAGCAATATAAACAACCGTCACGATATGTACTTCAGAATAGAGTATAAGAGGGGCCTTATACAGCCCAGAAAAATTATTTTACAGATCATAATTAACTCAAATTTAACAACAATAATTATATCAAATATTCCTCACTTTTCTTTTGTTCATTGAATAATGATCAACATGGTCATGCATATTAAATGGCAGCATTAAATAATTAGTAACATTTTTGGGATCAAAGAATTTTCATCGCTTGGTTTTGCACTTAAATAATTGTCCAGGTCCTGCCAATCTTTAATATTTAATTTTTATATTGTTCTGAAAAAAGAAAAATGAGACTATAATTTCAATTCAATATTTCTATTTCATTATTACCATTATTAAATAAATCTTTTGTTACCCTCACGAAAGAAATATGAATTTAAAAATCCCTTTTACTTTGTATATTTAAAAGTGCACTATGAGAATAGTAATAACAATTATTTGTTTATCTTTGTGTCTAAATACTCATTTATTTGTTTTCTGTATAATATTTGCAGTGTCAGAGTTTGCTCAGGAGCTTGGTTGTGCAATGGAGAGTCATGCTGCAACCGTGCGTCGACTCGTTGATGAGTTTCGTACTAGAACTGGTGAGTCAAGAAATGATACCGGTGGAATGCGGCGTGTTTGGGAAAATCTTTTACGCCAAGTTGAAGCAGATGCTGCTGCACATTTGGATCTCGCTGCGGTATTGCAACAACAAATATCACGACCGACAATGGAATCAAGTTTTCATCGAAAACTACAATCTCGAAAGGTCTGTAAATGAAACTTTATATATATTGATATTGTATACAACATTTTTAATATAAATATAGAAATTAATAGATGACGTAGTGTGTGTGTGTGTGGGAGTATCCCACTCAAGTTTCGGTACTGAAATAATAGAAAATAAGTTTTAAAAGTAAAGAAAAGTAATTAAATACGAGAGAATATTTTTTTTTTATAACTTTGTGAGTGGTTGAGATGGTTATAAAGAGCAAGAGAAATAATGATTATGATTTAGGTGAAATTGTTTATTACGCAAATAATTTCTTTTTTTTTTTTTTGTACGTCTGAGACATTTTTATTTATCATTTTATATTTTTCTTTTAATTCAGCTGAAAGTTTGAAGTAGACTTTTGGGTCTAGTTTGAAAAAACAGTTGAATTGAATAAGTGATTATGATTTTTGATGAAACAGAATATGGGAACTTTTAAAATTACTTTATAATAATAATATCAAATAGCCACCGAGATATAATTTTAATATTTTATTATTCTAGACAGAAATCATTTTGATTTGATGGATAATGCACAAAAGCACGAGAACAATTTATTGAACTCGTTATAATTCGATTTCTGAGTTTGGGATGTGTTTTAATATTGAATAAACTTGATAATATTGAATAAATTAAACAAAAGTGCTGAAAATATGGTAAAAAATGCTCAACTATACACAAAGAAAATAGTAGTTTAAATAACAAGTTGGATCCACATTTCTATTTTTACTCAACTGTTTGTATTGTTTCCTCACAATAAATAAAACATCTACTATATTTCCTGCTATTTTTTACAAATATATATAATATCTATAATTTAAACTATCAATACATTCATATATGTCTATCAAGACAATTCGCCATGTGAATAATCCACATTGAATTAATCGGGATCATATACTGTATATAAAAACAGAAGAAATAAATTTCAAGTTGACTTGCACACTACGGCTCATCTACACATTAATAAATTAAAATAACAAATATTCTCAATTTTAATTTATCATGTCCATGCACTTGATGATGCACTGAGTGCTAGTTTTAGATTTTCATTGGTGTTTGCCAAAAAATATATATTAATGTGCTATTTGATAGCATACACAGTTAGTAGTAGAGCAACATGCAAGTGATAAATATAAAGTTAGTCATCCAGTGATTTACAACTGCGAGGACATATTACGAATACAGAATTTTATATCATAACTCATGTGTATAAATGTATATATATATATATATATATATGATCTCAGGTGTTTTCTCATCGTGAAGCGTACGAGCAAGTTGTGAGTAAAACTGAAGAGAAGCTTCAACGTGCACGTGTTGACTACAAGCGAACGTACGGTGCACTTTTGTCATGCAGCGAAACGTCAAATGATCAGGAACAAGCTAATTTAAAACGAGCTTATTTAGACTCACATAATGCTTATGTGTTACAATTACGTGCAACAAATGCAATAACTGAACGTTATCAGTATCATTGTCTACCAAATCTTCTCAATGAAATTGCTGAGATTTATGAAGAACTTTCAAGTCTCTCTTGTGGTTGCGTTGGTGGAATTGCTGAGGCTGCAAGTGAACGTGCTGGTGAACAAGGTCGACGTTATCAGTCTGTTGCTAAAGAAGTGCAAAATGTTGTTGCACAAAATGATCTTCAGTTGCTTGCTAAAAATCTTTCTGCAACGACAACACCGAGGTATGTTGAAATTTATTTAGATTGTGGAGAATTTATGTGAATTAATGATGGCGTATTTGTTTAATTCTTTGATTGTAATAATGGTTGAATGAGATTTTATTTTTGATACAGGTGAGAAATTAATTAGTACGTGATTTTTTTTTTTTTTTAGCATGTAAGTTTACTTTGAGTAGAAGTAATTTACAGGATTCTTTCGTTTAATTGAACGAAATTGAATATGTGTTAGAAATTAATCATTTTTGTCATGAAGTGAATGTAAAAAAAAGGATTTTTTTTTCTGTGAAATATTCACCACTCTGAAATTTATTATCAGAATTAGGAAAATTTGAAATGCATTTCAAAAAGGATGGATTGGATTGTTAAAGTGTGTCACTAATTTTGTTATTCTTTGCAATTACTCATCATCATTACGAGTGACAGATGCGATACTTTGATGATCATAAAAGTTGGAAATATTTCGTAAATTTCGTGATGAAATTAAACTTTGTTAACTGAAAAACATACGTCTTCCGTGTACAAAAATCATTCAAACACGTCACAAGAACAATATATTTGACAATGAGCAATTTATTTTATCTCAGAATAGCACACACATTTTTTCTTCCACACACTTGGCACATGTTTGTTTACAGACAGTTGACAGTACAATAAAATAGGTTTTGAAAACAATTTTACACTCTTGACGACAGTGCAATTGTAAAATTATGCCAATATGTAATTAAAAGATCTTGTAAATAAATGGATTTAATTGAAAGAGAATTTTCAGTAGAAAAGCATTTATAATATTTAATTTGTTTTTGTTTATCAGAAAACCACCACGTAGATTGTTCGTGCCACCTTCACCACCGGAGCAAATACCAATGGAAAGAATTAACCAGGTGCCAGCCCTCAGGGACGAACTAGTACTCACGGGTACTAACTCAAGTCAACCAACTCTTGAAGATTTGCGTCGTGAAGCTGACGGGTTAACACTTGAAATTGGTCGACTCCAAGACTCCTTAGATGCATTAACACGAATGCAACGAAAGTGAGTTCTTGAATGATATTAAATAGCTGAAATATTACTTCATTTTTTTTCTATGTAGAGATTCTTTAGAATTCCCATTCGTAATACTGAAACTACGCTTCTAAATTTCCAGACCTTGACTTCATATTCAAAATCACCAATTTAAAATATCTCCAAAAGAAAAATTACTATTTTATCTACCACAATTCAAGTATAAATGTATCCATTCAAAATATAAATTCAGATTTTTGTTATCAATTGTTTATTAATACCAAAATTTCAAACATCAACATTATTTTTGTTCTTCATTTGATTACTTTGGAGTTAACATATATACAGAAAACATTATCTATTACCTCCGTAAAAGCAGTGATACTTAATTACCTCAATTTAGAAATAGGTCATGCTGCAAAGGGTTAAATATTTCATTTTGTAATTTATTAAAACTGTATCTTTGAATCATTTTACCAGAAGCGCCGAGGGCAGTCTATATACTAAAGTCGCTGAGCTTCAGGAAGATATTTCTATGAAGCGTTTTGACTTGGGTGTTGCTCATTTGCACTTGGCCGCAGTGCAAGCTCAGGTTAGTAATAAAAAAGAAGAATATTTTTTTTCCTCATAAATTTTATGATTGCAATTTAGGATTTTACAATTTTCAACGACTAAGTAAAGAGGTATTCAAGTTACAACAATAGACGTACGATATCCTCTTGTTTTTTGTTTAATTTTTTTATTTTTTTTCTATTTATTTTATTGGTTACTTTATGGTGTAGAAGACGATAAAATGAAAATAATGGTTAGATAAAATATCCTACGGATAAGAAATACACGTGATGGTATATTTATATTATTACATATAGGTGTACATGTATAAAACAACATTTTACAGTTGTTTAGACTGCATATTTATTGTATAACATTGAATTGGAAGTGACATAAAGCTTTGAAAATAATTGGAATAAATTGAAACGGGAGAAATGAAAGGGAATGAAAATGTATTTAATAGGCGAAGAAGACTTATCAGTTACTATTATTCTTTCTTTCTTTTATTCCTATCGGTCATGATATTATGTCTCTGCATGTATACATATTTCAAAGTGAATATATATAGTATAGGAAATTAGAACCATTCTAAGTTTTACATAATAGGGCTTTGAAATATAAAAAATATAATTGGCTTTCAATGATTCAATTACAATTTCAAACACATGTTCTATTTTGTAGACATGGCATTTATATGTTCTTGTTTTTCACTTATTTATTTTATTCTATTCTCTTCTTAAATTATATGGTTTTGTACATTAGCACAATTGGACAAGAAATTCTCTTGAATTTTGATCTTCATATTTCTATAACTAACACACTGCTCAAAGTATGAAAAATATTGGCTGTATATATGACTGGAAAATACGAATTTGGATAGTTGCTCGGTACAATGATAATTCCACTTCTTATCTCTATGAAAATCTGCAGAATTACTATACAGAATAGTAATAATAGCGAAGTCTATATGAAAATTTAGAAAGCATAATTTTCACATGTTATATTATAATTTTTGTTGGTTTATTATTATTTATTATTCATTCTATCATATTCTATATTGAGTTATTTTTTAAATCCTGGTATCCCAAAAATTATATTTGTTAAATAGTTTTTGTTATTATTGTCAAAAAATTATTTCCAAATGGTTGTTTTTTTTTTTTTTCGTGATTATGATCTAGATCACTGTTTTCTCCGTGCGCATCGACATTATTTATAATCAGATCCGTTTAATGTATTTCCGAAATGGTTCAAACATTTGATATTAAAAATTGTGAGAACTTTATCGTCCATTCGAGTGAAAGTGTCATAAAAAAAATGCATGGATCGTAAAAATCTCTTTAAAAAACTGAACTCAATAAAATGATTTTTTTTGTTTAGTGTAAATAAATGAGCCCTCTACATACACTCATAAAATTACAGCCCCATAAGTTTGTTCTACCACAAATGCACTTCAATAATTCTACAATCTATTTATTTTTTCTTTCTATTGAATAAATTATTTGTGAAAGTTCGACGATAAAATTACATGTTATAGTAAAATAAAATATAACACAGACTAAGAGTGCACACTAATAATTTTTGTCAATAATTTATTCACATAGCATGTGTGTATGTTGTGTATATTTTAAAACATAAGTGAAGGTACATTTATACATCAATGTCGAAAGATTTGTATATGTTTGGCATTTAGGAAGATAGGACGTGTACGTAGAATGTGAAAATATTGGTGTATGGAAATGATAAATAGGTTGGTGCATAAAATTTTGCATTGGATGAAACATACTATTGAACGTTTAGACACGCTCAACTAAAGTGTAATTACCATAATGTATATACATACATAAACACCCCCGTGACTATGCTATCATAATATTTTCATCATTATTATTAATCACATATCCATTCATAACTAAATATAATGTACAATAATGTTAATGGAAAATGTATTGATTTTTTCAAAGCTCATTAATTTTTATCCCACCAATTCTTTCTTCATTTATTATTTCTCACATTTATGTAAGATCGTGGTAGACTTATATAGAAGAAATTTTATAGCAAAAGTTACTGACAAATATCTTACACTGAATGGTAAATTTTATCCTGTAGTTTATCATACTTTTGAAAAGTTGGAGTGTCGCACGGTGAAAACTGGTTCTGAAACCATATAGTAGGTAAAAAAAAAAATCACTCAAGAAAAAAATAAATACACCACGTAGAAAATATTCTCGGGAATAAATGACAACGTGAGTAAAAAGTCTCCAAACATATAAAAAAACCATAGAGCTATTTTTTTCTTTTCAGAGTAATATTTTTCCAAGAATATTTTTCTCATGGGGCTTTTTTTCCCAGCGGCTATTTTTTTGTGACCTTATTCCTCCTTAGGATACATCTCAAGCGTCCCCAAAATCACCATTTCTCATAAAAATATTCCAAAGCATATCGATCCCAAAAAAAAATACTAAAAAACATCGGAAAACATTTTGTTTAAAACAACTCACTGATGTAAATAAATTTATATGAACTCTGAACAATACAAAATAAATTCATTCACTTTAATTATTCTTTCAACGTTAATTTATTTATAACACTTGCCACTAAATTTTCCTGAGATGAACCAAAAAAGATAGTAGAAAAAAAAAGAAATCATCAAATACAATATCATTAAATCCTAGTGGCTTGGGTTTCTTTGATCAAACTTAATGTCTATCTTTCATCCCTGCCATATCTAACCAATCTCATTGCCAGGTCGTTGATATCCTCTATAATATTTATCCTCAAGCGTGTATGGTGGTGTTGACCTGAAACTAGGAGACGATGAAGAAACTGTTACAGTGTTAGTGCATCTATCCAACGCTCGATGAAGTAATGATGAAATAAGACATTTAAAAATTGATAACTTCATTCTCACCCATCTTTTTTTTTCATATATATATATGATAGTTACTTTGTGAAACATTATCCATCGAGATTGGATATGACGATTAGGATTATTGTAGATGAACATTTTTTATTGGTATTTGTACAATTCGTATGATAAGATTATATTCTTTCCACTAGTAGCATTACATATAGAATAGAAATCGATTTGGTGCTTTCATGCCAGTCATTCAACTTCATGCGGTGAGAAAGGGATTGGACATTTGTTGAGCGCATGACTGCACACTTAAAGATATGGCCAATGGGAAAACACGATAAAATGCATTCAAGGAGTTATATATCCTTGTTATAGATATATAAAAATATATATTGTCAATGGATATTCTTTTGGATGGTGAAAATAATGGAGATACACAATTGTGAATCACAAAATGTTAAATGAAAGAGGCGAGGTGAGATTTTAGTGTGCCAGAGAATTTTTCTTAGCCAAGTCCATTCGAGTGATGATAATAATAATAACAGAAAGAAAAAAAAAATAGATGTGGAAAAAGTAAGAGAAATATATTATGAAATAAAATAGAGTAAAATAATAAAAATGACGTCAAGTGGCATAGTGTCGCGACATACAATGTGTGTTGGACGCAAGTTGAAATGCAGTTGAATAAGTGGATATATATATTTATGTATGTACGTATGTATAATGTATATATGTGAAAGGATATGGAGTGGGAAAGAGGATGAAGAGCAGCCCGTTGGCAATGCGATTGAAGCACTTGAATTCTTTTGACAATGCAGATCGATTTTTCCGTTGTTACATTTCTTTTTTTCTTCTGCCTCATTTTTTTGTTCACATTTTTTTTCGCATTCAACAATTGTGATCGTTGTTTTTTGCCCCGAAGTTTACTTTGGAAAAAAAAAAGGAATATAGAAAACATTTGAAAAGAAATGAAAAGAAAAAGATGAATGGATGGAGAATTGAAGAAAAACTATGGAGAATTCTATCATGGTGTAGTTGGGGTTTTTATTATTTGAAAAATGAGATTTGAATTATTTCTTTGATGTAAATAATTATCTGTTTTTTTTTTTTTTCGAGGGGGTTATTTGAGGATAAATTGTTTTGAAGAATTCGCGTGACGCAAGTTAATAAATGCAACGAGAGATTAAATATTTTCATTGAATTGATGTGATAATATATTCATTGTGTAAGAAGAATACGCTTTGAGAAATGTGGAAGAACTAGGACCAAATTATTTTTTAAACAAATTCAGAACGGATATACAATTATTTAGCAGATAATATAAATGGTTGGGTTGAAGAAAAAAAGATTTGGATATAATTTTTTGTAATGAGAATATGAAATATTTATAGAAAATTATTATTTATGATACTTAAAAATAATCCAATCATACAATTATTTTTTCATTACGCAATAGACAATCAAAAATGTTTGTAGCCTACACCGAAATGACTCATGTGATAAGAAACAAGAAATAAAAGACAAAAAACAAGGGTCGAATCAGTCGTTAAAACTAGAATAGGGTGAGGAGAGGTAGTAAAATAAGAAAAAGCAGAATAAAAAAATGAGGAAGAAGAGTAAAAGCAACCGTAGGAAGGTAGTCTAAACACAGAGCTTCGTCTCTTCGACTTCTATCGTGTCAACATGAAGAAAAAAAAATGCTCGAAATCACAAACGATTAAAATTAGCCCATCCTCACAGGCTTACACACACCTTTTATATACACATATGTATATGTTTATATGTATATCTTTCAGGCCATTGTTCACTCAAGTGAAGAATGAGTGACAAACGAGGCCTTCAAGCTTTTCTCAATGTATATATACATAGCCCAAGTCAACCAAGCACTGAGTGTTTGTATCTATAGCGTATATGAACCAACCGAAGCGAGCAAGCTTTTCAAGCGTGAAAAAAAAAAAAAAAAAAGGAAAAGAAAACAAGCGGGACACAGAAGGAACCACGTGAAACTGACAAATAAAAACGTGTATCTATTCACAAACTTTAAAGACGTATTGTCATGTAAACGCTCCGATAATACATAATGCTTATCAACATTTTTTTTTTTGTTGTCTTTATTCAAAAAAAAAAATACAGCTCGGAATTTTTTTTTTTTCACTCCAATTTCTGTCTCGAATATATCTGTGAAGAATATTGAATAATTAGAATGGATGATAACGAATGACAGAATGAAAAAAAAATGGTGAATTAGAAAAACTAAATATCTTTTTGTTTTTAATTTTTAATAATTTTCTAGATTTATTGGAAAATGATATCAATTTTTTTTCTAATGATTGGATTCTAGTTGACACTATGGAGAATTTTTTTACAAATCCAATGACATCAGTTTGAATATAATGAATTCATAAGTTTCTATAATTCCTTGGACGCCAGTTTGAAAAAAATTGACTATGTAGAAAACACATGCGAATTTTTTGTTGGATTTTATCAATCTCTTCATTTTTCCGAAAAATATAAAAAAAATGTAGTGGATAGAGTTATCAGAAAAATAATAGGAGAATAAAATAAACCAATTTCTTTATATCTTTATTACTATTTTTCTAATATCATTTTTTTTTTTTTTTATTACTTCTTTTATAATACCACTACAACTGTTGGAATTGACAAATTACATTACATGCCATTATATTGTTTTCTAAATTCACTACATAAAAAGAAAATTGCCCGTGGACAATTTTATAGCTCATGAACTGACATTAAATTGCTAATCAAAGAATAAAATTCACTAATTTTAGAATAAGCACACTTGAATTTATAATAAATATCAGTGACGAATTTAAGATGTGAATTTACTTGAAATATTAAATAAAACCATACATATATATATATATATATATATATATATATATATATATATATATAGAATATCTTGTGAATGTCAAAACACAAAGACCCAAATAGAAATGGAAAAATGTCACAAGTCAATGTTTAAAAATAAGAGAAATGAAACAGAAAAAAATATATAAAATGATAAATAAATACCGCGCGCAATCGCTTGTGACATGCGCTCTGACAACTGGGTCATACCAATGCTACCCCGACAACCGCCTCGCAAAATCTATCCCGGTCATAGTACCAAGCTAGGTCAGGGAAGGATTCATCGATAGAGCACGTATACAAAAAACTAAATTATTATCATGGGTTGGACAACATTACGTACACGAATAGTTAGTATAAAATCAGTATCTAAATAAATAAATTCAAGTGTATCATATATAAATTTATATATTGAAGTGTTTGCGGTTTATTTAATATATCTCTGTTGTTGGACTAAAATTCATCATGGCCCTCGTTTCATTTTGGTATACACTGTCCATGCGTTCGCAAGCTCGTGGACGTTCTAACCCTCTATCGCGCAAAGAAAAAAAGAAAAAAAAAACGAACGAGTCAATGCTGAATTTATTTTTTTTATCCTTTCAGTTAAAACTACATCATCCGATAATTTCTGATATATCTCGTGTTGCACAGCCATTATCTCATGACATTAATGAAGATGAGAAAATAAAATAAATCAAGAAGAAGTGTGTGTGTGTGTGTGTGTAAATAATGCGGGTGGGAAAATAAAAAAATGTCTGGTTTATATCGTAAAGAAATAATAAAATTCCATTGGTCTTTTCTCTTTACTATTTATTTTATCAATTCTATTTAATTTCATTTTTTTTTTCTTTTTTCTTCATTATCCAATTGAAAAGACGTGCGCATGTTCATGGCAAACATTGTTACCGGTTATGGCTGAAGTGTTATTCAAACATATGCGATATTTTAATCGTAAAAGTGTGACAGCTGTGCATCACAATTGGATCACTATACCACAGCGACAATGTATATGTATGAATGTTCGTTGATTTATTCACTGAAACGTCCGCCAGTCGGAATCGAAGAAGAACCACCACGTGTCATATTAAATATACATATATAGATATATATATATATATAGTTTCTCCACGTGTGCATGTCAATGTTGAATTTTTCCATACGAGAGATATCAATTTTTTTCTTTTTCTTATTCTCACCCTCATGCCATTGGAATTAATTGAAACATTTTCAATATTGCGTGTGATTTCATTTCGATTTCATCGCACGCATTCAATTTTTTATTTCATATGTGTATGTGTAGGTTGATTAATGGAAAATTCTTCGTGTCTGGATAAAATTCTCGTGTGGGATTATTCATGAAAAAAATATTTGAAATACTAGGAACAATTTTTTTATTACTATTTTATCAAACTATTAAGTGGATAAAATAATTATTTTCAATTAATTTGTAGCCTTCATTTTACTATGAATATTTTAGGGAGAAATTGATGATCAGTGTTATTTCAAATTTGTAATGTGAAATTATTCATAGTAAAGTTAGTTTGGATACATCCAGTAATTTTTCATGAAAACTTTATTTATTCATCAAGTGAATCATGTCATTAATTCAAATCAGTATGGGAAGGTTATTTGAAAATGAGAAAATTTCAAGAGAACATAAATGCGATTGGCAACATTTTCTTGGAGAATAAATCATGAAAAAATTTCGTGAAAAATTCCGGATAATATTTTATGACAATATTATAAATTTTTCAAGCAAATAATATCATTAATTTTTATCAATGTTGGAACGTTACTCAATATTCAGTGAATCATTTATTCATTTATCCAATAATGCAGAAATTTTAAATACAAATAAATGATCAGCGTATTTTAAAAAGATTCTATTAATTATTCCAATAAACAAAACTATTGGTTTAAATTAATATCAAACAATTATTCAACATTGACTAAATTTCAGTTCAAAATAAATAATAAACGCATTTTTTAATTCTCACTTCACTTTATTAATTCATCAACCGAATGAGATCGTTATTTTTTAATTGCTAAAAAAAAAAAACAACTCCAACAATGATAAAAATATGAAGTATATGAATAGTAAACATATTTTTAATCTTCCACGTTGAATAATTAATTAAAAGCACACTCCAAAAAATCAATTTATTTTTCATGAAAACGTCATGAATTTATAATGTGAATAAGATGATTAATTTTAGTCAATGTTCAAACGTCATTTTACAATGATAAAATATCTGAGTGAAAATAAACGACTATAGTGTATTTTTGTACATTGCGGATTATCATGGCGATGACATATAGATAAATAGATAGATAGATGGTTATATAGATAGATAGATAGATAGATAGATAGATAGATGGATAGATATTCATGTTGGATTTGAACTGGCTGACAGGATATTGGTGATTCGATGTACAATCGTGCACGAAATTCATCGATACGTGCAAGTGATTATCGTCTACAACTCCGATAAACTTCGCTTAATATCACCAACAATCTCCTATCATCCTCCTCATTCCTCTTTATCTCTACCCTGCATATAACCCCTCATTCACACAGTTCAATTAATTTGATATCAATCTCCAAAACTGAAACACTATTGTCTATATCAATTCGTTTATTTGACAGATTTTCAATTACAGAGACAGAATGAAATGTACAAATATAGAGGTCGACGTTGGTATGTCCACTGAAAAATTTTATCAAAAGATAACTGAAGGTTTTATGTATATATGTATGAATATATACAGTTGCTTGGAAACGAGAGTTATCGATTGATGTGATGATGATATTTTAGGATTTAGCTGTCGTTCGCAATATGACGTCCAACCCTCATCCTCAACGTCGAGTCTTTGTTAATTGCACAATTGATTTATTGTAAAATTTATATATATATATATATATTTTCGTTGGAAAATTTGACAGTATAATGACAAGAATGATGATGAAAGAGATGAAGATAATGAGAGGAAGAAAAAAATTAAAATTAATTTCAATAGCGATTAGAATTAATTAAATTTTCAGTTTTAGCATTGTTTGTTGATTTGTTTGTTTGTTTTTTTTTTTCTTGTCATTGTTAATAATATTTTTTTTTTTTTGAAAGATGTACAGTATAATGAGAATAATGATGAATAGGCAGAAGGAGAGTAGGGAAAATTGATTAATTGATTAATATTTTATTGGATATTGGAACTAGTTCAATTTTTATATTATTTTTATATTCTATTCATTTATATTGTGGGACATTTGGTGGCTGTTATGAAATTCGACAGGACAATAAAAAAGAATAATGATGGAAAAACGAAAGAAGAGAAAACAAATATGAATTTATGAGTATTTCAATGGCAATTGAAATCAATTCAATTTTCAATGTTCTCATTATTTTTATGTTCTAGTTATTTTCATTGTGAGATATATATTATTGTTAGAAAATTTATCAGTACAATAGAACAGATGATAATAACAATTACAATTAATGACACTCTCATTTTTAATTTAATTTTTTTATTGTATTTTTGTTTATGGTAAAATATCTCATTTCTTGCAAAATTCGTCATTATAATGCTGAGAATTGTACAAGATTCGTAGAAATATAAATTAAATTAATTTTTAATTGTTATACTCTGCATTTATTTTCTTTTCTTCTTACTGAATACATGTTTTGTTTAGAAAATTCAACTTCACACTGATAAAAATTACAACAAGTAGAAAACACACAAACTCAAAACATTTGATGAACATTTCACTATTGTATGAATTTAATTTCATATCTCTATATTTTTTTTTTTTCATTCTTTTGTTTCTACTTTGTTCTTCAATAGAAAGAATTATTTGGTGCTGGAGACGTGGGACCACCGGATGGTATGAGTAACCGGAAAATGTCAAATGGTTCAACTGGTAGTACTAAACACAAATGGCTCAAAGCTTTCAAAAGTTTGAAGACAAGCTCACCAACAACTCCACCAACATCTGACAAGTAAATTAAATTCCATATCAAACTACAAAAAAAAGAAAAAATAAATAGATAAATAAAAATCATCCAAACTTTTTTAACATGCTCACTAAAATAATAAATTAATCAAAATTTTTTACTTTCTATTCATATCAATTATAAATTTTTATAAAACAATATTTATTACTAACACCAAAAACTAATTTTTAATCTGAAATAACAATTTGCTTTTATGTTAACACTTATAAAAAATAACACACACGTAACACAAAGGCCAGGGAAACAAGCGATGTATCATGCTGTCTCGACAGTGGTCGCAATGTCCAGGTAATAAAATAATAAAAAAAAACTATCCTGCTATCGTGTGACCTCGCAATTATCTAGTGAGAAGTTTAATGGAACCAAAAGAAAAAAGAAGATATATATCAAACAGAAAAAAAAAAAACAAAAAACCATGAAATAGATATAAACAAATAAAAAAAAAAACGAATAACAGAAAAAGCTTTGTGCACTTGTGAAAACTTTCGAGTGCCATTGAGAGTTTGGTCTGATACTCTTAACGCTATATTGCTTATTTTTACTCTAAAACTTTTTTTTTTTTCTTTTTTTTTTCGTCTTTTATTTCACTATTCCTTCACTTTTGTTATTTTCTCGCTCATTCAATTATTTATCCATTTCAATTTCTTTCATTTTTCTAACTCAGAAAAAGTTTGGAGTCTGAGGGTGGACATCAATGGCGCGAGTATACATACCGTAAAATAACACCGTGTGATGCTTGTGGTCAAGTATTACGTGGACACAGTCGTCAAGGTTTAAGATGTCGTGGTTGTAAAGTAAATGCTCACGCAGATTGTATTAATCTTGTACAACCGGTAAATTGCCCAAGTCTTGCGCCAAAACGTAGCGGTGGTATTCCATTATTGAGACGTCAAAGAACTGCAGCACCACCAGTTGATGATACAGCATCCACTGAGCACAGTAAGTGAAAATTAATATTCATTTTTGTTTCTCACAACAGATCAATTGTTTTTTTTTATTTATTTATTTATTTATTTATTTTTTTTTCGTTTCGTCCCGGTTAATTGAATTAATTTAATTCATGGATGCTACTGCGTGGCCATTCCAAAGTAGATACAATTTATTATATCTGTATATATGTATATATACATGTATATATATATATATATGGGGTGAAACATTGCTTTGGGCATGGACCCCATGTATATAACAAGAAATATTGAGTTTTATCCCTTCACTCTCTCATCAACCTGCCAATCAACTGAGAATAAGAGGGCGATAAATAGAAATACCAAAAAAAAAAAAAAAAAAAGACGTATGACTTTGCGGAAAAAAAAAATAATTTAATTTTTTTTTTTGTTATATTCCAAGACGATGAACTATACGGTAATGGAATCGCGTACACGTGTGATTGCTCTCACGTCGATGGCTATTAATTTTGATCGATCGAATCCATATTCTAGCCAAGTTGATGGAAGTAAAATAAATTTGATATATAGATAAAATATTAGAAATAAATATTGAAAGTTTAATTGAATTATAATCTCTCGTGCAATTCACTTCTACTTATTTTTTTTTCTTTTTTTTTCTTTTACATTGGCAAGCATTTCACTAACTGTTTGAGTAAATTAAATGGACGATTAAATTGGAATTTGAATTGAAGTTTTAGCATATAATGTTATTCGCTGAGCGTGATATCCGGGAATAAATAAATAATCACCATTCCTCTCTCTATAAACTGCTCTCCCTTATTCCTTTTTTGTTGTTGTTTTTTTTTTTTTTTTTTGGTTCATTATCATGTATTTGACTTAATGGTGCTTGGCGCTATACAAAAAACTACTAATGATAAATGCTTCATGGTATTATAGAAAATTTTTTTCCCTTATGCTGCAATAAATTTTTTTTTTTTTTTTTTCCCCACAAACATATTTATCACTGTTATTTATTTATTTGTTTTTATTTATATACATACGATATTTCACTTTGATACTTTTAAATGTCACAGACTGTTCGTACATCTTTGATGAACATTTTTTTTTTTGAGATATTAGAAATAATAGGTACTTAAACGTATTCAATTCGATTTTTCTGTGGTACAGTGTGATTAAACGTAATTGTTCTTAATTATATTCAATTACTGACCGTTTTTCCGTTGGAATTCACTGGTTAACGATTACAATTGGTCAATTAAGTCCGGAGATATGCACGAATACAATTAAACAAGTTTTAAACATGTACAGAGAAAAAAATAAATGTAATTTTCGAGGTATTGCCATATAAAAGTTAGTTTTTTATTGGGATAATATATTAATTCGTGTTCTGCAGAATCATTGTTTGATTACTCACCGTTTTTCCGTCAGAATTCACTGGCAAATATTGAAAATTGGCTAATTAGTTTCTGCAATATAATCAACGTCGTTAGTCAGGAGTGTTAATGGCTCTTCAACTATTTGCAATCGGGAGGTCGTGTGGTTGATTTTCGGTTTGCATGGTATACTTAATATTCGAAATATCCCAATATTATTATGCTGTAGGTTGTTTCCACAGTTTTTACCACACACTTGTACGTACATGTATATACTCCAAGCAAGAAAAGTCGCTATTCAGTTAGACGTAACCAAAGATAAAATAATAACATGATAACGTGAAAACAATTAATTAATATTAAATTGAAAAATTAAAATTAAAATATGCAATTAATGGTTATGCAAATCAAGAATGTCTTTTGCTCTTAATAGAGTTGACATGAACATACACAATTGAATTCACATAAACAATTAATTTTTAATGTCTGACATTTAAAGGGTTTCCTAAAATAAAATACCCCAAAACAATTCATAAACAATTATCATATTATCAAACACATTTCACTAGCACAAAAATAATACAAAACAAAATAAAAATTCGAATGAATAAATACGTATGAGAAATGTTTATAATTATATTTTGAGAGAGAATTGAATAATCAACAAGTGATAAAAGTAAAAGTGTAATATCATCTTGCATTTTAATTATTACATCATTGCTATAAAAACAATCCTGGCTATCTTGATAGGCGTTGACGCTACATACCAGGTGTTGAAGCAAGCCGGTGAAATTCGTGGCAATTCAACAAGCTCACCACCCACGCCTCCCACAACGGATCATCTTTCCTCAGGTGCAGCACCATCATCAAGGACAGTATCATCATCCCACCCTTGTTCCTCGTCCACCTCTGGTAAGACACAGCCAATCATCTCCTCAAAAACTAACATATTTAAATCTCTTTCAGATGCTTTCCAATGGGGACACGACTTGTGTTTAATTATCTATCCTATCCATGTCACAATCACCGTCCGTAATTTTCAATCGATAGTAAAAATATATATCAAGTAATATTTTTCATGTTCATAAAATAATATTCGATAATATTTTACTTTTGTTTCTTTATTTTCATTCAATCAATTTATGAATGGTGAAAGAAGAAAAAAAATATTTATATATATTAGTATGATTTGTGTTCCATCAACATTTGCTAGTGTCATTATATATGAAAGGTGATTAATGAGAGACAGTGTGGAAGTAATGTGAGTGGGATGTGTATTCAAGGATAAATTAATCGGATCAATTATTATTAATGCGATATACAATTCTTTTCGGCTTGCTATCAAGACATTGTCTAATGTTGAGAATAACGTGAATAGATGTCCACATTTGTTTGTGTGAGCAAACGATTGTAGTTTAGGAATTATTTGTCATTCCGGAATGAAGAGTGACACAAATGGAATTAAGTTATCGGTTTGAGTATTTATTTATTGAGAATTAAACAGTTTAATCTAAACATTTATATACATTCATTCATACATGTACACTTTTAGTTATGGGGTATTTCATTGAGAATTTACATTCGGCTATGATTGGATTCATCCAATTTGATAGTAAATGAAATATGAAATATAGAAGGAATGGAGATTTTATTTTTGTATAAATATTTGAAGATTTTTTTGTTATCAGAAGTCATTTAATATTCAAACTGAAATATAAGTATCTATCCATTTTTTATGACTGATGATACTACTTGAATAATCAAGAGCAGTACTGCAACTACCTGATCAAAGTCGAATATAAATTTTGTTATATAATTATATATAATACATTGAAATTCATAATTTATAATTAAACTTCGATATACTTCTAATGTACATTCAGCTTAATATCCAGTACTTTTATTCTCATATACTCATCCATACATTTAAATAATTGTTGAATATTATCTCGCTTCAAGACGACACAATTGATTCATCTAACCCCGAATAACTCAATTTAGTTTGTTGAGTTGATTAAATTCACGCTCCCACTGACGCTTTTGATGAATAAGCTTCATATTAAAGTTGGCTCTAAATATGTGCGAAGCTTTCAAATGCTAATCACTTATTTGCAAATAAATAAATATCCCATTCCCGTCGCACTTAAAAATATTTTGTAAGAAACAATGACAAAATGATAATTTATTCAAAAAAAAAAAAGAAAAAAGTATGATAACAACATTAATAATGAAAATAAAATCACGAGAGACGTTAAGTAAAATAAAACAAACAAAAATTTGCTCTTAAAATTAAAATTGGCCAGGACGTGGAAGCGGCGGATCAACTTCGGGCACACGACCATTTGGCCAACCCCTGGTACTGACAATGGCTCAAGTGCCCATCACTTCAATCTCGTCACCGTGGTTGACAGCGTCACTGTCGTCTTCGTCGCCGTCATTTGTCCCCAACTCTTCGTTGTCTTCATCGTCGTCGCGTCGTAAGCGCAACGCCAATAAAAGACGATGATGACGCCGCACAATATAAAGTGCATACGGCATTTTTTTTTTTTTTTTCCTCTCTGTTCACTTCTCTTCACTATTATTGTCTCAAGTATTCGCGCGTATTGGCATTATAGTGGGGATAATTCATTTACACAATTTTAGATCTTTAAGGTAGTTTGAGTACTTGAGAAAGGGCTGAAGAAAAATGTCATTTTAATATATTCTGCAATTCATTTTTACTTAAATATTAAGTTTGAAGGTAGGTGAAGGAAGATTTTGACATGAGAAGTAAATGTTCACTCGAATTTTTTTATCTACATATTTTTTATCACTGATGCACCAAAGATTTATAATAAAATTCACTCCATGTATATTTGAAACGGTTTAAAAATTGAATATGAAAAATTGAAAAGGATCAAAGTGGCGAATAATTTAATCTTTCTGTGCTACATTTGAACGTTCATAATGTTCATAAAAATTGCAATAAACGCATTCTTTTTTTTTTTCTTTGATATATATCAATGTCAAGATAGTGATTTGGCAAAAAACCAGTACCATTCCGGCGCGAGTGATTTCTACCTTCAGAATTATCAAAATTGAAAAAATAAAAAAAATTCTCAATCAGTACAAGTACAGCTATCATCCTAACTAAAATTATATTATTATATTAAACATTGAAAAAGTAGCATATATTTAAAGTTTATATATTAATATTCACCACTTTTCCCCAAAACATTTTCAAACTTTATGAACGTTCAATGTTGCAAGAAAAAAATTAAACTCCACAAATTATTTTATCAACAGAAGAATATTGATATAAATATTACACACTTATAGAGTTTTGAACTTTTAATGATTTATAATTAACAAAACAATCTTGTCAGGCTGAATAATTAGGCCCTTCTCATTCACTCGTGCAGTGCAACAAACTCGAACTACCTTAAACGAAAAACAAAAATTAACGCCCAAAAAAAAAAAAAAAAACAAAAATAAGTATTGAATTGAATCAGGACTTAGCAGTGGATGCTCCTCAGGGACAAGACCCTCGGGCCAGCCGCTGATGCTGATGTCATCAGAGCCTTCACCATCCTCATTGCCGAGGTCACCATTAAGGAGACAGCACAGTGGTAAAAAAATTCGATGAACTTTTCATCCATCAGCACACATCGGATAATGATCGTTCTAATTAAACAACATTAATTATCGCTGCATCGATAGATATCAATTGCTGATAACAAATAGCAATTTGGTTATCAACATAATTTCAATTCATCGTTGGACCAAATTCTCTCATGATATTTCGTTCCTCTCATATAAATTCTCTCTGTCTCTCAATGTCTCTCTCCACCCATTTACACTTGGACTTGCACTTTAAACTTGAACAAGTGGGGACCCCACTTGACCTCATCTACTTCGCGAATGGCCTTCATGTCACAGTTGATTCGTATATGTAATCATTGTATTCATACACACAGATTGACATATACATCATAGTTGTCCCATCAAATGGGTTAACAATCGAAATTTATAACGAAGTTAATTCCAATATAATTATTGTGCTCTCTGCTTCAGCAGAACATTAGATTCACAGGTGTGGACAAAGGAGTGTTTGCCCCATGCTCATTATCCCTTAGTTCAAATACACATGTCATTAATTGGAGGGAAATTTTTCGTTTTTGGTTTCTTCTATTTTCAGTTTGGTGAATATTATTGTGAAAGGATAAACATTATATATTGATTGAAGTTGATGATAATGGATTATGATGATAAAGATGATTATGATGATAATGGTGGTGGTGGTGGTGGTGATAATAATGGTGAGGAAGAAATTATGTATACGTGATATTAGACACTGCCCAATCGTGAATTAATTATATAAACAAGGAATTTTTAATTAATATTCAATAGCCTGAGATAATGCTCAATGACCCGTTTAATTATTGATACACACTTGTGTATGACAGACTTATCTGTATCCTAATCGCGATTCGTTCACGATACACAACACATTATGTATATACTGTAAATAAAAAAAGAAGTTATATTTTTGTCTTGCAGCAAATATGATGATTATCTTAATATGCAAATGATTGCCAAGTCGTGTCCCAATTGATGAAAATAACAAAAGAATGAGGAATATTTGTGTATTATTTTCTTTCGTTTATTTTTATTTTTTCTTCACTTTTTGATTTCATGCATATATGTACCCCACTGGCACGTTCTATAAACGAGCCGCGAGTGGTAATTTTGTGTATATTAACATAATCTCTCTTTCACACTCTAAATTGTTGTGTGTACATATTGTTCTTTTTATATGTGGTGTTCTTATTCCCCCCCCCCCCCCCCCCCCCCTGTAATTTCATTACTCTTCTATATACATTCTCGTCATATCTTTTTAATGTTTCATTTCTTTATGAATATATAAATATATACATATGAATATCGCGTGTTCGTGTGACTGATGTCGAACGTGCCAGCTAGGTATATTTTGGTAGTGATTGTAGTTTAGTTTCAACCACACAATAAAAAAAAAAAATAGTGGAATGAACAGAATAAAGAAAAAAAATAGTAGCAGAAAGTGATCATGCCAGTGACCGGAGACTCGATGATACAATGTAAAATATATATTATATAAACTAGTTCAATTGCTCGTTTATTTTTCTTGCTGAATATATTAAATTGAAAAGAATAAAAAAGTTTTCAAGAAATGAGATTTTATCATTCGAGTCTTCGGAACGGGATGATCAAACGCACGTTAGACGACATCGGGCATCGAGCACCAAACGGCAGAAGGGCTGACTCATAATAGATATCATGAAACACGAAGCGCCACACAGTCCACAACGTCGACGTGAACGGCTCAATCTGAGAATGAAGAGTTTGAGTTTGGATTCACCTGAGGGTACTGCACATGTTCGTCATCGTACCAGAGAACATTATCCAGGACAAAAGGAATCAACACCACCGAGACATTCAGACAGTGGCAGTATCAATCGTTTATGTGCGTGTTAAAAAAAAAACTGAAATAATACATAAATATTTTTTTTTTATTTTTTAATGAAAGGTAATTATTTCGAATGGGGACTCCACCACAAAATGTATTAGAAAATGTTTGCATGAACTTTAATTCCACAATGATAGTATAGGTAATAATTTAAATACCACAGAACCTTATTGTTCTCTGGGAAAAAAAAAGCAAGTTTTGTTTCCAATTAACTTTCATTGTTCATTCAAATGTTTGCACTGTCATAAATCGCTGAATTTTATTTATGATTTTGCTATGTTAACAAATCATTTGAAGAGTGATTCAAGGTGGTGCCTCAATTCTTGATGATTACCCAGAACCAAATAATTGAATCTGAGTTGATTCAATGACATCGTATTAGATTGAGTCAAATTATCATTTTGTAAAATTGAATCTGATGAAATGTGATCGGATCTAATTAACTTTGTTCACATTCAACATTAATAAACATTACTGAGATGAGTGACATCTGAATTGATCTTCTCTGATTAGATGTAACGAGCTATGATTGGTATCAGTTTCATTAAACATATTTTATTCTTTGGAAATTGGATTTAATTTGATTTAATGAGATCAGGTTAAATCTCAACATTTAGATGTGGTTTGAAGAAAAATCTGGTTCAATCTAGTCAGATGTAATTTTTTCTAGAATACGATCTATATCAACAGGATAAGATCAACTTAAATCTAATCATTTGCTACTGAATACTAAGAGAAAGAAAATAATTGATGATGGATCTTTAGGATAGTTTACATTATATTCAAATAATAATATATGAAATGTTTTTTCAGCCCCTTCTAGCTCAGGTCATGGACATTCAGTTCATCGTCATGGTCGCAGTGCTATCAGGATGTCGAGTATGGAATTGCCTGATGATAATGACAAGTCGTATTCATCAGCCAGTACATCACCATGTCCATCACCGCATGCCAACAATCAAAATCACTTAAATCCACCTGGGAAACGAGTTCTACCACCAAATAATCTTTACGTAGTGCTGTATAATTTTGACGCACGTCATCGTGACGAACTTGATCTCAAGTAAGTGAAAATTAAGACTGCATGTATAAAGTATTTGTAATATATTGGTGGAAAGAAAAGAGGAATGAATGATAATATTGTTGAATTAATTAATTCTAGGGCCGGCTATAAAATAACTGTTATTGATAAATCAGAAAAAGACTGGTGGAAGGGAAAGTGTTTGGGTAGAGTAGGTTATTTTCCCAGTGCCTATGTCATGAGAGTGGAGTCCGGTCAGAAACCACTACAAGTAACTAGAAATCTTCAATTGTCAGATCAAATAACTCTGTTACGTGATCAGGTAAGTGTAAATTTATTTTGTTTTTCTAGAGGAATATCAGAAGTGAATGCTCGGAATCGATCCAATTTTATCATTTCATATTGTCAGACTATAGAGTTCGTTAAGTATTATTTTAATTAATGAAAACATGTAAGTTTGATGGAGAATTAAGTTTCTCAAGACGATATCGATTCACAATGAATAAATAACAAACTTATCAGTCTTCATTTGAAATATATAATGGAAAAAAAATCTTCACAATAAATCACTCTGGTGGCATTCCTCTTCATCTATTCATATATCACATTTCCAAATAGTTCTCTGTATGATATATTCAACTATATTCATAATTGTTTATTTGTTAAAAAGATTGTTATTCAAGTGGGTGAGGAAGTTGATGGGGTGGCAATGGTACGTTGTGCAGCAGACACACGATCCTCAGGTCATGTTACTGAAGAGGGTGAAGTACGTTTCAGAGATGTGCTGTGTCCTCTGAAGTTTCTTCAAGAGGTGTGACAGCAGCCCAATAGAGTTTACTACTCCGAAACATTTCATGATCGTCTAAAGTATCAGACATCATTAATTAGTGGTAATAATTTATTAGCATCACGACATAGAAGAAACACCACCGAAATGTATTACGACTGCCTCCAATGTAATGATTATTGTCGTCATCATAATTATTCATCAAGCATGATGCAAAGTAATGTAAAAAATATCTATAGTAATCGTATTATAAATAACAATTATGACAGTGAAGGAAAAAATAACCGTTTAACCGAACGTGGTATTTCGACAGTGGCAAATATTAAATCACATCATCTCCGAAATAATTATCAATACTCACGACAATTGTCTGAAACAATGTATTCTGAATGTGATAATGTTAAGTGTGAAAAAAATAATATTATTGGACCGGGTAAAACAAAAAATGCAATGCAATCAATAACACCAGTGCGTAAACGTTCATCATTAGCACGACCAGTTCGTATTCACGATTCATCAATGCACAATAATATGCCAAGAAAATTGTCTGATTTTTCGCTTGATGAACGTTATGATGAACGATCACAAGTAACAAATGCAGATGAACCGGCCTATTATACTGGTGGATTACCATTTGATGATCATTCAGGTAGTGAAAGTGGTTGGCCTATTCGCCTTAGACTTGAGGAAATGCTTGAATTAACATTGTCACGTGGTAAAAAAACTAAACGCATGAAAACCCGAAAACGTAAAAAAGTAACATTAACAAGTAAATACACTCACTTTAAAGATACCGAGAGGCTGCTCAAGGTACTTAGCATTAACAATGTGGACCAAGATTGTAGATACAATGTTAAACGATGTTCCGTTATGTAGGAATCGTTGCATATTATTATGTATATGTGTATATGTAATGAAAAAAGAAAACAGGGATTCTAAAACCCACCAAACCTCGCTCCATTTTTAAGCGCGATACAGTCGAATAGATTTTATCGATGCTCGTTGGGCTACTCGCCAACTACAGCTTCCTTTATGTTCATTGCACATATGTCGGTCGATATTCAATGTGCATTTTGTTCGCCATTCATTTTATTTATTGCTTCAATTTATTTATTTGAACTATGAATCGTTGTACGGAGAAGGTGCATAAACTTTTCTTACAATGCTGTACAAGCAAATGGAATTTATGTACACACTGTGTTTATAAATATTATTTATTATTAGTTTAATTTTTATTTCCTATATGAAATATGTGAAAGAAACAAGAATGTTTTCTAACCTTTGCACCAATCATATTGAATGATTCCTATAAATATTTATTACAGGAGAATTTACACGAATTTAATATTTTTTATTGCAAGACGCATTTTGAGCGCTTGCGAATATGAGAATGCATGCTATTCAATTATATTAAACAGCCTAAAAGTAAATGCCGTCCTTTCACAATATCTTCCTCTCACACACGCTATACAATTTAATAATATTCATTTCGTTTATATTTATTGAAGAGAATATAACAAAGAAAAGGAAATAAAATGAGAAAATTATTGCCACAATATTGAATATAAAATGTGATAAAAAAACGCTATTCGGAGACTAAAGTAATTGTCATCTGACTTTATATATATTCAACTTATTGCCAGATGGTGCACATAAATGAGAATCCATTTTTCCACCGCAGAATTTCTTGCACTGCATTCATCAAATCTCAGACTACAATTCTCGTCTCGGTTTATTATTTTCTTTTGTCTTCTACTTCTTCATCGTTTATCCATTGTCCTGAATTCAGACTCAATTCTCCAACAATTTTCCTAATAACGTCCCATTATCACTTCATCATAAATTGTAATTCGAAGGCACGTAGCTATATCGCAAAGAAAAATACGCAATTATGCGCAAAGAGTTATATCCCACACATAGTTATTATATATAAGTTATGTATAAACCATGAATGCGATGATATGCGATTATGAAAATTAACAAATTTCAATGACCAGCCGCTGATGAATCAAGATATAAAATGATGTTAAATATATATATATACATATATATATATATCCAAACACAAAATCATTATAATAAGATATGTTCTATGTACGAGTGCCCTTCCCATTGAAAGTGTATAAAAAAAAGTATAAAAAAAACACAAAAAAATGCAGATGATACAAATTAACAAATACATAAATATAAGCAATTCCAAGTACCACGCCCAGTATTTTCTAAGTATTAACGGAATAATGAACAAACAAAAAAAAACTCGACAAAAATACAGTGAGCGTCTATACATAATATATATATATATATAATAATAATTGTATCATCCACGTAGTGCACGTGAAATATATATATTCTAACACACATGAATTCAATGACCTGAAAAAAAAAAAAAATATCTCTAAAGAAAATTGAAGAAGAAATATTGAATAGAACAAACATTGTAACAACACTTTCGTTATGTATACAGATTGTGAAAAATATGAGAGATTTGATTAGTATTATGATTATTATTATTATTATCAATATTATTATTATGATATGAGTGTTCCGCATGTACCAGAGTACTGAGCCATCGAGTGCCATCGTTACCTCTTAGCGTTTGATATTGTTGTGTCGAAATAGTCTGTTTGCAAAAATATATATTAAAATATGTGTATAAACCTTTGGTATAGAGATGAAAAATTAACATGACAAGACGTATGTATATGGATATGTATACACACGCAAAGCACGAAATGTTGTTTGATTTTTGAGTTGAGAACAGAGGAAAAATGTAGATCGCACGAAATTGTATTATGTATATATATATTATTAAAAGAAGAAATAGAATTTTTTCATTTTATTCATTGAAAACCACATAGCTTTTTTTTTTTTTGATAAAACAGGAATATAAATATGTATCTTTGCTGTCATCGATTAAGATGATAAACAAACATATATAAACATATGATAATGTACATATATTATATTGATGATGTTATTCATAGCTTGGATTTGACAGCTCTGACAATTGGGAATTTCTCGCCATTGCAAGTACCACGATAATCGTCAGTTGACAAATCCCAAATGGCAATACCACCAAGACCTTTGGCTTTAGCATAACTCGCTTTATTTCCAGCAGTGTCAGTGTCTTCATGACCGATCCAAATACCGTCTGCTCCCGTATCAGAATTGTATGGCAGATATGCATAACTACCGTATTTCTTTGATGGGTCTTTGACAGGTCTAACACGACCAACAGCACTCTCAGTTAAACGAGCACAAACTTCGCCGTAAGACAGAAATCCAGGTGTTTCAGTTAATGGTCCCTCATGACCTGGTCCATCAGTTACAATTGGCGGTACTCCAGAGATTTGACTATCTGATGTTAGTTTCCATGTGCGAGCAAATGCTGGTATACCAACGATAATTTTAGTTCCAGGTGTTCCATTTTCTATCCAATATCTATAAAAGTATTTTCGGATTTTTGTGTTATTGTTTAATTGTTGATGGCATTGTTAGATCTAGTTAGGTTTCATTCTCCGAAGAACACATTCTGATCAATTATTCAGCTATTATTATTTAATAAACACATAGAAATTCGCTTCGCTTCAATTATCTTTCTCAATTACTCGAGCAAAATTCAGTCTATTAGATGCCGATGAAATTTTTCTACGGATCTACATTCAAAGTCTTATTAATTCCATATTATTATATATAATAATGAAATGTCTAAACATTCATTCATTTTTATGATCGTAAACTGTCTGGGAGGCAGATACAGTATCACAAAGTCAGGTTTCACGAATCAATTTAGTAATTTTTTTTCGTTTATTTACCTGACAGATGCGTCAATGTTGTCTTCGGCAACACGACCCCAACTCTCGTAAATTGGCGCAGTATAATCAGCTTCTTTAGCATTCCTCTCTGGTGTGTTTTGATCGAAGGCCATAAGGTGAACAGCTTCAATATTTGGTGCCAAAAGTCTCGGTTCATAGTACACTGAATGCAAAACAAAAAAAGAAACAAAATGAATAAGAAAAACAAGAACAAATTTATTCGAACATTTATTCAATTGAATAATTTATGAATGAATACTCACCGCTAGCATTAACATGAGGTAAAACAGTGATAGTCAAAGCCTTATTTTTGGGTTTTAATTGTGCCTTGAGATCTCGAACTAAACTGGTGAAACCAGTGCGATGTTCTTCTGCTTTTTCATCTTTGAATGAACCATATCCAAACACTTTCTTAACGCCATGCCAGAATTTTTTCAATGTTCCAGAATTTTTCTTTTGTTTTACGGTTGGGAATTGCCACGCAAGATCAACACCATCAAATTCATATTCAGTCATGAAACGAATCACAGAATTGATGAATTTGGTTCTTGATTCTGGTGTTTCTGTCTGGAATAGAAATTATTGATTCGAATGAAAATTTTTCTAACCAATCTATATCTTTTCTACTGCTAGATTTTTTTCTCCTAATTTCATTACCAATACTAGATATTTATGAGTTTCTTCATAAGGATCCGCATTGCCACCGATGCTCAAATAAACTTTGAGTTCTGGAAAACTTCTTTTGAATTGTGGAACAAGTCGGAAAAATGAATGACCTGCGCCAGTATCAAGTGCTGGATTTAATGAAATAGCTTCAAAGCTACTTGCGTCAATTCCAGCGAAACCGTAAACGAGATGAGTGCAAAGTCCTATGGCCGGTCTTAAATCATCCAATTTAACTCTTCCTGGTCCTACATAAAGTGTAAAAGTAGAAAATATTCATATTGAATAATTTACATTGATCTTAATGTAATCCAACTCGAAGAATTAAATGTTGCAGTTGGTTTTGAATGAATGGAAAAAAAAAATACAAAATATACATTTATTATTACCACTTCGTTCGAAGGATGTTGAATTCCAATAACAAACAACCTTGCTGTGCCCTTCTGGATCGAGCGCAGCGCCAAGGCTGATTGCGAACACGGCGATTAACGCCAAAGAAATGAGTTTCATTTTCACCAACTCTGTATACGATAAGAAAATCACCGGAATGAATAAAAACTAGACATTGAATCGCATAAAACCTTGGCCAAAATATCTGAATCAGAAATTACAATACCTCAATCAAAAAATAAATATAAAACCTGACGATTTCCTAAGTTCAATTTTAATCTGTTATTTGCAATCAATTCGAACACAAGTTAATTGTAAATTACTGATCGTAAAATATTGTCAATTAACTGAGTAAATATTACAGAAGGTATGCAAATGTAAATGTTATAAAATACCCAAGCAATAACATTATACAAATTGTAATAGATCAAATATATAAATGAAATATTTTCCCACTTACTTCTTGATGCTGCGAAGGATGCAATACGTCTGTGTATCAACGTTGTTATTGCGACTATGAAACCTCTCACTACTCACAAAGCATAAAGTGTTAATGGTCCAACTATTGTTAGTGGTGGGGTTTAAAAACGTCCATTACGTCATATTCTTCGCATCGTATAATATTTCTTCGCCACCGAATCTCCTCTCCACGAATACGTATCATACATATTGAACTAATTGTATATATGAGTGTGCATATTAAAATATTAATGCGACAACGATTGATGTGAATAGATGTGTGTGTGTGTGTGTGTAAT
This sequence comes from Zele albiditarsus, assembly GCA_958496275.1. Lineage (NCBI taxonomy): Eukaryota > Metazoa > Arthropoda > Insecta > Hymenoptera > Braconidae > Zele > Zele albiditarsus. The sequence goes on from OY292408.1 coordinate 14,898,525, forward strand.
GGGTCATCAGCGTTGGTTATCATCGTTGTTTTGTTGATAGCACACGCAAATGTTGATCAAATGAGCACTGGGTTAAATGTCGGGATGTCTTCAATTCAAAGAATTTTCCAAACTAAATCTATATCCATATATCAAATTTTTCTGTTAATCAACAAATTGTATGTATCATGTATACGATCCCATTATTTATATGCAAATTGTTTCAGTCAATTTTAAGTCAAGGATAACTTGATGCCCGATTTACATATTATAAATACGCAAACATATGTCAAACTCCAGTGTAGAAATATATTTTTCTTTCTATCTGTTATGTATTCCAGAGTCATTTCAACTCCGTGTGTATTGTTTTACTGATTCATCCGAACATGATATTGCAAATAGTCGAGAATACTATACTCGTAGATTTAGATTTTTATGGACATCCCACAAGAATTATATAATAGTTTGTATTAATATACTTTTATTCTTTCCTCATGACAAGTATTAATTGGATAATCGAGTACGCTAGATTCCTAGCTATTGAATATAGATTTTCACTGTCACAGATATGGATGAATGAACATCATCGTGTTCATGTTGTTTGAGTAGCGCAATTTGTTAAGAAGGTTGCGCTATACGAAATCCAGAATTTGCCTTGACAAGTTATTCACATACGATTTTCCGCGAAATTGATTATATGTGTGAAAATTTTTTTTTATTTTCATAATCATAAATGGAACTGCGCAAAATGAGAGAAGCATGTTTATGTATATGTACACATTTTTTTTATCAACAAAGAAAATTATTATAATATTTTGTTTATTTATTACAACATTTACTTTAGAAGATTAATTATAATTGTTTTTGTACTGTCACAAATTTCAGGATGCGCCAAGTAATTTATATTTTCTTCAAGTTCTCTTTATATCCATTAAGGAAATACAGAGTAAACAGATGATAACCTTAGTCGGCAGTTCATGCCAAGGGGGAGTGATGTTAATATTCTAATGCATTCATATTTATATGCTTACATATAATACAATATATATTAATGTTTATTTTGAATGCAGTCATGACTAGACGAAAAATCATCTCTGATATCTTGTGAGTCTAAATGCTCTCTCCAACACAATTTACTGTTGATTTACCTTCATGAAGGTATTAGATCATCGTTTGGGGTTTCAATGAGTTGAATGTCACATTCAGTTAACTGGTCAATTAAATAATTATTCGATGTTTTTCATATTCACTTCTCGAATGGTTATAACAATTTAATGTGTTTTTAATCCTATGAATATTTTCTTGTTTTGATGCAGTTCCAGTCAGTATCAGTTATTAATTCTTATTCAACCTCATCGCCACAATGATACCTGAATGTACTCTTCAACTTATTATCTTCATAGATGATATATTCATTCAGATAATTTATTTATGACTTTGAACCAACAGAATAGACGCAAAATACAGAGCAAAGATGTAGATGTATTATGATTAGAATATTCTGGATCAAAATAATTGCGTAAGTATTTTGTGTCATGAGTCACACATCATATGATTATTCTTCATATAATATGCCTAGAGAGAAACTTTTTCTTCGTACTGTTCATATTGCGAGACAGAATTGATAAATGATAAGTATATGGATAAGTGAGAAAGAAAATAGTGGGCGAATTATCATATGTGTCAACTGTGATGAGTGTTTTTTTTTGTTGTTTTCTCTTTTTATTAAGAAAAAGGAAAAACAAATTATGTACATTTTGCATTCAGACTTTGTATGAAAAAAAAACTTATAATAATTTTGTAACAAATATTACACTATATATCCGTGATATTTTATTTATTTTTTTTTTCATTATGGAATATTTTTATTTCAATATTGAAATCCGGCGTGATTGTTTTTTTGCTGCATCGTTTTGTAGTATTATTAATAATAATGATAAGTACATTCACACTTGCAAACGAGATTTGTACATGGAAAAAATCCTACAATCATGAATCATAACAATTGAATCAAGTGTGTGTGGTGTGTATGTAATCACGTTGAAATTATATTGGACACATATAAAAACTTGACCTCAAAACTTTCAATTGTTATGATTAAAAGTGTTCCATTCGTAGTATGTGTATGCTCACAGTAGTGTTAGAGAGGTGTGTGACAAATCGAGTTTTCATTGATACAGTTTATATAACACCATTTTGCCCGAATAAAAATCGCTCTATCAGTCATTTCGGAGCTATATAAAAAATACCGTCTATGTTTATTATTTATTTCTATATTTATCATTTTGCTAATTATCGACGTAGAATTTACCGGCGTTTATTATTACTATACAATTTCAAACGAAGAAATATGATTGGAAGAAAAAAGCATGATAAAATAATTTCTATGTACAAAACGATTGATGTTTCCGTGTTTATCAATCGATTGGAATGTTTTTTTTTTTTTCCATGTCAAATTTTGTTGTTTTCTTTCTTTTTTCGCTGCAATACTCGTTCTCATTCGTGTTTATCCCCTTGAGGATTATTGTGATAGTCCGCTTGCTCGTCTTCATCTGAAAAATGATTGATGATATTTTTTGTTACTGTGTATATACGAAACATAAAAATAGTTAAGTTCAATTTTAGATTTATATACCTTCTCCCTCGTCTTCTTCGCCCTCATCCAGATGAATATCATTATGTTTTGGTTGTGGTTCCTTGTAGTAATCGAGGTTATCATATTGATCGTCACCACCACCTTGGTGCAAGCCTGTATCGCCAAATCTGGAAAAATGATCGATGCATTCAGATAATACAAAAATATATGAAACATATATTTCTAGCGATGCAATATTTTTTTAATTTTTCGATTTCATTTGGGAAAATTTTGTCCCAACTTACTCGGGCATTTTTCCAGGATGATTAAGCTCGTCGCCGATTTCTTGCACACCTGGTTTAACTTTATACCACCCAGGATTTTCTTGTCGTCTCAAAACTTGTCCACCAGCATGTCGACTACCACCACCACCATCAGCTCCATCATGTTCTTTATCATCAGGCGCCTGCGCTCCGTCTTGGTCCTCTCCTTGATTATTTCTATTATCTGCCGGTGAATTATCCCCATCAGTATCCGTTCTCTGTGGCTCCTCTTTGTCAATCTTTGGAACAATCATTTTTGGAATTGGCACTACGCCCATTGGCAATTTTACTCGTGGTAATAATTTTACTGAAGACGCCGCGGCGGCACTCAATGATTTATCAGACGGCATTGGAGCTGAATGAACGGTCGATTTTGTTGCATTCACTGCAGTTAATATTTTCATTATACTCGTTGATACATTTTTCTGTAAAATACAAAATGGAAAAATGAAACTAGTAGAGTAGTCAAAATATATGTTTTCTTCTTCCAATATTGAATAAAGAAAATTGTAACAGCACTGTCTCACTATTATATACTTACTATATTAATTGAACGTAAACATTTAGCGCAACTATTAAACATTGAAATGCATTTCCAAACAACCAATATCAATGAAATTGATAAACTAACACATGCTGAGAATGAAGATAATTAAAATATATATTTTTTTCCTCTTCATCGATAAATTAAGCGCACAAACCTTTACGTGAACTTATAGCAGTCTTAGTTATTTGAGAAAAAAAAGAACAAAATAAAAATGGTGAGAGCAGTTTAAACGATGACAGTAATTATTCACGAGACGTTAAAATAAAATTAGTAATAAGGATGCGAGTAGAAAAAACAAAATAAAAAAAAACAAAAAGCAGGTAAAAATAATAACAATTTATTAATGATTTCTGTTTTTAAGTAATACAGTGGAGGTACAGGCACATTTGTGGCAACGCGTACACAATTTAGCATACGTTAATTGAAATTTCGCACATTAATATTATGCTCGAATCCACTGAATTTTTCTTCATCGAAAATTTTGTTCAGTGGTCAAAACTATAATACATGTTTACATAAAATAAATTTTACTATCATTTAAAGTAATCAATTGAAAATTTATATCTACTAATAATGGCTATATTTACTAAGCAATTTCATCCGGCAAGCACAGGAAAAAAAAAATACGAATAAATAATTTGCCAATGTCATTGATTTAAGAAATCACTGCGGTTCTTGGTAAGTGATTGTAAATAATTGCTCATCGTTCTAAGCGTCTCCGTTGTTGTCTGTTTTTTTTTGCCAATAAGTGCCACATATTAACAATCAACGAATGCAACATAATATCTACGCTTTCATCGAGCGTATTGTATTCATATTGAACAGTTTATCTATTTACTTCCAGCCAGCGCCACGACAAATACATGCAATAATAATATATCTATTGCACTTTTAAAAATACTATGAAAATTCGAAGAATTCGAACGAGTGTATGAAATTTAGTGTTCTCCAATTCGGTATTGCGCAAAAAAATACTAATAAATAAAATTTCACGATATATTTATCCTATCTAATTTTTTCATTGGAGCTTTCAACTTAATTTTTATCTAGAGGGCTCTCAATATTTCGTTGATTCTCATCGAGATTATGTAACTTATCATTCCGCTGTTTTTGTAACTCTTCATTCTCAATATCGTCATCTTTATCATACGGCTTTGCTAACACTAATTTATGCTGTTCACTTTCAATTTCGTTAGCGCCATTTTCAGCCTCATTGTCTAATTGTTTTATTACATCTTTTTCATTTTTCAATGGTCCCCGTTTGAAAGCGTATGGCAGCGGTAAATTTTTTCTCACTTCATTATCGTCGACAATATCGTTCGCCCCCGCCGGTTCAACAACTTCATTATTCCTCTGAACAAATCCAATATTATTCATTCTCTCGTCTTGATTATTATTATCATTAAGTGAATCGCCATAAAGAATTGGTTGATGATTTGGTGGCGCACGAATTGGTGGTGGATTGCCATCGCCATTGTTGCTCGCTTGACTTACCTGTTGATGTTGTTGTCGTGATGGTGATGATGACGCCAACTTCTCCGGCGGCGGTGCTGCCGATTGTGCTGGGGTTTTCGAACTCAATACATGCGGTCCAAATAATGTTGATTTACAATTTAACTGAAAATAAATAAACGAGAATATAAATACGTATTGTTCGATGGCTGAATTGAATCTCGGATAGAGTATTCAATTGACAATTAAACAAATCTCACCTTAGCATCCTCTAATTCGCGTTTCAATTGGAACACTTGCTTATTCAAATGTTCAATAGTACTGTCAGTATTGCCATTTGTTTTTAATAAATCGTTGTATTTTTCTTCGAGCTTATTTTTATCGTCTTGAATTTCGAGATATTTGCTTTTGAGATTTTCCATTGATTTTTCTTTATCATCTCGTAATTTTTTTATCTGAATACGTAAATCTTGTAATGTTGCTTCAAGTCTACCAGTCTCCATCAGAGTTTGCTTTTGCCTCTTATCACACTCGTCACGCAAATCTTGATGCTCTGATTGCAATATTTTGTGTAGTTGCTGTAACGAATTAAACCTTTGCATTGCTTCGACGCTGTCTTTATCTCTCAATGTTTTTTCACGTGTAGCACGTTCTTGTAACTCGTGCTTCAATGCAACATTCGCACTCTTCTCCTCTGATAAAGATTTTTCTAATCTTACTTTATATTCGAAAATAACTGAAACGCAAAAAATATCAGACTTATGAACTCTGCAGATTTTTGAAGTTCCATATTTTTTCAATTAAAATATGAATATCAATTATTGTACCTTGAAGTTGTGCTGCCAGGGCCTCTTCTTGATGAGTACATTGAACATTTAATTCACGCAGTCTGGTCATTTCCGTTGTAGCAGCGCGATATAAAAATACGAGAAGCACCAATACAATCAAAGAACCGCCGTAAAGGGCTAAACGGCCGCCACGACCCCTGCTAAGCCGGGAGCCGTTCATAACTGCAGAATAAATATAGAATTAGCAAAGTTATTGATGAGTTTTTTTTCGACCTTACATTAAAGGTGACACGACAGAATGACCTAAAAAATTTTAGTCTTCTTCGTAAAGTTTTCATAAAATGAAATAGTAGAGGATAAAAAAAATGAATTCAAAAGTTTTGTTATTTCTTTGCGAACATTTCGTGCAAATTTTATCTGAAAGTATTTTCTATTGTTCAATCCGAGAGAAAATTAGTATTTTCCGAAATTAGCCCCATTATCCGTCTTCAATGCAGGACAAAAAATCGCGTTGCTTATCACTCGATAATTTTTTATAAATAGCTACAATATCCACATATGTATTATACATATATGATCACGCCATCTATGTCTTTGTCGATTGCACCTACATATCGTAATGACCACAATAATATTCTAACACGGGACAAGGTCGATGTAAATTCATAATGATCCCTCCATAACGGAGAATCGTTCGATATGTCTGTGTGCATTTGCGTATTTCATCAAACTAATGAACGGATCATTGAACTTATATAATATGTATATCATTAAAATTGATATCATTAACTCACTATAATTAATTCAATTTATCTTCATGTTAATGGGGTATTTAGTGATTGAATTAAATTTAATTGACATACTTTATGAGTGTACAATTGCGATAAGAAAATTGCGAATTATATTAATAACACGATTCAGGTATACATCATCAATATTATTGATTTTTAGTTTGTATTTTTCACTCTACGTATACATTTCGTGAAATATGATATCGTAATTGCCACGTGTTTATGAACAATATATCCACATATTTACATACACGAACAAATAAAAATTCCTTATGCAATTACGTATTGAATAACATTATTCTACAGTATAGAATCTCATTTTTCCCATTCATTCACATTCATCCTGTTTGTGGATGTATTCAAAATATGAAAATATCATGGTGACCCCGCATTATCATTGTAAATCACGTCTCATCCGTGAATGCGATTACATTCTCATGTTCATACATTGAATTGTTTGCTATTTATTTACTCATGGATACATATGTATACATAAGTGTATATAAAACCGGTGGAAGAAACACAGAGACGAGTGAAAGTTTCCGAGAGCCGACTCTTTACATTATTACCTATATTGCAGGAAGAAAAAATAAAAAAAGTTGCAGATTGAATGGAATAAAAATATTATCTGTACATCAAAGTATCCTCAACAGTATCGGTGTATCAATTGATTAATCAATGGTTGAGGATGAATTAAATACTTTCAAACATTGAAAGAAGATAAATAAACAAACAAATCGGATTTTTGTGTACAATGTATTATCAATAAAAAATAGAATAGATGACGGAATAAAAAAAGTACTCATATATCGAACCAATTCCGACCTTATTACAATCATTCGAAAATTGATTAAAGACCTTTGAATATCAGTGAAGAAAAAAAAAGATAGACATGATTTATACTTACAATGTAAGTGAATAGTGAATGGTATTATATGCGCGGTGCTATGTATATGCATATACGTATATACATATGTATGTGTGGGTGCGTATGTATATATATTTACCTGTCTTCCAATTGTTTTGCGGTTTGCTATTGCTTTCAACTGTTCATTATCACAAGATGCAAATTATTTTGACGACGTGGCAGTCGTCTCTGTCAAAATACTACGCAATTCTCTCTTCTGTTATTGAATCAGGTGTTTACAATCGAATGTCAAGTTATTGTAAACTGCTTGGAACCACTGCGAACAGTCGTTTTGCACATAAGCACAAAGCACTCTGTACCTGGTAGTAGCAATTTAGGTTAGAAACGCATTGAACGAGTACGAGAGGGAGAGGGAAAAAGGTATTGTGTCGTGTCATGTGTGAACATAGGAATTAGTAGCCCAAGACAAGAATACCAATCCCTTCATCATCGATATATGTTTGGATGCGATATATTACGAGTTCCTAGGATCACAAGTTGGCCAACCTGGAAATCTAATTGATTGTGTGGTAATAACCAATGATATATACGCGGGAAATCAAAATTACAATCTTTGACACGTCAATTATGTTTTCTATCTATATTTTTCAAGTACAGAGTTATCAAAGGGAGTTGGTCAATATTCATTCATATGAAGAGAATGATAGATATTATATGAAAATGATGAAGAAAATGATGTTATGTTTATTTTATTGAATAATCGTGTTCATTAGTAGTAATGCAAAATGACCCCATTCTTTTGTTCACGATTGGTTACTAGAATGAAACATATTAAATTCCCTAGTTAAGCACTCGCTGCGAATTTCACAGCGGTCGGATTGAAGGGCAGAACGTTTGAAATTCAATGTTCAATCTTTCAAGTATTCTCAATATTTATAAAATCTAGTGCCTCACATACAGCATTTAAAAAAAGTACCTATAAATTGGAATTACCACTAAGTAAAAATTTATTCATGACATTTCAATTAGTGATTTCACACTATTTCACATCATTAATCGCCTAATGAATAAACTAACCACACGATTAAATACTCAAATTTCATCATCATTCCTCTTATAAACAAATTCATGAATTAATTTCATATATCAAACGCCGTTTACGCGGGAAAAAAATATGTACTTTGAATAGTCCTTATAAACAAATAAAATACAAAAATTGCCCATGTACAATTTCATGCATTCAATCATCTTTAACAATATAAATAATCAACTCAAAACAATCAAATTCATTAATCGCATAAATATCTCATCAATAATTAACAAACCATACAAACACATACAAAGCAGAATGTGCCTCATGTCCAAAACCCACGCGCATTCTAGTGACATTATCTCTAAACACTGATGGATTGGTACACCTGTAAGTTGTCAGGGGGGCACGGCTTGTGAAGTTTCACCCGCTCAGTCTAGAAACTCGACTGCATCGAACCACTACATCAACCAAAAATAGTCGGTCGGGCTGGTGGCCAACAATCAGCGTTAGACTTCATCCATCTTCGTTCTCTCTCATACTCACTCTCCCTCTCTACCTATATCTCATCTTGCACACCAGCCTCTATATATACATACTATCAAACTCCCTTCGGCCCTCTTCTGTGATTCAATTTCATTTTTTCTTGTGTGTGTGTGCGTGTGTAAATTGTGTCCATGTGTACGTCGTCTTAACAACTCATGCACTCATAATATCATTTTTTCTTATTATTATTTTTTCCTTTTAATTTTTTTATTCCATTCTTTTTTTTCCCCTCCTCTCATATATATATATATATATATATATACATATATACATATACACATATACACCTACTTCATACACATACACATACACAGTGGGAGTGCCGTGTTTCATATACACAAGTGGACTGTGTTCGTATGTGCTAATGTCGTCGTCTCTACTCCTCGTGTTGTTTCCATGGCTGCGCTAAAATACGCAGCCACTGTGTGGAAACATTAGACAATATAAAAAAAAATATATATATATACATAGTTGTATGTATAGAATTGTATGTACATTCGCGCGTGGATGAGAAGCAGAATAAATTGGGAAACAAAAGAGTATATATATGGATGAAGAGCAAAAAAAAAAAAATATTAATACTTTTTAAAGGTTGGTAGGTGTGCGCGCAATTGTTGTTTATTTGAAAAAAAAAATTAATTCTTTAATTTTTTAATATTCTCACTCATCATTTTCCTTCACTTTGTTTTTTTTTTCTTTTTTTTCGGTTGAGAGAGAGAGAGGTCTTGCAATTGTAATATGAGAGTAGAAATTCACTCATGCGTTTCTGAGTGAATTGAAAAGAAAAAGAGAGGACAAAAAAAGATGAGGAAATTTGTTGATTAAGAGAGTATCAAAAAAAAAAAAAGTAGCATTTCTAATGCTTTGTAATTTTGTGCTCGATTGAAGAATTGTTTGGATTTTGATTTCGTAACTTTATAATTTTTTTTTTTATTTTTTTTAGGTGCGTGAGTGTGTGAGTTAGTGTATGTGTGCAGTTAATGCTCCAACAAAACTCATTGATTATGCAGCTGTGATTAAAATGCAGTTTTGATATTGATGATAATACACGAGGAGTGTTGATAATCAGTTGGGATTTCAAAATTCAATTGTTTTATTTATCGACGACTTTTTTTTTGTATTATTTGAGAAGATAATTATTGAGACGCAACATAGAAGGAACATCTAACGTTATTGTATTGTGATGACCGCAAAAATGCCGTAAGTAAATAATTAATAAATATATTTTTATGTATTTTTTATTATTATGTAAAATAATGTAGTTGAATTTTGTTATAAGCAATTATTGAAATGGGAAATTCACATATAGTTTTAATCTAGCAGGACAGCGGGGTCTCCCAAACCCGGCGAAAAGAAGGAATTCTTTCTCCAATTCATCAGCTTGTTACTTCTGAGATATTACTAGTTTCATTGTACTGTTTTTTTTTTCATTTGATAGATTAGAATTCGAACTTTCCTAGAAGCAAAAATATATACGGAAAGATTGATTTTTTGGAGTAATATCGGGAGTTGGAAACAACTGGGTGTTAGGTACTCACTCTGTCTAATTGAGGTGCTGTTTCCACTGCATGTTCTGCTGGGGTCAATATTAAATAATTGATATCAATCCAAGCAAGACAGTCTCCTAGATGCAGTTGCCATATTCCTAATCATTTAAAAATGCAATTCTACCTTCTAATTTTTCACTTTTCAAAAATTCATTGTCGAGTGAATATCATCAATTTTATCGTGCTGTTGCATTCATCGAACAGATTACCCTCTGAAGATTATGGGGAAACAAAATTTGTTGAAAAATATTGATTTTACGTAGAGATATTGGCAGTCGGAAACAGCTGGATCTAAATATACCAAGTGTGTCCAAATAAGGTGGTGTTTTTGCCAACTGTCCTGCTAGGGTTGAAGACAAATTGCTTATAGTGAAATTTGACTGTACTTACCGCTTGTGTCTCTCAGCGTATGCTAGAAATTCAACTACGAATAGTATATGAATGTAATAGAATAGATTAAAGTTTTGAAATCTATAACATGTATTGGAAAAAAAAAAAGAACCTGGATACCTGCCGACGGTCTAGACCCGTTTTCTCCGTCGTGGTTTTGAATATATAATATAACTGAAGGAAAATTTATTGACGGGAAAGTATCCACATGCCGATTTTGTGTCCTTGATTTATCGGAATTGAACTCGGTATTGGTATTAAATTCTGCAATTACCCCGTACAGAAGTTGTATATTTATGTTGATGCAAATGCTAATTTAGATGAGAGTGCTAAAATAAAAAAAAATAAATAGAAATACCACGACTGAAGAAACGGATGATGTAGTAATAATGACGCTACATATGAGCGCGATTACTTTCAATCAAATCCCCTTTCGAATGTATATAAACACAAGCATATAACTAAATAAAACCTCGTGGGATTTTTCATTCATTAACACTGTCGTCATCAGCATGTCGACAATGATATATATTTATATATATATATAACTAACCGCAATTCGACATTGTTGCATGAGCACGATATATGTTTATACAGGTAATATATTAGTGCATCAAGAAAAGAAAAATAAAAGTTTGTCGAATTCGTCGATTAATATTTCAGATCGTGCATTTTATTTTCTGGATTTTTTTTCTTCTCAATTCAAATATAGTTTCATCAAATTTAATATTGCATTCGGCTGTTTCGTGGCATCGCTTATTTACAACTTCATCAATTTCAATATTCCGATATATTTTACAATTATGTGGAGACTTTTTCTCCATTCAAGCCACATGAATTAAAATTAATAGCGCCTTACATTTATTTTCATGAACGTACTTCTATACTCTAAGTGCACGAGAAAAAATGCCATCGTGTTATAAGATTTTTCTCTCCTTGCTTAACCCGGTGACATTATCATTTGTATCATCATTATTATCATTACCCCTGTTTGCCCATATATATATATGTATATTTATTTATATGCATTTATGTGAATAAAAAATGCGCAAATGAACTCTGATCGTCGAATAGCAGGTATAAGTAGTTCAGGGATTCCGGCGGCCTCCTTTTCGGCTCACCACTTCTTCACCGGTAAAATTTACACCGGCTATACACATACAAACAGATATAATATATATCACATTCATTTGTACTCCAACTCACACAGTAATGGTTCGACAATATTAACCGCAATTCAACCAAAAAAGAAAGAGAAGCAATCAAAAATGAATAAACAGCGCACTTGTACAAACAGTGTTAATATTACTGCATATGCATATATATATATATATATGTGTGTGTAAGGATGAACATGCATATATGTACGAATTAATAACTACAAAGTGACGAATGGTACATGGCAGAAGACTATTAAGATTGCATCACCAATATACACACATACATATTTATTGTATATATGATTAAAAGTTTTATCGTAAAAATAAACTTGGACCAATGACCACATGGACATTTCTCCTTGAAACATTCAAAACTGATACCGATTGCGAGACATATTGGCGATATAAATTTCGCAACGATATGTCTATTTTCATAAATAATTCAAAATTAATTTATAGAACGTGAAAAATATATTTTTTTTCTCCCAACTTCATAAATTACTTTTGGCTTGGTTGCGATGATTATATTGCTTTTGTGGTGAGCATAAAATTCCAATGCTTCTGCCAGTCATTATCTATAAAGCTATTCGGAATACTGATGGCGAATATATACAATATTAAGTAGGTCATATGAAAATGTTACATAGTTTACTATCTCTGGAAAAGCTCCGAGATCCCATTGCGCGCCACGGTATTTGCAACGTGCCCACCATTTTGCCAATCTATAACCCGTATATATGTATATGTTGAATATATATGTGCTAACATGACGCTGAAGGGAAGCCAACAGACACGTCATCATCACATATTGTCCACGTTGTAATATAGAGTTGCCGCAGAATTTATTTGTTACGAGAATGCTGTTGTTTATATGTACAAAGTTTGCAATTTATAATCCACTCGCAAAACTTTGTCATTCATTTGAGGAAATTCGGGATAGATTCAAACAAAATTGTCGTCCTTAATGGTGGTTATACATATGTATTCATTTATTCATAGAAAGGATACAATAAATAATATTGTATTACAATTACTTCATTAATTTTGTTTAATTGATGAAGTCATAATTTATCGTTACGAATGCTCGGAACAAAGTTATCGACAATTCAACCCCGGAAAATAATTTGGACTATTGAAACTAATTGGAAATGAATAAGGATCCAATATATCACTATGATCCAATCATTTTTATTTAATTGTCAATATTGAAATGGTAAATCATTTTAAAAATAGCGAATAAATGCCCTGGTATTGAACTGCAAATAATGATTGAAGCTATTCAATCAAGCCACTTCAGCATGGTGATACATGTAACAATAATATGATTAATTTTGTTTGATTAATGATATGGAAGTTTGTTATCGAAGAGAATTTCATCAAAATTTTTCGAATTCCAATCACAAATAAACTGAAGTTGTGAACGCCAATCGATATTTGATATGGATAAAACACAACAGACAGTATTGCAACAATGGAATTAATTGTATTTAATTGGTGATATTAAAATCAATTATTACGAAAATTCGCAGACAAATTGATCAAAAATCGAATTACAATGGCAGTTAAGGACGTTAATAAACATTGAATCAATTGAATAACTGACAAGAATAGAAATGTACCAGTGAAATAGTGACGCTGGCTTTGCAATCAAATACATATTTGATAAGGAAAAAACATAAATAAAATAGAAATAAAGATTGGTGAATGATTGGAAATGCTAAACGTATATACATAGAACGCGCTAGAGAACATCGGACAAAGGCGCGTGTTTGTGAGCTAGCCGGATTACACGACGAGAGTATATATTGTTGAAATAGTGAGAAGGTTTGGAAAAAAAAAAAAAATAAAAAAAATGTAGTCACTCCTCTCTCGTCTCGCTTCGCTCGTTTCTTTCTATAGCTTCACTCTCTGCCCGATGCTGATCCACCATCTCACCCTGTCGTCCACGATCCACCTACTCTCTCGAATAGTGAAAGAGAACAGGAAAAACAAAAGAAATTGCGAATGGTACACGAATAAATATATATAAAAACTAGAAGAATTTAATCTCACAGATGTTTTTTATTTTCATTATTTTCTTTATTATTTAAATGTCAATTTTTTCTTATTTTTTTTATGTACAATAAGCGAATGAATCGTAGAGATGTGGAACAACTTTTCCTTCCATAAATGTGGAATGTAATTTCAATCCAATTGTGATTTCCAATCAATATATCTGCGATGTTTTTATAAAGTGGAATCAATTGTTTAAGAAACATTGAAACGAGACTGGCAAAAATTTGAATTGTTTTCAATGATTGCAAAGGGACCTTGATGAATAAGAGAAGTTCATAGCAGTTTTTATTGGGAATTAATTTTTTGTTTGTCTTTAAGTTTCTATATTGTAATGATGAGAATTGTTACTACACAATAGATACATATTTTCCGACACCTGATGTGCAGTATGACATCTAATCTCCATGTTAGTCGTGGATAGTACTCACCACTATTACTATATCAACATTCGCTATTGTACTGAATACGTGTAACTTATGTCGTTTGTAGCAATCGTTAGACATTGCATCGATTCATCATCACAATCCCACTTCGTGAATTGTGTATGTCCAACACAACAACAAAACAATGTCTAACTAACTCTCGGAACAATTCTCATGAAATATATTTTCAAGTTATCATCTTGGGAAATGAATCAAAAATACATTTCTAGTACTACACTATCATGAAGTTTGTTTAGTCGGGGTAATACATATACATATACATGCAGATAAAATCTGTCACAGTAGCTCAAAACATTTTTCAACTTGTTTTTTGTGAAGAACTGAAAGTTGCAGTGTTTGAAAAATGCAAAAAAAAAAAGTGGAGAATGGAAGTAATTTTTTCTTTACATTAGTTACAATGTCACAATGAGAATAAGAGTAGTAATTCCTGGATTTCTCCTTGGGTTAATGCTTTTGACGTGTATACCGGCAGAAATATACGTGACCATGAGCCCACGTTCAATGGCCGAAACCACCTCAGCAGAGAAGAAAATTCTGTACCAAAACATCCGGACATTCCATTTCAAAAATAAAAAAAAGATCACATCGTTCTCTCTCTGGAAAAAATATATATATATATATATACACAGAATTAATTATTATCCTCCAGTAGTACACTTGTCTTGCTTTTTTCACCCCATTAGTAATCCGTATACGCCACCAAAAAAATATATCAATTTCATTTCTGACCGAACGTCTGAAAATCCATTTATTATGTTACCAATTTAAAAATTTTTTGTTCAGTCATTCTCGTGTTCATTTAGCTCAATTCAATCACGAGCAAGCAGACAGACCAACGCTACGTTACAACGATGTTTTTTTCGGTTTGAGAATGAATTTCAAAGACGTGAAGAAATGTATCAGAAAAAAGTTATCCAAGTTCGACAATTTCAGACAATTATATTTTTCTTATCATAATGTGTCAGGAAAAGAAATTAAATTCATCCATATACGATTACAAAAATTATTTTTCTCTTCGATATAACTTACGCTGTAATAATGATAACACGGAACATAACATGCCTTTATTACATATTATTCTAGACATGTATTATATACAGAGATAATCGAGATGGCTTCTGGGCTAGTTAACGATGCCAATGACACCCAAGCTAACGCCCGGATCACATATAAATATATATATATATATATACATATATCTGTACATACATAAATATATGACAATATAGAGCGCTGTGCACATTCAGCGGTTCGGAGGGTAAACCAGTGGTTCTCATTGTCACATTCAAAAATACTCGTAGTCATAAAATAAAAGAGTGGTATATCAATTAAAATATTCAGATATATACTTCGATATTGATGAAAGAGTGCAATATATAGGTAGCTGTGGTGGTTCAAGAGGATTCGTTCACTGAATTGATTCATTCAGTTATCAAATATTCATATTTGATTTCAATACGTCCGGCAGGATAGATGTGAGACTCTCAGACCCAGTGGGAGTTTTGTACTTCTGTAAAATAGGAATAAAACTCATCTGATTTCTTTTTTATTTGCAAAAATCAATTGAACAGAAACTATTGCTAATATTGACACGCTGTATTTATTATACAGGTTGAAATTTGAGTTTCAATAGAAAAACAAAATCGTAAAAAATTATTGAATTTTTGAGGACATATTGAGAATTGGAAACAGTTGAGTTCTACAGCGTTAATTTGTTTGGCAGAGGTTCTTTTGTCATTTTATGTCTTGATAATATAACCAAAAGTAGGTTCGATCGAAATTTGATTTCGTTTGTTTATAGTATTTATTAAAGAGAGAATTTATCAAACTATTTCTTATGCATGTGAATATACAAACACCGGAAGAGTTCACTACAAAAATGCGTCGTGGTTCTAATATGGCAATTCAATTATCGTGCTGAAGCCTTTCCTCAGTAATCTTCATATGCATCTACGTATGTGTTAGAGAGTGCAAGTTTGAAAACTTATTCTTTAGAAATAGTGTGTATAACTGATGTGAATTATCATCGCGTATGGCGGATAGTCTATTTTACTTGAGATGGCATAAGTTTCAGATGATTGTGAATAAAATCGATTTGGCGAGCCAACCCTTTCAACGTAGTTCTATCACGCAGGACCGTATTCTGTGGGTGGATGTAAAGAGTCCGGCAGAATTGTTAGAAAGGAAAATATCACTTTTAATTCTAATTAACAACACGATGAAATTTTAATTTATAAATACTTTTTTAATTATTCTCCTGGAAACTTGATGGAAATAAGTCTCCAAAATATAAATAGTGTTCTTCATTGTTTAGTGATATTCTCAAGATTCACAATTTCAGGTTACTCTCTTTCTCTCACTCAATGATAAAAGGGCTGATGAAGCTCTTTCATTTTTGCTGTACATTTTTTTCAAACCGCAGAAATATATCAATCACTTTCGGTCATAAATCTACCGCACGTATCATCATAGAAGCATGGATATGAAAGTAGTTCGTGTATCCGGGGCGGTATATCTCAAGAGTGTATGAGAAGGGCCCAATTATTCAGTTAAAAAAAAGTGTTTTGTTAGTTAAATATTGTCAAGTGTACAAAATATAAATAGCGGGCCCAATTTATTAGTGAGATGTTCAGGATTCACTTATATTATCACGTCATTTTGACTCTAATGAATTTCCTGTGTGCCTGTCATGAAAATACAAAGATTGAGACCCGAGAGTATCTTTTGTTTTCATCTGTTTATGTATATAGAGGCACATTATTAATCCAGTGTTTCTCCTGGAAATAACAATAGACCTTTGAATTTCTTCTCTGAATGAATATCAATACGAGGAATATGTCGTGAATAAAAAAAGTTATCCATGTCTTTCGTCAATAGCTGGAACTATGTCAATAATATTGAAGTGATATAAATGTTGCCCTCAATTGACCAATGATATTTCCAGATTCTGTAAATTTAGATCATTTTCTACCAACTCACTGGTCAACACGACCCTCTCATTGTTCAATACCTATTCAATATTTAAACCATCCCAAAAATATATTCGAAAATATTTGCAATAAATCTTCAGCACGTATTATAGGAATGTAAAAATTAAAACCTCAAACCTATCGTTCTTTCCAATGCACAAATATTCAACTCAATTCTTCACGAGAAAATCAATTGCTCAGGGTGGGGCAATCCCACACGCATGTCGAGATAATTCATCATTATTTTATCAATAGCTGATATTTACTTATAATATTTTTCATTCCCGGATTTAAGTACAAAGCTCTATTTGAATATTGGAAAATATAAAAATTCAAAATTTAATTATCAATTCACATAAATATAAAAATTGATATCTCGTTTAGAATTGTCTCACTGTACTCTACTTTAATTTGTCGTTGATTTTTTTTTCTCTCCATCAATATTTTTCTGTGGGAAATTACATGGAGAATTGAACTTCATTTCAAATGATTCGTCTGGTGATAGAACTACCTGAAGTCACGAACGCAAATCGCTGCTCTTTTGCTAACACGTATCGGCTGAAAGGAATATAATTTCTGTGGTGGGGTGCTGAGCAAAATAGGGCCCAGAGGTTCATTTTCCACGGTATATATATATAGTTAGATTGGAGGGTCGCATATACATTGTACAGAGTAGAAGCGTAAAAGGCCGGCGGGGGATCCGCTTGTTATATGTATAGTAGAGGAGCTCTCTGAGAGTCGAACCACAGCTGTGTGTTGTGCTGTGTACATGAACGTGGTGAGTAGAGGGCGTTTGAAGGGACGAAAGGGCGAGGGAATTCACAGTGGACGTAGAGAGCTCACTATGGTTGAGTGAACACGAGGGAGAAATGGATTAAAGAGAGACAGGAAGGAAGAAAAAAAATAGGCGAAAAATTTACGTATATGTGTAGGTATATACATTTATATATTTATTAAAGAAGATTATGAGGGTGGGGCGGAAAAAGGCGATGGTGCAAAAATATTCACATGGAAAAATTGTGAATATGTTCGATTATATATTAGTGTCCACATATTTCCAAGACTTGCGTCCACTTCAACGACTCTTCAATAACTTTTATGATTATTATATATTTTAATAAGTAAAATTAAAATATGTGCGTTATTTTTGTTGAAAAATTGTGCCAATTGTTATGAATAATTTAATTATTCATATTATAATACCAAGCGAGTTGTGGGAAATATGAAAAAAATTTGTTACATAAAAAATGTTCATTCATGTATCAAATTGGAAATCTGAAATTTTCATTTGGTAGTAATTAATTGATACAAATGATCATCAACATTCTTCGAATAGTTGTACGACTTTGATCATCCGAATGTATTTATAATTCCAACTATAGAATTCCGATCCAGTAAATCAGAGATTCACAAGCATCATAAAAATTATTGTGGGGATCTTGAAGTGGACACGAGTTTTATAAACAGTATATGAACTATGCCCCGCATATTTTCTCCTCTTTATGTTTTGTAGAAGCGAGAAATGAATGAAGGTATTCAGTCCTGTAGTTTATTTTTAACTAACACTAAGTTCGAGAACAAAAATTGAGCTTGTACTTTTTTTTTTTTTTTTTTTCCTCTCCCATAATTTCGTGGACAAGTTATTGAGAGAAGTAATGCATAAAATTTTAAAAATTAATATGAGATGCAAGGAAGGCGGTGAGATTATTTATTTCTCACACGTTTCATGAGATATATATATATACATAGACTTTGAGAATTGATCATGCGCTGATCATGTTACATCGTGTTACGCGTAACGAGATTGCGAGCAATATAATACATCCAAAGTGTATATATATATATTTAATCTCGACTTACTTTTTTTTTCTCTCTCCCTCTTTCTTGTTGTGCAGAATATAAACACATGCCTATACATGGTGTTCCACTTTGATTTTTTTCGCATACTTGAATTCCAACATTGAAATACATTCATATCGTCACTACAATTAATTTTTAATACCACACTTCTTCTTTCCTCAAATTGTTTCACAGATAAGAGTCTCACATATAAATATAGATGTCGCAGCATTCTTGTACTTTTTACCTCATGAAATGAATAAAAATTAAAATAATGAATGAAATTGATTTTTCAATCAACCACAAAATTTACAATATATATTTTTTTTTTTTTTATTAGAAATATAAAAACCAAGTTCATTATAATTTTTTTCTTTTTTTTTCACGCAACTGCATAATTAAACGATACAGATCGTTAAAAAATATAAATAATTGAGTGATAAAGTTGAAAAGGAATATCCAGTACGTAAATAATTCTCATTTATAGAAATCTTAATATATATATATATATATACTGAACGTGATGATTGAATGATTTTCTCACGATTCTACACACACACATACGTTTTTCAACCTGATAAAAACATTCACCATTACACCTGTAATAATAAAACAATTCCTTCCATTACTTATTACCAGGCAATAACAATTATCCGTAATTGTTTCATATTATTCATTTTTTCCACGTCATTTAATGATGAAAAAAAAAAAAAAAAAACAATTGAATAATTAACCAAAAATACAACAAGATATAATTTTTATTTCTTTATATAAACATCTGAAAAATGTATTCAAGATAGACTTGTCAAACCAGTGGCCTAGATAAGAGCTTTCAGTACTGCATCAGGAAAAAAAAAAAAAAAAGAAAGGAAAAAAAAATGAATGAATATATGTGTGTATCGCGGCGGAACTGACGGATTAAGCGCGATGCGGTTTCTCCCGCAAAACCGAGAGTAACAGTACTATATACCGTGGCAAAGAGAGAAACGTTACGAGGCGATTCGCACGCCCACTAGAGTTTGCTGCTGGTGCTGGTTGCTGCTGCTTGCCGACGACGATGTCGAACGACGAGGTGGCTCATCGTCCCCGGCGTCGTCTCGCTCTGTGGCGTGTGCTTGTGCTGAAGCGGCCACCGCCGCGGGTGTTCAGTGTCTCTCAATGTATTACATTGAAAAACTACACCGCACACGTAACACTAAACAGAGAAGTGAAGAGCACACCGGAATATAACGGCACAGAGACCAGCGGTTCTCTACAATAATAAAACCACATTCACCAGCTGCATTGCTTGTTATTACACTCTCCATCTGTTTGTATATGTGTTACTTATCAAAATGCTATAGAGATTTTTTTTTTTTTTTCATATCCCGTTTCAAGACTTTTCAATCTTTAAGATTGTTCCACTAATTGCACAAAAAATATATTTGAAGTATTTAAATGAAAAGACGACATGAAATAAATTTATGGTAGATTTATATTAAAATTGTACGAGATATATTTATGTTTTTTTCTTTCCCTTTTTCAAGTTTTAGTTCAATAATTTCACAGGATTTATGGGGAACATGGGGATATATGTGCGAGATTTAAGGTAGATTGAATAATAGTAGGCGCAATGGTTCTCAACTTCATCAAACTGCAATTTTTACACTTTGTAAATTTTACAAACAATTGACAATAAATTGTTTTTTAATAAATCTAGATTTTGAAGTGTTTTATTTTCTCTTATGTAAATAAATTACTCTTTTCACATACAATGGTACATACGCCCTAATTTCGAATTTAGGTAACAGAAAATATATATATATAAGCAATAAGAAAAGATTTAGAACCCATTTATAATATTCATTGATATTTAATTAATCTTATTATAATTTTTTTAACTGCAATTTCTCTATAAATTTTAATGATTTTCTACAATTCATGGGAGATTGATTTTATGGTGTCGAACATAAGTCGAAGTATAAGCATAACTTTGAATAAAAGCAACGCCTCTCACATCGTTATCGTTTATGATTCGCAAAATTCTTTACAACCCGAAGGCCATTCTGATAGCTGATATTCAATCACCATTCTTTTGAAGAAATTACAAAGAGACTTCGATCAATATTTAATATTTGAAAGAAAAAAAAATAACTAATATCTAATGGATATTACAACTGGGCATTCAATCTTTCTTGTCAATAACATGCTTTTATGATTCAATAGATTTATTGTAGTTAGGGTAATGCACGATTAAATTTAACAGAAGTTATGAATTCATATACAAAGTGATATATGTAGAATGAAGACATTGAAATGAAGATTTATCACAAATGATTTATATTTAAATTGCTGTAAAATCAGCGAAGTTAAATTGAAATTTAATGGAGTTGAGAACCGATGCACCAACACGCAATATAATTCGATCCCGTGCAAATTTGGTACACATTTTTTTTTCTTTACAATTCTTCAAAGATAAAAAGGGTAAAGACTTGAAAAGAAGATATCTTGATTTTTTTGCACCACTG
The DNA here is from genome assembly GCA_958496275.1 of Zele albiditarsus. Lineage (NCBI taxonomy): Eukaryota > Metazoa > Arthropoda > Insecta > Hymenoptera > Braconidae > Zele > Zele albiditarsus. Next base: position 14,920,334 of record OY292408.1, read on the forward strand.
TAATACATAAATACATAAATGTAATAGATATATATCGTCGTGTAATAATGAATGGTTGGTTGTTGCGCAACGTCGATTTTTCGCAATAAAAAAAAAATCAGAAGTGATGAAAAAGGGGGGAAAAAAAAATTTTATTTTCTATTCCAGTTTTATATTTTGAGGACGAAGCGTGTGATAATTTTGGAGCTAGGAGTAAAGGAGGAAGTGTAACTAAATCTCGGAGGCCTCTGGCACGTTGTACATATACCTGGAGAGCGAAAAATATAAAGGGGAAGGCTGTAAGAGAGAGGGAGAGAGGATGAGCCTCCGGCTTGGGCCATCGCCAATATATGTGCTCTTTGCATTCGTTCGTGCTTTCTTTTTTTGTTTTTGTTTTTTTTCCCTCTTGGATTCTTTTCTTCTTCATGTCGGTTCCGATTATTTTTTTTTTCTCCCTTACTGCTGTTTCTCATACACATTCCGTGTTAGTGTACACATCAGCGAAAAATATGAAGAATTCCATAACAACATGGAAATTAAATCTGCAATGCGAATAATATAATTTTTTTTTTTCCTTCAAATTGCATATTTTAATTATTCTCTTTTTCTATAATAATTTTAATAATGCATCGAGTGCCTGCTTAACATTTCATGTGCTGTTGCATCTAAAAGTAGCCGATAATATAAATTTAATAGCTGTTCGAAAATTACCAGTGTTGTGCAATATATGTGTAGCTGAACAAAAATATGCGTTGTATTTTTTTTTTTTTTTTCTATTTGCACGACGACTGTTTTGTGTCTATAGAGAATATTATTTCATCCACTTTATTATACTCGACATAGTTGGTAATGTGTTATTAAAAATTTAGGAAATAAAAGAAATTGAAGATTATAGATTTAGAATTGGAAGAAAAAGCAATTATAAGAAAAGTCTTGAAAATATTGAGAAACTCTCAAATATTTTGTCTTTGTGTGATTTTTTTCATACACAGAGATAAACGACTCTCTTGATGCTCGTCTAAATGCACTGGCAACTGAAGGACAGCATGAGGGAACGTACGCCGTCGGCGGATGACACCCCTAAAAGGGCTCCGCCTGCACCGCCCAGAGGTGAGTGAGAGTCTCACCCCTGTTCCCTTCACTCTCCTTTCTACCTCATGGTCACAATCGTCTTATTGTTGTTCACGTCCACAAGATTGTGATGAAGAAAAGAAACTTCGGTATTGAGACCTTTGGAATTTATGAACCGCAATTTGCAATATTATGTTTCATCTCATGAATATGAATATAAAAATAATCATTTTTATTTCCATGATAAAAGTGTTATATGATGAACAATATTTAAAGTTTGTTCTATTCAAAAATATTTAATATTTTTAGAATTATTATAATAAATAATAAATGTGAGGGAAAATATTGAGGTGATAATGAAGACGAATTTCTATCTTTAAATCTGTTGAGGATGGAAAAATTGTCAAGCAATATATATATATGTGTCATGTTAAATATCATACAGTTAACTTTTGAAGTTCACTTGTAATAATTATTTACAGATAAACCATATGATAACCAATTCTTCACATTGTTTTGCAACATTTCCAAAAAATGTTTAGGTATAACCAGATCAGTTTCCCATGTGTTTGACGTAGATATAAATATTTTATTCAACGGGAATTCAGAGGCATAACTGCATTTACGCTATACTCTACATGTTGAATTCATCGATTCCAAATCCAATTTTCCCGGTATCTACATAATAAATTGGCCTGAAACTTTTTCAAGCAACGCGGTGAAATATCAATTTTATATGCTGTTAGTTTCATATTTTTTACATGAACATCGTGGAACGTTCAATTTCTGATAATATCGGCTAATATCTGTAATATAATGGTCAATTTTCGTAACTACTAAAATGATTGGGAAAAATCGCATTTATAAGAAAAAAGGGTACACTTCACAATGGCGATATAGAAATTGCACATAGTTGCGTACGATAGTCTTGTTTGCTTAATATCTGTTACCAAATTGCCGGCATATTACATAACCGCATATTTTTAGCAGCATATTTCAAAAGTACGTAAAAAACAAAATATTCAATTTAATCCGAGCGTTCCACTTCAACTACAATGAGCGTTTAAAGAATGAATAGTAGCATTAATTTATTAGGAATATTTCCAAGATCCACCAATTCAAATCCCTTTCTTTTGTCGAACTCCCCGGTGAGGCTCTTTTATAATTCAACATTCAATTCTGACGCTGGTTTAGTGTTAATATAATATATTACATATATTTTATCATTAATCTAGAGTGTATATGTTATAGAAATATGAAGATTAAGACTTTTCTATGCGCTACTGTTTACGAGCACATTTTCAATTTAATTTTCCTGAAATTTCAAAAATATTGTTTCAGGAATGAAAATTCATGTCCAATTTATCGCCTGGTTATAGAATTACGTCAACCAAACGTTTGATTGTGAATATATATTCATTTCATTGGATTCAAATATATGCTTGCAAAATTGATTGGGCCAATTTAATTGCCAACTAGATATCAATATATATTTTTATTGTGGTGATTCAAATATACTTTATTTAACAGTTCTTAACAACATTTACAATATACACAAAGATATTAGATAATCAAGGTATTAGATAAACTTTCACCATTTATCATAAGTAATAATACATATTAAGTTGAATATCCACAATCCAATATTATACAATCTAATGTTGAGTTAATACATCCGTAAATAAATAAAGTATTGAAGTCTGTGATATTGAGATAATGGAGATAATAATTCACCTGAAATAAATTTTATCTTCGATGGTAATAGTGGTTTTTGTAATTCCAATTATCAACATCTCTCATTTCTAAATATAGATAGTGAATAGGAAAGTGAGTTTGAAAATGAAACATAGACTGACAATTGAATAAGTAATGAATATTTCTAGATGTCCTACTTTTTTAAGGGCGCGTCCATTTTCTCTCCATTTTTCTTGGTAATGTCTAGAAGTCGTCGATAAATTCAATTATACTATTGTAAAATTCACAGAAATTTCTCCAACACTGTGTAATCTCATTGAATCTTTAATGGTATTACACAGTGGGGAATCGATGGTTCGAAATATTTTAATATCACGTCAAATTTTGAACTGGGTTTTATTATGATTTCAACTTTATTATTCGCGACGGAAAAAAAAATCAATGAAATGATTGGAAATATTGAATGCCTGATACTTTTTTATTTTGTGAACTTTAGTACATAAATGTACTGTATTGGGTCATCACATTCCAATTTTTTGGAATGCTGTTTTTTAGATTGAGTTCACACATGTAATATAATAAAGGGTAATAAATATTGAATATTCTGTGCTGTAATTTTCCGAATATAATTCGTGTCAGTAACAACAAAATTAGCAAGAAATGATCATTTTCTGTGACTAACAGAATTCATAAAGTTGAAAATTATTACACGAAGATTTTTATTTCCAATTTCTTAAAATTGGAATGAAAAGATAAATGATAATAATTTCACTCACAGCAGATTAAAAATATTGGAATCATTTTTGGAATTCGAGAAAATTTTAGAAAAAGTGGAAGAATAATTTAAATATGTTCAAAACCTGACCCCATTTTCATAATCAGTGACTTTACCATCATCGTAAATGATATTTCATACACTTTGTCAGAGAAAAAAAAAATACATGCATACTTTATAAGATTAAATCATCTATTACAAAAATATTCCATAAATAAATTAACCACATTAATTCGAAAGCAGTCATATTAATATTATATATCATAACATGCACATGACTGCTTCATCATACCAACAAGAATAATTTACCAATAAAATGAATAATTTCCTCACGAGAAATGTTGAAGGTAAAATGTTAATTCAATTTCACTCCACCAATTCGAATGTTGAGGTCACCCAGCACCACCATGGTTTGCACTTTCACGTTGATCTTGATATTACAAAATGAAATAATTCAATACCAATCATTGATTTCACGATCCTTGTAAATTTAATCAAACCCCTTAAAACTGTGTTTCATACACAACTCTAACCGGTTATATAATTGCCAACCATAAAACTAAAAATAAGTAGCAAATTCTTTTATCACTTATTTGAAAATCCAAAAATAAATTAAGTATAAATCATTGTAAAAAGAGTACACCATTCAATTATAACGCAATTTTTTTCAATCTCATGCTCTACATATACAAATGTCACAGACATTGTTGATAAACTTGCGCAACACATATATATTAGCTACTGCCTTTGTGTGAGTCTGTGTGTCATCACGTGTCTCTGCATACGCTCGATAAGATATATCTTTGTCACTCCCGACATGTGTTAACTCGCAATAAGGGATCTTTCTTGATTTTTTCTGATTATATTGAATAAAAAAAAATTGGGAGTAATAATTGAAAGAAAAAAAAAAAAACCTGTTCCAGATTAACGACGTAGATTTTAACAGTAATGTTCTCTACCCTAAACTACTTGTTACCATGCGACTGTCTCCTCTTTCATTCTATCCATTCACACTCTCTCTCACACACACACATATATACTCTGTGGGGGTTCTAACTTCCACCCTGTTTCTCACTGGGCGACCCTTCGCCATCTCGCGGCGTTTGGTCGATATACATCATATAGAGTATATAGAAAGTCTACTTCTTCACTCTCAACCCACTATGTTATGTACTGTATGAAACAAAACGTCACTACTGAAGTAGAATATACACATGATAACTATATTAATAAACATGAAAGCATTTTCATGAAAACAAATTGACAGTTATCACGAAATGAATAATTATTAGCGGATGAGGATTGACCATCGTTTTTAATGGTTTTATCAATTATTCTGGGGTTTAATTATGCCCGAAAAAATTTACTGTTGAAATTACATTTGCAATGGATTATATATTGGTTAACACGAATGGCTGTTTTAATGGTCGGTTTTGCGTTAGTCGTGTTGATAATTTTCACTGGCGTAATGAAATGTATTGAGTCAATTCGCCACATCATTTTTCGTCGTGAACAATTAACACGGACAAGTGTGGCTGCACGAAGTTTTGGTTGCTAATTTTTAACATGAAATCCTCACATATACTTTTCAATTATTAATGTTATTTTTATCTGATAAATACTTGAAATCATATTTATATGATGAGATGATTTTTGAAAGAATTAGTCTTGAATTGAAATTAATTTTGTATCCGGAATTTTAGAATGAAAGTTTTTGTGTTCATATTGATAAGTATATTTTCGGTTTAAGAATAAAATATTCTGGGAATATAAATAGAATATTTCAACTTTCGTTTGCTATGTATGATCATTACTTTAATATTTATTCCAACTTTTCTGAATTTATCCACCCCTGGTAAAAAATCAATATCCAATAACAGTCTAATCAAATATTTTATGTACCGTGATTATTTCAGAGAGATAAAATTTAATTTCGTACCAAGGGCAGAAATCGTCCTTTGTTTTTTGATCAAGAATACTTCTCTTTTCAGTGTCACATTGATTCTCTGAGAAATTTGATCTAGCGAAACATACGAACAGACGTATAGAAAATACCAGTCCAACATAAATTCTATAATAGAAATAACAAATGTTTCTCATTATAATTCCCCTTTACAATAGATTTCATAATTTAAAAAATGCTAATGTTTCGAAATCATTTAATATATTCATCTTCTTTCTTTTTGTTGTTTCTCTGCAGCATATATTTAGCTATTCCATTAGTCTTATATTGTCTCAAATAATAGATTTAGAACCAATAGGAGAAAAAAAAGTGAGAAAAAGAAGACATAAAAGTCCTCATAGAAAAGATTCTACATTTTCGATTTTTTTTTTTTTTGTGAAATAAAATGCCACGATAATATCGAAGTGGGTAGTTAAATTGTCAGCACGCAATGATGGTTCTTAAGTGTTGCATGAAGCAGCCGTGAAGCAAGGAAAAAGGAAAGGAGGTAGGAAGGTAGTCCTTTTTTTTTTTTTCTACAAATAGTTTCGTTGAGAGAAGCGGTCGATGTATATAGCCTTAAAAAACAAACTGGTATGCTGGTGCGCTTGGGTCCATCCACGATGTTATTTCGATCTTTCTCTCACTTACACGTCCGCTGTCCTTATATTACTCTCGCTTCATTCTCTAAACTCACCATCCAACGTTCCAACACATATAAAGATCCGAGTAAACCATCGTCTCAGCGTTACATATGTATAAAATACATACACGTTTCTATACGTTTCGTTTTGTTTCTTGCTTCGCTCGTTTGATCCACTCAAGTTATTGTATTATATATATATATATATATATTTATATATAACTCGACATACTTTATTATGATTTGGAACCATTCAATGAATTCATTGAGTGTTTTATGTGGACTATTTTCAAATGTATATTTACATTTTATATATAGAGACATTTAATTCTCTGCAACAGATTTTTTTTGTGTTAGTTTTTTCTTCTTCTTTCTTGTTTCATTCATGTGATAATTTTTAATTGTTACTGTTATTTTTACATAAGAGAAAGAATTCATTTGAAATGTCATCAGCATAGAAGAGTCTCGTGGACATATTGTGAATTAAAAGCGGAAATATAAATGTACTTATCATGAACTTCAATGAAACAGAGTGCTTGAATATTTTTCAAGTTTCATATAATGAGATTTCAAATCATAGTTACGAGATTTTATTATTTCAATATTTTTTATGTAAGAAATAGTATGCTTTCAAAAAATGTATGCAAATTTAAAAGAGACCCCACAGGTTTATTATGGAGAAAAAAATTAAATGAAAATATAATTATAATGAAATAAAAAAAAATGTGTACGAACATTTACGTAGACATTTACGAAGAGTTCGAAGATTATGACTACTATTATTTCCATATTTCAAATAAACCAACAAAAATATTTTAAAAACCACAAAAATACAGAATAATTCTTGAACTCGTCTTTACATAGTGCAGGAAAATTTAATTTAATAAACTTGAGAACGAAGAAGAAATAAATCACGTACTCTTTCAAAGCAAATGTGAAACTTCAATAATAAATAATTGTGTAATACATATTTGAAGACTTATCACTTCAATGTTCCTATTCTTTCAGTCCAATAGTAATAACGACAATATTCAAAAGTCATTATAAATCGATCAGAAATATTATAATTAGTCTATTATTATTATTGTTATATAATTACCATATGGTGATTTCTTTACACTCTACTATGCTGTCCGCCCATGGTGGTGAGAATTAAACTTGAATTGAACAGAAATTTAAATCTGGAAAATGCAATTCCTCGTCCACGAATATACAAATTTACTTTTCAGAATAATTATCATATATTATGGATATTATTAAACACCTCGAAATTCATTACCTCTTATTCACATTTCTATTTTGTTATCAGTACTATAATTGAGTCCACAATACATTATGAATTGGAAAAAGGGGTCTATCCATTTCAGGATTTGGTGATTGTGAAAATTTTAATCATTGTGCCGGACACTGGCGTATATAATACCCAGTACCCTCAATAATTTGTGTACATGATAAGCCGTATAGATGTTGGAAAAAGGAGAGAAAGAGAGAGGTAGAGTTACGGCGCACACAAGCTTACATCCGCGTGGCGATCGATTCGCAACATAGGGGCGTAACCAACTCGGTATACTGTAAGAAAGTAATGTGGTTTTGTTGATAAGAGACAAATACCAGAATGATAATCCTAACATACTTCTTTTACTCTAATGTATTCAAATCAAGACCATATCTTTGCTTCTCATTAAACCAAACATACAAACAAATAAACGTGAAAACACATAATACATTTAAAAAATAGGGAGTAAAATTGTATATGTATTTAAATAAATATAAAGAAAATATATGAAACAATAAATTGTTTCGGTGAGTTTCAAATATTAAACTTGGCAACAACAACATATGGATGAGATTGTTTGAAAACACACGCCCTCTGGATTGACATTGTTATGATGTATACATATATTTTATATATATGAAGTTGACTCTGGCAATAACCCATTGTTTTGTCACTCGCGTGATAAATATATATATATTACGTAATAATATTTTCAATTGTAAACACAATTTTGAAGAAAGAAAAACCAAACAACAAACATCACAATAATAATAATCAAACAGAAGTATGAAAATTTTACATGTGGAATATAATATTAACAATTAAAATTATTTTTTCACGTTTTTTTTTCTCCTTCAATACTTATTATATTGCATAGTATTTTTTCTCTGTTCATACGAATAACAATTTGTAGATTATAGATAGTTAGGATAAAACAGAACGAATTGTCGTATTTCCGTTGAGTCTACCATTTGCTTCATGTCCTGATCCTCCAACCCGATCTTTCAGCCAATGGCGAACATATATATGACCGATGTAGGAGAAGCGTCGAGGTAGCAACCCCTTCACCATGATGGTAGGGGCAGTTATCGATTCTCCCTCGGACCACTTCTATCGTTGCTGTTGGTGTGTGTTGGGTTGCTGGACATCCGAATAAAAAGTCATAAAAGGGATACGTAGAGAGAGAGAGAGAGAGAGAAGTGTTCATGTGTTTGAGCAGGAAACAAGAAGACTACATATAAATATGTCTGGATGAGAGCGAGAAAGATATTGTGCTTAGTTTAGTTGGAAAATATATAGATGATCGAAGGAGTTTTTTCTTTATTCGTTTGGAATGAGAATGGACTATGCTGTAGAAGTAAATGGGTACGAAAACCTGATTCATCGTATGGAGGGAGAGAAAAAAAAAAGATTCAACTTTAGTTTGAAGATGATTCTGATTTAGAATACATGTTTGGTTTTGTCCAAATCCAGAAGTATTTCTTGTTTCGAATTTTATTCACGTAGTGTCAAGAAATCAGTGGACTCTGCTTTATTCCGTTTGATTTCATTTTTTTTTTTTTCTGTATGGGCAATAAAAAAAAATTGGTTATAACAAACGTCATTTGGTACTGATTATAGATCAAAGAGTTTATTGATTCAAATTAAAATTTATAGAGTGATTTTAAGTATTGTCAGAAATATGTATGAATAATATTAAATAAGAACAGTGGATAGATTTTCCGGGTGAAAGATGATTTTTAAATCATTGATAAAGTATAGCTCCTCATATTTATGATGAATAAAAAATCTCTAAACTCCATTCAAAATTTAATTTGTTTCAACGGAATCATTTATTTATGTGGGCATATGAGAAGTGCATCATAGAGAAACGGAAACAGAGAAAAACAGACAAAAGGGTAAACAGTAATAAACACAAGAGTGAGAGGAGAGTAATGAGGTTACTGGAGACTTCATTCAGAAAATCGATTTAAGCATATTCGGTGTTGTCTCATTTGTAATAATTGAATGAAGATATGTATGTGACAATGTCACTGTAATCTCAACACTTTTTACCAATATCAATCAGAAACAAGTGTCACTTTGATATACCCTCTAATATGAAACAGTTCCGCTGATAAAAAATTTATCGCAGATTATTAATGGAAGAAAATCCTGTTCTTCACATGAACTTGCTTCAAATTCCACTCATGTATGAAGTGAACTTTCATACATAAAATATTCAATATGTTCTACTTCATTCAACACTAAAATTTTTATTTCAATAAAACATTAGATGTCATTCAATTTTTCAGATACGCGACAATTCCATAAATGAATATTTAAATGAATACATTACACTTGCTTAACCATAATTTTGTGTATCCTTTTACATGTAAATATATTTTTAGTTTTGGCATTTTCTCTGATATTACAGAAGCTTCATCGGCGGATGCGGTGGGTGGAAGAGGAATGGGCGCCGAGGCGAGTCCGATCGCGCGTTTTTCGTCGCCGACGGCCAACAACATAATGGTCGCCTCGACGCACAATCTCGGTGAGCTGGTACTGGGTCAATATCGTCTCAACACGAGTGAACGTCAGTTCCCAGAGAAGAATCATCATCATTATCATCAGCATCATAATCAGCAACAACATCATCATCATCATCATCATTACAACCATCATCATCATAATTCAAATAACAACCACAATCATCACAGTTTTTATAATCAGTATCATCAACATCAACCAGCTACGTGTCGACCAGGTCAAACAGACAAAGATAAGCGTAGTCGTTTGTCAAACGTAATAAACAATTTACGTAGAAAAGTGCCAGAAACTACTCGCGACGCTTGCCAAAGTGACGAGCGCAATAGTGTCGAGCGTAATCTGGAAACACTTGAAAAATACGTGATGACTGTATTAAATGGTGTTATCAAGGATGCAGAGACGGAGGGTCGCGGACGAATTGATGTTGTCAATGGTACTGATACGGAAGATTCAAATAGGTATAGTGCCAATGGTACAAAAGAAGACGTGAGAATTATTGCCGAAAGTGATTGCAATAATACTGTGGTCAACCATGAACCATCGGAACCTAGTGCTATTGAACCAGCGATACCTGAGTGTGATAAAGATGTGGATAAATCAGCGACGGAAACGATTAAAATGGTGGATGACATCTCTAAAAATAATAGCGATGAAATATCATCAATTATTGCCACCACAGATTTCAATGTCCCGGCAAATATTGACGATACGGCTTTGAAACATTTGGATAATGATGACACACTAATGAATATTGACAATGAATTGGTAGTTACCACAAACATTGGTGATAAATTAAATGATGATATTCGTTCAATTTGTCGTGATCTTCTCAATGATCTTTTAAGTGATATCAGTCAAGCTATTGATACACCAACAATTGAAAATCAAGAGACAAATTGCGACGAATCAATAACAATGACAAGTTTACATTGCAGTTTACCTTTAGATAAAGTCGCGCCTGTTCTTCCGCCATTAATCGAATCACATGAAACAATGAACAATGCTAAAATACAAATATCTCCAAAGTCCTCGCCAAAGTCTACAACATCACCAACAGTACGTCATCTATGTTTATATTGTGATCGTAAATTTCTATCAATTTCATTGCGTCAACGGCATACAGAGCGTGTACATCAATTGGGTGGTGGTAGACGTAGTAGCGAGAGAAATTCACGTAAAACAATTCCCAGTTGTCAATATTGCAGTGATAAGTGCGCTGACAATTTAGAGGGACTATTCCAACATATGATTGCATGTCACACTGATAAATATCATGCATGCACTCAATGTAATACCAGGTACTCGACAAGAGAAGCGCTACTGTCGCACACAAGAGAATTGCATACAAGTTGCGATCGAATTTCTGAGTCGTTGGACCGATCAAAGGAGTTGGTGGTTAAAGAGCCGCATTATTCCACGCGAGATATATTCATACAAAATACAAGAGATATAATTCAACAGCAGCCACAAGAAAAGTTGGAGGATGGTGATAAAAGACCACATGAGCATGAACTATTGCAACCTGTAATAACGACACCGATAAAATTAAATATGTTCGCACGTTTACCCAACAAATGCAAGGAGATTAGTAATCCAAGTAGTCCAGACTTTGACATTTCATTTTACAGCAGTGTGAGTTGTAATATTCGTGAGAATCTTCTTCACCATTTAGATGGAAAATTGCAAAATAATATTAATAATTCATTGCCGTTGTCGGATCCAAAACCACAGCAGCACAATCATCATTTATTTCACGAGTCAGCAAATCAGATTCAACTTCCTATTGATATTTCATTAACTGCCGCTACACCAGTTGAAAGTAAAGAATATTCGACGAGTGATAATTGCGATAATACAAGTGAATATGCGCAAAAAGCTGGGAAAATGAGTCGCTTACATCCACGTCGTGTTTCATTTGAGAAATATAATTTTCCTCGTAAATATGATAGTAAAGAGCAATGGACATGTTCAATGAATGATCTCAGTAAATTTGATATTTACACGCAATTGACGTTGAGCAAAAAACAACAAATGATTAAGGAGAAGAATTGCGTTGATCGTGTTTCACAGCAAACATCAACTTCGGTAAAATCTCAAAGTGGTCAAACTGATTTGTCGATGGATACAAATGAAATAGAACCAATTAATGTTCGTTTAAGTGAAGTTAATGACAATGCCGCGACTAATTGTTTAAGTGATGATAACACTAAAGAAGAGTTAAATGATAGTTATGGAAAAAATGATATTACACAATTTAGTAGTGAGTTTGATAATTTTATGCGATTGCGACGATGGGACGCGTGTCCATCTGCAGAACATATAAATAGTGAAAAACTTGTTTATGCCGAACTGACTGGCGAATGGTCACGACCACGTGTCTACATATGTGGTGCATGTACATCACGACACTTAACATTAAAAGAAATGGAGGAGCACAAAATATTTGCGCATCCGAATGTTTGGTGTTCGCATTTGGAATTTACTGGCGATCAACGTGAATTGTATAAGCATTTATTCTTACCTGGCCGTAGTGTGCCAACAATAAAAGCTAAAAATGCTGTGTTACATGAAAAAATTTGTACAAAATGTTCAAAAGTATGTGGAACATTGTCTGAACTTCATCGTCACATGCTTGAGTGTGGCGGTGATCAAACATGGTTACTTGGACTCTTTGGTAATGGAAAGAAAAAATGTAAGTGGCGGCCATTTGGTAGTCGAAGTAGACGACGAAGACAGCGCGGAATGAAGAGGAATATATCGAATTCGCAAGCCACTCCACGTGTCAATACACCAAAAGAGAAAGCACCCAGTGGACCTCGAGTTCGGCCGAGTGATCGTAAGGATATTTGTAAATAAAATCCATTTTTTTTATAGAAAAATCGTCGTTGGTCGACAGAAAAGAGAATATACTGATGAATATATGCTTATCTTTCTATTCAATGTTTTTTTCTGTGCTTTATTTTTTTAGGTGAGAGTATACAGAAGATGTTGGCAAATTTGCCAGCTAAGAGATCAACCCGGAGAGTAATTCAAGAGGCTACTTCCCGTTCTCGATTACGAAAAGTAAGGATTATGAGTTTTATTTTCATTTTTATTTACATTGACATTCCCATTTATTTATTATATCAGTGAAATATATCACTTACATAAAAAAATATATAACATTATGTCATTATCTCTATGCAATTGTTGGCAGTTGGATATAAGTCTGGTATTGATCAGTAACCCTTACACATGCGTGCAAACACGAATATATGCAAACGTATAGACATATATTCAGTGACTTCTGTATTTAGTAGGACAAAACATCTCCATCATGTTTTCGAAATTGGCAGACAGAGCATTCGCGTTTTTCCCACTGCGCTCAATATATTCATTGCGATTTTTCTCTCCTTTCTTTTTATTTTATTTTTTATTTATATTCTTTTTTTCTAGGTACAAACGAGATCGAGGCCACATTTAGCGGACAATACAACTAACACACGTTTATCACGTAAAACTGTTTTGCGCAATAAATTATTGAAAAATGCAAAATCATTCCAGCGTAAACGTTGTCGGGGTGACAATATTAGCGCAGCAATTGAAAGTGTAATTATCAATTATAAACTGTCAGATGCGAGTAAACGTATGGAGGACAAAAAGGAGAATAATGATAATGGGATTAACGATAATAAAGAATTAAAGAGAAAGAGACAGTTAGATAATTCTAAATTACATAATACAGTTACATTAAATTCTACGAAAAATGTACAGTCGAGAAAAATGATAAATAGCGTGAGAGTTGTGAGTAAAAAGCGCAATGTGAAAATGGAAACACGGAGGAGAAATTTGAAATCAAATGAAAAAAATTCAACACAAACTATAAAAGAATTGGCATCATCATCATCGTCATCATCGCTCTCACCATCATTATCATCATCATCATCATCATCATCAACATCGTCAACTCCAAATAATTCAAACGTAAAAAGTGTTAAAGTTGGATTAAAGAGGTCGACAAAGGATGCATTAAATGTGGCGAATAGCCAAAGTAAAGCGCGAGCAAGTGTGCAGAGTGCTGTTCCAACACTAAGTAGCGACAATATTGCAACGAGAAAGAGAAAATCATGCGATCCATTAATGTCGTTGAATGCATCGATTAAAGCTAAATCGCAGTTGCGCAGTCAAGATGGAAAATTTGTTCGTAATAATTTACGTAATGAGTCGACTTCTAGTGATTCACATATACCACTCCAAAAAGTTCGAACACGTACCACACGAAGTGATCCAGGTCCATTGGCTTCGAGATTACGACTACGTACAGCCGCACGTTCAAACGCCGAATTATCGAAGCGGACAACACGAGTTTCGTCGGACAGCGATAAAATGCCAACACTTGAGCCTGTTGATGATGGATTAATGATTGATGAGGAGAAAGATATTGAACAACCGATGAACGATCTTCCTATTTTATCACCGGCAATATTGGCTACTCGATCATGCTTGAAAGCATCTAATAATTCTACAACAAAACAACATGATGTCAAGACACGTGCGAAACGTGGCAGTACTTCACCGAAAAAATCGGATAAATTTAATAAGCAAATTCCGAATGTTGAATCGTCAATAGTGGAGAAAGATGATGATGATATTGATCCTGAAACTGAAACGAAAAATAGAAAATCTTTGCGAAGACGAGTCTCTATTAATGTTGAAGTTGACGATTCATCGCAACGTCATGAAAGTTTACGTGAGTCAAAATCACGCGACGATAATTCAGATGTTAACCGAAAAAGCCTCAAGTCCGAGCAACTTCTTGCATCTTGTAATAAAAAAAATTTGACATCAAAAGTTGCTGGTACGCGAAAAGCACGACAGAAACGTCGCGCCGGATCGTTAGAAGAGCTTTCACAACTTCAACAAGTTCCGTTGGAAGTTAAGAAACTTTTGGGTCCAGAGGACGATCTTTTTTCACAAATTGGTATAACACCCACGGTAAAAATACGGCGTAACTTGCGGCAATTGTCACAAACACCAAAGCACAAAATTAATGTTACAAAAAAAAGTAATAAATTATGTGATGAAGATAATAACGAAGATAATATCCCGAATACTGATACAATGATTGATAAATGTGAAAAAAATATATTGAGAAAATCGCCGAGAATTGAGAAAAAAGATTCGACATCGGATGTCGGATTATCAGGCAAATCAATTATCGCGGATAAAATTAATGAACCGAGAGAATGTAAACCAACATTGTATAACACAGATACCGATAATCAATCAACAATGATTAATACCACGTTAAGTAATTTGCCCGGAAGAAATCGCAGACGTGGAAAGTTATCAGTTGATTCAGATAATACAATCTCAACGACTAAATTGGCACCCGATCTCATTGAACCGACAATGGATCTACCAAATTCTCCGCCAAATTGCGAGGAACATGAAATTGAGGAGTATGAGGAGGATGACGACGATGAAGAGGACCTCGACTTGGCGTCGGATGACAAAGAAATAAATTCTGGTAATGACATCAAGAATGACAACAACGTGTCACCCAACGATATTCTTACTGTAGATTCAGTTAGTTTAAGTTTTGAAGATCTTCAACAAGAATCAAGCAATTCAAACATTGATAGTGGCAAAGAGAACTCCTCTGAAACACCAGTTAATATATCGAAGCCACGAATTACACGACCGAAGAAATCACGTGGATTCAAACGTGATCGCGTAGTGAAGCGAACATTGAATAATGTTATTGGAATTCTAACTGAGGGTGTTAATATTCCAGTTGATGTACAACAAAGTGTTGTACTTACGGTTCAAACATCAATTGATAATATGAATTCAAATAACGGTTTGCAAAGTAATCGTATTGAAAATGGTGATAATGGTATCACGGCATCTAATGGCGGTGGTTCAAATCTCGATGCAATTGTTAATGAAAATAATGATGATAATTGCAATACAATTCACGACAGTGTTGTGAATGATGGGAAGGGTGAGAGCGCGAGTCAAGAGCTTCAACGATGTGCGAATCCGTTAATTGAAGCCAAGGAAGAAACCAAGTTGGACGTTAAACAAGATACAAATATTGAATGTTCGGTGTCGAATGTAACAACCAACAATATTGTGAATATTGAACAACAACAACAGCAACCAACTAATGATATTATTTTAGATTTATCTCGTCGAAAACCACGTGGTAAAGGTTCATTTTTAGAAAAAATTGTTTCAAAAATTGCTAAGCAAAAAGATGCACTGTTAGAAGGCGAGGTGGGTTCATTGCTCGATCATGCGGTTGACGAGCTCAGCATTATTTTAGATGAAGTTGGTCCGGCTTTAGTTGAGCCGAATGATGTACCAAAGTCTTCATCTATAGTTACAAATTCGAATGAGAATAAGAATGATAATATTATTGTAGAAGAAAAATTAGTTTCACCAAATGAAATTATTGATGAAACGATAAAAATTGATGAAAATATATCGTCATTTAATCCAGAGCCTTTGGATAATCCATCGTCAGAATCAAATTCACTCAATGATGAAAAACCAATAGAAAGTGGGCTAAAAAGCGATAATATTTGTAATGAACGTAATTCAAAGAAAAGATCATTAGATATTTCAGCAGAAACGAAAAATAAGAGAAAGTCCGTTGAAGAAGAAGAGCTCGAGGATAATCGAATTGAAGAGGATTTGTGCTTAGCTGATATTATGAAATTAATCAATACAGCCAAGCGCGAATCGCCCATCGTCAACGAATCGTCTTCGGAAAAAGTTCGACCGGGTAAAAGAAAAATAGCCGACAAAGAGTGTGATAAAAATAATGATTGCGAGGATAAGGAAGAAACTTCAAGTTCTTTACACATTGAAAACAATTGTCAAATCAGTACCATTGAAATAAATAAAAAATCTAAACGTAGTGATGATAGAAAGAGAGAAGAGAAAATCGATGTGCGCAGTGAGATTACGCGACGTAGCAGTAGCCGCAGAAGTAAATCAGATGACAATTTATTGACTGAAGTAGCAAATAATAAACTAGATGTAGGAAAAAATGAAATTGAAGGTAACGATTCATTATCTGACGCATCAAACAATCAATTCTCTCCTGAATTAACAACGCTGAGTGTTGAAAATAATTTAATTAATATTGATTATCAAGTGACCTCAACAATTATCAATGAAAATTTATCAAAATCGAAAAGACGATCGAAGAAAAAATCAATCATAACTGAACAACTGAGTTTGGTGGATGATAAATCAGCAACTGAGCTCAATGTCGAATTGACGGCGAATAAAATAACAACACAGGATGATATTAGATGTGCTCCTGTGTCTGATCAAGCATCTGTTCATAACGATTCAATCGCGGACGTTCGACATGAGCAAGTATCAATAGCTGAAAAAGACACGTTCTCATCGTCAATGAGAGCCTTCAAAATTCCGGAAGTATTAGATGCTCCTCAAACTATGAAGAAACGGGGAAAGAAGAAGTCATTGGCAAATGAACACTTGGCTTTAGTAGACGTAAAGATTGTGACGGTTCAAGCTGATAACAATCGAACCAGAGATGCAGACGACAGTCGTCAAGATGAAAGTATTCATGAGACAGGCGATGTATGTAATATATTGTGTAATGATACGGGGGACGATAATGGCACAACGAGTGAGACGATTACAGTGAAAAGTCGGCGATCGTCAAAGAGGAAAAATAATGAGGTTGATAGTAATCCATCGTCGACGCGTATAACGAAAGAGAATAAAAAGTTTGTTGATGAAAATATCAAAAGAACAGATGATACATTAATTGAAAGGCGTAAAACATTAAAGAGAAAAGCTAAAGAAAATATATTTTTACTTGATGATCTTGATGATTTTGGGGATTATATGGATAGCCCACCATCGCCACGATCTGAAATCATTGAAGACTCTATTACTGAATCGTCTGATGAGAAAATAAATTCTGAAGTATCTGAGAATCAAATTGCCTCTATTGAAAATAATTGTCCCGTAGAACTACACGAAAATCCACCTGATAAGACAATGGAAGGTGAATCGGTGGTACCTAAATCTCCAATCGTTGAGAATGGAGTTGAAGGATCTGAGAATGCAACAACTGATGACGCAGCTAGTAGGAAAAAACGGGGCTCAGGTAATTTCGCTGTAGTTCACACAAAATCCGGCGAAATACTTATTGTTGAGAAGAAGAAGAAGTTCACAAAAGAAGTGGCTAAATTCTTTTGCGACGTTTGTACAACCAGCTTTACACGAAAGAGTTCGCTTAAAAAACATAATCAATCACAATCGCATTTAATACAAGCAGCTAAATTTGGGAATGATCAAGAGGTACAGGATGAATCAATATCTTTTGACGACACCACAGTATCGTCTGTGGATCGGAGTGAAATGACAAATAGTGAGGATCGCCAAGATACAGTTGTTGACACTTCAAAGGAAGAAACGGTGGAGCAAAAAATCGAGAATATTCAGGAACAAAAAGAAAAGGAAGAGGAAGGGAAAGAAAATGAAGATTTGTCAAGTCAATCTATTCAGGCTATGCCCGTAGTGGAAAAACCCTCCACCCCAATTGTCGATTCGACAATTGTTGAGTCTGCATTCAACTGTCCTCATTTGGAGGAAGATTTTGAAGATGAACTGTTGGATGAAGAAATATGTAAAATCACCGAAAATATGACACACGATGAATACGTTTTGACTGATCATGTTAGTCCAATGCCTGAGGGAACCTCATTATCACCCTTGAAAGATGCAACTGATTCACTGCTTGAATTATCTGAGACAGTTGAAAGTGAGCAGCAAAAAACCAATTTAGCCGATGAACATTTAGATCTCGAATCACCCATATTAGATTCTCAAATAATTTTATCAGAAGAAATAATTGCTGCGAATTTACCAAAAAGTCCGGAAAATACTACACCAATCAATTCTGAATTCAAATATAGACATGAAACATACAAAAATATTGATGAGAATTTAGTTGAGTCATTCGAGAATAGACACGAAATGCATAAACTTTTGCCAGACGACGGCAAAATCAGTTTAGATTTTTCGAATATAACTGAAAAATTGAAGATCAATGAATTTTCAACGAATAATCGCAAAAGTCCGGTGGAAATTGATGATTTCGATAGCGATGAGGATTTATCAGCTACAAATATGTCGCGTGATATTCATAAACTTTTGAATGAAACAGAATTAGATATAGATGAGAAGATTGTCGAGCATGAAACAACTGATGACGTCGATAATCCTGTTGTGATTTCTCCTCCAATTCATAATGAAGATTTATTGTCGAACACTGATGTTGAAAAACAAATAACAATTAATGAAATAAAACCAATCAAAAAGAAAAAAGATCGACATGTAGATTCAAATCATGTTGATAAATCATCGCGAAAATCACACCGCGGTATAGATTCAAATGAAATAATATCAGAATCAAATCGGAAGTCTTCGAAAACAATTGAAAAATCAAAAATATCCAAATCAAAATCTCGCGTAAATAAATCATTAAAGAAAAAAGTGGCAAATAACATGGACAGTGAGAGTGATGATGATGATCAAGAGGATCCGTTGAGCTCACAGAATAAAGGTAAAATTGTCAAGAGTGTTTTCGGACGTGCTTTGACTGGTGAAAAGATTGATAAAGTCAAAGAAGTATTAGACGATTGGGTATCTCGCTCAGACAGTGAATCACGTGATGATACGAGACCAAATTCTCATACGAATACTTGGAATAATTGGAAAGATGAGCGAAGAAGCAAACATGAAAAGTCAAGATCAAAAAGTACATCGCAACGTAAAAAAAATAATTCATCTACAGTGAATGCAACGGTGACGTCCTCGACTGAATTTAATGAGCTGTCTAGCAACTCACGTTGTCGACAAAGCAAAAAACGAGCTGAGGAACGAATATCACGAGCATTTGAGGAAGAATCTATTCCATATGAATTTGCATACGAGTTGGAACAACAAACAGAATCAATTGAAAGTTGTAAAACATCTACAATCTACAACAAAGAATTTCCCGACGATTCATTGAAGTCGTTGGACAGAAAAAAATCAAGGGATAAATTTGACAACGATTTCATCAATGAACTACATGAAGAAACTGGAAAGAATATTTCAGTAGTTGAAATATCTCAACCAGAAGAATTTTTATTCCCTGATACAAATTCAATGGAATCAATTCACACTCCGGTGCCAAGTTGTCCCCGCGAACGATCATCAACGCCTGACATGGTATCTTTAACGACTCGTGATTCAGATAATGATGCAGAAAATGGCAGAGACATGGACAATGATGATGATAACGATGATGAAGATAATAATGAAAATGATAATGATAACGACGATGGTGAAGACGATGAAGACATTGTACGTGGTCGATTGTCACCATTGTACGCGAGTAACTTGGCGGAAAGTTCGGTGGATACTGTCGTGTCGAATAGCAACGAGGACAAGTCCAACAGGGTTGAATGCATGGAGGCGACGAATAAGAGACGAAGTTCCAGTGAATTTTCTGGTGAAAAGATTGTTATCAGGTCAATGGTATCTAGTGAGGAGAGTCACGCTGGTGTGGTAACAATTGCGCCAACTGACGCAATAGAGGATAATGCATTGGATGTGCCACATGAAACTGAAGAGTCTACGCAAAAGTCACGTCAGGGCAAGGTATTAAACTTTGATGAAGAACTATTTGTTGAGTGTTGCTCGAGACTTAAAGCTACCACGGAAAATGAGTTGAGAGGCGCCAAGAAAATAAAGCTCGATCACAATGAGGATGGTGGCGGCAGCGGTGGTGGATATCATGGCAAAGATGATCAGGGCATGCGAATAAATCGTGGACGTTGGAGAGATACTGAAAACCAAAATAGCTTGGGCAGTCTTTTGGAGTCCGTAAATCAGGTCAGTTTATTCACTATACACATTTATTCCATCTCTATTCCGTATTGTGATAATAATAATAATAATTGTTATAATATCAACCATCATCATGATTGTTCTCATTATCGTTGTATCTATTCGCTTTCATAATGGGGATATGCAGCGTTCATTATTTGTGCACGTTAACTTTCAACAATTTTACATAATAAATTTGTTAAGTTCGTTATTTGATTCTGTATTTTCAAAATACTACCATAATAATTTAATGTAATTATGGATTACGTGTGCATGAAAATTGCGCTCCAAATGATTCTCGGGGATGTGCGGAGTAAACTTTGGTGTATTTTTTTTCTACATTTTTTATTGTATCGAGTTAAATATTGTTGAGTAGAAATAAATATTCGAACGTCCTCACATACACACACAAAGTGTATCATGATAAAAAGTATGGTGTGTACATTACTGTGAACATTTTTACAGGAACAATGACCAGCTTTAAAACAGTCAAAATATCTCTCTCAGTATGCATGTGAAAAGGTAGTCAATTCCTTTACATTCAGAAACAAAAACAAAAAAAAAAGTATAAATTAATCTAATGATTAAAAAGTTTGTTGATATTATTTATTATTTCCAACTTTGTTTTGTGTTTGATTATCTTTCACTTTACATTGTTAAATTGCATGTAATCAAAATTCATATCAAAGTAATTGTTTGAATTTTACACTTTATAAAAAGTAATATAGTTTTTTTAAATTTGCTCGAAAAAAATAAACCATTCGCTCATTAATTCACACTTAACACATTACACGACAATTTTTGGATATAAGTATAATAATTCTTTGCCATCACCATTTTTAATGATACACAGTATAACGTAATGAGTATTTTTGAGTTGAAAAATGTAGCAAAAAGTTCCATCGTTTGTGAAAAAATTCTTTTATTTTTCTAGTTGCTCGGTGAAGAAATGTATAACAATCGTGAACATCACAAACGTGACCGAAATATACGATGCGAGCGAATAAGTCCCGTGACAAAAGTACAAACTGACTTTATTCGACCCGAGAATGTTGGCTATGAAGATAGTTTGGATGTTGCATTTGAACACAATAATAAACTTCGTGACAAAATACAGCAACGTATGAGAGAGAGTGAAAATTTGATTACAACCTCATTTAGTCGTGTGAAAGATGACAATGTTACTAACGAAGATCGTCATCGCTCTCATCATCACCATCACCATCATCATCATCATCATCGTCACATGCGACACCACGAAAATATGTATCATAGTAATCAACGTGACCACAACGAAAGAACATTTGACGACAACGAGCACAACATTGAAAATTTGAAGGATGCCAATCAATTGTCGAGACACGTGTCACTGGAATCGTCAACAATTAAAAATAAACTGGATGCGAATTTTGATGAAAACTCAACCATGCCATATCTTTTAGACAAAGCATTGTCGAGTCTCTTTCACAATGACGCTAAACACGATCATAAGTACGTATCAGAAAATTATCTTTCCTATTATATTCAATAATAAAACATAAGTTTTTAATTATAGTTCCATTTGTCTATTTCCAGTGGTTCAACTCCAATGAATGTTTTGGCAGAATTGGCTTGCGCTCAAGTGCCAACATCAACTCACACCGATGTCAAATTATCACGAGACAAGTTGTCGCGTGTGAAAACTTCGTCAACCGATTTGAACGACTCGACATCAACAATAGGAACTCAGCAAAGTACTGATAAAATTGATAAGGATCAGCCAAAGAAAAGTCGGAATCCAATTAAAGAACTTTTCGAACGCAAAAATGAAATTAATGATCGTAAGCATCACCATGAAAAATCTCATTCATTAAATTCCGACAAGGATTGTACAGCAACGAAGCAAAAAACAAAGAAGACAAAACGTCATAATGAATTTCCATTGATAAAAAATAACGAATTTAGTAGCGGTTTGGTGGAACGAAAGAAAAGACGTGATGATAGAAAGCGTGAAACTATAATTCAAGATAAAATTAAAGACATTTATGACTTTGATGACGAAGAAAGTGAAATAGAGTATGCAGTTAATCCAACAATTCCATATCGTAGAAAAAATGATACAAATTGTGACGATATAAATAATACAAAATCGAAAGATATTACTTTTGGTGATTTAATGACGAAAACAATAACTAAATCCCTGGCTAATGTACATTCTCACGGTCATACGGAAAAGCGATTAGAAAATATGATTGAACGAAAGTTCCAAGAGATCGAATCAGTCACGCCCAAAACTAAAGGGGCCTTGAAGGCATATCATGTCGAAGAGAAACGTCAATCAATCACTGGACCCATGGATGAATATATTGAACGCCGTGGACGACCACGACGCACCACAGAACAATCAAATAAACAAAACAAACCGAAAAAACGGAATAAAAATTCAAAGAAGAGATCGCGCACCGCCTGGTATGAGAATGACAGTTCTGATGAATTTGTACTTGTAACTGCGATAAAATCCGTTGATATTGGCGTTGGCATATCAAAGAGTCAGAGAACTTGTTCGAAAGGTAAACAAAATTTATTCGCTGAATTATCAACGTCGTCTGAGAGTGAATACGAGAATGAGGTTGTCCATCAATCAAATAATAAAAATACCAATGAATCACGCGATCGAATAAGTCCCGAGATTGCTGATAATTATCCGCAAGAGCATGAAAATCATTCAACGGAAAATTGGTTGAATGTGAGTTCAAAGACCGAGAGTAAAAATGAAATTGAACACAAGAAATCCGAATCAGATATGTCTGATCATCCGTTGATTATTGATGAACGAAAAGATTGTGATGATCAGCATAATAATAGTGACGATGAAACAGACAATAGATCAGAGCCGGCATTTGAACTAGATGATCTTTATCGCGAAGACAGTTCAGTGGTTGGATCAGATTGTGAAGAAATAAATAGTGTACCGCCAATAGATGAAATTGCTGACGACCATTATTGTCGAGAAGAAAATTCGGGTAAAAATGAATTAATTCCATTAGAAGAAGCACTGGATTTGTTGGATAGTTCGGAGAATATTGAAACAATCCATGAGAATGTTATTGAATCAGCGACGATTCCGCAAACTGAAAATTTAATTGTGAGCGATAAATTCTCCGAGAGTTTGGATGAGAATGAGGTTGAATGTGATGAAATTAATGTTAGGGGGAATAATGACAGTGAACAATTGAACATTAATGATGAACAGGAATCAATGGAATTGCCGGAAAAATTATCGTCTAATGAGAAACCTGAGCGAAAAGTATCCGATAATCTTCCACTTCATGTATTTCTCAGTAGAAAAGTTCAGGAATCAAAAAAACGTAAAGAGCAATTGAAAAAAATGCAAGAGAAAGAGGAGGAGAATGCCTTAATGGAATTTCAATCAACGAGACGACAGAGAAAGTGCGCTATTGGTAAACAAGGACTTTTAGCTGAAATAAGTAGCTCAGACGAGGAATATTATATTAAGGATACAGCAACCACACGACGTTCAACGGGAGATAAATTTGATAATGAAAAATCACGTCGACAAAAACGTGAATCTAAAGAGAAAAAGAAAGATCGTTATATGGAGAAAAAACATGAGCAAATAATTGCTAAAGAACAAAAGGCAATTGAAGAAGAAATTTTACGTGAGCTTGAATTAAAAAAAGAGTACAATGCAAAGGATGATATTGAAATAAAGAAGAGTGATAAAAATATTAGAGATAAAGATAATGGAGAACGTCGAGCCAGTGTCGGTGCTGCTATCGCTGAGAGTAATAACAAAAAGAGTCAACGATCAAAAAAACTTACAGAGGATACGTATAGTAAAGATAAAACTAAAAATAATAAAGACGAAAAGTTTAATAGTGATACGGAAAATAAATGTAATAAAGTGGGTGGTAAAGTATCAAGAGTTGATGGAGCGAAGAAAAAAGTTGATCGCAATTCTGGGTCAACTATGAAAAAAGAACTACATGTAACGCCCACGAAAAAAAATTCGAAAAAATCTGCAAAATCATGTGGCAAATCATCTGGTGGTAATCGAAAAAGTAAAAATGCTCACGGTGAACGTGCACGATCTATCAATAAAGACGATGAAGAATTGAGAACTACAAAGTCATGGGATAAAGTTGAAGAAGGTGTTGGTGTAGCAATTGGGAGGAGAAAAAGAGCGTCTACCAACCAATTGTATTACTGGTCAAGTTCGAGTGATGATGAAGAAGAATTTATTCAACCTACACCTGTGGTAGAAGAGGAGGAGGATCGACAAGAGCAACATGGTTGGATTGTTGGTGATTCGCATAAAAAAATGATTACACTGTTGGCAATGGAAAAACAACTAAAAGAAAAACGACGTCGTAGCGAAGATGAATTCGATAGTGGTAAATCGAAAAGTAAAAAACATAGAAATAGTACGTCTTGATACGTGTTTCATGATTAGAATAAAAATTAAATGAAAACAAAAAGACTCTTGATATAAATTTTCTATGTGATAAAAATAGAACAATTTTTTTTTAATTTCGTTAATTTCATATCGATTTTTCTTATACTAAGAATGGAGGATCAAGCAAAAGCATAAATTTTTTGTTTCAATTATCGCTCTCACTAGATATTCTTATAGGACTTGAACTTGGTAATAAGAAAAATAAAACTGAGTTAAAAAAGTAGCAAAGTCTTTGCTTGCTTCTGTTCATTTTGTACAGTGAGAGTAGTGTAAAATTATGGCCAGTGGGTGGATGTTTCGGTCATTCTACTGAACGATCTACTGCCAAGAAACACTTATGTTATAATTTATTATTGTCACGATGTATATAATAATAATAATAATGTCGAGTAGTTTTTTTCTTCTGTCGTGACAAATAATTAAATATAAACATATAACATTCTGATTAATTTAGTTTTTCTCATATATCACGCTAATGTAGTATTGATATGAATGATATAAGTTTATAAATATGAAAAATGTTATATTATTTAGACTGAAATAACGGAAATTCGTGGGAAAAATAATAACTCAACGATCCAGCAACTTTAGACAATACTAAATCAATTATAAATATATAATTTTCGTTTGGTTTTTGTTCCTAATTTACGGTATAATTCATGGGCAGTTTATAACAATGCAGGTAATTGATGATCGACAAACAATGCAAAGATAGACATGGGTCCAATCAATTAGTAAATCTTGATTTGATCTCTTATTATTATTATTATTATTATTATTATTATTATTATTATTATTATTTTCTTTCATTTCTTTTTTTGTGGCTGAAACATATCAAATGGATACACCAGACACACTGTGAAACTGGCGTTATCAGTTCACTCTGAAATATATTGCATTGATTGGACATTTACAGTAAAAAATGTTCAGTCTATCATTCGCGCAAATTAAATATTTAAAATAAAAAATAAAAAAATTTATCAATTCATTTTTCATTCATTCATGTTTTCAAGATCTCATGTGTGTTGGCCGAATTTCTTCATACGTAAAATTAAAAAGAGATGAAAGCAAGTGAGTTTAATGTCACTAATCTAACTGCGTCAAAATGTCAAAATAAAATCTTCCTTTTTGCCTTTCATTCAATTTCATTGGATACATATACACATATATGTATGTGTCAGTGTACGGAAAATATATATAACAAGATACAAAATGATAAAAAAAATGCACATAAAATATAATTACAGATTTTCGCGTAGGACATTTGAATACGTGTATAACAATTATTTACTAATAAAGAGGTAAATAGATTTTATTGTAAATGTACTGCCATAATCACACGATGTTGTATGAGAAAAAGAGAAAACAAAGAAACAGCCTATGGAAAAAAATATGAAAAAAATACAGAAATAGATTAATTAATTAATTAATTAATTAATATTTTCCCCTTGTAAAGTGAAAATGTGTTGGCACAAAAATCAATGAATCCAATGTAAATAGAACATATTTTCAATGTGTCAGCAAAAGTATGTTTTGTAATATAAGCATTGAGAAGAAAAATAAAACTTACTGTAAATGATTATATATAATTATATTCATATTTATTTGTCTATTTTTTGAGAGCGACAGCCCGAGATTGATCGAAGATCTCATGCAGACATTTTGTTGATAATTTTAAATACCAAGTGAAGCTTCGGGCCAATTGATTATTCAACTGAAAAAATCAAATCCAAAATCGAAAATGTAAATCATGAGGTGTTGTAGATCGTATTGCGCACGAACAGTAACGTGGACCTCCACCGAAAATGTCTTCGAATAAGGTGCGTACTGGAACGATTTTGTTCATCGTCGATCACCCTCGTGGAATTTTTTTCAATGGGAATGTTCTTAAACACCAAAGTATCTCGGAATTGGTTCATATACGTCGCGACCCAAAGAGACCCCGATAGTCATAACGAAAATATCGCAAAAAATCCAAGTAATGATTCACTGTTGCCGAATATACCTCACGTGATCCGAAGAATCGGATTAAAGAATCTACCAATTCCTCAATTTCACACTATGGTATACAAAAAAAAGATGCGCTATATAATTCCAGAATTTTTATTCAAATAATGCAAAATAATATCCATTGTGGTAAAGCAGACAGATAAACAAAACAACTTTCCAAAATATATATAAGATTATTATATTTCTTTTTTTCTCCTTTTTTTCCTTTGGCATCGAATTTTCCACCAAATTTCCAACAATCACAATGTTTTCCTCTAGACGTTTGATTTGGGTATATTATACAATATATATTTGTATATATTTTAGTTTTTATTATGATTATAGGGATGAATCCTTTACACGGTAAAGCGAGAGGAAATGCAATGAATATCGTCGAACAATGGTTTGTTTTTTTACTCATCTGATCATGATGTGAATATCAGAATTACATCATTCATCACTACCAATTAATAGTCAGACATAACAGTTAATTTGTTTATCACTTCGGCATTTGGATATGACGAGGAATTTATCACTGACATGTGCACATTGCGTTGATTGATTCGAATTGCATTCCCGCTCGCATTGTATGTGTGTGCATTGTATATGTGTTTATATTTACACATGAGTTGCATCACATGAATTCCAGTTTTGAATGCATACACTCGAGGTAATAATAATATATTGAACTCGTGAACTGCTGTTGTGTTTACGGTGAATTAATTGGTATTCTGAATTGAACTGGCTGACTACCGCATTGTAGCCAAGTTGAGCAGGTTTGTTTAATTTTGATACGGTCTTCTTTTTTTCAAATCTTGTCTAATCAAATCTTATCACATGTCATGACATTTGAAAAGCACACAAATATTTAACAATATATTTAGTTGATTATTTTCCATAAGACGTTTCATTTTTACTCGCAAACAAATTGTGGCACGATAACGCGTAGAATTATTATGAAATTGAATAATATCTTTTCTAAAAAATTACATTTTCTTTTCTAATCACATATGAATCGGGAACATAATGATTTTGGATATAACAAACTCTGTTAATCGATTAATTAATAGATTACATTGAATGGTCTGTATTTTTGTTGAACTATGTTAAAATACGTATCTAAATCACTGAGCATTTCAAAGAATAATTAAAGATATAATACTGTGATCTTTAAAATGAATAAATATTGTTCATCACGGACGCAATTATTATTTGTGATTTGTCATTATTATTATTCATATTGTTGCAGTTATGATGCAATCATTTTTATTTCTTTGAAAAAAAAATTTTTCCTGGTACCAAAAGCCGCATACAATTTCATCAAATTTTTTTCAATACTGTTATTAGTCATTATTATTATTATTATCATTATTATTATTATTATTATTATTATTATCAATATTATTTTCTATTTTGCTGCTCTTGCATTTTTTGGCATTTAGAAATATCATTATTTTGGTTTTTGTTTATTATAAAAAACATGGACGTATGATTTCCTCAATATATATATATGGATTATGATTGACGCAATTTCTAACGCAATATAACTTTTTTTGTTCTGTCTTATTCTAATTTATATAAACTTACGGTTAATTACAATTAAATGCTTCATACTTAGTTTTCTATACACAAGTATATTCATATCCTAACATACACAATTAATATCTATATATATTGCATACAATTGCGCAAATATAATTGCCAAAAATGAAAATATCAATTTTATTTTTCTGTGAAAACAATAAAAATAATTGAATTTTTATGTGAACCAATTCTGCATATCATATTTAAATGAAATTGAATATTGTTTACAGAATTTCACTTTTATGGCTTTGGAAATTAGAACAATGACAGGGATCATTATTATAATGCAAAATCAGATTGATATTTTACTGTGATATCGTCAGTATTAATAGTTTTTTGGAAGAAATGTATATGTTTGACTATAAAAATTGTCAGCAAAATTTATTTCAAACAAATCCGTGCGCCACGACATTAGCGTAAAGCAACATTGTCAAGCTGCATTGTTTCAATAATTTTCAAAATTGATTATAACATTTCTTCTCACTAATATTCATTGACGTTTTTTAGAATCTCATCTCATGAATATATTTACACTAAATATCATATTCTATTGACAGTCGACACAATACCATTATAATTGTCCGACACATTATTCATATAACTCAAATAGTATTTAACATATATTACGTATGTAAACATATATATATTCATATGCATCTATATAGATACGTACTAAATAAATATATATAATACTGAAAATTTTCGCCATTAAGTCATAGCGGTAAATATTGAGGTTCAATATTCTTTGGCTTTGGCAAATACACTTATTTATAATAGGTGCGTTCCATGAATGTGTGAACGACATTATGAACGGAATGAGCGTTTATTTTTCTTATTTTTAATCTGAATTTTGTTTTCTAGCTTCTCTATGCATTTCTGCATGCACCGGAATCTTTTTTTAATTTTGTTTCATCTCTGAATTCTCTATAACATTCCCCTTCGACAAATTCAAAACACGAAAAATATTAGATTGTATTTTCATACAGACACACACAGTAAAAAGTGTATAGTATTATAGCTACATTTATCAACAAGATATAAATTGGCTCGATAACTTAGCTCGGCGAATTAATAGTTTTGGTGTCCAATTAAAATTTTTCATTTTTTCTCATTTCGTTTTTGTATTACAATATCAAGTTAAGTTTTCTTGTATAATAGTAGTAATCATTTTGGTTTTTTTTTTTATAATCGATGATAGCACGTACTTTCATATTACCAATTTATACTTAAAAATCACCGCAACCAACAGCATGACACAATTGACAACAATTTTAATGGAAAATAATTCATCTATGGCAAACATCACGATGTAAATCGGGCGGTTGAATATTCTTATAAATTGGTTCAATATCACGAAAATGTGATTGAATTAAAAGTCCAAGACCAAGGAGTACAACAGGAAGACCCAAAAGTGCACAGATCAATTCACCAGTTACTCCTGGTGACCAATTAATCATTCCTATTTGAATAATGAGAAATCAAATGAGAAAGCAGAAAAAAACCACATTAATACATGAATGATGAATTGATCAATGTTTTACTATTTATTCATAACATTATTTTATACTAACCGCCATTTGGTTCAATATCCATTTTGTAGATACTCCACCAAATACCAGATAGAGGTAATGAGATAGTTGTAGCAGCAATTGTGAACACAGCGCTCTCGCACATGGACAAAAAATTCAAAACTGCAATGGAAAAAATTAAATACGAAAAGAGGAAGATCCATCCATGACTTGCGATACCGGAGCAAGAGGTTCCACCTCGGAAATGACATTTCAAACCATGTACCATCATGTCGTATAATTCTTTTGGTTGGAGATCCTGAAATGAACAAAAATATACATTTTATTGAATGTAAAATTGAACTGTTGAGTGTTATTCAAACTTCTTTCCTTCATCAATTAATTTATTTATTAATTTATCAAATCATAACATCAGAATATAACATCATGAAAAAAAATATACATTTGTACAAAAGCAATCTCAATTAATTTTCACTCCATATATAAACCAATATTTGATGACCAATTGCATACAATTCAAGTTATATTTTGCCTCATTTATAATCCACTATTCGATTGGATGTTGGAGATAAATATTGAAACAACTATTGTGTATTGTTAACTTTCGTCATGAAGAACATTCTACCACGACCACTATACCATTTAACAAACAATCTCACGTACTAATTGAATGTAGTGGAATAATTAAACATGTACACTACTTACCCGTCCAATTCCTGGCAATGTATCGATCCAACTGAATGCCAAAATAACAACGAATGTTATGGCATGAATATGTAACAGTGTTCGTAAAATTGGTGGCTTTGGAAATTGTTTTGGTTTTATCGTTGGATCGGGGTCAGTGACATGTAATAAACGACCACCTTCCTCTTCGGATCCACGGCGTCTGATGTCACGAGACGATACGAGTCGTGACACTGTATATAGAAATGAATTGTGTTGAGTTGTCAGCAGACGACAGACATTTGGTTGCTGCAAATTAAATGTCACTCATCAATTATTCATTCTGTATTATATCTACTATGAAGAAAAATAAATTTATACTTGATTCAGTACATTTATATTTAAATCAATTTTCAACGTACACCAGTAGTGAAATGAAGCTCGAGGAGGGTAAAAAACGAGGCAAATATTGCAAGACCAACAACATATACCAAAGTCCAAATAGCTCTAACACCCCATGTTCCTTTGATTGTTAACGCATGACTAGAAATATCACGACCTCGACAACGAAATTGATTGCACAATCCATAATCAACACTTATAAAAAGTCCCACAATGATAGTTGTACTGGAAAAAATTCGCTGAAGACTCATCACTGAAAAATAAAAATTTAAACATGGAATCAAAGATATGAATTTCATTCCATTTCTAATTTTTTCTTTTCTCGGTGTTTCATTATTTAAATATTAGCACGTACTCTTACGACAGAAAAAGAAATAGTAGACAAGTGAAAATACAAGTACGATGCTTTTGATTGGATCTTGAAGATGACACAGTACACGATTTTGATCTAGAGAAAGTATCACCAAGATTCCAGCGAGTGCGTAAAAACAGCTTATTTTAATCAGACTGCAACGTGGAATTTTTATCCTCATACTGTTTGGTATTAATGCTGGGGGTGGTGAAACCCTCTCGGCAATTAAGCAAATGAATCCCAAGATTATCGTTGAAAGAAGAGCAATGAAGATGAGACCTAAATAAAAAAAGACAATTATTTTGCATTAATTCATAGACAATCATCAAATTCTTCTCTATTATTTCCTTTTAATGAAGACTTTGAAAATCGTATCCATATCAGTATTCAAAACTTCTCTTACAATTCCCAATTGCACGAATAAAAATTGTATTTTATTATTTGATATAATTTTGTGGGCAATATTTTATCATAGCATCAGAAAGGCTGCATTTTCATATCATCGATTTATCACAATATACATTTGCCTTTCTGAATTCACGTCTATTCCCAAACCTCTTTCATTTACCCTTTGAACGTATATCAAATGTCACTTCGAACGACAGACATATTTATATATATATATATATAAATTATATAGAGATATGGATTCACGGTGCATGACATACCTGTATAACCGTTAGCCGCTGTGCTGACACTTTCAAGGTATAATGGTAAAGTGATAATAGAAGTGGTGATTGAAATTGCAACAATGGCAAGTGTGATGAGAAAATTAAATCTTTGCCAGCATGGTTGATCCGTGTCGAAGAGCTTATCCGTTAGCTGATAAGTTGTGTAAGGTGATTCTTCAGTATCTGTATACTCTTCTATTTCAACATCGCTGCCAGTGCATCGTACTTCATCATGATCATCATCGTCCATCATTTTATTTATTTTTTACTAAACTTGTGGCAATCTTCTGACTTCTTTTTGTCTAAAAATAGTTGCATAAAATCGACTATTATTATTATCATTATCATATAATATTATAATCATTATTGATTTATCTATTTTAGTCCATTATTTTTTGTGACATAGAAAGAAATGTCAACGCGAAAAAGAATATTAATATTCACAAATAAAATATAATACTGTGACTGAATGATTTAAATGTGATAGAAACAAATTCTAAATATTAGACTAATATAAAAGTAACAATATAAATTCTAATTATTTGGTATTAATGAAAAAGATCTGAAGGACAAAAAATAGCTGTGCATACAAGAAAATTAATTAATTTATCTATCAAACACGAATGTTTATATCGAAATAAAAATTCACAATTAATAACTCTGATAAATCTTATTTTTGTTCACATAACTAGCATCTTTAATTTTGTTATACATTCTTAATCTAATATGTTTCCCAAAAATCATCATCAACTCTTTTGTTTCTAATTTCGTTCTACAAATGACTATCAGTGAGACCACGTTGAAAATTAGAATTAATTTCAAATCTTTCGCCTAGTGAACATGATAAACTCCAATGAATAACTTCCAATGAAGCGTACGAATAACAGTTTATTTTTTGTCAATATTCATAGGACGAGTAACGATATTATACTTTCACGTACGGATGACGAGCCCTGTCCATTGTCACAGAGTGTGATAAAAAAATGGATGATGGATAATCGCGAAGGTTCTTTGTTTATTTTTAATTTTCACTCCAATGCAAAGAGAGGAGTCGATTAATATTAATGTCACGTGCATGTATTTCACCATAGGTGACATGTGGGTTACAAGCAGTAGGTTACACACGTTATATATATTACATTTACCATATTTCTATTTTTATATTTATTTTTTATCTACATTTTTCACTCCAGTGTTTGACCCTTAAGCCAATTATTGATTTTTAATGGTATCTCTGGGCATGGTGGGACGTAATAAATTATGCATAATGTTTGCCCTCCTGTACAATTAATCTGATGAGTAATTTTTCTTACTTATTTGTTTTAGTCTCAGTTGCTACATTTTATTTGTCTTTTACAATTCCCTTTCATTTTCAAAAGAATTTAATTAAAAAAATTCATTCTTTTAATTCTACTTTGTGATAATTATTCACAATTATATTTGTGGATAATTTTCTTCTTATACATTAATATTACGCAAATATATTTCACGTGTAATTATTCTTATTCAGTTCTTCTATATACATTAAGTATAACAATGATGAAAATAATAATCATAATGAGTGAATTGTTAACACGTGAATAAAGAAGATGTGAGATATAAATGGAAAACATGGTTATAAGGTATTCTTTACACTTGAAAGAAATATTTGAGATAATACTCAACAAAGACATCATAAATTATTTCGTTTATTTTATTCAGTGATGTAATATATATTCAGATGAAAATTTTCAAATTTTATATATGTGTATATAAAAGTCTTTTGTGTTATAATGTCATTTTTCTTTCGTAAACTTCGCTACTTGATGTAGCATGATTCATACAAAGCAATTTATATTGTGGGAGATGTAATATGAGAAATTTTTGACTGTATTTTTTTTTTTTTTCGTTGAATTCTCAGAATCGTTCTCTGTTTGTCATGTAATCGTACATTCTACTTTTACAATTGGACAGAAAAATTGAAACAAATAGTAGGTAATAAGAAAAAATTGCTCCACTATATTTTGTACAAAAATTTGATTTAACATTCAAATTTAATTTTATTTATTCATATTTCTTGGGTTTAAAAGTTATTGAATTCAATCTTAATCAAAATTCTATTTTGCTCCGAAATTAGTATCAATTACAAAGAAGAAAAATTCAACATGTCTTTAAAAATTATTTCTACTATCAACCCATCTTTGTTTTATTTACTCATTTTTATCGCTTGATAATTATCATATCCACTCGCACTATTGTACTGTAATTTTTCATATACCTGATAAAATCTTATTCTAATAAACGAAAAAAAAAAAAAATAAATAAATAAATATGTGTATAATAAATATATTTGTCAGAAGCGATATCATCTATTACATTATTTCATCCCTCCATCTGCAAAATGTTTCTACTCTATTAAATTTATTTTTTTATTTACTTACCAATACAGTTTATCGAGGAAAACCTAACCTGCCACCGCCCAATGTCGTTGGAAAATAATTTTTAACACTTGGAAAATTTCTATTCAATCACACGTGAAAATATTTCAAAAGCTCTTAAACTTTTCACATTTGACAGTTGCACATAGTAATTACTTAACTTCGACACACCCCTTTTTGTTTTTCTATTACAGAATATATTGCAATAGGTGTGAAAACGAGAATGTTACATTGCGCTGGAGAGCATTGATGCTCCTAGGGTGGGCTTTCCTCTCTCTTTCTTCTCCTCTCATCTTTGTCACCCCATTTATCTGTCTATCTTTCTCCTTCTCTCTCATTCATACTCTCACTCACTTCATCATTTTGTTATTCTGCGCATTCGCAAGCGCATGAGCTCTGTGATAAACCTCTGATATATTTATTCGAAAATAAATAAAAAAGTCATTCTCAAATACATGAGATAGATTTTTATTCACAGAACGGATTATCCATCGGATTTTGAAATATTTCACACTCAGTTTTCAATATGTGAATTTAATTGTTTTTCACATACAAAGACATATATGTATCAAGTGATGAAAAATATTTATAAAAATAAAATCGAGATAGAGGAGAATTATATGAATAATTTTTCATGATAAAAGTAATAGAAAAAAAATCCTGCAATTAATTTTTCAAATAATCTATTATTGTTGCTTAATTTTTTTTTCTCTTTACAATATTATGTAATCATCCTTGGGCGCTCCAGACACTTTTTGTAGACACAGTGGCGCCGTTGGTTTGTGGCCAAATTGGAAATTTTCATAAAATATTTAAATGAAAACAAACAAAGATGAAAAAAAAACAAACAAATATCTTTTTTTCTTTCTACGTAATAAATGTCTTATTAAATTTCTGTTGATAATAAAATGACAATTGTGAATATTGCATCACGAGATGAACTAGAATAACTGGCAAACAATAATAAAATTGATAATAAAATAAAGTCAAGAAAAAAGTGAGAGTGAAAAAAATGGAAAAAATTTAAGCATTATCGAATAAGATTAATTAATGTTTGACTAATTAATTCCATTATATAAACTACATGCTATGCGTAAGAATACATTTTTTATTCAATTCAGCGTCCATCCTAAGCAACAATGAAAACCCCAATGTAAATCGATAATAAGTAGGTTAATATGATCAGGTAAAGTAGTAGATTTCTTAGGTCTACGTTGAAAACACTATATTTATAGATTTGTATATACTTGTGTTACCCACGCGCTCAAAATATCTATATACAACCATACATTCTTCACACACAAGTGTATAATAACAAAGAAAAAAAAAAAGGTACGAAAGAGTAGAAAAAACAGTGTGGATGTGTAGTAGACAAAAAATGATTATACATATTTTGAAGGCATCATAAGTGTATTACGAAATCATTCGAGGTTACTTTCAATGCTGGATATGTTTATCCTACCGGTTTTATTTGAGTGAATGATGTAACTCATATTTATTTTACCCATCCTCGTCCTTTTTGTTATCCAAGTAGAATAAATTTCAGTATCATTTCCAACGTCATTCGTTAATAATAAATATTATTGAATCATCATGTATGATTGTTGTGGAATAGTTTTGATAATGAGTCACGAGAACTTGTAAAAAAATTAATAATACTTATTTCAAATGTGTTTTGCATAAAAGATTTTTTTTTGCTATTCAAGTTTCATGTAGTATAACATGAAGAAAATAAATTATTGATAGAAAATATTAAATACGGAGTTAAAGAACATCATCTTGAATAGATTTTCTCAGTTGTGATGTGCCGTTCTATCTAAGATTTATTTTTGACGATGAATAAAATGAAAAAGTTCATGTACATTGCATTAAAGAAACGTGAAAGTATTCGCGTTCATCCGATAGCGCTATGTTGTTATACTGTACAGTAATAAAAGGAAACCTGTAATAAAAAAAATTCAAGGGGATCATAATAATACTGTTGTCTACTTTTTATTATAACTAACACAATGACGACGATTTTTTTGTGTAGATCGAGATAGAAAATGCAGAATATTTTTTCCACTCTGATGAGTCGTAAGATTTTTTACTCCAGTCGACATTAAATTATTATCGTACCGTAAATTATTACATATTTAATTTCGTCATATAGTCAGTTTATTTATAGTGAGAAAAAACATTAAAAAAAAGTATATTAAATATACTTGTGTGTTGAAGAATAAAAATGATTGAAACATTTATTAATATTGTTCTTTTTTTTTTGTGTATTGAAACTCGGGAATATTTAATAGAGTAAATTGTTTGAAACAAACACGCGCACCAACAGGGATTAAATATAAATAAATGCATGATGTATTGGTGCTTGAGGCAGCTTTCGTTGGAAATATTTATTTTGGTAAAAATCTCATTTTTCTCATTAAATTATTTTCAATTTATTTCTTTTCTCTACATATATAAATGCAAATAGAATGATGAATTATTTTTTATACATGAATGATTTTATTTTTAGTTGAAATAATATTTTTAAAAATAGTATGTCAGTTTAAATTTATGAGAAAACCACGAATGAATGTTACTATACGCATCATAATCTTTTATTGCGATGCTCTAAGCGTGGCGTATGGTGGCGCCATGCTGGCTATTTAAAATCAATGGCTCGTTTCTGGCAGTTAAAACTTCCCGAAATATAATGTCAAGATGTATATAGGAATTGAAATCATTTGAAGACAAAGTTTCAATAATTTTTTTATGAAGCAACAAGAATGAAATAAAATAGAATTATATTTTAAACAAATTTTCATTATTTAAAGCCCCAACTGTCATATTTATTCTAAGGACTTAAAATTTTCTTATCTCGAAATGTTATATAGTAAAATAAATCATACTTATAACCACATTCCCATTTCTCAAGTCTTGGAGAATTATATTTATATTTATATACACTATTTTTTTCCTCCCAAAGTGGAACAAATTAAATAAAATATAACAATAATTAGCTTGTCATTATTACAAGATAATAGATATTATAATGAATTATATGTTTTTCCATTTTTATTTCTCAAATGCAGAACAATGAAATTAAATAATATAGCAATGGAATTTTTTTTCTTTAGTGATCTTGTTAATAATATTCATTTAAATATTAATTAATTTAATGTCTTTCAATTATCTGTTGTATACTTTTCAGAAATGTGAAGAAAAAAAAACGACGAAAATTGTACGGTCAAAATGAAAAAAAAAAAAGAAAAATTAGTATGGGAGCGTGGCGTCCAAGTAGTAACCGCCAGTGCTGCAATCGACGAATTGTTCAATTCCACTCCTCAGTCAGCGCGCGGCATCCGAGCGAGACGGTTCGTGTCTGTTCGTATGAATTTCTCTCTAATTTCGGGCGACCTTTACAGAATAAAAGTGATTCAATGTAAAAAGAAAATATAAATAATTGAACGAATAAAAATTCTGCTATAACATAAAGTTTTTCTGGTGTTTAAATTAAAATACTATATCAATTGATAAATAATTAAATGGTTATTTTACATCCTTTTAAATTTATTGTTTCATAAATAAAATATATGTATTATCAAGCAAATTGAATTTTAATTGATGGAAAGTTTATGATGCATTTGAAAATTTATTTTCCAAGACTTTAAAGAACTTCAAACAATTTTATTGTCAAGTGTTATATTGTGTATTGTTAAATTGTAAAAATAGTTGACTAGATTATCAAACTCGATAATAAAAATGATGAAAATTAATGATCATATAGTCTGAGTGAAGGTAAATTATGTGCTATAGAAAACTGTATGTATGCGTATTATAAAATCGTTATGATAAAAATTAAATGACAAAATAATTGTGTTGGCACAATAGTGTTGGAATAGAAACATAAATAAATATTAAAGTATATATAAGTGAAGTACATTAAGTTTAGTAATAGAAAAGAATAAAAATAATGTGGTGATATTACAGCATCAAAAATGCATCAAGGAACAAGAAAGAAAACAACAGGCGGCCTTGGTGTGAGCACAACAACGATGATGATAACGGCACGACACTGATGTCTGGATGATAATTAAGCAAAAGAAAAGAAGATGATGTTGATGAGGTAAGGGAAACTTTATAATCTGAATAATTATTGATGCAAT
This sequence comes from Zele albiditarsus, assembly GCA_958496275.1. NCBI lineage: Eukaryota > Metazoa > Arthropoda > Insecta > Hymenoptera > Braconidae > Zele > Zele albiditarsus. The sequence goes on from OY292408.1 coordinate 14,959,357, forward strand.
TGTCTATGCACATGACGAGCAATTTTGCACCCTTTGATTTCCGGTGCTTTGTTTGGTTAACAAAACATCAATAAAATATTAATGTGAAAAATTATGGAAACAATATTTGACAGACAATAGTCTGGAAATAGGCCAATGACAATTTTTTATTTACCAATTTTATTTGATTTTTTATTTCAATTTTAATTCCTTCGGTTTTTATTTAAACAAAAATATTAATAATATTTTAATTAGAAAAATAATGAACAATATTGTCTCGAAATATTGCAATGCAAAATTTTGTTCAGCAGTATTATTTAATTTTCCATTTTTTATTTCATTCCCTCTGACTCTCATGCGAACCAAAAAGTTAATAATATTTTAATTTAAAAAATGATGAGAAATATCGTTACAAATTGGATGGATAGGAATTTTTTTAATTGATATTTCATTGTCCCCAATTCTCACATGAATGAAAATATCGTTGATGATTAAAGTTTGTAAAATAAATAAAACAATATTGTTGAAATAAATGATAAAGCAATTCTCTCCATATTATTATAATTATGAAATTTATTATTTACATATATATATATATTGTTATTATTTATTTTGTAGGAATTCATAATAAATATGTAAATATTTAGAAAAACAGTTTTTCCATCTACAATACAATATCATAATTTTTTTTCGCAAAAGTTTCAAACCTTTACGTAATAAAGTTCAAAAGTTATTGGGTAACACAAAGTTTGTTGAATAAAAATTTTTCACATTTCCGGTTTTCCAGGAAAATATTAACATACACATATACGTAATATATTAAACTAATTTTATCACAATTCTTCAGTCTCCCCGTTCGCTCATTGATGTTTAATTCAGACAATTTTTATCTCACAAACTTATAATCAACGACAAAATTGAAATGACATTTCTTCACTATTTTCACATTCCAAATATCACAATAGAATTGTTTTCGTTAAACGAAATTCCATACTAATGTTCATTGCTAATGTAGTCTCAAATTGAGTTGAGAATGTTGCTTCTAATGGAACTATGTTGAATTAATAAGACTGAATCACCTATATCTATCTACCATTATAATGTAATCGAGGAATAACACCCGGAAATACTCTCGTATAATAATTAACTTCATTCACTTGCAATTTATCCGATCTTCGCTTGATTACAATTGTAACAACAGATAAATAAACGTCAATAAACAATACGTGTTCTGAAACTATACTATCCGGACTCATTACAAATACAATTCTGTCCTTAGATTAACAACAAATTTTATTTTTAATTCAACTCTTTTGCGAAAAGTTACAAATTAATTATTGTACACTAAATATGTATTGGAACTATTGATTTTTTTTATCGAAAGATAGAATGAACTTGAAGAGAATATTGAATACTGGTAATTGATATTATTACATAGCTAATAAAAATTTTTTATCATTTCAAGAATATTTTATTCCTAAAGATATGCTTTTGTCTAGAACAATAATTTATTGCTTTAGAGATACTTTTTCTTCAGTGTTAGCTTGAAAAACTGGAGATGAAATAACTCCGATAAAATACAAGCGATCTACAAGATATATAGAAAATTAAAAAAATGTATGTATATTTTTTGTTTGTTTATTTATTCAACATTGAATTTAATACCAAAGTCAATGAGAATGCGGAATGTGTCTTGTCGTCAAGGCGATTCGGTTTGTGCACTTGTGATGCACGAATCGTTGTGGTTTATATACGAATATATATATATATATATACAAAGTGGTAGGTTCGCTTTAGCCCCCGACTCATCGATCGTAAGCGTAATCTCGACCTTGCGGGCGCGTCGTTCTGCCTGACAGTAGTGCAGACCGCGCTTTAATCGGACATCCGTATGTGTCCGCGCGACATCCGTTTTATCGCGATATTGCCATTGAGAAATACATGGCCACTTCCTCATTATAGGCAATATAGATCACAGACAATCGATATACACTGCGGTCATTTAATTTTTATATAAGTGTCTAGAGAAGTGAGAATTTATAATGTAAAATTTTCATTGATGATAATAAAAGTGAATATTTAGTTTTCAATAAATTGGAATTTATGAATGTTAATTTTATTTACAATATGAATTTTTAATTGATTTTAGTATTTTATTTTCAACTATTTTAATGTTCGTTGATGGACGATTAATGTTCACATAACTGTCTAAAGAAATATAGATATTTATGTCTGAAAATTTTTATTAATAATAACAGAAGTAGAAGATGAATTTTACAATACAAAAATATTTATTGTATTCAATATTTTTTGCATTTCCCTTTTTTTTGTCAAACATTTTCTGACAACAAAAAAAGAAGGATATTTGTAATTTTATTTTATGTGTTCAATTGTGTATTGATATGAATAAAATGAAAAGAGTTGGATAAAACTCGTGAGCTTATATTGATTTGTTTCGTTGAAATAATTGTTTTTTTTTTTTGTTTTTCTTTTTTCATATTCTCTCACAAAAAATGGAGCAGGAAAAAAAAAAAAAGTAAATGGAAAAGGCGAGAAGCCAAACTGAAATACCACTCATGTAAGAATAAATGGCTTACGGATTTAGGGGTTTGCTTTCACTGGTATATTCATTCATTCAAGGGTGCGCGATTGTTAGCACAACTTGCGTTTTACCTCAAAGCATTTTATAAATATATATATATATATGTATTATATTGTGTAGCCATATCTTCGTTTTAAATCTGTCTGTTATTCGTATATTAGTTAGAATTACCCTTGCGTGCAATGACAAATAAAAAATAAATATAGAAAGAAAGAAATAAATGCTTGATGAAATTATGATGTAAATGTGCATACATTTACACATATATTCGTGCCTGTATATCAAATGGTCTATCCCATCAGTTATTCAGATCGATGGGCAATTTGTTACATTGCGAATTCGATGGGAAAATTGACCCCAGAGAGAGAGAGAGAGAGAGAGCAAAAGGTTGAATTCAATCAGTTAAATCTCTTCGCGCAGTTGAGTTTGTAATATACTTCAATACATTACAATAAAATATGTGAAAGAAAAATAATTATTTAATTTTCTAGAGTTATACTATTGTGAATGTTTTTTTCTTTCTATTCTTATCATTTTCTAATTCTACTGAAAGTTCAATTTCCATTATATATTTTAGTTGATGGTGGGAAACTGATTGAAAATTGATTTTTCATCATTTACCTATTATTATTATTTTTTTTTTTATATTGTACAAAGTTGTTTTTTCTTTTTTTTTTTTTTTTCTTCAACTTGTACATTTTATTACAATTCAAAATGAGAAAAAACTGAATTAATTGAGATTGAACATAAATCTTTGACAATGTGATTCAACATTTTTGTTTATTGAGATTTCGTCATATTTCATCTTTATAACTATTTGTGTGAAAATATCCTTCGTATTTCATAATTTTGAAATTCCATTGATAAATGTACAATTCTCCCCCTCAATTTGCACATCTTGTACTCAATATTATCCAACATTTTCTCTTCTTCTTTCGTCTCAATCATTCACGAAAAATTCACAATAAAAATGAAATAAATTAAGTGAAGAAAATAAATCTCTGGCAATATTTTATTCGTTTTTATCTCTCCACAACTTGCCCATATCCAACTTCACCAATATCGATTTCGACCATTAGATTTATCTGTAAATGAAACTCGAGAAGCGTAGGTATATATAATCTCACTCTCATGGGATATCCCTCGTCAAACTGATCAAATTGGCGGAGTTATCCTCAGTAAAACGACGAATACGTTCCGTCAAATATTCTTGCGTGAAAATATTTCCTAATTAGAAAATCTCACTCTATCTCTATTCTCTCCTTCATCATTCTCCAAATCCTATCGTCCGTTCTCACATCACCACAACATTTGTCTGCTGTCTTCTCATCGTTTAAATTATGATCCCAACAGACCATGTCGAGGTCATGATAACTACATAGCAAGTTTCCAAACAACCTCAAGAGCATCCAGCCATATCGAACCTTGTGCTCGTAATGTTGCCAAGAAATATATATTTTTATTTGTCAACAATGAAGGAAAAAAAAAAAAAAGGCAAAGATATCTTTAGAAACTCTTTGAACTGAATTAACTCTTAAATTTTTTTTTTTTCACCAACAAGTCATTTAATTGTATAAATAGATCTGTCTGATCATTGTTTGGATGAATAGATTTACATAGTTGAAAAAGTTCCAAAGTCAATATAAAATATATACACTCATCTTTATCTTTAGAAGTTATCGCACGATGAATTTGTTGAAAATAGGATTTTTTTTTCCTTGCTAATGCATGGCGTAGACTTTTCATGAGTAAGATAACAAAGTATAGAAATTTTACTGAAAAATTTACTTGTAGAGTTTTAAATTGTTCTTTTATTTTTAAAAATTGCTTATTTTGCAATAGTGTATCTGATATTTGTGCACCAATTTAATCAATTAAATAAAAATATATAATACATATTCAGAGAATAAAACAATACATATTTTAGTTTCATCACACTTTTTATCCACAAAATATAAATAATATTAATAAAATTTTTTTGAGGAAAATAAAAAATTCCTAGACCATAGTATGATATGATTCATGAATAAAATTTGTCTCTTTATCACGAACTAACCAGGTGTGTATGAAATCAGGTACACTATCCAGCAACAACGACCTTTGACACGACACCACATAACTTGTTAAAATTTGAATATTTTTTCATGCAATTTAACCTGGTGTCCATCAAGATATATTTTAATAATTAACTGACAAAAGAAAAAACTACAAATCTCATCAGTATTTTTTGTACTGAAAATTTCCTGGCAATTCACCACATCATTTAAGCTCACACATCAGGATAATATACAATATTTCAATATTTAAACACAGGTGAATAATAGATTTGTAGAAAACAGCTGAGAAGCATAAAATTATGCAGGAGTCTGTTGACCTGTTGGCTTTCTTAGTGTTGCATAAAATCACAAGTACTGTGTCTAATTAATTCCAATCGCACGACACTGAACTATAATAAAAAATAATAATAATAATGATAATAATAGTTATTATTATTATTATTATAGTTATTATTACTATTATATACAGAATTGATGAGTACATCTGTTTAAATAAGTTTCAATATACATTTGACATAAATATAAATACAGATCAATATTTTATACCTTCAAGGCAAATTTCAATCTCTGATAATAAATAATTATATACTGTATTCATGAACAGTAATAAACTCTGTTTGGATACTATTCTATTCCAGTAGATATATTTAATGGTTTCAAGATCAGTTACCAGTGTTGCGAGATTGTTAATCACGAATTTCATATACAGTTTCTATGTAGTAAGGTTTGGAAATTTTGGAATTACCAAAGATAATGATCTTGTTACTCAATATCCGAGTACCCGGACAGATTTACATTAGAACCATAGTGAATGAATGAAAATCATTATGGATTACAGGATATGATGCTTTGTGGTTAATTGAATACAGATATAAATGAAATAAAAATAAAATCTTTCGTACGAAAAGTTAATTTGTGTTTTAAGATAAAAAAAAAAATTCCAACCATTAAAAAATATTTTGAATACTGAATTATTATTTACAAATGAATATTCTTTATATTATTATGTGGTTGGTGGAGAGGAAAAGTATTAGTAACATGTCAGTTCGAAAAATAGTGGTATACACAAGACAATGAATAAAAGTAAAAGTGTTGTGATAACAAAATATGAATGATGTATTGAGGAACGTATATATACATTAAAAGCGACGCGTTCTTTTTACTTGTCGAGAGTTGAACCATATACACAGGCGACAGAGCTTGAACTAAGTTGGCTGCGTGACCGGGTAAGCAACTCCCTTTTCTTCTCCTCTTCATTCTCCACTCTTGTCCGTTGCTCGTTATCGTTATTATCGTTATTTCACTGCTTCTGCCTTGATTAACCTAATTTCCTCTTTATTTTTTTTTTTTTTTTCATTCTTCCTCTTCTCTCTTACTACCACATCCGTTTCATTTCCTTTTTCACTTGTGCACTCATTCTCTTCCCATCTTTTTTTCTCACTCTGTTTTCCTTGCTCAGTTCTTTTCTTTTCTTTTCTTACTCACACGACATTCACACTTACTCGAAATTTATTTATCACACTATACTTTCGTTAATATATATTTTACTTGTTCAATTTGTAAACATGTTGGATGAGTTAAGATTATATTCTTATGTGTATAAAAAAAGCCTGGTAAAATCATCCTACAACAACAACAACTATTTAATTATTCATAATAAAAATATGCATTGGTAAAATTGTTTAAAGTCCAATAATTATTTTTGACGGATTTTAAGGTGCGCAGATTAATGATAAAATATCATAAAAATTCCATCATGTTATAGATTTATTTGATATCGCAATGAGGGTCAGTTAATCACCTATCTATTAACCTAAAAGTTTTTCATTATCAATAAATACGTAAAGACCTTGATAGGTCAGGCATTTCCATCATGAGTATTATTCAATGTTTGATTGTACTAAGAATTCTACTACATTTATTTTGTGAATAAAAATTTAATTAAACTTGCACTTGTGAATGATAAATTAATTGTTTTGAAATGTTTTTTATTGCATCAACATTTTGGAAATATTGTATGATAAAAAAAAAAAAATGGACACTTTCTTTGAAATTAATTTTATTTCACGTTAAAATTATCCATAGTTGATATTTTTTATGCAGATAAATTTGAAAAAGATAAAATTTACACGACTGTGTTATCTGAAGTATGTGTTTTTAATTCTGTTTCTATTTCTTCTTCGTTATTCATACAAGTTGTTCAAATGTCATGAAAGTGAATGCAAAATAGCATCCGTGTGTGAATGAAGTATTTGATGGCAATTTCTATGATGAGACAACTTGAAATGTGCTTCTTGTTACTCACTATTTCTCATCATATCTCGTCGTTGTTGATCAAAGAGTGAAAGATTATGTAGAGGGTAAGAAGTTCATTGCATATGTGGTATTATAACTATATGTATACATATATAAAAGTGACAGAAACCCTACTTGCACAGGATTTTCATGCCTCTGAATATCACGTACACAACTTCACTTCAAATATTCTAACTCCACCAGCTCAACATTATTTTTTTTTTTTTTGTGCTCAACGAATTTCTCAGTTAACTCGTGTGTGGCTGGCTTTTTACAATATTCTTTGGAGGTTCACCTGGAAATGAAAAATATATATGAATAAAGTGCACCATGTCGACCAACGGTGGGCGATTCACTTTTTTTTTTCTGCCTCATATTTTCATTTATTTATTTTTTTTTTCACTCCGCTTTGGAACTCAATGTCACTCTTTTACGATGGGGCAGGAAAAAAAAAACCCTAGTTTAACAATTGGCGAGAAGCTTTTTTAATATCTACGAATATCATGCTCTGAAAATTCACATTTATTTTACGGCCAGAGTTTTAGTTAGTTATATGTGCAATAGAAAGTTGAAATTGTGAGAGGATTTTGAATTTTTAGAAATGGAAAATTGTGAGATTAAATACGGATATTATTGTCTCAATGAATCAAAAAATAAAAAATGTCTTTTTATATAACTTATTCTATTCAGTTATACATTAATGTATGAATAGTTTTGAGGATAAAAATAAAATGTTGAAATGATGTGAAAAATAAAAATTTAATATTATATAAAATTGAGAAATTAAATGAAACAATTGTTTTCTATTAGAGAATTGGGGAAAAGGAAAATTGTTTCGTTCTGAAAATTATTAAATTCATGTCTTCCAAGACATGAAAATATTTGGTGATAAATAAATATTGAAATGACGAAGGAATTTGAAATTTTGAGCAATATACGAAATTAAAAATGTTTAAAAGTGTATTTCTTTCTCTGTGACGTCTCTGATTGTTTATATATATATATGTATACACTTCTCGAAATAAATATGTGAGAATATGCATGTGGAGAAAAAAAGTCTATCAATGTTACAAAAATGATTTACCATTAATTTTTTATATTCTCAATTTTCATACGTATACATCAACAACTTTCGAATGTCAAAGTAATACAGCAAAGTTGGTAATCATATACGTGATGTTTAAAAGTTATTTATTAGATTACGTATATGCGTCCATGTTGATATATTAAATAAAGTTTTAAACAAAGCTGAGATACTATCCTCTGATGCAATCACAATGGCATTATGATGAATTCACGAGAACAATGTATGGTTAAGTGAACCAAATATATAAAAAATAATTCAACGATATAATTTGTTTTTGTTATCAACAAATAAAAAAGCATAATATATCGTCCTAAAAAAATAGTGATCTATTTTTTACATAATGCACTTATCTTACATAAATTCCTCTCCATAATCACTTCATCCAGTCTTGGAACTTTCAACATTTTTATCAAATTAGAAATATAAACCATCAGGTTTAATTATAATTACACGACTACTTTTGATCAAATTTACTTAGTATTTTTCAGTGAATTTTCATTCTACTTTTTAAAACAAATTAACAAATTCATCATTAGTTAAATTTATTTTCTACTCAACGTGGCGAGTTTTCAAATTGTTCAAGAAAAAAAAAAAACAGAATAGCAAACTAGGAAAAAATAAAAGTTATAAAAAAGAGGCAGCTCACACAAGGCTGTCAAGGGACAAATTTCCATGAAATTTAAATTTAATCCTCGACTCACGAGTTAAAGCAATCACTCTGGTCTCTAGTTGTCTGCTACTGCATCTTTACATTTAAATGTATAATATATATATATATATATATTCATATATTTGTGAAGATATATATTTTTCTAACTCTTTTGTTGGTGTGGTATGGCATGCACGACTGAATCTTTCCTGCAGTAATATACCTGGTACTAAAGTGAACTTTCTGCAAAAGACTTGACAGTACGAGGTATTTACCGCGTGAGTACACTTCCACCTCTAGTTTTTATGTCATCGATAAAGCTCTCAGAATCGTTTTCTGGTTGGTTACCATTGGTGAATGTGTGAATGGACTTTAATGATGTATAAAACTTCTCATCAACTTGACAATTTCAAGTGAAGTTATTTCATTGTTCAGTAAATTACATTTTTAAATCAGACAATAATTGAAATAAAACATTGAATACGTTTACAAACTTTGCATATTTTTTGTTTGTATAATTTTTAATTAGTAATTGTTTCTTTGTTTATAAGTTACTTCAATTGTCTGTGCTATTAATTCGTTCATTTCATTGTATTAACTTTCGTATTTTCTCTACACATTTTCGTTTAGAGAAACTTGAATTGTTAAAGAATATTTTGATCCATTCTATTTTGAATTTCACATCTCTTTCATTTTTAATTATAAATAAAAATTAATTAAGAGTTGTCTGTCTGTCGATATAATGACAAATATATTGGGAGTGCAACGAAAAAAAAAAAAAAAAAAAAAGACTTGGTGATTAATGACAAAAATTTCAACGCAAATCTATTTCCCAACCAAGAACATTACATTTTTCAATCAAACTAAAATTGATATAAATGGTGAAATGCAATTGCAAACTTTGAACATTTTCTATTGAGACAGAGTTTCGTAATAGTGACTGATTTTTTTTTTTTTTTTTATCTTTCACATTGTTCCTGATACTAAATTTTCTTTCTATCTACTTCCATAATTTATCTTTTTATCGGTGAATAAAAATAATAAATGATATGTGTTAAAATAGAACACATAAATAATTGGCAAAAAACAAATGTATTCTAGGACTCTGAGTATTTTTCCCTTGGAGAATTCTCATTAAACAAAAAAAAAAAAAAAGAAAAACCGTTTCATTCCCCTTTTTTTTTATTCGCTATGAATATTTCGCCCATTTGTTTTTCGTTCTCCACACCAATTTCTCCATTAAATGATAAATAATTTGATTAATTAAAAAATGTCATGTTTATGTACCGATAAATTAAACAAAAGTGTACAGGGGAAAATTTCAAATAATTTACGCAGAATAGCTAACAAACATTCGAAAGCTGTAAAAGGGAAGCAAAAATGAATAGAACGGGGGACGAATAGAGTAGAAGTGAAAGAAATTGCGAAACCTTTACTGCGCCACATGGTAAACCTCTCTCTTCACATACTGTACATTTTTTTTTCTTTATTCTTTTTTTCTCTTTCACGTATATTGTGCCTCTAGAATTAATCGACGTGGCGCCATTCTACTTTTATTTTATTTATTTACTTTTTTTTTCTATAGAGTCACATGCGGGTTTGAATAGTCTGTGCGAACGAGATAAATTTTTTTCCACTGACGGGACAGTTTAATTGTCGATGTCATTGCAATAAAATATACGATCGAATACGTGCGCGTCAATTTGTTTAAAGTATAAAAAGAACAAAATTTTTTATCAGTTTATAATTCAAAATAAATAAATGATTTTAGAGTGATATATTTGACGATAATGATTTTAATGATTACGTTATTAAAAATTATTATTCATATCAATTGAAGGACATAAATTGTATATTATAATTCAATGATAATTTTGATAATCATGATTTTGTCAGTATCAAAACATGTATTCTAAATGTTGAATTGATTATATTCGAGAAAGGAGAACACTGAGCAATGTGCCTATAGATGTATTTGATCGCTTGGGAAATTAATCCCTCATTCACCCTCAGTGGGATTTAATCTGCTTTAATCGGGTCAGTCGATCAGTACAATTCGCCTCCAATATCTATCACTGTTCCATTTTTAATTTTTTGTTTTACAATTTTTTTTTATTTTCTAAAGCACCTATATCGCGTGACTGAATTCAAAAGGTCATATATGTTAAAAAAAAAAAATTCTATTTCAATACCAAATGAGTGTATAATTTTGTTTTCATTCTGTTCATTCAAATTCGACTGGGTATGAATAAGCAAATGGGGGAAATAAAAAAAAAAATTCTCGACTACTAAAAGTAAAAGGGTGTAAGAATTCAAACCAACACTTTCTTAGCCATTGACATTATGGTAATATTGATTAATATCAAAAGAACACGTAGTAAATATTTATTTATTTATATTTTTTCCATTCATTTTCTGGTAATATAAATGTATTATTCATTGAAGTGGTTGCATCACTGCGGATTACCTCAATTCAAAACTAGTATTATATTTGCATTAATTCCGAAATTTGCGAAGTATCATTTATAAATTAATTCTGTATAGATTTTCACATTTGTTGAATATAGTAGGTGTTTTAGAAAATATATATGAAAAGGAAAATGTATCATGTATGATTTTATAACAAACGTTTAATATATAAATTTCGCTCCATAAATGTCAGCAACAATCACAATTATAATAACCTGTCAGACGAAAGAGAATTGCTTGACAGCAGGGATGATAAAACATTTTTCTTGCTCGCTATAAATTGAATTTAATATTTCTACTTTTTATTAATATTAAAAAATATATTGATGAATTAATTTTCTGAATGGATAGGTTTTGCCTCTTCAAGAGTTCGTATTTATTTTATTTTCTTTTATTACTCCTACTTATTAATTATTTTTTTATCCAGCCATTTTATATTTATATTATATAATTTTCCAAATTGTATGAAGAGTAATTTTTCATATGCTCTTGTTAATACTCAGGATGGTTAAACTTTTGAATACAACAATTGATTTTAGTCATGTAATATGTTTTATTCTATTTGGAAATACGTTTCACGTTGTATTCCTATTTTTCATTTATTTTTTAAAATCATTATATCAATTTAATGCAATTGTATTTGTAATGGGAAAGGAATTATTGTTAACAGAGAGATGCGCTTTTTGTATTGAAGTGTAGAGGGTGCGTTTAACTCATTGCAATTGTTTGCATCGTACATCAAATATTTTAACAATGTTTAGTACTATTGTATCGACACTGACAATCGATAGAGAATGCGCCCAACTGTTTCGAACAATACACAATTGGAGTGTATATTTATCTTTTGGATTTGATTGAAATGTTCAATATTGAATTCGTATTGGTGAGTATTAATTGAAACAATTTTCACACCTTGCACTGTTGCAATTTTTTTAAATGACATTTATCAATGACACATTCTTATTAAATATAACCAATTATTTTTCTTCTAATTGATCAATTATTTTTTATGATATACAGTGTGAAATCCCTCATTGACAATTAAATACAAATGTTGCGAATAAATATCCGTACTAAAATAAATGGTCCATTCACTCATATTTATACATATATCAAGTTAAAAAGTTTTGAAAAGAATAAAGTTAAAATACATGATACATATTTTATGCAACAGAATGAATTAATAAATATTTTCATTTGGAACATTCGGATCATTGTGAAGTCATTGATGAGCTCGATTCAATTCATAAATAATATTTTTGCAATACAAAAAAAAAACAGAAACCAGCGATCAATAATGTTGAAAATAATTTAATCACAATCCTTATTCGGAATTAAACGAATATAATCTATTTGATATTTTTGATACATTTGCTCACTTTGCATATCCATCAAATATAAAAATTCTTGTCGTAAAGTCATTGTTCTATTTCATTACTTGTCTTTTTATATCAAACACAATGAAGAATGGAAAAGAAAAAAAAAAAATTAGAAACCTGACAAGAGTTGAATGCAAATTCTCAATAAAATATCCCATATAAATAACGGAGTTTTGTTTGTGTGCACTCTCTCCATTCGACTCAATTTTCAGAACGCATGATTTTCTTCACATATTTTCACCCCTAGTAGAGTTACGTATACCTATCAATACAGCACGTTCTCTTTTACGAATTTCATTTATGTCACCCCTCAAGAGACTGCTGATCTCACTTTAAGCGGACAAAATTGAAGCGTGTCATGTTTATAAGAATCCTCTCTATATATACTCCACCTTTTCTCTTGGGAATCACTCTGTCGTCTTGTACTTATAGATTTCCTATTTTTTTTTTTTTTTTCTTTGTTCTCTTGTATTTTTATTATTATTTTTTATTTATTCATTTATTTTGTACCATCACTTTATTCAATCCTCTTACGATATTTCTCCATTTTCTTCACTCTTATATACCCCAATATACTCATAAATATTCCCTGAAACTTTTGCCACTATTATTATTTCCATAAATAATGTTTTGTCTTTTGTTCTATAATTTTATTATTTCATATAAAAATTTGTTTTCATATTTGAATATTTGTATATTGCTCTGGTGAAAGTTGTTTTAGGAAAAAACGAAAGATAGAAGTGTGATATTGTATATAAAATATTTAACACCTCTGTCAGTACTATGAGTTTTAGAGTACTGTCAAACAATTTAAAAACTCACTCTGATATTGTAGAGTTAAACTTCATAAGAATGAAGAGAAAAAAGAAACAAATTCTTTATAAATAAAAATAAACTAAACAAAAAAAAAATTAATTGAGTTTAAAAAACTGTATTGATAATGGATATAAAAATTATTTTATTACTGTGCTATAAAAAAAAAAAAAAAAAAGCCAAAATCATCACTACATACATTTTATATTTATAAAGAGTTTGATAATTTAAACGCTAGCGCTACTTCGCTATTGTCCTACAACTTTTATGAGTTCTCAGTACAAATAAAAAGAATACGAAATAAAAAATTAGAAAATAAAGAAAAAATAAAAAAGCGAAGCGAGATGAAGAAAGATAATAATTTATTCACGACAAGCTTACTTCTATATTTTTCATTTTCTTATTTTCAGAGTAACAGTAACGTAACGTTCGAGTTTGCCATTAGACAGCTTGGCTTACGGAAGAGCGGATAAAAACATAGGAGGAGAAAAGAAAAAAAAAACGGAAAAGGATTCTATATAGGAATAGAAAAGCAACGAGATAAAAGAAGAGACAATATAATGGAGAAGTTTGGAGATTTACCAAAGCGAGAATGGACACAACGACTGAGTCTCCGAGGAAGTCGTCGAAGTCATCAGGTACACAATCATCCTTTATCTTATCTGATATTTACTACTAATTTTATCCACCTAAATTCTTTCATTTAATCCGTCAATGCAAATACAATTCTGTGAAATTATTATTTCCCATTTTATTCAGTAATTTCGTTCCTTTTTCTTTTTTCAAGTATATCTATTATTTTTAATATTGATGTGATACAGGTGCTCATAAGTGAAAAATTATTGAAGTTAGTTCCATCAGTTATGGTGAAATTGGTGTAAAATTAAATAAGAAAAATTGAGAGAGCCTCAACGACTGTTGTCATGAAAAAAAAAAAAATAAATAAATAAATAAAATTCATAAATTATTTATGGATCGTAAGAATTTTAATAATAAATTGTGGCCTGGTATCTATATTTTATACACTTGAAAATATATATCATTATAAAATTAACTGAAGAATATTGTTACAAGTTTTATATATTTGAAGAGTCATCAATTTTTGATTGATTATGATAAACAAAATAATTTTCCTGGTTTAAATAATCAAGCGCCTTTTATCGAGCCATGAAATTACATTCCTACATGCTCGAACAACCTGGAGAGAAAAATTTAGAAGCGATAATAAATTGAGCGCTTGAAAAAAAATTGCGAAAAACTTTCTTACAAATACATAGTAAAAATTCTTTCTATTTTTCTACTTCTCACCACAATGGCTATGTAGATATGAGAATCGTGCAGTTATGTTTGGTTTAAACATAAATTATTCATATATACTCAGTCTTTATACGAGCAGATCGATTCGATTTAATGTCACATTCGAGCTACAATTGTTGGTCACGTGAATAGCAAATGCACAATCTCTCAAATGTATACATCAAAATTATGTGAATATGTGTTCACCATTTATTTAAAGAAGAAAGGAAATAGAAATGGCAAAACTGCAATTAAAATTCCAACACTGTCTGAACACATTAGAAAGTTTTAATGATCGCTGAATTTTATTGGCACCTCTTCTCTCTTTTTTCTTTCCTCAAACTTCATATATATTATAAGTTGACTCTGAATGAAACATTTATAAATGCATGACTTCATTCAATTCTGTGGGAATATATCTGAATTATTTTTGTTGTTATATTTAAACATACCCATAAATATTCACTACAATTTTCAACAGTATTTTTCCTTCCATGAATAAAAAATATATACATTATTATTTCTTGTTGTCATATTTTTATGAAGATCTGAAGCAAAAAAAAAAAATGAAACGACCATTAATCGAAATTAATCTTGTAGAAATTGATTGAAAACTAATATTAAAATTAAGTAATTGTCGTGTGGTAATTTTCCTTCATCTCACGAAGGAACTTTAATCTATAAAGTATCGGAAATTCTCTTGAAAGAACTACTTCACCACTGCGCTGTAATTTTAATGACTCTTCGAGAAATATAATAAAAAAAATTACATAGCTTTATATATGAAACATGTTTATTCGCATGACGGGTGAGATAACAGTGATGTGCACATCATGATGAATATATGTGTATATAATATAGGGAATAATAGAAACAAGTCAGAGTGAAGCCACATTGGTATTGATTTTGCGGAAGCTATAAGCTCTAACTGTTCATCCCAACTATCAGATATATTTTGAGTTGATAACGAGATTATCGAGACATCTGGAACAGTTATTCCCATTCGCACTCTATACCATTATCTTGTATTATTCAAATATATATCCAGATGCTACTTCCGTCATTTCACAGTTCTTTTATCATAACTATTCAACTTTCCATCAGATAATATAATGTTCAATTTTCAATGGCATTATAAATTTATAAATTTACGACGCCTAATAAATTACATGAATAATATTTTTAGCAGTTTCTAATTATTCTATAATCTATACAATACAATCTAACATAATAAATTTAATAATGAATAAATGATGTGACAAATAGTATCATACAATCATATGAAAAAATTGGCGATGATAAAATTGATTTATTTTATATAAATAATAATTTTTACATTAACATCTATCACTTTCATTCTATCTAAAGAAGAATAAAATATTTATATATTATAATTAAATGCGAGTGCATTAGTTGTTATTTAATACTCACTACATGCCCATTACTTATATTTTGTTCAAGTAATACCATTCACTTTTCAACAAAATTAACAATTTATATATTCTCAATACTTTGAACATATTATATATGAGATCATAATTGGAATCATAACTTTTCATGGTTTACATATAGTATGATGTCACATAATAAATTAAAATGATAAAACATACCTGAATAAATATCACAAGACTTTATAAATAATTTTTTTCCTGGTAAAATACATTCTTCAGATATAAATAATAATACCCTATAAAGTTCCAGCACTCTATTTTTATTCGTAAAAAAATAGTATTCAGATATTATATCGATTCAGCCACGACTTCTGTCATTTCACAGTTCTTTCATAACCACTATTCAACTTCCCTACATGTAATAGAGTTCACTTTTCAACGCCACTAAAAATTTACATTTAATAAAATGCCTTAAACATATTGTATACAAAATCAGAATTAATACTCAATTTTTCATAACATAAATGATACAATGTAACGTGATAAATTAGATAGATAAAATATATTCCCTTAATATAAATAATGATTTTTGCTTAAGTGTCATTATCAGTTTTTGCATTTCAAAGAAAATGAAAGTATTCACATATTTTAATATCTATTCATATATAATATTCGTCATGGTACAGTTCTTCCATCTTATCCATCCAATTTTCCATCAAACAATAACATCCAATAATTCAAATAATTATCACCATAACGTAACACAATTAATCACATAATGAGAAATAAAACTCTGACGAAATATCCTCATCCAATATTAATAATAATAATTCCTCTCCAAGTACATATTTGATTCTAACTAAAAAAAAAAAAAGAGAGAAAGAAATTCATTTGTACAAACGCATACACCAACTCATTCAAAAAGTAGAGGATAATGTGAGATATGAATACACACATATTTAATCCCCTGAAACTGTTTCATATATATATATATATCTCTTGTGGGAAAATGTTCAACGAATAGCTGAAAACATCTCAGGCGCGTTTCAAATTCTATTGCACTGTCCTTTTCTCTTCTATATATTCAAATACAAAATCTCTCTGGTGTATTTGCACTTAATCCAACCCTATACATTAATGTATGCATGTGCTTATAGATGAATCACTACCGGAACGTTGATTCACTACATTTAAACAAATGTATTCGCATGTTCTATATAGATATATATGTATATATGGAGTTTGGGTTTTGTGTATTGATATACATAGACAGTCATGTTCATTTATATATACATTATATGTATATAGAGATCCGTAACTAGACAGAATAGAGTACGTATAGTTACATGAACATAAATACATGCTGTTAAGCACAACGAGTGTGTTTCGTCCAGCAGATTGAATTGCTATATAGAAACGATGGATAGCAAATGAGATGTGGGGAAAGAGAGAGAGAGAGAGAGAGAGAAATAGGTAGAAGCAAGAGATAATGCAAGAGGACAGAATGACAACCGCAGTGTGTTGGAAAATACATCCAACATGTTTCACCTCACCCGTGTGTTTCATCTGAATGACAGTGAAATCTATTTTATTTTACATTTTTTTCTTTACATTTTATTTTTCTTTGTTTTATGTTTTACCTGATACAAAATACACCGCATTCTGGTTATTCCTGTTGACATATCTGGTTCAACTATCAATTAAAATTCACCCTACACACGAGTTATCTTCAATAAAATAAATTTGTTGATATTTTATTTCATTTTGTCATCGCCTGTTTTTTTTTTTTTGCGAACTCAATAAATTTTTTGTGTTTGTAAATATTTGTTGGATGGCTGCACAATTCTTCGATGAAACAATGTCACTATTCTCATTGGATATATATATACATAAAAGTTGTAAGCGGAATGTGTGTGTTTTTTATTCGTCAATTTTTTTTTTTTGCCGAATGTAGAAATGATGGCAATTGTTGAAGTTTCAATTATTTGTGATGAAGTGGTTTGGAATGTGTTGAATTGTTGAACGTGTTATTGGTTTATGTTTATTATAATTGTTTGAGAATTATTTACAAACGATAATAATACTGTACGCTCGCTCATTTGTGCTCTTTCACTCTTCGACTCATGTTCACCGCACATTTTGAAGTCAGGTGTGTGGTATTGACAAATCCGGTCACGTATTCATTGAACTTTCATAGACATGTATGTTATCAAATGCAGTGTATCTATTTCACTTATATTCTGTCCTATGTTCACTATTGCAGAACAAATTTGCTGAAATTAATCGTTAGTTGCAGTGAACTTTATACAACTGAATGATAATTATGCAATTGGATATAAAAGCTTGATCTAATTTCTTAATACTTCACTGTTTAAATTACTTTTTCTCTCGCAAATAACGTAAGCACTTTAATTCCATTTGTTTTATTTTCTCTCTTTTATTTTTGTTTGTCTTTTTGGAATGTTGCTATTGACAACAGGATTCGTATTTTTAATGGGTCGTAAAAGAATAAATTGACTTTGCTTGGATACAGAATGAGAATCTTCTGATAAATGGTCAGACACTTCTTTCAGTTTCTTATTCCTTGAATTTTGTTTCTTATAAACATTGACATAACATTGTTATATTTTTATAAGTTGGATAAAACTTTTGAATAAAATTTTGACGTGGTTTTTTCCTTTCACATAAAAATATCTTCAAACAATAAATCCATACTTAAAGACTGAGTGGTCACTTCATTGAAAGAGTAATCTTCATATTATTATACTCTGCATCATACTTATACTTTAATATTAAAATAAGAAAAAATTATTACATGAATTTAATTTGAAAAAAAAAGTCTGTTAGACAATTTTTAATTATTCACTCATTCATTATTTTTTTTTTTCATTCAACAATTAATTCAATGTATCGAATTGGAATATTGTTTATTAAAATCTGTCATTTATAAATAGGCCTTATGTGACGGCTGTGAATATTTTTCCGGTCCTTGGGTTGAGTAATTTATGTGGACAAAATAAACTGTATGATATTTATTTCAATATATTGATAACCACTCGAGTACACGCAGTATATTTTACAGAAGTGTGCACCAATAATTACTGCAATAATATTTTTTTTTCTCCCCCATCAAATATAAATTAATTTCAGATAATATTTTCAATTATAATTACTTGGTGGCAATGGCATACCAAGCGGAGTTGCACATAGTATATGGACTTGTTATATCTATAGTTTTAGCTTGTCTGCACTTTTCTCACATCCTAGTGCAAATGCGGATACTTCTAATTAAGTCGCCTGCATTTACAAGGGTGAAGGATATTGCGCCAGTGGACAATGTTCTCAATCTGCGCGTTATGAATGTCCACATAATGAATATTGTAAAAACAACACAGAATAAAAGCCAAGCTCAAAGTGAAAATAATAAGGGCACAAATGGTGGATACAGTGTAAAAGGTTTGTGTAATATGCAGAAGCCTCAGCGAGTAAATGCTAATTTATAATTATTATTAGTTTTAAGTCTGGAAATGTTGTGAACCTGTGACTAAAAGAATCTTTTATTTGCAGCAACACTTTTCCCACCTGAGTTAGGAGAGAGATTTTTTAATTGACTTACTTAATGTCTTGAAGTATTTCCACTATAAACTGCCAACGTTTATGTTATGACATTTAATAAATTGGATGGGTTAATAATTCATTGTACTGAATGTTTAATCACTCGATACCAATATTGATAGGTTTTTTTTTCTTGTTACTTGCTATTTTTGCTATCGTTACGTAAAAGTGATAGAGAGATTTTTAAATTTGCATGAGCTTTCGAGTGCTGGTACATAGATTCATCCGGCGAAAAAAAACAAAAAAAACAAAAAAAAACAAGAAATTAAAGAGGATCAGTCGATTGTTCAGGTCCAGAAGATTAATTTCTTTTTCTGCAGAATTTGTAGTTTGTTGTTTTGAAATTATCTTCCTATAGTTTCGAATATATATCCGAAATCGATAGACTAAAATAATTAATTATCTAAAAACATTCTGTTTTATTGTCAAACAATTCAGTACAATTTTTCACAATATTTCCAATAACTTGGAATATCATGTGAACCAGCGAGTGAGAGATTTTCCGAGGTGTCGTAGTTGAGTCGATGTAAAATTTACATTCATGAATAAAACTGAATAAAAACATAGCTGTGACTATTTGAATAAATAATAAGAACATGTAGTAAATTTGTTCAAATGATCAGCTGTATAGTTTGTCTTCCCTCATTTTTTGAGAACCAAAAAAAAAAAATTCTGTTCTACAAATTGAAACACCGGAAGCGCCCCCCCCCCCCCCCCCCCCAAGTGGTGTGGTTTTTGATATTTTCACAGAGTCTTCAAGATAAATTATTTTACAAATGTACTTTGTACATATTTATATATACATCGATGAATTTGTATGTAAGCAGTCGTCGAATTTGTGAAATTCACAAATAGCAAACTCTGAGAGTGCTTTCAGGCGTGTGATACACCTGGTTCTTATATTCCTAAATTCCTCTATACAGTAATAGTGTCAGTCAATATGAGATGCCAAAAAAATATTTTATTCATATATGGCAGGGAGGGAAAATTCTCGTGTAACAATGAGATACCTCTCATTCTTATGAATACAGAATAAAAATAGTAAAAAAAATTTAGAGATAAAAAATATACATGGAATATTGAATTCTTAAATAGATGAATATCATAGATATATTATAAATAAAAAACTTCCACAGTAAAATTGATCGGTCTTTGATCAAGGCATACTTCACTTACAAAACCATTTCAAGTGGTTGCACACTGCAAATTTTTTCATTACTTTCAAATTCTCTGTTTAGATAAAACTTTACGGTTTTAAAGTAGGAAAAAAAAAAAACAAAAACTGCAAGTTTCTTTATCAAATAAGAAATGAAATAGAAAAGAAAAAAATGCTTTAGTGCTATTCAACGTTATTGTGATGAAAAGAAACTAAAGTTGTGGCATTTTTTTGCGTAACATTTCATTATAAATTTCTCCAGAATTATGAAACAATGTCGATTATCAAAATTAATTATCAACAATAATTAAAAACATATAAACATATGATGAAAACAAAGCGATTGTGTATGCATAAATAATTATTTTACAATTATGAAACAGGATCCTACATATAAAGTATAGAAAACTGTTTTCTTATCATATCACCATTTATCCCAACTAATCTTCGTTTCATATATTTTCTTTTGCTTCACTTGGCCCCTTATCTTTGCAAGTATAATTGATACCGAGACAGAATGAATGCCACGAGGAATTACTGGCCCATTTCAAAACAATCTACCACGAAGAGTTCCTTTGTAGAGAGAGAGAACTATACTATCGTATTTTTCCAACGTAATCAAATGAGATCAACGATGAAAGCAAAACTGCGGTGAAGTGGGTATAGTAAGAGAACGAGCAACCAAACCTATAGAGATTCAGAAGAGTAGTGGCAACACTCGAGTATCATTCTTCCATGATATAATTCACAGTAAAAGTGGCCTCACTGTTAAAATTTATATAACTAGCACCCGGTACGAGGCACGCAGAGGGCACATTCTCCTCTGTTATTTACTGACCTGTCGTCAACAGTCTCGATAACATGAATTTCCTTTATATATACAATTTACCATAGGGCTAACACACAAAACTTTTCTTCTCAAATTCAATTTCAACTATGTAATTCATTCCAAAACAAATTTTAAACTTTCTATAATATCAAATATTAATATATAAATAATTGAAACATTCATTTTATATTTTATAACGGCATATTGTTGGAATTTAATTTTAACTTTTCAATACTGGAAAAATTGTTAAAACTCAACCCAATATCTTGAGAAATGGCAGAGAGCAAAGATAAATTCAGACAAAAAAGAATGAAGGAAAGTCTACTTATGCAGTGAGAGAATATAAATATATATATATATTTATTTATATACGCAAATGTAAAGTTTACATTATCGATTAAATGTCTAATGTACCTTGGATATGCTCAAGGTTATTGTAAATTTTTAATACGAACTGGCGTAATGTGAATGTTATTTTTACAGGGCGAACTTGGAACACGAAATATTTCTGGATCAGTTAGAAGCACTAGAAGATGGGCGAGCTTGCGACAACATGTGACAAGTGGTGATGATGTCAAACCTGCTGTTGAATTATTGTTGGATCGTGAAACAAATTCTAGAGCACCAACTACACCAAGTTCACAACCACACTCACCAAATACACCAAGAACACCTCATACTCCTATTAAAAAATCCAACTGGGAAGTTATTGAACATTTTACTGGTGCGCCACGTCCATCGATTGTAACGGTAAATAATTTTAAAAATATACAAGGGGAAGATATGAATATTTGTTGAGGTGAATATCGAAATGATAATGAAGAATTCTAATTTGATCAAGGTTTTTTTTGATATTATTCAACGTGAGAAGATTTAGATGTAAGTTATCATAATGAAATTTCTATCTCCAACGTGCAGTAATTGTAAGGAAGACAGAAAACAAAAATTGATTTTTTTATTAATACCACAGGGTTGTTCTCACTTAATCTTATATTATTAGAATTGGATACTTGAACGATATGTGAAAGAAATAAATAGATTCTCTAAAATATCATCTTCATATTCTTCTCAATGATCACAAATTAATTTATAAATTTTGTTCTACTTATAAATTATAACACAAATTATTTTCAGATGGGAATGGGATCAGAAATTGGCGTGAGTTTAGCAACAGGAGCAATGAAAGGGCCAATCAACGATTGCGGTATGAATTCCAATCAAACAGAGAGGGAAAGAAAATGTGCATTTAGTCGTTTTCTCAGTGCACTTTGTACATCACATCGTTTCAAAAATCTTCAGGTAATATATTATCTTTTCTCGTTTATTTTATTTATTCATTATTAATTCTTTAATGAAAATTAATAAACAAAAGAATTTTGATTCATCAAACTTTATGTTGCGGTGAAGTTAATAACAGAGTGCTATACATTCATTGTATTCGTGATTAAATTCCATATGCAGTTGCGTTTAAATTTGAATAGCGCTATAACTAAATTAGTGTTCTATTGTTGAAATGACTCCTCCAACTGATGACTCAACGAGAGCCCTCTTGCACATTATATGGATGCAAAATTACGCCAGCATTGTTCAAATGATCCTGGAAATTACGAGAAACAAATTTGGTGTAGATAATATAATCATAGAAAGTATAATTAAATTTTTATATCAAACCTCTTTCTATAAAATTTCAACGTTACAAAACGAATGAAACAACAGTGAAAATGATTCATATATTATTTTGAAAAAAAATAAATAAATGAAGAGAAATATATCGTTTTTTGCACATGTGCAAAAAAAAAAAGGGATGGTGAGAAAAATGTTGTCTATTTTTTGTCGGTTCTATGAGAAGTTCAGCGTGGGCGAGAATGTAGTCTGAAAAAAAAAAAAAAGAAGAAAAAGAATGTGAAAGAAACTCGCAACATATTTGATATATGTTTACTGGAACTGGCACGTACGTCACAAGCCAAAACTTGATTTTCTCAATCCCCACTCGAATATGTTCGCCTTTTTTCTGAAATAAAAATTTATTAGTAAAATTCAACTGAAAAATATTTTACCTCTCATTCAAAGACACTCATTGGTCAGTTTCTCCTTTTTAACTACAAAATGTTCCAAGTTTTAATTATACATCATGATTATTTTGAGATTGTGAATAATTTTTTTTTGCATAGATAATTGGCAAAAATACATTATTGAGAGACTCAATTGAAAAGTATCATGTCTGACAATTTTCAAGGACTGTTATTAGCAATTTATTAGTTGCACAAAAAAAAGTTAGAAAAAAAATTTATTCAGTATGATAAGTAGAAACTTTTTTTGTCTGTTCATTTCTGGACACAACCAATTGATTCGTTACGAAATTGACGTTGATAAATAAATTGTTTGTAAAAACAAATCTCCCACTCGCGATTGTTGGATTGCCTATTGATTGATATCGTCAGGTTAATAAGTAGATCCTGTGAGAAGATTTTTAAACATTGATTTGTATATATAATTACTTCATTTAATAATTTATTCACCTATGATTTATTTTCCTTTAACCTAATGTAGACTAATTACTTTCGAATACTTTTTCTGAGTCGCCTTTTCTCGTTTCCTCATTTTTAATTACAGAATCCTTTTAGTTATAACATTTTTATCATTATTACGAGACATTATGATTGATTATGATAGTTGATAATGCAATTGAGTTCACCATACCAGAACGTTAATTAATAACCAAGGTGACAATCAAGCACCTTGAATATTGATTGTTTCACGCCGTGTCATACTCAAGGTATATGTTACTAGATGATACACCTACATGCAGATAAAACAGAATGTTTGATAGGTCCACAATAAATTTCTCGGATGCATGTGAAAGCAACAAATGTTAAAGTAATTAATGATATGAGTGGAAAATATTGGATGATGCATGTAGAAACTATTGGGAGATGTTATTCTTGCAATTTTAATCCTGTGTCAACTAACAATCAATCATTTGATATCGTTATCTTCGTTTCAAAACTGCTTTTGTACCATATTCATGTCATGAGGCAATCCTCATGTCTTGTGTGATCCATCAAGTTATATTACCACTCTCTACATATATACCCTCTAAATATATGTAAATGCATACATCTGTCAGCTCATATGCACATCGTTTAACAAACATTCACAAATGTCTATATTTCATAGTTACGAGAGTGAATATTAGTCTGCGTTATTGTATCCACGATTTTGGTATATGAATTGATATGGTTGTCACTTATACAATATTGTTGAACATATGAACACAAAGGAAAATCATTTAAAGTTAATTCTTGTATTTGTAAAATTCTTTTTCTTCTAGTGATCGATTTTAGTTATTTGTCTTTTCGTTTTCTGTAGTTTAATATTTTTTTTTGTTTATTTCAATCTGTAGTATACTCTCGGGTCACCAAGAAAATACAATTTGATCTGAATATTCGTCTTATGGTTTTCAATTTTGTTTAACTCAAATTTAAATTTTTGTTCGTCATTTCTTTTTCTTCTCGAATCAATTTTTAGGTTTTTTATTCTCATTTTTCTGTAATCGTGTATTTTATACTGTTTATTTGTTGCCCAAAATATTGTTACAGCGACAGAGAAAAAATTCAACGAGTCATCTATGCAAACTCAATTAATTGAAATTCAAATGAATTATTTGTATGAATTCTTTTTTCCTGCATCGTAATTAACTTTTATCTCGTTTCCCTTCGTTTGTTATCTTTCTATTTTTCCATCTATTTTTCATTCCGTGATGTTGAAAATGATAAGAAGAAATTTTCTATCGATGCGGAAGTGATAATTGTGTGGAGTGTGAGATAGAGAAAGGGGGTGACTGAGAGAAAGAGCGATAGAGCAGAACAGGCAGAAAGTAATTATCAACATTTTATCTATCGATCAGCCATCATGGCTAAGCACATCGTGAGTGCGATGGTTTTGTGGTTGGCTCTTATCAGCTATGTCTGTTGTCGCGACCAAAACAAAACGTGCGAAGGTTCTTCCCACTATTATACAACGTAGTAAATGTTCAAGTGCCTATTATCACTTGAAAATAGTCATTTCACAATAACCAGCAATTTCTAATTCTATTTCATCAAATACATTACCTATCAATGGAAGAAAAAAAAAAAAAAGTACACCTATTATTTACAAAAAAATATGTTCAATATGAATTTCAGAAATGCCACACTCAATATAGTCAGACGATATACTTGATATTGCGACTAGTGAGTTTATCAAGTCCTTCAAACTTCACTTGCATGCACGTATACACCGTACTTATGATGTCGACGATGTGCACCAGAATAAGTGCATTGAGTTTGTTGAAGGTTTGCATTTGGCAACTCGCTACACTCTTTCCTGTTTCCTCTTACATATACATGTTTCTTTTTAGTTACCCTTTTTTTTTTAGTTACAAAACTCAACAGGCCTTGGCGTGTGTGCCATATATCGTCGAGGACGACAGTCACTCGAATCAATATAACAATTTGTACACACGTATCCTTTCTATCGATAAAATAATATGAAAACAATATATATATGTTTTTATATATGTATAGAGCGGGCATTGTATGTTAGGAATGATGGATCGCTATTTCCTATTAGTTTATTCGTCTTGCCCATAATTTTTACAATCTGGTTTTAGATTAAAAAAATCGAATTTAACTAATGTTTTTACTTTTTCACTTCTCGGTTCATATCTTATTCTTCGGAAGTGCTATGAGGGCTGTAAATTTCATTGAATCCTCCCCTTCGTTCATCGAATGTATTATCAAACCACTTCCTGCATAGTTTTATTGTTTTTTGGCGTGATTGAAATATAAAAATAATGAATATTTTCAACATCATGCAATAATCGAGGGGAGTGAACGTGATTCTCAAATATGAAGAAAAACAAACATTTATGATCCTTAAAAAAACAGTGCAAGTTTATATACAATGGGGGGTGGAAATAGAGGTGAGAGATAGAAGGACGTTACCGATGATTATCTAGGTAAAATAATTTGTGCCTTGAGAATCAATTAAAAATAATTGTTAGCAATTAATTTGTCTGGTGAATAGGGGAGAAGTAACGCGAAACTCAGTGACCTCGATTATAGCGAACAAAAAATACGCTAAGGTCTTCTCAATTGTTTATTTCTACCAAATACAACCCACCAATACATTCACAATGGGGAAAAATAAGAGTTACAATATAAATAAAATTCCACAGTTGTACAAGAGAAATCACAAAAATCCCGATGTTTTTATGTAACAATAGTATGAGAAGCCATTAAGGAATGAAAAAATTCTCCATCGAGCCATTGTATATAAAATTTTATCACAACTGAACAAAAAATCTTTTTATCAAGCAAGCAGTGAGAAGAAATAAATTTTAAGTTTATTTTTTACGACTTCATTACTTCATCAACAATTATTCTCTCAATGTTTTTATTTTATTATGTTGCAGGTTGAAATGTTATATCAACGTTACTTCCTAAGAATGAATCAAAGCAACATGACACACGTATTGGGACTTTTAACTGGTCTCGCAGTAACGCTCGGTCTACTTATTATTCGATTAATATTTATCAGCGATCAGTCATTTCTCACTCTCATTCAGAGATCGGAGAATCTGTCACTAGCAGTCACCTTATTGGCGTGTATTACAATTTATGCTGGTAAGTGTGATTTCAATTCATGATTGATTACTGTAAACTCTTCGTTTAACATTTATCATTAATCATTAAATTCTATCAGAAAGTGAGATAGTTTTTTTTGCAGTACTCAAATAGATGAGAAAAAAGAAATATAAATGCCAGCTCACGATGACATGAGAAAAAAAATTCGTACAAATAATAGAAGTGAAGAGAAAAAGTACAAAAAAGAAAAACCATTAATCCCCGCATGATTTTTATTTTCAACAAAACATGATGAATAAAACTACAATGAATTTTTCAATAAACTATTTCTTTGACATTATTTATAGGTTTAGTTGCGGCAATATCACGACCAGGAATGAATGAAGTTTGGTTGGCGGGCGTGAGTGGCGCTATTCTTGTGACATTACTCGTTCTCCAGGTTACATTAAACATCCACCTGGCTTATCTACCCAACATAGAAGTCGAAAAGGAGGCAATGGTGTCAGCAACAATGGACGATAGTGATACAACGAGCGATAGTGAAGCAACATCGAACACAATACCAATATCTCAAAAGGAGCATTTGCGCACGGGTGGTCCTTTAGCCGCAGCATGGTCCGTATGCTTCTTCATCTACATGGCATACGCATTGTTACCAATACGATTGCGTCATGCCTGTATTGCTGGTGTGATATTTTCTATTGCACATTTCATTGGTGCATTTTTACTTTATTCACAAGATTATCCAGCGATGCTTGCACACGTAAGTTCAATTTATAATTTTAATTTGATACAATGTAGTTTTATTTATCTTCCAAATTTTAATTATAATGTTGACAATGTTGATGGTGATGATAGTGCACGAATGAATTTAACTTCTGATTGGGGTTCCAGTCACTGGATATTGAACTGGAGCTCTGTCAGTTGATTTTTCGACAGCTATTAAACAATAATACAATTCAAACAATTGAAATATTATTGGTAAAATAAATATATAATTGGTAATGTGCAAATAATACTGATTGATTTATTACCATATACTGCAATTGCCAATGAGCAGATTAATAATAGCAGAATAATACGTTTCATCTTCGCTATTTTTTTTTTATATTTACACTTGGCGTTGTGATTTTAACTCTGGCGTGTTTACCATTATCAACTGCGTGTACTCACCACGCAAAACCCATTGGGTCTTTTATATATATTTTGTTTAATTTGAATTTTTATCGCAAGGTTAAAAACGATAACAGTTAAGTTATAATCGCGCGCGAATGAATTATGCACGCAACGATCCATCGCGTTCCGCGTATTCCTTTGGTAATTGCACGTGGGCGCGCGTGTCCACTTGGCTGCACGATAAATTATGGTTGGCAACTCCGTTCTTTCCCACACTTATACGCCCATAGTCACTCACACTTTGGTGTTTTGCTGTTCCCTTTTTTTTTTTTTTTTCCCTCAATGCATTATTCAACACGTCAACTATATATGCAGTGGTTAAAAAATTATATATCATTATTTATACATTATTCGGAAATAAACTAATTGAGATATAACGTTTTAATCATTCATAAACATCCATTCAAATTTGGATGGTTACGTGATGGCTCTGAAGAAGACATAAATGACTACTTGGTTAATACCACTTATATATTATTCAATACAATGAATGATTGGCTTATTTTTTCCCGTACCTTTTTTCATTTATATTTCATTACGTTTCGCTTTCTCTTATCTTTTTTTTTTTTTGTAGCATTATTGAATCAATATCGTTGAACAAATTCCAGGACATCAAACATCCAGTCGTGTAATAGAATTCTTGAAATGTCTTTATGTTCATTTTTATTGATTTCATTCATTGATCTAAGTTAAGAATGCAATATTCGTTTGGGTTTTTTATATGATGGATGATCGTACAGAATTGATGTGAAGAAAAAAAAAAATTCTATGATTAATTTCTGGTACTATTTTCCAGCATTAATAATTTCTTTCATTCTTTTTTTCTGCGCTTCTTCTTCTTCTTCTTCTTTTCAGTTTGTGTCATTTTATCGATGTGGATCATTTCATTTTAGTCACTTGATCAAATGAAATACTACTGGTGGAATTCATATAGATGAATACATGGCTTGCGTTAATCTTTACTTCATATTGACGCGTGTATATCCAACCGATAACTTATTATCAACTTGCTCTAGTGTGATCCACTTCCAGTCTGCTGTTCATTGGAGAAAGTAACTGTATATATGTTCTTCAAGGTAGTGCTTTACAGTTTTGTGCACGATTATCCATCCGCAAGCACATACAGTTGCTCCTATCTCGTCACGCTTCAATGACACATTTTCATTTCCCATCTAGAGTATCTGCAAAGTGAAAGAAAAACATTCTTTTTATTTTCATGAAAAATTCTACGCTCTGTATTTTTGTTATTCTATTTTATTGGAATATATCAATGTGAATTATTATTCAAAATTTTGCAGTCGTATAAACTACACAGTCGAATGAATCATTCATTTTTATTGTTAGAACTGATTGAAATGGAGCTGTAAGATAATTTACCAAGATAGCAAATATGAGAGTTGTAGAAATGTATTCAATTGGACGAAGGGAATATTCCCAACGTATAAAATGATATTATGTATCTCCGCCTACACGCATTTGTATCAATCTTTTCTTTATCTTTGTCGTTTTCTTTTAAAATCGCCCAATGATTAATGAACAACAATGTTTTTTTTTTCTCGAGCACAGTCAAAGACAGTTTGAGCAAAAAAAAAAACTCCATGAAAGAGAAACTCCACTTTCATACTATGATATATTCACGTTTATTTATGACTTGACTTCATGACTCTGTTGTGTTGAGAGATCAATGGAAATTGAAGGTTTTCTTTTCTAGTGGTGCACAAATTCTTTATGACTCAGAAAAAAAGAAAAATATTTGAGAACAATGCTCTGTTCATTTTGCTCTCTATTTATATCTGAACTGCCAAGCAAAAATTTCCCGAAGCCAACCATATCGAGATGGCTTCTTTCTTTCTGTTATTCCCACTTGTCTTATATTTTGATAATAAACCGCGAGAGATTGAGGACGCGTTAACGATAGGACGAAAGAAAGAAGGTATGTTGGCAGAATATTGGAAGGTTGAAACCCCAATATCAGAGAAGAAGATTCACTGAAATTGGCGTTGCACAGTCAATAATGAAAATCCTGAGTAATCGACCGTAAGTGACATGATGAGAAAGTGCGAGTGAAGCAAATGATGAAGAGAGAAAGAGACCCTTGAAGCGTAAAAATGGGCACACACAAAGGCAATTGGTATTGTCAGAATTATACATGAATTTCAATGGTATTTTGTGGAAGAAAAAAAAAAATTACAGCTATTTACATTACTTCAATATTAATTAAACAATTCAATTTAATAGATTATTTCGTTCCAATAATGTTCAATTAATCATAAAGTATTTTTCATTATGACATGTATGAAAAAGTTATTAGCAACTCGTAGATAGAGAATGGATGTGTTGCTGATAGTTTTTACGATATATAAATGATGGATCAACTTATTGCATGGATGTGATGTCTTGTCCATTTCGAGCAAGATGAAATATAACCACACTTGAAAATTAATGCCCACCACAAGGATGTCTCAATCAATCATGGAGCTTAACCAGATTATACTTGCAACAACGTTTTTTTTTTATTTCACACTCTGTTTTATTTCGAGAAGCAAAGAAAAACTGGCTCAGTTTATTTTCTTCAGTCACAAAAAAAAAATCAGGCTTGGTTTATTGTTTTTAGATAAAATAAGAATGCGATGTTAGTTTATTTTTTCATGTTCACCAAAAAATAATTTGGTTCATCATTCTCTCTACAGATTATTTATTTTTGAACATACTAAAAATGAATTTAATACGAAAAACTGACAGTGTCACATGAATATGAAATAATTTGACTAATTTGGGTCACGAACAATTACTGAATATTATTATTATAAATCATTTTATGTATGATAAATTGCGGGGGATAAAATAATAGGGGATGCTCAATAGATATATATGATACCCCGCATTGTGACCACACATCACATTGA
This sequence comes from Zele albiditarsus, assembly GCA_958496275.1. Classification (NCBI taxonomy): domain Eukaryota; kingdom Metazoa; phylum Arthropoda; class Insecta; order Hymenoptera; family Braconidae; genus Zele; species Zele albiditarsus. Next base: position 14,990,683 of record OY292408.1, read on the forward strand.
CCCAAGAATAATAGGATCGATGGAATGATACCAAAAAGAGGGTGATGGTTTTTTCTTCACTTTGCTTTTATCCCTTAATATCCAACCGAGAAAAAAAGGAACTATTTCACCGCATTTTCTCGGTTTTTTTAATTCTTCAACCCCAACATCTATTATCCATTTGTATTTCGCTACATCATCTAACATTCTACTGAAATGAAGTTGATACTTTATAAAATTATATAATGTACACTCTCACTAATTTTAATGAGGTTTGTATACAGTCCGAGTTAGTTAATGTCATAATTAATTTAATAACCATACTTAATACAAAAGTCTTTGAGTAAGGTCTTTGTTTATGTTTGCCTTTGACGATAAACTAGAACGAAACATTTGTGAAATATTTATTCAACCAAAAATACGTAAGCAAAAATAAATAGAATTAGTGAATGATCATTAAACTTTCGTGAAAATTGCAAATACAAATTATAGAAACGTTGGAATTTGTTGCGATAAACTTTACGACGATATTCATAATCATTGTACAAACTTTCTTTCAGTCTCTCATCTACTCTTGTTATTATTCTACTGTGAAGAATATTCAAGATATTATGAAAGAGACAAATAAAAGAAATTGTAAATGAAATATATAATAGTATCTATATACGTTGGTAGTTGTAAAGTCATGAGACTGGAATATTGTGCCGTACTGTGGGTGTTCTTAACCTCAGTCACATTTTCAAAAGCCATTCAAGCCTTTGCACAATTGTATATAGTGAATCTGCTGCCATGTTCTAATTCCACTCTTGTTATGTGTATTCGCGTCCGTACATTGAGCTGAACAATTGCACACCAGAAGATATTCCTAGCAAAGTGCGATGGTGAACAAACCATGAGGATGTCACCAAATATTCAGCAACAAAGACGACTTAACGAGCAACGTGTGGAGGATACTTTGTACCCAAGAGAGACAGTCTGATATCAATATAGGCGTATATGTACACTTTTGGAGACTTAGGTATCCTTTATATCTTCTCATACTACGTAAAGTATATATAGTATATAGTATATAAACGCTCACTTTGGGTTCAAGTAGTTATATCCTCTTTGGAAAGTCAGACATTCCTTTGGGTCTTGGGTCGAGAGGAACTTTAGGATAATCGCTGCAATGAACAATACAAAGTTTATATTTCTTGATCGCAATTGAAATATTCTCATTGATATTTTGAATGATGATTATAAATGATTTTGGATCGAATAATCAATCGATTAATTGTTTCAATAATGGATTAATTACATTTGTTGAACTTGGAATAACTCAACTGGTTCACATTGACTCCTTCAATTTTTTCATCTTCATCGCATTTTATAATCGTTCAATATGAAAACAGTTGACAAAAATTGTAAATCCATTAACCATTTTATGGCATAGAGGTTCAGGTGGAAATACAATTGACCCTTTGGAATTAATTTAGGGTAAGAAAACAAAAATTCTGGCGGCAGAAAATTTCTTATCACTGAATTCTAATGGTTTGATCAAAAGTATGAGCAATTGGTGACGACAAATTTTGTTTTTCCACGAGAAGTCTTTTGACTCAATATAAATACCATAAAGTGAAATTTTTCTACGCCGCCAAAGATTACCGTGAGCAAAAGCAGATCTTACCCTATTTCTTTTTATTCTCGAATCTTTTTATCAATAATCACATTGTTATTCAAGAAACTATAGGATGTTTGCTGGTTCGTTTCTTTTGTATATGTTCAAATATATCCCACAGCGTTAAAATATTTTTCACCCTACTGGATCGTCTTAGGTTTCAATGGATTAATTGTGTGCACGTAGATGTGTTGGTTAGCAGCAAATTGGGTATTGATTAAAACGAAAGAGGGGTGAAATAAAAAGTTAATCAATTGAATTGCTTACCATAGTTAATAATAAGGGAATATTTGTTTCATCAATAATTGACACCATTGATTATAATTAAATTGTATCCTTTAATTGAACCGGGAAAATATTGTGGATAAATAGACTGTTATATAAGTAGACTGTTTAATTGTGGGACGTGCATTCATATTATATCCGATGACAATTCATCCATTGTTCGTACACGTACTCATAGGTTGAGTGCTCGTGTACTAATGTCTTCCACAAATTTTGGAGTTTCTCTCAGAGGAGTAGCTCCAGGCTCATTCATCTGTCATGAGTAGCTGACAAGAAAATGAGATTCGGTGGAGAAAAATCTAACTTTTGTGTAAATAGAATGTAATTTAAAGATTAAAATTCAACTTTAACATTTCAGCAAATATTGTTCTGATGTGTTATTATGAAATTATGAAAGTATATAGAAAGACGTAAATATATGAGAGAAATATATTGATCTATGGCTTCTACATATTTAGGTCTTTTCAATTTTTTCATATATCAACATTCATCCGATATGTCTTCAAGAATATTTATGAATAATTTTCTTCAAATCTATCATAATTACAATTTCACTTTTACCCTTTATCCAAAATCCAACCTGGAAAAAGAATAAGGATATTCACAGGTTCATCGTTGGCTAATATATTAAACTTTATTGTAATCTTATTCAGAAAAGTCTCATTAATTTCAAACACCTAAATCTAAACTGAGGCATGTTTAGTAACTTGATGCTCAAGCGTTTGTTTCAATTCATATACACACACGATAAAATATACTCTCACGTCAGTCTGCAATCGACTACATTTTCGTGCTTGCGTGCACAAACAGACACAAACATAAACAGTGTTATACACCAGGGCCGAACTAATTCACTCTCTTGTTTATCGAATAATTAATTGGATCTATATTTCCATCCAATATAAAAACAATATGAAAGCTGTAAATATTCATTGCCATTATTCAATATCAAATTATAAAAAATATGATTCATATTCCGTGAAAATCAATGTTATTATTTCATCCACGTATTTTAATTGGATTTCAATATTTTTTTCATGCATATCTATTTTTCATTAAAATTTACTAGTTCAATCATTTTAACTGTGAAATTTGTGTAAACGTTGATGACATGTCATCGTATGAAAAATATGAGAAAAAAAAAACCCCCCGGAAAGGAAAAAATAAATTTTATTTTGTCATATGTAGTAAAACCCCTGAGGGTTTCATTTGACAAGGGAGAATTGTAGTAAACAAAGGGGGATGTGTGGATGATGAGTGGTATGTTGTAGAGGAAAGAAGAGAGCAGCAGTCGAATGTGGCTCACAATTTCGAATGCGATATATGAAACTCTCTGGCGATGACGTTAATCACGGAAATAAAAAGAAAAAAAAAAATACTGCTAGAAAACAACGTACAGGATATATATGGTAATATTCTATGTTGTAGAAAAAAGCGAAATAAAGGCAAAGATATTGATTCAAATGGAAAGCGTTTGGTGGTTGGATGGTATCGACATTCACGATTGAATTTATAACGATTGGCCATTTAATTTTAACTTTTGCGAATTCCGTAGTGAATAGTAAATAGAATGATGGAAATAGGCAAATGGATATTGAACAATACAAGTGTTACTACACAGTAGAATTTTTCATATTAAGTTGAGAACATTTTTGTTCATAAGAGAGAATACTAAATAATGAATAGCACATAAATGAATTTGCACTCGTTAATAGTATACTGTTCTCTATGTTTAGGTGAAATAATAATTTAAGTAATTTACTCTGTTGAAATATGAGCAAAAGCCAATATGAGATAGCAGCAAAATAAAAATTCGCAGTTATATATGAGTACTAAATACTGTTCGTTGTGGTGTTACATGAGAACTCACAATGGAGAGGTAGACTGGTGAAGGATGATGTTTAGGAATTGGATATTTGAAAATCTGGTTACGATAGTGTTAATGTAATGGGAGAAAGGTTCAATTTCAGTACTATGTCCCATTTCATCAGTCACGCTCTAGTCTCATTATCATGCGGTGTCAAGCGACGCAAAAGCTCCATTAATATATAATTCTATTACAAAATTGATGAAATATTATATGGAGGTCAATGACAATGAACTGAATTTTACCAATAAAATATCAATTATATTTATTAATCTTTTTCTTTTAAAACATATTCTTGTAAAATAATGATTTTTGTTCATTTTAATGTTATCACTTTGAGGTAGCATCATATAGCAAATAAAAAATTGAACGTAGATTTGTGTGATGTTATATGACCCAAATTGTTATTTTGAAACAAGAATTGTTATGGCAGTTATCGATGACTTTCTTCGAGTAAAATCTGATTGGAAATTAACTCTTAAATATTGGACCATGAGAGAGAAAAGTTTTTTGTGAATGTAATATAAACGAAGTGCTAACTTAATACTTTCAAAGTTATTGATGTGCTTGACATTGGCTATTCTCTTTTTTTATTTAAATTTTTCTCAACTATTGCAAAGCTCTAAGTTGTATCCATCCAATATTCTGAGATGAACGATCTTCAAACACCTGTTCAAAGTATCCAGCAACCGGAAACGGAAGTCATGAGGTATATAGAAAGGAGAGCTCTGGTAACAAATCGATATTTCGTGCACGCTCAACTCACTCGGACACTGTATAAAGTAACTCTTAACATGTAAACACTCATATATACAAACCTTCTCACACTGATAAAACACCTTGATGTTGTGGAATATCCAGTTATATTCTATAAGGTTGAGGAACTTTCGTGCTGAGGTAGCATAATTTCCAACAGCTGATGATTGTAGATATGCCAAAATTAATAGACACCCATCGTTTTCATGTCTGATAGGCAAATTCTCAGGTTTCCTATAAAAACGCAATGTTCTTTATTTATTCCCAATTTTCATTTCATGTTTTACCTTTGGTTGAGGTAGTTGAAAAGAACAAGAATTTCATTCGTTGATATAATATTCAACACAATATTTTCTGAAAAACAAAATGAAATACAAAGTGATGAGAATTCTCGAGCGAAATATTATTGAATTAAAAAAATATACTTGGAAAACGAATGCAAATTTATTTCATAGTGACACATCAATGTGTGTAAATATTACACTATTCTCATTTGCATCAAATGCACACTGGAAACGCATACATTTGTGCACATTCACGTTGGAATAATATTATTGTATGGGCTTTTGGTGGATCCATTACCATGAACAATTTAGCCTGTAACAGATAGGTCACACACCATCAAGAAGAAACAAAAATACAGGGGAAATAGAATATATGAGATCCCATGGAGAACATTTTCATCCTTATGCTCGACCCCTGTGCCCAATTTTGGTACTTTTTTTCGCCTTTTTTTCCCCTCACATTTATATTTATTTTCCTATTCACCCTACGCAACATTCCTTCTAAAAATATTTATGTTTTCCAAGATAAGTGTATCTTGGAGAAAAAAAAAAGCAATAAAAAATGTATAAACCACTTCAACACTTTTATTTTTGCCCTTTTTTTTTCTTAACCCACACTTGTTCATATATTATAGAATATTTCGTAATAATGGTTGGAAATACGCACACACACACACACTTGATTTGTCTATATTGAACGTGTAAGCAATTTGTCAGTCGCCATAAAAAAAAGAATATATAAAAGTATATATATCGTTAAATCGTGATATTTTTTTTCGATACCATTTAGACATGATATAATAATTTATTGCTTAGAACATCATAAAAAATAAGTAATCCAATATTTTATATTATCGTTGAGTTTGTAGATTAAAATATCAACAATATTCTACTCAAATATCAATATTTATATTTACTCCCAATCTTAAATTATTAATTTTAATACCAATCATATATTGCATTAATAAATTCGATGAAGGATGAATTAATTTCACGTCACGATTTCCTGTATGCTTGTAGCATCCGCACATTCATTACGACTGTACACCTATGTATGTGTATGAAAGTGTTTGGCAGGCGTAAGTGGTAACCGATAATTACGAACAGTGTTCGATAGAAGTTCGTTAGTATTAACAAGAACGTACTATACCCACATGAATTTATTCGGAAAAAATGAAATAAAAGAAGTTGAAACAAAATATACATCAGTATGTCGTGTGGGATAGGATTGCGGAGTCATTTGCAGCTTCATTAAAAACTGCCCATTACTATATAGTCAGAGTGGACTGTAATTTAGCAATTTTCATCTCTGTATCATTATCAGAGTGCTTTGAAAAACGAATTTTTACTTTCAGAACACATCACGTTTATCTCTCATGAATTATGGATAGAAAAAATTTTGTACAACATTTTAGCATGATTAAACAATAGTCAGAGGTAGTGCATAAAGGTTTTATTAATAGTTATTGTGTTCTATTGAGCTTTAGAATTATAGTATTTCCATCTTTGGCCTTGTATATCTGCATGAAATAATTGATTATTGATGTGATTGAATTTGAATTGAAAATGAGAATAATGTATAATGTTTTCGTAGTTTGTAATTAAAACATTCAAGTGTACACAGAATGTCGTCATTTGGTTCTGGCATTTCCTTTCATATAAAAGAAATTATGATAGCAGACAAACCGATGATTAAAAAAAAATATAGAGAAAATTGAATATCAATGGAAATGTTAGGGAATATTATGCAGGGCATATTCAAATGAAATATCAGTTATAAAAGATATCAACTTGTGAAAAATTGAGTCTCACTCAAGAACAAAAACACTTATTTGGCGTATTTGAAAAATATATCTCTATATTGTAGGAATTGTTGCAAAATATTAAAAAGTAGATAAATAATTAATGATCCCCACTAAAATTTCTACATAATATAAGAATCCAATATGTCATCATTCAATATCATTAGCGACCATTACAAACTGAGCATGCATACATTTCTTTTATAATTCTCTGTAAAAAAGTCAAACTTGAATAAATCATATCAACGTTTTCCACCACTCTGTTATACATACGCGCATAAAATATGGAAAAACTGGCATATTCCATATTCATATTATGTATTTTTTACGAATTTTTAAAAGTTAAACTTGCTTCTAACAATTTCATCCTTTAAAAAAAAAAATATGAATATGTATTTACTTAAAATTGCGAGGACAAATATAATAGTAATAATAATATCCGAATTTAAATATTAAAAATTCATTGAATAATGATCGTGGTTGCATGACTAGTAATTTCCAATACCTCTACAGGCATTGATGAACATACATCAGAGATCAAAGACTTCGATACAAACAAGAGTGTACGGCAACGGACGTTGTCCATCAGGATGAGATTCCAATATATGATGGGACGGATTTAATTAGTGGGCAAGCGCGTGTCGGACGGTTAACGAGTCTGAGTATATATTGGTTAGACTTTCCCGCGAGCCTGTGTGGGCATGTGTGTGTGTGTGTTAAAGGTCTCGGTCACAAAATCACCTCTAGTTGTCCGCACCCTTTATGGTTGCCTCTATATCATCAATGACTCACCCCCATTGCCCGAAAACCTCTGCAAACTCAATAATATATCCGTCCCTTAGTAAAATGAATATATAGTACATACATAGAGATGTATTTGTGTGAGTATACATATATTATAGGCTGGTACAATTTTCGACCACACGTTTTCCCCATCAGTGACTATTGTCAGTCAATGTTCAAACACCCACAACCAATTTTCAGTGGCTTGATAAACGTGCCAATACAGGTTACGACTAAATTTACATTTAACAATCATCCTAATCAATAACTTGAATAATTCAATGACTAAATATGTTTGAAAGTTCTATTTACCATTTTCTTTGACTTATTATCATCAATTGGAAATTTTGAGATAAAAGATGAATAACTTTTTTGTATATTCAATTATGATTTTCTCTATTTTTCGGTTAATACTTTGACTCCAAAGCAATAACTAATGATAAATAATTGCATTAATATAATAATAATTGTCTGGATTCATTGATAATTTTTGTTCGTTCTTGAGTGAACGCTTCGATTTCAAATTGTGAACGAAAAATTCAACATATTGAGATTAAACTTGAAGTTCCAATTTTTTTGCAAGTTTTAATTTTTTTCTCGCACTCTTCTCTCTATATCGCAAATAATTATGAGTGTTTAATCATTTTTGATTAGTATATTCTTCTTCCAGACTGAGCAACTTATGAATTGCGAAAAATAAGCATGAATTTGATCAATTGCGTACAGAGATGTACGTGATGAAAAATACAGGTTGCTTCACATCCATGTACTCTTCTATCGGGAGGATTAGATAGTGCTTTTTCTGAGGGTTGAAGAGTTCAAATTGATACGAGTCCTCATTGCTAAACCAAGTGATTTATTATGTAGTCACTTCGAAGACACTTTAAAACGTTTCACATGTCAATCGTGTATCAGGAACATAATATATTTGTCAGTGTTTGAAAAGAGACTATAATGGTAGAGATAAGGAATAAAACGTTCTGAATATTCTAGACAATTTACAGTACTTCAGTTACTGCACTTCAGTTCATCTCTAATCTAGAATAATGGAATAAGTTTTAGTACTATAATCGTTTAAGTATATTTGTGACAGTCACATTTTTTTTATTCAGATAACTTAAACTTTTCATCAGTTTATTCTCAAGATGAGTGATGTGGGGTCATGTAGACCTTTTCTATTTTTTTTTTTAAGCGTTAGAGAATTATTGGTTTTTTTTTTCTTTTCACTACAACTCACCATCATATAGTAAAAATGTTTGATTTATATTTGATACGCCAGATATGTCATGATATTCATATTAACGTTATTGTTATAAATACAGTATTCAGATTTTTTGTATTTACATTTCAAAAAATCCCAAATTAATTCAATTTTCTTGAGGAATAACTGTGCTGTATATTCCTCCCATTCTCATTGTTGGATATCTATATAGAAATTGCACCATTATATAGCTTTTTATTGGACCCAGGGAAATTATATATTCAATAATACAATTCTATTCAATTTTACTATTTTCCTGAAATGCTTCATTTTTAATCATATAACGTGAAAACCATTTATTGCGAATTCAATTTCACTCGCGGATCCATTTTGATTGACCGATAGGATATTGATAAGAACAAAATTTTGCTAGAAAAAACAAATTAGAGGAGAAATAATTGCACATATTCTGCATCAGAATCAGTACGACTCTAGTGTGTCATTGAATGTGGCCAGAAGTATGTTCTTTTTCTGTTTAATTATCCAATACTACAATAAATTCAATCATTCACTTACGATAAAATTTTATTTATTAGCTTCAAAAAAGGTTTGTACATTTTACCAAGTAAAAATTAATAGCTTTCATGATGAATTAATGTGGAAATTACTTGAATCAATCTCGCTTCATATGCATTACCAATTTCCAGCATAATTTCGATAACTCTAATAATTTATTTCCATCAAATCCACTTATTCAACAACAAAACTCAACTTAATACCTGCAAAATAAGTCTCGACAATTTTATCTAAAAGAACTTTACAGTTCTCAAGTGATATTGATCTAAAAATCTGGAGTTCAATCTGACCGCATGTGCACTATAAAATTCGCCGAGGAAGTGTGCACTCAAGAGATTAAACCAGAAAGAAAAGTGTGAATTGAAGATTAATATAAAGCATTTCGGACATTTTCAGATTGATGGGATAGTGTAAATTTTATTTATTTATCTTTCTTTTTTATTTCAAACTTCAACACAACATCACGTGAAGAAGAAGTTTATTTGCGTCTGGCCGAAACGAAACTACTCTACTTTTGCTCCTTCACATGCAGAAGCCACAGAGAGCAGCTTCCTTAAACATATATACCGATCTTTTGTGTATATTTGTGTATATGTATATGTTATGTGCTCGTTGAAGCATAGAGAAGTTGGAATCACATCTAAAAATAGAGCGTCTCAGATCTGGTATACATAGCAAAAAGAAAAAGTGAGTGAGGAAGAAGCGTATCAGTATGTGTGTTTCGAACTTATACTCGCCTGCTCAAACGTGTCAGTATGGAGAAAATACAAGAATACACACACGCACACACATCCACATGTATATACACTAGCAAATTTTTTTCCACAATTGTGTATGGAAAAAGGAGTTGAGAGATAGGTGAGTTGAAAAGAGGGTAGCAGTAAAGGAGAAAGGGCAGAAGAGAGATAAAACGTCTTGTCATTTTAAACCGTGGATTTCGTGACCAGAATGTGCCACACGGACTTACCTCGAGATGACAGAAAAGGGGACCATGAAGTGGCTTGAGTTGAAGGGAGAAAGAATAAAGAGACGGAAGAAAAAAGGAAATAAACAAAAGGAAAAAAGAAGAAATAAAGTAATGTGAAGAAAAAGAGATACATGACACTCCAAGATCTTTTAATGTCGCTGAAAACAGACATTATATTTGTTTTATATCATCCAACTGTTATGAAGGAAAAACTCACGACTTTATTTTTATTAACTTTTTCTTCCAGAGGTTGGAAATAAAATGGAGGAAAAGAAAAATAATAATAATAACAAATGTGAAGTGAATGTAAAAAAGAACAAATTCTCTATTTCTTTTCATTTTTTTGTTGCAGTTACTGAGCTCTATTGTTGTTGTGGGTGGAACAAATGTGGCTGGCGCATTGACACATCACCCCAGAGAATTGGCGCAAAGACAGGCATTTCTAGAAACTCGACAATGTGTTGAAGCTCGATTAACCACTCAACGAGAAAATCAGCAACAGGTATATAAAAATAAATACACATGTACGTTAAAAATAATGTGAAGCAAAATGGCAGCACCATTTTCTTGACAACAATGGTTCTTGAAAGCATTTTATGTACCAACAAAAAAGTCTTTTTTGTCTTATATTCACGCAGAAGAAAATAAGTAATACTGTGTGATTTCAATTTGATTCAATTAGCTTGAGAAATATATAATAACATCTAATCAAATGCAATGGAATAATTTGAGATCCAAATTAAATTTAAAAATATTTTCCGAGTCAGATATGATCAGATGAAACCAAATCCAATTTTCTCAAAATAAAAATCTCATCTTATCCAATAAGATCGAATTAGATCAACACAGATCTAATCATTTGTTCTCAAGTAATTTTAAAAATAATTTATTATCTATGCATACTTCTATTCTTCACTTTACATACTTTTTCATGATAAAAATTCGATCAAGCATCTTTTTATGGCGCTGTACACTACAGAACCTTTTGTGTTGCTTTATTGAATGAGAATTATATATAAAAACTTGGTTGGAATAAATTTCTTATCCAATATAGTTTCCCATTGGCCATTGTCGTACGAATGATATCAATTTAATCAAGAATTGTATTATATATACAGATATAATAAAAAATTTTTTTTTCCTTCATAAAACCCCTCAAGGCATCACATTATCTTGAATATTATTCACGTCTACTTGTGTGTATGCCAAATGGAAATTATTCTGTACGAATGGAAATATTAATTGACATTCAATAATCTCAACGTCAGACATATTGCATAATAAATCTCTTAGAATATTTCATCACAAATAATTAATACATCGATAAAATATTCTATTCATAATGATTATTAGTAGCATTCACTAAACACCACAATTGTTTTATAATAAAATAATTCTACCATGTACAAAGTGAGTACATTTGTGTGAATGCTATATCGTCCTGAGTGCTGTTAAATCATTAAATAATTATCTTATAATCTACATTTGTATCAAATGCACTCAAATATTAATTTATATGAATGATAATAATTATTCAGATTATTACGATCAACGAAATGGTATATCAATAAACATTGCAATTTAATGTTGTGTTGTTAGGTGTTGAGTGAAAATATCATCTCTCATAAATTATTTATTATTCAATTGACGCGATGACGCAGGAGGAAGCGAGATCAAGAGGAATGAAAAAGGGGCAGGGAGGGCGAGTGAGATAGGGGAAAGTTATACATATGCATGAGGATTATACGATCCCATGCGCGACAAATTAACTTTAGAATCGGATCAAAGTATAATTATAAAAGGGATTTTAACCCAGGTATTTTACAAAGTTTCAGTGAAAATATTCCACTCTTGCACTGTATTGACTTTCATAATAAAATTATAAAAATATATTATATATTCAATATCATAATTTTAGATATATTTTCTCAATAATAAAATTGCACTATCTACATGTGTAATATATATTTGCATATCTTTATGTGTATGTACACATGTATGTGCTGATCATGCATGCCATTTCCGCATGTATATTGTCTCCGTAAGCACAGCGAAATGTTGACGGACATAACTACTTGAATGTAGCGTACTTAAATGCAATTGTCAATGTCAACGTATTCAGTTCTGTACATTTACCAAATTTAATGTACATCAATATTGTATATATGTATATCTAAATATACAAATGACCATTACCATGGTAGATATGCGAACAATAATTCGAAATTAATTCAAGATAGAATTTTGCACTATATACAAGAAAATATGGAATATACATTAATGTAACAAATTATAACTAGCAAGGAGTTACTCTGATCTATACGCCTTACAAATAATCTTAGAATTACAATTGAAAAATTTTTCTATCGTCCTATCGTAATTATAATTGTGAATTGGAGATTAATTATTTGTAACATGTTATATATTTTGGGAAAATAATAATCATCTTGATTTTCACAATTCCTATAATTCTAAGGGTCGATATAACCTGCACTACTAAAGTACTATTTCTTTGAAGGTACTATCTTCACATGAATGTCATCACCAAAAAATAATTGAAAAAAATATTCCAATTGTAGTTTTGTAAACTCCATAAACTTCCAACTGAAGAATATTTTTGTGATATATATTTTTTTTCTTCTGAACTCCTGGAAAATTAAATGCAAATGGAAATATCAAATAGTATAACGATGACTATCTTATATTGCTGAGGTTGAATTACATTGTATTTGCATATGCACAAAATCTCACGTATGTGCAATATCGTACTCAACTTGAAATGCCAGTTTCCTTCAATCCTCTCGCATTCTCCCACCTTGTAGATATGTGTATAAATATATATATATATATATATATATATGTACATTGAAGCCTTCATTATCTTCACTGGGCAACTCGCTCAGCTGCATCACTAGTGATCCCCTTAACGCTACAACTTGAGCGCACTATGAGGGATGACGAGAAAGAGAGAATTCCAAATGAATATGGTCAACGTCACAATTCATTGCGGTTGCTCGTAGACATGAAGGGTAGAAGATAGTACCTGTACATTTATAAATTTTAATATATCTCTGATGTATCAGTGGAATTATTGGCAAGACAGTTTTGATGTGAGGAGAGTAATTGGAATTAATTCTACTGCTAAATTTCTTCGTCACCCTGGACATTTAAATTATTTATTCATAGTAGACTAATTTGTATTTCATATTCATATGGAGTTGAGAAACTATATGATGCTATTTTTAAATGCAGAATATTTAGTAATGAAGACGAGAGGATCTAAAATTTGATTTGAATGATGAAAGGAAATCAAAGTGTATTTGATACAAATTTTTCCGAAGACACGTATAATATATGGCTGACAATATTGAGAGTGAATTAGTCACGGAAAAGCAATAACAATACCAGATATCCAGAACTATTCACTTTTTTCTCTTAAATTGATTGCATCATAAATTTCGCTTTGATATATAATGATAATTTTTATATTCATATCTTTCATATGAATATATTTAAAGGTGAAAAATATTTTATATTTTACAGGAAAGACTTCTTTTGAGCGTTTTGCCACGTCATGTAGCTGTGGAAATGAAGGCTGATATTGCAGGCAAGCCAAAGGATACTATGTTCCACAAGATCTACATTCAGAGGCATGAAAATGTCAGGTGAGCTTGATTGAAAAAAAGAAGTGAAATAAAAAATAATAATCAAATTTTTTCTCGCTTTTACTTAGTAGTATCCAGGTCAACGTTAAATTGTGAGTACAGAATTAAATGGAAAAGAAATAGAATGAACGAATAAGCAATTCAGAGGAGCTCTCTCATTTGGATGAAGGGACTCGCTTGTACACGAAGGGAATGCGTATAGAAATGATAGAATAATGTTTATCTCTATGGCTTTTTTTCCAACAGTATGAATTCATTCCAAATAATGAATGCATATTTACACGCGAATTCAATGACTCTCGTTTTTATTTGAAGTTTCTACGCAAAATCCCTTCATTTTTTCACAGTTTCACTACTCTATTTTCTAAATTCTAAATATTTTATTACTGAAGTGAAATTTTAATTCTCCATCAAAAACTCCATATACATTCTTTATAAATGTTTCGAAACAACTTATATACTCTTTCTCATAGTTTCCCAGTGCAATTTTCTGATAGACAAACCCCATAAGAACATTGCCCGACGGGCAAATGTCGAGTGTACATTTGTTGCGTAGCTGGCACGAAATCAAACATGAAGTCAATTGTTCTTTGAATACACCCGAGGTTTGACATTAAGTTTAATATTAGTTTCAACAAAATTGTTGAAATCATTGAAAGAAAAACGATTGTACTTAGATTTACAGAAGTATAATTTACATTCATAGTCGTTCGAATATAATTCATGAGAGCACGACAAACAAAAATAATATTAATGTAACATAAATTGCCACTGAAACACATTTTGTCGGAGAATCAATAAAATATCGCCGGAAATTTCTAATATTTCTTTTACACGCAGTGATCAGTTAGTGACATTTATAGGGCACATTATCGTGTTTTATATAAATGATAACAATCGTTAAAAAAAATTCACATAAAGATAAATTGGACGGTGAATAATGATAATAATAAAAATAATAATAACAATATATAATAAATATATAATCGTACTTAATATGACAATGTAATTTCTGTTACAGCATACTTTTTGCAGACATTTGTGGATTTACATCCCTATCGGATCAATGCACAGCTGAAGAACTCGTGAGACTGCTCAATGAACTTTTTGCTAGGTAAAATTAATTTTATCATTTTTTCTTATTCCCTCATTTTCGTCATTGAATCAAAGGTCACAATCCATCTTATTATGTACTTTCATTTCATAAATAAATAACGCACTGATTCCAACTTTTGTAATAAAACAAACGAAAGAGAAAAAGCGAAGAAAAATAAAGAGGCAAAACGAATAATCAATTAAATAACTTGACAATGTCGTAAGAAGAATTGTTAGAATAACCTTAAACGACAAGAGCTCATCTGCGACCTAAAAGTTGGAACAGAAGTGTCTATAAATACGACGGCAAAGAATTGTATCGTTTCTATATGATAAAGATGACAGAGAACAGAGAAAAAAATTCACAAAGTTTAATAGCAGATAAAACTCTTGATAGAACTGTGATTACTCCAAAAACTTTGACAAATCTACAAACAGAAAAATATACCAAGGACAATAATAACTTTATTATTCAATTTTTTTCGCCGTCCAAAAAAAGAAAAAATAAACAAGACGAACTATGAATAGAAATAGCTAAAAAATTTATATCCATACGTACATGCTACAAACAAAATAATACAAAAGACACAATATATTTCATGTGACAAGAATAATGGAATTAAAAAAAGCCCCGTATCAAACATCGCATAGTATTCTATAGAGACAAGGATTCAACAATGAAATACCCAAGGGGAGATAAACATGCGTATAAAATATTGAACTCGTCTTGTTTTTCAAATGCGATTATAAATAAAATAATAATCCAGTGGCTCAATATACCTTCACATAACTCAATATATTTCTCTCCACTGGACACCAAATACCTGTTGTATATTGTATGAAAAAGTGTCACAGTGAATGGGAACAGATTGCGTCAGTATTGATGATACTCCAAGCTCGATCATTTATGCATACCCATATCCATATACATATAAATACGTGCCAGGGATTTGTGACAGAAAAATAATTTATCTGAAACCATACAATATATATTTCTATCACATTTTCGTTGTTTAATTGAATACACAATAATTTTCATCAGAATAACAGGGGAAGGGAGAGGATGAGAGAGTGAAAGAGAGAGATGCTGCAAAAAATTAAATCAGACTCCACCTACGTGAATAATTTGTCTCATAAGTAATTCTACAAATGAATTATTTCATTGTGGATTGTTTGAAAAATAATAGATGGAGGAAACGAATATTATATTTCATCGTCAACGTTTACAATAATGTACGAGAGGAACAAAAGAAAAATATTTGTTTAATGAAATGCAGTAATAATGAACAAACATGGAGGCATCCGCTTTACATTAGTTCAACTATTATTATGTATGAACTTTAACGTCAAGTATTTCCACACCGTTCGTACGTTTTTCTCGTCAAATAACGATGTTGACAACAAAGACACGATGAGAAGAACGTGAAGTTGATATAGCTGTGGAATTGAATGGAGAAATATGAATTCATGGTACGATTACTTGGTACATCAACACCATCAGCAGTGGTAGCATCAGATGAAAAAGAAACAAGCAAATAAAAAATATTGGAGAGAAAAATTGAAGATTGTTTTTCATATGAAAATATGAATGGAACTCGGCGGTATTATACTGATAATATTATCAATAAAATTCAATTGATATTTATTTCTCTGATTCATATTTCTTCTTTCACTGAGAGATGAAAAAAAAAATGTAATTTCTTAATATTGAGGAATATGTCACGACACAATTGATGCAATTGATTCTCGAAGCCTAACAACAAGATGAAAAGGAAAATTGAAAGAATAATATAAAATATAGGTGGAGAAAATTTATATTTGTTCATCGCTTTTTTTTTTTCACAATTTCCTTCAAAGAATTCAAGATAATTGAGTCAATGAAACGACATGACTAACGTGGAATAAAAAAATTATTTCCCTTTTTTATTTTCATCTGAAAATCTCTCGTAAATATGATTTACAAAATATTCATGCATAATTCAACATCGACTTATGGGTACATAAAATCCTTTTTACGGGTTTACACAATATTCTATTCATCATCGCTATTCACTGTATGGATAATGAGTATCTTCCGTGTTAACCCTGGAAGTCTACTCGTTCCACACGGTAAAACAATTTATCCAACAATATTAATCCAACATTGAATTAGGAGACAAAAAAGAACACCAAATAATTTTCCATTATGAAGCTTCCTGCGCTAAAATTGAACATGATAACTAATTTATTAAAAAAAAAAAAACTGTTCTAGAAAGTTAATTCAATTTTATCATACCTATGGAAGAAGAATCCAAATCCTTTGAAAGAAACACAATGCGTGTATTCCAATTGATTTCATACATTCTCTTGTAGGTGCACAAAAAATATCAGGAAAATAATATTTTTTTCTCTATTTATTTTTTTCTCCGATTTTTTTTATTTCTATACGCTTTTGATATCACGAACTACCACCGCGTCTGCAATACTCCGTTCTATTATTGGTATCGTTTTTTTTTTTGCTTTCCTTATTCTTCCCTACCAGATTCTTGTTCCACATTGGTTTTTTTTTTTTTTTTATTGATGATTCGCACCATAAAAAAACTAATTCTCAATCAATATCAGTCCGATGATATTTCGTGGTACCCTATAACATTTACTTCCCCACTTTTATTTCTTTTTTTTTTTCTATACTTTTTTCTATTTCATATCACCAGATGCTTCAAACGTTGATATTTCGATGAGACCTTGCGCAAATCGACAAGCAATTACAAGGAATTCCAGGTCAATTTGAACTAATCTATCTTGTCTTGTTGAGATAGGGGTTGTTGCGTCTGTATATACCAGACGCTATCCGGCTTTCTAAAGTCACTTGTGTGGCATATCGACAACCGCACACGTACGAGTATATTGATAATTTCCTATCATAATAAACAATATCGTGAAAGGTGTCAAAAACTAACTCATCAAGCGTAGGCAGCCTCCATTGTATATTGAGATAATCAGAAGATGGATATATTGATAGCTCAACGAAATATAATAATAGCCTTGTTGTTTGTTCATACCAAACTTTCATTTCAATTATAATCAATAAAAGAACCTCGATTTTTTTTCCTCTCAACATTATTGAAACATTAAAATGGAACAATTTAAATTTGATATAATTTAATTAGAATAGTTAATCGAGTGAACGTGTATGAATACGAAATTAATGAACGTTATCGTATTTATTCATGATTTATAATTGATTATTATTGATAGCAATATTAATTTTGTTTCAGATTTGATCGTCTCGCTGCAGAACACTATTGTTTGAGAATAAAACTACTCGGTGATTGTTATTATTGTGTATCAGGGTTGCCTGAACCTCGACCAGATCATGCTCACTGCTGCGTTGAAATGGGATTGGATATGATCGATGCAATTACGTAAGTTTACATAATATATGAAAATGGAACACAAAAACAATGTATAAATATTTGAATACGGAAAATTAATTGTGTATAATAACAATTTTCATCAGTGAAACTAGCTTCGAGTTTAAACTTTAATTCGTACTTTAAAATCATTGCTGCTAATTGATTTTCATAATATATGAAACATTAGTGTATATAATTGTGGTGAATTTAATTCACAGTTGAAAACTTCAACTAGTTATGAAAAGCCACACACCAACTTACTCAAAATAATCGTCGACAATGCTTCAACAAATACTCATGCTATGTTCTCATTTTCAGCATATTGTTCACATATTCAACGTCATATACACACATGCACAATTCTTTCCTTTCTCTTTCCGTTCTGCATTTTGCTGATAGCCCATCATTATTTGCACACAAAAATACGGGAATTTACAATGTTCAGAGTGTTACCAACAGTGAGGAATATTCAAAAATGATGCGTCGATCTCTGTATTATGGCAATGGAACACCAGTGATTATCCAAGTGTTTCTAATATCACAGAAGGACGAATGTAGAATGCACAATAACAGTTATTGGTATAGAAAAGTTTGAGGAAACAATGTGTACTGAAAAAAAAAAAATCGGACAGTCGATTATTTCCCATCCTTTACGTTAAGAAGACATGGGAAAAAATACAGCCCCAATGATGAGGATAAACCATACTATTTTTTACGGACAAAAAGCGTGTTCATTAATTCTCTTTGTCTCCATACCGTTGTCTTTTTTATTTACTATGGAGTTGCACAAAACACAAAACGAGATTCCATATGCTTGTATTTTTTTTTTAGATGCCTCGCTATACTCGTTAGTTGATTTTCCTCTTTTACTTCATTTAAATGCTGAACACTCTTCAAAAAATAATGAAATTGATACAAGCGGTGAAAAAAAAAAAAAAAATCTTCAGCAAACATGAGAAAAATAGTTAATTGGTTGTGGGAAGATTCACGAGGTAAAAATAAATTACGGACAGAATAATTATACACTGCAGGAATACTCACGTATTTACCTATATTACGTAATTTAATACAAGCATGAAATATATCTGGTGAAAAAAAATTATTCATTGTCATGTCATCAGATGTTATTTTCACTCATCAGAAAATTATTCACATTGGCATGTTATTTTCCACCACAATATTTTCCATTCTCTGAATTTTCAGTCCACTACATTGTTGCAATTTCCTAAAACTCATTGTTCTCGTTTATACAATGAACGAATTGATAATGAAGAGAGATAGAAAAAATGAGAAAATTAAAAAATTCAAAAAATTATATAGGCCATATTTAATCTGGGTATTGACGCGCGTATAGTATGCCCCAGGATTATCATCATGAATCGGCTCTCCAGAGAATCCCAATTTTCCGTTGCCGTATCGATACTTTATCATATATACCTATTCTTCATCATATTGCATATGAAATTCATCATGTATTAATATTGAAATGTTGTATTATTATTCGTTCATATGTTCAATGAACGATTGCAATTAATAAATACACATGCAACAATCAATCAATGCTTAATTTAATGGTGAAACAAAATGTAAATATTAATGAATATATATAAAATTGTTTACAGACTCGTTCGTGAAGTGATGGCAGTGAATGTCAATATGCGAGTGGGTATTCATACTGGTAGAGTTCATTGTGGTGTGCTTGGCTTACGAAAATGGCAATTTGATGTTTGGAGTAATGACGTGACATTGGCAAATTATATGGAAAGTGGTGGTATACCTGGTCGTGTACATATTACCAAAGAAACATTGGATTGTCTTGGTAATGATTATGAAGTTGAGGAGGGACATGGTGGTGAAAGGAATTCTTACTTGAAGGATCACAATATTGAGACATATCTGATTGTACCCGGTGATACATTCAACGATAATGTAACGAGTCCAACTATAAAAAAAGGGTACTCTGCGAATGGCAGTGTCTCCAAGGAGATGAGAGTTATGGGTCATGGATCACAACATGGCAAACAGGCCAAGTAAGTTCGTTCACTCGCGTGATGATAAATTATTCATAGAATCGCGTTCAATAGACATAGAAAAAAGGAAAAGGTTGATATTAATATATTCGTATTTTTAATAGAAATAATTTGAATAAATTAATTTGTAGAATGGGTTTTGGTGATACAGTTGAGTGTGAGAAAGATCCTGAGGATGAAGTTAACGAGTATTTGATGAGGGCCATTGATGCCAGGAGCATAGACAGACTTCGTGCTGAACATTGTACACCATTTATTTTAACATTTCGTCGACCTGACATTGAAGAAAAGGTAGAGATAAAGTGAAATAAAATATCACTGGCTATGAAGAAGACTTTAAAAAGCTTATTACTCATTAGTATATTTTTTAATTGTTATTAATTGAATTGTATTTGGTGCAACTCTACTGAAACATGGCTTCATCAATATTGTGGTGTATAAAGCCAATTATTTATAGCTTGAAAATAGAATTTAATTGCTGTGTATATTGATTTAAATACTGTTTGTTAATTTGAATCACGAATTTTTGGCTCAAGGGAGTTGTCTGGTATAGACCCATTGGAAATCAATAGTTTTATGAGATTCTTCGCAATTATCGAACATTTGTCCAAGTTTACATGATACTTTTCTATTTTCAATTCTCTTTGGACATAAATCGACGTCGAAGTCATTTCCACGATGCAGTCTTTCATCTTAAGTTTGGATCCGGAGTAAAAACCAATCTATTCTGGAGGGTATAAATTTTCGGGGCACTTCACCATCAAATTCTTGAATGAAAAATCGCCATTATCAATATGATTACACACCAAACTTCAATTTTATTTGGTTTTCGTGTCATTGTACTCCTTGATTCATTTTTCAATTGAAAATTGATTATTATTCTGTGATTTCAGGAAGATATTCATTAAACACAAAAGAAAACGATAAAATCATTTGTTTTCTTATTTACTAAAATTTCAGAAAATCAGTATCTCTAATGGTCTAAACCGGGCAGCCCTTTTTCAGGAACCTGATTTCAATCCTCCATTTCCGTTCGCATTGGCCAATAGATAACTCACTACGATTTCTGATATTGAATAAAATTTGTAATGAGAAAAATTCGAAACTTAAAATCCTCCCAAAGCTATTTCTGTTTACTACATAAATAGTCGAATATATTGAGAAATTTCATGTTCAATATCAAGCTTATAAATATATACAGTGATTCATTCACTGTACAAATTATCGTCTACGTACCACATCATTACGATGTAATTGCATTGAATACAATTGAATAAACATGAATAGATAGAAATTCGAAAGCTCATACATTATTCGTAATAATTATTTTCAGTATTCGCGTGAACGTGATCGTATGCTATCAGCATATTTCGTCTGTTCCGGATTTGTTTATGTCATCATTGTCACAGCAATTGCTATCACATTGTCTGGGTATGTAAATATAAATAATGCACACTATATTCTTCACTGTTATAGATGAAGTCACGTAATGTGTATCTTTTTTTTTTTTGCATAATAAAACACGTAGATTTTCATCATCTCTATCGTCACGTATGTGTATCAGATATTTCTCCGTGGAATCCAATATATTTCACATTACGAATGGTCGGAATACACGATGAGATATATTGTTACATATATTCACTATCGATTTATTCATGCGCTATGAAATGATATAGATTCTTAAATTTTTTCCATCAATTTTTTCTATTTTTAGGAGTGTCTATTTTTACACGTGCACCGCAGTCAGTCTCCTCATTATTGGTCTCATCAATGGTATCCTATTGACTGAAAGAAATGAGGTATATTATAATGTAGTTCGCTTTTCTATATACAATTTTTTAAATGAAGAAAAAAAAAAAGAATATAACTCCACAACCATAATATGCATTACTTTTATGAAACTTTGATGTAGTCACATGCGCGAAACTTGATATCAGAATTCTTCGATGAAATTGCTTTCGATCGAAAAATAGAAGAGAAAAAGTTACGAATGTAAAGAGAAAAAAAAATAGTAATAATTCAATTCCACATATATGTATATTCAACTGTATACTTTCTTCTATCTGCAGACGGTGCCGCAGTCGATAAGGAATGTTGCCATAGCCGTATTTGAGAATAGGATGGTTGCACAGAGCATAGCTTCAATCGTGGTCTTCCTCACCTTTATAACCATCTTGTCTCCATTGGTACGAGAGACAATAAAATGTTCACTATGTATAAAACATTCTCGTTTCTTTTTATCATCATATATCTCTTACACTATACTCTCTCATGAAGAAACATGATGCTGTTATTCCTTCTATTTTTGACTCTTCTTACATTTCATTCTATGTTATTTTTAATGTGTCAGATAACATTGGACAACAGTGATGTCTGTAACAATAACACTTTATTCACCAAGTCTCAAGACAATTCTACAGTGATGGTCCAGAGTATTCCAGTAGTTCCAGAAACATGCTACTACACACTATTCGCAGACGTAAGTGCAAATGGAATCAAAAAAATTTGTAATAAGAATGTAGAAAATAAAATAATAATTGGTAAAATTTTATTTTTCTGCATTAACACATATTTTTTCTAGCTTTTTCCAGTGTTGGTGATGTTGGTGATGGTCACATGTGCAGTCTATCAAATTCTCACATCAGTTTTCAAAGTGGCAGTGTTGAGTATAATTGTTGCATTCTACTTGGCTGTGAGCATTCATCAAGCTCTAAATGAGGAGGACATTGATCCAACTGGTAGATGGTTGGCAGGTATTCTTGTTGTATTCTTCATGGCATTTCTCATCGCTCATTCGCAACATACTGAGGCGACGTATCGGTTAGATTTCTTATGGAAATTGCAAGCAACTGAGGAGAAAGAGGAGATGGAACATTTGAAAGCGTACAATCAAAAATTGCTTGCAAATATTTTGCCCGAACATGTCGCTGCACATTTCCTTTCTACCGTAAATTCTGACGTAAGCAACTACGAATGTATTTATTCATTTTTCTGAACAATTTATTGAGTAATTATGTTTCTTGATTTATGTAGAATATTACACAGAGTTACTTGCAGGAACTTTATCATGAGCAATGTGACTTTGTATGCATCATGTTTGCATCGATTCCAAACTTCTCCGAGTTCTATGTTGAGCTAGAAGCAAATAATGAAGGCGTAGAATGTTTGAGACTTTTGAATGAGATAATTGCTGACTTTGATGAAATTCTTGCGGAGGATAATTTCAAATATATTGAGAAGATCAAAAGCACAGGAGCTACGTACATGGCAGCATCAGGTTTGTTGAGAAATATTTATCAATGATTTTTTTTTTCTCTCACCATCAATGTTCAATTAATTTTTTTATATTTTATCTTGTTCAGGTTTGACGAGAAATGCATGTGATATGAAAGACTTCAAGCATGTGACAGCAATGGCAGATTATGCATTGAGAATCCGCGATCAATTATCTAATGTCAATGAGCACAGTTTCAATAATTTTCGTATGCGTGTGGGAATAAATATTGGACCAGTTGTTGCGGGTGTTATTGGCGCTAGAAAGCCACAATATGATATTTGGGGTAATGCCGTCAATGTTGCATCCAGAATGGACTCGACTGGTATTTTAGATGGTATTCAAGTGACACAAGAGGTCCGTGATATTCTCAGTGCCAAGGGCTATCCACTCACGTGTCGTGGTAGTATTCAGGTCAAGGGTAAGGGTAGCATGATTACTTATTTTCTTGATGGACCTGCGGATCCCACAAAAATGGCCACAATCCAAGAAAACGAATGTCAATTCAATAATGTTGATAACAAAATATCTTGAGCTGCTTCACACTGAAGTTAAAATACTGAGGTTGAAGCTCCAAATGGAGAAATTGAAAAATTTTTCCTCGATAAAAGAAATTGAGAAATTGTTTATTTGTTTTTTTATTATTTATTGAACGAGATAATAAATTTTTGTCTTACTCGCTTTCAATTAATGATGTTCGATATAGTAGCAGTATGTTCGTCCATGCAATCAAATCTTAAATGGCAAATATATATAAATATATATATATAGATCAGTTTGACGGAGAAAAAAAAGTTTAAGAGATGAGAAAAAAATGTTTAACACACTTTAATTTTAGAATGATGAATTTTTGCACTTGCGACTACGCACATTTTGCCTAAACTGGCCTTTTCAATTGATTGGTTTTTTATTCATTTATATTTTTGAAATAGAGCAAAAATTATTTATATATAACACTACATAACTATACATTTATTATACTCCTTGACGTGCTCATAAATTAAGTTAACATTTTTTAATATTTATATAACTGCCAAGTGTCATTTTGAATTGTGAATATGTCAGAAAAAAAAAGACCATTTTGGCACACATAGTGCTTTTGTGGACTTTGATGTAAACGATAGTAGATAATTGTAGTTCCTGTAGATTGGCCACTTTATCCATTTACAATATATATTATATTTTAGAAATAGAGATATCTTATTGTCGAGCGGTAAGAGATTAAAATTGCACGTGATATGAGCGTATGCTCTACAATATCGACGGCGGTTGTGATAAGGAAGAATAGCGATGAAATATACGATAAGAAAAAAGAAACACTTTTAATCGTAAACAATTTTGCCGTTGACGATTAATATCAACGATGAATGAGAGTGTCAGATCCTAAATCCGATTGAAGCGCTACATTATACCAAAGATGATATGATGTTATTTAACCACATGATGAATACGACAATTGATCGATATGAATATATACAGTCAAATCACGTTATGATCAACATTTTATGTCTTATTTGATTCGTCGAGTGTTATATATTTGTGCTGAGACAGAATCGTTGCTCACAATGTGATCTGAATATAATTCTAAGGTTCTTCTACCTACATAAAAATTGAAAGAAGATGTGAAGAAAGAAAAAAAAAAAGAAAGAACAAATATATTTAATCTTAAGATTTTTTGTGCACTCTCACTTAAAGACTCTATATACTGTCACTATCAAAAATACAGTATTAGTTCTTTATAGGCCTCTAAAAAAAATGACTTCTCATATAAAATGATAATAACGCACTTGGAAAATATTTAATTGTTAAAGAAGCATTTGTTTTTCTTAATAGAATAATGAATAATACATTCCATGTATAATCTCATATACTGTGTGGATAGAGCAAGAAGTTTATTAATTGGAAATATTTTCACGGTCTAAAATGATCTGATGATTATTTTCAAGTGTGTGATTCTAGTCATCGCAAAGAATTGTTGATACGCTAAACGAATGGTTAATGAATGAATATTAATGGGAGAAAATAAATATACAACGAAGTATAAGTTGGAAAGGAATTTTCCACACTTTCTATTCTCTGTTTATTATCTAAGTTTCATGAACGACCGCATTTATCCGGAGATAAATGGACCACAGAAAGATAGATAAAGAGCTATATCGTGCACAAGTGCAATCGTTGATTGAGAGAGAAGAAATGGAAAATTATCGTGACAATTCATATAGAAATGCGGATGATTTGATTTTGATTAAATTCGATTGAATTTATTTGACAAATTTATTATATCGTTTTGTTTGTAACTGGCAGGTCCAGAATGAATATACTTCTAAATGTACAATATGAAAAGTAAAGAAAGAAAAGGAAATGACAAGATTCAACTATTAAAAGTAAATATGTGATAAATAATTTAAAAAAACAAAAAATGTTAATATAAATGTATGTTATTGCAAGTTCATGTAAATTTTTAATTGACAGAGAAATATCTATTGACTATAATTCGAACGTGTGAAAAGTAATTTTGAAAGCAGAAGGAAAACAAAAAGGATATATAGTAGAATTATTAATCATTGCAAATCTACATTTATTTTATTGAATATACTTATCTAACGCCTGTGTAAACTCAAGTCAAATATAAATTCATATCACAAGGAAAAAATTACTGATAGAACACGCAAGAAATTAAAATTCCACTGGATGTTAACGAGGGATGAGAAAAAAAAATACGTAAAATCTATAAATGTATCAAGAGAATAGTATTTTGAATGTGAAAAAGAAATTATAATAATATAGATGAGAAAAAAAAAAATAGGCTGATGATTGTGACACAATCTTCAGCTGAAAAAACATTGCCCGAATCCATAGTCAATAATTGTTCCAAGCGATATAAAATTGCGTATATTCTATAGATATATTTATCATCTAATATATATATTAAATTTTGTGAATTTGATCATTTGAAATTATTTTATTTAAAAACATGAACGTATCTTCAATGGCCTAAAACGAAAATAACGCAGAGAATCTTCAATATATAAAATTGGCTTCAATGTGCAATGAAAATTAGAGGAAAAAAAAGAAAAAAAAAACAACAAGAAACAAATGCGTTTTCTCGACAAATACGTGAAATACATTTTTTGATTGAAATTGATTGTTTATTATTGTATTGTTTCATTTGTTAATATTTTATTATTCAATCCAAACATCCACTTCATACTATTCCAATTTTCTGTCAATACAAGTTTTATTATTCCTGCTACTTTCAGAATCGAGACCCTTCTATTCCATGTTGAACAAATGGAAAAAAAAATGACAATCCGGAACAGGTTCAACAACTTATCGCAGGTAGTTGAACCAGTTTAAACCTTTTTCTTCATATTTCGCAGCGAAGGGAACCAAGAAAAAATCGCGATCTTTCACTCCACTCTCGCTCTAACTTCTTCGCTATTTGTTCTGCTGTAGTTATTCATTTACCACATTTCAAATCGATAAGCGGTGAAAGAAAGTCACGTGGTTTAAAGGACGCACGCGCAGTGCTAACCCAGACGAAAATATGCATGCTCAAATGAACTAGTACTACACACACGTGCTGAATATACCGGAGAATCAGCATTATGAAATAATATCTCGTGGGCTTGTGGCCGCGTGGTTGGTTCTATGTGCATTTCGTCACAACAAATTCATGACAAGAGGTCAGAAAACAATACTTAATGAAATAATTAATTAAATTTGTTCAAGTGCACGTGTTTTATAATCAGTTTTGGTGAATTTTAAGATTAGACGCTTTGCATTGATGCCAGTTGTATAACTTGACATGCTGGCTGGTGTAATATACATAGATATACGAAAAAATTTAGAATGCATAGGGGACTCATTTTATAGCGCATCATTTGGCGTTCAAATATATTTTTGAACTCCATACATTCTCATAGAATACAAGAAATATCAACGATATACTATATATTAATAATAAATATTTCAATTCGAGAAATAATATTCTGGAATATAAAAACAATAAACATGATATTATCACAAATTAGCATGTGAATGATTAGAATCAATTCCGCAATATTTTCAGGACAAGAATCATGTTTCTTTTTTTATATTCCAATTTTTATCAGCACAATAATTATGAATAATTGTCAAATTATAGATAGTTGTGATGTCACTTTCATAAAACAATTTATATTTAATTATTATTGGTTTCTCTAATATTTTTTTATAAAGATGTACATTAAATAGTTATCAGAGCATGCAATTCAAGATATTACACAACAGTTTCTCTCGTGTATCTTGTTTCATACCATAGTACACACTTAGGCAATCACACTGTCCGATAAGAAATGAGTTTTATCAGCAAACGTCGAAATGTTGAAGACAGATTTGTTTGTTTTTTATTATTGTACCATATACACTTTATATGTATATGAAATATGAAACGTATCTGTATGTTCTCAGCTTGTGAATAAACTGATGAACTATGAGGTAGATATTGAATAACAAGAATGCTTATATGTTAAGTTGGCAAACCTCAAACATTCCGAATCAATGTGAATGTATGAACGATTAATCTTCAAGCAAATAAAATTATTTGTATCATGAATCTTGACGCAGAAACAGTTGTAAGTTAATAATCGAATTTTATATCATTAATTTGACTGCAAACCTCAGTTATATAATGGAAAAAATAGAAATATCTCTCAAAGGTCATACGGGAATATTGATGATTTGAAATATTATTCGAGAGACTTTTGAAATTATTTACGACATATATGGAATTAATTGAAATACTTATCTATGTGACAGGTTATCGGTGTGAATGAACATTCTTCACACCGAGTTTTACATAAATATTTTGGATGGATACATCATGTATCAGTGGAGCCTACTATGTGGCTCTACATGATGGCCTATATGACAACATCAGTAGTTGAACAAGCATTTTTTGTTTATAAAGCATGCCGCGTAAATCACGGCTTCTCTGAGGAAGTGTGCAAGAATATTAGTCAAAATAAGAATGTAAGCAGTGTTGTTCAAGTGAGTTACATTTATTAATCTCAATTTCAGTTAAGAATTTGATAAATTGAATAGGAAATAGAAAATAACAATTTCATTTGTTGAATTTCAGTTAACCGTTTCTGAATTTCATCAATGGAATAATATTGCCGGTCACCTAGTGCCAATCATTTTGGCACTTTATTTTGGTAATTGGAGTGACAGACGTGGTCGGAAGTTGCCACTTATCATTGGACTCCTTGGCAAAATTATATATTCGGGAATGGTTGTTGTGAATGCATTAATGCCAAATTGGGATGTATTCATGATTATTTACACTGCAAGTATACCTATGGGTATGCTTGGTGGAGATGTTGCAATTTTCGCCAGTTGTTTTGCTTATATATCTGACGTCACATCGTCCAAACAGCGAACATTGCGAGTTACACTGCTCGATATCGCTTATTTGAGTACGATGCCAACAGGTAAAAGAAGAAAAATATTACACAGATATGTGTAAATACAAAGAAATGATTCCAAACTACTCGTATTAACTATTTGAATTTTCGTTACAGGCGTTGCACTTGGCTCATATTTATTCACCAATGTCGTAAATTATTCATATGCAATAATGTTCGTCATAAATGTGACACTTCTTATTTTATCTGTAATTTATTCGCTCATTGTTTTGAAATGGCAAACAAATCCGCGTCAAATACCAATACTTGGTGTCAATGTTTTTACTGATTTTTTCGATCAAGAGCACGTGAAATCAACGATAAGAACAATCACCAAGTCAAGGCCAGGATTTGGTCGATTACATTTGTGGATTCTGTTTTTGGCAATGGCTTTGTATACATTCCAAAGAGACGAAAAACCTATGAGTTATCTGTACACTCAGCGAATATTCCAATGGGACGTTTCAACTTTCAGCAAATTCAGAACGTTCCAATCTATACTTTTTGTGGTCGGTTGGTATCAATCATCAATCAATATCGAAAAATTTCAATTTTCCAAACTAATGACTCTCGTCATTATATTTTATTTAAGCTATGCTAATTGTGACACCAATATTGAGCAAATTACTTGGCATGAAAGACACAATTATTGTCAGTATTGGAGCAATGTCACATGCCGCTGGACGAATTCTCTTTGCATCAGCGACCCTACCGTCTCTATTCTATGCTGGTAAAATTGAGTGTATATAATACACATACATGTATTTAATTAATTGTATTTCGGCGAGATAAAACCACTTATGTTTTATTATAGGAGCTGCGGTAGCAGCAATTGGGCCTGTCGTAGCGCCTGTGCTCCGATCAATGACTTCGAAGGTTGTTCCAATTAAGGAACGAGGTACGGACCGGATGATTCGATTAGAAAACAAAAAATTTGACGTAAAAATTAAAGTATGGTGATTTACTATTTTTCTTTCTTTTTTTTTTCCAGGAAAAGTCTTTGCGATATTATCTGTTTGTGATAATGCAGTGCCACTTTTCAGTGGTGTTATATATACGCAACTTTATAACGAAACATATGATACTGTTCCAAGTGCTATTTATTGGTTGACATTTGCCACACAAATTGCTGTGCTACTTTTGATCCTGTAAGACAATATTTAATCGTAATATTGCATCACAATTTGATATCAAAGTAGGAAATAATAGTTGCCTACAATATATGGATATGTTTTATCTTTTCTAGTGTAATTCACTTCTCATCCCGATCGAATGAACGGGAACCCGATGATTATATGACTGATAAGCCACCAATCAATAATGGCAGCCACGAGAATATAGTTGCGGAGTGTGGGAATTCTGGAATCGCAACAGGAAAAAATGTCCTACAATTATCAAAAACATTGTAAATAAGTAGTTAATCGATCCATATCAATTGTATAATTGTTGTATATTACTTTGATGTTCAACAAAGACAAGCATTTTTTTAACTGCGCGATTGATGTAAGACTCGAGATATTCTTCCGATTTATCTGTATTATTGTCGCGCATCATTAGTGATACACAAGGTGATGCGTTGTATTTTGTAGCCAACATGTAAATTAAAAGAAATACGATAATGATTTTAATATGATTCCTGATTGAGTGTTATGAAGAGTATGAGCAAAAAAATCTCTACATTGCAAACATCGAAGAATCATTGAATGATCGAAAAAAAAACAAACCGATTAGATTACATAATAACCAATTGTGTAACGTCATTCTGCGTGATGATCTCTCATAGACGAGATAAACATATACAAATTTTTACAGCAGAATGAATGCAGAAAAAGAAAACGTGCGTTGAAGTGAATTTTTTCTGAACTTTGTCAGTGTAATTCCGATCGTCACGATAATTGTTTACATATGATTCGACAATTCGCTGTGATATAAATAATGCAAAACGATTTGTTATTTTTCCAATAAATACATGAAGATTTTACCTGACTGCAATCATAAAGTAACATTTCATTTACCTATTATACGATGTGCGTATGAAATACAAGTTGATTTATTTAAAAAAAAATTTTTCTCAATTCTATCCTCGGTCTCATCATCCGCATTGTTCCACTCTCTATTATTACGTCTCATTATACCAACATGCCTGAAATATTTGTAATTATTAATTATTTCAATTCAGTAGTGAGTGAAAGTGTTTTTACCGGCACGCATGTTTCACGATCACAATTGATATTCATCGCGGATGGCCTACCAACAAATGTGTCAAGGCTTATTGCCCAATAATTATTTACAAATTGTGATGATACTATTGAATTAACTGTTTTTTTTTTTTTCATTATTGTAATCGCATATCATACATGAATATGTACACAGACAGCTTCGACAGTCATCTATTGGTATGTGGAATAGTTTATTTTCCGTAAAGTCGCAGAAGACACTCTCTTGCGTTTATTGTTCGGCTTCCTCGTCATCATTCATTTCAAAAGCTGAATACAATGAAAATACCTTTTACATTGTACGCAGTTTATTCATATATACACTAACGATATACTAAATGAGATTTCCGTATTGTAAATGGAAAGTTAACGGACCGGCTTTTACCCACAACTTTCTTGTCATTTCTATTTTCTTATTGCTCTATGGTTTTTTTCCCCGATTTTTCACACCTTATGCAATTTAATGAAGATTTTACTTGACGAAGCAAAAAAAAAATTGTCCATATACATACATGAAATAGCATATTCATCAGATAAAATTAAATCTCGTGAAGGTGCAACAAAAGTCGTTTTATAATCGCTTCCGTTCCCCACCACGTACCTTAATAGTGTCGTTATATTTTTTTCCACACGTGTATATGAATGAGTGAATTATTCAATTCCTATCGGATCTTCTGATGAATATGTCTCCGGATTTTTTATGAAGCAAGATTGATAAAAAAAAATAGCAAATACATGGAAAAATAAACGGAAGAGGATGCGCAGGAATGGAACCCAAAAATTTAAATTGCTAATATTAGTCGAGAGTAAAATACGTGAGTAGAAATAGTAATGAAATCCGATAATGTTGACTGTCATCATTACCCGGAAAGGGGAATCAAAAAAAAAAAAAAAAAACAAATGCATAAATAAAAGTCGTGGAAATTTGTCATTAAGTGTCAAAAGTGTACTCTAATGCACGTGATTGTGTCGTCAAGTGCATTCAACAAAGAGAACGTACCATTAAACTTCAGACTCGATATTAAAAATGAAGTATACAGAAAAATATGAATATGTCATCAATTCGTGATAAACAAATACACAATTCTTGTACTACCAATTAGTTCATGTTGTTAACAAAAGTTGTATTCACGTGTGACATTTATTGCAAGGTCACACTGATTGTCCTTTCATTTTCTTGTTCTTATAAATTTAAGAATGATATTTTATATCTCTCATTGATGTGTATCACCATGTACCCGCTCTCACGCTATGTATTATCCTCATCATAGAGCAAAGCAGCACGTAGAGAATAGAAAAAAAAAATGAAAGACTGAAAAATTGATATAAACCACTACTGTCTATTTCTATTAAATAACACTAGTCACGTACACTCGTTACACGTAAAATCACGCAAGAATGAAACAAATTCACAAACGATGTACGCGCCAATTGGCGCATTGTTGACACGCATACGAAAAAAAAAGCAATCACGGATATGCATTTATAGAAACAATTTTCCTGAAACGAATCATTTATATGTTCAGATAAATACGAAAAATTTATATGCATTCATTCCATTGAAATATTACCTTATACGTCATATTCTTCAACTAATACTAGATTCTATTCTGTCTCGCTTCCGTCTCTCCTGCCCATGTTTCAGTGCAGAAGGTCATGAATCCATTTTTCGTGTTTTTTTTCCTCGTTTTATTCTTATAAATCAACCTGCATGTCACGTGCAACCTCTATGCTCCAGACACCATTGTATTTCTGCAAAGAAGGTGAAAAGATATGTATAATCTATATAAGATGTGTCGCAAAAATGAAAGAGAATAAATTCTGAATTTTTTTCTCAACAATCCGAATTAAATTGGGTGAACTTTTTATATTATTTACAGAAATATAATTAAAAATGATGCGACATGAATAAATGTAAGATTGTGTTATGCGTCATATAAGGACTTTGATGCAAAAATCATACATGCAAATTTTATCACACAAGTATGCGAGGATAAAAATATACATCAACTATCGAATGGACTTCTTACCGCGGACTTTACTCGAATTTCTGACTCAGTCTTTTTAAAACACATATATATTATCGTTGATATTTTTTACATATTTGTTTCCAAGTAGTATAGCTGCTTAAAACAACTCGTCAATTCTGAACTAGGATTTTTCCACAACGAGAAATAATATGTTCTATCGGTTACAAACTGCATTCAATAGGTTTACTTTTGAATGCTATTGACGATTGATTGTCAATGAAGATCGGCAATAGTTATATATTGTTGGATGAAATGAAAATTGTATAGTGCTGTTGCTAACGATGGAAAGCTTTATATTAAATGTGACTTAGAGCCAAAGTCCCATACTATTGGCAGTTATGAATAGCCACGACGATTATTATTGAGAATGAATAGAATAACTATTGTAATTCAATGGCAATATTATCATTGATGCTATTATCATTGAATCCAAAAATTTCATAAGGGGGAATAGGTAATGGCGACAGGAAGTAATTAATAGGGGTATTCCAAGTCGAAATTTAATTCCTCTAGATCCAATGTAGTTCCTGTATCAGAGTTCTATAGGATCTGATTATACCAATTATTTTGCTGTCACTTTGTGAATTTCCAGAATAGTATGAAATTAATGAATTGCCAAGAGGAAGCTCAAAATAATACTCAAAATTAATTCGTACTTTTGTCCAAAATTATCAATGGAAAATTCAACAGTGTCGCATCATTTGATAATGCACGAGTTAATGAAACACAAGAATTCTTCTCAAATAATAACCACAACAAAATCATTCTAGTTTCACATTCAAAATCCTTATGAAAATTATCCGATAGTGATGTCAACATTTTAGTATAAACATACATTTGCAACTACTCTGTCTCATTTCTATACAATATTTCGGAACATCTCGATACCCTAAACGAATACCATTACCTTGAACACAAATAGAACATTATTAGTTTACAGAAAATATTGAGAAATAAAAAAAAATGGAGAATCCATCTTATCATAAATATACTAGATGGTATTATTTGATCACTTACTGGACCGTGCCCGTATCTTTGTACCTCAAAATAGGGGTCAAAAGTCTGCTTCATTGACTGTTCGATTATCACTGATTTTTATTTCACCAGATATCACACACTTTTAAGTTATCTGATGGGAGTTTTATTCGAAATGGTATACGACATTGAACAACGACTTCTCTACACTTTCCATTGTCACACATGTATATAAATATATATATATATACATACGTGCGTGTATGACATAAACATAAACATAGACAACGAACCTACATAGATAAAGTCACTAGTTTATTTTAACCCGCGCTAGTGGTAACAAATGCGCACAAGTGAACTGAACAATCAACCGTTGCATCATCATATCTCTACATTCTTTTCAAATACAACATCAACAAGTACTTGCATCCATGCGTTATACCGTTTTCTACATACACGGGACACACTCATACACATACGCACATGCATGAGTACATACACTAAGGCACAACAGGCCTAACGCAGATTCACTTTTTCATCCTGCCAGTCTTTCTTCCTGCTCGCGTACGATCGGTTGGGCTCGACACGTTACTATTTATGTTTGATTGCTATGAGCGAATTGTTTTGTTTCTTATTACATTCTTATTTTCGTGAAATACTGTTTTAGTGGAATCATTGATTATATCGCTGTGATTTTTGTATGTATGTTGTACATCCGGTCTTTTACATTCAGTGTGAATAGAAATTCAAATATATTATTTAGCTGTTATGTCGTCTCCCGCCATTAAAGTACCAACAATGAAGCTCCTAATTCTGTCATTAATGATTGGTTCCTGGCTCAATATGGCGAATGGGAATCCTGAATCGGTTGGACCAAGTGGACTTCTATTGGATGGCATCAACAATGTTGCCAACACTGCCACAAACTTTTGTAAGGATTTGTTGATCTCTTTTGTTTCAATCGGTTTACATCGTTTAAATATTTTATGTTGAATTCATAAATATACGTATATATGAACGATGGAATTATTAATTAGTCATTAGGGTGAAACATTTGGAATGAAATTGTGGAATACGTAGTTGAATTCATTTCATTAACAGGGCTGCATTTATTATTTCAATATATCAACGAAAAGATGATCGAATGTGATTTGTTAAAAATTTGAATCTGATTTCATATAGGAAATGGTTTCGCATGTTGCCTTAGATCTGATTTGGTCACATTTGATCTGATTAGATCTAGATTAGATTTGGATCGATCTTTCTCGATGTGATGGTCAATGAAATTAAGTTTGATGAGATTTCATCCAATCTAATTATATCAAAGCAATTCCATTCGAATTCGTTGATTCGATTCCAGAATATTTTTGATATTAGATGTGGGCGAATCTAATAAGAAGTAATCAACTCAGAACTAATTTTGCTTTTCCAGGGAAATGAAAAAAATCTTTGAACGTTCTTGAATAATTGTATTATGTTAATCATTTATTCTTGGAATTCAAATAGCGGTTTGCAAGATCAATTAATTATAATTACAACGCGTTTTTTTTATAACTTTTACACTCATACATACAAGGACCAAGGTAAGGAATGGCAATTATTATTGATCAATAAATATTCTATGAGGCGTATACATATATATATATATATATATATAATGAGGTGTCAGAAAAATTATCGATTATGTAAAGAAACTGTTGTTGTTAATGTGGTGTCTTTTATAACTGAGATAGAAAGAAAACAACTGAATTGAATTCATCAATATTCCACATCATGTTATCTGATTGTTTTCTCCTGTTTGTTTTGATTGACAGTCACCGGCGTTGTTCAGCGGCAGAAGGAATTGCTACATCATGTGACGGACACTGCAACCGATTATGGTATTATCCACGTGCAAACACTCAATTGAACGCACGATATATGACAAGTTGAGAAAAGATATATGAAAAATGAAATTAGAAAGAAAATATATGGATATATATATATATGTATAAATACATATGGAACAGCAAAAGAATAGTTTTTCAACAAAATTGAAATTTTTTAGTTGCCACTGCAGTGGAGAAGCCCAGAAACCTACTGATGAACACCGCAATTATGACAACAAATTACAGTGAGTAAATAAGAAAATCAAACCATTCAACAATAATTTTCTCTTTGCTATTGTATCGATATGAATAAATATGAAAAAAGGATAAAGTCGACAGTGCTGCATCAATTGGACTTGACTTCAAACTTCGACGATTACTGGAAAAATTCCGTACCCGAATGCCATATGGATTTCCGGAACTTGGTGTTCCTGTATTAGAACCATTACAATTGAATGAAATTTATTTAGAAACACACAATGCAGAAATTGGCGAGTATGTTTCTTGGAATAATATTTATTTGCTAAATTATAATAACATTCAGGTAGTTAATCATTAAATCATTTAGGTAGATAATTATGATAATATTCACATAAACATTAATCTGCATTAAGATATGTTTATTGGACAGTTATAAAAACCATACATTCACATTCATATTTATTTTCAGTATTGAAATATTTGTGGATGATGTAACAATCAGTGGACTGTCATCGTTTATAGTAGATCGTGCAAGGCTGTCGCTTATCGGACCAACCATAGCTGTCAATTTAACAATACCAACGGTTCATGTCAATGGATATTATAATATATCCGGTATACTTGGTGAAATGATTAAAGTACGTGGCGCAGGGCCATTCACCGCCACCGCAAATGATCTTCGTATATTTGTCGAAACTGTACTTGGTTATTCGCGTGGTATGTACATGAAGAGTTTTGAGTTGGACTTTTCAATCCGTGCTGTCAATATACGTTTGGAAAATTTCATGGGTGGCGGAAAATACGGAAATATTATGAATAACGTGAGTATCAGTGAATGCATTTTGTAAAGAATATTCTTTAATCCAATTTTTTTTCCAATTAATCCAATTTTTATACTGAAAATTGATTGTTACATTTGATGGATAACACCTGCACTTCTATTGTTTCCTTTTTTTTTATGTTTTTTTTTGTCTGCTACATATGAATAGGTCTTTCAACAGCTCACCCCAAAAGCCATTGAAATCATTAAGCCTGAAATATTGCCTGACATACAGGAGTATATATGCGCACGAGTGAACGACACAATATATCATTTAACGATGAGGGATGTTCTGACATTTCTCATTGGAGAGAATGAAGTGCGAAATAATCCACACCTCTTACATCTTTGAACGAGAGAAAAATTACAAATGGGGCTGAAAAAAAAAATAACAACATGTGATAGATTTAGTGTATTCTGTTCCTGGTTTTTTTGGTTTTTTTTTATCTCGTATCCTACACCCTCATGAATGACATCATTCAGTGTAAAAGTGAATACGAACAAATATGTCACCCATCAAACGCCCCATATTTCTATATAAGTGGGGTGGTAAAGCGGAAGTATAACTTGTCAAATGGAATTAAATCTTAAAATGAAGTTTATTAAATATTAAGGTAGATCTATTATGCAAAATCATATTTCGTGAGTGCATAAGAAGGGTCCGATTGAATCAGTCAAATAGAATACGTCTATTTTTCATAATCAATAACAAATTGAAGAACCTAAATATCTTGAACTTAATGAATTTGCTGAAAGTTAATTACAATTATGAAGATCAAAAACATTAAAATTTACTTTCAATTGAAACAGCAAAAAAAATTATTGTAAAAACCCTTCAGGACGAAGGGAGATGAAAAAAGAAATAAAAAGTAGACAATTATCATTTGCTACATTGTCTTGTAGACAATCTATAGAGCTATCGACATTATATATACACACATATATATATATATATCTATATATATTCCAATTAGAAAATCCCCAGAGAGAAAGAGAACGCGCGCCACTCCCTATTCTGCTAATGAGACCAAGAAGAAAGTGTATGTACATTGTTGAACAGAGTGGTGAGCACAAGGAGATAGAAGTTCCATTCAATTACGCTAAATTAAGCCGAAATAATCGAACAACTGATCGTCCCATATAAAGTATATATAGATATTACTTAGATTAATTTCATATTAAATAAAATTTGTTGATATTCTACACTTATTATTATTACTAAAATTTAGTTAGTGTGAGATCGTTTGAATTCAGTGAATCTAAAAATTAATTTCAATAAAAATCTGACGGAAAAATAACTCTTTTATATTTAACGTAACGTATGTAAAACGGAAAAACAAAACAGAAATACAATTTGTCTTATCTCGCTTGAATAAACTGCGTCAGTGAAGAACATATGTCACACAAAAGAATTTTACTATTGTCAAGACGAAAAAGTATGTCGCCTCACTATTATGTCGTCTCCACTTGACGTTGGAAAAAAATTGCTACGGAAAACTTATTCATGTTTCGTGCAAAAATACCTACAAATATCAAACAGAATGTTTTCTCACCCTGAGAATGTGTACAGAAAACACAGGCGCTAGGAAAAAGCAATTTATTCAATGTATTGCCACTTTATGCATGTAAATTTGACTGGCATTTAATGGCGATAAATTCAATCGAATCATAAAATAATTCCGAGGGAATTCTGATTCTTTATCGTATTTTTGTTCTTATTCAGAGAGCTGTTGGTTGTTATTTATCGACACTTAATTCAACGTATGAGAAACAATTTTTAAGTTAAATGTGAATGTTTATTCTCCAACCATGCAAAGTTGAGAGTTTAGAGATTCGGTGATATAATATCTATCTAACAGAATAAATTAATTGTAAATTGACTTGCAATTGGTTGAAATGTGCGAAAAACTAACCGGAATCCAATCGTAGTTACAAAACTAATGACAACCGCTAATAAACTGGGCCCTAACTTCCATATGACACGATTTCAATTAATTAACACTTCAAAATCATTTCCAAGTTTCATTTTGAATTCGGTAGATTGAAAATGAACCTCTCGTTCAACTCACAGACTTGCCATTGATTTCAAATTTCATTTTGATTTCTTTCAACGGGAAATAAGAATCGTCAATTTGTCGAGAAGACGTACACTTTAATTAAAGTACATTTCCAATTTTATCACCTGAAATCAACGCTTGAGCATCAGTTGAAAACGATTCTATTCCACTCAACATTTAGCAGATAATGACTGGTTATCCTTAGTTCATTTCCCAGTTTAAACACTGTCATTCAACTTTAAATCAACTGAAACTTTAATTAAACTCATTTTCAACAGTTTATCTGATCTACTAGAGTTTGACACTAATTGTCTCAGTGAACTTAGTCACAAGTTCCCTCAATAAATAATATCCCCATAATGATGAGTATTATGTCAAAAATATTTTCAACTAAATGAAACATTTAACTCGTCAATTAATTGTTCATATACTTATTGTCACAATATTATTTCACTGTCTACATTCAATTTTTTGGAAATGTATTCGGTGCATAATGTGTAGATTCAAAATGGAAAAATAACGAAGACAGATCCAAACATTTCTTATATATTACATATCACGTATATATACATTCACATCTGTTGTCACAGATGCATGATAACTACATCATAATGGATAACTAGGTCTGTCGCTTTGTTCTCAGATTTAACGCTTTTTTTTTTCCTACGTCTCCTCATCAGAATAATAGATATATATCATGTACCGAGATAAGCCTATACGATAATGATCTATATAATCATTATAGCGATTTCATCGACCTGTATAATAATGAATATTGCCCCCCA
Source organism: Zele albiditarsus (assembly GCA_958496275.1). Taxonomy (NCBI): domain Eukaryota; kingdom Metazoa; phylum Arthropoda; class Insecta; order Hymenoptera; family Braconidae; genus Zele; species Zele albiditarsus. The sequence continues at coordinate 15,030,701 of OY292408.1, forward strand.
AAATTCTTATCTCCATTAATACTTTCATATACTTTCAGTGACAGCGATTACCACATAGCTCATACATTCTGTGTCATCATACCAACAATTTCATCACATATATCACACATACAACTTGTTTATACTTTTTGATCAATGGATTCACGACGTAGATATCTTGGAGAGAAAAAAAAAGAATAATCTTACTTTAAAGATTGCGCGCGAACGTAAATGCGAATTTCAAACATGTGGGTCGTTTGATTTTTCTGATTAAATATTGCACTATCCATCGTCTGATTTATCGACTTTGCAAAATAATTATAATGAAAATTTGATAATAGTTCATACAACTAATAAGAAAATTGTTAATTGTATTTATTGGCTTGAATTTATTAGTTTTTATTTTTTTTCTTAGAAAATTTCGCATTGACATGGAAAGATGCTCGTTAAACGCTCTATTCAATTGCCAGAGATAATTAATTGTAACCATAAGTATTTATGTAACAAATGGAAGACCGCCTCCTGAGTATGATAGGAAATATAGAGACATCAAATATTATATTGTATACATAGTTGTTAATGTCGTCGTCGTGGCATTGACGAAGCAACAGTTGGCGGGGGAGCATATCCGCAGATGCGCGACGCGCAACGTAGACATATACAGATATACAACTTGGTGTTGAGTGAACGAATCCGTTGGACATGCGTAAAATCGGGATGATGTGGTACCGCGATGAAGCGTAGTCCCATTGAAACGACGTCCGACGTCGGACGCGCGCGCTTCAAGACGAGGGTACATACCCACTGATATTTTTTATCATTAAAAAAAAATTATATATGTGTATGGCCGGTTTCAATAATAAGATGAAAAAATAACTAATGAATGAATGTTTGCACGTAATTAAATTAATACTTGTGAACTCTGTAGGATTGAACAATTGTTTTAATATCAGTAAATTCAAATATTGTTTTAACTAAATCTAATATTTCATAAATTAATTATACTAAAATTCTGTGACACTAGGATACGAATATAAATGGAGAGTTTTATTTATTGGATTAGTTATGGGAATAAAAATAGAAAATGAATCGTCAGTTAGTTGAGGAAATTTAATATTGAAAATTATTTGACGAATGAGTAAAGTGATGTCGATACTCAATATTAACTTCTATTTATAATAACTTGAAACATTCAAAAATTACATTATGGAGACTGCCATAAAATTATTTACTTTATTTCGATTTTATTTCTGAAATTCTATCTACGTCACATATTCGACAATACAAATTAGACGCACCCTATCATTATTTACATTCTATGAATGAATAATTAAATGTTTCATCATATAAAAACGTTATGAGCGTTTACCAAAATACTATCTTCAACATTGAAGTAAAGATAAGGAATGGCGCTAAGCGAATATAAACACAGTTGGAATGAGTAAATATGAGCATACATTTTTTTGAAAATTTACACTAATATATGACGACACGTGTATTACAATTGCGTTCACTTGAGTATACTAAAGAGTGTTAGAGTGGTAAAAAAAAAAAATAACAATCAGGCACATGTTGAAAGCAGTGAAGTATCTTCATCGTCATGAAATGAGTCGAGTGTGATCGATCACAATAAGGCATCGTAAAAAAATCATTGAGTGAGTAAGTAACATTTTTATCATTCACAACGACTATTTTTCGATAAAAAAAGAAAAAAATTACACACACTCACATTTTTGTTGAAAAAATAAATATACATACATTTTTAGCAAGATAATAAAAAATTTATACACTTACATACAGGATCACTCGAAACTATTACGATCAAAATAAATATTCAATTCACTTTTTACATAAATTGTGAGACATATTTAATACCAATTTTTTAATAAAACTTTCGTGGTGTTTTGAAATATTTTCATTACAAATCATAACTGTGGATAAGCAATTCAGTAGAAATTTAAATACATATCAAGTGGATTCAGCACAAACAGGTGCTAGAATATTCCCAGGCGATTCTGTATTTTTCTCTCAGTAAAATATACGTTTGCACATACTTCTATAAAGAAAAAAAAATATGAATGCAAATATTTTTTGTTGAATTCTGTTCATTCCAATTAATGTATAAAGTTTTTATCCGATATCAATAATTGTATCGCGATGTACATTGTTGATACCAGCTGTGACTGTTTTCGGTTTTTTTCAATCATTAATTAAAAAATTGAAGGTTTTTTTTTTCTTCGTCGTCGATTATTCAGTGATTTAAATGCTCAGCAATGAGTTTCGCTTGCAATCGACATTCAGCACTCAATCAATGGGTTCCATTCCAAAATAGACTAAAATTGTATTCTCTAGAAATAAATCACACGAAAAACATTCAATAAATATGGATTAACTATTATTATCACGCAGACGACTATTTTAAATATTTTTTTCTCATAGTGTTTGTATCGATGAATTCCATTGAATTTAGCTAATCGTTTCCTAATACTACTAAATCACGGAAACAATATACAACAGCAAGCCATAAGTAAATCCGTTGTGTTCGCATATTGTGTGGGATTGAATTTAATCACATATAGTGGCATATTGAATTTACATTAGTGACCTACTGTGATATAATAATCCTTAATATAAATTCTATATATAAATTGACCTACAGATAATGACAAGAGTCCTTCCATCGAACAGGGTATTATTGATTCTGAAAATAAAATATGTATGTCTTATTACTCATTTATAATAATCATCATTTGCTCAAAGGGATTAAAATATATATATACATTTGTGGCAATTACTTCTAATAATTAATTCACTCATGTCAAACACAGTGAAACCAACAAACTTAACAAAAGTGATTAAATATTTTTGTTGGAAAATAAATTAGTCAACTAATTGCTTTCACTCCCTCTTCACTCAAGTCATTTACATGGATTCGAAATTGACAATCAATAAATTCCAACTACACGGATACGTACCGTGTAGCCTCTTTTCGTATTACATTATATGCCTACGAATTTATAAACAATTGACAGATGCTTCAAAGCCCAAAACAACGTATAGTAGAGATAGCATTTAATTACATTTCAAAATCACTCTAACATACTGTTGCACATGAATATTGAACGAGAATTTCTCAATTTATTTTGGGGTTTTTATCAACCTGGTGATACTAATACAATAACATTTTTTAATTTTATTACCAAACAATAGAATGAATAATTTATTGGTGCGATTCAATTTGATTTGACTTGGTATTTTTCTCGCTCAATAATTCAATCCAATAAATAATAAAATTTTATTTCAACACCATATTAAAATCAAAATCAGTGATGCGAAAAATTTGATTATTAGGTAAACAATGTGCGATCAATATGATTGGTGAAAGAAAAGAAAAAAAAATGGCTCTATCGAGTGACAATATTTTGGTGCATTCGCTGCATCACGTGAACGCGTACAATTGAATCAACGTCAAAAAACAAAACAAAAATAGTAAATAAAAAGTGTGGAAGCCAACGCCCAACAATTTCATGCGACATTGGATAAAGTTCTATTGAAATTTCCATGGCTTTATTCGTGACCCATGACCAATGGAATTCAGATTAATTAAATTTGAGTATTGTGCTTTTTTGCAATAAATGATAAACAATAAAAAATAATATCACGTGTTAATAATATCTCGAAATTATTTTTGTGCATATACATAAACAAAGATCAATCATAATATATACTTTTCTTGCTTGTATAGCTTGATACTTTTGTATATATATTTTTGTTGACCTCGAAAACTTTTTCATAAATAATATCATCTTTTTATTTTCTCTCCGCACAATACAAACATATCGATAAGATACAAAGAGATAAACATGACGAGATTTAAGTGCTGCACTTCAAAGCATCACTTCGAAGACTTATTGAAATATATAAATGTATCAGCGATGTAGTGATATAATTCGTATTGTTCAGGCTGTTAAATTATTTTCTTTCATTTCAATTTAATGCATGTCTTTTTTATTATTTTATTATTTATCCTCTATTATTTGTCTAACAATTGACAGCAATGAATTCAGTTTCATATTCATATTAATCACTTGTTATTATTCACTCACGTAGGAATGGAAACATTCATATTTTTTTTTTTTTTTTTACACATAGCTTGCGCTCAGTAGTAACGGTAGACAAAAGGTCAGCCGTTCTCATTATTCCAGAGTTTTATTTCCACTCATTGTTCTTGATATTTCATCGTTCATTTATATTTTCGGACAATTAGCCCCACTCCCATAACATGACATGAGATCAATATCAATATTTATTATGGGATAATGAAAATATAATTAATCAATAGTTAAAAAAATAAAATTGATATTTACTGAAACAAAGAATGAACGAAGAACATCCGCAACAATGCTGCTACGATTTGTGTGAATAAATACAATGAATGAAATAGCGTATCACCTGGAAAACATTTTATCATCATTTGTAAGAATTTCTGTGAGAAAATATACAATGAAATGTGTGTACTATGCTATTGTTATCAAAATAACCTGACGAGATTTCATTCTTTTCTATTTTGGAATCGAAAACGTCATTGAATGTATCATTAAAAATTGTGCCATGAGCTTCACCACAGGGTAAAAATATCGACGAAATTCTAATACAAACATGAATCTACTCTTCTCATTAATGCAACTGCATGTCAGTCGATAATATCGATGTATCAACATAATACTAGGAAAAAGAGTCACCAGGAAATAAAAAAAAAAACCTCACCCGGAAAATAATGCCACTTTATAATTTAAATATAATTGAATGCAAATAACACTGCAAATTTAAGTTCCTCATTTTATCGTCACTTTTCATACATTCAGAAACTACTGAAAAAAATGATACATTTCTGTATTCAAAAACAGAGTACAATGAATACAATAACAAAGAAAGGGAATACGAAGTTTGTACCTCACTTTATTCTGTAGTAAAACATTTGCACCTTTAATGAAAACATCCAAAGTTTGTATTTGCAAGCCAACACTTTAAAGTTAAATTCATAAGTGCCAACAATTTATTAAATGTTGATGCTGTTAATACTATTGTGCAGTAAATAGTACAATGACAAGTATATGTTCAAGAACTCATACGAATTGCAGAATTCATATTCAAACACATATATATGGAGTACTTACAAGTCCCCAATTAAAAAATATAATTGCATGTATTTAATCTTACACACGCAAAATTATTTCACAATTGGCACTCACTGAGAGTTGAATCATATAATCATATCACTTATTTCCTTATGGCATTTTTTTCCTTGTACTATTTTTTTTCCGCCTACTGTCAACACGTGTATATCAATAAACAATTTCAATCACACATAAAAATTTCGAAACATTATGAAATCATGAATAAAAATAAAATATAAAAATAAACCTATACATTTATTTTACAAACTTCATGAATTTTATATTGAATAATAGCAATACTAGAGTGCAGCAAAAATCCATTTCTTTCAACACTGTTGAATATTATTTGGCATTGACATAAAAAATATATTACCGTTTTATTGGAGTATTCCAATATTTGTTTGAAGAAAAACTTCAAAGGAGAATTTCCCTTTGTGATTTAATAAAAGATATTCATCCACAGAAATGGATAGAAATAATTCTATATCAAATGGAAAACACTGACAATAATAACAATAATAATAATAATCCTAGTTGAAAGAAAAATTCGAACGTGACGAATAAAAAATATAGGAAAGGAATCTGGATGGTTGTAATAGTTTGGTCACGGATAATGTGCATCACGCTTCGATGCGCATTGCTTCACTATCACGTATCGATATAAATCATCAAGTGCCATTAAACTTGGAATATCGTGCTGGCGTTAGGGGATAATATTACCAAAGAAATTTATATACTATGTTTTCAATTTTATTCAGTAGATATCACGGATTATCGCATTTATACCATCACGAATTTTGCATTTATTATCGACAGCCTTTGTTGAAAATTATGATCTAGTAAAAGTTGTTGCATAACCTTAATTACAAAATCAATCGAAATACATTGAAGAAAATATTCAATGAAGTTTTAGTCATGACATTAGTAATTGTGAGAGAACTCTTGTAATCAATATAAAACCCATTTCGGGCTTCAATAATAAACGATAATCTTTTTCAAGCTACTTTGTTGGAGAATAATATACATTAGAATGGAACACCCTCGCAGTGATCATACTAATCCTATTAAAACTAACCCGACTTTATCTAATTCACATTCACCCTTAGGGGTTTTTCTTTTGTTCTTTTTTTTTTGCTTTCCATTCTTTATTCATCTGATTAACATTCAAATTAACTTTTAAATTCTTGATATTTATCATGATCCAGTTTGAACAATTGACCTGCAAGTGCTTGGAACAAGTGTGAGAGTAAAAAAACGATGATAAAAAAAAAAATGGAAAAAACAATTTCGCATCATTCAACTATTCGAACAATCGAGTAATGGATAGAAGTGAAGAAAACTGAAAAGTGGATGGAAATAGGAAAGAATAAAAATTGAGTGCGCTGGTACACACGTATATTGTAAATGTAATACTATATCAGTGAAAAGTGAGAATCTAATTTATTTCACCTGATCGACACACAGAATAATAATTTTCAGAGCATTTATATTCCTACATATATATATTACTGCCTGGGGACAGAAGTTAATTCCGGTTCCTGATTTTTATATTCCTATGAATAACGCATTGGATATTTATGACAAAAAAACGTTTCAGATATTACAGAAATGGTTAAGAAAGTAAATATGAAAAGTTAGAAATTCGTTGATTCTATAGAGTTCACTGATAAATTAGAAACGACTTTGATATTTTATGCACTTGACAACATCTGTCATTATTTAATTGTCAAAAAAATACTGGTATTAATGTTATATAATTTTATGGTCCTCAATTATTAATTAATTCAACTAATGTCGTGCAGTACATGACGGCTTTTTATCCACATTAAGGATGAAAGTCACAGTTGCGTAGAAATTCTTGACCTCCAAGTTTATTATTACTGAAATTTAAAAGTAGACTTTTGAGAAAATTTTAATGTAAATAGTAAAATATATTCTCTTATTTATATAGTTGAACAATGATTAATAGTATGAATTAATTTTGGAGACGTACTTACCTAAGATTATATATGTAAATTGAGAGCTCAATGATATAAATGAAATCAGGATTTAAAATATCAAGATGGAAATTAAAATGTCTATGGTACGATTCTTAATTTTTTTTTTTTCTTAGAATTACATAAAGCTTCAATTAATATTGTAAAGCTTTTGTGATTGAATAATTCAACTAAATTTCGCGTAGCATCTGACTTAATTTTATTTGAATGTAAAAGTATTTTCTGAATATAAAAAACATAACGATAAGAAAACAAAGTCAATTCAATAAACATACATTTCATTTTTGTTGAAAATATTTTCATGAATGATGTGTTGTATTTTGTAGCATTTGGAGTTTGTAGTCTACGAAATATGATATCATTTTGTACAAAACTACTCTCGAAAAGGAAACTGTATATCTGTTCAATCTCCGAACAAGAAAATAGGTCAAAGAAGATAAGCACTTTTTCTTCGTGCTATATGTGTTATTGTGATAATATATCAATTTACCTTTCGTCCTTTTATATTGTTTCAATTTTTGTTTTTTTGTAACACCCACTCACAGGGATTTTAAAAAAGTCTTTCACTCATTGTACTCCATGTATCTATTAATAAAAGAGAGAATAAATATTTTCTATCAATATTCCATTGTTATTGTATGAAAGAAATTTATATTTTATTCTGCCAATGAAACTCAGCTGGTGAATGCTGAAAAGTTCGTTAGCACAAATATGAAACTATTATTGACGTACGTTACCATTACTCTTGCTATACTATACAGGCGCACTTTAATTCCTAAGTGCAAATTTTCATTTATTGTCCAACTATTCAACTACATGTTTATTCACATTCAACAAGAATAGCTTAATTCAAATGATAATTTAACTTATGTAAAAATAAATATGTGCGACATAAAATTAAAAAATTGAAAATTCATAGAAATAAAGAATACGTATAAAATTTTTATTATTTTATGTAATCATGGAAGAATTTTTATTATTTTTCGCATGAGTAATCAAACTGTTTTGGGAAATGAAATTTATTCGTGAATTGCTATGTTAAAAAGTTTTGATGTACGTTTCTCATCACAGTTATGTATACGTGTATATTGTCAAGCACATATTTATTTTACATCCACTCTAAAGCTAATAGTTTATATTAATTGTTTACTTTTCTCTATATTACGTTTATTCTTCTCTCCACCTCACACTGTATTAAAACGTGAGAGTATTTTTAACTTCATGATTTTAACTTTGAACATAAATATTTTGAAAAAGTTATATAATGGTGATGTTTCTAGTGGTTTTATAGATAAGTTTGTACACTTTGGTAGATGAGCATTGGGGATATTAAATCCCAAAGATATTTGATATATAAGAATTATTGGATAGTGGTTGTGAGCGGCGGTGGTTTACGCGAATATTAAAACTCTCACAGCTGCGAAATTGAGATATCTAATGTAGAAGAAAGTTTACATTTACTAAGACGCATCCCTACGATAAATATAAACGTGCTTACTGAGCTCCTTACTACCAAAAATATAACATACAATGTCAACAACTTTTATTGTATACGCCTTTTTTTTTTTCTTCTTCTTTATTTTCTTTCTCATACTTGCAGAACAAAACTATCCAAGCACTATGTGTCTCCATCAGAAAGTGTTGTTTGTGTATTTTTTTAATATTGAGGAAAGTCATTTACAAATAATAAAAAAAATATGTGGTTTATTAGATTTTTTTCATTAACAACACTCTTGTTTACGTGACCTGAAATATCATATTTATATTTATATTCACATGTGTCTCTGGTTAATTCAATACAAGGGACAAAATAGAAAAACTGTTTTTATTATCTAACAAAATGAAATTTTTTTTTCTGTGGTAACATTGACCTAAAATTCCAACTAGACGAAAAAAATTGGTGTATAAATGAGACAGCTAGTTATCTGAACTAGAACACGACCATTCATTCTAATGGCTATGTCAGTTTTGAACCCAATCCGAAAATAAATTGTGCAGATATCGTAGTAACTGACATGGAAAATTTTCGTTTCAGGAAGATCAACTCTGAAATTTTGCCTTTCATCATAACGTCTACTACAACATATCCTTCATACGTTATACTATCTAAAAATGTCTCAATATCACCATATATTTGCATGAACAATATTAAATTCCATACTTTAAAAATACATAAAATAAAATAAAAGATTTTTAACTCTTCCAAAAGACTTTTATCATATCAACAATAAATTATCGACAATTAATTGTAATATGTAAACTTAATCCTTTATATAATCATATAATTTACCGCGCAACCACCAAAATCCATCACACAATTGATTGATAATTAAAACAGATAATGACATGAGGATAATCTCACGCAATTTGTGAACTCAACACGTGTCATCATGCAAACTAGATATCAATTTTCATCAAATTAATTTCTCATCAATGAACAAGTTGACATTATTATACACCCATACCACAAGTACTAAAACTTACTCATTATAAATTGTCACAGTACTAAATTTCATATACCATCAAACGTGAATAAAAATCCAATTAAAACGATAACAGTATTTATTTATCCGATTTATTTGCCATCATCGATTTAATACTCAATTCGATTATAGCAATAAAATTACTATCATATCAATGTTACCATCCATTCAATTTTTTTATTTACATCTCACGCGATTGACGTCACTGCAACAAGAAATTCTCAATTGAAAAAAAAAAAAAGAAAAAAAAAAGTACTTTTTCTATCTTTCCATTTTTTTTTTCTCTCTACACGTATCATGAAAAAAAAAGATAGTAAATTTTTTTCTATCCATGTTCCAGATCACACGGTTGCTGAACATCCCTAATAACACTTCAACACTGGTGCAACAGCGTATCGGAATATTCCAAGAAAACAAAGGAAAAACAGAATAAATAGAGAATATGTCTGCACACGTAAGTTAATTAATATACCGAGGGTTTCGTACCCATGTATAAAATATTGTGTAGTGAAAATATCCAGGAAAACAGCAGGAAGTTCTATAAAATGTCGAGTAACTATATACTCTCACAATGTATGGGAACTTCGAGAACTGATAGCACGTAGATATATTTATGTGGTCTATGAAGTAAAGAAATGTAATATAATATAAAAAAAAAATTTTTTAATTGCACTTATGAAATATAACAGATGATGGTGACACGGTGATAGTAGCTCTTCAGTCACAGTCTGTTTCGATGTGGTTATTATTTTTACTATTTTTTTTTTCAATTATTTTTTTTTCTATCAAGTTTTTTTGATATTGATCTGATGGTTCAGGTCGATGTCATCGATTTTCTACGTCTCTTCATATCGCACTTGACCTGTTTCTCTTCAAAAGACTTTATATTATACATTGCATTTGAATGTCACTCGTGTACTAATAGACATCACAACCAAGATATTTTGCACACCATTTTACGCGTTAATGGAATTCGAATATATATTTAAATTAATGTATGTTCAACAGAAATGCAATTATTGTCAAGAACATAAAAGAACTATGGCAACACATTAAACAACAAAAAAAGAAAACTAACTGCAAAAGTGTCATGCAATAAAATTCACTGTTATTAAATAATAAAAAAAGATACAATGAAATAAAGAAAAAACTTTATCGTCATACTCAATTTGATCACAATTGATTGGCCACGGTCGAAAATAAAAGGAAAAATAATAAGAAGAAACTTAACACATGAAGAGTGCGAACTTGAGTTTGGAAGGGACAAAGTTGTGAAAAAATATTTGCCAAACAAACAATAGAAAGACAAAGTTCATTATCCGAAACTACAACAGCAGCAATTAAATTAACTTACGACATAAATTCAATCAAATTTAAAAGCCCTGTATGGTTGTATAGTCCTCCTCGTTATTAAAAAGTTACCGCTCTTGAAAAGAAAAATAGAAAAACATAATGCAAAACATGAATACATACAAAAAAAGCGAGAAAAAAAAATACAAGTTTGATATCAAATTAATTAATAGCAGTTGAAAAATTTTCACTGCTATTAATTAATGCTTTTAAAATAATTTAATCACTAAAGTTAATCGTATATAATTCTTTTTGTTTTTCAACAACAATATTAATACTAATTCAATACGTAAATATTTGCACATTTTCCTTGCTATATTTTTTTTCCCAATCTCCTTTCCACCCCCACCCCAAATAAACTTTGGCCTCACATGGCACTTTCATTAAAAGATAATTAGGCGTATAAGTGATACTTGAGACTTCCACAAAAACCTATGCTTATCCACGTCCGAACGAACAAAAATAAGTAGATACATGGTATCAGGTAAAGCTGACATACCATTGGATATTGTCAACCCTACTATGTTTGTTTCATCATGAAATTGAGTGTACAAAAGATATACAAAATGTATATAGCACTATCACGCGAGCATTCACACCTTACTCTGACTAATTGTAATGAAAGAGTAATCCATTGAAAAAATAAAAGAACTGTTGAGACTTTTACATATTATGAGAGTGAACTTTTAATATTTCCACATTTTCTATTTTCATTTATTTATTTTTTTCTTCTTCTCTCTTAATAAACATAATTCTTGTTGACATATAATAGTGGTGTAATAATGTCAGGATAATTAATGAAATGAATTTACATCATGTTATTTATTTTCTGCATTTGATACTATTTCGCATGGCGAACGACGAGGAATTTAATTTCCACGATACACAGGCGACATATTTGAATTCTTTGAAGAAATAAAGTTATGAAGGTGATACAGAGATAGATGTTGAATAAAAATTACAACAATTTATTATTGACTATTAAATATTAAAAATTACCAATTGTCAAAAACTGCAAATTTTGTATTAACTAGTCATTCTCGTCCAGTGATTTATTTCAAAACCCAATATACATTTAAAAAAAAAATGTTTAATACATAAATTAACTATTATATCCTTAATTAGTCAGTTGCAAAGCAAAAAACAACAGTGAACTCTAATTATCATCATCGCCTTTAGATATCAAAAAACATTTCTTGTTCATCTCTTCACTTTTTCACATTCTGCAGGTATAAAAAAAATTACGATAAGAAAAAAGATATCTTGAAGGAATAAAAAAAGTGTTTGAGTTATAAGAAAAGTAAAGCGGCTTCCTTTTCAAAAGAGATCTCTCGTGAATGCACAAAGATAAAAGAGACGAAGCTAACTATATATATATATATATATATATCTGTATGTATATACTTAGGATCAGAGGAATGAACCTGCAGTAGAGTTGGAGATTAACCTTTTCAAGTGCCACAAGCGTTTACGTTTTGGTATATAAAAAAAAAATCAGAAAACCGAAAATATATAAGAAAAAAAAAACGCATTCTATCCACCAACACTTTCTTTATTTTCAGCTAGCTATAATATTAAGTTTGTTGTGAATTCACTCTGCATTATTACAGATTAAATTCTAATATAATTTATATTTGTTTATATTGCACTTTGATATAATTAAATAAGTTTCACTAATTAATATCTTTGCATGTACAGTGATGAGTAATTGTAATGAAGTACTTGGACCTCACATTCCTACGCAGTCTAAGAGAAATATATGCGTATATGATATTATATATCTGTTAGAGAGTTCAACTTTTAAAACTGTAGTTAATTGGCAGAATATTTGTGTATAACTTGAGAAAATTGAATCGAATTCATAACAAACATGAGAACTAAATTAAACTAATTCAACGAAATTATCATTAAATATATTCTGCATTTGAAAAAAGGTATTTATATTCCTACGTAATATGATTTCAGAATGATATTGAATTCAACAGTCCCTCCATCCAACAGGAGATGATGGAATTGCAAGCGAAAAAATGTCACAATGGTTCAATTCTTCATTCAGGTAAAATTAATATGTAATTAAAATTTATTCGATGTAAATTAAATTTACGAAGAAATTCATGCATAAAAAATTAATGTGTAAGAAAAATAATAATCTCGATGAACACATATCATAATATCTACATGTCAAATACAGACACGAAAATATTTAATAGCGTCAATGATAATATTCATGATGGATTGTCATACTTTCCAAATAAAGAAATGTGGCATGATATTCAGTCCATATATGTATACATTATCTCTCTTATAATTTGCATATGAATGTGGAGATTCAGTCATGCGCGAGATCGTACTGGTATAGAACATGATATAGAATAGCCATTGGAAGCTACATTGATGTACATTGAGTGGTTGAGCCATATGTATTTAAAGAGAAATCGTTTAGACTAAATTTTAATACAATTATACACGAAACAATGTTATCACAGATTCAAATTCTTCCAAATCGTAGAATAAGATATATATTTGATGACCCTGGAACACGAAATCTACTCATCACATATGGAAATAATATACAGGCTGCCTTCTGATAAATAAAAGATTTACGTTTGAAATTTTTCTAGATAAAAATGGAAGTCAATAGACAAAAATAAAATATTCAAAGTCGCTGTGAAGAAGGCTCTACACCGAAAAACAAAAACTAAAAATTAGGCAAAAACCAATCGAATATTTTCAAAATACGATTCGAAAATAATATTGATAATATAATTTATGTACAGATGGAATTCCTGAAAAAAAAAATTATATAATTTTTTATTATGAATTCGAAATATGAATTCAAATACATTCATCACATATTATTTTTAATTATTGGAATGTGTATTAAACAAATATACATTCGAGTACATTTGTGATATCGATAAAAACACTCAATAAAGTCACTTTAAATAAGTAGATATTCAATCGAACAGAATGATTTGACGTTATTTTCCTGTCGAAGTTAAATTTTTATGTATCTTTCGATACATTTTGATATGAATATTTTTTTTTATGAATCTAATAGTTTGATATTCAGCAATATTGACTAATATTGATGTTGAATAGGCGAGCCTACGGCAAAGTAATTATCAAAGATACATGCACGACGAGTGCATTCAACGAAATCAAATTCAAGATGGAAGCCATTAAATTCTGATTATAAATCGCTAATGGTTCTTTTCTCTGGGTAAAAAATAATAAATGTAGAGAAAATTTGATGAAGACATCAAAAGGCAACGTCAATAAACTAGTACAAAGTAATAACTAATTTCCGCTTAAATAATGAAAGTCCACTTGAATTCGTGCTACAGTAAAAGTGTGAAGGTAGGAATAAACAAATTTCCGGAGGTAAAATTTTTGTTTAAATCATCAGAAAACAGCGTCAATAAACTGGTACAAAGTAATAACTAATTTCCGCTTACGATGGTGAAAATCCTCTCACGTTTATGCTATAATAAAACTAAACTTGACGCACACGTTGCATCTCCCGACCTCGCCTCGGCTTCTGGGATAAATACATGGTTCACTCGTGTGAATCATGCAATTTATGATTTTGTCCGCGAACACGTATAATATACAGCAAGCAGTACACCACTGCCGTTGCCATATGACGTCGACTTTTAATGCATTACTATTCCGGTCACCCGAAGGTTTGAAAGCTCATATCTCTAGCTGGAATGTTTAACGCATGGTCTTCAATGCAAAAGCATATGCACGCATGCAAATATATTATTGAATTGAATAAATAATGATTTTCTCGAATATGAAATAAAATAATATTTCTCCTTGTGGCAATATGTTTGAATTTGTCATCAATAAAATTGTACACCCAGCGGTGGTCTTGAAAAATGGTGGAGGCGAATCTGTAAGAAAAAGGAAATATAAATTTCCATCAAGAAATATACACTTCAAAGCGATTTTGAATGACATACAAAGTTTACTCGGTAACATTTCAAGAGAATTCCCCATCGTGCTGTTCTGCCCTTTATATAACAGACTATACACCCTCGAAGGGATCTAGTTTTATTTTTATATATACATTTTTTTTCAGGATGGTGCCCAGAAACGTGGGATAGTATTCTTTGTTGGCCGCCCACCGCTCCCGGAGCCCTGGCAGAGCTTCCATGTCCCCACTATATTGCTGGATTTGATTTGAGAGTCAGTATTAAAACATGCACTTCTTCCTTCTTCTTCTTCTCTTTGTCCACCAATTTTTCGTTACGATAATTTATTTTTATAGGCAAATGCAACACGGCAATGTTTGGAAAATGGAAAATGGTATTTCAATACTGAGACAAATAATACGTGGAGTAACTATACACAATGTTACAGTACTCAACTTGTAACAGTCCTCATGGATTTGCCAGATATGCAATCACAGAATGCAACATTGATGAAGGTAATCTACGTTAGTATGTATATAAACTTATTGACTAATGCACTCGAATAAGTACACTGCAATAATGTAGAAATTTATCCTTCAATTATACATACTATGAACTTATCATTCACCTTGAAAGTATTTTAATGATATTCCATCATATGCACATTTACATCAGCTTTTTTCATTTGAGATAGTTGACATTGTTACGTATCAAGAGCAATTCAAAATATAAATAAAAGAACAATTATTCTACATATACAGCATAATTAAAATTTCATGCCGATGTTTAAATGAACCATTGAATAAGTACAAAACTCTATGTAGATGTAATGATGGTATTATATTCAAGCTGGAAGATCGGACAGTATTGTTGTATTAGATTGCCTTGATGCTCTATCAAAGCAAACTAGAAAAATATCAATAATATGCTGACGAGAACTTGGCTCTGAGCAACAGAATATGCAGAGCAAATGTAATATTGCTAGAGGAGAATATTGGAAATGTTAACAGTCAGTGGACGGATAGTGATGAAATAGAGAACAGAGGGATGGGGATTAGAGACATGGAACAATCATAAATTGAATGAATATTATGGCAGTAGTTTGAAATACTCTTAATAATTCATTCAAATCGAAAACGAAAATTATAGCATCAGACAGAGTTTTGTGTTTAACAGAAAAAGCCAAAGACTTGGAAAAAAAAAACAATGATACATAAAAATACAATTGCTTCTAATTTTTTTTTTCCATATATTTCCAGAAATACTTACCAATTGTGAAAAGCATATCTACCGTTGGTTACGCTGTGTCATTCTCAACTCTTGTTGTTGCATTCTGCATCTTAGCTACAATTAAGTAAGTTCCTCTTTTTAATAGATTAGAAAAAAAAAATTGCTCGCATGTCAACCAGATTATTATAAATGTTGGAATATTGTGTTTATTTTAATAAGGAAGCTCCGATGTTCAAGGAATATGTTACACATGCATCTATTCGTGTCATTTATGACACGAGCATTCATGGCGCTACTAAAAGACATGCTTTTTATCTCCGGTCTTGGATTTTCTTCCAACGTCCTCATTAGAAATGGCGAGAGTTATTGGCTTGTTAATGATATCGAGAGCAGTGGTACTAATTGGCAATGTAAAGTATTCACCAGTATATGGCAATATTTTATCCTTGCTAATTATTTCTGGATTCTCATGGAGGGTTTATATCTTCACAATTTGGTATTCTTTGCATTATTCACCGATTCTAATTCAAGTATTAAAGGCTACGTAGCGCTCGGATGGGGTAAGACATGAAGAATAGAATTGACGAAAGAAATTCTGCCCAATTTGTAAGAAGCACTATATTTTTTTAATAATTCCCTCAGGTTTACCAGCTATCTTTGTTCTACCATGGATTTTTATGCGTATATCACTGGAGAACACTTTTTGTTGGACAACCAACACCAATTCTTTAGTCTTTTTGGCTATCCGTATACCAACAATACTCTCAATATTGGTAAACTAATCCATCAGCCTTCATATTATATAGATTCATTCATTCATTTATTCATGTGATTATGATTATTTAATTATGAATTTATTCTCATATTACAGATTAATTTCGTGTTATTCGTTAATATTGTCAGAGTTCTTTTCTCTAAATTGCGATCGAGTGTCTCGGAAGAAACTCATTTATACAAGTGAGAACTCAACTCGTATTAATAATGATTATATAAATTTAGTTAATTGCATTTACAACTCGATCCATTTTATCTTACTTGATTTCAATCAGACGATGGGCTAAGAGTACTCTGGTTCTTGTTCCACTCTTTGGCATACATTACACGGTCTTTCTTGGATTATCTTACAGTATCGATGTCGACGAAAGAGTCGAACTCATTTGGCTAACTGGCGATCAACTGTTTGCTTCATTCCAAGTATATAAAAACACTTTCCTGCGATTTATTGAAACTTTTCGTTCACATTATCCTCGTAAATAATTGTCGATAATACGATTTGTTTTGTTGTTCAGGGTTTTTTTGTCGCTGTATTGTATTGTTTTTTAAATACCGAAGTGAGAACTGAAGTTTCTCGGTCTGTGAGACGCAAAAAGTGGCCGAAATTAGGGAGCGGAAAATGGGGAGCGAGATCATCAACACGATGTAATAGTACATGCAGTTGCAATGCTGCGAGATTTGGAACCAAAAAAGTACCTGAGGAAGAAAAATCGTGGTGGTCATATCCATTAGCCTGTTTTTTACATAAACCATCAATTCATCGTTCAACCCACTCGATGGCGAGTACACAAGGTGTTTTTTATCGATATATTCTGTTAAAAAAAAAATAATATGCATCGAGAATATGCATCATGAATATTTTTTATCTATTTTTCTTTTCTCATTTTGATTTATTCCATAATTTTACGCCAACATTCAGAATATGCTCAAAGCAGTTTTATATTTATTTAAAAATTATTCCACGACTGTATAACGACAACACCTACAGCCACATAAATAATATTTATAATATTCCATTCGCAGATGTCACAACACGAGGCTGTAGTTTAGCGAGCAGTCGTGGATGCCTTGAAATTGTTGGCCATGGACTTAATGCTAGTACACCAGACACTCATGACCAGACAACAAGCCAAAGCTCACAACTTCACAGCAAATATACTGACCAATCGCTGCTCTCATTCTCTTCAAATGTACGTTCACACGCTTTACCCACAAATATCCATAACGAGAACTTTTATAGAATATTTATTATCTGCTCATCTCAAATTTTGTTTGCGACTCGCCAGGCTTCAGACACTGAAGGAAATTATCATCGCAACGCAATTGCCAGCACTAATCGTCCTCAAGATTTTCATCGTTGGAGTGATTCTGAATGTTGCAGTTTGGCATTAGAACTGCACAATTATCCACTTTCCTGATTGTTGAAAGCAAAAAAACAACGGGTAAGAACAATGAGTAATTCGAGGGGACGTAGGTTATCAGCAAGATGATAAATTTCATTAGTAACATTCACCATCACGATACTCAAAATAATATTAATGACATTCCATAGTAATGTTTGAATGTATGTTTGCCAATTTGGAATTTTTAAGTCAAATGAATGATGAAAACAAGAAAAACAAAATGATGTAAACAAAAACCTGACCCGTCGCGAAAATCCTTATGATGAATTTTTATACGCACTTATTTATTGTTTGCCGGCGAATAATAAATGGTCTTTATAAAAAATAAGAATAGATATGATGGAATGCTCTGAATATTAGACATAAATAATAATCTAAGGCAACGTGTGACGATGAAAAAGATGCGCTTTTATGTTACAATCAACATTGCATTCGATAATTTATTTTTTATCGATATAAGTGATAAAAATGAATTCAATAACAACGTAAGTGGAACCAAATGCAAATATGCAACGGCATACGTGACACTATTCAATGTTCGATCCAGACATAACAACAATTCAATCAACAATTCAAAATGAATCATAACAATATTCTGTATATTGGTATATTAACGAAAAAAAAAAAAAAGAAAAGAGGCTCTCTATGTGATGACACTGTTGTCATCTTATTGAAATGTTTTACATTTAAATGTTCTATGTACGCCAGTTGTGCTATGCAAAAGTGATGTATTTTAAAATAAAAACACAATGAAATTTTTGGTTGTAAATACAGCATTTGTGCATATTAAATTACATTCTTATTAGTATTCGCATTTTTATTGATATCAAGTTATCACCTGAAAAAAAATTGGGCCACGAAAGAAATTACCTAAATAAATGTAATGATTAGTTAATAGTTGACATTCCTCGATTTATTTCGAGGGTGGATGAAAACGAAGAACTTCAGGCGGCACTCTTTAAGTTCAATGGCAACCACCATGATGTCTCGCCCGAAATCTTCGCTAACTTGGCTTTATGCAGAATAATACTACCCATCATCTGGTCAGCAGTAGTTGTTTGACCATAGTAATCGACAAACAATCCTTCAGGATCAACCAAATACATTATGATAGTGTGATCCACCTGCGAATGAAAATCATGTTCCAATTTTTATAAAGGAAATTATACTTGATCAATATCAAGTCAAGCAAAAGCATCTGGAGAATGGTAAATGAACGCACGATGTAATCATTGTCGTTGTCTTTTGGTCCATTACTGAAATACACACGATAAGCTTTACAAGCTTTGGCAATTTGTTCCCGAGAACCAGTGAGTCCAATTATTTTCTCCGAAAATTCTTTACAGTACTTTTCAACGATTGGTGGTGTATCTCTTTCTGGATCAACGGATATGAAGATTGGTTGGATTTTGAAATTATGTTGTTGCTCTATTGAACAAAAAATATTGAAGCAAATGAATTTGTGGAATAGGAATTGAGAAATAAAGTATTTTTATCTATCTTACCCAGTTTTTCAACAGTATCCACCATTTTTTCGATCTCATCAGGACAAATGTCCGGACAATGTGTAAACCCGAAGTATAACAAGATCCATTGGCCCAAAAAATCGCTAGATTTTACTAATTCCCCTTTACTATTCATCAATTCAAATTCGCCACCAATTTTGGCTTTACCTATCGTTCGCCTTCGTTCGCGTTCGCGTTCTAATTCTTTCATTTGTTTCAAATAATATACATATCCCAGTAAAATACAACCAAATACACTACCAATGGTAAAACTTTTCCATGACATTGACAGAAAAATTCCGGGTGTAGCCGATTCTCTTTTCGGTACACTACTTTTTGTTGATTCTTGTTTCAAACGTCTCGTGAAGAAAATGTTCCTTCTCTGAAACTGAAGAAAAAAATCCATACATTTGCCTATAATTTTGCAAGAAGCCAAATGTTTCAAACTAATGATAGAAAAATGAAGCTCCCATCGATAAAGTGAATTTGAAACCAATCATCTATCTAAAGACAGGCTACTTGTCAATAACAACATTTATTTCCTAAAGAGCAAAGCTAAACTAACTTTTCTCTGAGTCGTACCTTCATCCAACCTTCTAAAGTTATTTAAAGAATAAAGTCCAATACTGTCCCGAAATTCCCATTCATAAACTAAATCACAATTAATTTACCTGTGTGACTAAAGAACGTGAACATATTGTCTGTGTACAAAGGCCACGCAATATCAGCGAAGCCATATCTTACAATACAATGATCGTCAGAAATCTTCTCAACATATAGGTTATGTTGGATAATATATATTAATCATTGATTAGCTGCAATTAGTAAACACCCATTTTTTCGGCAACAAATTATATCTGGAATAATTAGATGTCTCGATTCTATTATCAATGTTATCACATATGAAACACACATTCATATATATATATACATATATATTCTAACACCGGCTCATCTCTGTGCATAAAACACGAGACTGTGGATCAAACATGACTAATGTGATAGATGATGAAACTTTCTGTTGATACAGCAGAGAGAATAATTTGTAGCGGAATCGTGGCGCCACTAAACTATTTTCTATAAAAAAAAGAAAAAAATTATTATCAGAGTTTCATATATATGTATGGATGTATATATGTATGTATATATCAGATTTTCCTGTCCTGTTGTCAGTTTATTTTCATTAATATCTGTCAAATATCACAACAGAGTGTTCTCTATTTTTTATAATTCCTAACCTGAGAATTATAAAAACACCTGTGAACTGACAATAAATTTCTCAGACAACGCTGATATATAAATTTTATGAAATTTATTGATCATTTATCAAGATGATTAACAGTCTTTTTATTATCAATTCATCCGGGTAAGTTGTCAGAAAAATGTAATGTTGTATATATTATAGATTTGATGTTATTATTTTTATTTTTACTATTGTACTTTGATGCTCTTTTTTTATTATTGTTCATATTATCAATAATTGTTCCATGAGAGGTTCATGTGATACAGAAAAGTTTTCATTCTAAATATTACATGAAAGAATCACTTGTCATAACCATCTGGATGGCAGATGGAGATTAGACACTGTTCGTTTTATTTCCTCGAATTTGGACTGTTACTCAACTTTTGGAGTTGATGATGGGATGACGATGATGGATAAACAAAAGACCCGTTACACGACACTTATATGAAATTATTTGCATTAACATAATGAATGTTTCTATCAAAATATTTTTCCAGCGATGTTTTCATGGAGAAACATTGGAAGAGTGCAGTGGCACGATCGTTGTGCGATTATTTTTTTGATCAACAGCGTCGAGTATTATCACCTGAGGATACACCACCAGTTATTGCAACACCACATCATTATTTGATAAGCATCTATCGATGTAATATGTTTTTTGTGGCTGTGTGTACGACAGAAGGTATATTAAATATCAAATTCATTTGAATTGAGCAGTGCCAAGAAATAGAAATAAGAATTATTTTATTATTTCAGTTCCACCGTTGTTTGTCATTGAGTTTTTACACAGAGTTGTTGATACTTTCGAGGATTACTTCAATGAATGCACTGAAACAATTATTAAAGAAAATTACGTGGTCGTTTACGAATTATTGGACGAGATGTTGGATAATGGATTTCCATTAGCTACTGAATCAAATATTCTCAAAGAGCTTATCAAACCACCTAATATATTGAGAACCATAGCGAATACAGTTACTGGAAAGTCTAAGTAAAGTCAGATAGAAATTTAAATTACATTATCTTTGTTGATTGACACTAATAAATATTAAATTTTATAGCGTAAGTGCAATATTACCCAGTGGACAATTATCGAATGTTCCGTGGAGAAGAACTGGTGTTAAATACACAAATAATGAAGCTTACTTTGATGTTGTTGAAGAAGTAGACGCAATAATTGACAGAACGGGTGCGACTGTATTTGCTGAAATTCAGGGATACGTAAGTAATAAGTCGATCATCTAACATATTTCAATTAATTTTTATATCTCATCGAACAATACTCTGCTCTCCTTCGCATTCAGGTTGACTGCTGTATCAAATTGAGTGGAATGCCTGATTTAACACTTTCATTTATGAATCCACGATTATTTGATGACGTCAGTTTCCATCCGTGTGTGCGATTCAAAAGATGGGAGGTGAAGAGAAAATTGGCCAAATAAGAATGCAATCAAAGCTGATGATTCAAATTGAACTATCGTTTGGCTTATTATTTACTTATTCTTTTCTGTTACACAGTCTGAGCGTATTCTGTCATTCATTCCACCGGATGGTAATTTTCGTTTACTGTCATACCATATCGGATCACAGAGTATTGTTGCAATTCCATTATACGTACGGCATAATATCAGTTTGAAAGAACCAGGTGGTGGTAGATTGGATATAACAGTTGGTCCCAAACAAACTGTTGGCAGAACGGTAAGTACTGCAGTGTATGTTGATAGTATTCTCTGTTCGTTTGGGAAAAAAATTACGTGAATTTTATTTCTAGGTTGAGAATGTAACACTGGAAATCCCAATGCCAAAAATGGTTTTAAATTGTACCCTGGTGCCAAACCAAGGTAAATATTCGTTCGATCCAGTAAGCAAAGTTCTATTTTGGGATATTGGACGTATTGATGTGTCAAAATTGCCAAATCTTCGAGGTTCAATAACAATACAAAATTCGGCCACAGTTTCTGAGTCGAATCCAGCGATAAATGTAAGTTTAATACATATTAATCGATGATATTTTTTAAAATAATTAATTATAAATTAAGAGTTTTACCGGTTTATATTTCTGTTTATAGGTACATTTCACAATTAACCAGTTGGCGGTATCGGGTTTGAAAGTGAGTGGACTGGATATGTATGGCGAAAAATATAAGCCATTCAAAGGCGTCAAATATATCACGAAGGCTGGCAGATTTCAAATTAGAATGTGAATAATTTTCTTATTACTCAAGTTTGTAAAGTGTCTATTAGTAAAAATTATAAATGGAACCTACTGTAAAGAACTCAATTCTTCAATTGATTCAAGAAAAAAATACGTTATTTATAATGAATACAATCGAATGGAATATTTCAACCCATTTAATTACATATGTATGAATGAAAATATACAAATAGAAATATTTACAATTTTTATGTTACAATTGGTCTGCGCGTATGAAAAATACAATTTTTTCAATTGACCATTCAACTTTGTACATTTTGTCATGAAAACAATGTAATCTATTGTATTGCTTCCTTTTTCTAAATTAGCAGGTAACTTCTTATTCTGAAATGATAATAGCCATAGCAGCATTGTGTCAGTCTTAGAACACACGCAGTCATTAGCACGTATTACAATTGATACATTCGATCAATACATCAATTTTCTGGTTTCTAAATCTTCCCACGTTGGATGTGTGGAGTATGTGAACAAACGCTCCATGTTTGTTGCATATAGCGTATGATTGTTGACTAAATTCTTATGAATCTGTGAACGCAATGGTCATGTCAGAAAAATTCTCATCAGTAAAAAATCAAACAGGAAAAGACATTTTACTGTCATACCTTTAATGTGCGTAATAATTCATCGATATTCACAGGGGGCAGAGCTGGTAATAATTTCTGTGATGAACAAGCCATAGCAAATGCCGTTGCTTGCTCCATTTCCTCGACATTTGCTTTTATGGCGGGTATTTGCTCATGCGGTTCCGTCACTTCTGTCAGCGCCCTAAAAAATAATTTATCATAAATCATTACTTCAAAATTCTAGCTGAATCCTTAAATTTTATGGCAATTGAAATATTTACCCGCTATAAATACCATACGGTATAAACATGCTATTTCTTTTCCATGAACTTGGCACCGGTTCACCGATATTATAAATAAAACTTTTGTTTTCAACAGCAAAACCTTTTCTTCTTGATAATATTGCTGTTATTAAATTCTTCAAGAATATTTGCGTTGCAGCAATGATAATATGTGCTGTATTTTCTTCAGCTCCGTCCATATTATTCTCCCATGCAGCTAACATTAATCTTGCCAAGACGAATGTACGGTCAGGTAATACTAATTCTTGTGCACTCGATCTATTAGCACCGATTGGTTCATCTCCAACGGGTGACGACATTTGACTCAAAACTTCTACATATACATCAGCAGGCTGTGAAGAATAAAATTGATTAGCATTCTTTAGGAAAATATGATTATATAATTAGATGTCTTATACTTACTTCGAAAATTGATTTATCCGTTTTATATTTTCTTTTCAATTTCAATCGCTTTTCCTTCAATTGTTTGTCTTTATCAATATGTGTATGAGCATTATTAACTTTAATTGATCTAGTTGGTGTGGCTGTAGCCAGTCCACGTACTTTATTGAGCAAACATAAGAGAAATTCGTTATGCAAATGTATTTGTTCAGTTGTCATGATGTTTCTAGCCTCACAATCGAACTCCTCCTTTGTGGTCTGCAATTAAGTTCCATCTAATTATCAATGTTAAATTAATTTTACATTAGGTAATATGTGGAGTGTAAATAATACCTTCATTTGGAACCACAACTTCATTTTTTCAAAGTATCTGCAAACAAAAATTATTTACATCATATTTTCCAGTTAACCTTTCAATCTTCAAATTGTTTTGATTGTTCTTTATCTGTTAGAGATGAATGAACAAACATGAAATTCATGTGATACTTACACTTTGGCATTTTCTCCTAGTGATGTGGTGAGAGCTTTTCGTGCAATATTCAACTCCTTTGTAGTCGTCATGACAGTTCTCTGAAACCAATTTCACTAAAAATATTTTGAATAACAATTTGTATTGCTTGAGATGAAAATTCACACTTGCAAGGAATATAGAAAACAAAATATTTTCACGAAATCGATAGCACATGAGAGCCCCTGGTGAATTTCAGCAATAATTGATTTTTGGCGCGAGATATCTGCTTCACAGTTTGAAAACGTTCACGGCATCCATTTTGTCAAAATGGTTACCCACATAATGGCGCCATCTGTGATGGAGGGAGTTCCCGCGTAAATGCATTCCCGGTATATATCATGAGTATTTCAATATTAGGTCAAGTTTGCTATTTATTAGATTAGTGTATTCGTATCGCTGATGTGAAATTGCATTCGGTATTTAGAAATACAACTCAACATAAATGTGTAGATCAAACTTTTTCAAGATTATGTGATTTCGATCGAATCCATAAATGTTTTCTTCAACATAATGAAAAAAATGGCGCCATCTGCCATTCAATAAATGCCCGCGTAAATGCATCCCGGTCTCTATTATATATTTTTTGGGGGTTAGTTCAAGTTTTTCATTTATTATATTAATATTAAATGGGATCATTATGCGTTTGCAACCCAAACGTGAAATTATATTCATTCAACTTTTTAGGTTTTGTTAGTATCAGTAGATTAACGACATTTTAACGTGATGTAAAGAACGACTCACGGCTTCCAGTAAATTGAAAATTTAATACAAAACAGGGTAAGTAGATTAACAATAGATCTAAATATAAATTTTGATTATAGAACCATATAAGAAAAATGTAACGAATATATACGTTGATTTGTTGATGATGATTTAATCTAAGGTAAACTTATTATAATTTTGTCCAAAAATTTATCCAATTTCTAACAATTTGTCATGACGATTCAGTCGGGGTCATCTCATTTTTTTCGGCAATGTAAACTTTGAACGAACAAGATCCCAACTTATTGTTGAGGTATCTGACATTGTGCATAAATCCATTACTATTGTCCTTGAACGTTTATTCCCACGTTCTATTCCTAGGCATGTCCCAGCTGCTATGTTGTATATCGGTGTGCCGTTCTGTTAATTAGATTGATTGAGAATGAGTATTGCGTATTAATTTTAATAAGAAATACGTATTCATATTGGTGGAATAATTATGGATAATATACATACGGTGCCTTTATGGCGCCATTCCTGATTCCCACCCATTTCATGACATTTTCCAAGTTTTGGTACTCTTGTATTTCCTTCTAAACATAGCATTTGTCCAAGAACCAATTCATGTTTATCCGTTTCGTACCACATCTGCCAAAACCAACAGCATTCTCGTATGAGTATAATACTTTTACAGCCATTAATGATATGATATAAATGAAAACAATACATACTTGAGATTTAATTCGCAAGCAAGGAGCCAAAATTAATTTAGCTCCTTTTGTCTTGATATCCTTTTCACTCTGTACACACAATGCCGAATTCGTTAATTTTATTTGATATTCATCTGTGTAATTTCTTTTTCTTGAATGCCATGGTTGCATAACTTTTTGATCAACTTTAAGCCATTTTTGCCTCAATTTGGCTTCAGTGTCATCTGGTAATCCTAATTCCGGGTAAATTGTTTGTAGATACCATGTAAAACTTTTACATTTTAAACGTTGACGAAGTGCAACACGTTCTGAAATATCACCATAATCAATCTCCTTCACGCCTTTCAGGAAATATTCTTTATATTTATCCATCCATACATGTGCAACACGTAATGAATTCTTTAACATTGTATCTTGATGTCGATCATTTCCGTATGGTCGACGGTGTCGAAAAACATGACCAACTCTTGAACACGGTATAAGCTCGATGCTTCCGCCACACATCCACAATCTAAATGATATTTCCAAATTTTCACCACCCCAAACATCCATTCCAGCATCATATTCACCCAATTCAAAAAAATATGTTCGATCAATAGCAAATAAGCCACCAGCCATTGTTGGTGATTTTATCGGTTTAATAAAATCTTCATCATTTACGAGTGTATGCATTGGCAAATTTTCCCATTTAAAATGAAGTCCCCAATTGAAGCCACCACGTACCAAAGGACTCGCAGTATATTGAAATGTATCAGGATTTATCATATCAATCACTGGCATCGGAACAATCGTACGAGATTCAACAATTCTTTCAAGCATTGGTTCAATCCACATTTTATTAACTTCAATATGACTATCCAAAAATACCAATGCACTCCCCGTAGCCTGTCTTGCACCAAACATTCGTGCACGGATAAGTCCTTCTCTCCGTTGAGTTTTGAAAAATTTGACTTTGCCATTAAAATTTTTGTTGATATACTTGTTAACATCTTGGTGTAATTCATCACTATCGCTGTAATCATTCACCAATATAATTTCACGTAATATATAATCTGGAGTTCTATCTACGATTGAATGCAATGATCTCAATAATGTCATGTAATGCTCATTGTAGAAGCATATAATAATACTGGCGTTTGGTAATTGAGACGAATATTTTTTAGATGAACAGAGTTTATTTCTCGTATCGAGTATTTCACGGTGGAGATTCAAATTGTTTGATACTAAAACATTAAAAGCAAATTTTTTATAACCTTCATCGCGTAATCTTTGATCTTCCATGTTTCGTACCAAGCCTAGTTCATCGAGGCCTGGAAAAAAATATGAATATTTATTTACAATACAATAGAGTGCTTAAAATAAAGTAATAAAATTTTCATACCATCTCCGAGTATTTCCGATGGTTTAATTGGTACTGGTTGCAACTGTTGGATTAATTTATCACTATTTTTTCTCATTCCTCCCTTATCTTTGTCATAGCCAGAAATTCGATTAGAGTATCGTATCTTTTGATGGAACACTGATTCTTCAAGTGGTACTGTATACTCCGATACCAACATTGTTGGATTTGCTGTATTAGCATTTTGTGAAAGTTTCGAGTAAAGATACAAACTAAATGCCCAAGTAACTGAGGCAATAATTATTCCTGATAAAAATGACGCGTATCGGGTTGAAATCATCTGTGAATAACATCAAAATAAAATTCTCTTATAATGGTCCAATAATCACAACTATTGAGGGGTTATGTTAGTGCGCAGTAGTGTTCTCAATATAATTATTTATTCCGAGGTTCAAAATTTACACACATACACACCTTAATTCTCTTCATTTTAATTGAACATCAATATGAAATAATATCGAATATTTAATATACATTGTGTACAATCACTTGACGTTTTTTATATGCCGAATGATTATTTTTGATTTGCCTGCCATCACACTTGAAATCCAACAGCTGTTACCTCTCTCCCTTGAAAAAAAACAACGATAGGTAAATCGATTATATCATGGAATACTATTCGGAAAATTAAGAATTTATTCAATTGTGTTTCTATCAATAATACTGGGATGAGACATTTTTCTATCAAATTGTTTGATAAATACTCATAGATCCCCAAATTGCCCCTGTGGCCTAATGGATAAGGCATCGGTCTCCTAAACCGGGGATTGTGGGTTCGAGTCCCACCAGGGGTAGCCTCATTTTTTAGAATAAGAGTGAATCAAAGCAGTTACACGATTCCATTGGTGAATTTCATTTATTTTTTTAGTCAAAAATTTAGTTGCATAATGAGTGCAATGACAAAAATAATTATTACAACGTTGTGATGTTGATTGACAGAAAATTTTTATGAACAATTATTTTATTTCTCAATCCTTTCTGCTAGAAGGCAGAGAACAATCGAAAAAAGGTTTATGCTTCATTTTTTTCGGCAGCATAATGCTTGATGAATCGCGCTGATGGATCAGTGACATTTTTCACCCAACGTGGCATCCAAAAATAGGGTGTGAAAAATTCTCCTTGGTTTGGGTAATGAGATTCAAACTTCATCCTGTAATAAATATAATAAAATTGAATGTTTTTTCCATTTATTCCTGCCATGTCGATAGAATAAATCGAATAAAACCAAGACGGAGCAATATTATACCTGTAATACAATGCTTCTTTCGTTTTTGGTGTACAATGTGGGAATTTTTTGTCAGCCGTCGCGAGTTCCTCATCTGTTACACGTTCATCAACAATTTCTTGAATAATTTCAAACAAAGATTTTTTGATTGACGCAACACCATCACTAAAAGCTTCCTTGTGCCGCCAGAGAATATTTTTGGGCAGCAAATTAGCTTCATCAAATGCAGATCTCAATAAATGTTTTTCCACCCCATCTGAAAAAAAAACATAAAATTTATCGTCTCTTCCGAACTCATAGGCTTGAAAGAAATATTAAAAAAATATTGACTAATATATACCTTGTGGTTGACGAGTGCCAGCATCCAATGATAAATAATAATTAGCAAATTGCAGATCTAAAAATGGAACTCTCAATTCTAAACTGAACGCACTGGTAGTTCTATCAGCTCTTAATCCATCATAAAGATATATATCTTTTAATAATCGTAGGGATTCTTGATGAGCAGTATGAGCATTTGGCGCATCTCTGAAATAAATATACCCCTGGGCAATCTCATCAGCACCTTCGCCGCTCAAAATTACAGTTGTTGGAGTGTTACGTTTGATATAACGAGCCAGAAGATACATGCTACGGAAAACAGTAATTAGTCAACATTTTTTTAGCACCTCAACCAACGATATAATAAATCCTTCTTCAGTAAAGATGTAAATGTCTACCCAATTGATGCTCGAATAGTTGTTATATCAAACGTTTCCAATTGATAAATAACATCATCCAAAACCTCAGCAATGTCTTGTGGTGTAAAAATAATTTCATGGTGATCACTACCAATGAAATCAGCGACTTGTCGCGCCGCACGAATATCTGGACTATCGCCCATTCCAATGGCAAAACTCTGAATTTTATAAGGTATATTGTTTTGTTTAGCGAGCTTCACCAGTAATGCTGCTATCAAACTAGAGTCCAAACCTCCAGATAATAAACAACCAATTCTTCTATCAGCCATTAACCGTTTTTCCACGGCTCCAGTTAATAATTTTCTGATATTATCATGAACATCTGTTGTAGATAGAGCTGGAAAGTCCAAGCACATGAATTTAATAAACATGTGATTCATTGTATATTTGTATTTCAGGTATTCAAACAAAAATTTACATTGAACTCAGATCAGGTTGCTCAATTTTTTCGTTGATTTTTATCAATGGTCTATTTGAAGAAAAAAAATAATACCGCGACTGATAAGTAGTATTTCATTTAGTAATTTGGCTGATACCTTCTTTTTTTTTGGTCCTGACATGAAATAATGGAAATATTGACGATAATTTTATTCATCGTCAATGAATAATTTTATTGGTCAATGCTGGAGAAATATAATAAGAACCAAGTTCATTCAAGAACGGTGAATAATTCAGACTGAAAACCATAACTGAAATATTCAGGATAAATTGCGAATGAGTCCATGTTCATTATTTCCTGATATAATCATTCGAAATATTTTCTTTCAATATGTTTCTACTGTGGAAATTTTTATGCTATACCCTTGAAATATCAGCACCATTATTTTACCCCAACGCCAAGAAATGAAATAAGAAGATTGAGTGAACAAATAAGACAATACATGAAACTTCTTTCTTCACATAGAATCCAATAGAAAAAATGAAGGGGAACATTGTGAACCCTTCAATCATAGCTGAATGGTATTTACGATTAACATGCTGTATATAAAAATTGGTGGAAACATTTTTGGTGATAAATACCTTTCCAAGGCACAAATGGATCGAAGGACGGCTTGTCCCCAGGCTTGTAATAGTTCACAGACTCTATCAATTTCACTTTACCGTCCGCTAATATACTATACTCTTCATAATGTCCTGGTGGGAATGGTTCCAAAGTCCAATCACCTGTTACTTCATTCGATAAACCTATAAGTCCCTGAAAAAAAATGATATTCATCTTTCATGATTGTTTTTTCTTCTCTCCAAACATCCAATTAATTATTGATGAATAATCATACCTTGCTCTCTGAACATATCGCTAAATGCCCGTCTGTACTGCGCAATCTGAAAAGTGGTCTTACTCCATACGGATCTCTTCCAACAACTATTTTATTTTTCTCTACATCAACCAGACAAAATGCAAACTCTCCATCTAATGAATTAAGAATGTTTTTGGCTCCACCCATCACGTACAAATGTGTGATTATCTCAACATCACATTTCGTCGCATAGTTGAAGTCGAATTTCTCTCTCAACTGTCGAATACAATTTCGTAGGATATTATATCATTTTCACAAGGATAATTGAATTTTTTACTATTTATTCTGTATTTATTATCTTGCCTCTTTATAATTGTACAGTTCTCCATTGCACAGTAAGAAAAGTTTCGGATACTGATTGAGTCTCATAGGTTGCATCCCACATAGCCCATCAATAATTGCCAATCGGTGGAATCCCAAAAATCCATTCTAAAAAAAAAAACAAATATTAATTCACAATACATAAATTAATGATGAACACTAGCAGATATTTAATTATGAATTACCTTAACACGATGATCGAATTCTACTCTCAAGGCATCTGGTCCTCGATGGCTGATTTTATTAAAATTGTTGCAAACACAACTCAATGATTCTCCATCAAATCCAAATACTGCCCAAATTCCACACATGATGAAATTGAATTCTGTAGTTTGACAATTAAATTTAATCTATCAATTCAAGCTTATTCTATACAATATTTTCTTTCACAGGTGAGCAATCACTATTATTTATTTGACTTTAACTACATGGACAATTTTCTTTTACGTGCAGTAACTCTACCGCTGGTTGAATGAACACTAAACTGTGCGTGGCACAATCTAACTGTGTTAGTTGTAGCTGATGCAATCGTATTATTTCATTTCAAAATGAACCCAACGATTTGATTATATCAACCAATGAAAATATCACCGTCTTGAATGAGATAAAATAAACCGAGAATATAATCAGACATGAGTTATATTAAATTCATTCATAATCTTCATTTATTCATGTTTCCATGTAGACATTGATGAAACCTATTGTTCTCAGTTTGGAAGCCTAACTCAAATGATATCGGCTTTTATATATACATATATAAATAAATGTGGTGAAAATTATTGATCTAATTGCGAAAATTGAAAATGTGAAATTTTTCACGTCAGTGTTTGAAGTAACACGTGTAACTATTTACAATGGCATTTTTGTAATTTATCACCTAATATGTATAAAATTAACAGTGATCTTACTATTAAGTAGATGATTACAGAAATATGAATGGAGAGCAATAGTGGATATAAATATTTGTTATATTTTGAATATATAATATGTACATACACGTTGTCTCACAAAAGTCCACGCTGGAAAAAGAAAAAAATGTAATATCGATTATGAAAAAATATCGATCTTTGTATGCATAGAATATTATTTCCCATGGCTAATTGTCATTACTAGTCACATAAAACATTCCACAATTATTCTTGTGAATACGTTTCGTACTCCAAAAACGAAATCGTCACATTGATGAGTCATTGAAAAGTATAATTAAATGAATTACAAACAAACAAATGAATAAATAAATTCCGTCATAAGTGAAAATCGTGCATTATCGACAATCGAATAATATTGCAAGTCGATAGAATGAATCGAAACCCCCAGCTGATACATTCCATGATGAGATACAACTTTCAACCAATCAAATAAACCATTTCAAAATTGATTTTACACAATTTTTTCATTAAAAACAATATATTAACTGATTAAATATAAACATTAAACGACCCATGAACGAACTATATTCACTCTCATGTCAACGTCCAAACTAAAAATTTATTACACAATAAAATAAATTTAAAAATAAATTATTTAACAAGAAGTTGGACAGTAGCGACACTACAAGAGCATTCTCAGAACTTGAATGAATCGTGGTTTGATCCGCGACTGGGGCGCGTTCGCTGTGTATCTATTTCTTTTCCACATTTTCTCCTTATTTTATTTTCCAAAGAAAAAAAAAAATCAATCAAACAAAAAGAAAGAGATCCAGTTAAAAAAGGAAAGAAAAAGAGGAAATTACAGTGTGATTCTTCCATCGCATATTTCTATCATTTGGTTTATCGAATGGAATTGTGGTGTGTACAAATCTTTATTACATAAAAGTGACAATTTTCCCCATAAAGTGCATCTCATTTTATAAAATATGTGAACGCGTCTGGGAAAAAAGGAAGAGTGATTATTGTATATACGAGTGACGCGCTCTCGTCGCGGTCAGCTGTTTCCGCCTACCGTATGTGTCTCAATAGGTGTGCAT
The DNA here is from genome assembly GCA_958496275.1 of Zele albiditarsus. Classification (NCBI taxonomy): domain Eukaryota; kingdom Metazoa; phylum Arthropoda; class Insecta; order Hymenoptera; family Braconidae; genus Zele; species Zele albiditarsus. The sequence continues at coordinate 15,064,095 of OY292408.1, forward strand.
AGTGTGTGGCGACTCAATGATTAAAATACAGAAACAGATAGACCTCTCACTTTTTTCCCTCTCTCTCTCTCTCTCTCTTCCACTCTCTTGCCCTGTCTCTCTATATATTGCGGATTCGCCTTTCGTAATAAATTTCTTACTCAGTATGAGACGACAAGAGTAAAGTAGTTGGCTCTTGTCAGGGCACACGTAAGCATGTGTCAATTTATTATATACATTTACGTTTGCCGGTGTTATTCAATGTGGCATTTTCAACTTGATCGATTGGCTCAATTTCAGCACATACATACATACATATAAAGAAATATACCAGCAATATCAAGAGGTGACACCGCTGTACTACAATTTTGGAGCACAAAAATGTCTATTCAATATTCTGAAATAAAATAGGAAATTGAATAGCCATTAATTTTTTAAATTTCGTGACAAACATTCGTGTATCAGTAGTTATTTGGATTAATTTTTTTAACCATTAGTAATGGAATTTAAATCGTGAAATTGTATTCATCACCCCGTCATTAAATTGGCTTTATAATTCTTGAGTATATAAATGTGTTTTTCTAATGCAAGGGTTGCCAGTAACGTAATCGCGGGTGAAATTTGAACGCCGGCTTCCCCCGGGCCTACCGAATCTCTGCTTTATTATTGTCATGTGTCTCGACTGATATTATATTGAAAGAAATATATGTGTATATATATATATATATATATATATATCTATGAATGTATTATATCTATATAGATAAATATCAAAATTGTGTGCGCGCGCGTGGTTGAGGGGTGAAGAGATTTTGTGAGTGTGTTGCGCGCCGGTGCGGCAACAGGGCTGGCATACGAGTTGAGGAAGGCGGAAGTGGTGTGTCCCGGTGCGAATGAGCTAAGGGAGAAAAGAAAAAGAGAAATGAAAAATTGAGAAAAGACAAATATTAAATGAAATTTCTAGTCGAAATTACAACTATCAACGACCTCAAAATGGCACTAAGAGGGTGGTGATACAACGAGATCAAGTGATGCAATATTATAATTTGAAGTATTAAATTTAATATTTGGATGTGAAAGTGAAGAAAGTGGAAGCAACGTTATCACGCACTCAATAAAAAAAAAAAAGGGGTTGAACTTCAGTTTTTTTTTTCTATACAAAATTTTTTCTCACTTCAATTCACACGTGTCGGTCGACACGTATCGAATTCTTTTTGCTAATCCAAATATACCATTCGTTATTCACCACTCGCACATGTGAGCAGTTTATATTTCTTCTCCTTTTTTTTTTTTAGTTATCATTTTAGTATATATTTTTCGATAGATATAAAAAATTTCCGTGCAATGTGATATTGTGTGAATCAAATACATTAATTTTTCCTTTTTGTTTTTCTTTACAATCGAAAGTGCTGCGAGACTATTATATACTAGAATATATAATGATAATGGTGATCTGAAAAAAAAATTGTGCATTGGAAATGTTCACATTTCATTTTTATATTTTATACCTTCATGACATTTTACATTGTATATACACAGACAAATTGAAGCTGTACAATTGCGAGAGTGCAAACAGTCAGTGAGCTGTTTTGAGTTCTCATTCTTTCTTGACATCATTTATAAATTCAGTTTATTTATATCGATTCGCGCGTGCCGCCTTGTGTCTGATTGAAAATATACTTACTTTATTTGTCTTGTAACATACATATATTCAAGTGACCTGAGTTATACATCAGGAAGTCATTTGTCTCGAAGGAGAAGAAGAAGAAGAAGAGGAAGCAGAAATATCACACTTTAATCCAATAATATCAACGATTATTTCCTCAGTGGCAAAAAGAAAATAATAATAATTATTTTTCATATTTTCACGTTATAAATAAAACAGTGATATCAAAAAATATGTACTGGTGTATAATGTGAATAACATACACACAAACGCACGTTATCTCAGTGACAGCAGAAACAACCAAAAAAAAAAAATGAGAAATTACGTGTGAACGATAACAGATGTGCCCATCCAATTATTTATTGCTTTATTTGTTAGATACAGTGCAATATCGTGTTGAAGTTTCGTTGTTTCGTAATCGAAATATTTCAATCGATCACACTTCGTGTAAATTAATTGATACGATAAACGTGTGCGAAAGGAAAATAATTCAAAAGAGTGTTATATCTGAAAGCGTGGAATATTATCGAGAAGAGTCAGCCGCATAGAAGCAAGGTGAACTTATAAGTATACTAATCCATGCTGTTATTTATTTTACAGTTCACTCTATTTATTACCATTATTTGTCTTTTATTCATTCAATTAACCGTATAGATATATATGACTAATTCAATTTGGTTTCTTTGGTATTTATTCATTTTTTTTCCTTATTATATTGAAGTAAAAAAAAAAAGCAGAATATCGAGAGATATTAAAATACGAGAGGATTCTTCTGAACTTGAGATCACGAACGATTTCTGGAAACGTTCCAGTGAGACACTGAAATAAATATAAGAATGAATTCATTGTTACTGTAGTGATACGATGAAAAAAAAAAAATTAATATAAAAGACTTCAGTACCAATTGAATCGTATAACTGTTCGGCAACTCAATAAATTTTTCAAACCATCAATAAATATACATGTGTATATTTAATTATTGAATATTGAAAATTTTATGGAGATCGAAACGATAAACTCGAAACATTAAAAATCATACTTCGTATGACATCATCCTTCAATCAAGTATTATAAACGAGGACCGAAAGATATAATTCTCTGTCACACATGAATTAAAAATACATACGCATATCAATCAATCAATCATACATGACATTTTAAGAATATACTAATGTCTTATTTTTCTAGTGAAATGTCTCGCATGAGAGATGTGGATGATTGTTGGCGAGAAAGAAAGAATAAATAAAAATGAAGTGATATGCCATTTCAATTGGTATAAATAAAACACATGTCTATAAATATTCTTTATTCATACCGAAAAAGAAATAAATTTGTTTATTTATTTATTTTTTCTTGTTCTCAATCCATTAACACATTGCAGCTGTTATAAAATTTATTGCGCAATTTCACACGCTCTCAATGATCAGTTTTGAAAGATAAAGCTTCTGCGTGATATTATAAATTGAAGAAAAAAGTTGTTTATATTCTCACTTAGCAGGATTCAAATTTTTTTTGTGTATAGTATTTTATTGATGTCGATGTCGCCATGACATTCCTCAATACATATATGTATGTACGTACATAGTTAAACATAATTCAAACAGTGATACATCAACTGTGTAATTAATGTACCAACCGGAAACTAAAGAAGGATGTTGCAACGTGTGACACGACACACCACAGAATTTGCGTCATTAAATATCGATGAAGCTAATACATTAGAAACAATGAAAAATATTTTCATACATACTTCACAATTAATTCACTGTAATTGATAATGACTAATAACAATAGCATTGAATTAATCAATTAATTCATGAATAATAACGTTTGAAAATATTATATCGTTCATCGTTAAATTGGAATATATTAATTTTTTATCACAGTGAAGTTGTGAAGTTGTCAGTCCACGTTTTGCAATACACCCACCCAGTTTGAATATTTATATACACATATACATACGTACACGTCACCCAACTAGTCATTTATATGTATACCTTTCTCACGAATTGCATATGTCCCAACAGCTGTTTCTCACATTTGCACCATCCATTTTACGCTCGTTTTTTTTTTTCACCATTCATATAAATGCAAAAAACGAAGGGAAATCATAAAACTGAATGCGTCAATACAATTGAACCGATAATTCTATGGTATTATAAATAATATAAATATAATAATAATAATAATAATAATACTATCAGCACTAGAAATAATAACAATAGAGAGAATAGCAATAAAGTGAAATAAGAACTCTAATTTTTATACCATGGAAAATTTCCAGGATAAATATTTGCAATGATAGTATATTGAGTTGAATGATTAAAAATTCACGGAGTGTCTATTGTGCGTTCGTTATTGTGCTGTGTATATAACTACAAATTTGTATCAGCTGCTAATGATGCATTTCATTGTGCTGAGTATAATCCAATGTTGATGAGTAATTCAAATTATAATTTGAATGACCAACTTGAATAGAGGTATTGAATAATCTTTGAGATAATGGATGGAATTTATAGCAAAACCATTAGGTACATTATGTAAACGTATACTGATGGTCATAATGACGAAGACAATATATCAGTTAATTTGATTAATTCATTGAAGCATGGCCTTGAGAAAGAATCTCTTTATATTTTGATTTTTATTTTTAATGATTTTGTTGTAATGATATACAGTGATTGTATATGAATTTTGGGGTCTAGAACAATCACTGAATATTGGGTACCCATTGACGTAATACGATTTCGCGAGTAGAGCATGTGAATGAATAACTGATGGAGAAAATATTCTTTTTTCTTCGTTGTTTTTAATTTGCAAATGTTCATTTTATCATACTTGGATTCTAGATAGCGTACTTAGTGTGTGTGTAAAAAATATTGGTTGACTGGAGTTCAGTGTCGAATTTTAAGCTGCAATGTAAATAACGAGTCGGATTAATATTCTTAAAAGGATCTGGGTCCATGTCTGTAAGAGGTTGATGATCAAGTACGTGAGAAAGTGCAGTTTTCATTTATAGTCATTTACAATGTAGTCGTTTACAATGTAGTCATCATCGTAGTCATGTTATTTAGCGCTTATATCCTTGAAATGATTGCGCTTTAAACTCACTGTATGATTGATTGACCATTTAGAGTTCACTTGCGTTCCAAACATCATTTATATCCTCCACAATTAACGAAAAATTGTCAAAGATCGATCACCAACTTGCCATTGGATTAAATGTTAATAACGACATGGACGGCAAATCAGAATTCTGGAAAAGCAACAACAATATGAACCTCGACATAGTTGAAGATATTTAGACCATCACTTTTTCAAGATGGGATAGGTTAGTAGTGTTTCAACTTCCTCAGAAGAAAAAATATATATGATATAAATCGATATGAAATTATCGTGTTTTTTTATTCTCGAACATGACTTCATCAATGGAAAACATTGATGTACAAAATGTTAGACAGAGTTTCATGACGGTTTTGATGATTACATGTTGAAAAATATTGATAAGAAGAGAAGATATATAAAATTGTGTGCAATATAAAAATTCTTCCATTACGCTTAAAGACATCTTTGAATTGGTTATTATGAAGTGAAAAAAAATAACTGAACAAATTCACACTCATTTGATAACTATGTAGTGTAATTATTTGCATAATGGTAATGTTTTCGTTATTAAAACAGGGAAAAAAAAAAAAATAGAAATTTTAAAAATATCGAGAATTGGCCACAATTAAATGTTCAACATTGCATTCAAAATCAATTGACCCACTTCACCAACAGGACTACAGTTTCTCGTATTTCGAAGTAAAATTTGGCACAATTGCTCTTAGAAGTACGTGTTTCAAAGTAGACGAAAAAATTTATTTGATAATTTGAACCAAATGTCTAGGTGGAAATTATTCTGGGTTAAACAGTAAAATTATCGACTTCTCAGAACGAACCACCACATGCGTCTTTGTCTTGTATATAACAACAAAAACAACACACCCCTATACCCTGTGGTCGATTGTAGATTCGCTCACGTAACTCGCGCTCTCGATCAACGAAAACTTCATACAATACCCTCGTGCCAAAGTTACTTGGACTCATGTGAGACAGCGTGTTAAATTCTACTATTATATATATATATCCTAGAGAGGAGACATTTATATACACGTGACACATGTTTGCTATCTTATTTTCGATATAAATAATCGTGTAAAATAAAAAAGCAACTTGATGTTCGAGTTGATAAAAAAAAAAAAGAACAAAGTGTTTTGAATGCTCATAAAAATTTCTATCTCATGGTAAATAGTCTATTGATGATATACCCATCTAATATTTTTCTCGTTCTCGTCTATGTGTCTGACAGGGATGCAACGAATATTTGGGAAATAATTAAAAATTATGAATAAAAAGAGTTGGTGACACAATATTTTAAGTCTTTTTGCCTCAGAGTGGGTTTGCCATGAAATTTGTGTCCTCGACGGCTGCTAAATTTTTTCTGAATAAAGAAATGTTCAGACAATATTAAAAAAGCTCGAAGAACTTTGAAAGAAAATTTTAGAAGATCCTAAAATTTATATTTTACGAAGAAAGATTTATTATAACTTTCTTTATTTTCATTTCCTTTTTTGTTCTTTTTGTAAATAAAAGGGATGCAAAGTATATTTACACAAAAGTAGTTTGAACAGGCGTGGCGATATCAAAACGAGGTCGAGGGCACGTGAATGTTGGTGTGTGAAGGTGCCATGTCTATTTGGCTGCAACATGTTCAGCATCAAAATGAATAATAGTCGTTCGAATGAGGACATCGTTGTCATCGCGCACGAGAGTTATATAGTGTTACGAATAAGAGAAAGAGAGATAAATATATACGCCCCCATCTTACCGCAAAAGAGCTTTGCCAGACACCGCGGCGACAGGGATTACCGACAGAGTCGCCAAACGTCTTTGTGTAGTATGCTTGTTGTCACCATTCTATTCTATTATTCTCTCCTACCTCTCTACATATACGTATTTTCTGTTATTGTCGTCACGTAAATGCATACCCTTGATAGCTGTGTGACATGATGATGATGGTGGTAGTGAGGTAATAGGAAAAAAAAAACTATTCTTGGCAAACTTCATCAAGGACGTGTGCCATTGATGCACTTTAAAATATTTAAATTATATTTATTATGCTCTTGATATTGATGAGAACAATTTGTTAATCTTCAATGAATGGATTCATATATTTTCATTTTCCTTTTTAAATAATATTATCCAATTATTTAAAAGGATTTAATTTTGGAAGTGCAAGAACTTTGTTTTTATGTTTAGAATTCTTATATAGAATATATTTATACTTTCATAACGCCCCCATCGCACGTTTATCTTGCAGGTGTACAGTGACAAACCGATAGAATTTTCACCACGCACACAAATTGCGCAAAACTTGGCGTTTTATCATATAGTAAACTGCCGGTGGTGCACAAAGTGCCACCGCAATGACCGAGCCAACATATGAAATCATACTTTTGCATCAAATTTAATTTATAATTTTAAATGGTGTTACGGTAATTCATGAATTTCCCACGCGTTCATTATCATGCACGATTAACTTCTTCATATTATGTGAGTACGTTATTTACGAAAACATGAATTTTGCGTATCCTCTATGTACAATATTATTAATTTATTTCTATAACATCACTGTTGTGGTGGAAAACTATTAAAGTTTACAAAGAGAAAAACGGAATTCTTGTAAAATATAAAATTTGTCATTGACTTTGGGATAAATGCCAGCAGAAAAATGGCGGAAATGAGACTTTGTAAGAATATGATGAATCATTTTTACTAAATGTATTATTTTCACTCATTCTATTTACAAAAATACTGGCATTTTTATTTGTTTTTATAATTTTAACAGAAGTTTACTGCAAACATACTTAAGTTGGAGAGGTGAATCCGGCAAGAAATGAACTGTTGAAATTTCCGCTTATCATATGAGCAAAATCAGAGTTAGTGATAAAAAATCGTTGCAACGTTGAAGAAATATAAGCTACTCCTGTCTTATTCGTTGACTGAAATATCATTTCAACTGTTTCATTTCAACTTTTATTATTTTATTCAATTCTGAAACTTCCAATGAATCTCAAGTGTTCCAGTAGATAATTTACAAATAATTTTTTTTTTTCCTTCTGTTTGATTTCGTTGTTTCAACTACTCTATTTCAATCATTGTTATTTTTTCACTCTGAGAATCCATATAATTCTCGAGTACTTGAAACATTTATACAAGTTTGTTGATAGAATATATTGTGTAAAATATTACTTCGTTTTTCTTCTCTTCCATTCATTTGATAACTCGAACATTATCTTAACTACTGTATTGCAAGTATTTCTTTTTTTTTTTTCACTGTATCATTTTTCACTGAATGAATATTTTTATTGAGACATGGGAGATTCCCGGTATTCCTGTTAAGATTTATTTGTTTGAAGTGAAGTGAACAATTAGAAAAATTACAATCAGCATAGATATAATAATGATTGAACAAAGTCTATAACATCTCTCTCAGTAATTCTTATTCACTCTCCCATATATCTGTGGGGTCGTCATGTCGAGTCAGATGGCCTCATTGCAATTCCTCGATTCACACGACGACTATGGAATTCCGTGGATGCGCATCATCGACGTCACATTATAACACCGAGCACGTGCTCACACAACCGTCGCGTGATCGTAGTCGAGGTCTCTCTAGCGTTTGACTCAAATGATCCCATCCAACTTGACCACTATAATATATATATATATACGTGTGTGCGAGTCTTCAAACGTTTTCCGCATTTCCTCTGGTGCCACTCCATCAATTCTTTAGGGACTTTTTCCCCATTAAATTTTTTTTCTATTGAAAATTTATTCTCAACCGATTTTTATAAGAATTCTAAACGTATTGAGATGAAGTAGAGAATTCCATGACTAAGAAGAAAATTAGAACATGAGTAGAAGGAAAAAATAATTAATGAAAAAAAGTGTAGACTTCATTAGGGCCAAGCAACATTCTTTGTAAATTTTTTTTTCATTGATTTTATTTTTTTATGCATTTCAATCCCTCACTCACTTATTGGGGAATTATTTTTATTTTGTTGAGATGTTAAACCGGAAGTGTATGAGAAATACATTGCTTTATTCTATAAAGAAATACAATCTTTGGTATTGTCACAATTTTCCGGGTGAGGAAATGACGAATTTCCACATTTTATTCTTTCATTTTATTCACAGAAAGTTTATTATTCCAGAATTTTGTGTTGGACAAAATTGAATCTTTGATTTTAACCGAGTTATTCTTGCAAAAAAGAAAATTAAAAAATATTACCTGTTTGTAGTATTATCTTTTTTTTCTGCTAAATCTTCGATCATTTACATTGTATCTCCTATACCCCCACTCATTGTGAATTCATTGTTGTTCTATTTTACAAAACAGGTATAAAAGTATAGAGTTACAACATGAAGTTTATGGTTGGAAAAAAAATATAACTTTTGATATTATCAGAACTTTATACAGGAATCAATAAAAACAAAATAATATATGTTTTTTATTGCAAACTAGCGATAAACATATTCATATAAATTGGAACAAGCTATTTGTGAATGTTTTGTCTGGTTGTAGGAGTAAATGAAAGTATGAGACGCTTCTACAAATCGTCTACTTTGTACTATACATGTAGATATATAAACACATACAAGTCGATATCGCGTGTCTGATGTCGTCATCGTGAATTATACCATTTGCCGCACGCGAATGAATGCGTGCGCACACTGCGGAAGTGTTGACTGAAATGCTGCATCGACTGTAATGAAGGCAAACCGTACAAGTGAGACTTAAAAAAATAAAGAGAAAATAGATTGGAAACAAAACTCAAATTAGAAAATCCAATCAATTATTAATTTTATAATTTTATATCTCTGTTATACTTTTGTCATCGATATTCAGATTGCGATTGATTAGTTGTCAATGAGCGAGCAATTTTTCGTTCTGTTATTATTCTAATAAAATATAGTTGATGCTGACATAAAGTCAATATGTTTTGCTGCAACAGAATAAACGTTCATTGGCCTCTACCAAATTAATTATGTGTCAGTTCTTTTCACAATAACATAATAACGACAAGGCATCAAGTTCTATTGATTGATTTACTTTCATCTGTAAAGATATTTTGTTGGAGTTGAAATTGTTCCATTTTTTTTGTGATTTATAAATTAAAAGTTGAACGTCTGCATGAAAATGATCAAAAACTATATCATATATATTTCATTAACATTAAATAACATTAACTTCGTGAACTTTTTGAATGATATTGATGATTAATGTAACCATTTACTTGTTATAAAGATTCATAATTTACATTTTATCTAATCGATTGATTGATTAGTTGATTGTATTTTTTTTTTACTTGATTTTTTCTTACGATACAAACAACACATCACGTTTCCGAGTTCTTCACTGTACGTCACTCGAGCACGCGGTAAACAACTTCTTACTGGCGATATTGGCTCGAGGCCAAGTAGTAGTCTAGTCTACTTCCCTCTCTATCTTAATCTTACTTTACTTGTTCATTTTATGTTGCATTTACTATATAGTATATACACATATAGATTGACATATGACAACAAATGTTTCATTGGCGACCCTTCTTTTTGTATCTCTTTCACTTTGGATTATTTGTACCTTAAGCGTCGGGTGCACAAGTGCGATACCGTTGTGATATTCGACACTTCCGACGACGGTTGATTTCACCCAAGTTCACCGGCTGTTCAACTTTATGTACTATGTGTTCAATCGATAAGATTGAAACTTTCGTATCTATTCATGGGATACAGTACAAAGTGCTGAAACAATCTTGATAAGTGTTTCATGAATGTCTTAATAGAAATAAATTGAAAAATTGTTAATTCTTCGATAGAATATTTTTTTCTAACTGATGAAGATTTGATGGAGATGAAACATACTGAATAGTGTAAAATATTTTTCAATTATTCTTCTAATTTTTTATATAACAGTACAATTTGTCGAAGAACAGTAGGTTTTTTTTTGAAGACTCCTTTTCCCTTCGCACATTCAATAGATCCAAATGAAGAACCCGAACTTATTTCATTATTGTCCAATCAATTAATGTTCAATAGACATAAATTAAATATTTTTGGATCATTAAAAAAAAATATTAGTCTGGATTGATGAACATTTAATTTTGGAGCAACATATTCTGCGATGTAAAAATTGTGATACTCCTTTTTATTTTGTATGATGTGGATGAACCATGATTTTGTTCGGAGTGTGTGCCCAGACAAAAGCCCGTCATGGTCACAGAAATAGAGGGTGCTCTTACCGCAATGCGCCATAATAATAATCGTAATATTCGCACCACTTGTTTGCACCGTTTCTCACTCTAGTACATTCTTGCATCCTACTTTTGCACATCCATGTACACGTACAACTGTCCATGATATTTTATAAAATCCTGTTATTTATTTTCAACTAGAAAATTAGAAAAGATAATAGATAAATAGAAACAGATGATATATTTGTTTGCGATAAATTTATTCTTCTATCTCTCTGTTGACAGATACATAGATGGAAAGTGCCGGAAATGAGAAACCAAGTGATACCGATGACTGTGACAACGAAAAACTCGAAATGTTGGGGCAGGACTCTAACAATGAACACGAAAAAGATGCGAACGCGGATAACACAAATAACGTCAATAAATCGATGAAAAATTTGCACACAATGTCATCCGAAGAAGAGAATAAAGATGAGCACAAAGGATCTGATGAGGAGCAAGAGAGTAAAGATAAGGACAAACGCGATGATTCATCATCAACAACTTCCACATCAACCTCGGATGATGAGTCCGAAACAACTTCTGAGGAGAAGACCGAGTCATCGACAAAACTAGAGGAACCACCGCCATTACCGCCATCATCATTATTGCCTGATAAATCACAGGAAAAAAAAGATGAATCTGCTAAAAACGATGACACCACTGATGACAGTGACATCGAGGATGATCTCGTGTCAACTATTAATTATAACACTATTACTTCATTGGCTGCACTCAAAGATATGCTCCAATGCACAGGCGAAGAATCCGATGGTGTTGATAGTTTCTTCCATCATTATTTCTTGTCACATGTGAATCGTTTGCCATCTAGAAATCAAACTCACAGTCCCTATCCTTGGGGCAGAAGACTCTCAGAATGTAGGGAAGAGGATGAATATGAGACTGAAGATGGTGAGTTCTCTTAATTGATGTAAAATTATGACATGATTATGATAATTATATCATAATCAGGGCTGATATTTAGGGAATGGACAAAGAGAGCCCGATTAAACTAAACAAACCAAACTCTTTATTGTTCATAGTTATCAATCCACTCATAACTCTCCAAATAAACCACATTTTTACACTAATTTCCGCGTGAATTTAATGATAATAAGTATTAACGAAAAATGACGGCTTTAATTTACAAGCAATATAGAATTCGTTCATATGGATTTCTTTCTTTCATTTGAGAGTTCTTCCTTCCTTCAATATTCAATTATTAGATAGGTTGAAAAAATAGCACCCAAATGGTATATGATATTGGAATTCGGACTGTATTCGCTTTTAAGTGTATGAAATAGATACCCTCCTGACGAGATAAACAACGTGACCATCAATCATTCACTTCTGTAAACTTGTGAGAGTGCTCTTGATCGAACTGGACAAACTCATTCGTTTTATCCCAACTTCACTAGTCACATCCGCTTAATCCTCCATTTGCATCACGTTGACATACGAGTCTTCATATATATACAACATAAATGCACGGGATAATGGTTGGTCTATTACGGGAGAGTGCAAGTCCAAGTGGTTGCTATAATTATAAAGTTTTACTATTAAATGGAGTTCATCAACGTTCACAGTTTCCGTCAGTTTTTATCACTTAGTTCATATATATGTGACTATTTTTGTATTAAAAAAAAAATGAAGGTACATTTGAGGTGAACAGACTGATTAACACCCATTCTGAGTACGACTATATCAACCAGCATTTTTATTTGTGCTCTTACGCATGAAGAAATAATGTCAAAAGACTCTGGTCAATATGGGTCTTTAATTCGTTTTTTGTACGTTCTCTTCAGTCAATTTTCTTCTTTATTTTATCTCCAAACCTTATGACTTCAAGCCCTTTATAGTGAGTCAGGCATGAATTTGAAGCGGCTGGTGCATTAGTGGCACAAAACAATTAAGGTAGCATCATCAAGGACAAACTTTCAAGTCCTACATGAGTTGTTAAATTAAACTAATTTCCAATAATCGACGGTGGGCCTCTGTATTCCCTTCATACAAACTTGTTATCGATCACATCACTATAGCGTCATCATTCTATATGTACTCGTAGACTATTTTTAATCTTCATTACATCTCTTCTTCAATGTATGAAACAATAACAATTTACAAACGTTCATATTGCTTCTATCTTGCGTAAATTACCATTAGTATAATTCTCGTTCATTTGTTCTATTTCAGGAAAAACTAATGATACGTCAGGTGAAAAGACTAGTATTACCAATGGAAGAACCGTGACATCCCAAGAATCCCAAGAAAAATCTGAAAGTCTGCCATCGAAAGCATCTAGTCCGTCCTCCTCTGAGAAATCAAGTTCTGAAAAAATTGACCAGAAATCAAATCCAACATCGAGTGTTTCTGAATCAAGACCACCACCTACGGCGTCAACAGGTTCAAGATTCACCACAACAGCTGTTACATCACCAACGGCTAGTAAACCACCATTAAGACGACGGCACACAGCTGGTTCAGGAATGACTTTTCCAGCGACCGATCCACCAAGCTATTCAAGTAGCATGATATTTTCACGTACAAGTCCATTGCCAAGTCCACATTTGGATAAACGTTTCTTTGACTCGAGTCTCATTGAAATGAAAAGTCAAGCGAGTAGCTCGAGTACTTTGGATTATGATTCTGCTGACGAAATCTGGGTACGAAGAGTGGACTTTGTTCAGGAGAGAAAACGACGGGTAAGAATATTCTTTGTATTTCTCTGTTTATTCTCATTATTTCTGAACAATTTAAGAATAGCCATCAAATTTATTTGATAATTGCTTGTATGTTTGTTATGATATTTTTGGACGATAAAAATATGCGTTCTCTTTGTTAAAGTCACGTATACAAACTAATAGCTAACATTAGTCACTGAAAAAAATGTTACGCTCTTTTGCCACAGTCTCTTTCACGGTTAATAAAATTACGTACATATACATATTTAACGTTCGAGAGAATAGTTTGAGTGTCAGCGTGAAAATAGATTTGACTCAGGCAATTCAAATGTGCGAGTTGTAATAACAAAAGTAATAAAAAAATACGGGCCATTGATTATTAATAGCGAAACAGAGGGATATTGTATATGGTGGATGTGGTGGGATGAAACGAATGAGGAGAAAGACTGGGCATCGATCCTTCAAATAATTCTTGTAATCAACCGCCAACCGACTTGTAGTTATATTCAATTATACCAATTGACTAATCGCTACGGTCAGTTCTTATACAGATAAAAAATATTACTCGTAACTAAATTGTCGGACGGTGGACATACAAAGCCATTGGCGATAAAAATTATTACGATGATAAAAATGTAATTTTGGTATTTTCCATGAGTATTTTTAATACGTGACGTGTACCGTATAATGCATGGTATCCTCCAAGTGCTCAGCAAATTTTTGTTCATGCGTCTTTGTCTCTTTCCTCATTCCTCTTCATATCGAGATATAATCGATTTTCATCCTCACATTCTTATACATCCAAACAATTATTTATTGCGAAAATAATCTAGTTTTTCCTTATAGGCGAGACATAATTTTTCCTATTCATTCTTATAAATAATACAAATTCTTTTATCTCGTTAATAATTCTTATGATGAGCAATAAAAATTATTGAGGAGCGGACGAGCTTTATTGCACACACGATTTAATTATATATAAGTACAACGGAAATATACATATGAAGTAAGGTGTGGCCTTCATGCCTAGTATTGTATAATTATTTGTAGAGTTATTCTGTGTCATGGATGACCAAACAAGTGTTGCATGCTTAATGTCACAGAAATACAAGCCTGGTTGTACAGTGGAAAAAAAAATGATAGATAGATTCGCATGACACGTGAGCTTTTACTTCCTCCTGTCACGTTTTGTCGTCAAGCGCACAAGCCAGAAATACAAGCAAAAATAGAGGGATAGAGATAGTGGCTCGTTAACCGATATTGACTGTGAGAGTTTTGCCATTTAACTGCTTCCATTTCCATCATCAATTTTTCGTTATATCGAATCTAGAACGAATCGCAAAAATATAAGCACATATGAAAAAAATATCGATCCGTACCTTTGATTACGTGATGCATAATCGAAATAATTTTATTTTATCTTCACAAACGTACTCATGAGATCAACAATTAAATTGCTCGATCGACCGGTCGTGAAATGAGATTACCAGCAAGAACCACGTTTCAGCGAGTTGACTTTCATATAAATAACGTAGTCGTGATCACGACAAGAATTTATATATCTTTATAAATACATAGGCATATATACAAAAACATTTTCACGTAACAATGACCAGTAGCTATTACATTTCATATGGGACTTGCGGCTAATTGAGATTAATTGGAATGATCATCATGTAAATTTTCATTCAATATATATATATATGTGTGTGTGTGTGTGTGTGTGTGTGCATGTATATATATAGCTATCACGAAGGAAAATTGCCCGTTCAACTCTTCAAAACTTATTGCTGTGAGGTAATGTGCGTTTAGGGAGAAATAAAAAATCAGACATGTAGTTCGATAAAGTAGTTATCTGCTGCGAGATATCGCAGATAGCGATAATTATTGCGATGATAATCTTCTTTCAATAAATAAATCAATGTTCCACGTCCAACAATGAGTGATGAAAATTAGATTTGTTTCAATTGTTGGTAAAACTTTGAAATAAAATTATTTATATAAAAAAGGATTTTATCAGATGTTTAAAGCGTGTGTTGTGGTGCTGTCTGGTGGGAATTATTGAAACTAATCTTCACCTGAAAATTCGAATTGTGTTAGAGGCCAAGATGAGATTTATCAGTATTTCTCAATATAAATTTCATTATGACTCATAACGACATCCAAATTTTTACTGTCATAAAATGATTATCACGTTGGATATTGCATTCTTACCATTATCTATTGCCCAAATGATTTGTAATTGTATTGACGTCATTTTCTTTTTGAATTTACAAAACTATTAGTTCCTTCTATAGTTCTTCAACTTCTTTCCTTTTTGTGAATGAGTAATTATATAGAGAAGTGTTTCGTTAAATTTTTTTTCCCCCATGTGTTGTTGTGATCGATATTGTGAGATTGAATATAAGGATTGTAATCATTCATTCAATGTTGAATAGAACTTTTGAAATAATTCACATTCACCACTCGAATATGATTTGTTTGAATAGTGTAAACACGCATCGATATCAATAAAATTAATCTGGTGAAACGGTTCAGGAAGATATGGTTGTCGGCAAAGGTATATTTCATGTTGGTGGTAATTTGTTCTGTACATTGTCAGTTCACGTTGTAGCGTCGACTGAAACGCGCGTCCCGTCTATATGTGTATAGCGAGTAGTGTAAAAGTGTGAGTGTGTACTGTGAATGTGTACGTTGTATTTTCAATTCTATCCATTTTTATTTTTACTGACACCAAAAATGTTTAACCCCGGGCGCACTATAACTATACGTCATAGTATGATACTGCCACCGGTTGATGAGTGTGATGCACTGGATGAACGACCTGATCCAGTTCGGAAATATTCATTGGTACCATATCTAGATCGTTGTACAAATTATGGAACCTACAGGGTCAGTTACTATAGACGATGGAAAATAATTATTCAATTATATTTATTATGTTTTTTTTATTACTGGAATTTTTTCTTCAAGAGTTATTGATTACCCATTAGTTCGAGAACTAATTCATTCTCTAGCTGTGGTATTTTGTGAGGATCAACCACAACATCTTTTGAATAATCTGAAATAATTACTCCATTTGAATAATATATTCATGCTTTTCTTCCTAAGTTGTTGAAATACCGAGGCTGATCTAATCTTTTTTATTGTACGTTTGGCGGGAGTTGATAATCACTGTGGATAGAATCGAATATATTCGTCACTAGTTGAAACAGGCACATACAGTCGGTTGAAATAAATTGAAAATATGACGGAATTGAACTGGGAAAACAAATAAAATTGATGATAATAATAATGTCAATGGTGTTGATAGAACATGTAACGCATTCTATTTTCGATAGGAATTGATAATGATAATCAACCTCGGAATTTGTTTGCTATTGATGTTATGGAATTCCCGAAATAATTTAATATTTTTCAAAGGGTCACAACATACGTTGTCATTGTGGTCATAAACGCTCTTCGAGATGTGGATCTTGTTTTCCTTCTTCCTTGTTTTTAGCGTGCCAAACCAGGTTCCTCAGGTTCTCAACTTCACGTGTGATGCTTGTCCAGAATTGTTCAAAATTACATCGAAAAATTACTTCGCAATGATCGCATAAACGACTTATATACATAAGACAAATTTAATACATGTTTTAATATAAAGAATTGAAATTCAATTGAAGCTATTGCGAGTTTCTGTTGCATTAACTTAAATCTACTTATACCAGATATGATTATTCCTGTCAACAAGAAATAAGAGACAAAGAAATTCAGTGAACTGTAACTGAATTGCTATGGGTTCCCTACGTTCGGTTTTAGTTTGATTAAGCATCCATCCAAGTTTACTCATGACTCAACGTGAGGGCATAAATCTTAGGCATTCAAACGTTTGTCACTCGAGTGCGCAAACCAATTTAATAATGTTGTGAAAAAAATTTTCCGGCAACAACTTTATTGTTCGTATCGTGGAACTGACGATGATTCTTGGAGTGTCGAATTTTTTGAAAACTCTTCAGGGAATTACAATAATCGTGTTCGATGAATTTGGATGCGAAACAGATGGAGGAGTATGTAGTATCAATTTCAAATAAAGAAAAATTGCGTAATATCGATAGTATTCTTGTATTTTGAAAATCGATCAAAAATGAAAAAGTCACTGAAGAAATAAAATTCCCATAATGTCGAGTGAAAGTGGAAGATAAAAATAGTGTGTCCACATGGATGATAAATGATGGGATTTTCACATCATAGGAGCGATGTATAAAACGTCGTTGGAATAAATTCACTGAAGGAAATCAAACCTTGAACAAAAATATTTTTCTTTCCACTTCTTCATGTTTTATTCAAGTGTTCCCTGCGGTAATCGATAATAGATATAGCTATACACTGCGAAGCACGAAAATAATGTTGTAGAGACAGCTCTCTTCACTATTACGTCAATGTTATACCCATGAATAAGTCAATACACTTATCAAGTTATATTATAGGAGTTAATATTATACAGTGTGCTATTAATAATCCACATGCAATAACATATGAACTTGTGATGTTATCTGAATTGTATTATTTATCTCTGTGCTTTCATAATATTGTTCTCAGAAATTACTACTTCAACTCACTTTTTTCCGTTATCCTGTAGTATGATAGCTGGATAAGAATATTTCTTCTATATTTTTACGTCTAATTACGTCTCAAATATATATTCTTGGACTATTCACAATGAGAATATAGTTAATGTTCAGAAAGGAATTTCCATACCAAAACTTTTGAAGTCTTTAGTGAACGAATTTCGACATGATGAATTTATAATTCCATTTTAATTACAGGCACTTGGATCCCAACCACTGCCAACAATTGTCACTGAGGATGCCGAGAGTTCAAGCCAAAAAAATGACGATCAAGGCACAAGACCACGCGCTGGTAAGTCATATAAATAAAAAGGAGAATAAAAAACACAACATTCAATCAATATATATCCAGATGTAATATTTTGATTACCACGATCATTAATCTTATCATAATTTCAGGAACTTGGGGCTCGCACTCGAAACCAATCAGAAAACCAACAACAGGTAGCGCTCCGAATTCGGGTAAATCGACGCCATTACCACAACAAATGGATATGGCTGGTGCGACATCGTCAAGTTCATCCAGTTCAATGAAAGCAACTAATAAAAAAGTCTCGGGTACACGATCAAGCTCAAACAGTCGTAGTAATAGTCGTAGTAATAGTGTTGAACGTCGACGTAGCGATGATACAACGAGTCCAACGAGAAAAAATGCTCTGTTTGATGCGTTTCGTCCGAGAAGCAAGTCTGATGCTAGTAAAACAAGGAAGCCCAGTATTATTGCCAATATGAAGAATGCAGTGCAGGTATAATGAATAAAATTTAAGATCGTTAAAATTAAAAAATTTATTAATATTGAAATATGATTGGAATATTTGACTTTTTCTCGCAGAATTCTCTCCACAGAGGATACAGTTCACACGCGAGTTCATCAACTGATGTCAATGTTGAAAAAGACTCGCACAAAAGTCATAAAGATATCAAAGAGCGTGGCCGATCACGGACCGGATCAGAAAGTAGCCGAAATCCTGTTAGCAAAGTTATGGATCTCATTAGGCATCGTAGTACTAGTGCGATTGGATCAGAGGAGAAGCGCAGAGCGGTAAGTTATTGTATTTTTGTTTGATTGTGTGACAAAAATATGATATTATAGTGCATCGCAATTACCTGTATTCACATTTTGTTATCATAATCCGCATTGTCTATTTTATTATCAATGGCTGGTAAAGCTGGTAAACCAGTTCACGGTAGTACGAGTTATCAGTATTATCGCTAGAGTTTCTCTCATTCAGTTTCACGTAACAGTTTCAGGGTCCAAAGTTCTTCGAAAATGAATCAATCGATGATGAACAAATATGGATATTTGATTCGCTGTTGACATTGTATGAACAGCGAGATTTGAAAATGTTTGGGAACTTTCGATGATTGAATATAACCAAACAGAACAAATACACAAAATCCTTTTTGGTAAAAATTTCGAATCTTTTTTTTTTTTTTGTGCTACGTTTAACGAAAATATTTCGACTCATTGCCGATTAAGTAGCAAGGTTATTTAGCAGAATATGACTTTTAGATTATCAGGTTTATCATAAGCTCGCCGATTGGGTTTTGAGTCTTGTTGTTAAATAAAACATGCAGGCAAATTAGCATTTATTGTATATACGCACACAAACATTTGTTTTTCAACGTTAAAACTTATATACATCTGTTTGCAGCCACGAGGCAGCAAGATGAAATTTATTTACACTTATTTATTTGCCATTTAAATACTCTGACAATATTGTGTCAATCAAGAGTCACAGATCTATTCAATTGCATTGAAATCCCGCGCTCTAAGATGTTAAATTAGGTCAGAATTATTCTATACATTTCTCAAAAGATCATTCAAAATTGATGCATTTGGAATGTGACTCTGAAATTGGCCTCGAAACTGAATGTGACCTTCGTCTCACGTGAATGATAAAAAGAGGAGAACAACGATTCTCGTTATCGATTTTTCTATTCTACACATTTGTAGCAAATACAAATTTCGGGTGAAACATATTTTTTATTCGGTATTCAGAATACATTTATCAATTGACAGGTGTTAAACAGTCTTGAGTCTTTCTGTACTTAGCAGGTATATAGAAAGGTGTCAAAGATTAATTAATAGTCGGTGGTATAGAGTGACGTGTGTGTTATATCGAATGGTTTGGGTGCTGCGAGTGGGAGCGAAGGAACGCAACCGGCTCACATGTTTTTCACTCAGTGACTCGACGTGGCGCGATCTCAATGTTTTTCAGTCCAATACCTCACGCGATTTTTTTGCCTTCTTCACTCCCTCTATAGTATTACCTATATATGTATATTCATATCGTCAATGTGTTTACAATTGAAATATCGGTGTGATGATCGCAATTAATCATTTGAGATAGACAACGTGAGCCGATGTACAATGTGCACAAGAAAATAGAATAATTTTGATTTTGTGTCGTGTCGACTTCTATAGAAAAAAAAAGGGACTGAAAAAATACACAAGAACAAGAAGAATAATTTGTTAAACATTATTGTTGCGTGACCTTGCGCGCCAGTATTTCTCCTCAACGAAGTGCACATGAAACTATCGTGTGCGTAAAGTTATATCACGACAATCCTCAAATTATAACAGTACAATCTATTTTGAAAATGTGATCGGGTTTATGAATACTCAGACTGAATGCACATTGGTTTCTTTTTTTCGCATTTCCCTTTATCCTTTATACACAGCAGCGTATTTCCTCTCTCAATTGCTGTTTTCAATAGCTGATTGAAACTAGATTTTGCGCGTAGGTTCAAAATGAAATGAGAAGTGAAAATTGTTTTCTACAGATTGAATAAGTTACAAAATTAATTTCTCAATTCTATTCATTCATTCGCTATATATTTATTTTCTTCCTATAAACTATAATGATTGTTGGGAAAGGTATGTACAGTGAAAATAGTGCTCGTCGATATTCTGAGCAATTTTTCTCATGGAAATAGAGCACATTATATTCACCATTGTTCGGACCCCGTTTTTCTTCTCTTTCTTTTTCCTTTCCTTTTTTATGCGTAACCTCGCTAGAGATCAGGTGTCACTTGAGGTTACACTCGTATTGTGGATTTATAATGTATAATATTTCTTACGAATTTTTTCAATAATTCTCGGGAGATAAATAAAATGGTTGCTCGTACACTCTATAAAATATTTATTATTCAAATGATAATTCTAATCCTAATTTGTTTCATCTGAATCCCAATTAATTAGTAATATAACGCGCTGTTACATACAGTTGTGAAATAAGTGACTAAATGGCATACAGAGAAGACAATTAATTATTTAATCGCGGTTTCTATTCTCATCGGTATTTATTTTTCGGTTTTTAAATTGAAACAAAATGAATTCATCGGTTCTCGTTATGATTAAATTGTTTTTCTCATCATAAATTCAACTGCAAATGTACACTCCATTGCTCTCATTTGTTTATATATTCGGCTTTATTTAATGTTTGCCGATACGCATGACCTCGTGTCGGATAATAATTGCTTACATATGATGCTTTCGAAATTACTTCCGGAGATTCAATAAAAAATTTAATCATGTAGCTAAATATTGGGATACATTAAACCTTGAAGATAACGATAAAACTCAGATCATTCCAATGATTTCAATTTTGAATTAGGTATTATGTTTTAATGTGACGTTGTTTCCATAATAAAAAGGGAAATAATTTTATTGTGTAAAGTCATCATTTGATGATTTGAACAATGTCGTCGTATTTTCGGTGGATGAAAAGTGGAAAGAAGGATGAATATTTTGGTACAAAGCCACGTAGTCGATCGTTAGACTCAAAGAGTTTGGAAACATCTGGAATACGACTGATATTACAAAATGTAAATTGTTTATATGACGCATGTTATAAAATATTTGTATACATACTTGATCAATTTTATTTCCTATTGGTTTGTTTATTCATATTTTTTATCTATCATCCACAGAGAGCAGCTGCTCAACAACAGTCCCAATTAGCATCACAGAGTGAGTATTCATGCCAACTTATTCAAATTATTAAAATCAATTCCATATCCTTTCGCGTCTGATAATAAATAAAAACAGCTTTGGATTCAAATTGAATTGCATCGTGTCGAGCATATATATATCGTCTTTCTTGACGAAACTTTCTCTGTAATATGGAGGGAAAAAAAACCGTCATCTGAGTCATTTATTCTGTGAAAATTTCTATTAACTGAAAGTGTAACCAACATGGTATATAAAAACAGGGTAGAGTAAAATTGTGAATTCATCAATGTGGTATTCACTTCTTCCATAGATTGTCGAACTACTATAAGTTAAATCCCATTAATAATTCTCAGATAATTGCTTACAATAAATGTCAAAATAGAAGATTCTAAGTTCAGTATAACAGAGAATATGGTCAAGTAAATATTCGTTAATAATCCGGCTATCGGATTGTTCAATAAGGGCGGATGAATTCATACGCTTTTCGTACAAACAAAGTAATCATTAAAAAAAAAATAAATAGACTCACAGTATAATAACAATAACTAACACATCTTTTTTATCGATCAAGCAAATGAACCCACAATTATAGTTCCAACACTCACCAAATCGTGGCGTAACAACAAAAAATCACCCGCGCAGTTTCACTATATGTTTGACGTACCTGCGCACAAGATGGGACCTCGTGGTGTAGAAAATATATATCTGTAAATGTGAACTTGTGTGTAAATGATGCGGCACCGGTGTAGCACGCCTCGAACGCTTGCAGTTTAACCAGTTCAACATTTGGATTGTGCGCCTCACATACGTCTTTTTACCGCATCAAAAATAATTTGTATATTCATCATCAGGTTATCGCTGATTATCGTGATTATCCAAATAGAAAAATTGGGCTCGTCAATCTTGTATACATTTCAAACTACAATAACTTTTTATCGAAGATTATTATCATTTTTATCAAAATGATAACATAAACAGAGACAAGAATTATAATAAAATGTGACTAAAAACGTGTAGGAAAAACATTGTTTGCAAACTTTATCTGAAGATGATCATTGAATTTAGCACTAAATAATTATCAATGAATGAATCCAAGCATTGTTTGGGTACTGCGACACCGTTTTACTATGTGACATTTGTATTTTATTCAATTGAATAAATAAGCGTGCTTCATGAGAAGAAAATGAACTAAAGAGCTGCACCGCATTGTGATGTAGTGCGCATTAGAATCAATTTCTACCACTGCAAGGCACCCTTTTCTATGTGATACAGTACAATCATATGTGAGCGTCACTTGAATATTGCGTCGCAGTGATTTTGGGCTTAACGCGTGGTTTCAAGCATCATGGAAAACCGTGGGCACTCCATCTTTATTTTATTTTCACTCATGCACCCTTAAACACATATCTAATAGTTTGCTGTCAAATGGCAAATGCAACCATTGACACATTTGAAAGTAATAATGCAATTTAATTCAGCGTTTGTTGACTTCTAAAAGAGCAAAAAGGATTTTAAATTTCCGGCCTGATAGAGTGCGGAAGTAATTCATTTATCGTATATACTCACTGATAGTTTAATTAATGTTTACCTCTTGATCATACAATAATAATCAGTCGATGGAGAATTTTTGAGAGCGCAATTACTGCAACACAATATTGAAACTCTATTTATCATCAAATAAACGGATAGATGAATGAATAAATTGTGTAATAACAGCTGATTGAATTATTCAAGGAATAATTAATATTGCCCAATGACAATTTTTATTGATTGAATATGTTAATTCAATTATGAATATATGATCAATAATTGGATATTATCAGTGCCAAGAATACTGAAGAAGCCTTATTGATTATACAATAGAATTGTTTCAGTTTGATGATACGTCTACACCAATAAGAAATGACGTTAGTGCAACGTGGAAGAATGTTTTTTCTGTTTTAATTTGAAATGATAAAATTTTATGAATTAAACATTTTTTGATATATTACGTTATCACTGTTAAATTTTTCATATCATCAATTGAATTATACGAATTAATTGATATTTGAATGATGCAAAAGTGAAATAAACATGAGCCCACTTTTACCCTGAGCTATCAACGAGATTTTGCCGCCTGTGAGAGGTCAGGCAAGTTTTATCGATTATTCATATTTATCTACTTTTCATTACTAACAAATAAGGAAAATAAATTTATTCATTTTTTTTTTTTTTTCATTCCATTTTTTTTCAAATATCCTATTGCTGGACTCTGATATCAATCAATATAATAACTCATTAATAGTACGACAATTTTTTTAATAAAGTGCTTTACAGACACAATATATTGTATCGCGTGACATTTAATGAAGAGTTTGGGTTATCATAAACCTTCGATCTTCCATCATTTGAAAGACACGTCTCAAAAAAATGCTCTTCCGTCCTTTCTATCCCGTCTCTTTCACTCGCTCCGAAGTAGATTCTGCATTCTCCGCTCTGAAACCAGTTTCTTCACATTGTAGTATTCATTCATTACATAATCTTGTTGCTCGGTCAAGGGCAACTCACATTTAATCAATTCGTCGATTGACTCTACACAGGGATATTTAATTTTCCGTTGAATGATAAATCAAATCAAGAAAAAAATTGCACCTCGCTTTATCCATCAATATCAATGCGTATGTTATACACATTACAATCTTCGTAAACAATAAAATAATGTAATACATTTTATTACATATGAATACATAAGTGAGTTGCACTTTCAACGTTCTGAACGTAAACAACTCGGAATCATACCTTTCAAATGTTATTCATTTGAAACATTCTCTTTGTTCCATACCCAATCAATACTTAGCATAGAAATATTAGTTTTTTTTTCTCCAAAAAAATTATGTTATAATTCTTTGCACTTATTTGATCTATGAATTCTTTATCGTTGACTACCAACTATTGAATTAAGATGTTTGGTCGTCACCTGAAATAAATTTTCATCAGATCTCATTCAGCGACGAGAAATTTTTTATAATCATTCGGATACTTTTAATACTCCGGTCCCCTCGATGTTGATGTCTGTTCCTAAGTTCAAACCATTGACCCTATTCCTATGCACACTCACCGATTGAAAAGGCACTTTTATTTTTCATGTAACAGCGGTGATCTAACTGCGCAGTATTTTCAATAGGATGCACCTCAAGTTTTTTTTTCATGGTCGTTCGTATGTGGATTAAAAAAAAAAATAGAGGGCAGCTTCATTGTTTTATGTCGATCTGTTTCTTCGTTTTTGTTATCGCAGCATGTGGTCAGCTTTTTCTTTTTTTTTTTTTTTTAGTATGTTTTCCTCTGAAAATACACGATTCTCCGTTGTGGGTTCTCTCTCCGCTTTCGGCATACGATCAATAAAACTGCATACTGTCTTAGTGCGTCTCAAGCTCCATTATATTTTTATGTGTAATAGTTGATTATTTTTCATCTTCATGGTCTTCATTTTTCCACAATATCTCATAATTTATTTTCTTCAATAGCAATTTAATTATCCAATGGTCTTGTATTCAGTAACATTCTAAGATTATGATTGTTGGAGACGAGGTTAAGGACAGCTTCTGACACTTGTGTGCATTTGAATATTTACTTATGACGTAATGTGTGTTTCTGTAAATAGTAATCGAATAATTTATCATTATTGTAGCACTATCTTGAAAACAATTTTTTTTTCCACTTTTACTTCATAAATTATTAAATACGACATTTCTATGTTCTTGACCCATTTAACATATCGCAAAATATATATATTATTTTTTGTTCCCATCCCAAGAAAAAAATTTCATTGTTGAGAACCACCTGAATTTATTTATAGCACATATATGAAATTTCTAAGCAAATTAATTCACTGAATCAATGCTTCGTTACACAGAGAAAAAATCCTCTTTTCTGACTTGATTACATATCAAAAAATGTCTCTGAAGTTACAGTAATCAATATCAGTAATCACTGCTCTTTAGAGATAACTTAATGAAGCTCGTAGGTGGTGAGTGTCATTATCATTTTCATAATCAATAATAGTACACCATCGAAATTGGATGTTATCCGGAATAAATAGTGCAACAATTTATGCATTATCATTGTGTGACCTCGAATACATAGCCTCACACGATTGTTGTTTTATTGAATAAGCTCCCTCTATTATTATTTCTATTTTTGCTTATGTTTTCAACCACAATAGTCCGATAGTAACAAATGAAAATGAAAGGAAAGAAAGGAAAAACTGCCAATTCATATAAAAATTTATGCATATAGAAATTTTTATCATTCAATTTTCTTCTGGTAACTGTGGGTTTTCAATTTTTTTCTTTCATTGGTTTTATTCTCCTTCTATTAAAGTTATATTCTCGTTTACGTGTAGTGAGACCGTGAAATGGGGCAACGCAAAATAGGTCAGGATTTTGTATACCTCAAAACGTGTACATACATCGTCACTGATTGAGTGAATCAATATTAATATTTGCAGTGTATTCACTGCATGTGGCTTCAGAGTTAATTCATGAAAACAACTGATGAGTGTTACGATCACTTAAATTTAATTATTAATTCACTGTGAATAGGAAAAAAATAACGGTTGCAATGTCGTTCTTTAATAATGTGGCATTTTTTGTAATATTTCAAATCCCTGATGTATACACGTCCTATTTTTGTTCCATGCTCACATTTGAATTTCTAAAATCAAAAAGGCAAAACGGACAATGTCACTAACAACTCACTTGAGGAATTTCAATTCATTCATATTTTGTTCTTTATTCATGCTTTTGCTTTCTATTTCATCTCAATCTATTTCAGGCGCTTTCATCATAATGAAAGAATATTTCTTTTGCAATGACAATAACTTGAAATTGTATATGCTGAATGTGAGACAATAAAATCGACATTGTGTGCGTGTGTACCTATAACAAGTGATTGGTTTGGCATAATACAACCACGAGCTATTGTAACATACTTATAGAGCCATGTCATATCTCGACGTTCGTTGGCACCATTAAAGGTACGAGAAGATGTTCGTCAATAATATTTTCGAAAATAGAGGCAGTTGTGGTCGGACAAACGAACAATGGTTAAAAAGAATTATGAAATATCATTCGTTTTCATTTGCTAAATATTAATAAAAGTCAAATCAGTAAATAAATTATTTTTATTATTGTGAGTACTCGACAACAATCATTTATAAAAACAGAGTTATTTATAACTGACTAATGGAACATTTACGACTGATAAAATTATGTTTGAAAAATTAATGGTGTTATAAATCAACTTTACTTGCATTACTTACAAAAATGTAAATTTTTCTCATAACAATAAAATCAAAGTCCTTATTTGTGTATTCCATAAATATTATCTATTCTCTTCAACTTATATATCATAATTTACAATAGGACATTCAATCTTTACTGTGCAAATTATTTTCGCTAGTATCTCCACCACGACGACTCCAGAAGTTGAAATCAATGTGAGAGAAGTTCTATTATTTTCTCATATTCTTGTAGTCTCTAGAAGTGTCAAAGTAGAGAAAATGACACGAGAATATTCATGATAATGGTATTGTCTTGTAGAAATAATATTACACTTTGACGTAATTATTATCGTTTGTTATTATCATTATCACGAAAAGTTTTCAACTCATAATAATAGAAATGAAAAATGAATAACAGAAAAAAAAATACGATAATGAGAAATAATTAATTCAAAGAAGAATAAATTCATTAATTCATTGTATTAAATATCACATTCTCATTATATACATTCTCCACTGCCAAAATATGTTTTCATGTTGACCCATATTTTTGTATAAGTAGGTCGCTATTTTCAATACCAAAGAAAATATCTTTATGCAGAAGAATATTTTGCCGTTCCTGCGGTCATTATGTTGCATAAATCCCCCCAATCCCAACTATGTCAATTCAATTGTCATTCGTCACATCCTATCTCTACACGTGAATATATGAATGTCATATCAATTTTCGTCAAGGTATCAAGTTAATCCAGATATTTCTGAAATTAGGTCAAAATTAATATGAATGCGCCACAGATATACAGATTATATTTTTTAGCTTTTCGCTATATATTCCATCCTCAGGGTATGCTCGTGTTTCATTCAATTACAATATTGCGTACAATATTACATGGGCCATCGAGTGCCATTGCAAAATTATAGTCTTTTCAGCTAATTGAACGAATAGCCAAGACGATTCGCACATGAGACAACTCGCTCGTAAAAAATTGATGAATAACAATTAAATTGATTTCTATTAATCTTCTCAACTTAGAAATGCCGCTATCAAGATTTATGAATATTACATTGGTCACGTTATTGAGTGATACAATAGTAGTTTCCAGATAAGACCTTTTAACCTTTCCTTGAATTTCGTATGATATATTCCGAATATTCTTGATTAAAATTCTTCATGACCAAAGTGTAAAATTGTCCCTATCCGGCATTTCCATTCGAATTGTTTCAAGTATGACTACTCCCCCGCATAAGAGCACAGATCAAGTGGGTTGGAATAAATTTGATTGCAAACAGCAATGCACAAATTGTTCTCATGAAACAGCAAAATTGGTCAATGTTATTGCAGCCAACCGCGATTTTCATTGGCAATATTAATATCAACAATTTCTTTGGCTCATTTGTCTGCCAGAATACAAGCTAATGTCATCTAATCATCAAATAAAATGTGTCGCTCTTAGTTTGTCACCTCAATACAATGAAACATTTAATTCCATGTAATCATAAAATGTGTTATAACAAGTCACTCAACTAAAAAAAAAATTTTTTATTTCTACCTCCTGATAAAGGAATTATTTAATTTCATTTACATAATCAGAATTCAGCAATGAGAGATATTTTATAGCTGCAGTGAAAAAAAAAACCTGACGTTGAATTTTAATTGAAATAATCTATTGCCCATTTTCAGAATCATATTCCGCTATCATTCCAAATTGCGACTCTGCAGCAAATAAATTTCAACATTCATCGGAGAGGAATCAAATAAAAATGCACGGAATTGCACATTTATTGTCGCACAACAGTTCAACCTCAAGCAGTGACTCAAAAAGTAGTCAAGAAAAAGTTTCACCAATACACACCAATAAAAAACTTAATCACGACACAACGAAAGTACTTCAAGAAATGTTGATTCAGCAAAAGCTACCAAATATGGATGGAAAACTTTACCTTAATGATCGACAGCCATCACGTGGATCAGTGAGCTCGGCCTACTCATACGGCTCTTCAGTGTCATACGGGTCGAGTCACGGCTCATCCTCCTCCAATTACGGTTCCGGAAATCCCCTTCATCATTCAATCAATCCCCCAGTTTATCATACGATACATGCGGGTCACACGCAAAATCATCATCCACTTCATCACCTTCATTCCACCACCCCTCATCGATATCAACAACAACAACAACAATTGCTACAACAACAACGACATACGAATCGTCGTCAATCAACTGGCAGCACTGCTGCATCACCAACTTCATTGAGTCCCACTAGTGACGCTGAAAAATTTCATCATCATTCAAACCATCATCATCATCACAGTATTCAAGGAATGCTTAAGCATTTTGGTCGTCGCTTGGGTCACATCAGACGTCAAAGCGAATGTCAAGAGTCACCAAAGATTAAAGAGGAGGAATTTAGAAATCGTAGTCAAAGTTTAGATGGCGCAGCTGCGGCCAGAGTTCAAATGCCTAATTTTGAGTCTGATTGTGAGACAACTTACAGAATCTATGACAGCATTGTTAGGCAAGGTAAACAGTGTACGCTGAAATAGTGGAGTTATTATTAATATTTATAAATATACTTATTCAAGCTACCCGGTGATACTCGAGTTTTGTACTTGTTAATGTTTGTGAACAAACGCGTATTTTTTGTAGAAATTGGTCGGAGATTATTTATGGAAGACGGGAGCCGCCGCATTTAGTTTCACATAAATAGTTTAAAAGTGTGTGTGAATGATGAGTAGAATTGTCAAATTCCGAATGTTCCAAGCTGAGGATATAATTTTTTTCTCGGATTTTCAACTGATTGTTTTGATTTCAGAACAACCTCGAAATTATTTAATTTTTCAGGTTGACATAAACTCAAGAACACGCGATACATATTGAATACTTGTACAAAATAAAAATTCTAAAAAATATGGCGGATATACAAAAAAGAAGACATTTAATTCTTATTGTATGAACGATATTTTCGGTTTTTGATTCCGGTATAGCATCAGAGGTTGAGTTCATCATTATTAAATCATAAAGAAAATTTGATACCGTGGGTTGAAAGACTGTATCATCAACAAAGTATCGTCGAGAGGCGTTTATACCGGAGACTTTATAGCACGTGCACAGTTGGCTTGTTGACGTTCGCGGTATCATAAATCCGATTACGCAATCTTTAAATGGTATTATATTCCGCTCACTCACATGTATATATGGATATATAAATTCCATTTGGCTGTAACCTTCCGTAGAATTCACGGCCCATGTTCGGGTAAACATGAGGAAATCGAACCTTCATTTATTGTTTTTTTCATCTATCGAATAACTTTGATCAATTGTAATTATTGAACTCCAAGCAGAATAGGAAAAAGAACATCATGGCGAATTGGAGTACAAACGAGGCTGTAGAAACACATGTGGTATAATATAATTTGTGAAAGTTTCATTGGTCCCACGAATATGAACTTTGTTAATTTCTATTTCGTGTGTATTCAATATATATATATATATATAATTGAATCATTAGTCGAGTTAAATTAACGAATACGGCCGTGAAGTTTCGAATGAAAGTCAAGGGCACTCATTACCACACAATTGATTCAATTTATTTCAATTTTGAGCTTACGATCATTAAAAGAATTTAATTACTTTGTCGATTTTTTTTTGTCTACGTATTGAAGACGTAAACAGGGAAATTGCAGGAAAGCGGCACCAAGGAGAAAAAAAATAATAATATGAATACTATCGTAAAGTCACACACACGCACACACGCGTGAATCGAAGGGGAAAAAATGTTGCGCATGGTCAAGACTTCCTACATTTCATTTATAATAGATATAGAAAATCATCGATAGTATTATATAGACTATAAAAAATTTATCCTCACCCGTGTCGGTATTGAATGGTCAACACCGTGACTATTCTATTTGTATTTGTTTTCTTCAAACATTTTGCACAGCGCCAAAGTTATACTGACAACATTATAGTATAAATATAATAAATATTGGGCGGTATTTGTTTCGTCTAGAGATTCCGTGCCAATTCAGTTCAAATACTTGGATATTTTCCGTTAGTCACGGATTGAGAATAGTGAATGCCGCCAAATATTTATATCTATTGTAAACTTATTTTGTTGGTAGTAGTCGTCATCAGTGAAATGGAATACACAGATAGTTGAATGTCAAAGATTCTATTCTCCCACAACATTTTATCGCTCATGCGGTTGCTGTGTCATCTGAACGTTGAAAATATGATAAAGAAAAGAATTATATATAAGTTTAAACAAATAGACACGATAAGATGCCGGCGTTGGGATGTATTGGATTTCATGTGAAAAAAGTATATAGTTCTTGTACCACATATTATATCTCGCTGGTTTTTTTTTTAATACTCAACACACTCAGTGAGATCATCTTGCAAAAATATTTTTCATATCACGTTTTAAAAGAGACTTTTTTTTACAAAAAAAAAAAGAATATTCGATATGAATCGAATTAAACGGGACTGAAACAAAAAAAAAGATAAATATATATCAGCTCTATTATATTGCTCGTTACTTTCTATATGCTCGGCACGATTTCCCATAACATTCCCTATTTGAAATGGCTTCAGTCATGAAACATCGAACAATTCATACAATTGATATATTGTTGTATTAAATATTGTATTGGATATTTAATATTCCAGGCGCTTTACGCAGAGGATCTTTAGATCCTGGACAGAGAAGATTATCACTTGGTCCTCCGGCAGTTCCTCATAGACCCTCCGATGCCTGGTTGGATCCTGTTCATGCTGCTATGCTATTTAGAAATGCTCGTGGGGTGAGTGTACTTCCATGATGAAAAGATAAATGATAAAATAAGAAATAATTTACTTTTGATTGTTTTGATATGATTTCGTTAGAGTTATTAGAATCATATTCCGATAATTGCCACATACAATATTATGGCAAAGTGCAAAACACTGACCGTAAAAAAATGTGCCTGAAATACTAGTATGTAGTACAATTTTCATGAGGGTCTGGTATTCATCTCGTGATTAGAAACGGAAGCAAGTAAATTACTATACAACTCTATCAATCTAGATATACATCAACAACACACAATTCATTTTATTATAACACCGCGATATCAACAATAATTATTTTCATTTATTTTATTTATAATACATTTATAGACATAGCAAATGATCAAGAAAAAAAAAAGAGGTCGAGAGTTTATCTCTAATTATAATTTGAAATATAATAATATAAATATTGATGATAATTCTGTGTTCAAACAATATATTTAATGAGTTGTTGTGATTTAGTCGCTTGATTATCCGATAAATGATTCTGGTAAAAAAATTGTTTACGAATATTTGATGAATCGTGTTTATTTCAATATGATAAAGCAGCTTTCGCTCTTATTGATGAAGAGCTCGTTCGTATCAAAAGCGTGACTGTTGGTAACACTCACGACTCAACAACGACTGTAGGAACCTTTTTCATTTACCGATACAGGATTTCTATATTGTCAGTTCATTTATTCATTGAATATTATTATTTTTCCTTTTTTTTTTCTTCATTATTATTATGTATTTGAAAATACGATAGGGAGAAACGTAGAGATCGAATCACACTTCATTGGAATGGAATGTATTACAGTACTTGCAATACTAATAATATATATTCTCGACTTCATGTCTACAATTTCCCCAGTGTCTAGTTCAATGAATTTTATAACGGTTCCATTGTCAAGGAAATTTCGTCTTGAATAGAAGTAAAACTGTTACCAATATTAATCCAGAATAAAAAAAGAATCAAAATTATGTTTTGACATTGAATCATTATTTTAAATGATGGAAAAACGAAATGACAAAGACGAATGTCGCAGACGATGCTGAACATTTTTTTTTATTGAAGAAACTGTATGATGGAATTGTGAATTGCTGCTTTTTTCCTTTCATGCTGTTTTGTCATTCGATTTTTTGAATCGAAGTGGACCCTGAAATTCCGACTTAACTATTATAACTAAAATTTTTATTTCAAATATGAGTGAAAAGTTTTCTAGTAATACTCCAATCCAGGAAATGAATTAAAAATAATTTGAAATTGAATCAAAATTTGGAGTGAAAGAAAAACGAAAATGAAAGTGTGTAACAAAAGTATATCTACGTCTTTTTCTTCTATGTCCATTTATTGTCGCACTTGATTTTTCCGCCAACTTAATTGACTTAGACTCTTCCTGATGTACTAGTCCAATAGCGCACTACAAATATGTATGTATGTGCATGTATTTGATATAAATATATAAAGCACTGGTACTCGGAGGAGAGAAAACCACCCGGTCATTACATTCCCAAGGTATATAATCGATCGGGTCATGCGCAGATCTTTGACCGCATCAAGGGCAAACCTCAGTACACATATAGAGCATGAGAATAACTAATACCAAACTTTCATTTTCCGCTTTTTTATTTTTCTTCTCAAATACAATATCCATTCTTCCCTTCTGCAATATCATTTTGTCGTTATCCACTTACTATTCAGCAATTCTGAAAGACAAATAATAATCTTCGAGTATAATGAACAGTTGAGTGAGTCTTTTATATTTGGTGTATGATGTCATCACTTCGATAAGAGTAAAAAATATCGACCAAGTCAGTGGAAAATTTTCTATTAAAACTCTTCCTCAAACTGAAGGGAAGAAAACTTTTTTCTTCCTCACCAGACATATTCTTGGCAAATCACATTTTGGCAATGTTTCTCGTACATCGAGTGTTTGTATGCCAGTTGGAGAAATAAGTTCGACTGAAAGAGAAAATAATTCACTCAATAAGTGTAACACACATACATTCCACGAAACGTTAATTAACTTATTACATGAGTTCCATTCTCATAATTCAAATACTTTATTATCGTTATATTGATATCATTATTCACGCAACGTTTATTTACATTTTTATCGTTCACGTTATCAAGGACTGAATTTTATGGTTTTGAACCATATCCATTGAAAATTATAGTCTGTAATATTGTTCATCGTCAATTAACATGGACTGCTTTTAATATCTCAAACAAAAATGAACTGATTAATCATAACTAGTTATTTTGTGAATAATAATCCCACCGAAATAATTTAATTATAAAATCAACGATACAAGAAAGAAATAAATTGCCCCATATTATTTTTTGTTGTTTGATTGGTATTTTATTTTTTTTTATGGTACGACACGTAGATGTGTTTCACCCTCGCTATATTCTGTGTTTTATCAAGCGACTCATTTTTTCTTATTTTCATCTCTTTTTTTTCTTCACTCTTCATCTCGTTCACTCAATTCATAATTTCTTCCACGCTCTCGAGTCTCATTGCCACTCGTTCTTCTTCAGTTCCATAATACATCGTGGTTGAATACTGCGCTTCATTCTTTGCGCCGGCTACTCTCTCAGCTGGTGTCCCAGTGGCATGTTCGTGTACCATCTATTCTATCCAGTAATTCGCGAGCCGTGTGTCGAGCATCAGTGGCACGTTTTTATCATCTTGACTTGACCAATCCAGCCATTCATACATATACACTGTGTCTCCAATTTATTTATTCATTTTTTTTCTTCTCAATTATTTATAGCAAATATAATTTCTTGGTGACTCAGTGACACTTTTGACCGCAGTCAACAGGTTCTATTTCTTCCATCACATTTCTTGCACTTTATTTTTTCCTCTTCTTCCATTCGTTATTTTTTCTATATCTATATAATATTCTCCACTCTCTTTGAGAGACGTTTGTTATTGAAACCCAACCGCGCGCTTGTGTAATCATTGGCTTCACTTCAATCTCTGATCATATCACTATCAAATAAGCCCGAATATCAATTCACAAAATTCACCAATTTTATTTCTTTGTTCTCCATATTGTTAGTTATTTATTTTTTCTTTCATCTTTGCTCTATGAAACATCTTAATATTATTCAAACATCATTTTTTTTAAATTCAATGTGTATATATATATGGGAAATTGTACCTGACTCACTAACGCATTAAAATTTAAGTTTATATATTTTCTTATTGATTACTTTTCCTGGTGTATTAAATTATCGAACAAAGACATTTTAATTTTAAATTAAATTGGATTGTGAGTCATCCATATGATTTAATCTCCATCGAAAATAACGTCAATCATTATTCTATGAAAGAAGGAGGAAACAAAAAATAATATTGACAATGATGAGTTTTTATAGTGATTTTCTATTGATTTTCTAATGATTATGTTTTTTATATTTGATATTTTTATCATCTCGAATTTTTATTATAATGAGGGGCGTGTCTATCTATATTGTTGTCATAATTTATCACATGCTTTGTCCATAATAACTCATTGATCACATTTATGTCTCAGTGAATGAAGATAGCAATGTCGAGTTCCCCCGCATTGTTGATGGCATTACAGAGAAAATAAACTTTGTTCTCACATAACTATAACTCTGTGATATGTATATTAACAATGACTCTGCCAATTTTTTTCTTAATTATACAATCAAGTATTTTCCTCCTCGTTGTTTTTCCATCATTTTCTTCCTCCGTTATATTCATCATCAATT
This sequence comes from Zele albiditarsus, assembly GCA_958496275.1. Lineage (NCBI taxonomy): Eukaryota > Metazoa > Arthropoda > Insecta > Hymenoptera > Braconidae > Zele > Zele albiditarsus. The sequence goes on from OY292408.1 coordinate 15,100,151, forward strand.
TTATCTCTATTTAATCGAGAAAAAAAAAACTTTAATCCCATTTCTCTTCCATTACAGCAATTCTCAATTCTCTTTCTCGATGACAAAGTTCCAATGTTCCTTCATGTCATATTCGTAATTAAGTATTCAACTGCCTTAAGGATATGATATATTTTATTTCTTTAACTTGGGAATTTGTATCGTGGAATTTTTCTATCACAATTACAAATGATTATCATATTAATAGAATATGATCGATGATTGACTATAAAACGTTGATGATATTTATTCGCTCTATTAACCATAAATCATGTGAATTTATATACTGTGGAATCTCATTTTATTTTCACCATTCGTATTCTATCTGCAATTTTATTCTTTTTCATTGAATCAGTACAAATTTATTATATTGTTGCTTGATTCATCTCGTCGTGTCATTATCAATTCTCGTCACGCACGTTCAGTGTTTTCTTACAAACATTCATACATATATTTATATATTTTCTGTATTTGCATAGCATGTTTTGATTAGCATATGAAAAGGTGAAAAAAATAATGAATACATGCAAAGTCGAGACACCATTTACAGGTGTATTAATATATTCCCAAGCAAGAAATATAAAATAAAAATTGGCAAGTCTCAAATTGATGCGCTCGCGACAATACTTGCATATCGATTGTGTTAACTCTCCTAATTTTTTCCTCTCCTTCTCTCCTTTTTTCTCTCTCTCTCTCCCTCACTCATCCTCTCGTTTTGCATAAACATTCTACTGTTGTATTATTAAACCACACGCAGTGTTTATACAGTGGAGCCAAGCGACGGTTGTTACTGGCTTCAAGCCCGATCGATCAGTTCAAATAACAATTATGATTTGAGATGATTAAAATTTGTTCGTGAATGGTTATGTCATTACGGATGAAATTATTTTTTTCTCTATTTATTGCTCCGTTTCTGTTCACTATATCGACAATAAAATATAGTTGAAACAATATTTTACTAAGTCAGTCGGAATTATTTGCTGTAATGAAATATTTTAAGTGTGCCAAAATATTTAAATGGCTGCCATTTGCCAGCAAAAATTATTATTGACCTTGTATTTATAAATCATAAATTATTGCAATCATCACCTGCCTTTTTTCATCAAAATTTCTGCATATCCAAAGAATTGATTTAACGAGTGAACAAATTTGTACAAATGTTGGATTTGAAAATGACTCGATGATGTCTAATAACATTTTATGGACAGATTATAATTAATAGCAAATATTATAATAATTGTGCATCAGAATTAATAATATGATAAATTATGCTTGAGAGGGAGTGTGTTTTAATATGACTTGAATAGACATGGCGCGCGCGCGGGAATGTTATTTGTCGGACGAGTTAATTTATTTCAATCTCAATTCGCACATCCTCTCTCTCTCTCTATCTCTATCTTTCTCTTTACCCTTTGCCATTCTTTCCGTTTCACACTACTCATCTTCACTTCAGTCGTATATTCAATGACATCCTACCATAGCCTTCTCTAATCTTGATAAACTAATCATGCTTTTAGTCGCTAATCCTCAATAAATATTCGCATGGTCATCAATTAATAATTTTTTGATTGTGAAATTTAGATTCAATTCGACGCGATTGGATGATTTATTTATGTTTGTTCTGCACAAAAAATATCGAGTGATTACATCCGATGATATCGAAACTGATGGATTTTTAGAAGTGATTATATTGGACATTTAAAAATTTTTTTTACATAAAAGAAGTATGAATTATATTAATATGAAAAGTTAATAAACGAACTGTTCATCATGTGTTTCATACGGTGCTTATTGATCTCCATGTGTAATTATTTCCTGGTGACAACCTGAATCGAACCAGTTCTTTCATTCACCATGAGTATATGATTAAATATCTGATTGAAATTAATTGCGGATTAAATATTAATAAATTGAAAGCAGAATTCTGTAAAATCATAAAAGATATTGAGAAGAATTGTTCCGAATGGACGAATGAATTAAAATTGAGAGCGAGAGAAATAAACAGGTTTCCATTGACGTCGAGTAATCAATCAGCAAGAGATAATTATCGACAAAAGAGCGATTTTCTCTGATATTGCATTCCAGTTGAATGCGTCTATGTGAAGATTGAAAAAATAATATTGGAAGGGCAGAAGAACGTTCACAATGCTTTTCCGAAGACAAACAAGCGAGCCAACCGGTGGTCCCGGTTCGACTGTAAATATCACTAAACTCTCGCCCAACGTTTCGATTCAATCATCACCAACTTCCGGTCCACCGCCATCAAACTTGCTTGCCCAGTGGTACACTAAAATCGCTAGCAATGTCAAGAAACGACAAAATTTCAGTCCCAAAACTTTGCTAAAAAAAGCTCTGGTATTTAAAATAAAAACTCTATTGAACTATCTTTATCTTCAATTCATTTTTTTTTTTTACTATGAAAACAATCAAGAGTGAATGATATCCTTATGGTCAATTTTAATGATAAATTTCATGTGTTCAACATTATTTCTCAAATATTTAATTATTCATTTTACATTTTTCAGCTGCCAGTAGTTGATCCCTTCCTGGATAAAATCGTACTCTCTGATCTCGGTAAGTATATGTTTTGAAAAGCTAATAAGGCTTAGGGGAAAAAAAACGTTAAGATATTTTTTTTTGTTGGTATTTGTACAAATTAATTCAGTGCTTTTTCTTTTCGCGCGAAAAAAAAAAGTCGCCGGTCTAATTTGTACATGAAATAACTTCCTAATGTCACACAGTCACTGATAAACGCAACACGAGTCTCAGTATTGATTATTAACACGGACACGAGTATCCAAAAATACCGAAACTAACTACAAACAAAGTCCCGGAACATAAATATTCGTGATAAACTATCAGTATTCTATACCATCTGTGAGTGAGAAGTAACTGCGTCATAGGAAGCGATCGATTGGAATACCCATGACCCTGACCTACATGTCGGAGTCATTCAAGCATATACTTCTTTTAGCAGCTGAAGTTCGAGGTATTGTTAAGCTTCTTACCTACACTCCCAACTATCACCGAAAACTGGATAAAAAATGTTTTCAATCACTGACCATCAAAGTTGCAACGATCTTTTACCAACGATACGAATTCATCTGGAATATTTCAAGTAACATTCTCAGAAAATTCTGTAGGTATTCAATTGGAGCAATTTTATAATATCTCCATAATGTACATATATGTTCGGAAGTATTAATGGTATCGAAGCGTCTGACAACTCTCCCGGGAAAGATATTCATTGATCGTTTGCTGCACGCCTACGTGAGACCGAACAGCTTATACTTCACCACCAACATTATAATAATTCCTTATCAACTGCATTCAGCTATATCCAGTAATATAATTATTCATGTGATATAACCAGCGTATTCAACACTTCACTACAAGCGAAGCTCAATGATATTTAATTATCAATGGCAAGACGTGTTTCTCTCCTGTATCTATTAGAGCACATTGAACGCGAAATCAAAGTTGGACGTAACATTTCACCTGTTGCAACTACAGATTTAATTGGTATTAATTCATTTAGCGACGTACGATTACAGTACTGAATAATTGCCAAGTATATTTATTTGCATTTGTGTAAATAAAATATGGAAAAATGATGATGCCAATTATAAATGAATGGACTGATGAAAATTTATATTTCATATGTTGTCGAAACAAGTCGTCGTTGACCGTTGGTAATGCAGCACTGTTCCTTTTTTCTTGGCAAAGCCTTCGATGATTTCTCAGACTTTATTCTTGGCTGAGTCTGCGATGTCGGGTAGATGACGACCATGACGATGCTGCTCATTGCACCGAATACAACCGAGAGATGAAAAGAGAGGAATAGACTTGAAAAGTGAATTGGAGAGCCACAACGTCGCCGGGATGCGACTCGCACGGGCAGACTCATTCAGTTTTCACTCAATTCTCGTGTGTTTCTGAACTCATTGGGGATTAAAAGACGAAGAAATTTATTGGTGAAATTAAATTTACGATTTGAAATGAATCTTTTTTTTTTAATAGACAACAAAGGTAGTAAACAAATTGCTTCAACGAATTTCCTAACGGTGCTTCAACACCAGTATTCAATATTAACGTCTTTTGGCAGCCCCACCAATTATCAAGTTTGTTTCGGTTCCATTTATTATTAGCCAATCAGTTGAAAAAATCAATCAAAGTGACGAAACAAGTCAGCCAATCTGATATTTATCATAGCATCATGAAGAAGTATAAACATTGAAATGCACATCAATATATCGAGGAAGGAAAAATTACTCTAACAAAAATTGATTAGTGTCATTTATGAAGAAATAGAATGTCGATGAGAAACTCTATTCTACTTCATCAATTTAAAACAAATTTTTTGAAGTATTCGAGTATATTCGGTGAAGTGGAATATCAATGGAGCAAAAGAACACATTGGGCTCGTGGAACCATCTCACGTGTAGTCATCATTCAATAAATGAAACAATTTTATCTTCAATGATAATTAATCATTATCTACTAACAGTAAACTTGGATTATTTCATCTCTAAATTATTCCATAAATCTTGAACATCGACGATGGCAGAAGAAATGCTGACGAATTTCATCCTGAATTTAATCTCGAAGACAATTGTAAAAATCAAATTTATCTACGGGATATCCAATAAAAGTCCGTGTGATCGGTGATATTTTGAATGAAAAATGCTAACTCTACACTATTATTCAAATGCGGAGGGTGTGCGAGCAGCGATACACCATGTTGCGTCAGCATGGTGGAATCAGGAAGACGATGATCCCGTTTATTCACGCGATCTTATTAAAGAATTTGAAGTGCAAAATCCACCGCTTGAAGACGAGCTCGCTTGGGTTCTATCCAAAGGTACAACGTCACACAATGCCAAAACCTGATTTTGGTATACAATAAACAATGAAGATTGATTCTGTTAATTTAAATTTGTGTCTATTACTAAATTTCATTTCATTGACCTCTTGATCTCAGTCATGAATCTTCAATGCCCCCCTAAATGTATCATAATTCTTTCTCATTACAGTCCTTTCTTTTTTTATTTCGTTCGTTATGTCATAATTAAATTCAACATCAACTTGATTCATTCCACATTGTTGATGTCTATGCGTGCCTAGTACATGTTCACCGCAGAACTGTTAGAGTTCATTTCCTTTCACTCCGAGTACCCCCTATTTCTTCGCTAGCATTTAACCAACAATGTGTACACTATGGTCTCAGTGTTGAATCAGTTGTGGTGTGGAGCCACTCGTGTACGGCACTCGTGAAATATTCTCTTATCGTCTATTCTATACATGTAATGACAATTCCATTATCGTAGTTGGTGCTCATACCGAAAATTCGTCGTACTGATGAATTTAGAATTTATTCCAATTATATATTCTGTCAAGTCGTCATTGATTTATGTGAAAATGAGGAATAAGTTTTGAAGAAGTTTCAGTGTGACGTTCTTGTTAAGAAGTAATATAAGGACATTTCGTTACCCAAAAAGTATTTTTGGCGTTGTATCAAATTGCTGCTGAACATTCATCTGCGTAGCATTCAAATCGTGCTCGTTTCCGGATGAATACGAGATAAATTAAATTTATCAGGCTATTAGATGAGATGTGATTATTTATTGCTTTTCACATTATTATTCAAACTCCAGAATATAATGAGAAATTTAGTGAAGAAAATATTGTGGCGCAGTGAAAGACAAAGGATAACAGAGACTCCTTGAATAGTTCGTTTTTTGTTTACCATCCAATTTGTAATGAATGTCTACAGTTTCACGGAACTCGAGTTCTACTCCAAGTAATTTGCTTTCATCACAAATTGCTCAAGGCTATTTACGTTCAAATGGAGGGGTATTCATGGAAAATTGCTCATCTTGAATCGACAGATGTGAAAACACGACACTGAGATCTATACAAACGCAATCCGTATATCGTTTCACATCTTTACAGCGTTTTGCAAACATTTCACTTATCATTTTTAGATGCCGTATGAGTGCCTATAAGTTTTGATAAATAGATTAAGACATAGAAGTGCCGCGAATTTTATTGATAGTACAAAACAATAATTGTGTGACATTGCGGTTTAGAATCACATGTTAGATAAACAAAAATATATATAATTGAAAAAAAAATGTTGCGGAGAAATCGTAAAGCATTGCTATACTGTCAATTATTTGGACTTACAGAGGAGGACGAGTCGCAGATATACGTTAAATTTTTCAAGTTTCACAAATGTTATGATCTAATACCAACGAGTGCTAAATTGGTTGTATTTGACACACATCTGCTTGTAAAAAAGGCATTTTTTGCTCTGGTCTATAATGGTATGTATTTGATTGTATTTCATTTTAAAATGTGTATACAATTGAATAACACATGAATAAATAATGTTGAATATCTCATCTGATTACAGGCGTTAGAGCAGCGCCGTTATGGGACAATTCTCGACAACAGTTTGTCGGCATGTTAACTATAACTGATTTTATAAAAATACTCCAAATGTATTACACCAGTCCAACAGTCACAATGGATGAATTGGAGGAACACGAACTGGACACATGGCGAAGTTAGTTTACTTCATTTAAAAAATAATGCCTCAAATCAATGATAAATTCTAAAATTAACTAATGATATATTTACTGTTTTTTCTTTCATATTCTACAGAGGTTTTGCAGAATGAAGTGCAGCCATTGGTTAGCATTGCACCCGACGCTTCATTGTATGATGCCATAAAAACTCTGATACACAATAGAATTCACCGATTGCCTGTAATAGACCCGGATACCGGAAATGTCTTGTACATTCTAACACACAAGAGAATACTCAGGTTTCTCTTCCTCTACGTAAGTCTGAGGGAAAAAGAAACCATTAAAAAAAAATGAGAGAAAATTAGTATTTCAACAAAATTAATTTATTTATGTATTGGAACTTTCTCTGAATATTTTTAGATTCAAGAGTTACCGAGACCTTCATTCACAAACAAGACTTTGAGAGAATTGAGAATAGGCACATTTGATAATATAGAAACAGCAACTGAAGACACTAGCATAATCTTAGCACTCAAAAAATTTGTCGAGAGGCGAGTTTCCGCTTTGCCTATTGTTGATTTTGACGGGAAGCTGGTTAATATATACTCCAAATTTGACGTCATTGTAAGTTTTTTTATTCAACTATTACACTTTTTATATTGAAAAACGATACATTATCATCGACCTCCCATCTAATTCATTCATTTTCTCATTACAGAATTTAGCTGCGGAGAAAACTTACAACAATCTCGATGTGTCACTAAAAGATGCGAATGAACACAGAAATGAATGGTTTGAGGGTGTACAAAATTGTAAATTGGATGAGACCCTATTTACTGTAATGGAAAAAATAGTCAGAGCTGAAGTACGCTGAATATTATGACAATAAAAAAAAAATCATTTTCTTTGAGATACAAAGAAGAGAACATTTAAGAACAAGTTCCCCTATCAATAATTGTTTTTGTTTTAGGTCCATAGGTTAGTTGTGGTAGATGATGATGAAAAAGTGATTGGAATAATATCACTATCCGATTTGTTATTCTACATTGTTCTAAGGCCTTGTGGTATGTGTAATTTAAATCTTTAATATTGATTTTATGTGATAAAAATTGGACCAGCGAAGATTTCAATTCTATCTTTTTTTCTTTCCATTTTCGTCACAGGTGAAGATACTGCAGTGAACAAAGGCAGTTCAATATCGTTACGTGCTCAAGAGTCAATAAATTCAACGCAAGCACCAAGCTCCGCACAGTCTGAAGCATCATTGGCTGATGATGAACCAGAAATAGAACGAGAAACCAATGGTATATCACAAGTGGTAAACCAGCCCACGACTCCAAGCCCACCATTAAGTCCCGCGGCGTCTGACACTTCGGAAACTCAGTCAGCTTTAGTCAACCAGCAACAAGAGCCAACTTGGCGTGAGGTCGCGGTATCCGGAGGCGAATAGGGTTGAATTTTGTGTTGTTGCCCGTCTTCTTCATACATTCATTCACGATGAAAAATAAATAATAAAAATGCGCAACAAATACTGAGAATGAAGCTTGAGATCATATTAAATGTAAGGATGATGCCAAGTGCATGAAAATAATACGATAGAAGGAACACATGTATTGTATAGTGCGCTCTTGTCTTGTTATTAAATGCCAAATATGGTTTGTTATTCACCATCAATCATTTTCGCGACAAGGTACCTTAATATTGTAAAAATAATTATCAAGGCGCGATATTTAACGGCTATTCCCAAATACAAATGCCGATATACATGAAAACCATTTTTTTTTTAATATATAAAACAATGTGAAGGAAGAATGAGAGGAAAATTGATTGGCGCGATGTATTTAAAAAAAAACTCACACTTATTGTCCGGTCTTCAGTTTTTTTTAATTATTCTTTCTCCATAGCACCATTCTTCCAACTGTAACTCATTTGTATATAATCTAATCTCATGGATTAAGCATCAATGATGTGAGCAGCTGCCATATTTTTTCTCTCGTAGATATAAAAATAGTAATGCTTTTTCATTGTTCAGACTTGAACTTGACGAGAAAATGATTGGGCACAAGGGCGAATGGTGCCAATTTCTATTTAGCATTCTAATATGTAACATTAAAAATTACAAAAAAGAAGAGAAGAAAACTAAAGATCGGGCAAACAACGTTTTGTGCGTCATGAACTACTATTAGCGATGATATACATATATATATATATATGTGTGCTAGTTTATAGAAATATAAGAGATTTAGTTTTCTTAATTCTTCGTATCAAAAAATCAGTAATTAATGATTTTATCACTTGATAAACAACACACAATGACCACGAACCATTGGAAATTTTTCCGTATTGTAAATAGACAATGAACCTCATATATAAAATTCTTACGATGGAATGTTAAGATTCGAATGATGTAACACGGCTTTTTTCCAATGGCACGTCTGTAATGTTTTAAAAGTAAATTAACCAATTGCGCGCCCATTGTCGCACTGTTAATTAATGGAAGGAGAAGAAAGACAAATGAAATAGGAAATAAAAATCATGACATTTTTAGATGCCGGGCTAACCAAAACGATTTTTATGTTTCAATTTTTAAAGCGCTTACGACGAGAGAGTAGCGAATGTGCAGAGTGTGATTTCCAAGGTTTTAATATTGAAAAAAATAAAAAAGATTGTACATTGTTGTGTGAAAGAAAAAATTCAGTGAAGGCCTACAAATGAAAGAGATAGAATACAAAAAAAAAAGAGGAAAAAACAGAGGCAAAAAATACAATGACTGTAGCGTTTCTAGTATACTTAGTAAATCTGATTGAATTTAGCTTCGACAGTTCAATGTTCCTTATTCCGTCTTTGTCATCGTTATTCTTTTTCGTTAATATAAAGTATCTTTTTAATTGGAAAAGGAACAGGAGAAAAAACAAAGAACCTAATGAATGTGTAGTGTGTTAATTAGTAAATATATGTAGAATTTAACACAGAACGCGGTGTCATTATCAATTATTGTGACAATGTGGAAATATAAATGGAGAGAAAAAAAATCAGCACCAATCTTGCCATCTCGTCGTAATACGGATGCAAAGAAGAATAATTTATGAGGTTGTTCCCTGTGGAAATCGAATGCGCGAATGCCATTCCTTGTAGAACAATATTTTACTAAAAAAGATAAATAACAAAAGATGAAAAAAAAAATATTCATAAAAAGAAATATGCAAAGATTTTTTTTCCGTCGCGTGCCTTTTTAGATTAATCACTAGTAGTTAAATATTCAATCACATTTTTCGACATTCAAGGCCAATTTACTTGAATATGTGAGACATCCTTGCTTCATTGTGAAAAGTTGTTGAAAAAAAAAAACAATAACCATAAGATGCGTTTTTATTATTTGCAATCAATAATTATACTTGGAAGGAGCTCATAATGTGGGTGTACAAATCATAAAATACACCTGGCACTTGCAAATGAATGACGTCATGAAAAAAAGGGAACATCCTTAAAATCTGAAATTCAAGCGATCAACGAATAAAAATTACTTTGAAAAATCATACTGTCACTTTTGTGTGAGAATTAATTGCTATATTCAGTATTGTCACGATTTTGCCGACTTCTTTATGCACGATGTGAGTTCATCTATTTCTTTCAATTGTATCTCATTAATTTCTTTCCATTTTTCAATTTTTCACTAAATTTATCACTTTTTTCGTTGAGTGTTTCACTATCGACATTGTTTGATGAACTCTTTTATCTTTTTCAATACTTGTAAATTCGCGTAATTTTCTTCATCAACAATTATTGAAATTTTATCAAAAATCTTATCATATTCTTGATCATCATCCTCCACAGTAAATTCAACATTACCCTTACCACTTTTTTGTATCATTGGTACTTTAACTTTTATATCATCATTACACTGACAAAAGAGTTTGTTCATACCAAAGAAATATATTGAGAAATATCTATACCTCACAAACAAATTGACCCATGACAAATTAATATAATAGTTCAATCAACGACATTCTAATTTTGGAAGCATTTGCAGGTAAGAAATCATTTATCTCACTGATTTATTCGTTACAAAATTCGGATTCACATCAAATAATAATGAAGTTGACGATAAATACACATTAACTTTGTGGCAAAATTATGATTTCGTTGCTTCAAATATATATTTGGTGATAATAAACAAATCATATTTGCGCCAAATGCGTCGCGTTTGAATTGACTGTGCGTTGTATTTGTAATTCATCGAGAGGATGAACGCGGCGGTACTGTTCTCGCAGCAGTTTCTTGTGTACAGCAGTGCGGTTCGTACAATCCTTGCTGCCAAAAATAAAATTATTGAGTGTCCGATTATTTATATAGAACTGTTTACTTGAATAATTGTCGACATGATCCACTGCCTGGGATTGTTTCTTTCATAATTGTTGATAATTGCAATTAGGTTTCCTGCTTGTATGAGCAGTGGGCTCCGTTTGGGTTTAATAATGATATTAAAAGTTACATTATATCGTTGCCACACGAAAATTGATCCGGAAAATTATTTAGTTCAAACTTAAAAAATTACGTCAAGCTTATAAAAAATGCATGCGTCAACCGATGGTGATTATATTGTAGGAAAGGATGATTTAAGTTGAATTTAAAAATTAATAAATTATATTGACATAAAATCAAAGATATCTTTTCATTACACTCAGTATGACGTGCATTTCCCCTGAATTCATGACTTATTTGCATTAATTTTATGATTGAATTGACTCGAAACTCTATTTATTTTTAAAAAATCGGGCGATATGTTCCACATGAATAATATTGAATCAACAACTGACTATTCGGTATTGCCAGAAATATATCTGCATTTTCTCTAGTCCGTTATCCATTTGCCGTAAATATATGATTTGTGAACTATAAATAAATGGTCATTTGACACAAGAAATTAACTCAAATATTTGGCTTCTTTGATACGAATCGAAAATTAATTTGGCCATATCGAAATAAATGATTTATTTACTGTAAACAAATTTCATCTGTGATAATATAATTTTTTTTCAGTGTAGATTCCAACGAAAATCCAGAGCGTAGAACGAAACAACTTAATCGCGAAGTGAGGTAAGTCTACAAAAGAAATAATATCAATTATTAATTAAACGAATAAATCAATTTTCACACATATATTATGATCATTACCTTGTACAATAATTGTTTGGTATCCAAATGATGGACACGAAGATATCGATCCAATCCAACACTGACAATATATGGATTATTACTTGTACATGAAATGGCTGTAACACTTCCGGCAAAGTCTTTGTATGTGTTTAAAATTTTTCCTGGTAAACGTAAATCTACAAGATTCATCACTCCCCTCGCAGAACCAACGACGATATGTCTGCAATTAATCGAGCAATGAGAAAGTTTCTTCATTTAGTTTGAGAATAATTGAACGATACTAACTTCTCTTTTGGGGCTACAGCCAACGTTGTCAAAGCCTGATCCTTGATTTCTAAAGTGATTACTGGACGTCTTTGTGCATTGGGATCATACAGACGTACCTTATTAATGAAAAAAAAACATTTGAATGTGAATATTCCATCAGTAATGTGATCAGTACAGCGAGTAACTCACGTGTCCATATCTGCTACATGTGGCGATTTGTGTAGAATTGGGCATAAATCCAATGTCTGATATCCAAAGCGGAACTTTCAATTCCAACCAATCATGGCGAACATTTTTTTCTTCAAAAATTCTCTTTTTCGTTTCCAAATCGAATAGTTGTAATTTATGTTCTTTTCCACCAGTGGCTATTAAATTTTCATTGATATTGGAATGTCTCATTCGATTCAAATTCTCACCAGCTTCTATTAATATTTCATTATTATTGTTTAATCTCCATGCACAAATGTGACCAGATTCCACAGCTGTGACAATTGCACTGAAATATCATCAATATTACATGAAATTGTTTAAAATCCAATGATGATGATGATGATAAACGGAAAACTTACTCATTGTGGCGAGATATTCCTTTGACTTTTCCTGTGCCAATATCGCAACTGAATGAACTACTAAATGCACCAAGTTTTGTATCGTATACCTTTACACTGAAATCGGGAAATCATATATACATTCTACTAAAATTCCTCATCTATAATAAAGAATCAATCATCTGAAAATCAGCATTTATAATATCATACATATATAAACTATTGGAAAATACAGACATGCCTTGAACTTAAATTAAATTTAATCTTATGTGATATTTCATTTTGAGATTATAACCTTCTCTTTTCATCTGAACCACATCCAAGAAGAATCTCTCTCTGCTCTTCATCGCCCCATGACATAGAAGTAACTTCATGATCCCTTGTTATTGATAATAAATTTTGTATATTCTTTGCAATGCATGTCTTCTTCTCTATTTTTATTCCTGAAATTTTATCATCATCATAAATAACAATTTAACCTTCATTAATATGTAAACAAGAAAAAAATAAATTTATAATAAAAACAATGATTATTTTACTAACCTTTGAATATACCCGATTTTCCACCAACAAATAAATCGAAATCCTTTTCATAATTCATCTTGACAAAATGTTGTTAAATAATAATGCAATACAGCACCTTTACACTAACTTTTTTATTTACTTTCGTTCCATTGCCATGTGCGAATAGAATCAATCATAAATAATACAAAATTAATAAGAGGGTGTATTTCTTGTTTTATTTCAGGAAATAAATTATAAATACATGTGACATAACCTATGCATTACGAACAACAGTGCAGTCACGCCATCTGTTTTCATAATCACACATAGATCACGAGACAAGCACTTTTTTACCATGTGAATTCAAATTGGAATTCAAATATAAATCCTTTCGTCAATGTTAGCTATCACCCCACAATTAAATCGATAATCCAACTACACATCCAATTTCCATACTAATATTAATGATGTTATTATAGTTAAATGATTGAAAGTCGTTGATGATCCATCGGATCTCATAATACTATGATTAATCCAACGTAAATGAATATCAACACGATTGTAAACGCCAGGTGCATTTGGTGCAGCACAACCAAGACCCCAAGATGTTACTCCAACTTGAACACCACCGCATACAAGTGGCCCACCACTATCACCCTGAGAAATGAAACGATAGATAATAATGTCTGAGATACTAAACAACAGTGAAATTCACTGGATTCAAAAGATTGAAAATAAAATATAAAAAATATTTCATTTTCTCCATTCCCATCACGATGAGCTGTGAATTTCTCGCCCTTAATTAGTCAGATGCGCGGCTTTTCATTCTTATAATTATTCTCTTTTCATGAAACGAAAACTTTCAGTGTGACCAATCACACTTTTCTTGTCATTATTCCACACAAAAAAAAAATCAAGACTGAACTGAGTTAGTTTAATATCTGTCAGGTCTGATCAGATCTAATATGAACTGGAAAAATGAAGAGATCTAGTCAGATTCAGTGGAAGCTAATTACATCAACACAAATTCAATCAATTTTTTTTCCCCTAAACTATTAGATAGAGAGAAAAAAAATGTCCATACTTGACATGCATCAACTCCACCTTCTTCATAGCCTGCACAAATTTGATCTTGCATCAAGTTCTGATATCCCAAGTACCTGGAGCATTGTGCTGTTGGTATCAACGGTACTTTAGCGCACTGAAGCGATGATGGGCTAGTTGCCTAATTTTGAATATAAAAACACACTCACAGAATAAATAAAATTGCATATTTGAAATTCACCTAAAAACCTAATGAAACTGATAAATCAATCAAAAATGAAATCATTGCGCATACAGCATTTGTAGGATCAGTCCTTCCCCAACCAAGCACAGTACACGCGTTATTTCTATGCGTGTACATCAGATACCGATCATATCCCTTTGGTAATTGCACATACGAGACGTATGGAGTTATACGAAATGGCTTCACGATCTGTATATATAATATATCTGTATCATCAAGTGTGTAATTCTCAAACGTGAACATGATTACCCAGAAAAAAATAACCATATCTGTGCTGATCCAATAACATTCTATTGAATTTAATCTAATTTTCATTCTGAAGAAATTGGCTCTCAGATTAGCTCACAGTTAATATCAAAATCCGTCGATGCAGAATTGATATATCTAAATTAGTGTTTTCTCAAGAGACAAGATCTGACAAGATCTTATCACAATCATTTCAATTGAACATTACGTCGTAGAATATAAAATAAGATATCACAAAATTAGGTCAAATTAACTCAACATCAGAACGTTTTTTAAATCAGATTTGATCAGATCCAATTCTCTATCTAATGGAATTGTAATTGGATCAACTCAGATGCAATTATTTTGCCCCGAGTAAACAATTTCCTCAATTAAAAAAAATTGTTTTTTGTAATCTTGACGTATGTAATTAACCCGAAGCAATGCGATATCATGAGCCATTGACAGAGGATCGTAGGCAGCATGTGGCACAATATGATCGATATCGCGAACTTGCCATGTCGATGTTTGTCGAAGTGAAGCCGAGCCAGCTACTGCCATAAATAAATGTGGATTCTCTGTATACCAATTGAACTCACTACTTCTGCGAAGAAATGATTATAAATGTTTTAACGCATTTTTCTTGAATATAACTATTATTCCATTTAGATTCGATTAGATACATCACCTAGTTACGCAATGTGCAGCAGTCAAAATAAAACGTGGTAATATATAACTACCACCACAATGATGACCTACAGGAACACGCCACTGAATGGAGACCTACTCGTACATGACATCAATGATGATCATGATGATGATAATGAATCAAAACGAAAAGAAAAACAAATTAAAATTAAATTTTATACAAAACCCAGAAACCAAACTTGCCATGAACGGATAGTTTTTAATGGATGTTGGTGTACCACCAACAATTCTATTGATACCAGTTACATTGAAACCACTACGAGGTTCAGTTGTGACTGACGATAAAATTTTATCAGCACCGTTTACATAAAATAATAATCGAAATATGAGCGACAGTTGAAACATTGACATTTTGGAAAAAACGTATGCCATTTTTTGTTCTCAGTCTGAAGTTTAGCAATTAACACTTTTCTATGTAAAATATCGATTAATTCAAAAGATGAAAAAAAAAGTAGCACCAAGCGTTTGAGCAGCATTATATTGTTTAGTCTTCTTCTTTTTTTTTTATATATATATTTTTCTCTTTTCATCTGTTACTTCATGTATATATATATATATATATATATATATATTTATATATACATATATATGTATATTAAACTTTATATAGCAATTGACTTCTTATTAATGAAAGATTTCGTGCATTGCACACATTGTGCACACGATTGTGAGCATTGTAAACTCACGCGGAAGATCAGCAATTGAGGGAGTTGCAACGGTTGCAAGTATAATATCCACTTTGGAATATGAAAAGAACAAACAAATACAACATTATTAATCATGTATTATATTAGTCGAATATATTTTTGGAGAAAGTGTTGAACTATAAAAATTCATCACCTGTTACAGTCTTCATTCTGATGTCAGCATACTTTTTCTGATGAATAAGAAAATCAGGGATAGTAGCTTGACAACTGATTTCTAATTTTCCATTATCACCAGCATGAAGATCTGATACTTGAATTGCCAATTTTGAAGTTGCTGACATCAATGTTTTTTGATGTTGACGATAAGGGAAGGTGGTAACGAGTGTTTCGTCTATCTGAAAAACATGAAGATAAATTATTACAAGGAAAGGTAACAGATGTTCAGAGCTATAGGGAAACGTTACAATTATTCACGGTGAATTCTTAATTTTGAGTGTCGTAGAGAGTGTGATAATTACAAACATTAAATAAATATATTTTCCATCACTATCACTGTAGTCACTTATCAAACACTTACAAGTATTTTAATTCTCTATTCCTCACACATAATATAAACTATTGAAATACAATTCAAGTAAACTCTCAAATGACAATATGTGAACCAGAAATAAAACCAAAGGTGAACCGTCACATTGTGCGAAATACTGGCCAAATTGAAACTTTGATTCAACAGTTGCTTGTATATACGTTAATTCGAAGTTCAGAAAAACTTGAAATGAAATTGAACGTCGGAAGCCAGTCACTGTCGAACCAAAGCAGACCACATTAAAAATTTATTAAAAATTATGTATTTTTAGAACCTTCAACTTTCCGTTGGGTGTCAATTTATTTATCGCCAATTTAAATTAACTCTACTACCACAATCGTCAATGAGAACCGTGTGAAACATTTTAAAGTGTTCAATATAAAACACATTTATTTGCAAATGCATTGCGAATATAATGTTTTTTTTTACTTTCAGATTTGGGTATTGTTCATCCAATTTGGAGCTTTTCATTTTTCTCCATGATACAATTATTTTTATTTTACACAATAAAAATTAATCCCGCCAATTTTTCTGTCAGATAAAACTTGCATATTATAACTTTAATTATAATTAGCATGCATAGTGTAAAATGCACAACTTACCTCTTTACCATTGATGAGCCATGTCAAGTGTGGAACTGGATTCGCGGGAGATGAGGTGCAATTTGCTTCAAGTACTTCACCCACAGTGTATACGTTCTTCTTGAAAGTTATGTGTGGATTATCCGACTGGGGCACTAGAGTAGAAAAAAAATGCAAATGAGAATACGAAATTACTCAAGAGACAAATTATTTTAATTCATATATACTCCACTTCTAATATAGCTAATGTGGTTTTATTCTAAAAAATAAATTGCCAAGCATCATACGGTATTACAATTACCAATAGTTTCAAAAAATAAAGTCACTCACCTATCACTTGCAGCTTCACTTCCTCTGAGCTCGCAGTATAAATAGGATGATCCGAACTGACCAAGCATGAATATAAACCACTTGCTTCAAAACGAACACCAATTAATATGATTGTCTTGCCATCGGGCGTATGCTATTTGGAATGAAAGAAAAATACAGAAATTAAATAACAAACAAATAAAAATGTATAAAAATAATTTTATCCATTTAATTATTTTCATTTCATTGAATATCATTTTTTTTTTTCTTTTATCTATTTTAATACTGAAATATAATTAAATAAATAGATTGGATAATGTACCTCAAAGTCTATACCAGCAGGTGGTGTACGTCGAAAAGGATCCTTTCGATCACGTATATATTCTAATATTTTTCGACTGTCCTTCTTAAATTCAATTTTGTGTAAATCGTCAGGTGCGACAGTGTGATTGCATGTCAATGTCGCTGTATTATTATATTTAACGTAATTCGGTGCAACAAGCCGTACCTCAGGTGTTGCATCTGTCAATCATCGATAGAAAAAAAAAAAAAAATAGATAAATAAATAGATAAATAAAATAAAATAAAAATATATCGATGCACTATGGAAACTTTGATAATTGACGGTAGCGAAATAATTACACTTTTATCGCACCGTTGATCATTTTATTTTTCCAGATAATCAATTCCGGAATTAAATTCAATGCCGGAAGAAAAAAATACATGATAAAAATCAAATCTGATAAAGTTTACAATTTTATATTAACAGTTACAGTAATTCGATTACAAAATGGAAATGAAATAAATTAGATAAAAAAAAGTAATTCATGGTAATTATGAGTGAGTAATCGTACTGTTTCAAATCATGTACTCACAAAGGGGGTTACTTTAAATGACTATATAACACGACCGTATATATATACCCTGTTGCTGGGAGGCGTTACTGTATCGATCAGAACGCATATACTCTATAAGCTATACGCACAAATATTGTATCAATTTATGAATTAAATATTAAATGTGTTATTTTCCATAAAACCATTAACAAGTAATAACGTGTATCAAATCGAGTATTTAAACGTTCAAGCCCAAAAGTTTAAGTAATATATTGATTCTGGTATAAAATAAACAAATCAATTTTATTATTTTATATCTGAAATTTTTTTTTTTGTGTTGGTATAAAAAAAAATTGCTATATTATACTAATTAATTTGATAAATAAATCTCACACGCATATTGTTAACAATTGTTTAATACAAATTATTATACTTCAGATAGAATATTTTTAAATTTCAAATTTGATTTAAAAATTCTCTCAGTTATTATAATTACATTTTTCCGATATCATTTCTGTAGTGAAAATGTTGAATAACCGTTTGTATTTATTTTAACGTTGATTTTGCGCGAGTGGGTGTGCTCTCAAGGATCGTCTCATTCATATTGAGGGAACGTAGTATAGTGAGACGGCTTGACGCCGACGGAAAATACCAAAGTCACAATGGAATACAATATATTTTTTATTTAATTCTCAAATGTATAATAACAAGCTGTGTACTAGAGTGTTTTTTATTCAATTGTTATGTAAAAGTATTGTGAAAACTGTATTGAAGTTGTAAAAAACAACATAAAGTATCTAATTTAATTGGATATATACTAACAATAAATAATAATTACTTGCATGAAGTTAACTTACATGAAAATAATTGTAAAATATATATGAATACGATTTTTCTCCATTCGGCTTGTTGACGTGACATGTTTACTATTATTTATTTCAATTTATTATACTTTATTTTAATTTATTGTTATGGTTCAATTGTGGTAATAAGTGCTGACGTTATTTATTAATATTGTTATTTTTTTTTTTGTTATTTTTTATTTTTTGGTTCTAAGTAATTAATACAAATGTGCGACTATTTTATACAGTGTGCCTTTAAACTACGCAACTTCGAGCCGAGTCGGCGCTACAACTGCTCAGGGGATGGTATTCGATCGTCTTGGTACCCTTTACATATATTTTCCCACTACCCCTCGCAAATGTGACTGGGGCGTAAACTTGATGCGATTGGGTGGGAGATGCGCGTAGGCACCATCGCGTGGGTTAAATCACCCAGAATAGCACAAGTGTCCCAGAAAATGAAAATGTCATCATTAATAGAGAAATTAATTCAACGTATCCCTACGATAATGAAAAAAAAAAAAAGATATATATATATTTAGATGAGAAAATATTGTAAAGGGTGGAATAAATATTATACTTACAAAAACATCTTGTGGCACTTTCACTGTTTGATGAAAAAAAAAATTTTTTTTATATGAAAGATAATTACATCTTTGAATTTTTATTATTTAATAGAAAGTTTTTTTTCCCATATTCGATAGACAGATGTATTGTTAATTAAAAAATAAAATTTCGGTAGTAGAAAATTTCTTTTTCATATTTTTTTGAGTATACAGAATTTTATTCAACTTTTTGATGTATACCATATCTTTATCTCTATATCCTGCACCTCGCAACTGACTTCCGCACCTCCAATCAGAAATAACTTGTAATAACTTTAAACAACATTGTCGACAAAGAGTGCATAAAACTTTTGTAATTATCTCTAAATTATTAAAATTATACACAGATCAAAATTCGTAATTTCATATTACTAAACTTCTATTTTCTAATATCTAACACAAACTCCAATGACTTTCAAACACACGATTGAGTACAAGTTCTCCAACTTTAGCGAGTGATGAGCTTGTGAACTTTAATCAGTACATTTATTTCAAATCCTCAATTAATTAAATCATCATACGTTATATTTTGAATACAATTCGACAATAATTCATTCACACGATTCTTGAATAAATCCTCTTCATAAAAAGTTACTACTTCAATCAACTACTGCATGTGCCATATTTAATTCAACGAACCGCACATATTGGAAATATTTTAATCTTGACCGAAGTACTGAAACTTGTAACAGAATTCAAAATAAAAATATATTCCAGTTCCAGAATAATTTTTTTTTAAATTGCCAATGATTTTTCATCAATTTCAACTATCATCGAATAGTGTCGTTCATAATCGCCGATCAAAAATCATAACAAGGATTATTAGTAATTAATTTCTTATTTTCAATAACATCAATTAACAAACATATTTGCGAGAAAGTTGGACGATTTTTTGGACATGTTGACCAACAAAGTTGCATCAAATCATAATAATCAGTTGAAATATTCTGTGGTTGATTTAAACGAGCATCTTTCTCAACAATGTAATTCAATAATTCATCATCTGAGATCTGTGAATACGGAAATGCACCGAGTGTTCCAATTTCCCACAGTACAATTGCAAATGACCAAACATCACTTTTCGATGTGAATAAACGATCGCGAATTGCTTCAGGTGCCATCCAACGAACTGGCAATCGTCGAATTCCACTGCCACTTTTACCAATCACGTAGACGCCATCTCGAGCTAATCCAAAATCCGATACCTATGAATAATGCAAAGAAAATAAATAAAAAGAAAGACATTGGCGTGACAGGTGCAGTAACATTTTATAATTGATAATTTAATATATAATGTGACCCACTTTCAATGATAAATTTGAAGTAATGAGAATATTTCTTGCAGCCAAGTCTCGATGAATGATATTGCGTTGTTCTAAATGTTCCATTCCACGCGCAATATCGAAAACAAAACGAGCAAATCGATCGCTGTCAATTTTACCACCTGGTGATGTCGAATGAGCCAACCTGTTGTCAAAGTCATTATTGCAATGGGCATTGACGTATGGATGAGTGGAGGCACTGTAATCGTTAGGAATTATTGATGAGCTTGTCGGCAAAGTTGGAAATGTGTCAGCGTGTTCGGGCGTACAATTCAATGTGGTGAGTAATGCTATAAAAATAAATAATTCACAATTATTCTTAAAGATTATTTAACGAAGGGTGACACCAATGTAAAATTTTCGAAGAATTGCTAGTTGTTTTTTTTTTTGTCTAAACTCTGAAGTTTCGCACAGATGACTTTGGGTCCCATAAGAATTGTTACTTTTTTATTACTTCGTGAATAATTCTTATTCAATATTATTCTTTGAGGTGTAGTTGATTTTCATTACCGATTCGATGTTATAGAATACTTTATATAATTTTAGAATTAAAAGAACCAAGAAATTCACACTGCAAAGTATACCAGTTGTTTTTGAAGTAAAAATAAGCTTCACGACGTTAAAGATGGATATTCTTGGAATAAGTTCAACGAATGTGGTTGAAATAGATTTTACTGATACTCGAAATGTGATGAGAATAAATTGATTTGTTTTGAAGTAGAAGTCAATGACGGAAACGTTTTTCACTCGTTTTTTTTTTTTTTTTTTCATATACAACTCCGGCCTATTTTAATTGAAAATTTTATTATAAATATTATAACAAATACTATAAATATCTGTTGTTTGGATTCGAATATATTTTTCATATAGAGTCGAAAACTACTGGATCATACCCTATTTCAATGGATATTAATGAGTTGCACTATTAAAGACTCTCAAATGAAATTATGTTGGAATTTATTCCAAGAAATAACGAAATTTTTGAATCCTAATTCATCTATCCATCTCTAGACATTACGGGAAGATAAAAATTATATCCTCAAAACTACGATTCGTCTGATCACCATCCAAGTGTTCTCCTTCAATAGTATTAAAGTAGGACTATCAATAAATAACCTACCTGTAGTTTTATTAAATTCTCGATTTTGATATTTAATTAAATTGCCAGCATTAATTTTTTCATCCACTTGATCTCTCAGTCCGTGAAGATATCCAAGTAGATCACCACCTTCTAAATATTCTAATACAATACAAAGTGGTGTTTCGGGTCGAGTGCAATATCCAATAAGTTTCACTAAATTTTTATGTGATCCCGCTCGTTTCAATACATCAATTTCATCCAACAACTGCTGATGAGGTTTAATCTCGTTGATTACATCGTTAGTATTCAACATTTTCACAGCGACAGAAAAATCACCAGGTCCATCCAAATAACCAAGGTAAACTTTGGCAAATTGACCTTTACCCAATTCCCTCGAAATATTTAAACGGTTGTAGGATATTTCTAATTCATCTGTGTACTTCTTGTCTACCTATAGAGTAATAGTTAATAGTGAATATCATCCTTTACGATATTTATTATTGATTGATTACTTGGAAAAATTCAAACGAATTTATACCCCAATTCCTTGTTGTACGTAAAGGGAATTGTGCGCCTTTAAAGATGAAATAATCCAATGACTTTCTTCATTTAATTTAGTTAAAGATCGTAGACTGGAGAAAAAGATGGATTTAATATTCTAATAATTTCATTAACATATAAAAATTTATGTCTAGAATTAAAAATACAATTTACTTACGGCGATATATAATTTGATTTATTGAATTTATACTCCCCAAAATTTCGATTCCAGAAGTAGATAATTAATCCAATAAATATAGCACACATTAAAAATGTTGCGATCAATATTGTCCACTGAAAAAAATAAAAAATATTTCTTGATTCAATATTGAAAAATTGTGAACAAATATTTATTTTTCCGTTCTCATATTTATTCTGTATTATTCATTTCTTTTTTTTTTCTCCACCTCATTTCTCACTGTTCGAAAAAAAGTAGTTTCGATATCATGTTTGATAAAGAAATCAGTAGCATTGCCTAAACATCCGGAAATATCCACAACAGCTACAGAAATTTTATTTTCTAATGGAACCAATGGATCACTCGATGTCATTGATAAAAGATAAAATGAAGTGTTTGCGGGAACGTTGGCTATCCGCGAAGTATTGTAGACTGGAAGTCCACTTTTAGATATCAGCATTGGCTTAGCGTAACTGAAAAATATTACTTCATAATGTCAGTGAAAATTTTATTATATATTTCATCGGATAAAATGTTTGATCAATATATATTATCATTTATGTATTTATACCGTCAATCAATTTCCATATATTAATTCATTATACGATGCATACCTAATTACGTATGAAGCAATATTTGAATAATTATGGAAATCCACAGCCCACTCTATTATCATACTATGTGGATTCAATAATTGAACGTTTACTTTAGGTAATGGAAGTGATATAGCAGCGTCTTCACAATTACATGACCTGTCAATGCATTGTGGTATTGTCACATTTAGCTGTCAATAAATGGAGCAAATTTACACACATTTTGTTAAATCATTTATTTATGAATATTTGATTTTATTAAAAAATAAATTATTTCAAGTTAAATATTTTAATGGATTCAGTTAATTAACCATTTATAACTGATCCATTCCTAACTCCATTATAGCCCTCAGGAAACGGATAATATATACTCATGTCAATTAATTATTAATATTAAAAATGTTTAAAATATGCTTCAAAGAATTAATTAAAATTGTACACTTTTATTTATAACACAAAATTAATTACCTTAGCAACATTTGATTCGGCATTAATTCTCGGATTGGCGAATACTTGAATTTCATACGAACATTTTGGTCTTATGATTAATTCTGGTACGTCAGAAAAAATTTTATTCTCAGGAAGTTCAATGTTCAAATGACTTTTATCCCATGTTGTGTAAAATAAACTTTCATTAGGACAATCAATTGTATATTCTCCATCGTATTTTCCAATTGAATTGATTAAAATGCTACAATTAATAACACCAATCGTTTTATAACTCATTTATCATTACATTAAAACATTTCACGATATTAACTGTTAGAAAGAAAAATTCTTATTTCATTTTTAACTACCTGTATGATGTTGGATTCCATAATGTAACTGGTGGTAACCAAGATATATTTAATTTCAATATACTATCATCTGTATTTTTCTGCATATATTTGGTATCCTCGAATATTGTCACTTGCAATTCACGTGGAGCACCAAGAGTATTTGGCAAAATACGATATGAAGAATTATAAGCGACGATTTGAGATACAGGAATTAAACAAAGAAAAATTGTGACGTATAACACGCACTGTTCGATTGATATTGACAATGATGACATTTCATTCTAATATGAAATAATGGATTCAATGTTATAAAAGAATTACAATGCAATATATTATGACGAGCTTATTGAGTTTCCATTTGAATTTATAAATTTAATTAAACTCGATCAAGTCTATATTATGAATCACGACACACATCACTGGAAACAATGTCATCTTTTGTTATTAAACTCAGTACAGATTCATTCGCTAAACTATATTTCAACTGCAAACTCATTACATAGCGTATAAACTCCAGTCAGATGACTTTATCGTTCATATCATTCATATCTTATCATGTATAGTATACGTGTTATATTCAACACATTCATTTTTACCTTGAAGTCATACCTATGTGGTACAATGAAGTAGATAATTAATACTTTTGTGATATTAAATGAAATTTTTTCTTAGGATTGATAACAAAGAATGCTCATGAGAAAACAAATATATAAATTTGCAATTGAAATTCCATATGACTTTTTAATTCATACTACAGTATTCGTGGAGAATATCTATCGAAATTTAATTAGAATTACTCGAAAATGTTTGTAATTCCATTTCATATTTTTAATTATTTCATGAAGAGTAGTGAATAAAGTTATATAAAATTGCTAATTCGAGCATCAGTTCAATTATCGATGTGTACTTGATAACGTAACTATGTGTTTTATTTTTTGCAGATTACAAAAGTGGGGGCTGGATCGTGGCACAACAAAAAGAAAAAAGGTAAACATTGGCGTATATGATTTTTGTTGAAGTTCTTAGAGCTGCAGGAAGCTCATAAAAAGTAAATACTACTTTTTCATTTTTGTCTTTATCTCATTTCCAAGTAGACTCGTATATTGGCAAACAGTACATATTGATTAGGGCAAATAAATGTGTGGGAGCCAAAAAATCACTTACAAATTCACACCCACACATCCTTCAGTATATAATTATTACCAGACTATCCGCATGGAAAATTGGAGTTCATTAATTAAACAAAAGTTTAATTAACTCATCATTCATATTCGTAAATTTTCAGGTTAACCAACAGTAACGCTCTCAATCCTACCACCCTCCAGTTTAGTGTTAGGAAGTACCACCGAAGGCGTTGCATGCCACATCGTCAACCAATGAACGAACATAATCCCACATTAGATAAAAATAAAGCTCACTGCACAATGAAAACCGATACGAAATTGAAGAACCAGAAGAAATCATCCAATAAGAATCGAAAATTATATAACACGTTGTAACAAGATTCGCGCAATGCATCCAATTCTTGAAGATATCATAGGATCCTTTTACATTGTGCATAGACCCTGAAAGCACATGATACATAACCTATTATGAGAACAGAGGGCGCTGAGGGATTTGACTTTACAGCAACAACTCCAGTGACGAGAAACAACAGTACACAGTGCATATATGTAATAGACGCACTCAAATACACTCAAATATATACAGTCCTTCTTTTCTATTATTTATTTAGAGTGTGGCTCCTATTTATGTGAAGACTTATTTATTTTGAAATATTTCGAGCACCCTAACATATATATCTATATATATTTCTATAAACGAAAAAACGTGCGAATAGTCATTGCTTTCGATAATTTATATTGTGCAAATTGTAATTTATAATAGATGTAGAACTAAGAAAGAAAACCGCTTTCGAATACGACGAACTAAAGAGTGAATATAACCTCAAAAAAATTATTCAATCACCGTTTTATGTTTTGTTTTAAACAATAAAAATAAGAGTATATAAATTGAATTACACAAAGTAAATAATCATGGCTGATTCGGATGAAGAAAATGATATAGATTATGACACTGGTATCAATATGACTGGATTTTTATTCGGTAATATTGATGAAAATGGTCAACTTGAGGATGATATTTTAGATGATGATGCTAAACAACACTTAGCATCACTCGGTAGATTTGGTTTGAGTGATCTACTACATGAAATGATATCCAATGATACCACAAATAATGAAACGCAAATTAAAACTGAGAATGGTGATGTTGGAATGGGTAATGGCACTGTTGAAAATGGTGATATTCATCAAGATGATGATGATGACATTGATTATGATGTTAAATCACCGGCTGCTCTTGACTTTTCTGATATAAATGAATTGGCAGATGATATTAATGAAACGAATGAGAAAGATGAGAAAGAGAAAGCAAGCAATAATAAAAGTTCTAAAGAAAATACAGATTATGATGCGGATGATGAGGAGATTGTTAATAAGTCAGATAAACAATTAATGCCACCGCCGCCAGTGCCTGACGAGAAAGATAGTTTGACTCCAGAAGAGGCTGAAGCAGCACGACAGAGGAAATTGGAGACACCATTGGCCTCTATGCTACCATCTAAGTACGCAAATGTTGATGTCACAGATTTATTTCCAGATTTTCGGCCGAATAAAGTTTTACGATTTTCGAGACTGTTTGGTCCGGGGAAACCGAGCAGTTTGCCACAAATTTGGCGAGGTGTACGTAAGCGTCGTAAAAAAAAACGACATGAAATTCGTGATTCAGATTCGGGATCAGACGATGAAAATAGAAAATCTAAATTCAAAGGTTGGGTCATGAACTATGGACCGGATCCTACTCCTGAACAATGCGCATCTGATGATGAAGCTAAGTTATTAATGCCAGTGGAGGATAAAGAGCAAGCTGGTAAAGGTGGAGAATCTGGTGAAAATGGTGATATGGGTCCTAAAGTGGCTGATTGGCGTTTTGGTCCAGCACAAATTTGGTATGATATGTTAAAAGTACCTGAAACTGGTGATGGATTCAACTATGGCTTTAAATTGGCTGAAAAGAAAGATGATAGAGATGAAGGAAATATGGAGGCGGAAAAAAATGAAGATGAACAGAATCTCGATGACGCGTATTTGATGGTCTCTCAATTGCACTGGGAGGACGATGTTGTTTGGAATGGCGATGAAATCAAACATAAAGTAATGCAAAAATTAAATAGTAAGAATAATGCTGCGGGTTGGGTACCATCCAGTGGTAATAGAACAGCACAAGCTTTCGGTCAACCTGGAAAAGGTGCACCGATCCCAGTTGCACCCAATGTACGTTTAGCAACATCCCAAATATCCACGCCACTTCATATGCAATCGCAAAAAAATAAAATGCAAGGTAAAGGTAATCAACAGCAACGTGAGGACAATTATGATGATACTTGGTATTCAATATTTCCTGTTGAAAACGAGGAATTAGTTTATGGATTGTGGGAGGAAGAGGTCATTTGGGATGCTGAAAACATGAAAAAAATTCCAAAACCAAAAATTCTCACACTCGATCCCAATGACGAAAATATTGTATTAGGAATTCCTGATGATATTGATCCGGCATTACTTCATAAAGACAATGGACCACAGCCTAAAGTAAAAATTCCACATCCACATGTGAAAAAGAGTAAACTACTACTGGGTAAAGCCGGTGTGATAAATGTCCTTGAAGAAGATACACCGCCACCACCACCAAAATCACCTGATCGGGATCCTTTCAATATTTCCAATGACACTTACTACATGCCACGATCATCAGAAACAACATTACGATTAAAAGTTGGTGGTGGTAATTTAATTCAACACAGTACGCCCGTAGTTGAATTACGTGCACCATTCGTTCAAACACATATGGGTCCCATGAGATTGCGGAGTTTCCACCGACCCGCAGTGCGGCGTTACAGTCATGGCCCACTTGCTCATCCAGGACCACATCCCGTATGGCCTCTATTGAAACACATCAGGAAAAAAGCGAAACAACGTGAACAAGAGAGAATAGCGTCGGGTGGCGGTGATGTATTTTTCATGCGTACCCCTGAGGATTTAGCGGGAAAAGATGGTGAAATAGTATTAGTTGAATTCTCCGAGGAACATCCACCGCTTATGAATCAAGTTGGCATGTGTTCAAAGGTGAAAAATTATTACAAAAGAAAAGCCGGAAAAGATCAAGGTCCACAAAAATATAAATATGGTGAAACAGCGTATGCTCATACAAGTCCATTCCTTGGTATTCTTACGCCTGGTCAAAGCATCCAAGCAATTGAAAATAATATGTACCGAGCACCAATTTACGAACACAAAGTATCATCAACTGATTTCCTCGTTATTCGAACTCGCCAACAATATTCTATACGTGAAATTGATGCGCTCTTCGTTGCCGGACAGGAATGTCCACTTTACGAAGTGCCTGGACCAAATTCAAAACGTGCCAATAATTTTGTTCGTGATTTCCTTCAAGTGTTTATATACAGATTGTTTTGGAAATCGCGCGATACACCGAGACGAATAAAAATGGACGATATCAAACGTGCATTCCCATCACACAGCGAAAGTAGTATAAGAAAACGTTTAAAACTGTGCGCGGACTTCAAGCGGACGGGAATGGACTCAAATTGGTGGGTGATCAAGCCAGACTTTCGATTGCCAACTGAGGAAGAAATCCGCGCAATGGTTTCCCCGGAACAATGCTGCGCCTATTTTAGTATGATTGCTGCTGAACAAAGATTAAAAGACGCCGGTTATGGTGAGAAATTTCTATTTACACCTCAGGATGACGATGACGAGGAGATGCAATTGAAAATGGATGATGAAGTCAAAGTCGCGCCATGGAATACAACGCGTGCTTACATTCAAGCAATGAAAGGCAAGTGTTTGTTGCAGTTGGCCGGTCCAGCGGATCCAACTGGATGTGGAGAAGGTTTTTCCTATGTTCGTGTACCAAATAAACCTACAATTAGTAAAGAGGAACAGGAAGCTCAACCAAAACGAACTGTAACAGGAACTGACGCTGATTTACGTCGTTTGTCATTGAACAATGCCAAAGCTCTACTTCGAAAATTCGGTGTACCTGAGGAAGAAATCAAAAAGTTATCTCGTTGGGAAGTCATTGACGTTGTGCGAACACTGTCGACGGAGAAAGCAAAAGCTGGTGAAGAAGGTATGACTAAATTCTCACGTGGCAATCGTTTTTCCATTGCCGAACATCAGGAACGATACAAAGAAGAATGTCAGCGAATATTTGATCTTCAGAATCGTGTATTATCGTCCGCGGAAGTTTTAAGTACGGACGAAGGTGAAAGTTCCGATGAAGATAGTTCAGAGATAGAAGAAATGGGTAAAAATATTGAAAATATGTTGTCGAATAAAAAAACCAGTTCACAATTGTCATTGGAGCGTGAAGAACAACAGAGACAGGAGTTGAGAAAAATGTTAATGGGCGAATCTCAAGAACAAGACAATAAGAAATCTAAAGAAAAGAAAAAAGATGACGAGGAGGACAGTCGTGAGCAGGGCCAAGGATTCAACACGCAACAGGGCCGTGTATTGAAAATTTCACGAACTTTCCGTCATGCCGATGGCAAAGAATTCAAACGTGTTGAAATTGTACGAAAACAAGCGGTGATTGATACATACATAAAAATACGTAATTCCAAGGATGAAACATTTATCAAACAATTTGCAACGTTGGACGAAGCGCAAAAAGAGGAAATGAAGAGAGAGAAAAGACGAATACAAGAACAATTGAGACGAATCAAAAGAAACCAAGAACGTGAACGTATGCTTGGTGTTCCAACAGCCAACAGCTTTGTTCCCTCATCAACTTTACTTGATCGTAGTAATACCCCTACCACCACATCATCCAGTATCCTTAATTCATTTAATAATTTCCCATCCACTACATTACCATCCAAACATATCAAATCCGAAACATCCCCATCGAAACGTAAAAAACCTAAACTTAAACCAGATTTAAAACTCAAATGCGGTGCTTGCGGTAATGTAGGACATATGAGAACTAATAAAGCTTGTCCTTTATATCAAAACAGCATGGCAACTACTGCACCAGTTAACGTAGCGATGACTGAGGAGCAAGAAGAAGAGATTGAAAAACAATTAAATTCTGATGATCAAGAGCTCGTTAATGTTGACGGTACTAAAGTTAAATTGTCCTCAAAGCTCATCAAGGTATTCATTGTACTGTTCATTCCACTCTTTTTCTTCTTCTTTTTTTTTTCATTGCTTTTTTCTCAAGTCAAAAGTTGAATGGGAATGTCTTGTTAATAATTGCAGCACGCCGAAGAAATGAAGAGACGAACGTTGCTCCTTAAAGTACCAAAAGATGCAGTAGGTTCAAAAAAACGTAGGAGAGCAACTGGTGATGATCACTGCGATTATCTGAAGAGACATCAGAAACCTGCAAATAGAAGAAGAACTGATCCTGTAGTGGTTATGTCAACCATATTGGAAAGTATTTTGAATGAAATGCGAGATCTACCAGATGTGCAACCATTTTTGTTTCCAGTTAACGCCAAGGTACGTTCAATTGATGTGTACATATTTTGTCCCCATTTCTTTGAAATCAATTTGTAAGAAAACTTCATTTCGTGATTTTACAGGATGTTCCGGATTATCATAAAATTGTTCAGCGTCCAATGGATCTACAAACAATAAGAGAAAATTTGCGACAAAAACGATATCAAAGTCGTGAAGAATTTTTAGCCGATGTGAATCAAATTGTTGAAAATTCAACATTGTATAATGGAGCGAAGAGTTCATTGACTGTCGCGGCACAGCGAATGTTGGAAATGTGTGTTGAACGACTTGGTGAGAAGGAAGATCGATTAATGAGATTAGAAAAAGCAATAAATCCACTACTCGACGATAATGATCAAGTTGCGCTTACATATATTTTTGAGAGTGCAATTATCAATAAATTAAGATCCATGCCTGAAGCTTGGCCATTCATTAAACCGGTGAATAAAAAATCGGTGAAAGATTACTACAGTATCATTAAAAGGCCAATGGATTTAGAAACGATTGCGAAAAAAGTTACTGCACACAAATATCACAATCGTCATGAATTCCTGCGAGATATTGAACAAATTTATGAAAACTGCGCTTTGTACAATACCAAAGAGTCGCCATTTACAAAACAAGCTGAAGTTGTTGTTAAAACTGCCAGAGAAACGTTGGGTGAATATGATGAACATTTAACTCAACTCGAGAATAATATTGCAATCGTTCAACAACGGGCGATAGAACAAGCTGATATGGATTCATCCTGGCTTGGCCCCGAAGATGAAAATTATACAATAACTGAACCTGATTTCCGAAGTAGTCAAACGAATTCACCGGAGAATCCATTCGGTAAATCGCATATGGACGATTTCGATTTTGTTGACGTGGAGGGTGACATGGAAGGTGATCTCAGTGGTAAAAATACGCATTCAAAGAAGAAAGATGTGCTCGAAGAAGATCTTCAGTTTTCAAGTGAAGATGAGTTCGATGAGGTTCCATTTACGACGGAGGAACATGCAGAGCCAGGTGATTTGGAAGCACTTGAATTAGGCGATATTCGAGATCGCAATGAAGTCGCGGCCGATGATGACAGTCAACAAGCGGCGGAAGCAATGGTTCAATTGGGTAATGTTGGATTATATTTGGGCGTGCCACCTTTGATTCAACAAGGTATGGAACGCGGTTGAATTTATTTGAACCAGTTCCGAGTAAAGTTACAATCTGTATTCTTTTTGACGTTCAATTCTTTTTATTTTTCCAGATGAAAGTATGGATGTTGACCCAAATTACGATCCATCTGATTTTCTTCTTGTTGGTTTACCACCGCGGGCTGAAAAAGTTGATGTCGATAAAATACATGATGATTTAGCTGTATCTGAGAGCGATGAAGAAATAGAAACACCGGCGGAGCCAGTGAAACAAGAAAATCAACAACAAAGCCAGCCTGATGAAGATGTCGGCGGGGACTTATGGTTTTAGATGAATATTCAATAATAATTGTACAGTATATTGTTATAACTATGGATAAATTTCTTCAATATTATTAGCGCGTTTTTACTTTCATGCGAAAAAAAAGAAGAATCATTGTTTAATGTTTTGTAGCGTTAAATTTGTAAAATATCTTTACGTACTATTAAATAGTTACATAAATTTTAAATGAATAGGTAATCGAAATAATTGTAAATTAAATTCAATATTCATTATTCAATTTCTTTTTCTTCTGAGGTGTTCTTTATTATTTTAGAATTGTTGTCCCTGTCAACATGTAGGCGAAAACATTTCCAGAGTCCAAATCGCACTTCCCAATCAACAAAAAAATGTTCGGGTTTGTTCCACAGCACATGATGAACGGCAAATGAATAATGAGTTTTCAATGGTGGATTCAAATGTGGGGCCCATTGAGCGCGTTCCATCATCACTTCATGCACGTAAGAATAAAGAACTTTTGCACGATGGATCCAACAAATAAGCGTCATAATTCCCATTATTGCTGTGTGGATATGATTAAAATGTCCTCGACTCATGTCTGACTGATTCAATGTTGAATCTTGAATATTCATGATGAGACAGACTAAAGCAGCAGCGGTGAATCCACATGGAACTTCAACTGCTATCAAACAAATTGTAGAATATATGCACTCTAAATTCAATCGTATTGACGAATGTTTGATTATACTTTCAACAAAAGTATCGTGTAAAAGCTCACGGTGCTGTTTCAGAAATTCTTTATCTTTGTCATTATAACGGCTTAGATTTATTTTATAGCGTGTATTTTCGAAGAATATTTGCGGTGTTTCAAATTGCGATCTATTTTTTCCACGATCAATTAAATATTGGAATACTCTATTACCCAAAAGACTGACTAGTGCACTAGATGAAACTATCATACGCATGACAAGAATGAATAATTCATCCGTCAGTGTATTTTTTAATAAGCCATATTCCTGTATATCTGCTGTATACTCTAGGATACCAGAAAATTCCAAGAGTGTATGTTCGTTCATATTTTCTTCGACTGTCCAAGAGCACAATTGATAAATAATAAAATGGCGATGATCATCAGAAAGATTTTTTATCATTTTACGAATACAAAGTACAATACTACGTTTCACGAAATTATTCTTCGTATTTAAATCTGCAGAATCATATATTCCATTGTGGAATAGCCTCATGAATCTCCCGATAATAATTATCGTTTCATTTGTATTTGGCCATCGATAGTTTTTGAGGATACTGATATTGAGTACGCGCATGATCAATCTAGCATCCTCGAAATTTATTTCCTCCTCTTCTACTTTATCCAATAAATAATGAACGATATTGTGTTCATTAATGCCATTATTAACTAAACCATAAATTAAATCACAACTCAAGTCTTCCCACTGCCAAAATTTTTCTTGATGAATAACTTCAATTACAATATCAAAAACTCGTAACATTCGTTTTGGGATAAATATTCGGAGAAGGTTATAATAACAAAGTCTGGCAACTTTGTAATTCCGTTCACGTTGAACTTTCCAAAATTTTTTTGATTTATAAAAATCTTCATCGCATAAGAAAAGAATTTTGACAGCGCAAGGGAGAATTTTGTATGGTCCAAGATGTTGCAATTGTATTGTAGTTGAATTAGTTAGCATATTAGTTAATGAATGTAAAATATTAGTTGGATCTCCGCGGAATGTTATCCCAGGCAATAAATCTGAGAAACAAATAGTGTATAATTCATTCGCATCATTCGAGAGTTTGTCATTTTCACTCGGAGTAGATTGAATACGCGTTTCAACAAAATAATTATCTTGAGTCATTGAAAGTTGAGAAATTATTCAATCTTCAATTGCAGTGCACTCCTGTTAGTTTTTTACATATCGTGTGTGAGTTCGGAATAGGTGTAGCTTAAACAATATCAAATACACAACAGACATTTGGACTTTAGAAAAATTTATAAAACGCGGAAACTCGTGTTATCACATTATGAAAACCAAACAAATGTGAAAATTCAACCCAAAGACAAATGAAAAGACGAAATCGTATAATATTTCCTTTCGACAAAATTATTGCAACAAAATTAATCAATCAACGTTATTATCTTGAACTGCATAATTAAAAAGAAAGAGCTTTTGACTTATTGTAAAATACTATCAGATACATCTGTAAATTATATTTATTTCTAAAACATTTTTCAAAATTACCCAAATTTCGAAAATTTCAATTGAATCCCCAGAAATAAGTAATTTGAAATAAAACAAGAATTAAAATCCAGACGCATGCGTTGTGCTCTTTGAACAAAAACACGAACAAACAAAATTATCCAGAACTCTCTATTGACGTCACAAGTCGTCACTCTATATATATTATCTCCTATGAATAAATACTATAGTCTTATTATTGACCTATCCCAAATAAGTAGAATCAAGATTGCAATACAAATATACATATGAAAATATATCATCCCAAATTCCTCAACACGGAATTGGTATATTCGACTCAGGAAATTTTGACAAGAATGAAACAGTCAGGAAGGCAACTGGGAGGCATCTGCTCATCTCAACATTTCACCGAAGCAAGAACAGACGTCGCTACGTCACACTATATACATATGTAGTGTCGACAAATTCTTCTTCATATCGTCCATTAATCAATACACAAACGTTGATAAAAAACATTGTTATACAGATAAAAATTCAACAGTGCCAAACTACGCTAAAATATATATACAAATCTCAATATTCATATTATATATTCAATTACTTATTTACATATATAAAACTGATACAACGCAAAATCACATCACATTGCATTATTGTGAAGTTTGACAACCAGCAGACATCCATTCACGAGTGATCTGTTAACAAAATCATCAGGCAAAAAATTTTGATTGAAATAATCAATAATGATTCGTATCAGGGAGAAAAATTGTCCAGTTGAGGTTGGAAATGGGAATGAACTATTTTGTTCATTCGATCTTTATTGGAGTAATTCTAAAAATGACTTGTTGCATCCCGATTATCGATGTATTGATATTATGGTGAAAGAAATAATTAACGAGTCCAACAACACACGCACTCTCATGACAATGAATTTGGATGGTACACCCATAACATTGAAATCATTTCATGCGACTTTAAAGGTGAGCTGTCATGATGCATGTAGTGTTAATATTTTCTTTTCGATTATTTTGATTGTGAATATTATTTCTATTCAATGCTACATTGCATTCAAAATTATTTAATTGTTTCAGGATAATGGGGTTCAATGGTGTCCGGACTATCGTATCTATTATCGTGATGATGAAAACGACGATATACCAATTGATTCAGATTGGGAGTACGAGGAGGCTTTGAAGGTTAATATGATACGCATAAAATATTGTGTATATATATTTTTTTTATGTTCATCATCCTCTCAATCAATTAATATATATTCAATTATTCTTTTTGGTTTCCAGTTCCTTTTGTCGCGTAATGAGAATACCGGAAAAAATGTGATGATGATCATTAAGGGTGACATACAAAAAATTAACAATGAGCTGGGACGTAAAAAAACGACGGCGCAACAGGGAGCACCGATAGCAATTACCTCAATTTCATCAGCGATCAATAATGAAACAGTTGGATCGGAGGAAAATACAAATGCGGAAAATGATAACGAACCCGAACGTTGTAAAATGAATTTCTCTAATGGAACGAGAAATGTTGCATTTGATACTACACGAAATGATGACGCTTCTGATATGCTCCAAAGTTATCTGGAAAATGTATTCATTGATGTTCTTGTCTTTTTTTCCATTACTTATATTTTTTTTAAGACGTATTCATTTCGAAATTCTATTTTCAGTTCAAGAAAGAAATTGTCAACGATGTTGTGAAAATTGTGGAGGAGAAATTATTATCAGCTTTTGGTAATGTCCGAAATGCTGATGCTGATTTGAATCGCGAAAATCCAATTCATAAAGCACCAATTCAGGAAAATTCTTGTTATGAAGAAATGAGCGCAAGATTTCGTCGTATGCATGATGAAATGCAAAAATATAACCGTCCTTTGGGGGATAATGGAAATAGTCGGCCACTACCATTTTCCATACCTCATCAAAGATTACCGATGTTCTCCCCTCTGGGAGCTAATTTCATGTCTTGGAGCAATCCACCAACTATACCTCCACTTCCAATACCAAACGCGTTTGCACCATTCATGAGCACAAGTGAATTCGAAAAATATGTATCACTGTTAGCTCAAGGCTCTGCTTCATCACAATTAGCGTCCGACATGTTTGCGAAATGTAATAATAATTCAAAAACAAATAATACTCAAGAGTGCAAGTCACACAAGGAGAGTAATGCTGATAATACAGAAGCAATAGAAGTTTCTGAGAATATAATTGAAAGTCCTAATGATTCATCAAGCTTTGAGATCCTTTCGGTGGACTCTTCGCCCACAAACATTGATGATGATAATTCTTCATCAACAAAACAAAAATATAGAATGGTTGAGACATATGATTGCATATCAGACAAAGAGTCTGGACCTATCGGTCATGGAAATATACGAAATCCTACATTCATAGTTCAATCTACCAGTACTATTCAGAAACCAAAACCGACGGAAATAATAGCTCCTGAATTAGATAAACGTTCAGGTGGAACGTATTCGTATGTCAGTGGCACTCTATTACCTACATCAACAAACGGAGTGATCGATACAGATGCTGGATTTAAAAATAACGGTAAAGGAAAAATATCATCTGAAAATAATAAATCCAATGACGTTCCACTGGTTAATAAAAATCAATCGTCTGCTAATCACCAGCCCTCGAATGGTTCGAATTATACTCAGTTTCCTGGAATGAATTCTCATATGAATATTAATAGACACGGTAATCTTCATATGAATGGGAGCTCAATAATGAATGATGATTTATTACAAAACCAACGAAATGAAATGATGAATTCATTGCATACTTTCATGCAAAAAGAACGCAATTCTTGCCGGCAAATGCTGGCGCCCAATCCATACTGGAGCGCAGATGGTCAATCATTTTTGAATCCTAGATATCCGGATGAGTATTTGTGTTATAGTATGGATGACTTTTATCGACGCTTTCATGTATCCAATAGCGGTTTGAACGATCCATTTGCGATAAACCGCACGGTGACGGGAGCATACGATGCTGCTCAAGAAGCTTTATCATTTGCTCGTGAAGTCCTGGGTAGAAAAAGCAAGCCTCTGGTAATTATTTGATGCAAAACCATTATTGCGGACATTCAATTTCCTTTAATGTGCGTTAAATTGACAAAATAAAACGATTTTTCTGTGATTTCAGGGTTCCACGATCTAGAATAATACCTTGGTGTGGCATTCATAAGAATTGATTCACTCTTGTTTTCATTAGTATTTCATTAGATATTGTGAGATTAACAACTCGTTATTTTCTTCCATATTTTAATATTGAGAAAATTTATGGTTATCATCAGTTCTACTCATAAATTTCGTACATGACCCAAATGCATCTATGACTTCATACATGTGAAACTTGCTTCATATTCCACAATTGCATGTAATTTCTACATTTTCATTTTCTTCAATAATAGTTTAATCAAGAATATATATAATAATACGACTACTGAGGAGTAATATATATATATTCTCTATATTTTTTTCTTGTGTATATGATAAAGAGAGGGCAATAAATATACTTTAGATTTGCAATTTTCCACCATTTTTATTATGAATTAAATAAAAAATGTCAACAAGCAATTTATCAAATCACCTGAATTTTTTTTTTATTCTATAAAAATGCATAATATTTAATTCGATCATTCTTGTACTTACACTCATCAAATAAACAAATACCAAGAAATGTCGTGAAACCTAACACTCAGCTTTTCTCGTTCATTTTACTTACGACTCTATCGGTCATCGGTCTTTCCCTTGGAGGACCCACTTACGGCAGTTGAGATGGCACTGATGAAAATGTTAGTCATGAACAACGGTCCCATCAAAGGGCTGCATCGATTTCCAGAGGAACGAAGACTGGGCATCTGGAATGTATCAAAAAAAAATTGCCCACGATTGAAACTTTTTCTCACGGTATTTTATTCATCATAATAAATGCATCTCCACCCCTGTATAAATCCCATTTTATCCCCTGCTTTATATTTACATGAGAAATATTACAACTCTTCTGTAATATAGCGATGATACATCATGAAAGCAATCAAACAGCTTCGTGAGGTGAAAACGACATAAACATCATCCATATAACATACAGTTTTTCCTAAAACCCTCTTGGTAATTCGACTCGTTAGCTATTGGGCGAAACCAAAACAAATGACTCCATGCAACCGCTCCAACGGACAAAGGCCCGACAACATTGTGCGTCGTTTCCACAACTAAATCATTCTTACTCGAGTCTCGCTCAAGCACGGACGTGTTCAGCACCGACATTGTAACTACGTAATTGAATATTTGTATGAAAATATATAATCGCACAGAATTGTTACTGACTGTCTTCATTCGTTCTGACAGTTAGTATGAATCTATTATTATTATTATATAATATGACTGGTTTTCATTTCTGTTGAACCATACAAAATACGAAACAAATTCTTCGTTTGTTTCCAGTACTTGCATACGCAGTTGCTGATACTAACGCGATATAGTTGTCGTTTCCGAGTCTCACGTGTTTATTCAAGTTAATTCGAGGTGCCAATAACGTCGGGACATGTTGAGAATCAAAAGAAAATGTCCTATTTCTAAACCCGTAGATGGATATTCATTATGTGCATTCAACATTTTCTGGCGAAATCCGAAAGTTGATCTTTGTCCTCGTCCTGGCGATTGCCACGTTGATCCAGAAGATCGACGGATAAATATCATGCCATCAATTTTTCATGATTTAGGAACTGGTGATGCACAGAGTCACTCGTATAACATAATCGGTATTAATATTGAGTCTATCAAAAACGTGCTGACTGTAAGTATTAATTATTAACAGTTTTAATTCTCGAATGTTACAGTTTGATGTATATGTATATTTATATACTTCTTTCCTATGATTTTTTTTCAGGACGACGGTTTCGAATTCACATCAAAGGACCGAATCTTTTATTACGTTAGTGGAAATGATGCCGAAATTCAAATTGAGAATGAATGCGATTTGTACGAGGCGTTAATTGTTAGTAGACAAATGATGTCTTATATTAGTTCATGTTTTTACTTGCAATTCCATTTTAATCATTAATCAACCCGCCAAATGTTTTTTTTCTCGTAGTACGCAAAAAATAAAAAAATTAGCGTAAAGATGATAATTGAGGGAGATTTTTTGATGACGGAGAGTGGACTGCAGAAAATGAAAACCCCGACGCAACCACTTGAAGCTGCGAAGAATAATACTGACGACCAAGGAAGCAAAGAGATAAAGTCAACTGTTTCTCCGAGTTCATCGGAGGACATAGACATGATGATTTGGTTCCGCAATTATATGCATATAGTAATAATTTATACGTTTTCGAATTGGTTTTTATTGAGATTTAAGAATCTGCACGATATAGGTTGTAATTGAACAACTTTTATTTGCAGTATAAGAAAGAAATCATCGGCGAGTTCATGAAAAAGATGGAGGAATCATTTCCGCACTAGTCTATATGGAAGCGGACGCGGTGTGAAAGACAATCGTTACTTTTTTCCTTACCACTAACATTCTATTTAAATATGTTTATCAACTAATTTTTCAATTCGTGTATTCCCATCAATAATAGTTCCACATTGTCAAATAATCGAAAAAAATATTTCAAAATATTTGCTGTAAAGAATAAAAGTCTCATTTACTGATATCGAAGTTTTGGATTGCGAATGATAGACTCATTCGATGATAATATTCATTTTTAAGACCATTACGAGGAGTAATTAATGTCATTTGTTACCTTGTTCGATTGTCAACTGTTTCAGCCTCCATTAGTTTTACAATTTTGATACTAGAACGGAACATACAGTTATATTGTTACTTGAAATGAATCCTTAGGCAGCATCTGAATGTGATTGAATTGCGAGATACATTCTAAATATTTTATACTCTCATTTACTAGTATACGGAGTGCAAAAATAATTTGATCGTTTTCATTCACTTCATGGGAATTATTTTTGGTCAGTTTGATAACGATATTGAGTGTAATTATATTTTCTACTTTATTAACTATAATATACAAACATAACACTATACTTATCGCAGAGTAATTAAAACTATGTCAATCTGTTTCGTCGTTTTTCGTTGTGAATGCTGGATTTACTAGACCACCATCATCGTTCAGTACGATCTCATTTACAACAATGGAACTGTTTTTCTCATCAGTAACTGGAATGTATTTGTAGAAGAATGCCATTATTCCAAATATAACCATGCCAACAAACATAAGTCCAGCGAATAAAAAGAACTCGTTTGCCTAAGAGAAAAAATTAAGCACCCACATTTCATAAGTCCATCCGAAGAATCTCGAATAATAATATTTAAATCATATTCAAATGCTTACTTGGCTGTTGAATATCTTCGTTTTCGCAATAATGATTATAATAAGATTACCCACGGCAATAGTGAGTAACCATGCAGCTTGCAATAACGATTTCATACTGGCTGGTGCTTGAGTAAACGCAAATTCTAATCCGGTTACAGCAAACAAAACTTCGGCCATTGCAATAATAATATACTGTGGAACTAACCAAAGCATGTGCATTGAATTAGGTTGTGTTACAGTGACTAGATGAATTTGTGTACTCTCTTCAGACGTATAAATTTGTAGTGTATAGACACCACCGAGTTTAAGCGTAATCGACCCAACAATTTTCCCATTTACTTCAACATCATAAATTCCCCGATCAGGTTGAATAAAATCACTTTTCTGGATTGGTTGTCCTTCTGATTTTGTTGTTCTCAGCCAAAACTCTTCTTTGGACTTATGAATTAAATTCATATTCGTCGTAGATTCATTCAAAAGATTGTATGTGAGTATTCTTAATGCCGGATTTCCTCTCGCTGTTTTTTTCACGTTGTCTTCATAGCTGTAGATAGTATTTCCGAGGACATAGGACATTGCCACCCCCTCTCTTACATTGAACTTCCCTGCAAATTTGATATGTTTATTGAGTGAATAATGACAATGGTAATATAAAGAATATCATTGTGCACTAAGCCATACCAGATGTTTTATCATCACTACACTTTGTCCAGTCTGCTGTGTATTCAATGTTCTTTTCACCAATAAGTGGTATATTTGTATCTGCCCACATACCAAAGGAATCTATCTCGTATTTCTGGTTGTTCATGTCAACTGTAAGACTGCAATTTCTCGGATTGAAAATTCTTAATTGAGCAAGACCATTAGCAGGCAAAATTGGATACGTTTTCTGAATGGAAAATAATAATTATTTTTAATATTTCACAATCAATATTGAGTTACGCTAATGAAAGTTAAGATTTATTACTTCTAGTTGCAGTTCGACGAAAGCAGCTACAATAAATGCGACACCAGCTAAAATTCCGCCCGCCACTAATTTTTTCAATGGCGTGTTGATGAAATGAATCTTCGCCATTAATGGATAAACGCACGTTTCAAACAATGGTATAAATATGAGAATGAGGAATGGATCAATGACTTGCATTTGATCGGGTTTAATAAAATAAAATCCGATTTCTCCGTCCATTCGCGTCGCTTGGAAAGTCCATCGCGATCCCTGCTGTTCATAGAGAGCCCAGAAGATTGGAAGAGGTATGAACAGTTTAACAATTTGCAGTGATGATTTTAAGTCCGCAATGAGTTTTACGTCAAACTTATCATCTGCATAATCGAGCCAATGTTCACGTTTCATTTCTTTCTTCACTACTTTATTGTAAATTGCGCGCTGAAATCGTTTTTATTATTGACCAAATTTGAATTCATCAAATAATTTGTTTATATTCAAATTAAAGATTAATAACTCACTGAGATGCATTTTCCAACGTTCAACATTAAGTTTCCTTCAGGTTCTTTAATTTTGTACAGTCGTTTTCCAACAACAAAAATCACTGCCAGAAACAAAACAAATAATTATGTAATATCGGACATAACAACAGGAATTTTTCATTTGCTTAAAAAAAACTAAATTGAGATGAAATACCAATCGACAGTGTCATCAATATTGCGGGTAGAAGGAATGCCGCTGAATCACACGTTGTATCACCAAAGCATTTAATACTATTTCGTAATTCTGGCGTTAAAAGTGCCGAAAATAATGAGCCAAAATTTATTGTGAAATAAAGAACGGAGAAAAATGTTATCAAATGTTTTTCCTGCTGAGGAAGAATAAATTGTTCACCACCAAATGCTGCAACACATGGCTTTATGCCGCCTGAACCTATGGCAATTAATAATAGTCCAACTATTGACAATTCTCTGTAACAATAAATTGAACGATAATAAGTGGTTATTCTCTTGCTGTATTCGGCTTCACATCATTGAATTGCAATTTCTATACCTTATTGGTAAACTGAAAATTGGCACAGCGGTTACAGATAATAGAAACTGTCCAAAAGCATAAACAATACTGAGATAAAGTATCGTTTTGAATTTACCGAGCCATGCGTCAGCAATCATTGCTCCGATTAACGGAAAGAAAGCCACGAGCATTGTGAATGAATGGTAAATTACAGTAGACATGTTATCATCGAATCCCAATTTATTTCGGAAATAGAGCGCCAAGATAACTTGAATCAAATATATACAATTATTATTTGGAACATGTCTAGTTATCTTCATTCTCTTCAGGTATATATATTACCTCGCATTCCATGATAAGAAAATCGCTCGCAGCATTCATTGGATACAATGAAGAAGACTGACTTCGGATACTTAAGTTTCTGCTAAACAAAATTTGAGAAGAAACATTGTGTATGAGAGAATCATTGCATATTTTCACTGAGTAAAAACAAT
Organism: Zele albiditarsus; assembly: GCA_958496275.1. Taxonomy (NCBI): domain Eukaryota; kingdom Metazoa; phylum Arthropoda; class Insecta; order Hymenoptera; family Braconidae; genus Zele; species Zele albiditarsus. The sequence goes on from OY292408.1 coordinate 15,143,322, forward strand.
AAAAGGTTTTTTCAAATACGTATAGTTCCATTTTGACTTTGACTCACATTTACTGTTGCCGGTTTCTAGGTCAAATTTACTTTGGGAGAACTATTTATATAATTTGATCATACTATATCGGTTCTTCAACTCTTTGTCTGCACAATTTTTTATTTACTCGTTTAGATTTTAAGCTTGTAACAAGAAGGCCGCAAGACTTAAATATAGTCATCCACGGTACCCATATATAGTCATAAAGATAAATGTAATATTTGATGAGTGAATTAGCACTTCCGAACATCCATCTCATTCGAAATAATCCGAATAAATATGGTATTAGATAAATGATAACAAAACCAGACAAGGACACTGCTGTGTGTTCACTAGTTACAAATAAGAACGTACAACCATCCATATCGTACACAACTTCGAAATTCATCTGTATGTACTAATACTGCTCTATATGTTTTTAGTCCAATGTATACAATTCAAATCAATTTTCATCCATTCATCTATCATGGTTTGCCACCACCTGATCTAATTTTTATGTTACGATCAGATGTCAAATTGAGTTACACTTTTTACTTTATCTATAAATTTATTGTTATTAATTATGATTCAAATCACATTTCTGATAATCAATACTTAATGAAACGTAAAAGAAAATACATTCCTTATCAATCTGGCCCGACAATCAGTTTTTTTTTCTCAACTTATAATTGTGTTATTTCAATACCGATTGATTGGTATCTACCGATCTCACTATTATCATTATTTATCTATGTTCCGATTGGTGACCGGCGAATAAACAATAAGAAATACTTTATATCAAATTCATTACGGAGTAATTGTAACTGAATATTGTCAAAAACATTTCACTATAATATGAATATATTATATATTATGTTTTTTCATACAAACTTTATCACTAACATTGCACATTGTATTTTATCAATGAATAATTCAACTGAACGAATCGCAATCCATCACAAATCAATAAACAGTAATAATTAAGGAAAACATTTGACCAAAAATTATAGTGGACATACCTTCTGTTGCTTCTCTTCAACTCCACTCATTTTATTACACTGCTCGAAAACTTTAGTCGCACTCGCATATATATATATGATGCAGGAGAATATATTATATTAGGCACTTCAGTTTACTACAACTAAGTAAATTTTTTTTGATAAGGAATCAATTGTATATATGCTGTGTTTAGATTTTCAAGAATACTAATCTCAGTTACGTTAATGATATTTTGTAATTGTCTACGATATTTGTACGATAGCTGGCATAATCCCACTAATAAGAAGGATATTCACTCACCGGCGGTAATACATGAAGTGAAAACAAGTGGGACATACAACTATTAATGACACAATGGCTTTACACACTTTTGACGTCAACAATACACACAAATTACTTCAACAACGTTTCGAAATTTTCTGGATGATGAAATTATTTGAAAATGAGAATAAGCTAACTGGAAAAAATATCGCATAGCGCGTGATATAAAGGCCCTGGAGCTTTATTTTGAACTTTATTATTATGTTCTTGAGGAGGAGTTGTGATAGAAATCAAATCAACATCTAAAGTATGACCCAGCGTGATAATGGGTGCGTTCCACTAAGCACTCACAACGATCACGCTCACGACCGCGGTTTCTCCCGTTCCACTTGCTTGCGAGCGTTACAGTCATAAACCCAAGTGGAACGGACTATGGGGCGTTTTAACCGTTGATGTAAACATTCAAAATGGCGAGCTTGGAAAAAAGTCAGAAGCTTAAAGAGGTTATGTTATAGCTTGTGAACCTCAAATATAAACTTCAATAATTATTTATCAACTTGATTTACATTAAAAAAAAATAAAGGATTGCATTTTTTATATTTTATTTTAGTGCAGTATTTAAATAATTTGCGTTCAAACATAATCAAAATGTCTTTTGTGGCGACAGTTGGATATATGTTGGTGCATCGCAATAATGCTTCAGAAACTACTTCATCTAGTTCAGATGAGGAGTGGAATGTTATTTTACAAAATCGGGGTTGTGAAAAGCGAAACCTTAGGCCACGTATTATTGATTATGAGAATGTAATTGATCGTTATTCAGATGAAGAATTCAAAGGTCATTTCAGGTAAATGATTTTCTGTCATATATTACACTGCAGATTTTCAAAATTCCACATCTAATTTCACACCTAGATTATATTATAAATTTACTCTATTATATGCAAGTAATTATGACATATAAATTTATGGGACTTATGAAATTTTTAATTGTTTTTTTTTTAGACTTTCACGAAATACATTCAATTATTTACATGAGTTAATACAAGAAGATTTAGTTCGACGTGTTCCTGGATGCCCTACAATTCCTTCTCATCATCAATTGATGATAACTCTTTGGAAAATGGCTACAACGGATTCTTATAGGTTGTATTTTTATAAAAATTAACAACTTTTGTGTGATCTACATGTAATATAATTCAGATGTATGTAACTAAAATATAAATATTTTTTTTTAATTTTTATTATAGATCAGTTTGTGACAGATTCAACGTAGGACGAGCTACTGCTGTAAGAGCTGTACGTCGAGTTTGTCACGCTTTATTTATACGAGCCTCAAGGTTTATACAATGGCCTACGGAAGATCGTGCTGTTGATGTGATGCGTGGATTCGAAAGAGCAAGTGGCTTTCCTAAAACAATAGGAGCTATTGATGGGACTCACATTCGTATAAATGCTCCAAAAAAAAATCCAGCAGATTATATCAATCGGAAAGGATTCCATTCTATTCAGTTACAGGTCTTTTTAACAATTTTTTGTTTCTAATCATAATATTAATTTCGATAAGTAATAAAAATTCACTTCCATACAATTAAAATTTCTCTGCAGATCGTATGTGATCATAAGACTCTGATAACACATTGTTATGTCGGACATCCTGGATCGGTTCATGATCAAAGAGTTTTTCGCTTATCAGAAGTTGCAGATTACTTAAATGATGATGATGCATTCCCAGAAAACAGTCATATTCTAGGTGATGCTGCATATGGAATACATCAGCATTTACTTACTCCTTATCGGGATAATGGACATCTAAGTGAGAAAGAAACAAAATATAATTATCGCCATTCAGCTGCTCGAGTAACTGTTGAAAGATGTATTGGTTTGTTAAAAGGACGAATGAGGAGTTTATTACATTGTCTACCAATGACAAGGGTAGATTTAATGGCAGAGTACATTGTTGCATGCTGCGTAATTCATAATATCTGTATTCTACGAGCAGATGAAATAATTGTTATCACTATACCTGAGTTTAATCGAGAAAGTACTGGAAACTGTTCGCGTGAAGTAAGGCGAAATGCAGGAATTGTTAAAAGAGACGTTATTATGAATTCCTTGTAAAAATGATAAAAACTCGACAAATCCTGTTAACGATAATCAGAATAGCTTTCTAGGACTTCAAAACGTCTAAATCTAATGACAAAAATTGTATATATTATTGAATGGTGTTATATAAATTCTGAAGTCACATAAATTTGATTTCACATTCAACTTTATTAAATCTCATATTATAAAATGTACTTTTTTTCTTCAATAAAATTAATATTAAATTATCGAAAAGGATTTAACTGCTTGAAAACTTATTTTTAAAAAGAATTTAACATTTTGAGTTACTTCTCAGCTAACTTCTCTAAAACTGCCAGTAACTTTTTATCCATCTCCATTCGCTCCTTGTGCCTTTTCATTTTCTGTTCCTCGTGTTCTTCTTTTTGCTTGATTCTCTTTCCCAGTAAAGATGTTATTGTTGTTTTATTTGATTCTGGAATGAAATTTAATTTTGACATTATTTTAGTTACAAATGAAACTATGTGACGTAATCAACTGACTTAATGAACATCCGCTATCAGATTCCCCTACACTATCGTTACTTTCTGCCTGTTTCGAGGAAAGACCAGTGGAAGATGCAACTGCAACTGGATTGCACCATGCCTTTTTGGCAAAGATTTCCTCCATTATCTAGAAAAAGTATATGATACATTGTAATAATTATAAAAAATTAATTATTAAAAAAAGGGTATTAATGAGAAACTTATTAATTTGTAATTATAGAAAATTTAACTAAAAATTAAGTAGGATATTTAAACATTTATACAAACTTCGAGAAACTGCCAACTCCTTCTGTCATTACCCGATTTGTTATTATGATCTTTTATGGATTTATATGTTTTTTTTAAACTTCGTATCTTAGAAGCGCACTGCGGTCCAGTTACATTATATCCTTTTTTACTTATTTCTTTGGCTATCGCTTCCCACACTTTTTTTTGGGACAATTTTCCACAATTGAGGGTTTCTTCCATTGACCTATAGGTTTCTAATAATAACAATACACAGGGTGGACTCCATCTGTATAAAGTAACTGAAATATGCAAATATGTTACTCACATCCTTGCATACTAAACATAAAAAAGTATGATAACTATGGAATTTATCAATTTTAATGTACCTTCACTTCCTTGAAGTTCAGAGTTGAGATCATCTGTGTCCCCAGGATCAAGAGCTTCTTCATCGATAAAATTACCATGATTATCATCATCATCGCAATCATAATTCTCACAATCTACATTAGTAGATGTAGAGGCTTGTGATTCCTGATTGATAACTCTTTTCAATAACTCTGTAGCAAAAAATATGTCTACAAACAAAATAAATTTTTCATGAAAAATATATTCTCAATTATAATAAACATTGCTTATTAATTAAGTTAGGTTATGTTATTGACAGATGAAAAAAAATGTATAGATGGCTGTTAAATATACAGTAAATTATTTAACGTAATTATATTTACCTGCGGCCGCACGTCGAGCATCTGCTGGAGAAACAAAAGCTTCCACTAAAATATCTTTTTCACAATCGTACAAAGTAATTTTTTCTGTCGCCATCTTTAACTTTTAAAAATTGCGCCAAATTTCTCAACTAAACAAAACGTCCACTTCGACCCAGTTCTTCAGATGGGTCGTTGTGAGCTCGGCGTGAGCGAAAATAATGACGTCATTAGTGACGTTTTCGCCGCGACCATAACGACCGTGGTCATCATGTGGAACGGCTGAAGGATAATTTTGATCGTTGTGAGCGTCAAGTGGAACGCACCCAATGAATACAGCCACCACACGTATCTCAACCACTTGATTACTGTTCATATGAAGAAATATATTCTCTCTTGCCGATATACATCACATAGGATCACTTACATTTGTGCAAATTCTGATAATTAAAAATGCTCCAAGATAAATATTGATCATGATAATCATCAGCGGAAGATGAGACATTCCGTATACTGGTCTAGACCAATTCAAATAGTTAAATTATTTATATTTATCTTGCGATTTATGTGCTGGCCATGAAGCTTTTTTTTTATTCATTGAGTCAATGATATACACTCGAGAAAGCTCATGAAATACCAATATACAATTGGAACATTTGGAATTTATTGCTTTGTTGTGTAACAAAATAAATTCAGTACATAATATATCGCTTTTATTTTAATATCTGGCGCCACCCTTTCTTTGATACTTGTTCATGAGTTAGCTGTGTCACGAATACATAAAATGATAATTTTACTCCAATTCTGAGTCCTATTTCCCAGCCTGGATTATAGGACGGGAGGTGGAAGAATTTATTGAACGTATTTGTGAGAAAGTGATAAGTGACCGCATGGTATTTCCATAATGAGAGTTGATGAAGGGAATATGATATAATAGTTATGAAAGCAAGATTGAAACTATGACTAATTGCGCCAACACGTAAGCTATCAATACTTCCATTATTCGTATACATATTTCATATTGTGAAAATGAACGCGGACTCTGGAAAGAATTGTAACTGCTATGAGAAAAGGAGAAAACAAAATATTATATATAGTATGAATATATATCGTGTATTCATTTGGGTTGGAGAGAATAGCGAAGCTAGAATGAAGACTGCGGAATAAAAAATACTGATGTCCCATCTTCAAATTATTTCGATATTATCAAAATTCAGTTTAATGTTCGGTTGTTATCATAAAAATTTGATGACAATACAGATAAAGCTTGGTATTGGAGATGTAGGAATTTCTGTTCTAGATATAATCTTCGGAAGTGCCTCACAGAATGCGATACAACAAACACGTGCATTTAATTAGAACTGTTGACAAATAACTGTTGTTTATGCCAATCGTTATTTTGTTCCATTTCTAATTCTTATCATTGGCAATTTTCATTAATATTGGCACAGTCAGTAAAAACACATGTTATTACAGTTTATCATGTAAAATTATATTTATGGTAAAACAATAAAAAATACAAATCTAATTATCATCAAATATATTAATGTATATATAATCAAACATTTTTATTCTATATTCGTCATATATATAGAAGGAGCTGATAATAATTTTTCATTGATTATCAGTGCCATTGATAAAACCAAAATACAATTTTGCATATCTATAATCAGTCGGCAGGGTCACGGCTATATCAATCTACATCGTCACTTTTGGGTACAAATGACGGATTGACTTGACCCCCATTCTCTTTCAATACTATTCCATCGTGTACATCCGCAATGATAGTGTCGTCTTCGTCAATAACTTTAACGTATTTATAGAATATTGCCATAAATCCGAATATGATAATGTCAATAAACATTAGGCCAGCAAATAGAAAGAATTCATTTGCCTAAATAATAAAGTTAAGTACACAATTTCTTTAATTTCATAATAAAAAAAATAATACTTTAGATATAAAATCAAAACATATTTCAATACTTACTTGTCTCTTAAATATCTTTGCTTCCGCAATAATGACTACAATGAGATTACCAAAGGCAACAGTGAGTAGCCATGCAGCTTGCAATAACGATTTCATACTGATTGGTGCTTGAGTAAATGCAAATTCTAATCCAGTTACAGAAAACATCACTTCCGCCATTGTGATGATGATATATTGAGGAATTAACCATAGCATATGCATTGAGTTTGGTTCTGTTACAGTGACGAGGTGAGTTTTCACATTGTTACCAGACGAGTAAATTTCGAGTGTATAAACACCACCGAGTTTAATTGAAATCGGATTAACTCTGATGCCATCAACTTCTATATCATAAGTTCCTGGCCTAGGATCAATGAATATACTACGCTGAATTGGGTGGGACTCTGAATTCGAGGTATTGAGCTCAAATTTTGTCTCTGATTTTTCAATTAACTTTACAGTAATTGAGTCAGTGCTATAAGTGAGTATTCTCATAGCTGGATTGCCATTATCGGTTTTATTAACATGATCTTCGAAGCCAAAAGTGGTCTTTCCAAAAACATAGGACATTGCCATGTTCTCTGTCACTGTAAGTGTTCCTATCAGAGTAAATGAGTGATTTAAATCAATGATAACAAGTATATAAATGTACAGTATAATATCGTATATTCAGATGTACCTGATTGTTTGTCCCCGCCGCACATTGACATGTCAGCTGTGTAATTAATTGATTTATTGCCAATAACTTCCAAATTTATATTCTGATACATGCTAAAAGAATCCATCACAAATGTCTCATTGCCCAAAACGACGGAAACATTACAACTTCTTGGATTAAAAATTCGCAATTGTGCGAGACCAGTCGATGGCAAGACTGGATACGTTTGCTGCATAATGATAACAAAAATTTTCAATATTTTTCAATTAACATTGAGTTATGTTAATGTTGAGGATTAATTACCTCTAACTGCAGTTCGACTAGAGCAGATACAATGAATGCGACACCAGCTAAAAGTCCGCCAGTCGTCAATTTTTTTAATGGCGTATCGATTAATCGTATTTTAGCCATCAATGGATAAATACAAGTTTCGAACAATGGTATGAATACAAGAATGAGTAGTGGATTAATGACTTGAAGTTGATCGGGTTTGATGAGATAACTTCCAATTTCACCGTCCATTCGTGTTGCCTGAAATGTCCAACGTGATCCCTGTTGGTCGAATAGCGCCCAAAAAATTGGAAGTGGTATAAATAATTTTAAAACTTGCAATGACGATTTGATATCCGCTATGAGCTTTACGTCATAGTGATCGTCTGCGTTATCAAGCCAATGTTCACGTTTCTCTCCCTTCAGGGTAGCTTTATTGTAAATTGCGTGCTGTAACAGAATTTAATTTCCATTTTAAGAATTTAAACATGTACAATAATTATTTCTTTGATATTTACAATATTAAAGATAAACACGAATAACTCACAGAGATGCATTTTCCGACTTGCAACACTATATTTCCTTCTGGTTTCTTCATCTTGTATGCGGACTTTCCAACAACGAAAATGACTGCACAAATAAAGAATATGTCACTTGAGACAGTAGCAAAACCAATTTTTTTTTCTTTCCTCTTCATATCAACAAATGAAATTGTGATAAATTACCAATTGAAAGTACCATCAATATTGCAGGTAAAAGAAATGCTGCTGAATAACATGTCGTCTCGCCGAAACACTGGATTCCATTCCGCAACTCAGGCGTGAGAAATGTGGAGAGCAACGAGCCCGAATTAATTGTAAAGTAAAAGACGGAGAAAAACATGGCCAAATATTTTTCCTGTTGAGGAAGGATAAATTGATCGCCACCGAATGCTGCAACACATGGCTTTATACCACCTGTACCCACGGCAATCAATAATAGTCCAGTTATTGACAATTCTCTGTAAATAAATTAAATTAAAATTGAAATCAGTATCACTTTCACTCAATTCTGATGGAGTAGGTCACACAATTCCCTTCAATCATTAATTTATTCATTTACGTATAGACATGTAACCAAATTCTATTATATCACCGCGTACTTGGCTTTACATAACGAATTGCAATAAGCTGTGTTGTGAAATATCATACTGAAAGTGGCACATGTCCTTCATTTTACACATAATTTTTACCTCATTGGAAATCCAAAGATTGGTGCAGCAGTTGCAGATAAGAGAAGCTGCCCAATAGCATAAACAATACTGAGATAGAATATTGTTTTGAATTTTCCGAGCCACGCATCTGCAACCATCGCTCCAAATAGCGGAAAAAAATACACAAACATTGTAAATGTATGGTAAATTACAGTGGACATGTCATCATTGTAGTCCAACTTATTCTTCAAATACAGGGCTAAAATTGCTGGAATTGAAATCATACGAGTGTTATCTTGAGGATATTTATACATATACAAGTATGAATATTTCCATTTTTCTTCAGATATCTACTCACTGCGCATTCCATAATAAGAAAACCTCTCGCAGAATTCATTGACAACAATGAAGAAAACTGACCTCGGATACTTGAGTTTCTGCAATAAAAAATATCACATGAAGAGCATAAAAACGTGGCTGTAATTAATTTTATTATTTTTTTTTTCTTCATTTCGAACGAGAATGAGATATTAAATTGTTTGTGTCATTATACGACCTCAAGTTGAAAGGAGGAATGCTGTACCGACTGTAGACACAATTTTGATAAAACAAATTATATTTTATCAAATATATATACACATTATTAATTTTCAGAACTTCAATAATATTATGAGGCGATTGACAGTTGTTCATATATATATATTCATTATACATAGTGGATGAGTCTCATTTACAATTATCGCTATAACCATGCTGTGAACATTCCACAACTTGGAAATTAACATCGACAACGTTGTGGGAAAAGTCGCAATACAATTCACCTTCAAATCCACACGCGCAGCGTCATGAAGCGTTCATTGAATCATAATAGTAGCATTAATGTCATTTAGATATATTTGCTTTGATAACTATGATTAAACATTCAATAGTTAATACGTAGTAATCTTCAATTGGTCCTGTGTAATTATTATTATTTTCTTTCATTCACTTTTTTTAATCATTGCGATGAATACTTTCCTTATTGCGAACATAATCACACGTGATTGTAAATATTAAACAATTCCAATGCACACTCAATACATATTGAAATATATTGTCATGTCCGTTAAGCGAAATTATTCTCCTCTCCAAGAACAATTGTTAAGAAATTACTAATAATCTTATATGTATACTAAAGAAAAAAATAAATAAATAACTGTGAGAAGAAAAATATGTACTGTCAGACACATGTAAATGAGAAGCTGTCTGGTATCTACGTAAATGACACGCTATATTCAACGAATATGGTAATTTATAAAAACTATTTAATACATATAGTCGCACAAAATATGAATAGAATTATCGCGTTATCGGAATTTAATTTATTCTTAACCGAATGACGGAATAAAAAAAGTGAGAAAAGAAGAAAGAAAGTTCTGGCAGTCGATTGAATTACAGAAAATAATAATACTTAACATAGAATTCATTGTAAAGTAATAATCGCTGATAGACAAGCGTTTATTCTTAACAATGCTCGATCATAATTCAAAAATACTCTATACTTCTTATTCAGAATTTTTTTTCTCTCTTTACCGATAAGCGAATTGTATTTCTTGTAACTAAATCAATTCGACAAATTGGAATACATGACAACTCATACATGTTTGTAATATGGAAGGAAAAAAACGGAGAGAAGTATTGTTGGTCTATACCTTTTTCAATGACGTTCCTTCGTTTCCCTGCATCTTGTATGCAATTTTTTTTTTTTTTATATGAATTAAATTTTTTTACAACACACTTTCATACGACACACAACCGCAAATGAATTCCATGGAATAATTCTCACTCAACTTCACGCATTTAATAATTATTCATCAATTTTTTTACTTGATTTGAATTTTTCAATATTTATACTGACGTCAAGGAAATTTTATCATTTTTTTGAAATTCATGATAATCGTATACAATTGAATATAATGATGAAAAAAAAAAAATAAATAAATCTAACGTCGCAACTAGTGAAGCGCGAGTGAAACGTGATTCGTTGCTTTCACGACAATACAGAACAACTAAATGCGGCCACGCGCCACGATCAAATGCTACTTGTAGACTGTTACTTATGTCAATGTGATACGAAACGATTACAGAACAGCAAATAGAAGAGTAACGGCACGTCAACGTCGTCGACCACTTCGAAGGCCGCAAACTGTGCCACAAGTACACAGAGATGGATACTTCGTGCAGTGGCAAAGAGTCATACACAACTGAACGGCTCAGTATGCGGCAACGCATTTTGTTGCCAGACGAGCAAATAGTGGCATGAACAATTATCAATGATTAAAAAACCAGACTCCAAATTGCATCTGGAGAGTGACGTCTTTAAAATAAGAAATGTCAAGACAAGAGCGTAGAAGATTTAGTGCGACGAAATAATCAATTTCATAATAGAAATATATGACAATTTGATATTGTATTGATAAGGAGAAAGTATATAAAATAAAACTAAAGTGTTGCCGCTAAAAATAAGAGTCAACGTTTCCCTTTCATACTTCACGACTTACACATCACAATTATGCGTATGCGAAACTTGATTGTTAACATAATTACGAATATGTGTTTTTTGTTTTATTTTTTTTTTTTTTTGGGTGTTGATAATAATAGTAATTGTATAATGTTTTTTTTAAGTGCCAGAAATGAATGGTTGGCACTCGATCAGGTGAAATAATTTATATGGTGTTGTATACGATTATTTAGAATGACATTACACAATTTTTTGCGTCACACAGTAGTGAAAAAAAAAAGTTTACTACCGGTTGGAACTACATAGTGTAAGTGATACATCACAGATTTTTGCATTACCATAATTGGAGAATGAAATGCAAAAGAAAAGATAACGTGTTATTGGGAAGTCCATATTTATATATATATATGAACTTTTATTTTGGATTGTAATGTTTCATGTTTGTTAATAATTATTTATATCGCGAGGGCAAAGTTCGATGAATTCAATTAATTTACAAGATCGTTAACAACACGGAAATTGCACATGTATATATATCGTGTATATACTCATTGATTATTTCAATAAAGTCTATATGTATGGTTGCAGATATGAAAAGGAAAAAATAATAAAACGACAATTAAATTACTTTGATTCCGAGTACGCCGTCGATTTTTTTTATCACTCAAGTTTTTTTTTATCTTTACCAACAATCACTCTATTGCACGCTTTGTAGAAAATAAAAAAACATTGTCTAGATATATATATATAGGCATATATGCACAGATCTATTTTTTTTCATCCGAAATGTACAAACCTAATCAATTCTAAACAAGAATCATAAAATGATTATCAAACTAATACATAATATATATAATATATAAACAAAAGTATGGATGCTTATCAAAATTAATTAATTTGTGATATCATGAAGAGGGCAAATACCAATTTGATAGTTTTTTATCGCACTGATATTGTTATTTCTATGAGGATTGTACAACTTTTTCTTGTGGTTGAATATAGTCTTTGTGTTTGTGCGAGAATATTGACAGGAATTTTGTATAAACAAAATTGTCGACTCGCAGACTTTTCACACCAACATTTATACTACGTTTAATGGTGACTGTTTTGAATTTGATATAGAAATTCATAATAATAATTTAACGAATCATTGTACAGCAGAGTATGTATATATATATATATGCTTATATGGATATGTGTATAAATATATGAATGCTCTTGCATATGATACCATCCGCATGATCGTTCAAAGTTTGCATCACGCGAACAGAAATTAATGGATAAATTGGTTAAATTGAAAGAAGAAGACATGGTTAAAACGCTACAATATCTGATAGACACAATATCGCGTTAATGGTATTGAGAAAGAAAAATTTGATGAATGAAAATGTAATTGATTCGTTGTTGAACATATGCATGCTTATATATATTTGAATAAATATTCACCTGATTTCGACTTTCATCATCTTTTATTTCATTTTTCTCATCAACTGAAATACAAAAATTTATATTTATTAATACAAAGTACGATAAAATGTTAAGTTGTTGATTAAAATATATGGAAATAATCATAGCGGTAATAAGAAGTCTGTAAAAGATTTTTAAACGAAAAGTGAATTTTTCTTGTCAATTTCTATAATTTTGTTCAAATACTAACCCAAATTTGTAGAGCCTGCTGGTGTTTCATCAAGCATCATCATTAATATATATCAAATAAATAAATCAATGCAAATTTGAGAAATATGAAAATATGAAATTTAAGTGAGATACTGAACGTCTGAATTTTATGTGTAGAGTGAAACAACTCTAACACTACAGTAATAGTAAGCGATTAATATTGAGTGTGCAAAGTCGCAGTTTATGGCATCTTATCGTAAAAAATATTTTCATTGTAGGTTTGTTCAGCCAATCATTAGCCATACCTGGTGTGCTTTATCGTACAGACTTGATAATGGATGAGATGATTTGTATCAATTATTTTGTATCTTTGTATCAAAGCGTGGCGTGTGGCTCTATTATCAATAAATGTTTCATCACGTATGCTCATCCACAATATAATAAATGTAGCCTAAAATGTTATTATATATTTTTCAATTACATCTTGGTGAAACATAATTGATTACTAATGCAAGGTATGTATGTCACAATAATATTCATTGGCTATAATATATCAATATCTATAAGTGTAATAACAATATTAATAATATATGAATAAATTACGAAAATTTACTGTTTATTTATATACCTCTTGGAATTGACAAAAATATCATCACAATAAAAAAATGGAGTAGGATGTAATCAATGAAGTGGATCAACTTATTGGCATTCATGTTATATGGGAGCTATTGAAAAAATCGTCAAAAATATTATTCGATTTCAAAATCAATAAGTTAATGTAGCATTCTCACCTGTTTCATTTTATCATCGCTCTTCATATATAATTTTTATAATAGATCCATATCAAACCCAACTTCCATAATATAGTTGAATATATTCCCTTTAAAAATCTCACACATTCTCTGATAAATATTTCTAAAACATACTTATTATTTATTATTATTTCAAAATCATTTTTACGTTAAACATCCACTCAACATTTTAATTTTTAAATGATTTCCCGCCAACATGTCTTATGACGCCATCTTTGGACAAGAAATGCCGACACTAGTTTCGCCTCCCTCTATTTCTTTACCCCTTTCTGTCCCTTCCTATATCAAGAACGACTTTCCAAAATTGGCAAGGGTCAAAGTGATGGTAAATTCACTTTACTATAACATCACACATTTCATTTATGTAGTGATCTGGGTGATAAACTGGAAAGCAAGGAGCAAAACTCGTTTTCAATGACCGCAACATGTTTGTTTGTGATATTATTAGCTAATACAGTACATGATCAGTGCTTTTAAGTACAAATGAAAAGCGTATTTTGTCAGTCTTTCTGTGAAATTCATGCTCACAATACGATATATTACTATAGCAACTGCTGATAAACTTCAAAATCGTTGAGATCATGATTGTATTTGGATTACTGTATTAAAATGCCATCATCAGATTTTAATTGACAATAATCAGAGATGGATGAAACAAGTATATGAAATTTTATTTGAATGTTTATTCGATATTTATATGCTGTAACACATCGTCGAGGTAAGGAAAACAAAAAGATATTGGACACTTGAATTGCACTTATGCCGGTTACTATATATCACACCTCTATATATCAATAGTGTCATCTGCATGTCGCCATTCAGGACAATGAACTTATATTAATTTACCACCACTACTTCCACCACCTGTTGTGGGTTAATGATAATCCGATGGTGAAACCGTAAATTACTGAAAAAAAAACTTGGAAGTAAAAAAAAAAAGAAGGAAGAAAAAGGGGAGCTATCAGCAATGATTTATCAGGAATGGCATGAAAATCGTCGGGATGATTGGATCGTTGAATTGTCGACATTTTCATGGCGTGAACATTTTATTGGTGACAATTGAACAAAACCAGCTTTACCATTGTATAACCTCTAAAATTGTGATTAAAACAAAAGTGAATAAAAGTGAATGATGGGTTTTGATGTTAATCGATTCCAAGGTGAAGTGGACGAGGAATTGGTATGCCCGATCTGTTCTGGTGTACTTGAGGATCCTGTTCAGGTATTATTTATATTTGTCATTGATTTGGTATCGTTAGTTAATGTTAGTATTCGTTATCTGTTGTCGTGCTGTCTTGTCATTTTGAAATAAACAATGAATAAAGTTATAAAGTTGATTTATAATTTTGGAAGCTATGCAGTATCTGAAGACCGGTAGGTGAGTGATGTGTTGCAGGCGGCAGTTTGTGAGCATGCTTTTTGTCGGATATGCATCAATGAGTGGATCAGTCGACAGCCGACATGTCCGTTGGACAGGACACCAATTACATCAGCACAATTGAGGCCAGTACCGAGGATACTACGGAATCTCTTGGCGCGATTGTGTATCACGTGCGACAATATGATATACGGTTGTCAAGCTGTTGTAAAACTTGACAATCTCGTTGCACATCTTGAAGAATGCGAATATAATCCAAAAAGGCCAGTGCCATGTGAACAAGGATGTAGTCTTATCATACCGAAGGATGAATTGAAGAATCATAATTGTGTGAGAGAATTGCGCAGTCTTATTCAATCGCAGCATCAAAAATTGAGTGATATGAAACGTGAATTGAGCGAACAACAATTTCAAATAAACGAACAAAGACGAGAAATTAATTTATTGAAAGATTTTATGCGTGCAATGAGAGTTTCGAATCCAGCAATGCGTGCTATTGCTGATCAGATGGAGAGAGATGAAGTTGTGAGATGGTCGGCGACATTACCACGTGCAAGAGTTACAAGATGGGGCGGTATGATTTCAACACCAGATGAACTTCTTCAGGTACAATCTAATGGAAAAATAATACTCCCATATTTGATATTTTTTTTTTTCCATATTTAATAATGATTTCGAAAATATTTGCTTCAATAAGTTTGATGATTTGCAGACTATGATCAAAAGAACTCTATCAGAGTACAACTGTCCGCCACATGTGATTGATGAACTGATGGAAAATTGTCACGAGAGAAAATGGCCACCTGGCCTGAATTCCTTGGAGACACGACAAAATTCCAGACGTCAGTATGAGAACTATGTGTGTAAACGTGTACCCGGTAAACAAGCAGTTCTAGTTCTTTACTGTGACAATACACACATGCCTGAGGACATGATGGTGGAACCAGGGCTGGTAATGATTTTCGCCCATGGTATTGAATAACAATGAAGTACAACACACATATATACATACATGTATGCACACACACACACTAAGTGATCGAAAACCGAACGCTTTTAAATCAATTATAGACATTATGAGTCATTATATTAGAGAACTTCTCATGGGTTCAGTTGCATGTTCATCATATAAAATCAAAAATGATTCGAAACATGTTATTATGGAACATTTTATCGTTGCCGGTTAATTTACTCTTTTTTGCTTGTGTTGATCAATTAATTATTATCTACAAAAGTGTACTAAAATATCAGAAAGACGTTCGAGAGACAAAAAATTACGGAAATTTTTTTTTTTTTTCCTACAATTTAGTTTTGACAAAACATTTCTCTTTTTTTTTTCAACTCATATATGCGCATAGAGTTTGAAGGAGAAATATATATTGGTGGCCGATGATTTTTACGTGCAAATAGCGTGAAATAATTCTGAATGGAAAAAAAATCATGATTAAAATGAAAGTTGTTAGTTCAATGGTACGCGAGTAAAAGCCTCCCACGATTTATTGTTAGCCAAAAGACTGTGATATCACCTTTATATCATTATAAAAGATTTCACAAATGAGTAGCGTCCTATATGTGATTGTCTTGTGAATTGCTTCAGGGGAGCATAATTATTATAGGATTTTTTCATGTTTTATCCTGCTTCGATCGCTATTTTTTTATGTCAGCCTTTTTTATTATTACATTATATAGGCTGTAAGTGCGATTATTGCAATGCACAATGTCTGATATTAATTTATAAGATGAATTAGTAATTGTATCTAATAATATCGTGTTTTATTTTTTGCCAATGTTGCTATAATTTTCTGGATCTCGCCCAACATATGTGTACGTCGAGTTTACTGTTTTTTTTTTCTAATTTTGAACATTTTTTTTAATAACCGAAAGGAAAATCATGATGGAAATAAAAGAAGAGAAACTTGAACTAAATGAGATGGTTGTCATTTATAAGATCATGTATTTTCTGATGTTTCAGTGGTCAGAAATGTATGAATGTAATTCACATATTTTTTTCAATATGAAATGATTTGATTTAAAACAGTCTAGAATTAAATATTTGGACATACTCCAGTTGTAACGCGACCATAAGCTCGATCAGGATCCAAAACAATTTCTTCCGAGTTAATTACTATGTTTCGAATACAACCAACGTATTGTGCATGCGACGTGCTGCCACGTAATCGCTTTCCGAGAAGCGGATGACCCCCTACAAATATCGGATGCTTTGAAAGGACACCCGCCAAGTTTTTGTTTGCTATTCCTGGAGGCGCCGCTGAATGATCAACAGAAAGGAGAACAGCATTTTTCTGCTTCACGGCTGCAACATGAAATAAAAGAAAAAAGATTATATTATTTTAGAAATAACTTTTTTGCAGGTGAAACGCAACTGCGGGGAATGTTTTCAACGATATGGTTATTTATTTATTTATTCAGTCTTTCACCTCGTATATTGTGCCAATGTCCATCGCACATTGAATGTGGCGTAGTCGGTACGAATGAAGTTTCAATAGGACCCTTGGCCGTTTTGATGAGGAATTTGATGGTTCCATTGATCATTTCCAAGAGCAAGAAGTCGCGTCTTCCATGAACAGACAACAAATGACCGGACGTTGTTCGGGGTTTGATATCCATTTGAATATCCACACTGCGTCCCACGGTGAATTTATCCACTATACAAAAAATAGGTATAATTAGTTTCTCACCTCCATTAACATTTTGTTAGAACAAATTACAAGCACATCTACTCACTGGCTTTGAATAAGTTGCTGCCATTTCCAGGATAGAAGAACAGTCCTGGTTCAACCCGTTTTGAGCAAGGGATTACACCGATTTTATCTGCTGGTTCACCAATATGTTCTCCATTCACCATGAAATTACCCAGGCAACCATCAAAAGTCTTATTGACTCCCTGAAATTATTCGAAAACAAGTTTATAAACAATCAATCGAAAGGAGCAAGATAATTATTTGTAAACCAACAGCCACAACTCTTACAATTGTTCTGAAGACATTCCCGGATAATTCCGGTGAAATTCCACCCACGTAGAATGGCGGATTGACATTGATAGTCATGAGTTCTCCTTGCGAATATCCAGAAGCAGCCGGGAATTCATCAATATATAATTCACCAAAATTGTCCTTTCGTTTGTAAACAATAGTATGCCACTGATTGTCATTGATTTTTTCCTCACTTTTTAGCAAAGCCGGTCCACTACCGCAATCAAAAGTATAATGAACGCGGCCATCACGAACATAAACAGCTATCAAGTTTTGTCTATCTAAATCCGAGCTGTAGAAAATAATTCCTTCATTTGACAATGTTCTGATGTCAATTTGGAAATCATAATCATGTTTATATCGTCCATCAAGTGATTGGTATTCAAGGCGGCTGTGCCGGGCAGTTCCGAATCTCCAACCATTCTCTGTATCAGGATCAGACGCTGGTACATACGGCAGCTTACACTGATCAACCGTATACGGCGCTTCAGTTGTTGTTGTTGTTGTTGTTGTTGTTGTTGTTGTTGTTGTAGTAGTTGTTGTTAATTTAATTTCCGGCTTAGCAGTTGGTATATTTCTTGGTTCATCAATTGTTACACGACCTTCAACCTTATTTGGACCTGGTTCAACTGTATCTATTTCCACATTCACGATATTACTCTGCGTGGAGGCCATTGTTATAGTTTCAGGAACGCCAGTGACTGGCGGTGGTGGCCAGATATTGATGCCTGAATCGATCTCTGGTGACACGGGAGTTTCACCACCTAAACATTTGCCAAGAAAAGCATTTGGCCGTTCCTTGGTGCTGGCAAAATTAATTATCTCCCCATTTATTGTTGCATCGCCGATACATCCGACAAATGGCTCAGTCGATTTCGAACCACCTTGTGCAATTCCAAAAGCGTTTGGTAAACCGCCAATATACAAATTACCCTTTTGAATATTAAGACTTGGTGGTGGATATTCAGTAACGAAATTTTCTGCATCATCAATATCAATGCGTAATGCACTATTGTCGTGAGTTGCTGTGACCACATGCCACTCGTTATCATTAAATTTATTTCCAGCGCTGCTACTTCTAACTTCTTCACCTTGACTTTTAAATACCAATACTCCATCCTCTAATGAGAGTGCACTATTAACCGTTTGATCGGCATTTGCTACATAGAATATGAGACCATTTGTGGCCATCGTTTTAAATTTGAGATTGAGTTGGAGAATTGGATTGGCTGTGATGTTTTGCCATCGTACATATCCAGGTGTACCTTCCTCAAATGAAATGAGACTTGCAAATCTTACAGGACATCCAGGCATTACACCGAACGCCTGTAAATTTCGACTTAGATCGACCGATGTATCGAGAACAACAACTCCATCGATACAACCTTCAAAGCCTGCATGTGATACGGTTCTATATGCGTGTCTTATATTTGGTGGATAACCACCGATGTATATGTGATCAGTTGTTGTCAACATTTTTCCGGGACCGTTTGCCTCATCCTTCGCCACCATTATTCCATCAATTTCTAATACTCCAATACCTTCGAGCCTTCTTGCTTCAACACTGTGCCATTCACCGTCATTATATTTATCCGATGATGATAATGCAATCGGACCGTCGCCAAGATCAAATTGATACAATACTTGACCATTTTTCATTTCTAATGACAGGAAATGTTTGTTTTTTCCCATTAAATACATCAAACCATCTTCCGTGAACGTTTTGAAGTTCATTTTTATACTGAACTTCAATGGATCGTGACGTATTTGCGAATGTTTCATACTGAGAATTGCAAAACCATTGCGATCAAAACGATAGCCAGTGCTGGGTGTGAAATCGATGAGTTTATCACGTTCTCTAGCGTCGTGTTGATTATTTTCGCCTTTTATGAAATTCCAGAATGACATTGGTATATCACCCACCACCAGTTCCTCCATTTCACCTTCGAATGACGAGGCCGTCACTTCATCTTGTATTTGGAATGACGATGGATAGCCACCGACAAACAATTTAGATTGTTCCTGATCTAAATTAAATATTGAATATGTTCCTGGTAAAACTTGTTCTTTCACAAATAATTGATCTTTTCCTTCGCCAATGTCTTCACGGACAATTAATTTGACATTCTTTCCCGTACGTTCAATGATAATTTGTCGCCAAACATTATCAGAAACAAATTTATTGTTGATAATTTTTACTGGACCTGATCCGAGATCAATGATCAAAACTGGATAACCACCTTCAATCATTAGTGCTAGGAAATCATGGGTTTTTTGTCGGGGAAGTTTGGCGCGTTTGTCATTACCAAGGTAGAGCAAAAATCCATTAGTTTTATCTGTTCTGAAATACAATGAAAGCTTTGTTGAAGTGGCCAATAATGGTAAACTCTCAGGATTCTTCAGTTGTAATGTTGTATTCCTGAAAAACGTTACACCAGTTCTGAATCTATCTGCTAATTCTCTGGCATTTGCTATTTTCGTTTTCAAAGCTTCGATTTTGCTCTTAAGATCGGTGCTTGTTGTATCAATTGTATATTGCTTTTCGCCAAGTTTACTCAATAGTTCTGACATATTTGGCAAAACTTTATTTACAGAGTCGAGTTGTTTTTTAGCTTGAGAAATATCACGAATCGAATCGGACGTGTCTTTACTCAAATTTTTCGTCACTCTCAAGTCATTTGGAATTTCATTAACAATACCATTCATATTGTCAATTGCACGACGAATGATATCTTCGATTCCTTTACTTTCATACGTTGCATCTTCAATTGGCGAACCCGTTTCAATTTGTAAATGACTCAATGTATTATTTATACGCTCCAGAGCTTCGACATTCCTCTTATTTCGTCGTGTAAGTACATTGACATCGTCTTGACCGCGATCAAGATCTTCCTCCAATTTACCGTCGGTTATTTCAAGCGCTTCGTATGCCGCTGATGCTAGTTCACTGGATTTTTTCTGTGTATCAGTTGCCTTCTGACCAATTCCATCTGATAATTCTGTGGCATTGCTTGATGCTTGTGCAGCTTCAATTGCCGCATCTCGTGCTTTCTGAATTGCTTCTTCTATGTCACGATAAGCTGACACTGCTCGAACTGCGCTCGTATTACGAGTGCCAGTTAAAACGTTGTCAAGCTCAAGTGATAGAACATAAAGATTTTCCGCGTGTTCAACCGCGTCGTCAACATTTTTCAAAACATTCAATAAATCTTGATCGTT
Organism: Zele albiditarsus; assembly: GCA_958496275.1. Classification (NCBI taxonomy): domain Eukaryota; kingdom Metazoa; phylum Arthropoda; class Insecta; order Hymenoptera; family Braconidae; genus Zele; species Zele albiditarsus. The sequence continues at coordinate 15,164,737 of OY292408.1, forward strand.
TTGGGTGAGTGTGCCATTGAGTTGAGAGAATAAATCTTCTTCTCTTGCATGTAAATCTCCTTTGAAACAAAAATAACGAAAAAAATTAGATAAAGGTCATGAAAAATTTTTGGATTTTTATATTTCAAATGCTGTTTCAATAACTCACCTAACTCTTCATAATTCTTCTCCGCTTCGTTCAATGTTATCGTTGCATTTTTATTCAAATTCTCACCAGCGGCAATGTCATCTTCAGTCTCCATTGTCGCGTTTTTCAATACATCAAAGTTCGTGAATTCTGTTGACTGTTTGTTGTCATTGATTAGATTTTCAGCATTTCGAGCGAGCTCTTGAGCTTTGTCCGCGATATTATAGAAATCATCAATTTTTACAGTGAAATATTGAACTCTTTCACCGAGTTTACTGGCAATTGAGCTGAGATTACTCACTGGAAATGTATATTCATTCATTTCAGATACTAAAACGTTTGCTTGATTAAATTGATCAGCTGCTTTATCACGAAAATCGGAGAACGACATTTTTTGAATGAAATTAAGAATATTTTCAGCCTCGTGAAGTGCATTGTCAACTTTTGCACCACTACCCGATCCAATATTCGTTGCAAGCGATTGAACTTCTGATATAATATTATTCACCAAATGTATTTCGTCAACAACATCAGCCTCCAATTTATTCATATCATTCAACGTATGTTCCGCACCATTTTTCCACTTAATGCTGTCATCCGCTGTATATTCAACACGTCTCTTCTGATTAGCAGTTTCCTGCTCGAGTTTCGATATTTTGCGTTGTAATGGCAATAAATCAATACGACTTGGATCAAGTTTCTTCACTGTTGGATACAATTCATTAACCGTATCATTTACAAATTTAAGACGTTGATTTGTATAATAACTTTCAGCAACAGTACTAAATTCTTCTGCAACTGGCGCTAATAAACCTTCAAGTTGATCGGTAACGTCCAACAAATCATGAATACATGAATCACATTCGTAACAGCCATCGCCTTCTTTTAATACCCATCGATACGGACAATGATCACATTTTTCTCCAATAACACCCGGTAAACATGAACATTGACCAGTTGTGGTATTACAAGAAGCGCCAATAGAATATCCAGTATTACATCCACACGAAATGCAACCATCAACGCCATAATTCCAAAATCCAGCGATACATCGATCACATTTACGTCCCGTGACCCCAGGACGACACTTACATTGACCTGTGTTTTCATCACATTGACTGTACTCTGACGCAAGCCCACAATCGCACGATTGGCATCCATTGCATGAATCAAATCCATAGTGATCAACCGCACATTGATCACATCGTTCGCCTACAACATTTTCTTTACATTGACATATTCCATTATAACTGTCGCATTTTTCCATTCCGCAAGGTTCACACGTGCACGTACGACAATCTTTTCGTTCAACTGCATCACCGTAGAAACCTGGCGCGCAAAGATTGCAAGCTTCACCATATGTATTATTCAGACAATGAAGACATTCGCCAGTGATTGAATCACAAGATCCTATTTCATTGGTATCAATATTTCCGGAACACTCGCATAGTTTACAATGTTCACCTTCATTATTTGGATCGCCGAAAAATCCTGCTGCACATGATTCACAACGTGCACCGTAATAACCCGGTAGACAGTCGCAACTGATTTTATTGCCGGCATCATTCACTTCACATCCAGTGGCAAAATTATTTGAGGCAATGGGAAGTGGACAAGCGCAAATGAGGCAATCTGTTGGTGTTCCTTGTGTTGCATCGCCGTAATAACCTTGCTCACAAAATTCACAATGATCTCCAGTAGTGCCATTTCTACAATCCTGAAACAGATAAATAAATAATTGCAGTGAAACCAATGGCGGACCGTTCAATGGATATGAATCCAATTAACTTACATAGCAAACGCCGGTTTTAACATCACAGGTATCAGCGTGGCCATTGCACTGACACCGTACACAAGAACCGCCATAAGGTCCTGATTCAACTCTGTAATAACCTGGTGCACATTCTTCGCATGACAGACCTTCATAGTTTGGTGGACATTGACATTGTTCCACGCTACTCGCCACATCACTACTTTGTGAATAAGAATCTGTGGTCGTGTCTAAAGTGACATCCGATAATGAAGCAGCAATACTGGGCTCCCAGTAACTCGCGCGGATATAAATGCCTTTCAACTTCTCCAATGTAACTAACAGTTGTTCCCGTGTTACTTCTAAATTCGTCAAAGTGATAAAGTTCGTCTCGATTAATTCTACCGATGCACGGAAATTGGTGAAAGATGGTGGCTGTTCTTCGCCATAATGAAGAAGAATCGAATCCGCACCAACGAGAATAACATCAGGACCAGAAATTGCTTTGCCAAATGGTCCAGTGCTATAGTGGATTGTGTAATTCAAAGCACCGCCATAAGACGTGAGTTTTTTACCCAAATAATTCCTTGGTGCAGAGAAATAAACGACGTTATTGAATGTTTCATTACTGGTTAAACTGACACCGATCGATGTATCATTAAACTCTTCCGGTATCGTTGAAAGTATCGTAACCAATCCAGTTTTATCATTGACTAATGCAATATCCCAATCGATCATATTGTATGTATAAGTTCGATATAGATGGGCCGAATCACAGCGTGTTGTTTTTCCAAAGCAGAAACATTTACTGCAACCCTGTTCATTGAAAGATTGGAGATTGAACGTACCCTCTTTACATAAATCACAAGCTTGACCATGTACATTTGCCTTGCAAAAACATTCAGCTGTGTATTGATCACAGATTTCATTTGTTGTACCGCGAATATCACAGTCACATTTTTCACAGTATGGAAATTGTGAATATCCATCCTCACATTTATTACATTGACGCCCAACAACATTTTCCTTACATTGACATGTACCGTTGAGTAAATCGCACTGTAAATTGCCATTGAGAACACCTACTGGTGAACAGTCACACTCTTCACAACCAATGATTGGATGGAAACCATAAGTTCCCTCTTCGCAACGGTCACAGCGTTCGCCAGTTACGCGTGATGGACAAATACACTCGCCACGATCTGGTTCACAAATGGCAGTGCTCGGACAATTGCAAGGTCGACAATTGGGATAGCCATAGAAACCAGTTTTACATATTTCACATCGACGTCCAATAATGTTTGGTTTACATGGACATTGTCCGCCGAATTTCTCACATTCAAAACTTGTTGTACCGACAGCATTGCAATGGCAAGTTAAGGCACCATTGTTGTAATTCGTTGTGAGTGAGAAAATTGAATCTTTACAAAATCCCTCATCCGTTGTGTTAATATGAAAATGATTATTGCCACAACGTTTTATAAATTCTTTCGTTTGATCGAATTGGATTTTTTTTAGAATTTGTTCGTCATACTGATCTGCTGGTATAATAAGAATATAATCTAACCAAATGCCATTACTTGGATTTTTGAAACTAATAACGACATTTTCGATCAGTTGGAATTTTGCATTACCATCCATTTGTCGAATAATACTACGACAACCGCTATTACTCGGACAATGCGGTGCAGCTACTTTAGCTTCGTAAAATTTGCCATTCTGTACAAGAACGTCTAATTCAAATTCCGGATGATCAGGTTGATAATACTGAATAACAAAAACATAATCACCAGGTTGTGGAACTTTAGTTTTAACATCAACCATTGGTTGTTCACTATTCAAGTGAATTAATCTCGTTGAATTGTCATAAATTCCACTTGGTCGTGTTTCCACTTCGAGATCATCATTATTCAATTCAAATTCGACTTTCTTGGCATCGGCTGCGCCCGGGAATATTCCCTGAACACATTTACCATTTTTACGTACGCAAACTGATTTTGGTTTGATATAATCCAATGACCATTCTTCAAAAGGAATTGCTACAATCGATTCAATTGCGACATTAGAATTAGGCTCACCAATCAACACCAGACTAACGAAATTTGTTGGGAAATCGTAGGCAGCTACTTTGCCCGATCTATCAGTGACAACTTGACGACAAATACTGGTATATTTGCACGGATAAAGTGTAACTTTTCCCTTTCCAATTGTATTAGTTTCAATAATTAATGTCGAAGTTGAAGTTTCCTCTTTTGCCGTGACATAAGTCACCAAAAGAACATACATCATTGGCTTTGAAACACGAAGTTCAAAGTGCAATTTTCCCTGTTGATTATTAATCAATGGTAGATCGTCTTGACCAACTTCTTGAAGAACATCGCGATCAGTAAAATATTCATTTAATGGATAACGAACACCATTATCATCTAAATAACCGCCATTACCACGAACAGTATCGAAATTTGATAAGTCGGGATATCCATAGTGTCGACACAATCCGGTTTGCCCAATTTCACATGGAACATCAACATCTTGAGTCAGGATTGTCGCTTCGTAATATTCCGCTGGCAATAAAACGAAATAATCCAAGAAAACATTTTTTTCCGTTGCAATACTGATCGACCAATGTCCTGGATTCATTACCATTGCCGCTGGATGATTGCCATGAACACCAGCAACAGTGACAAACGCCGGTTCACTGGTGGGTTTTAATTGGACTTTGAATGACTGTTCAATCTCCTGTGGATTGTCAGGTATAATTGTAATTGTTCCAAGAGCAGGATCGCTATTTTTGTTAACGAAACGTAACACCATACGATAAAGCGATGATTTGTAAATATAAATATGTTGAATCACTTCGTTTTGCAGTGTTGAGAATACAGCGTAACCTTTCCAGCTGTAATTGGGAAAACTTGTTTCGTCGTAGCCATAACGTACAGGGCTGTTGCTTGGTGTACGACCATCTTCGATTTCATATTTAAATTGATGAAGTGTTGGAAAATAATGCGCTTTCAATGGTTCTGTGCAAGTTTGTCCTTCAACTCGAGGTTGGCATGGGCATTGACCATCAACTTTGTCACAAATTGAACTGACTGATCCACCAATATCGCACGCACAAACTGAACAACCAAATAGATTGGATTCTTGCAAGTTATAAGTTCCGTCAACGCATTGATTACAGGCCCGATTAGTCACACCAGGCTTACAAATACATTGTCCACTCTTAGAATCACACTCGCCAATGCTACCAGTTACACCAGGTATATTACAATTACAATCTTCACATCCTTCAGGATTGGTCGGTTGTAAATTCCAAAAGAGTGCTTTACATTGATTACATATTCTGCCCTCAACGCGTTCCTTACACTGGCACAATTCACCAGCTGGTAGTGATCCACATCCTGTGAATGATTTTCCAATACCAGCAGGATCGCAATTGCAACCCTCGCAACGGGGGAAATTGTAGAAGCCTTCGTTACACTGATTACATTGTGGCCCATCGAAATTTTCGTGGCATTGGCATTTTCCCTCAGCGTCACAAGATACTCCGATGGATCCGTGACTGTCACAATCACAGCCTGAAAATTAAAAAGGTCAAACAGAAAATGTTTATAGAAATATTGCATTCATATAATGGAGTTTGAATGGAAAATCTGACAAAATTATTACTTACCGATACATTCAGGATAGTTGAAGTAACCTGGACTACACTGATCGCAAGTTTTTCCGGCGAAATTTCCAAGACACGAGCATTTTCCCGATGCATCACAACTTATTGATGATGAACCGACTGTGCTGCAATTACATGGTCTGCAATTCGGATAACCGTAATAACCATTTACACACTGATCGCATCTCGCACCACCGTAACCCTCTTTGCATAAACATTTTCCATTTGATTTGTCACACACCTCGGTTTCAGTTCCACGTGTATCACAATTACAATCTTCAAGAAAAATGAGGTGTATAAGTTTCATTATTCGTTTGTTATAAATGATATTAGAATTCGAAAAAGAATAACTTCTTTCTCTACTTACAACTGCAAGTTGGATAATTGTAATAACCATTCTCACAAATATCACAAGTTCTTCCGCCGTAATTATTTTTACAGGTGCAATTACCGGTCACGACATCGCACACATCATGAAGAGCGCCCAGAGAATGACAACCACAGGCTGAAAATTAGAAAATAAACAGCCGGTATTTGACGTAATTTTTTTTTCCAACAGCTGTACTCTTCCTGTGTGGTGGATATTATTTATTAGAAAACTCACGTAGACATTCCGGGAAGTTGTAATAGCCTTCTGCACATAAATTGCAGTAATCGCCAGCGTAATTAGGTTTGCATGGACACGAACCGTCAACTGCTTCACAATGATAGCCATCGGTACCACCAAGATGACACTCGCATGGTCTACAATTTGGATAACCAAAGTATCCATAAGCGCATGAATCACAATCAGGTGCTGTGAATTCAGTTCGACATTCACATTTGCCTGTAGACTCAGCGCAATTACCAGTTGAATAAAAAAAGTCACAATTGCAGCCTGAATAAAAATAAACCTATTATTATATGTAAAATAATAATGAATGAATATAATGAAAATAAATTATATGAGATGAATTACGTTGGCAAACGTCTGTAGCGTTTAGCGGTTTTCCTTGAGGTCGATAATATTTGGGTTTGCAGTGATTACAATTTATCCCTTGTGTATTGTGAGTACAATTTTGACATATTCCACCACCCTCATAATTTCCATGGATATCCAATGATAAATGATTCTCATCGACTGCTAAATCGTAGATACACTCGGTGGAATGTCCAAAACAGTTACAAGCTATGAAAAAAGGATTTAAGAATTAATATTGTACTTTGTTCAAATTATTAGTTGAAACTCTGGGACCTGCATAGAGCCTCATAGAATTTTAATAATATTTGAATGGACCCTGGTCAAAATCTTTAACAAGCAATCTCGAAACGTTTGAATCTCCATTCATTATTTCATCCCAATAATTAATTTTAGAAATGAAAGTTTGGGATTTTACTTCAATCATTTTTATCGAATTGAACAATCAATTATTGATAACTCCAACAAGCTCTGACAGAACTTACGTTCGCAAGTAAATTTCTTGAATGCTGTGGACTGTTGCCATTTTTTTTGTTGAAAACCCGGTAGACATGAGGCACATTGATGTCCATATGTGTTGTGTTGACAAATGCACTCAAGTTTATTTGGTTCTTTTGGATCACGAATATCACAAGTGTCTGCGTGGCCGTTACAGAAACAACGTCCGCCGATACTGATATCTTTGATGGAGTAAAAATACTGAAAATTTTATGCAAAAATTTATAAAAATGAATAAAGATAAATTGTGGATGAGAGGAAAAAATTAAATATTCCAAATAATATTTGGTATATAAAATCGCATTAATTTTATGAATAGAATTCGTTATGTTATAGATTGTATGATGAAGTAAATATGAATGGGGTCTTCTGGTGTTATCGCTTCTCATGAAAGCGTATGGTGATAAGAGGCGAAATGGGTCGCCAACTTGAACGACCGTTCTGTTCGTATATATAATCGAGAACTTAAAAATACTGGAGAATAATAGGAAGAAATAAAAATTTATGACATCACTTACTCTTCGTGTTACTGTTGGATCTTGTCTTGCAACTGACATCAAATGGCCCAAAAGATTCTTTGTTCTCAAAAACCGAAATCGCACATTCGTCGCACGTGTCCATTCTTGTAACACCGTTGAATTGAAATAATGATTAGCTGAAGGACGATTATTGAGAATTGAAATTGGAATTTCACCACCTTCCAGTGGAACAATTTTCGAATGTTCTGTAGTACAAATAACACTATCATCACGTGTGATTGGTGTGTGACTGTCAACACCAAAATAAGTAAGACAATCGCTCGTAGAATCAGAGAAATATTGCCATGGTTGCCATGTTTTGCCATAATCCTTTGATTTTTCCAATACCCAAAGTCCTGGACGCGGAGAATTTCCCATTCGAACATAAACATAAGCAACATGAAACTCCTGCGAAGAAAAAGGAATACCAGTAAGTCAATTATTAAAATTGTTTTCATTAAAAATCTTGAAAAAACCATTCTTGCAAGATTCAAAATTGTTTGAATAATGATAAACATTTTAGATATTTTGCATGTAATTTTCGAAACGTGTGTAGAATTTTTTTCAGTATTTTTGGATGAATAAATAAGTCGTGGGAGGGTCAAGAAAATATAGAGCATTCAAAGCAAGGGTCTGATGGCCAGATGTGTGATGCATGTGGTTCAAAAACTCTTCAATATATTTCGGTCTCCCTTTCATTCCCCTACTCTCTCCGGTCTATGTTTGTGGGGTTCTGTACTGTTTACTGCCTTTCTTATCGGCCCCTTGGAACACATGTGCAGCTCTTCGACGAAAAGCTTCGTTAGCCCAAGGCTCTGTGTTGAGTCTAATACGAAGATTATTACTTTGTTCTAAGGAACGTTTTTACTTATAGAATATACTGATACTAATTGTCTATTATTTAATTATTCTTTTGTATTCTACAATCAGTTCTTCTATCCCAGTCATATATAATTAATTTATCATGTATACAATGTATCCATTTCAATGATAAAATTAAAAAGAAAAAAATAGAAACATCAGATGAAATAAAATCTGGGTATGAAATGTATCAAGTTATCATAGTGATTATTCATTTCCCTTTTTATCACAGGAAGTTGCCCACGACCCGATAAACCCGGCGACGTTTTCAATTTTATCATTCTCTTCCTCGAACACAGACACAGCATGTGATAATTCATCACACAGTCCGTGTATTTATTTCTGTAATTCATCTTATTTAATTTCTCGTGTGGATGGAAATATTTAATTCAATATATACTTTTGAATGTATAATAAAATAATAATTCGATTAATGGAATTATATCTAATGTCTGATCGAAACTCTGGTCAATAGCCTTATGAGTAATTCGCAATCATTCTCATTAAAAATAAATTGTTATCATTATTTAAAATTATACCTGTCCCAAATTGATTGTGAGATTGACTTCATTATATTTCATTCCACGAGAAAGTGGTGGTGATTGCCACCACGTTTCCATTCCATCGACTGCATGTTCAGGAGGGTGATATTTTTCTGGTACAGTGGGATCACACACGTCGCAAACCTGGATAAAAAAAAAATCATCTATTTCACAAACATATTCATGGGAAAATTGAAAAATATGCAAATAATGAATATAAGTATTGATATGTGGAATAAACAAAACGTTGAGACGAGGTTTAACGCACGGTTATTTCTGTCCTGGAGATTTTTATTAGTATTTCTAAAATTATTCTCCATCACCATGGTTTATTTTATTCGGTAAATATTAGTATAGATGATAAAGTTCATCTTGGACCACGAAAAGTTATCAAGAGGTCATTTTTATCTGTCGTTCTCATTTCATTCTTCGATATTAATTCTCATATATAAACTCATAATTAAATTCTTTGAATTTAGGATTGTCTTTGAAATTTAATACGTTTTCACAAATTAAACTATGACAAAAAATTTCCTTTTTTTTTTTTAATCATTTGCGTCCGTTGAATAATCTTTGTTTAATTTGAAATACGATTTGTGATTATCCGTAGGAGTTCATAGTAGGTATTGGGCTCCCTTGTGTGGACAGGTTTTTACCGAATGCCTTTTTTACAAAAAACCATCAAGGACTATACACAAGCCTGTCTTTTGATCTGTGCGGCAAGCGGTTCCCATGATAATCCCCTTGAGGCCTACCCCATTTAAACTAAAGCCTATATCTCAAAACCTCTTTTAGAGAATATTATTCTGTCTAATTTACCACTGTGCTTGTCGAATAAACCATCTATCTGATAATGCATCGATGAACATTGAAATAAAATTATCAAATCAACAAAATTTGAAGAATGAACAAAATTATAAAATAAAAATACTGTTAATAAAATTCAAAAAGGATTGCGTTAGGAGTTGTATGAAAGATTTTTAGTCTCTGGAGGAGCTGAGGATTTTTAATCAACAAGAAAATATGTGCAATACCAGAACGTTTATCAGTTAAAAATTCTTTAAAATTCAAAGAAATTAAGCGTTATTTTTTTCCAAATTTTATAGCCAATAATACAAAAATTTCTTTAATACACGCCGAGTATCTCAAAGCGCCAGAGATCTTCAACGGATCAAATAACAGACAAGGTATATTTTTATCTTCATAAAAGAAGAAAAAAAAAATGAAAGAAAAACGCCAGTAATAATACCTGTCCTTGAATAAGATTAATATCCTCATCTTGATCAGAATTAGCGCCAACGAGCTTGCAATAAAGTTCCGGTCCGGGTGTATCAACACCGCATGTAGCAGATGCAACTATTTCTTTTCCTTCAGCCAAGTTGAAGTAAGGTGGTGTTAAAATTTCACCATGGACTTTTCCCACAAGTAGTAAGGGCAAGAAGCCCAACAATAATTCCCACCTCATGGCAACAATAATTTTTTTTTCCCTTCTCGCCGTCAATATCTTTTATTCTGTCCTGTTTTCTTATATAAATTTTTTTTTTTTCTTTCTTCCTATTCAAAATGAAATAACACACGCCTACAAAGGGTCGAAGCGACCGTCTCCCGCACGGGAGATTCGCTCTCAGATGATGCCGCAGCGGCTTCTGCTCGCAGACTGAGTTACTGAGAGGAAATAACAACGGCTCCGGGGACCGATTGAAACTCTCGTCAGAAAACGAAGAAGAAGCAGCAGAAAAAAAAGAACGATATTTCATCTATATAAATGCACTATATTCCGGGATGAATAGAATAGTGACCCAACATTATTATTATTTACGTATATTAGCATTTATATTCGTGAATATATAACAAATTCGATAAGTATAATTTGATCTTATATGTCTAGAAATATTTTTACATTTGTGTAGTAAAATTGATATTTTACAGAATAAAATGTGAATGAATGAAAATTTATTTCATTCATTCATTCCTTTAAGAATAATAATTGTTATTAATCAATCACATAACTGTATATTGACGATAATTAATCAAATGTAACATTTATTCAGTTAAATTATCTATTTACATATCAGATAAAATGAGTATATGATGCCACCTAAATTCTAGGGTGTAGGTCTAAGATGATTTAAAAAATCAAATCTTTGTATTGGTAAGCAGAATAATATATAGTGGATATCACTGTGAGTTGATGAATCAATTTTCATTTAATAACATAATTTTGATAAAAATATAATTCAATGGAGCACCATCACGATTATGTCACGATATTTATTCGTATTCTGCAGTATCTCTTGTACGATTTGAAGAAGTTTACGCTGCTGAAATTGAACGGTGATGTACATATATAATTTACTCATTCATATACTTATCATAAAATTAACATATCATAATTCATATAGTAATGATGATTCCGTCTATATATTTAATTTTCATTTATGATTCTAATAGCTAAATATTTCACTATGAGGCATTTTTTCAAAGATAATATATTCATTGACAAGACTTTAATAGAAATGGTATTTTTTTTTTCTTCCGTTAGTAAAAGTATCAGAAGAATTTTGGAATGATTAACAGCTGACATCTAATTACAGTGTTCCAAATAATTACATATACATATACATGTGAAACGTGAGTTTAGTTGAAAAATGTGCGTCATCGGAAGATGCACATGTACTAATCTTTATACAGTATACCCTGTAATTTCCATTTACGGCTCGGTAGTCATAAAATTCTCCCTCAGGCGTTCACAATCAAATATCCGCAACGTATTGAATGTGTGAGGGAAGACAAATTATAAAGAAAAAGATTTAATATGTTGGTGTGAGTTCTGTGTTTTTGTATGTATGTGTGGATGCTTACTGTTTATTTCTTTATTCTTCTCTTTCCATTCTCATATTGCTTGGGATATATTGAGTTTTACTGCTCTTTCTGCTACTGTCTTCCATTTGACTGAATGCTTCTCTCTTCTAGTATTTAATATGTTCTTTAAACATTCAATGAAACTCGTGCTTTCTCTTGCGGCAATCCACTGTCTAGTGTCTCGTATTTAATTTGTAAATATATATATACAAGTTGCTGTGGTGTTGGGTGACTGTGTGATAAAATGTATACTACGCCAACGATGACATGAATGCGGTTATGAATGATCATTCGAAAAGATTGCTGCAACGAAAACACTGTTGGAATAAATAGATATAAGCCTCCATGTAGTATCAAAAATATTTCCATTGATAATATATTTAAGTATAAGTTAATAAGGTGAATATTCCAATAAATCCAAACGAATTGTATTGATAAAAAAACCTGATTTATTCTTCGTGAGATTTCTCTCAAATAATTATTTTATATAAATTGTTCATAAAGAATTAGCTGTTCATAGTAATCTCGATAAATATTTATATTTAACAAGATTTAATATCAAATATTTCTAAACTGCCCCTCAGAACCACATTTGATTATATCGATCCAATTACTATGTTCAATGTTTTATATTAATATTAATGTGCCTCTTTAAAAGATGTATCGTATCCTCTTGTTTCCGAAGTATTTTTCTTACTATCGTGAAATGTAAGTAATATATTCCTCGGTTCTTATTCTCATTCAATACTATTCACGGGTTTTCAACATCTGACTTTAATATACAATTGTGTGCGCATCATCGAGTCAACTGCAATTATTTTACAATGTATTTATGAACTATTGCATAATCATACAAATATTAAATGTTCAACATTTAAACGTATGTGGAGTTATGCATTTTGTGTAATCTATTTAAATGTCAAGATCGGAATAACAGATTATTCTTTCATCAATTGATACAGAATTCATAATCACCGTCGTGATAATACTTTTATGAGAGAAATAAGCATAATTGCCTGAAGAGATTTTTGTATCCAATAAAGCCTGTGAAATTTTAAACAAACATTAATAATCAAATTACAATAACATATTTCACAAAATCATTCCATCAATTCTACGCACTTTGATATTCGGCTTCGTGCCTTTGTCAATGTGTCCGGGCTGTCATTGAGAATATACTTTCTGATTCCTAGCATATACTGTTGCACATAAGTATCCCAATCCAATGTGGCAATATCAACATTGAAATTATTTGCATCATTAGCAGCTCGAACTCGTTTCGTTAATTGTTTCATATTTTCGGCATGAAAGCGCCATTCATTGATGGTAAAAAATTCACCAGTTTTAGCAGCACGCTCAAACCGTCTCGTTATTTTCATCATTCTGCAATTATCAATGTATAAAATTCAATCTCTTAATAACCATATATTAATTTGATTACAGACGATTTAATGAATTATACTTACATTGGTTTCCCACCCTGGAATCGTAATGCTAAATCGACAATGAAGGCCGGAAGAATATGGAACATTGCCGCTGCAATATTGTGAATAAATCTATTGGTTGTAAATGTAAATCCTGGATACCACATGGCATGTTTTGTTGGTGATTCGATAGCATACTTTTTGGTGAGTGCTCCAAAATCTTTCCATCTATTTGAAAAAAAAAAAATTGCTGATGATTTTTGCAAACAATTATTTTATTTAATCCATCGATTCAACCATTCGAAAGAAAATTACTAACGTGATAGGATTGAAAGTACTACTGACGCAATTATACACTTGAATATTATTGTTTCGACGCATTGCAATATGCCATGCAGCAGTTACAAGTGTATCAACAACAAAATCAACTGGTATAACGTCAACAATAAGTTTCTCATTGCAAACAATGCTTCGAATTGTACCACGTGATATTTCCATCAGGATTCCTGTTATACCAAAAATGTTATCCACCCAACCAGGGAAAGGTTCTTGATAAGCAGCACAAATAATACTTGGTCTAACAATAGCAATTGGTAAACCCATTGCTTTTTGCATTATAATGTCTTCGGCCAATCCTTTAGTAAATGTATAAGTATTTGGATGTTTATCACGAAGTAATGTTTCTAAGACTTTTAACGTTTCGTCATTGAGATTTTCACACATTTCAATTGCTGTCTCAGGTTTCACTGTAGTTCTGCAAAAAAATTGTTGAAATTATTGATGAATAATATTTAAAATTAGTTGAAATTGTTTTAGATGAAGTTTTCTTTCATTATTATTACTTATAAACAATTTCTTGAATCTCAGTTTTATCGGCATTGCTGTATGCTGTACTGACATGTACAAAACTGATGAGATTCATCATGTTTGATGCTAATTCAATGAGTCGTTGTGTTCCACGTGTGTTCAAATTGACTGCAACTTTTAATGGTTCATCGAAACGCACAGTTGCTGCGACGTGGAAAACAATGTTCACTTTTTGCGTTAACATGATACGATCTTCCTCACTTAAACCAAGTTCGGGTTCACTCACATCACCCTTTATTGCTATGACCTTTCTAAATGCCAAAGGACATTCCCATCGGATTCTATCAAATACCTAAAATTTATAAATAATTTATCAATATCAATCTATTCATATCAATTTGTATTAACTCATAAATTCTATACATATGATGGTTCGTTAACTGTAACTCATCAATATCAATGCATTTCAATTAAGAAGTAATCTTGTGGATGTATAGTTTGAAAATAAACAAATGAATAAATAACGTTGATATGACAAATGAAAAAAAAAAGAAAAAAAGTGTAACTGTAACTACAAACATTTTCCAAATTTCAATTTAGAACGGAAAGTTGCATTTCTTAAACTTGCAAGTTTCTACCATAAATTTTTCTACCACCAACGAAATACAAAAATAAATGATGGCATAATTAAATAAAATATACTCTTTTTTTTATGAGAAAATTACTCACCGTACTTTCGAACAATTTTTGAAATCTCTCTTCCAATGTCAGACCTCGCTTTGGACGAATCAAAATATAAACTGTAGATATTCTTGAACATGACCTGAGCAATTTTTCTAACAATGCTTTCCCAAGAAAACCTGTTGCACCTGTGATAAATATCACCGAAGCAGCAAAGAAAGCCTCAATTGACGTGCCACCAAGATTTGCCTCTTCATTACCATAACTCTGTTCATTCTCCGTTTCATTATTAGATGTACCCATTGTGATACAATATTATATTGATGTAGGAAAAAAAAAATCTGTTAAACAAGAAGAAAAACATAATCAATTAATTTTGCTGGCGAATTACAATAAATATTGAAACGAAGTTAATTTGATGTTTCAGTTGATGTTTTCCGAGGCTATTTTATTTTTGGTTTGTTTCATCCTGAACTTTTGTTTTTTTCTTTTCAAGACAATTCTTTTCGCCTACTGTCGTATATAAATTCATTCACATTTACTATCATCATTATGGTATTTATATAGATGTATGCATGTGTGTTTATAGAACTTCTTTCATATGTAAATATATACGGAACTTTTTATTGTTATTCATTGATTATTATATTGATTTAGAGCGATGATTAATATGTGCGGCAACGATTTCACGCTGTAATTAATTCGCGTTGTAGTGATTCGCGCGGTTATTGAAAACTTACTTGTTTCAACAGTAACGTTGATATGAGATTATAAAACTCCGAGATTATAATGTATTCCTATTGACCTGTACGCCCTTTGGGTCAGGGAAATATTTATTCCCAATTTTATCGGATTGAAATTGAACTTGAAATGAGAAGTGTGTTTTTTTTTCAACCGTTTGGATTATATTTTAGTTTTATCTATGTTCAAGTTATTTGGGAGTCAGAATTTAATTGATATGTGTCCAAATCAAAGTTACGTATGAATTACATCCAAGTTTGTCAAAATGTAAATTGATTTATGGTGAATTGAAGCTTCACTTTAATTTCAATTGTATTACAATTGTCTTTTCACATATTGCAACGTTACGTCTATTGGAATCAATTAATTCACATAATGAATAATCATATACGATACGGATGTTGAGATGAAAACTGAGAATTATTGTTGTGTAAATTGTTTATTAATACAATTCAAAACATTTCGTTTGTATGAACCGCATTCTTCATTTGTCGAATGACAATTGATGAATAATAATCCATTTATGTGTCATACACATATTATCATTTACATTTATTTTGATAAGTAATGTGTCGAAATCAATAGATAATGAATATTACATTTGTTTCTCACTTTCGTTACTATTTCAGGATAACAATTCAAGTTTTCACATACATGAACGAAAATATATGAATTATTCTAACGATCAATATTTCATATACATAGTTAAACAGTTTTACATTGAGTAGTTTATAAATATTGATCGTCATTGAGAGATGACACATATTGTAATTCCTTATCATAGTCACCCACATTTTGCGATGTAACAGAAAAATAATGCTAATGTTGATTTAAAAAATTTTACTCAACATGTTGTATTTGGAAAAAAAAAAAAAACGGATAAAAATAATGAATGTTTAGTATTACGACTTAAAATTTAAATGAATGTGATAAATTATTCATCATCCAATGCTATGTGGCTCAATAGTTAAAATATATATATATTTATACGTAACTCTTTATAGGGATCGATAAATGTGTATGTCACAAACGTGAAGCACGCGAGCGGTGTTGAGAAGGTTGTAGTACTAAAGAAAATGTAATGGCAAAATGTATATATCGTGGTGGTCGTTAAACATACACAAATAATGCATTGATCGATTTGATATGGTTTCAATTGCACAGTGGACTTCTTCATATTCTACTAATGAGAGGTATATCGATTGTTATCACATGTCCCATAAACCTTAATCAACAAAATATGAATAATAAATAGTAATGAAATATAGATCAATTCAATTTCAATACAATTGAATTGTTTTTGTTAGGTGAAATAAAAATGTGAATATCAATTTTTTTGACACAATAGATTTTGTTAATTTTACTATTTTAAAATGAAATCACGAACGAGAAGAGAAATATAAAAAAAGATAAATTATATCCTCGTATTAGATAAAGGGTTCCAAGCCGTAACGTTATCGTGGTACTTTTTTTCTCTTTCTCACAACCACAAATCCACGAACGCCACCGATAAGAAATGTATGTGAAAAATATAAATGATAACAAAAAAAAAAAAAAGCCATGACTCAGTTGCATAGTAATAATAGTGAAAATTAATAATTGTAATTGTGAAAAATGAATTCAAAGGCAATTTTCTATGAGATGTAATTGTTTATATTTTTATTTAGTTATTGAAAATATTTATATTCTTATTCATTTATTTGAATGACATTCAATATTATGAAATGGTTCATTGAAAACATTCTGATGGTACGATATTAAAAATCAATTCTAATAAATTATTCAAGGGCACGTAATGCCTTTTACAGATGAATCATTCTCCATTAGAATATTCGAGGACAATGGTGACTTGACCCTGGTTTTGAAGATTTGGTAACCCAAACACTTATATCTCTGATTTGAATTTAGTTACTGCGTCAATTGATATTTAGGAAAAGAGTGTTGAAATAGTATACATATGCTTGTAACGATTTGAAATAAAAATATTACACGATGAAAATGTTGGTGAAAAAAAAAAAAAAAATTTATCAATCCGTAGCGAGCATTGAATCCGACAAAAAAAAAATTAAAACTGCATTTGCCACCGATGAAAAATAATTGGTTTAGAGAAATAATGAAAAATAAAATTTTTCTTTCTCACCACAAATAAAATAAATTGTATTATATTTTATTTTTTTAAGTTAATAATAATAAAAATAGATAAACAGTATTTTAAATATTTATTTCAATGATTTACCAGCTATTTTCCGTGGATATTTTTAGCGTCACTATTTTATTCATCATCGCAACACATGTTAATAGTAATAAGTATTCTCCAAATTCAGCACGTTACCACAATTCACGTGGCAGTAATTATTGGTATACAGATAAAAGTTGTGTGTATCAATACTCCATTATAACAGTCCACTAAATGGTTTGTCCACTATACCCAAAATTTAACTGATGACTAACATCAAGTTGAGAATAAGTACTGCTGCGCGCCAATAAAATCGAGTGCCGGGTGTGATGGCGCGCCGCACAACTTTGACATTCTTTTCGACGTCACCTCGCGCCAGTTTCGCTTCTATTCATTTTATTTAACAACATCAGATGGCACTGTTGTCATTGATAATGTTACAGACAAAATATTTGAATGTAATAATAATGATGTCGAAATTGTTTTTATTTAAAATTGAATTGAAAGAAAAAAAATCAAGGTGAGGGAAAAAAAAAATTAATGAGGCAAAAAATTGTTTCACAATAATATATACTCAGAAATTGATTGATTAAATTTTATTTTGTTTAATTCTTTCATTTGTGAAATGTAAAAGAATTAAAATTCAATTGGCATAATGGAGAGAGAGTTAAATTTTATATATTTTGTATTATACTCTCTCTGCATTGCTATATATTTATTGAGATACCAAGTGAGTTGTATAATTGCATTGAGGTAACTCACATCGCTCTCGTACACGAACCCGGAAGTCACTTTCTTCTTCGTCGACTACCACCAACTTTATATCACAGTTATTATTATTTTACATAATTGTCACGCGGTATATTCACATTATTTCTTCTCTTTCTTTCACTTACCTTAATTACTAGATATTAATTGTATCCATGTAAAGGAATATATTTTTAACTGGCCTGATTTTTTTTTACTTTTTGTTATGGACAACTTGGTAAATTTATAAACGAGTAAAGTTGAATTGTGCACGCACACGTTCTACCTTTCTGCCAACGACTGACAAGATTCGATGTGATCTTTCACTTCTATATAACGCCTTTCTTTCGCATATAGGTGCATAATATAGATATAATCAACAGTATAGTATTCACCTACACTATCTCAGGCAAGTTTTATTTTCAATTAACCCCATTTCAATATCTAACCCTCTCAATATGTTCAATGCAATTGAATCGTCCAATTATTTTTTTTTTATCTGTTATAATTAATCATGAAGGACCATTTTTATTTCGTTGCATTTAGACAATCAAACTTTGATTTGTATTTCGAAATTCATGGGTAATATATTTTTATATACGCAATCAAATTAATATTCTGTGTCGAAATTTTTTCTTATTGTGTGTATATAGTATTACTCATTCACATTTCAATAGCCAATATCGTAGAAGCAATAGTAGATTTGAAGGTAATTAGTTATGCAAATTAATGATAGAGATTAGTTGATCATGTTCAATTTAGATGATGAAATTTTTATTTATATTTCTGAATTTATGAACAATATATTTATATGTCACGGACGTAATTTTTATTTATCATTCGAATGTCGTTTTCATTCAATGTTTCGGTTATTTTCATTGCAATAGATAATATCAAAGATGCCATTAATCATTGGTTGAATAATATATTTTTATTGTGTATATAATTATATATAATATTATTTATCTTGATTTCAAAAGCAAATTTTAGAAATGCTGCAAATATTACAAATGAATATAATTTATCTCTCGATGAGGATATCCTGCAAAATCTCCTGGTGTGAAAATTCGATAACCCAGTTCCACATTGGAGAAATTGGTTTTATAGCTTTTTGCGTGAGTGCACGTATGTCATCCCAGGATTTTATTGTCAATGAATGTGAATACAAAAATCAAATATGTAGTATGCAATGAGGACAAATCAGTAAGGGTATAGAAAAGAGTTGGAATGTGATGGAAAATTTCGAATGCAAGAAATAGTACAGAGAAGGATACAAAAAAAAAAATAAATAAAAAATGATGAAAATTAATTTATAAAAATTATTACATTTTAGAAATTTCATTAACTTGTTTTTCTTCGTAGAAAAATAAAATTCATTGTAGTTTATCCATTGGATAGAATTAATTCTCATATTCTTTCTTTTAATATTTCAATCACTTTGTATCTTATACGGAAAAAAAAAAATAAAAATTTCAATATCTGAAAGCTAAATGTGCGGTTCAAAGAAAGTTTCGTGATAAATTATGAAATCACATCCAGATGTCACTAGTAGTGTCTCATAAATACAAAATCTACAATTACCGACATGATTTCACCGCGTGAAATAAATCCTTGATATCACTGTTTGGTCTGTATTTATTCCAAAGCAAATACGAATGCAATACATTTGCTTTTTATTTTTATTATTGAAAAGTAGATGTCACGGGTGATATTTCAACGAAGATAATTGATGAAATATTTTATAAGAAAGTCGAAAAATCCAAAAGTTTACTGTTATTTGTTCAAAGATCCACAATATAATTAGAGTAAGAGGGATCGTATACGGTTGTATGAAGAGGGCCCAATTATTCAATCCACACAAAAAAAAATATCATTTTGTTGATCATAATTGATTAAGAGTTGATGACTCTATTAATACATAGAATTGGTGCCACTTTGTTAATGTTCTTTCAATAATCATAGACACTACAAAGTTTACAAAATATAAATAGTGACCCCAATTTATTAGTAATTCTTCCTGAATCCACGAATTTTTATCAAATGATTTTTTCTCTAATGAAAATTGTCGCTAAAGCCCTTTCGATTTCTTATATTTCATATTCAAACAGTTTGAGGATACATTGGAGAATACATTAAATGGTTTTTATCATAAATCACCAGTGTGTTAGTCATAGAAATATGAATATGAAGATCCACGATCACATTTTTTTTCCCATACGCTAATGTATAGGAGCTTATTTTTTTATTCAATATTTATTAAAAAAAATCGTGGTTAATCTTCTTTCGAATTTTTTTCAGTATATAAAATATGTTACATTAATAAATAAAATTTCTCTACCTACAGTCTTGCGTTGAGTCCTCGGAATTCTTGATGAGCACTACTAAATAAAAAAAAAAATATACCCATTCGACATCAATCATTTAGTAATATAACTTAAACTGTTGCCAGAGAGTGCATCTGCTGTAAAAAAAAACTCTTATTAGTGTGCACAATACACGTAAAATACTTATCCTTCATTTGAGCTGATTTAATACCTTGCAAGACACCTCATAGAAGTTCACTTTATTCCCTGAAGATTTGTTACATGCACCCTAATGAAATTGTATTTCGTAATTTGAAAAGAAAAAATTTAATCTTAGAATGATAAATTTACTTTTTGACACCTCAAATGCAAGTCAGGTTCAGTTTTACCCTGTTGCAAGTTTCCCATACTGTCCTAACATTTATAATTCATTATTTTTTCAACTTCTTCTTTATTATTGATACACAATCGATTCACTAAGATATTCACATTGATAAAACTATATTTTTAACACTACTTTTCATATCATATATTTTTGAATGAAAAACTTTTTAAGATGTTTCTCTTCACCGGATATTTACTTATTCATTTCCTCCTTCATGATTGGATCCTCACAAGTTCTAGTCTAAACATGTTTTTAAATTTCTACCATTCGCTGTAGAAAAGATTTATCATATTTCTTTCTCCTATTTTCAATCCAGTGGTATGGATATTAATATTATTAATGTCAAATTAATGCCAATTGAAAAATTGAATAATAATAAGAAATATAGTAATTTCTTTTAATCCAAACTTGAAATAAACAATAATACAAGGCCATACAAATATTAACTTCAAATGGATAAATGAGAACTGCACAAATAAAAAATTCTTCACTATTCCAATACTTTTCGTATGCTCAACAATTTTATATCATTTTATTATTTTTATGATCTTATTCCATTTCTTCTATTCCCTCATTTGCATTTCACTAAACTGAATGATAAAAAATACAAGAGAAATAAAGAGAA
The DNA here is from genome assembly GCA_958496275.1 of Zele albiditarsus. Lineage (NCBI taxonomy): Eukaryota > Metazoa > Arthropoda > Insecta > Hymenoptera > Braconidae > Zele > Zele albiditarsus. The sequence continues at coordinate 15,186,412 of OY292408.1, forward strand.
CAATAAAAATCAATAAAACTGATACAATATAGAATCATCCCTGTAATAATAATAATAATAATATGCATACGTATGGATGTGATTAGTTGAATTTTTTCTTTTTCACAATCCATCTTGTATAACATATGCTCCAATTGATAAGAAAGCCATATGTCACAATTTTGAATGCAAATTAACACTTATCAATAAATATTATATTTATGTAAAAAATTTTCATCAAATTGTTTCATAGAAATTTGATAAAATATATAAATATAATTTTATAGTCACCAATGATAATACATCAATAACATATCTGAACATGAAAGGTAATACAATCAATGGATTGTTTACATAAACGATGACAAATTATCCATCTGTTATTTGTACAAGTAACTGACACACCATCAAGGAAAAAATATTTCTTTTATCCTGACTTGCAAAAACAATTATTTGTACGATCAATGACGTAAAAATTCTCAAAATGTGACGTCACACATATATGTACAATTATGTACACGCACGCACTTCACCTTTATGCCTTTTTTTTTTTTTAGTGTACATGTAAATATATTTAATAAAAATGCCATATCATTATGTGAAATAATTTAAATGGCGATAAATGTATAAAAAGGGATGATAATAATAATAGTGAATAACGTCACATTTAATATTTGCATGTACATTTTTTTTTTTTTCCGACTGGAAATAATGAAGTAAATTTTTTAATACTGAGGTAAAACTTGATATAGGGATGTGCAAACAATTTTACACCCTCTTTGAATAGAGAAAGGGAGAGAATGTGGATATATATATATATGTATATATATATACCTATGTAGAAGGGTTGAGTGAAAATCTATTCGAATAAAAGTCTTTGTCAGTGATGCTAAATAATGTTTGATATGTAGCGTAGATATTTGTTTGGTGAATAATTAATATTACAATAATTTTGATTGAATTTATTAATAATCTTGAACATGCCGATGACATTTTTTGTGTGTTAATGTTCATTGATATTACTTATCCCGGATATGGATCATATCTTAACCAACATTCTTCAAATATATTTCATTATTCGGTGAATTGATAAAAATCGCGGCGCCAACATACTCCGATGTCTTTTGTAAATTCCCAAATCAATTCTATGAGATATCGTCCCCCCACATATACTTTATAATACTGGTGAAAATATTTATTTTGCAACAGACACACGATCGATCATTTCATTATATATATATATATATATGTATAGAGCTTTCATAAACATAAATTTCTTTAACAATCATTTTTGTAAGTCCTTTTTTTTTTTTCATCTTTTTCAATCATATATTTTTTCCTGCTGTATCGTTTTTTTTTTTTTTCCTAATCCTCTCACTCTCCTCTTTCTATCTTCTTACATTATTTGTTGAAAATTTTTTTTTCTCTCTTTGACACAATAAATATTTGCATATTTTCGTAATTTATATATATTAAAAAAAGGGTGGTCATAAAGTGATACATCATCGAAGAAAAAATATTGATATAGAAAAAAAAAAATGATACATGAATTGTGTATTATATATCTTCATTCTGTACGAATTAATTTATTCATAATTTATTTTCGAAAGTAAATTTGTTCGTAGTAATTAGAAAATAAAGTGTTTCAATTTTCGTAAAAATAAAAAAAAAAAATGTTATCTTTGTTTTTGAAATGTTTATTACTTTGGAATTATCGCTCAATTCAATGATACTGTTGATTTTATTTCACAGATTGGCATTCAGACATTCTCAGAAAAAGAAAAAAAGGTTCAAAAAATAACTGATTCTTTGAGTTGAAAGTGAATTGATTTCACAGTCTCCCCCAACTGAACAACAAAAATTTAAGTAGCATTTCTCTTATTGAAATAAACAATTAAAGAATACAAAATCAACTACGACATTTTCTATGCCAAATTGCGAATAATTATGAAATATATATATATAAATATATTTCTACATGTGGGGCAAAATTTTCTAAGAATACGTCCAATACAAGTAATAATATTTCATATTGTACATGCAATACATTACGTGACATTAAAACGAACGTGAGATTTTCATCTGCGTACGAGAATATAACAGCGATGTCTATAGATCAATTCGATAAGGTATATTTGAATGAATAAAAATACCTTAAAAATTATTCTAAGAAATGTTAGAACACTATTAGACGCGTACAAATTTCCTCGAAGACAAATATCTATCTTTTAGGCAAATAGTTTGTCGCGACGAATGACCGTTAGAGAGAAATCGGAGGGATTTCCAATCGGCTGAATCACCACCGGGATTCTATTTAAATAGTATGTAGTGGGTGAAATAAGAAAAAAAAAAAAAATCCTTCCAAATGTCCTTCCTTCAGATCAATGTATTACCATTTGTGAACGAATAAAAAATTCCGCACATTTATTTCAAGACGTATAACACACGTATGAGATCTCATTGAAATTCATACGAATTTATCGTTGATAATTTTGAATGAAAAAATAAAAAAAATATGTTTTATTTTCCTTCTCAAGTGACAACTGAGCCAATCGCATCATTGAATGTATCATTTGTTCACCATCACCCACGGCAACGTCGATTTTTTATTCGTTAAGATTCAATTGACGTTGAAATTCGCACAGACGATTTGATATATAAATATATATATATATATATATATATATTTTCTTCTTTTTTTAATGAATAGAATTTCGTTATTTGACGCTTGTGCGTCAATGCATCTCAATAGCTGACAATTTTTATTCAATAATAGAAGGAGGGATTGTGAAAAGATTTGAGAAGGGAACACGCATGTACGTTCAGTTAAGAATGAAATAAAAATATAAATAAGAATTTATATGGAATTTCTTATTTTTTTATCGTAATATTGATTTGTGACGATAAAATGAAAAATGAATGTGCGTGTTGGAGGTGAGAGAATGGAGAAGAAAAGAGACATTTAAATTTATTGTAAATTGATTGAGATGGTACTTTTGTTTATATATTTTGCGTTGGGAAAATCGACCTTTTTTTTTTTTCGGTACTTTTTTCTCTTTTGTAATTTATCTAGAGTAAATGAGTGAGAGAATTTTTTTTTCGGGAGAGATGGAGGATATTGTTGTTGTGATAGTTTTCAGTAAAATGCAGAGAAGTTGAAATTTAAAGTGGACAATTTCGGCACATATGTTTTTTGATCTAGCTGAGGTGATAATTTTGGATCCGATAAATCGATTGGATTCGATTTGATTTCATTAGATTTGTTGATGAATCATTCATCGTCAGAACTAGGATTTTTCGGTTATATTGAGAATTGATATTTTTGTTTACCCCCTTCATCAACAAACGAAATTTTGTTTTTGCCCACCGAACAAAATCCATATTGTGATACTCTACCACCCCTTTTCTCCCACCCACAACAATCATTTATAGATACCATTCTATTTTTCAACGTCCTTGCTCTGTCTATACATGAAATGTGAATTTTAAATAAAATAAAAATGCCTGTGTCATCAATGGCATTCACCTATTTTAAAACCATAGCAACCGCATATGAATTTAGGCTAACGAACTATTGAATAATCGTTGAAAAATTTTGACAAATATCCGGGAATAAATTCTCCCCCTGATTGTAGAATTTCATCATCAATATACGTAAAAAATGCCCAAAGTGTGTTCCTATGCGTGGGCATATCTTGACTCTTTCATCAAATTTATATATCATTTCTATTTTTATTGTTTATTTAATTTTTTTGGTATTTTTTTTTTTTTTTTTCATCATATTTCATGTCTTAAAGCCACCGTCCTGATTCTCTTTGTGACTATGTAATGAAGGTCTCGGACGTCACCGACGTTGGACTTTGGCAAATACTTTCATTCATTATAATATATAATTCGATATTTACTTTATCATGATCGTCATCATCATCATCTTCTACATATATCTTTCAACTCATGTATGTAATAGCTGAGCATATATAGATATGTGCTGGGTGGAGTTCCAAATTCGGTGACATAACTTTGTGATTTTTGCTCACGCTTTATGATGCGGACATTCTATTAATATTACTGCGAGTTTTTATTTTTAAACTTAAATATATTCTATGTAAATGTATATGTGTATATGTATAAACGTGAAGTGATACATACATTTTAGTATGCATGCCGAGAGGATAAAAATAAAATAATTTCAGAGTTGCATGACCGTTTGTTTGATAGTAACTGACCTTATACATCTCAATATAAATTATTTCAATTGTGTAATTAAATATTGTTGAACATTTGTAAATATTTTTCTTTCTATCACGCAACTTATCTTTAACGACATTTATTTCATCTGTTTCGACAATATTAATTCATTTCATTTATAAATTAAATAATTAGTGACCAATTTCTATTGAATAGTTACATATTTATTTGGCATGAAAAAATAATTTTCATATCACATAATAATATTACATTATATAATGTTATAATTGAAAGGACATGTAAGAAGTGGAATAGAATCTTTTTTCTTTTATGAATAAAATTTGTTTCATTGACATTGAAAATATGGATTTATTTTATTGATAAAAAAGAATAGAAAAAAAAAACGAAATTATGAATCATCCATTTATTATATGTGTAAAAAAATTTCTGCAGGGTAAAATTTACTCAGTATTGAACAATTGTGTTGACATAAAAATGGGTTTCACCCAAAATAAGAAGATTACAATCAAAATAGCGATAGGTACTCGTTACAGGTAATAGATTTGTCACTTCAAAATAATAGATATCATGGTATTTGTGATTGATAATTTAAGTGGAAATTGAAACGACAAGTCCAATATGCCATTTGGATATCTACTTGTTGACGCGTGCCAATGTGAATCATCAACTCTATCAGATCAGTATTTCAATGGCCTAAATATATACACACTTGAAATTAGGGAACGAAAAAATAAAAAATTCACATTCCACAAAAATACAAAGTCTGTCACGTCTTGATTATTTCAAATGATAAAATAATTCAATCAGATTCAATTGAATTAATCACAAAATGATTGGGGGTGGGTGAAGAAAAAAAACCAACAGAATTCTATTGATTAAAATAAAATCATGACGAAAAACATTGTTTTAAAAAGTATCTTATTTTGATAATAATGGATGGAAGTATTGAAAAATTCCAAGAGTGCAAACACTTACGATATTTCAAAGAAATATCATGTAAATTGATGAACCCACTGGTTATTCTGAATTCTACAGTCAGATATTTAAATTCTTCTTGGTATTTGCCAAACATCTATTAATAAATTTCAAATCTATTATTATCAGTGAATCAAAATAAAAATTGGGTTATAATAGACACGAACTATCATGGTGATATTATTTTTACTGAGCTTTAACAATGTAAAGAATGAAAACAAATTTATATATCATCACAACGTGAGAAACACGGTTGGACGAAAATAAATATCTCAATCAATTATTTTCAAAGTCTTAACAACTGAAAAAGTTAGGAGGAAAATAAATTTCCAATCCATGAGATAAACATACAGGAATTCAATCTAAATTATGTTTCAACTATTTTCTCCTCACCACAAATTTCAAATAAATATTTAGACCAATTAATTTGTCAATTTATATAAATGTTCAGAAGTGAATTTGTACCAGGAATTAATCACTATTAATTCTACATTGATGTGCATGTGTGCTGCCCAGTGAATATTGGGATTGCATTGGAGAATGGCACGAGAATAAACAAAGAAGGATGTGTGTGCACCACTGCTCCCATTGCCTGCAATCTACAGTCACAATGAGAAGCGTTTAAATATACATATATATACATATTTGTGCGTCGGTCGTGCCTCTTATACGCCAACCAATGAGATCACGCGGTTATTACAAAATACACTCACGCATAGAATATTTAAAAATAAGTTATGACACTTTTATCGGTTTCACTGAATTAAAATACTCCTGCTAATATCACATGAAACTAAAAATACTTATTTTTTCAAAGAATCAAATAAAATAGTGTACCTTAGTTATCAAAATAAATATGTAGACTGTGTAATATATGAAAACTATATCGGGTAATAATTCTATTTAGATACAGAGTGGATGTTATCATATATTCCAAAACAATTCAAAATTTTAAACTTTGCTCTTAATTGTTTCTTCATCATTCTATGTATTCTGCTTTGTTATTATAGTATGTCCTAATCTTATCGATTAGTCTAACTAAAATTGATTATTAAGTCATATCTGTCATATACCAACGTGTGTCAATCACGTGAATGACAATGATGAACCATCCACTTATTAAATGATTTTGCACATATTCATTATTGATTTCTTTTCTTTTTTCATATATTATTGAACTAAAATCTAGTTGAAAGACAAAGATTTAAATCGGTCGATTAATTACTGAGATGAAATCAAACCGATGAACAGATAGACGAACAGTGAATTAATATCATTGATATGGATATGTATAGATAAATTATTAAATTTCATGGCCAATATTCATAGGCCAACTATTTTTGATAAATAATCTGATTGTTCAAATTGAAATTATCGCTCATCGGTTGGAGATACAGAAAAACTTTTTAGACGAAATAATTTCGTCTTTTCGAGACGAAAATTTTCGTGTTTGAATTTTCGAAATACCGTCATTAGATTTTGAAATAATCGAAATTATATGATTTTCGAAAAGATGACTCTATGAAATTCTGTTTCAAAGTAAATTCAAATGTACAAGTTCCGAAAATCCTAATTAAGATGTTTCAAGAACTGGGGAAAAAAGTTTTGATAGGACTTTGATATAGACAAATGTCTTATATACAAAGTATGTATAAATAATTAAAAATTTGAATATTAACTCTAACTTGTATATATTCACGAAACAGATATATAAGTGATGTAATGGTAATTGAATAAAGAGTAAGAAATTTTTGTTTCATTCACTCCACCCCTAAAAATATTGGCAGAAATACCCAGAAAATGATTCGCCCACATATTTTAATACTTTCTTTTTCGCTGCGAAATGATTGAATAAAAGTTGAGAATCTAGAAGGACACTTCACATATACACAATTTTGAGTTAATATATTTTATAGTCTCTGACAGGAAAAAAATATAAATAAATAAAATAAAAAATTACGTTACGACACTGGCGCCCAAAAACATTCCACTGTCTCGGTGTGCGAACGTGTAAGACGAAAAAATTCATGATAAAATATTTTTCATCGTTTTATTTTCTCGGTGACAGCGAAAAGTATTTTAACGATGATTTCAAATGTGTGTAGAGATTATCATCACGCGAATAAAGAAAAATATAGAATTAATATATCATTAGTGAAATATCAGTGACACTGTATTAATATTCGTCTATAAAATTCTTTCTTTCTCTCACACATTTTTACTTTCATTAACTAATAAATTTATTGTCGTAATTACAGTTCCATTCTCTGTGACAGTAAATATAAAATGATTTAAGGAAAAATCATTTAATTAAAATAATTGAGCAACAGGTGACTTTTTTTTTCACACTTTTAAAACAATATTTTTTATTATTTCATTTTGTTCATTATTTTGGATCATAAAATAACCCACCTAATTCTATCTTTGAAAAGAATAAAAAAATGGAAATTTTAGAGATTAACTTATGCAAATATGCCGTAGAAAATTATTTTAAAAATAGACGTGGCGTGTGGGAGAGATTTGCTCAATTTGTATATAGCATTAGCGATAATACACACGTACACACATATATATATATGTCATCAATAAGCATTCAAACGTTTAATCTTCTAAAATACAGATGCGACAATTTTATTTTCGAAAATACTCACGAATATTTCACTCAAATGAGATAGAATTGTAAACTATCAACCTGAGTGAGAAAAACAAACATTTAATGAAAGGCTTGGAGACTTAATCAAATGAATAAACAAATAAATAAATCAAAAACAATAATAATAATAATGAAAAATAAAGTTAGAATTTGAACAAAAATGACATTCAACTTGATTTCACTAGTTTATTATCAATAATCCTCTAGAATAAAATAGAATTATCCACCAAACATCAGTAATAAAAAAATAAACTATTAATAAACATATAACTGATTATGGTGAAATTATAATAATCAAGTGTACAAAGATAATGAAGAAACAAAATTATAAAAGTCAAGTAGCTTGTACACAATTACAGTAATTAACAATATATTGTTGATGAGGTAGATAAAAAGAAAGATTTGAAATAACATTGTATGTAATTAAATAACTATAAATATCTCATTATAAAATGTCATTTTAACCAAGCATATGAATTAACAAAGAGCGAATAATATTTTTTCCCTGCTTCTGTTGCTACTACTTACTGGTAGTGGTTTCTACAGCAGTGCAAAAAAACAACGAAGTGGGAGCAATACAGCATGAGCAGCGCGAAATATGCGTCGTTTCTCGTCGTCGCTTGTGGTATTATCGTAGGTCAAGAACGCATATACTTTCTTCACGCGACTCAGCGTGGATACACATTTACGCGCCACATATCTATACACATTTTCTTTATCACCATATTCCATCTTGTTTTATTGTTGATCAATTTCTCAATGGAATTAATACATTACAGAAACGGTATTAATGATAATGTTTATATTATAATTGTAACATAGATGAATTAATGAAAATAATACCTTTTGCATGTGTTATATAAGTGACAGGTTGTAACTCGAATAAGAATATTACTTGAGAATTGAAATGTTCTGTACACTGTATTTACTGAACGACTGACACTACCTATTCATTGAACTTTATATATTAAGACAATTCATGAGACAATAGTCCAACTATTGTACTGTTGCTAGGTATAACTACAAATGATTAAAAATAAATGCAAAGATTCATTTAGGAATATAACATAGCACTATGTCAGGTTCCTTATTGTTCCAGCCATTTCTATAGTGCAACTAAACTGCTAGGCATTCTATATTATTATATGCAGAAGAAAAATATATGAAGTGGAAAGAATTAAATTTAAATTTGAAATATTTGGAATGTATGCTATTAGCCAATGTTTATCATGATTAAATACTTTGAAAATATTTTATTGCGGTATTATAATAATTTGCGATGTTGCGAATATTTTTATTTGTTTTTCTTTTATTTTATCACTCTTAACCGAGGTCGGACACAGCCATATTATTCGCTGTTGTATTCTTATGCGCGTCGACGTAAACCAATGTGTAATGTATGAATATATGTGTATGAACGAAAAGAGAATGGAAAAACAATGGGTATCGAGCCCCACTCAACTATGAGTATAGTTAAATGAAACAAGGCGAGTTGAAAACGTAACAATAATAAATAGTGTGTAGAAATTTTATTTATAAAATGTGTAGTGGAATAAGGTTAAAATACATTATACATGTGTAAATGTATTATCATCTTGATAGGTTTTCTTTTATAGCTGTATTTTGTGATCATGATACCACTGAGTGTATGAGTAAGAGCTTTTATATATAGCATTAATAATTAATGATTGTAAAAAAAAAATCATGATGCTTCAACGATTTCTCCTTATTTTTTTGTTTTTTTTGTTTGTGAAATTAATACACGATGAAAGCGGGCACTTCTTTCTTTTTCAAACGGATACGTTCTATTTAACTGTGTAACATATATGAAATTTTGCTGATTCATTTTTACACGAAATTCAGAGTTACTTTCGAAAAATGATGAGCATATTTGTATTTATTGCGTAACAGAAAAACGAAAAGGGGTACATGATATTGCAAAAAAAATTTTTTTTGCAGCCCAATGTTACGAAATTGTATGGGTAAAATAATTATTTTGAATAATGATTGTAGTTGATTTTTATAATTTACTGCCAATAGTAAACTAGCATTATTGAATAATTCTTAGCTATACATTTATGAAACAATGAAAGTTTGTTCAATACGAGAAAACGTCTGTCATCCCCATTTACTCAATTGAAAACATAATAATCGTGCATGTCAAGTGACGTTTAATTTATTCCATCCTTTTTTTTTTTCTCATATGTCTAAACTCGATAATTCGCACGATCGAAAAGCTTCTTAGTTCTTTTTTTATCAACGTTATGATCAATTTCCAACAAGCAAGGAAAATATGAATGAGCGATGAGATCAAGAATTACTCAGTTAATATTGTTATCATATAGTACAATTTTTATTCAACAAAAACTCAGCTCCATTAAATTGCATAATTTCCTCATAATTCTCCTCATGATTTATCTCATTAAAAATATCTCGTATTTTCCTCATTATGATTAATTTCATCGCCAATATAAATATATATCTCAAATCAAAGTGATCAGAAAATTCTTTTTTAATGTCCCAATTTAAAATGAACTTCCGGAACAAAAACCGAGAAAAAAAAAGAGGAAATGAATTGCCATATCATTATCTACATAAAGTAATTTATTGCATAATCATAATTGTATTGAAACTATCAATGTAATGAATAATTAATTATAAGTTTAGAAAAAGGAAGTTAATTTAGATACATCGTAGATTTATCTCAAAACAATTGAACGAATCATAGTCGTGAAAGAAATTAAAAAATGTCATATTGGTCAGTTGTAACAGTAAGCGGGTACGATAATATATTCCACCCGCGCCTTTTAAGGGAGAATAAAATCTATCGGAAGGTTCCCCGGACAACATCGTTAACTCACATCGCGTTATATAGCGCAAGATAAAAAGTGAGGGAGGATCTAGTCGTGTGGAGGGAGGAGCCTTCAACACTCTTGGAGTATATATGCGAGAAGCAACCAGCAGCATGGTACAGTTCAACACACGAGACAAAACGGGGAAGAGACATACTCTTACACATTATAAAGGGAATAAAAAATATTTGTTATATTTTATTTTTACTTAAAAGAAAATTTTAACTATCAGGTGAACTCATCCGTTAATCAAGTGATTTTATATAAATGTTCATCAGTACAAATTATTTGCAAATTCAATTTGAGATAAAAGTGTAAAGTATATGTGGTGATAGAGTAATCGTGATTGATGCAAACATTTAATATATATAATTATTTAAATCAAGTGTGCAAATTATTTTGACAAATATTGAAGAGAAAAACAAAGACAATTTTCTCCATTTTTTTCGACGATTGATATGAAGAATTTTTCAAGAATGAATTACGTATTGAGGACTCTTGTGACTATTGTTATTATATTTGCCCTCGTACCTGATTCCATACATGCCAGACCTGCTCGCGGAATTATCAGGTAATTATCAATAAATTAATTAATTGATTTATAAAATTATTTTATAAATGATGATGTAAATCTTCGGGTTTTTTCTGTAATTCCCCCTCCGGATTATCTTTCTGATACTTCGGCTGATCGATCACCTATCAAATAAACCAAAAAAAAAAAAAAGTACACGTCGTGATACCAAAGATAACGGGCACCAAAGCAGATTGGGAAGAAAAAAAAAAATAGAGGAATTTAGGTCAGAATAATTTCGTTATTTATTGACCTAATACTGTATATAAATTATACAATCAATTTTCATATTTAATTGGCATGTAGAGAAGGAAAGAAAAAAAAACGAATTTTATTCATTCAAAAATTTAGATTGATAAATTATGGAATTTTTTTCACTTTCTCATTCTTTGACTATGAATTGTAATTTGAATACTGAAACTGGAGTGCTCACGATGCACTTTGAATGAAGACACGTGTGTCGTGGCTGACGCAATTTACTCATGTATTTTATGAGATTAATCATTGACCAAAAGTGATTGATGGAATAAATGATCCAAAATTGATTGAGCCTTTTTTTTTTTTCATTTATATTTATTATTAATATTTTCTCTTCTATCATTCTAGCCGCCAGAAGCGTGTCTCAGATCAACGACTCGCAGAGCTTGAAACTCGATTGGCACTGGAGAGAATTCACGGAAGATTAGTGACCGTACCAGTAGGATTTGGTCGCGTGGATCCAACAAGAATGTAAATATAAAGAAAAGCATATTAAAAAAATGTTTGTTTATCCAATTCCTCAGAAATAATTTAAAATACACAACACATGAAATAACAAATTTCTAATACAGATCAAAAAATAATGTCACACTGAATTTCATTAAATTTAAATTGATTATCCAAATTGAAAAAATATGCGAAGAAGAACGAATAAAATATATAATGCATAATAGATATTAATATGCATAATATAAAAGTCGATAATACTGCAAGATAAAATTTCTCAATATGTTCATCCACGTCTTGTCTATTGCAAGAAAAAAATAAATATTCTTAAATTCAATCCTTAGTATTCCACACACAATACATCTCTCATAATTGCTCTCGGAATTCTCGACATCTCGAGTTAGAATAGAAAAGAGGGAAAGAAAGAAAACGATATTGAATGAACGATCTGTCGTTTCTCGACAATTCTCATACCGATCTACAAGCTATGTAATATGCAACGCAACGTATAAACAATAATGAAGTTACTAATGCAATGTGGTGGTTCGCAAGTTGAAAAAGGAGAACGAAACGAAGAATAAATTTCCATTGTCACGAAGCTCTCCCTCGGCGCATATATATTTATACCAGAAAATTTCATTTACACGAATATAAAAGAGAAAGGTCACGTGGGAAAGTGAAAAACCGAAGATAAAATACTGAAGGATGAATTGATAGAACATTACCATGACTATGGACAGTATCAATGTATTTTATGAGACAAATTTGATTGTAAGGTGGAGCAATTTTCAATTTTCCTTTTGTTCTGTATATGTACATGTATCGTTTTATCAGGCGAATTGAATTATTTTCAAACACAATGAGATAAAGATAACATACTAATCAACATCGTGAAATGATATAATTCGTCCGACGAATTTAACGTAGTAAAATATTTAAAAAAAAATAAAAAAATTACACAAACTCATGCACTGGGTAGTCATGATTAACGCACGTGAAGAGTAAACGCAGAATTTATTGATTAGATTATCAAGTTATTACTACACGAAATAATATCTGTATCATGTGCGCGAATCAATCAATAAATTTCGTGGTTCTGACCCCATGACGAAGCTATTTGAATTTTATCGACACGTGCGAGGCCCTCGAAAAATAAATTATACACCAAAGAAATGTATTTGTGTGAGCAGACGGTGTAAATGGTCATCAAGGTGTCATTGACTTTTTGATGAGAAAGATTCATAGTACGTAGAGAGAAATGACTCATGTAAAGAGAACTTCGATCTGCTATCAGTGGCATGAGCCATAAATAACTTAAAAACAATAAGGATTACAAGAAAAATAATATTTTAGTGACAAAACCCACTGTTTTATGTCTACTCTGTATTGATTAATTTTTTTTTTGTTCTTCCAATTTGATTTTAGTGGACGCAGGCGAAGATCCAGTGTACAATACGATCTACAGAAATTACGACGCTTTCTGCAGGAGGTCGCACGTGACTCTGTACCAGCAAGCGAGGAAAATGATGAAATGCTCACTTACTCCTGGGTAAATTGATTTGCCATTATTTTCCGTATTTTTTATACATATTTTCTATCATATAACCATTGTATGTGCCAGTTATTCCAAAGATTTATGGTTATATATAGAGAATTGCAAATTATATCCTAATTTTATTTATAAACCACTAATCGAAAAAACATTACAATATTGAATTAATTTTTTACCCCAACTATTTGTTTCAGCAGAATGAGAATAATCGTGATGATGACGCCGAGGTACAATTGATTTGATTGTCTCAAACCTCTCATGCTGACGATGTTTAATTGAAAGAAGATGAAAAAAAAAAAAATCAAAAATTAAATTAATTAAATAATAATACAGCGGTAGAAGATGAGCGATGAGTTTCAAAGGGTCTCTTAAAGCCTAAACAGTATTATAATAGTTCACCCCCTCTGACAGTGTTTTAATTTTTATGCAAATGCAATTTTAATTATTGATGGTTAATTATCAATAATTTTTGTTATGCAATGCGCGGGGTAATTCATAGATGAATATTCAATAACTTACTATATTCCTAGCAAACGGATTTTTTCAATCCAACGTTAGTACTCTTTTCTTTAATTTATCTTTCTTCATTATTTACTTACCGATAAATCTAGAACCAATTCTATTATTTATTTATTTGTATGTTTCTATTCATACATTATGCATATATGATAAGATAGAAAAATGATTTCAGTTGTTCGTAACGATAATGAAATATTTATTTCTCAAATGTTAGGGATGATCATTACAATTATCTATTGGTATTTTTCGGGTCAATTTCTGATTTTAAGCAGGAAAAAACTGTGGTCATGATTCACATAAACTATTTTACTGTCAACTGTTGACTTCAATATTATTATTGGAGATCCAAATTTATGAGTTTCCATGGTACATAAGTGTGGTATCTGTTATCACGGTCACAGATGAAGCGTTAGACCTTTTTTTCTTTTATTTCTTTAGTTAGATAATTATTTAATCAATTGACTTAACTACTGGCACTATTTATATAGTGAGGTCCAAAGTGATAATATAAAGCTAATTAATTTTTTCATCATTCCGACGGTAAAATTATTTTTCTTTTTAAATTAACTATAAGTATTTAGGGAATATTTGAATAGCTACTGTTTCATATGTCCATTCATTTTCACTATATTATCTTAGTACGTTTTATTAATCGAAAACACAATTTTCCTCTTTTTTCTTTATACTTTTATTTATAGGACTGATAGTCGTTAGCGACTTTTTTTGTGATATGCAGCTTATCCACAATATCATTTGTCTTTTTTTTCCATGCGACGGATGTTCTAATTTATTTAATTTATTCCACCCTTCATGATGAGTTTCACTATAATAATTATCCACCATTATCATCATTTTTTTTTATTTTGTATCGACAAAGATGTGTAAATGAATGTTGATGTAATAAAAATATGTTGCTCTGAATATATAAAGTGTCTGTATGATATGAACCCTGAAACTTTATCTTGTAAAAAAATGAGACATAAAAGACAGAAGCATAAAATATATATTACTTTCATACGAAGTAACGCGTCAGAATATTCTCAAAGTTTTTCGCGCAAATTCCACAGCTGTCCCAAACATATTGACGATTATTATTCACTAAAAGTTGCTTCACATTATTAGATTCCGATGTTAATTGCCATTCGGAATGACTGTGCGAGTTATCACAGAATCATGAGGAAATCGAATACACTTCGATAACCAATATGAAAACTGACGAATTATAAGAATTATATGCATAGATTTATTTGGCTCTGTGCATATAGCAATTCTTTCAATAGCATCGAGAGAACACACATACACACAAACAATATAACGGAATCTCATTGCGTTAGTCAAACCAATTTATTTGAATAATAGATAATCGTGCTATATAAACCATATTTCGAATTGTCATCCAAATTAATCAGTGAGGAGAGTATTGAAAGTTATGAATGAGGAATATGTAATTGAATTAGACACAAATATGCAATATTCCATTTTTCGTTTTAATGTATTCTATAATAGTACAGTATAATATTCATTAAATTAATAATTTTAAATATTATTTTGTGGTATGCATCGTGTTACCGGATAACGTTACAAGACGAGACTAGCTGATGGTGATCCTTCGCAGCGCTACCTCAATTACTTTTTTTTCATCATTTCAATATGTATTTTATTTATTTATCTTTTTTGTTTACATTTTCTGTATGTATTTTTAGTTCCTTGCCCTATGTAATAATTCATCATACACTTCGGTATACGCCAATAATTGAACATCACGTTTTCTTTCTTTTTTTTTGTTTCAAATTCTCCTGGCTTTCCTCAATTCGAAAATACAACGTTAATTTACTCCTCAGCAGCAATAAAACGACAGATCAATGAAACATTTTGTTCCTTCACCTTTTTTTTTGCTCTTTTCATTCACGGGAAACCCACTCCGACCGGTATATTAATGAATAAAACAAAGACAATTTTTCGATTACAAATAATGAGCTTCTGGAACATCTCAAAGGCACAGGCAACAAGGTGACAGAAAAAGTTTTACAGATACATACAAATATTGACTATTTATAGCACGATCAGTACGAACAACATTATCAACCCTTCGAATATATTTGCATTCTATACTTTTTGTAATTTCTTATCTTGTTATTATTTTTTCTATTAATAATTATTTACGATATCATTTACGCTCGAAAGATTGATAATGTTTTAGCAAAAAACCGCGAATAAAATAACGAATTAAAACAATAAAATTACCATTTGCTATAAAAAAAAACATGCTCTTTTCATATAAATAAAATATCATTCACGCAATTCATTCATCCACTCTGATCTCAATCTTACTCTTTTTCCGCCTTTCATTCACTGTCTCTCTTAGTATAAATTAAAAGCAAGAAACGAATTATCGAATTATTCGTTCATGGAACGTGCGATGTAAATTGATTCGATTGTTCATCATCGTCGTCGTTCGTAATGGCAGTTTTGATTCCCTTCCAAAATATTAAATATAAATTAGAGGCATCACTGGAATGTGATGTAATTGAATAAGGACAACACTATATTAGCAATTACTCATCAACAATTGTTGCTCGTAAGAAAGAATGAGATGGAAGAAAAAAAAAAATTTTTGATCGTTCAACTATATACATATATATATATATATATGTATGTATGTTCTCCTGCCATTAATTTAATCTATCAACTAATAACAACGACGACGACGAGAATATACATTTTCTCGCAATCACATCAATCTACAAAATAGTAAAGCTGCACCGGCGACAAAATACAAATTTGCAAACGCAATTACCCGTGCAAAACGAAAATTTTCATTTATCAATCCGAGTTCCCGCGTTCAATTACAACGTCATGTCTTTTTTTTTGCGTGTCGATTTCGCTCATTAGCACAAATAATTTGTGTCGACATGTGTATATTTGTGAGTGTTTGTATGCTGGAGGACCTGAATAAAAAAAAAGTAGGTGATAAATCGGAAGCGTTTGAATATATATATAACGCGAATGCGTTCATAAGTCAGAACTTTTAATCTTATTTTGCTTTGCTTTTTTTTTTTGGTTTTTGTTTTTTTTTCTCTTCACAAAAGGAAAGTTTGGCGGCTTTTTTTTAATAATGTTCTCAATCAACAAAGGAGAAGAAGAAGCACACATATGCGAAGATATATCGAGCGTACAGGAAAAACGAAGAATATTTGTATCAAAAAAAGAAATTAAACAGGTGTATGCAACAAACTCTGTATACACCAAGACTTGAGAGCATAAAACAAGTATCGAGATAATTCTCGATTATCACTCGCAAGTCATTTGAGAACACTGAACTTATGAATATTTCGAATTAATAGCTATATAATACATAACACTGCACCGTTAACCGTTTAGCAGCAATAACTTTTGTATTTACATTAATTCTTTTTTTTTTCGCTACATCTAGTTTTCATTTTTTTTTTGTTTCTTTAATTATTTCTCCTTCAATCTTCATTTAATTTTTCTCTATTAATCATGCTCACCCCATTCTAACGTTCACGTTCACCGTTCTTTCGTTCATATTTTCTATTTTGTTTAGTTCGGACAATATCAGTATTTTTTTTTTTTCATTTTTTTTTATTTGGAATAAGTAACTAAGTTGCCAATGCCTTCAAAATTCGATAATATGTTGAACACTGTGACAATACAAGTGTGCAAGATACGTAAAGACATTATATTAAATAAGACTGCGATGTCTATCATTTTGTTTTTCTTTTTATATATATTATCAAAAAATCCTTTTTTTTTTATTTTCTTTTGTTCGTTTTTTTTTTGCTTCCTATTAATTATTCTCAGTATGCTCTGCAATCCATATATTTGCTCATGTCTCACAACATTATTTTTAACGTTTTCTCCATGGCCTAACGGTTTCACAGAGCGTTGGCAGTTCTCGAAACTTCGTGCAAGTCACTGGATATTACATCCAGAAAGTGATTCCCAAGTCAATGACAATTTGAGACAAATTAAAAGAAAATCAATCATAAAACAACACAAGGCCTGAACAAAAATATAAGTTTTTTCTACATTTAAAATTGTTTCACTGTTCAAATCTTATCGTTTTGTTCTCTTCTCCCGCCCTGCCGAACGCTTCGATCTAACTATGTTACAAAGAGTCACTGAATAATTTCAAAAACGAAGAACATAATAGTAATAATAATAATAATAATAATAATGAATGAAAGAATGTCAGATACCGAAAGTGCGAAGGCACATCGGAAAGCAAAAAATAATAATAATTACATTATGTTTCAAATGTGTTTTAAGTCTTTTTCACATTCTAATGTACAAGCGCGGCGTAGTTTTTTTTCCGATTAATGAATACCTTATAATTTTTATCACAAAATTGACACGGGCGATAATTAATCGATGTCAGGCGGATTATTATTATTATTATTATTCTGTTTTTTCCATTTTAAAAACGTGATTCATGTCCGCGTTCTAATATGACTCGTGAATTAATTAGATCACACACTTGGAGTTAACCAGTTTGCAAAAAGAAAATTTTTCCCCGTAGTCGTGGACTGTATAATATATGGCACACAACCATCACCATCACCACCCTCCACCCAGTCGACAACTTAAATTTTCATACAATTCCATTAGAGAGATAAAACACTCTCTGCGTCAAATCGCACATTTATTTTTAAATCCCTATCAATTTGATAATTATAAATTTCTCTTACTTCTCGTTTTTCCTTTTATTTATTTTTTATTTTTTTTACCACAAATGCACCATCGCCAATCGGTAACCGACACTCGTTTTTGTTTTGTTTGTATTCTCTTTGTTTTTACCGCATTCAATTGCTTGATTCATTATTCTTTTTCTATTCTCGTCAGCGATCACCAAATTTATGAGCGAATATAAACATTGAAAAGGCCAACGTACGGGAGCGGAAAAAGCGCATTGTCATCCGGAATGATGTTACTGAGCTTTGGAGGTCGTAGGACAATTCGCACTTTACGATAGAGCTCCACAACAGTTGGCTGTTTCTCCATCGCATTACTAGCATTTCCGTCGTGTAAAATGTACTTGGCTCTGAGCCGTCAAACAATCATGCGGCACATACGAAGCACAATGGACAGGAGCATAAACCACGCGGATCTGGCAATTGAGCTACGTGACAAAAGAAGACGCAATACAACTATTACTGCGCTAAACTGCATTATTTTTTGAATCCAATATAATCTGTTGGCAAACAAACATGAAGATATCAATATTTGAACAGTTTGTAAAAACAAAATTGATTTTTCTGCAGGTAAATTTCTCAGAGTTTTTTATTACCTGACAATGTGTGAACGCGCGGCTGGCAGTGTCTCTGGACTCTCTTTAAGGATAAATTGTCGTATACCGAGAATATAATTCTCCAAGTACGATGGCCAATCAATCTGCTTAACGTCAAACATAAATGTTTGCCGATCTTCAGCGTTCAATTGTTCGCCAAGTTTTCTAACATTATCATCACTAAAGTTCCACTGTTGAGTGGTAAAATATTCTAAGCATGTTGCAGCTTTAGTTAATTTTGCCTGTACACGTACCATAACTGGTTTTGTGCCTTTTAAACGCGCAACAAAATCCAAAATGTGCGCGGGCAAAATGTGCTGAAATGGTATGTATAACTTGTTTAGAAATGAATATTTTTGGCAACTACCGCCTGGATACCACACTGCATCATTTGCCGGATGTAGTCGACTGTATTTGAACGACAAGTCAATAAATTGCTTCCATGTTATGGGATTTTGTTGACCGGTACAACAGTTGTATACTGTTATAGTATCAGTACGATGCGTTGCTGTTTTCCATGCGGCACAAATCATCAGATTTATCACTACATCAACAGGAACCAAGTCAGCAACCTTATTTTGGTGACACAGCATCGTTCTGAAATATTATTTTCCAATTATACAATTAATTAATTCAACATTCATGATATGAATTTTATAACAGTAACGTTAGAAAAAGATATGATTTCGTCGAAATTTACCTGAAGAAACCTTTGCCTGCAGCGGCAATTATTCCAGTTGGACCATTCAAATTGTCCACCCAACCGGCCACTGGTTCTCTCAACGACGACAAAACGATGGATGGTCTCACAATGGCAACTGGTAATGAGCCACTCTCACCTTGTAACATTGCTTCCGCCAATGCCTTGGTAAATGTATAAGTATTCGGTCGGCCTTCAATTAATTTTGGCGTCAATTCATCAACAAGTTTGTCATTTATCAATCTGGTGCATGCAATCACTTGATCGGGATCCTGTGGTGGTGGATAAATCTTTTCGGCAACGTCTTGACGATCACAATTGCAGTATGCTGTTGATACATGAATGAGTGCCTGAAAATATTTAGAATAAAAAAAAAAGAATGATTGAATGCAAATTAATGTATATTTTGTTTCTGTATTTTTTTTCTCGTCATGAATCTTCGCAATTCTTGGCAAATACTGACAAAGGCGAAGAGAAAATATTCGCCACTTTGCATAATAACTAATTAATTTGCAGGATGTGAATTAGCAGTCTGGTATATTAGCACTTCTAACAGCGGCACTAACACATTTCATGAAAGAGAAAAAGGAAAAAAACAAAAAATCTTTTTCTTTCACAAATATCTAGGCATACAACTTTTGTGGACTTATTCAAATTTTTTCTAAAATAATGTATACGACATGTATGAGGCAAAGTCCAATTTTGCATTTGAATTCTACGAACAACGACCAACACATACTATATACAGCCAATGTTTGTTATTCAATTTTCCGAGAACTGGAATAAATTTTCATCTTACTAAATGCTGACGTATTTATTTTAATGTTTATATAAATAACGATTAACTAATAATATGTATGTATACTCTCCATATTCATTTTATATCCAATTAACTGTTGGCTAATTTCTCGTTGAGTTATTAATTATTTCAATTAACATTTACCTCCAAATTAAACATACGATGGCAGAGTTGTACAAGTCTCTCACTACCAAGCATATTGATCGTAACAGAAAGTTTGAGGGCCTCATCAAACTTGACCGTCGCTGCAGAGTGAAATACAACTGACACATGTCTTGTGAGTGTCTCTTGATCTGCGGCTGATATTCCAAGATCTGATTCTGTTACATCACCAGCAATTGGTACAATTTTTGTCAACTCATGAGGGCTGTCACGCCGTAATTTATCGAACAACTAAAAAACGAATTCCAATACAAAAATTAAAATCATTGTCAAACCATGATAATTATATATGAAAAAAGAAGAATGAATGAATATTAATATTAATATCTTACCGGGGCATTCAAGAGTTCCTGTAACCTCTCTTGAACATTTTGTCCCCTTTTCGGTCTCATGAGTAAATAAATATTTTTAATACCCGGACATGATCGAAGCAATTTTTCGACCAATACTTTCCCCATAAAACCGGTACCGCCTGTTATAAAAATTGATCTTCCCCTGTAGAAGTCTTTGACAGACGTGTACTCGCCACCGGCCATTGTTGCCATTTCTTTTCAATTTTATAGAGCTATTCACGCACGTTGAAGGTGGTTATAGAAGAGTCGATGTAACCGTTCAGCTGGCCGTGATAAAAAAAAAACGAAAAAAGATAGACATAGACAGAGAGCAAGATTGAAAAAGTCACTGCGAGCTGTAGAGATGGAAATAGAGATAGAGGAAGGTAGTGTGTTAGATAAAGGAAGAAAAATAATTGAACAGATGTCGCCGACGACGTAGTTTCTGCTCAAACTCTGCAGAATTAGAAGACACGTCAATAGAGGGCTGAATTATTTCAAATACGAAGACTTGTTTTATGCGTAATGATTGATTGATGCTTCAGTGATTTATTATTATTGCCATTTCTCAATTCTCCAAGGGAATACATGGATCCAGTCACACTCATTTCGGGTGCCTTTCACTCGTCTGGAACACAAATAAAAACATAGAATTAGATAAGAAAATATGTAGAAATGAAAACCATTTGAATTAATATTATATATATACACACATATCGTATTATTAATCACCGAGCCTTATATCTAATGATCGTACTTATATACAATTTCGAGTAGTGAATGCGAAAGAGATAAGAAGTTTTCGCCCGATGATAACGACATGATAAAATCTGTGATTCGGATAAGTCGTACTATCTAACACGTCATCACCACTGAACACACATGCATACACAGACGAGAATTTTCATCCTATATAGATTGATTAAAATTTTCATCATCGAAATTTTATTCAGTGTATAAATTAATCTTTTCATACAAGAATTTTACATCAAGTTATCATATCACACATTTATGTAAAATAATTTTATTCTTAATTAATTATGAACAATGAAGTTCTGTTGAAAGGCGTACGGGTATATGTGGGTCAGGTTATAGAGTTTATATACTGGCCCACATAAAAGCACCGCATCGTCTTTGATTTTGATATATATTGTCAAAGTTTTGCAGTAATGCAATAGAGTGAAAGACGAAGAGAGGAAGGCATTATGGCTTTGTTAAATATTCGATTATCGTATATACAATGAAAATCGAGAACATCGGAGATTTGAAGATGAAATTGTCGAAGTTTGAAGAATTTTAGATATAATGTGAAATAGAAAAACAATTTAATTTGTAATGTTGTTCACTGTGTAAAAATAATATAGCGAAAAGTCAACGGGATTCTTAATGGAACGTATGTAATATATTTCTCATGAGGTATTGATGGCCATTGACTCATTTACAAACTGGTCACACATGCCCCACTTACAATTGTCACCATCGCATATATATATATATATATATATAAATATATACATGTATATATACGTTTATGTTTAATTAATTCACAGCACGAGAGAAATTCAATGCAGATATAACGTAAATTGTACATCAATTGAATTGAATTTTCCATTTCTACTTCACTTCTCTATTGTGTTTTTCACTTACTGTCAGTCTCAGTCAATCACAAATTATTACACATATACAAAGCTGAAGAATTTATTCTTATGAATGTTTTTTTTTGTTTTCAGAATATATATTATGAAATGTTTCGTAGTAATCAAATAATTTCTCGATAAATTGAAAACAAAGTAATAAATAAATTTCATGCTTTCTCAATGACAAATTTTTTTTGATGATCTACACCAACCTGCACACATATATCACGTGTACTCGTGATTATTAGAAAATAATGAGATTAAATTTCATTCCTAGGAATGAATGAATTGTCTGAATTCTAACAATTATCACTTACTCCAATATCACTTCTATACCTTTTAATTCTTCAATTAATTCACTTGTGGATAACAAATTTCCTACACCATCATTTCTGTTACTACATCTTCATATAGTATTATGAATAGTTATGAAAAAATTGTCAACTCAAGATCTAATTAATGAACAACGATTAAAACTGTCATCGAAATCTCACGTAGCATTTTATTCTGCCACTAAACAATAGTAGTCACGTGACGTTTAATTACATATTGCATTGGTGCAATTTTGAAACGAAGATGATACAAAATAGAGTATGATGAATGCATGCAATCGCACTGTCAGTGACATTAGTAAAAAGAGATAGAAAAATAGTTCTGCATCACGAACAATATGGACAATATTCCTGACAACCTTAACCTGGTTACCTTCGCCTCTCTCTCTCTCTCTCTCTCTCTCTCTCTCTCTCTCTCTCTCTCTCTCTCTCTCTCTCTCTTTCTCTCTCTGTTCCGGCGTCAACGAGGGCGGGATACAAGAAGAGAGGAATTATATATAAGCGCGAGTGAGAATACATCTTTCGGTGTAGCGCGCGTTTAGTTTGCCGACGCACGCGCGCAAATAGTAATAGTTCCACTACTCTCTCTTTTTTTCTTTCTTCTATATTTTTAATGTCGCTCGCTCTCACTCTATCTAGCCTTATTTTTCCTACCACTCCTACTTCAATGTGAGACTATGTCTCGTATGAATGTGTGTATATACCCAGTAGTGACAGTCAAAAGAAAGACGAAAGCACGTTGGTAACATTGGAGTACATGTAGCTGAAGAGAGAAACGGATTCTTGTATAGAATTCCAGGTCAGCGTCCTGGCCTCACTTTGCGGTCACCAAGTCCACTCCAATCGAGTTTTATCTGACCATGATGATGCCAGCGGAAGAAGAAAAAAAGAACAAGTAGAAGAACGAAGTGCAGAAATGGAGGAAGAAGTAAAGTAGAAATGAAAGAGATGAGGAGGACGTATGGTAAAAAGGCCATTTGAAAAAACAAACGAAAAAGAAGTGAAAGAACAAATAAAAAAGAATATAACAAGAAGAAGAAACAAAAGCTGAAGTAAAGGAAAAAATAATGAAAGAGGAAGATGAGGTAAAAAATGAGAAAAAGGAGAAAAATGAAATCGTGGAAGGTGGAGAAAGAGTATGGATAAGGTATATATTGAAGAAGACGCCTGAACCCGTTACACGAATACCCGTTATTCTATATTGCTTCGTTTTGCTCTATCCACTGACTCACTGCCCGGGTTCGTCAAGGTTTTTTAATTTTTATTTCAGTTTTTGTGTTTTCGAAGGCTATCAAAAAATACCGCTTGGTAAAATCTGGAATTTAATATCCCCATGTTCGTAAGATGAAATGAATACGAGAGTGTATGTGGGCATAGGTGTGTATTTGGTCAGCCTGGGTTACCATGCTCACTTTGTAATATGGTAATTAATGGAATTTGTAACATGAACGTTCAAAAACTTGTTGAAAAAAGCGAATCGTGGTTAAACCGGAAGATAGACCCGGAAAAGATTCAATATTTGTTGGTCCACTTTATCATAATTAAAAATTTGGTAATTCATAAGTTTTTGGGTTGATTAGAAAATATGATTTCCAATCCTTTTAAGTATGGTATTTAGCAGAATATCATGTTATTCCGTCACTCCACCATTTTTTTTTCATTCATAATATAAAACTTCGTATTAATTGTACAAATATTCTCAGGTCCCTTGAACATCACGGAATTAATTATTTCTCCAAGCAATGTTTATGATAAGAATTTGAATTACAGAAGGAACGATATTTCGATACGGTAAATATAATTGTTTCTAATCTGCGAACGGTATTAATCTAAGAATGCGTCCATAGCAGTTTTTGTTTGTGTTAATGAAACCGAAACCAAAGTGAGAATCAACAGAAAACAAATGACTGATTAATATTTCAAAAAGATCAGACAGAATATTAAAATTTTGTCCCCATTTACATTAACAACCGAGTCTAATAATTCTACATATAAAATTCTGAGTAATTTGATGGATAGGAAAAAATGTATGATTGAACGATAAAGTTCGAAAAAAAAAAAGACTGAAAATTTTATTTCATCAATCAATGTGACATTGGAACCAATATCATCACAACTTCTTACCAAATCTCCACAAAATTCCAAATGACAAAAAATATAAAGATTGTCACTAATTAACACATTGAAATTCCATTATGATTCTAATACTTTATTTATCATGACAAAACGTTAAAAGACCAAATTATAACTGAATAATTTTAAATTATAATTAAACATGATTAACTATGTAAGAGGCATCACTCGAAATGTGTATAATAATAACTTGTTCTAATTTCTAGTACTCATCCCAATTTCTCAATATTACATATATCAAAGAATATTTGGAACTCACCAGAACAATGTTTGCTAAAATGAATTTAGAAGATGGCAAAAATAATCATAAGAAGAAATATTTATCTTTACAGACTGACTGGCGCGCACGATGCGCAAAAACACGAATCATGATATCGACAAATAATATAAGTTTCTACTTGGTATACGTGAAATGGAGTGGAGACGTTTGCAATATTAGTATCGATCCCTACACGAGTAACACATAGCTAATTTGGCAACCGTATATATTACACACCAAGTTAAGCCGTGACACAGGCCCACATTTCTTGCCACAATATTACTGGCCAACAGTCATTACAGATTGTGTTCGTCTCTCTTTTGCTCTCTCTTGCTATATCTCGTTTCACTACTGATTTAACGCCATTTCTATTTCATTCCCGAAGCAATTGCTTTTTAAGTGCCAAGACCATTAGGCGGCTCATACTATTTAGAAAAAATAAATAAAAAAAACGTAACAAAAGAAAAAAATAACAAATGGTTGTCGGTGATTAGTAGACAAGGAAAAGAAAATTACGTAATTTCAACACAGAAATTAAAAGTCAACTATATAAATTGGTGAATAAAAAATGAAATTAAAATGGAAATAATAAAAAAACTAGTAGAATATAATCAATACGACAAAAGTAAAATTTTCGTTTTGAGTCATTGGGGGGAAAAAAAAAAATAAATAAATGAATAAATAGACTTCCTTATTAACTGCTATGAATAGGTGAAATATCGTAGCATCATAGATTATCCATATTGATAAAGAAATGTTGTCGCAGGGTCGGTCAAGAAAAAACAGAAAACGATATCCATGTGCACGATAAGTGGTTACAATTATAATTATAATTATAATAACCATTATTTTTATCAAAGGACTGCATTGACGTGTTGATGTGATACTGCATAATGACGTAAAGTACATAAAGAGCTCACGAGAAGCTAGGTAAAATGGGGTATGCAAGGTAATGCAACATAGGAAAAAAATATAATATTAATTGCAGTAAGTAAACAAATAAATATGAAGGAAAAAATAGAAAGAAACAGAGTTTGTCGAGCGTAACAATATTCGTCGAGGCGCAACGCGGTCGTTCACACAGGAGTTACTTGCAATAGAGTTTCGTTTCTCAGAATCATCAAGGAAGAGAGAAAAGATTTAAAACCGAACACAACATATACACGAACATACATTTGAACAATTGTTGCAATAGCCATGTACATATATGAATTTTTGTATTTGGATATGTTTTTCTTTTTTTTTTTTCAATGTTTGAATATGTGTGCGGATTTAGGTCGTTTGACATTGCTACAGAGAAATTGGAACAACGAACTACAGAGTCTCGAGGACGTCTTGAGTTTGTTCTGTTGAATGTTACGTCGCCGGTATCAAATGGATGGTGAAGAACGTGGTGGTTGACGAGTGGGAACCTTTATTTCATTCCATTTTCCACTTCTTATTTATTTCGTTTTAGTTTATTTTTTAAAGCATACTTGGCAACAGAGAATAACTATTTATGTTCTATATGTCTTTCATTTCGCTGTTAGAATATAACGCTGGTATATCCGGCGGCACAATAAACGTCATGGTCAAAAGTTGACGCCGTGCGCGTCCAGACGGAAACGAGATGAATGAAAATAATTGCGTCCTGACATTTCTTGATCGCCTTTAGCAGCTCAAAAATTGGTGGGCGTATGTATTAAAATTCAGAATGAACGAGAAAAAAAAAAGGGGGAAAGAGAGATTTCACATTCAGTTCGGCATGTTTCTTTCTGCACAATAAAATTGAAATATTTTTTACATAAAGAAAAATTTACTTTGAGTAGCTTTTTGAAATTATTTTTTCCTCTCTGCAGACAATAAACCAATTTTCCAGCACAACCCATTTGACACCGGTCAAGACCGGTTTTATCTTACAATGAACGGTCCAATGAACCATGGTTTACACATACACGTATCAGAATACACTCATATGTGAATGGCTGATATACACATTGTTAATAACCTGCAGCGATGACCAATCTAAGTATGCCATACAGTATATTTCAGTTTCTATAACCAAGAATTCAAGACTGAGGAAAGGAAAAAGAAAAAGTATAAAAAAAGGATATGTATACAGAGAAACGTAATTTTGTGAATTCATTTGAGAAGTTAGAAACTTCCTTACGACAGTAAAAAAAAAAAAAAAGTTATGATGTAATGAAATTTTGATTGTATATATATATATTTATTCAGAATCGGAAATTGTGAAAACAAAAATATATGTATATTATATGTAAAGGTAATGGAGAATATTTTTTTTTGCTGTAACTAAGAGGGCGTGTGACGTAAGTATTTGTTTTGTAATGAAGTCAGGAATTTTGTTTTCGCCACTGACAACCGACCTACTTCTTCGTATATATTTCTCACATCAGTCTGCGCTTAACCCAGAATATTAACAGGTGAGATAGGCAATTTAACTCATAATTCATTGATCAGTCTAGCAAAAATATTCCCAGAGATATATTATATTATAATCAATAAACAAAATTGAAGTATATATAATAATAAATGTATGTTTTGCAATCTTAATTTTTGTGACATAAATATCGTGACCAATAAACGGGATTTCATCAGGTGTATTCCATCTTTAGAATGTGCGAGAAACGTGAAAGTGACCGATTTCTATACGTCATATGTTGTATGTCGACGACCTTGAACTGATTCAATGACAATTTCAAAGATAACGTGATTTGAATCTCAAATATGAATTTGAAATGCGACATCATAATGTGGCGAAAGAAACTGATTAATTTTGTAAATACATTTGAATAAATCAATTTCAATTAATTTCAATGAAAACAAATTTATAATCGAACTAAAATTACCATGTAATTGATGTCAAGTAATTCATAATATGATAACACAGTTCGCAAATAATTTCATATTCTGAATTGATTTCAATTTCTAGTACACGCGCAGTTGATGTAAACAAATGATTGGATGCAACTCAATAAATCAATCAATTGATAATTCAATGTTACAGATTTTCTTATAATTACCATATAACATTGGATCTAGTTAATTACTGAAAAAACTCAATTTGCATCCTTGATGCGCACGTTGAATTAAACGTTATATCAATTTTTTTCCTCAATCAATTGCCTCAGTAAATATTTAAGAAGAAACGCAATTATGTCCTTTATGTAATACGATAGACGCATAATAAATTATTGACATTAGAAATTTTTTTAATTCTTCATCTCTACACGTCCAAACGACAGCCTTTTGCGCATAACAAAACTTAAAATATGAAATACCTAATATTATTGCGCATATCTTTCGGAATGTCACCCTTTACAATACGCATTCATATGCATATAATTTATACATGCAAAAGTATCAATTATCACTACATATAGTGACAGATGATAATCTTTGAGAAATATGTCTGGCGAATATATTCCACACCTTCTTGTCTTTTTTTCTCCGTAACTTTTTTCGATTACGAGAAATATATTCAACTTCAATTTTAAACGATCAGAAAACAATAAATGCAGATAGGACGAGTAAAGAATCACTCCAAGTTTCACGCGTGTTCACTCATTACGATAAAAAAAAAATCCAATATCTATATATGAAAGAGAAAGAAAAAAAATCATAAATGCGACGTAGAGAATATACCGCTACTTGCGCTGAATTCAACGGTCTCAACTTTCGCGCGCGAAGAGACAGTCCATGCTGTACAGTTGGAGCTATATTGCATGGATTTATGTTTTCAAAAGTCATCGGTAAAGATGTAAGACGAGACTCACTCACTCACATACGCACGAATATTCCAAGAGCTGGTGACATCGAAATGTTGGAAGTAAAACGACGAAAACATGAATATTAATAATGATAATAATCATAGTAATAATAATAATAATAACAATTATTATTATTATTATTATTCACATTATTATTATTATTATTATTATCATGATGATAATAATATTGGGAAAACCACTGGTATGAAAAAATATAATGAGGACTGAGAAGTTAAATGGTCCATTAGAGAAATGAAACCGGACATCATTTGAGAGTAGCACACTAATGCCATAGTTTTTCTTCTCATTGAAGAAAAAGAATGATGAGAAGAGAAAAACACTACTGAAAGACATTTTGACAATCCTTGTAGTACATTTTATCCGATATGTACAGAAATTTTAGCAATCCAAAAGAAAATTGTTTGGAAAATAAATTCCGGAAGTTATGACCCAGTTACATGTTATGCTCATTTATAATTAACATTGATACAACAAAACTTCATCCTGAATTTAGTTGTGATGATTTAGATTAGAATTGGAATTCTTTTTATCTACGGATATAAATTAAATTGTCTTACCAAATATTATAATCGATAAACTCCCTGTGCAAATTAATCCACCAGGTATTATAATAGTAGAAACAATCAGCGGAGATGGTGCACTGATGTTAACTGTCGCGATAAGCAGTCGCGTAAAAATATAAACAAAAAAATGAAAATAAATACTGATATAAATTAAGTAAAAAGAAAATAAACAAAAATAATAATAAGCACTAGCAGCAAATGTGAACGGTCTCGATTCCTCGCTCCTTACCGGTCGAAGAACGAAAGGTGACTGAGCTTGTCGGGCCCATGCTGGTTCCCTTATATCATCTGATAGCACCGGATGCTCGGACGCCCTCTACGTATTCTTCACATATTCTCCCCTCAACTTTTGATATTATGTACATGACCAAACATAATCAAGGTTGGTTATTATTTTGCGTAATAACTACATTGCTTGAACACTATTCCTAAAAAAGAACTCATAATAATGATCACTATGACGCACGTATTAGAACCTTCAACAGAAAGAAGGGTTCAAAGTCTAACAGAGATACCATAATATCCTGTTTTTTTCCCCATCGTGCAAGAAATTATTCGAATTTCAAAGTGAGATCAAATATACATCGACACTTCATGATAAACGATTTTCGTGATCAAAGATACTTGATTTGGTATTTTATTTTTTATTTTTTTTTATGAACATGCGACAACAATAGAACGTAAAAGAATTCTGAAGAGTCGTCTTTCGCATTGACACCCGACTATACGTCCCGTGGAGAAAAATTGCGGGTACTCTAAAGCAAATTGAATGTGTTTCTCGCAAGTGTAATAAAGAAGATTGAGAAAGGTATCTAAATAATATAAATATTGGAACTTCAGGTGATGTAAAATAATAAAGGCGACAACTTAAAAATTTAGTAAATAATGTTTACAAGATATATAACAATAATCCTGAGTCTCGTACACAGCACTATACAACGAGTCACTCAGCAGTATGAAAAAAAGAAGAAACAAATTGAAGAGATAGTGAATAAAGCGCGACCAAAATTGGAATGATAAATGTTTTGGGAACAAACAAAAATAAACGAGATTTGATTTGGTATCGGTACATCAAATTATACTCATTATCACTGTAACATTCAATTTACTCGGATGAAATAAATTTGGAAATGGAATTTTAGATACTTCAAAATCGAAATAATTATTTGTAAACTCAATTTATTGACAGAAAAAAAAAAAAAAAAATAATAAAATCAGATAAAACGTGAAGAGAACGTGAATTAATGGAGAGGAAGAGATCGGACGATGGGATAAAATTATATAGCATAATAGTTCAGGGTAGCTGATATATATATTCAATATAATATATCTATATACATACATATGTATAAACTGTATACATGTAGTACTGTAAACTGTACGTAATACGCAGGCGTCATGAATTTACCGACTTTGGATAAACGGGAGGGCCCCATTCTTGGATCGATTCCCCAGCGAAAAGAGCAGTTGTGGGAGCATGAAAATTACAATTTTTTCCTCTCCGCCTACCCTACTCGTTCTGTATTACTACTACTACTACTACTACTACTACTACACCCTCACCTTCAATAGACGTCATGACTAAACCCTCATTCGCTTCACAAACGACACGCGAGAAACAGCGTGAGATAAACGGAGACCGAGGGCATGGTTTGTCACGTGTTTGTCGGGGGTATATTCAAAATCGATAAGTTATCAATGACTCACATTAAAACTATGCAATATACATTTCAGTTGCAGATATTGCACCGTTAACAGTTCTCTTCATTTTTCCACAATTAAAATATTGAATTAAAGTGGAAACCAAACTGAAGGATAGGCAAAAAAAAAACACAATTATTTTTTGTCAAACTGTATAAATAATTTCTCTAATTTGAATCATTTGTATTGAGTTACAATATAATAACAAATTATATAACAGTTTAATATAAATCAAACAATCAATTCATATTTGTTATTTAATTTGCAATTATGCAGATGGTATATGTAAAATTATATAAAAGTGAAACTTCAAGGTGGGAAAATAATACTTGGTTATACAATACACCTGTAACTAGTAACCAATAATGACGGTTGGAGGATTTATAAAATTATTGAATTACCGAGACACGATGTCTCGTGTTCACGAACGATACGAGGTTATAGTGAGTGTGGGGGAGTAGATCGGGGGAGAAAAAACGAGTGGGTAAAAGCAGTTGCGGAGAAAGACACCAAGGGAGAGCGAGCGAGAGAAAGCGAGATCGCCGCATTGGGCGGTGGTGCATCACGTTGAACAGAAATGTAGATGCACCACTGAGTATGCAGGCACATTAAACGTGTGCGACCGATTTAATCTAATCAAATACACAATATACGAAGATGTCATTCATCATACAAACAATTTGATATTTTCTTTTCATGCGTTCTGAAAACAGAACGAAAATTAATTTAAGGTATATCTATTTATGCATATATTGAAAATAGTCGATGGCACATCAGGGACTTCTGGGAGGAATTGGGCCACTCAGAACAATACATATAAAACAACCAATAACAAAATTTATATATATGCAGAATAGATTTTTGATGAATCTCCCCAAAATTCTAACGGAACCATTTAATTGGGTGCCTTATACATAATTGCTATTACGTTCGCGTGACATTTTCACGACAGTATTAAGCACTAATGAAAAGGAAGGAAAAAAAGACGAGAAGTCAAATGGACTTTTGCTCTAGAGCGAGAGAATTAAACGTGGCGCCACGGGAGTTTGTCAGTAACAAGAAAAATACAAGCCGCCTCAAAAAAAAAAAAGGACAGGTGGAAGAAAATAACGGTGGATCAGTGGAATATAGAGCGAAAGAAAATTGGAGAAAAAAAAATGTCGAAAAATGTAACAGTGTATCTCTAGCTCATATATAAGACACCACATCGCTGTCAATACATACACACACGTCATGGGCTCAAGATGATCGCATGTCACGCATGAACGAAGCTCGATAAGAACTGGCGCATTTGCTTCTATGCAGAAAATATGACAAAGACAAAAAAAAATATATATATATGTATATATATAACGAAATGAGCAAAAGTGAAATAAAATAATAGAAAGAATATATCACAAATCCTACACCTAAGACTAATAAATGTCGTCACGGGAAATTTACTCCTGAAACATACAACCATAATTTAAAATGAAAAATTCATATATGATATATACGATAGTATGAAATATGATAATGTGATTTTATCAACCGTACACACACACACGGTTGTCGCACAGCGGACAACGATCAATGGAGTCTCGAGCGATGTCTCTCCGATATACGACTATGTTCTATATACTCATTCTCGCTTCTCTATTGTTGAATATATCTCTCTCGTTTTATCGTCAAGTAGACCCGGAAAAGCAGCTGGCCGAGGAGGCGCGGCTGTGCCAAAATCGCACGCAAAAAAAAAATCTCTTGTCTTGTCTCATTTCGGTGGCCTTCTCTGTCCGAGATAAGACTCATGACTCTGACATATACATGTAGATACACATATTCTAGCATATATATATTACATATATGCTAGAATATATGTACATTCATTTTCATATATAAATGTATATACGTATAATTCTTCTCATTATACGTAAAATTCGTCGTTGTACGTTGATTGGCTGTAACGATATAAATTAATTAGTTTCATCAATTGACACAAAATAATCTTGAGAAAAGAGAAGTTCTTTTTTTTTTTTCCTCCTCTTTTTATTCTCACTTAGGCGCGGTTCGCTATGAGAAAGAGAGACAGATAGGAGCCGTGCGCGGTGTACCAAGAGCCACCCTGTATAAAACTCACCGGGATTAATTGTGACTTGTTGTAATTCAATACGTTTTAATGTCACGTTTATTTTGTGCAAGCTTTTCCTGTGATAATGAAGTTGTTGTAACAACTAGTTTAACACAGGAACCCGCACTTCTCACGTATTTTACACTTTTCAGCCCGTGCCCGTCGCACACCAACCGACTCCGCCATCTTGGGGCAATTGCCGAGTACAGAGACGCAGTTACGGAAACTGCACCGCGATAAATGTCACTAATGTCAATTGTATACTTTATATATTTAGGGGCTGAGGGTTGGTAAGCGTGTTTTTGTGTGGTTATAGATAGATAGAGGGGGGATTTTCCAGGATGTTCATGGATTCGGATGGCCGAAGGAGCTTTTTGCCACTACCGATAACACAACCGCCACCAATCACTTGTGCTTGCTTGTGCTTGTGTATTGTGGCTGGGGGTATATTCGGAACGTTTTTCCGAATTTTACCGAAGTCACGTTGGGGGCGCGCAAGTTGCGTCAATGATGTAATATAGGTTAACCAGAGCTTTGTTAGCCCTGCATTTGTTTTTAACATATTTTGTTGCTTTCTATCATTCAATCTTTTTTTTATTTTGGTGGCAATTTTTTTGTATGGACAATCTGGGCAATAGGAATTTTTGGGCCTAGTTCTGCGAAACCATTCTGTCAATTTTTATTTGACTTTTTTCACACTTTGTGAGATTTTTTATAGGAATTTTGGATTCACAAATAGAAATTATTGACTCCATTTCTTGACGACATTTTACTGTTTCATTTTCGGAGAAATTTTCGTATGCAGAACTCGGAGACTACGTTAAGAATTATTGACCTTTTTTGATGAAGAATACCAATTAGTCCAATAGAGATTGACAAATAATGTCTATTAAAATCCGGAATTTGCATTGGTAAAACGAAGAATCCAACACAAAACACTGGAATGTTCACTGCAGGTTCACAGTTTGAACACTTTCTTTTGTTTCTATTGAGTTCCTTCAGTTTCAACTAATTTTCATAATGGGAAAATGTCGGATCCGGCGATAGAATTTGTTGGCCTCAAATTTCTCATACATCATGTTCTTAATTTCTCCGTTTTTGATTGATTTTCTTGTAGAAACTTTGAATCCGGCGACAGAAATTGATTTTATGGTAACAAGGAATCCAGAAGTATAAGGCGTGGAGACCATGATGATCCGGTATGGACTCTGCTTTCAGCAGGAACTGACGAAAAATTTGTACTGGGGTTACGTTATTCATATCTTCCCTTGTCCACCAAAATCTCATTGGTGCAGTAAGAATGATCAAGGATTTACTTCAATAAGGGATGGGAAATTCGCGTGCGAGAAGAAAAGAAATCAATTAGATGTTTTCAGTAGGCTCGTTTATTTATACATTTTTTTTTCTTACATTGTGCTCTTCAGAGCAACGAGTTTATTTGTATCAGGAGGTAATATTGAGTAACCAGGATAGACAATTGCACTACGTTTGATCATTCCCAAATTTGTTGCCGAAAAATCTATGAACAGTTTCCATTGATTCATTCTTTTATTTTTTTCTTAATTCCCACCCCTCATGAGAATGGTTTTCAATAGGAACAGTGTCAAGAGAAAATCGAGGCCCCAACAAGTATCAGTCAAACAACTCTGGTAAAACAGCATTATTTTTCCTCATTTCATTGAATATCTTTTCTATATTACTTTTACTAGATCAATGAACTTTTCGCATCTAGGGTCGGTATAACTAATATTCGAACCAGGATATTTATGCGTGTTTGATTCCCTCCGATTAGTTACCGGCGAATATGCAAATTATCATTGCTACTAATCTATTTATTATTGATTGTTCATAAGCTGCCACATCCCGTAATGCCTTCTTATTCCCTACAATTTTTCAACCAAATTCTCGAAGCGAATTTTCGAATTCGTTATTGCATAACCAGCCTTAGTTATTTCTATTCATTTATCCAATTATCTTCAACATGTAATTTTCAATTGATAGGATTTTTGTACAAAGAGCTTGCATCACCAACGTAATAGTTATTCCAAGATTTATTGAACAATTTTATTAGTATCACTATGTATCAGTTAATAGCAGCGGGATAGATGCCTTAACAGAACACCGAATGAAAGTCCACACAAAATTAAATAATTAATAATCTTTTAGCGCTGATATGTTTGATGAAAAAGGTGAAATTCCATATAAATGGCCTAGAATACAGAGTGTATTTTAACCGGATGTCGTTGAAGCTCCGAAAGCATTCATTACAAAGTCTGCTGCAGAATTATCTCAATGAAAATACCTTGAGTGACCTCAAAAGGAAACTCTTTTGAGACTATTATCCACGCTGGCACTGAACACAATTTAACGCAATAATCAAAATAACAAGGTACGACACGCACAATCAATTCTTCTATGTTCTCTACTTATCTTTTATATATGTGCGTTCAAATTTTACACACTATTTTAGAGAAGAGGACAAAAAACATTAACATGTGAATCCTTCATTATTATATACACATAAATTATCATACTCATAAATACGGCAATTTATGTTGGAATTTGTCATTATATTTACTCAGAATTACTATAAACAGTATAAACAGTTTTTGAAAAATATGCAAGAACTTTTTCAATTTCGCGGTCACAAAAACCATCACACGCATCCAGACAGATATTTAATATCTATGAATTGATTCGAACGTAAAAAAGAAATGCGCAATGGATTGAGAAATCACTGTCCTGGCGTCTGAAATGAAGAGAGCAACGGGTTCTGTCTTCAATTCAAATATATATAGACCATCAGGATTGAGTATAATTTAATTTATAAATAGCAACATGGAATTAAATAACTTAATTATCGTATATCGTTCATATCAATTACATATGTAATTCTATGGATTCATTGCCGCCGTCAACATCGTTGATTAATATTGAATCCAACATGTAATTCATCTCTTAACTACCTCAGAGACAGATGAGGTCAATGGACTTTTTCACTCTCTCTCAATGATAACTATGGCCATTCCAACATCATCATCAGCCCTCAACTCACTGAGAGTGTCGATTGACAGTAATTGCGCGGATGTACAACGTTTGAAAGGCCAGAAATCATCAATGCAGTCACGACTATATTTACCACTTGGATATATATAAAATTTTTCGAAAAAGAAATTCATATCTAAATAAGCTCTAATTTAAAATCAATGTGAATAAGTTTATATTTTTCATGGCTGTGAAAAATCTCAATTTTAACCATACCACAAATTTTTTTCTTCGTCTCAATCATTCCTATTTATTTCTCAATTTTTCGTTTCCAATAATTTATACTCATGATCATGTATTCATACATTCTCAGTATTTATCAATATGTGTATAATGACTTGAATAAAGTACAGACACAGACGCTATGGAATTTTTAAGACTTAACAGCAAATTAAAAAATATTTGGTGAATATATGGGACTGAGATTAACTACGTCACAAGGGAATTTTGCAAAGAGATGAATACCTATATTGTCGAACTTATATACGATTCTACGTTTTAAACATGCCAGCGAGTCGAAAGCAAATATATACATTGACGTCAAAATTACACAGTGATGACGGAATACTTTACAATATACACATTCTGTATATGCCATGAGTCTCACGCTTAATTTGATGCAAATGCACATTTACCATTGAAATGCAAATATTTAAATGAAAAAAATTCATCGGAAAATGCGCATTTGACTCGAATCCACATGTCACACCATTTCAACACGTAAGCAGGAACAAAGAAAATTAATTTAAGTAGATGGGTATAATAACATTTGATTTGAATCATCATTATCGGTTCCAGAGATTAATCAATATAGTATTCAAATAGTACGTTCTCTGATAGATACTACTTTGATATTACTGTAATCAATTCATGAATATCGAAAGTATAATATTAGATAAAAATGCTTCGGTGAGATTGAAAAAAAAATATTTCCTCATTGGGGTCAAACAAAGAAGGCCAACTTCAATTTCACAATAGTTACGAGGTATTTTAACTTCGATAATATCATTTCCTGGGTGTTCAGGAATTTATATTTGTCAGCATTTTTTTATGTGTGACGCAATTCATTCTGAAGGTCCCATAAAATATCCTATCTTATCCACGTTCATCTCGCACCTTCTCGAACACGAAATTTCATTGACGTATACAGTGAGATAGTAACGTTGTGCCAAACAAAAAATTTAGAAGGTTCGCAGTAAGACAAAATGGCATGTAGAAATAATCAATTGATTTTAATCCCTTAGTTCATTACAATTATTTGATTTACAGTTATTTTGAAATGTGTTTCAATTGTCTGGTTCTATAATTAATTTAATTTCATTAAATAAATGTGATATCTTACATCTTCGTTAATATTATGTTTTTTGGGCACTTATAGTGAATTTTAATTATTCACAAAATTCAGAGCTATGCTTGTGAATTTTAACAACCAAGAATTCCAGATTATTCAATGATTATCATGCAACACGTCGGGACCCTTCTACGCACTTCCACATGTCTTTCATTCAATCGCTTCGCATTTATTATATATCCTCTGGCTGTTCATTTCAACTCAACGATCTGAATAAATTTATTCAACGTATACATATTTGCCAAAGATACGTGCGATGGTTCACGTATACCTGTATAGAAATAACGACGAATGAAATGCCTATATAATGATCGATCCAATTTGCTTCATTGATATGATGTATACAGTAGTGGTTTCGGTCCTCCTCGCGGTTTGCCTATAAAAATATGTTACATAATGATTATGTTATTTATTGTAGAAAGTTCACTTTGCATAGATGTAAGAAAAAAAATTCAAAATAAAAAATAATAAATAAAAATTGTCACTACTCGAGATTGAAATAAAAGTGCTGCGTAAAATGTTTTGGAATCATACACACATTTGAATATACGTGTGTACACATTCACAAAGTGCAAATGACTGTGATTCACATCTTGTATGTCAATCGCGAAGAGTAAGAAGAGAAAATAAATACCTAACACTGTCAATAGTTGAGTCAAAGATATATTTTTCATAAAGTCAATAATGGCAAATACAAATTTATTGTTGGCATTAGTTTTTGAAAAAATTGTTTTATACGTGGGTATCAGTTCATATACAGTATCCCAATGCCTTATTAAATATGAAAAGGACTTGCTGGAAAACGTCATTGAATAAATTACTGACCATGTACCAAATAAATATATATACATAATGTATACAAAATATACTCACATATCATGAAAGAAAAAAATCGTAAGTTATGTTTATCAAGTATACGTCATCGACTCTATCATCTTTTTTTTTATTCCTCATCTTTGCTGAATAGACTTTCAAACTATGAGAGACCCCATATTTATAATTTTATTTCTTTATTTCACCTCGAACTTTGATCAAGGTTTCTCAATGCTAGGTTCCGGTCGTTATTGGTGTGTTTCATTGGAAGCAAAAGAATAATAAAGTACGTAGTGTAGTGAGGTTGGCATCAACCGGTTCTATTTTTTTGAGATTACACGTAAGACAACAAAGATAGTCGAGTTATATTGCGTAATGTCTTTCCTTCTTTTTTCGTCTCAACGCAGGTAGTTGATCTTCGAATGATAGGATTAATCCCACCAGAATCCATGATATAGAGACGTGGAGAGTGTCGATGAGAGAAAGCTAGATTACATATAAATATTTCGAGCCAAATTCACATGGGAAGCTTCTGGATATTTTTCAATGATTACTGGTGCTTAGTATCATATTTTTCTTCATTATTTTCACTAATGGGAAGTCGGAAATTACGATTGATTATTACTTCATACACAATCAACATATAAACACGTGAATGATGATGATGATGAGAATTTTTTGTTTGTTTTATAACATGCAATATACGGATGAAAATGTATGTGTATACATTGATGTACATGTCGTTCGATGTCATTCACCTGTAACTGCGACTACGACGCCGACAACGCAGTTAATGGTGTTTAGAAAGCCAAGGCTATTTTTATATCATTTTTGTTTGAATGCTGGCATGAAGTAGCTATCTAATTTCTCTGCCATAGAGAAAAATATAATAATTTTATTTACCGGAATTTAATTTGTTTCCTTTTCTTTTTGGATTATTAAGAAAAAGCATCGCGGTTTTATCATATAAACTCAATATATATTGAAACACACTATATACGTATATTCAACTTTCCTGATTCATATAACTGAATTTTCATTTGTTGTTGGTGCTTTGTTTCTCCCTTTTTTTCTGTGAAAATAGCTTCATTGACAATGATGCATGATTTCAACAAATTAACAATGAAAGTCCATAATCGATGTTTACATACCTCTCTTGGAATTTATACCTTTTACTATATACTTAGTATATTTGATTTTGCAGCAGTCATTGTTTGCTCCTCTATTGGAAAGAATATACATATCGGTTGATTTTGCCTCACTTGGGCGGAGTTCAAGTACAGGGACAAAAATTAGTTGGATGATTGAGTAAAATAAATTTTTTTATGGAGTTTAACTATTGAGGATTGTAAATATTATTGACTGAGATGAACATCACCTATTATAATAGACGAAGATAGAAAAAATGTGTCCCTGGTGGATAATCATATTTTTCTAATTCAATTGTTGAATCAAAAAATAATTCCTATACGATATTCAATAAATTTGATTCCCATTATATTTGTGATTAATTCGCTCGTTTATCATATGCAATCGTTGAATTGATAACATTATCATACATCACTCCATCATTGCACGGTAGCGCCAACATAATTCAAGTCATCAAACAGCCGATCCAAAAAATACATAATTTCTCCTTTTTTCCATTCATTGAATACAATAAAGAATTAACAAACTAAAAATTAATGACTTGACCATCCTCATTGATGAGAATATTCTATTTCCGTCCATTTTAAATTTCTTTGTTCCCCATCAAGCTCTTAATACAAACCAACTCACCAATAGGATCCTACGGTATTCCTATTAGATAATTGAAACTTCCCTACCAGAACGGTAACAAATGTAAATTTCCAGAAGAAAATTACTCATTTATTTTGCCGACATTTCGTTATTCCACATTTCTATATTCTACAAACTCTTCTTATCGCCACAGAATAAATATTCCCCAGAATTCATAACCTCAAAATGCAAAACCATACAATAATATCATACAAAACAAAAAGTGGATATAAATATAAACGAAAAAAATAATGATTAATTGTTCGTACGGTATTTGATGAAAATATGTAATTCTATTCATACAAAATTCAACCTAACCTCATGAGAACCACTGCTGAAAACCGCTTTACCGGCTGAACAGCGACCGCCTATTCGTCTTTCCTTTTTTCCATCATAACAGAATATAGGAGGTGTTCTCGTCAATGCCTCATTCATGTTAGCCTACTTACCCGCCAACGGTCCAGCGCATCAGACCTTCTAGAGTGTCTTTTCTGCGTACAATATTCACAGTGTTGGAGTACTTTTACAATTCAGTCTTATTTCT
The DNA here is from genome assembly GCA_958496275.1 of Zele albiditarsus. Lineage (NCBI taxonomy): Eukaryota > Metazoa > Arthropoda > Insecta > Hymenoptera > Braconidae > Zele > Zele albiditarsus. Next base: position 15,227,783 of record OY292408.1, read on the forward strand.
GACTTGGCCAGATATCGTCTTCATTTACGTACTGAGTTGTGTTCATTGATTTCAATTATAAGTTCAAACAATATAGTTTATTAATACATTATTATTTATTCGAGATAACGATAATATTTTTTTTGTACCGGGTAACTTGCACGCCAATTGTCAGCTGTTTTACATATTGAATTAATCAACATAGACATAAACATTTACATCCAGCAAAATTAATCTTGGTGCCATCCTCGAGTGTATCTTACTTTGTTATCGAAGTAAGCGGTAACTTACGTCCGACGTGGCAATGGCTTCGAATATAATTGAATTCTATCGTAGTAAAAGTATTTTTATCACTGGTGGAACTGGATTTCTTGGCAGTTGTCTTATTGAGAAACTCCTTAGATGTACAGATATAAAGAAAATCTATGTCTTGATAAGACCGAAGAAAGGCAAAGATATCAATGAAAGACTTGAAGAACTCACTAAAAATTCGGTGAGAGAAAAAAAAACATATTTTTTTCGTGTGAAATTAATTTCCCCGGTGTTGTGATTATGTGTTTGGTTTATTCATTTATCTTGTTTCCTTTTTACTAGGTCTTTGATCGACTTCGTGACGAGGAAAAAACGGAATTATTCAACAAACTCACTGCTGTTGGTGGTGATGTTGGTGAAGAGAATCTTGGACTATCAGTTGAAGATAGATTTACGTTGGTCGAAGATGTTGAGATTATTTTCCATTCAGCAGCCACATTGGACTTTGACGGTAGCTTGAAGTCGGCTGTCGACATTAATCTTCTCGGTACAAGACGTGTTGTACAGTTGGGTCATGAAATTAGAAATCTCAAGGTGAGGAAGTAGTGACAATATTTTTTTTCCATGTATACTTTGCACATCCATTGAAATTCAGATGCATTTTTTTATCCGAAAGAATAATTAGCATTTATCATTCAGAATTTAAAGATCATGTGCCATCTGAGAAACAATATATTCACTATTGTAGATCGCCGAAATTCTACTGCATAACGTTATGTTGAATCCATCATCTAATGTATTATTTTTATTGCAGGCTTTAGTCCATGTATCGAGTGCCTACGTCAATTCATTCCTACTTGAAGCGAAAGAACAAATTTATCCATCGCCAGCTGATGTAAATGAACTCGTAGAAACTGCAAGTAAATTGAGTGAACTAGAACTTGAAAAGATTACATCGACATTCTTGAAAGATCATCCCAATTCATATACATTCACAAAACATTTGGCTGAGCATGAAGTTATTAATGGATCACTACCCTCAGCAATTGTTCGAGCGTCCATGAGTAATTAGTCTCACATACATATTCATATACCAATTAGCACTCATTATTAATTGGTATAATTTCTCACTTGAATTAATCTCTGTAATGTAGTTACTGCAGCATGGAAAGAACCATTACCAGGATGGACTACATCTAAGAATGGACCACAAGGTTTTCTAATGGGTGCCAGTAGAGGAGTGATCCGACGTTTACCCGTTGCGAAGAATTTTATTTACGATTACATTCCTGTTGATATTGTTATAAATGCTCTTATTGCAGCTGGTTACACCATCGGTGCCAATACGTAAGTTTTAAATTAGTTATTAACATTAAATATCTCAAATTCTCCATACTTTATTATGTATCCATGCAGATATGCATATATGTATTTTTTCTATCTTGTTCCAGCGATAAAACCATGAAGGTTTATCATTGTACATCGAGTACGTGCAATCCATTTAGATGGAAAAAGGTGGAGTGTAAAGTTAATCAGTACTTACATCAATTTCCCTTAAAAGGCGCAGTCTGGTATCCACATCTTAAACTTCTACCTTCGCTTTGGCTTTATCGAATCTCCGCAATTTTCTTTCACATGTTACCAGCATATATATTGGATACAGTCACTCGATTGGGCGGTGGTCGACCAGTGTACGTAAACATTGTTATATACATGTCTACACATATGAAGAAAATGGTTTTATAGCGTTTTTTCTTATTGTAGTCTCGTGCGCCTCCATAAAAACGTGAATAATTCACTAGAACGTTTGGAACGATTCATTTTTACTGAATGGAAATTTCACAATCCACGATTGCTTGAATTACATGAATCGTTGTCAGAAAAAGACAAGGAGTTATTCAATTTGGATATTAAATCATTGGATTGGGAAGATTATTTTATTGATTTGACAAAGGGCGTGCGTGTGTACCTGAGCAAAGATCCTTTGAAGACTTTACCAAAAGCCCGTTCAAAAGACAACGTGTAAGTTTTCTTTTATTATTCATTGCATTCGAAATGTTTGACGGAAACAGAGATGTTCACCAATTTTGTGATTAAAAATATGCATATTCTCTGTTGTAGATTATTGATTGCCCATTTGGGACTCCAGGCTATGTTGATGGGATTGGTTTGGTGGATCATTAAAGCAATCCTTGGTTCAACATGGACGGGTACTGGAATGGTGGTGCCACTCTTCTATTTTCTCTACAGTCAAATTTAAAATATTCTTCATTTATTAAAACGGCTTCGATGAACTTCGACCGATATTCGCATTTTCCGTTTTTTTTTCTCTTCTCGAGATAGATATATTTAAAAGAAATCAATGTGTATATCAATCTACATATTCTATTTATTTTGAGAAAGAGAACAGAGCATATTCCATACCGTCACAGATAAATAACAATAATATAATAAATGAGCGAAGTAGCAATATTATGATTAGTCATTCATGTTGGCAGTCGGTTACATAATCATTCCAAATATATTATGGAAAGCTCACATGCACTTTAATATATTTGGGGAATCGTGGAGGTTTTCTGAATATCTTTTTTTTTTCTTTACATATTAAAGTATCCGCGACTATATTAAATACATAAGATAATTCATTCAATTATTTCATGAATGTTAAATGTTCTCGGGTAAACATAAACAAATTTTACGACAAGAATAAATAGATTTGTACTTTTGATTGTTGACCGGTGTACTCAAATCAATCATCATAAACATTTTTTACGAATTTTATCGAACTTTCAAAAAAAAGTTTTGAAGATATTACATTTAATTGGATATACATATTCACGAACTAACGGGTCCAGGGGCAGGATGAAAAACCTGAATAAATTCCCCAATGGCGATTTTGTTGTCTTTTTTTTCCTTCTACATCGCTCTCTCTCAACGCGTGCCAAATGACTCAACGACCTTGAGCTACAGCTAGTGTCACTGTCTTGTCCAGTCTTACCGCGAGACTTGAGGCGAAACGTGAGTAGATCATAACAGTGAATTGTTAGTAACAAAGGGGAATTCCACAATTCGACGAAGAAGAAGAAAAAGGAAGGTTATCGTCTTCGACGGCTGGCTACCATCACATCCTTCAATGTACAGGCGATCAGTTCTTTAGTGGCAATCCACGGGGTTTAACCAACCGCGCACTCTGTGCTGGCTATTCCAAATCAGTTTGAACGATTATATTTTCTCTACACTTGGACTTTATTTTATTGTTCATATATATTCATATATATGTGAGCAATACAATATATGATTAACGTGTCATTCACTTCAATTACAACCCACAAAGGATCTATTAGTTGCTCAGGTAAATGGGACATTCAACAGAGTTCTTATGCAAAAATGTGCAATAAATATATAAGATATTTTATTTCCATATTTTTTTCTTCATTGCAATGGAAGGTTCGCATTCATAATGGTGTATAACTTGTTTGCCAATGTGTATACCTCTATCATTAGTATATTCAACAGGTTTTGTGTTGATATGTATATACGATTTGTCGATACGTGTCGCATTTTTCGGATTTGAAATAAGTAATCATGAAAGCAATTAAAAATTTATCCAATATACATTACAGTAATTGTTGATAATTTAGTGGAACGATAAAAATAGACAAATGAACGTCACATAAATGTAAATGTAAAATATTTGATTGCCAGAGAATTTTAGTGAATTAATTGTTCGGTTTCTTTTTCCATGTTATGTGATCAACAGAAAATAAATCAACAAATTCAATTATGGATTCAAAATCGCCGAGTATTCCCGAATGGTTCCGAAATCGTCATGTTCTTATAACAGGTGCAACTGGATTTATGGGAAAAGTTTTAATCTCCAAATTATTAACAAGTTGTCCAGAAATTGGAACGATTTTTCTTCTTGTGCGTGAAAAAAAAGGCGTTAGTCCAGCAACAAGATTACAGTCAATTATTCAGGTAACATATAAAATTGATTCATCATCATAATTTCATTATATCATTTCACAATCATGTTACTCAGTTGTTATATTATGAATAACTATTATCATAAATGCAAAAGAATTTAATAGACTTATGTGTAGAGAAACAAGAAGTGGATTTCAATCAAATTATTATTACGTGTAATGAAAATAATGTCTTGTGAGGAATTCACTGCGAGGAAAGAAATTGTGTACAACTATACCGCGCTATAGAAATTCGCAATTCAAGAGAGGAAACTATGATTTATTCATATTGGCGAAGTCGTCACATGAAAGAAAAAGAAAAAAGTCATTGGATGATTGATAAAGTACAGAGTTTCATACACTTCGAACGCGAAGTCTCATGATTGTTAAGAGCCACCGATCCATTTAAATGTAACATGATTTCGGGCGTGTAAAAATGAAATTACGTTCACTGCCTTGACACCATTTAATCGTGACAACTTTCATGGATAAAACCTCTCCTGGGCACATATAATCGTAGGTACATAATTGGTCGGTTGTTGTAATATACGTTACACACAGATCGAAAATTTGCAAGATTAAATGAATAAAAAAATACACGTATAAAACCAATACATTGTCAATGATTTATTCAAGAACGGTTGACAATGGATAGTGAACGCTTGAAGGCAGTGCGATTATATACGTTGTGGTATTCTTGATATGAAACTAATTTTTCACCGCACTGTGAAATCCATAGAATTATCATCATGTACAAATATGCGGAAGAGAAATCGATTCACTCACACCGTTGCACTTCATTGGCTATTGATTTTTATTATTCATTTCTAAGGTTAATCTATATTCTCATCGAACCAATAGACTGTAAATGAACGTTTCCTTTAATGACAAGATTGCACGGGAGAAAATGTCCCGAATATTATCAATACTTTTTTATCGGGTTTTTCTTCATCCGAATTGACTCCTCTATTTATAGTCCGTAGCTTTTGATCAAACCAAAAAACAATCAATATCGAAATAACTATGAAAAAAAAAAAAATTAATCATTATCCTACCAGACAAAAATATAAAAAATAACCTCTGACAAAAATTTCTTGAGACTAATGTTTTCATTTTTTTTTCTCCTTCAGATTCTAATCTTTATGATAAGTGGGTGAAAGTCTGAAAGATTCATGCATCCATTTCATATGCTATGATAAATTCATAAAAAATAGCTGATCAAAAATAAGTTAATAAAACATAAATTGGTTTCAGCAAGTGCCATTTGATGCGTTACGTGACAATCATCCAGAGAGATTGAAAAAACTTCAGGTTATACCAGGAGACGTGACGATAAATGATTTGGGCCTCAGTCAAACCAATAAACAACGCCTCTTGCAGAATGTATCTGTTGTTTTTCATGGAGCTGCCAATGTCAAATTTGATACACCTCTCAAAGATGCCATAACAATGAACACGAAGGGTGTGCTATATCTCTTAACCCTTGCTAAACAGGTAAGTCTTAAACATGCCCCATATAATTGCTGAATACATTTTATTATATTCTTCATTACCATTATTATCATAACTGCATAATCATATATGATCATAAAACTGCTTACGAAATAATAGTCCGACTGTTGATTATCTCTACTCTTCACTATATTCTCCTCTTCATAATTCCCTCACAAATACAATTAAGACAATTAAGTATAATTATTTGATACAAACTATGATCTAGCGTAGCTCAATTCCCCATTTTATCATTCGAATTAAATTTTATTTCAGATGACCAATCTCGAATCATTGGTACACATATCCACCGCTTATTCACAGTGCGGTGAATCAATATTGGAAGAGCGTGCATATCCGTGCCCTATATCACCTGAAAATGTGATGAAACTTGTCGATATTGTAAATGACGATTTACTGAAAATAATGACACCAAAACTTCTTCATGATCAGCCAAATACTTATGCTTTCACCAAATCGTTAGGAGAAGACCTCGTATACAGATCAAATTTGCCTGCAGGTGTAGCGCGTCCATCAATTGGTATATAAGAGTGACAACAAAATTTCATATCTTTATCATTTAGTATATAACCTTCACTTTTGGTATTATTATTTTCGCAGTTGTAGCTTCGTGGAAAGAACCAGCGCCAGGTTGGATAGAAAATCTTAATGGACCAACAGGTTTAATGATTGGCGCAGCAAAGGGCGTTATTCGTACTGTCCACTGCGATCCTGATCTATTAATGGATCCAATACCCTGTGATATTGCGATAAATGCGATTATTGCACTTGCATGGCGAGTTGGATTGGAAAAGCCGAATAAACCGATATTTATGAATGTTACTGAAAGTGGAGAGAACCCGCTGACGTGGGGTGAAACCCTAGAATACGGTAGAAAACATGCGCTAGCTAATCCATTCTCAGGTAAAATTAATACAATGTTTGGATCGATCGATTGAAAATAATTATCACCATTTTATTCCATATTATTAATTGTGTAATTGTTACTTTATTTTCAGGAATTTTATGGTATCCAAGAGGTGGAATCACAAAAATTAAATATTTACATCTTGTAAGAGTGTTCTTTTTTCATTTGGTGCCAGCGTATTTTATAGATAGCATTTGTTTCTTGACTGGGAATAAACCTTTTATGATAAGAGTGCAGGATAAAGTTAGTTGGGGCTTAAGATTGGTTCAATATTATACAATAAAACCATGGATATTCAGGTAAAAAATTATTTTTTTATTTTAAAAGTGACGATCGTTATTTATTGTATGAATATAGTTGAATCGGAAAATTATTTTATCATAGGAATGACGGTATGAAAGAATTGAGGGAACGACTGTCGCCAGCCGATAAAGAAGTGTTTTTCATGGACACCACAGCATTCACTTGGGATGATTATATGAAAGCATATGTACTGGGTGCACGACAATATGTTCTCAAAGAAGATCCTTCAACGCTGCCCTTTGCACGGAAGATATTTATGATATATTGGATCGTAGACTGTATCGTATTATTTACCCTTACAATTTCTTTCATTTGGTTCGTGTATATTCTAATCAGTCCATATGTGTGGACGAAAACAGTAGTTGATATGATTGAACTCTAATTGATTTGTGATCATTATATATCAAATGGAATTGAAAAAGAAAATGTCATTCTTCTAATTTCTATTATATTCATCTATGGTTGGCGAATGGCAAAGAATTTTTTGACTCGAAGTAGGGTCAATCCTTAATTGTATAATGGATCGCAATATTGATTGAAAAAATTCTGCATATTATAAAATGGGGATAAGACTATTATTGCTTTTATGATTAGATCTCATATTGCTTACAACTTCGGTGATTGAACTATTTCAAATGTTTCGATGTTTGATATTATCTATATATTATTCGTCTTCTTTTTTTTTCTTTTAAATTTTGAAATTGTTTATTTCCATCTACTTTGTTTCTGATGGTTCGGATTGATTTTCCAAGATAGAAGCAATAGCAAATGTGCACATAAATACAGTTAGAAAGTATGAAATTTTGCGCAACACAGTGACCAACCACAAAATTTTGAAACATAAGTTAGACATACAATATATTCATAATATTCTATTCCACACGTATAGACCGAGAAAAGACCTACTATATTTCCGAGAACTACAAAAAAAGATTCAATTTTTGAATTATCAAATAATATTAAAATTAAATAATACAAATATTACAGTATAAGAACACTTAGCCACATTTACGATTAAATAAATATACATATCAAAATAGTAAGTTACTCAAGCGAACTGTTAATCAAATACATGCGCAAATGATATGGTATTGTCTTCAATTCTTTGAAATAAAATCAATGTTTTTTCACATATCGCATTTTTTCCTTTCCATCATCTCTTAATAACAAGACCTATATTAATTTGCGGTTACAATTATTGAGGGATTTAATAAGGAGAAGAGAGAAAAAAAGTGAAGGTATATTTTATGAGCGGTAAGTGCAGTACACGCAAGATTTTAATTTGTTCAACTGTACTATGTGTATGTGTTCATAACTGTGAATGCGTGGCGTACAGCAGAGAGCGTCGTGTGTCGCTTGGCATCCTGAAATGTTGAAATCTCAATCGCTCTCTCATTTTAACTGGGAAAGACCAACCGAGTTATTGCGCACGAAAGTATAAATTGCGTCATTGAATAGAGGTCGAACGACTTCAGTTCGGCCACCGCGCATTACAATTATGAAAAGTTTTAAGAATACCGCGATTGATTTTAATCATCGTCTTTCTGTGACACTGTAAATTAACAATAACTATTTTTCAATTCATATATAACTCGAATATACGTCATAATTTGTGCTCTCAAAGGAAAATATATGTCCCATATCTCATGATTATTCAACGAAGACGACCTCAGAACGTTGTGCAATTACATATTATATGTAAAGAGCTGAGAAAACACAAAAAAGGAAGAAAAACCGATTTTTTTCATGATTATGGGATAATGCCCTTGTCTTGGATCCTTCTATGCTCATCACATATTCTCCAGTCGTAATAACTGACTGAGATTGAAATGAATTATAAACGAAGGCTATTTTTTTTTTTCATCCACAGTATTGTGTTTAGTTGACAATGAATAATTATCAACTTCTGTTTACCTGAATTATTATCACTATTCCGATTATAACTCGCATCTTCTCACATTTCATATGGAATCGTATAAATTTTCCTCAAAGTTAATCCTTATTTCCAGGATTTCTTTTGCGTTTAAAGAATATGTAATTTCGGTCACGCGTATATGAATTAATTCCGTCACGTCTAGACAAATTCATCACGCTGACATGACAAATTAATTGTCTTTATATTTTCGAATGTAATTAATTAAATTTTGTTTATGAATCGAGAGAATTAAAATACGGGCATGATTATTGGAATTGATTTGTCAAATTTGCAGAAGGTTCAACAGTTATATCCGAAAAATATATATATGTCACGTCTGTTATCTTGTTAATAATGAACAGAATTACGTGTACGTAATTCGATTGGGTCATCATCGAGTGTACGAATATAAGTACACTCGGTAGCTGAATATAAATCACTTATGAAATGTTTATTTACTATACTCATATAAACAAAACTAATTTTTATTTTTTTGATGCAACGTAGAAGGCGATGTAAATTCGTGAAACTTAATTTCATCACATCAAGATTAAAAATAATTGTATACCATAAAATTTATCTCCATGAGAAAAATTTGGGTCACAAATTTTTTTTTATTTATTTGTTATTTTAAAATTTTTCTCCATATTATTATCGGGTGAAGCGATGGGCGAACCAATAGCAGGCATTACTACTTCACCGCATGTACAAAAATGTACCTGAACGCAATCCAAACATTCAGTTCTCTTTATAGTAACAACAATACACGAAATTATTAATTTATTTAATTAATTATATAAATTCAAGTTTATCATCATCAACGGATGCATAAACTGTTTATATTGTTCAGTATTAAAATTTGAATGTTACTCCCATCAACAATTAATAATATCTGAATGTTTTAATATAAACAAAAGAATATTTTTGAATACTAACTAGATTGGAAGTCTGATCTTATCGTAATGTGAGATTATTTCATTCAGTCTGCATCAAATTAAAAAATAACGTGGGCGAAATATAAACACGTGGCTCATATTGGATGCAAATAAATAGGCCAATGACGTCTTCAAAACCCGTTCTTTAGATCCGCGAAATAAGTTAAAATTCCGCATAACTAGTCAAGGTCATATACTTAAGTTTATGTCAATAACCCTTGGTAGTTATTTTTTTCTCATCAATTCGAGATGGGGAAGAATGTGACAAATTTGTTTGCACGATTCCAATAATCGTTTCAGCATTTCTGACTAATATAATAGTTAATATTACGAAGAAGCAATCTCAACTTCGACCATGAAATTTTTTTTTCGTAAAAAAAAACTTCAAACAATTTGATATCCAAATAAAATCACAATAAATGTAAATGATTCGCCACCGCCAATTTTTCAGAATATCAATACACATACTTCTATTTTTTCGGACAGCGAGTGAAAAAATTCATAATAATTTCCATTCAATTTTTCTAATGATTAATTTATTTATTTTCTTCAATTTCTACAGAACAATTATGCAAACAATTCTGTCAACAAAAGTGTTCGACAAATTTTTATCCACAGTAAAACAGTGAAAAATGTGAATTTCGGTGTAAAGAAGGTTTCTACGACCTTAAAATTATTATTTATACATCATTTCTGTGTATAGAATTATTGAGAGAAAATGTTAAAAAGTATTTTAAGGTGGTGCCTCAATTCTTAATAATTTATTTACTCGGATGTGAAATCATGCTTCAAAGAAATTAAGAGTATCCTCTTCTCCTCTAACTTTTTGCACTTGCGCACTTGAAGCGCGGCACTAGTTTTGAAAAGTTAATTCCACGATACAGGCCAAATAGACGCGTTGAATATTGCAGGTCCTCGTCGCAACAATTTCATTTGAAAGGTGGGGTTAATATATAGCCAATGAGTAGTCTTTGTTACATTCAATTGAAAGTTTCATACGTCCCTGGCCTCACGACACAACCATTCTATAGCATACATATACACCTAAGGACGACAAGACAACGACAAACGTCAACTACACTCATTCACATACACGGACACTCAAATATTAGAACCAATACAAACGCAGTCAAGCGCCAAACCAAACATCCAAGAACATTCGGTAACAAACTTTTCTCAGTCTGTGACCGTCTCACCGACTACATAAGTCGACCCTTTTTTTTTTTTTTCAGTTAAGAAATATCTATTTCACGTTTCATCTGTCAAAACAATCAGTACCCATATCACTCAGCTAAAGAGTCTTGAAATTTGTTCAATTATTATCGTCAACATTGTGCACGGTATTTTTGATTTTTTAATTTAGACAATAAGTGATTTTTTTATGTGATCAGTGTATCATATAATTGTATAGTGGTAGTCTTCCATGTATTTTAATATTTTCAATTCTATTGTCAATTATGTTGCAATTAATTCGTTATCTTTTTTCGAAAGGTGTATGAGGAGTCTTTTTATTTAATGTATGTGATGATATAGAAAAAAAATAATCAGAGAATGCGTTACCCAGTATTAATAACAATGTCTGATATAAAATAAAAATATTAATGTGTGTATGTTTCCGAAACTTGATGATATCCAAATATATTCTCATTTGTTTATTGCTTTGAAATAAATTTTTGTGCAACTCTATAAAATAGTTATAACATAATGCAATCATCGACTATAAATATCCAAACTGTATTCTCTTAATTATCTCAGAAAAAAAAAACTTACATTTACCCAATTGTTTTTTCTGTTCGATTATTAGTTTAATTACACACATGAATTCGTCTTTGAATTCCTGCATGCAAGTATGTAGCGCATGACCTCTACACACACCCCGAGTTAATGCGCAAGTGTGCAAGATGAAGAAAAAGTCAAATAAATGAATAAATAAATAACAAGTTTTGCGCGCGAGCCATTGACCAATTCATAGTAACACAAAAATAACACAAAAAAAACGTAGCATTTACGTTACACTCTAACTAAAAGCATGACGTGAGTGTGAGAGTAAAAGGGGGTCAGTGCGAAAAACACTGCAAAATGATCATGAATGCAATCGAGAGAGTATTTTTTCCTATATGCATGCAGATAATTTTTTATGCACTTACACAAATATATTTATCTATTTCATGATTGATTATTGAACTATTTGTTTATTGACGGAATCATAAAGTTGCGAGAATCGTAACAGAAATATATTTACACCTGACAACGTGACCACATCACCTTGACAAAAAAATAAACGAATAAAATAACTCAGTATGTAAAAAAAAAAATTAAATGTGAAAAAGTGAATCACATATCGTGACTTGAGAGTGCACAGGAAGTACACGATTAAACTCACCGTGGCTTTGTACCTTCATCAATCGTAATCGTACAAAAATAAAAGCAATAATATAAATGTACCGACTGGTGGAGGAAAAAAAAATTATTGGCATTAGGTGAATCGAAGCAATGATGAAAAACGAGTAATACTGGAATAAATATTTGAAATGCCAAATATTTCCATATCTATCCAATTCAATTTATTTCAACATAGATAGCTTGAGAACTCGCTAGTTTGTGCTTCATAACTTGAATTGCGATTTTTATACAAGTGTGTAATAATAATTTATAATATAATGGTGATTCGCGACAACCTTGTAACAGGTCGTACACTTCTAAATGAGTAATTTATAAACATCTAAATTGATACTTATTTAATGATAATATTTAAATTTATGATTATTCGATAATGAAACTGGATTCAATTTCTGTAGATTCACTATGTTGCATTGATTCTTCCGCTCGTATTTATTAAATATTGATGAATTTTTATTCTTTTTCATTCTGTTTCTATTATAGATTCAGTGTCAATTGACGATTGTAAAAAAATGGCATCAATGAAAATGGAGGATATACCAGACAGAATAGCTGAAATGTTTGATGGTCGTGAAATTTTGGTAACTGGTGGGACCGGTTTCCTCGGTAAAGTTATGCTCGAGAAATTCTTACGTTGTATTCCCAATATTGGTAAAATTCATCTTCTTGTCCGGCCAAAAAAGGGCAAAGATCCAAAATATCGACTCGATGATATTTTCAATTCTGCAGTAAGTTTATATTCATTATTTATAAAAAAAAATATGTGCCACGTTATGTCATTTTATCGATGTTTATTCAACGATTGCGCAGGTATTGTTTCAGATGGAAATGCTTCAAAGTGAAAGCGCACTTAAAAAAAAAAAATTTATATATATGTATGTATGACAAGACGAAGGATCTTTTTAAGAATTACGAGCATGACGTGGCACAATTTTTTTATGTTCAGATATTTCAGAAAGCCGTGGCTTATTCTTAAACATTCGTTCATTATAATCTGGAGTAGAGTAACGAAAAAAGAAAATAATGTCATTGCATCAAATTTTACAACAGGTATAGATCTGATTTAAATATTAGTGATTGAATGACGTTTTTCAATTTTCGTATCTCCACAGTAGTTATAAAAAAATAATATTTGGTGATGAAAATTGGTATGGGACAAAAGAGTGCAACGTGATGGATTTCACGTATGATTGCCGCCCTTGTAAAAACAGAGTCAAGGCCTCGGCATCAGCGTAACCGCGGCGCGATGTGAGAGTATTATCTTTTAGCAGTGAAAGTAACATGCAGGTTTCGTTATGTCATATCTCTTGGCTCCGGTTTAACGATATCAAACCTCTTCTTTCGCTCCACGTGACATAGCATTTCATCTGACGTCTCATTCACAATGTACAAATTATTGTTTGTTAATTTTCCATAACTTTTGCTTTTTCTTTCCTTCATTCATTAATCTATATTTCTCAATTATCTGAACATTGTACTTTGATGATTGTGTTAAAACAAGGTCAACAGGTCGAAACTTCCTGCCTTGTAACAGATTTTTGAAAGGCTTTATCAACAAATATTTAATGTGTCATCATCGGTTTTAAGAACAATTTTGGAGCCCAAAAAAAATATAATATTTGTTGGAGATTTGTTCATTTCAGAAAATGAAATTGGTTAATCGTTGAAATTATATCTGCTTGAAATAACTACATGAAAAGAGATTGTGTCTGTTGCATTGAGTTGGGTGAAAAAATAAAGATCGTATTGATGATCGTGTGATATGCAATTAATTGGAAATTGCAATTGTACATATCTTTTGATGAAATCGCAACAAGTGTTATATGAAAACATAATGGAACGAAAATGATTCAAATAGAGCAGATGTTCTTTTTTATATAGAGTTTATATATGATGTGATCATATAGGAAACAAGAGAAAGGAAAAATATTGTTTATTAGTTTGCGCGTGGTGAAGCATGAATTTGGCTGATTAAATATATTTCAACAATTTTTAACATGTCGATATATTCACTATAATAAATAATCAGTTGCAAAATGTGAATATATTTTGTATGTTTATACACCTCACTTGAGACATAATCTCGTGAAATCTGTCCAATTTATAAATCCTTATATAACAGAGAGAGAAAAAATAATAATACTAATTCGAAATCCGTACATCATCATGACCCCAAAGTTAATAATCTTGCAAATTTTTTTCTTTAGCACCATGATGTTAAATTTCGTTAGAAATTTAAAAAGTCAGAATAATACCACTTCATACGTGGATATAATTTTACAATTCATTAACTCCTCTTTTATTGCGGTTCTTCAAATCTCTCAAGAATCCATTTAGCAATTCTTTTTTAATTTCTATCAAAATGTCATTTTTGATAGATATATAAAAATTATCACACGTGTATATACCGGACGCACCTCCCTACTTTTTCTTACCCGTAATAAAAATCTATCAGTATTGTTTTTTTATTATGGACAATGTTAATTTCATACTTCTATCAATCATTAACATCTCTGTGTCATAAAAAAATATCTCTAGATGAAAAAAAAATGTTAACCAAATACAAGAAGCAAAAAATCGTTATTCACAACTCAAGTGCATTCGTACAAATATGTATATTTCTTAATTTCTATCTTTCTGTGACGAAATATTGAATGCTGGCGGATATTATGAGCATCGAATGAAAAAATGCAGCAACCTCTCCAACACTTTCCCTCTTGAGTCTCAACGTATACACACATTCATATAAACATATTATATCCGCGTCATTATTGTATTCCCAGTCGTTTCAAATTGGAACATGCAAATTGATCAATAGCAAATATTTCCATGCAGCTCCAATTCCCTTGAATTGCAATGTCAGTGTATAATTAAATTGTAATTACAGATGATACACTACGACATTACAAAAAAAAACAATTTTTCCAATCAGTATTTCAACTACCAAGAATGTTGTGTGGTAACTTTTTCTTAGGAGTTAAAATTGATATCAATTAGACATTGATTATTCTCTCGGGAAGAACTCCGTCTTGTTGTGTGTAGTTTCAAAGAGCAGGGCCACATACAACAGTCCAGTATTATTTATTTTTTTCTGTCATTTTTTTTCTTGAATTTTTTTCCAAAGTAGAACTTATTAGATACTAAAAAAAAACAATCAATCTTACGCTCATAATACATTTGAATAATGTATTCAATAACAAGAGACTTGATTGTTAATTATCAAAGATTTTTTGTAGTGTCAACACAATAAAAACTTCTCTCTATTTAAAAAAAACATCACTACTTCCTGTAAGGTTTCTTTGTGCTCTACGAAATTTATGAACCGCTAACAAAAAGCTAATATTATTTCTGTCATGTCAATAGAACTTTTTCACTAGGGCCAAGTGCAGAGTCCGAATCAATTACGATAGTCCAGTCCTAATGCAACATAACTTGTCATTCAAATTTCATTACATAAAAATATTGATATAGGCTGTTAATTTATTCTTCAACCGAATTCGAGGAATATTTGCCAATCACAACATGATTTGAGAATTATCTAATTAAATTATATATGAAAAATATTTATTCCCAACATTAATTTCGTGAGGATAATGAGGTTTTACAATCGAACTCATCCGAAAATTTCAGGCCATTGGTACACTCGTCTCACATATAAGTGCAAAAGATTGTTATTTCTGTTCTAATGGATGTGATAGTCCAGGAGAATTGGATAGATAGTTTATAACGATGACAAATTCTCACATGTGCGTCAACGTTTATGCTAAATATTATGTGTGCGCTCTTCACTTACACATTCAAACTGCTGGCAAGTGACGCAATACTATTTTGAATAGTCTCTAAATGTGTACATACACATGTGAACGATATGCTGTAACATTGTATTTTATTAATGGGCATCACATTGAATCTTGGAATCATAACGTAACATGTATTTCGCTAGTCGTTAGACATGATAAAAACCAGTTTCATTATTTATGACCATTTTTTTGTTCGTTCAATCTTTTCTGTTGGCGTCTGAATATCAATTTTTTTTTTCATACCTTCCATCTCTTAAAAAAATTGTTGATATGTACAAACAAATTAATAAGAGTATGAATTCGGTGAATCACTTCGTAGTTAGGTGATTATTCAAATGTATGTATGATAATTGAGCTAATCACGTAATTTCAATACTTAGGTGCATAGGAAATTTCGCTGGAAAATACTGTCAATTCATGCAATCAGTCAGTTCCTCACTCGTACACTATGTATACAAATGAATATGTTCAATTGCATCTTTTCTTCAACATTTTGAATCATAAATAGTGTGCAAGATATTAAATGGTACGAGAAAGTCTTCAAAGATGATGATTGGATATTTCATTCAGGCTGATGATGCTTTATGTTTATAATCTCACGAATATTTGTAGAAAAATTTAATTATAATGAATGATGCATAAAATGTGTATGAAAATTTCCTCAGGAAATTATGCAATTATGATGAAAAAATATAAAAACCGGAATTGTGTTTGAATCATGAATGCTCTTTAAACTATTATTTAATTCGGTGGTAATAAAAAATGACAACGAATGGAAAATTTGAAATAAATTCCATATTGCGTAATTATTTCAGCTATTTGAAACCGTAAAAAATGAGCGTGGATTGGAAGCACTCCACAATACAGTGTCAGTTGTAAATGGTGATGTATCTCTTCCAGCCTTGGGCCTATCAATTGAAGATCGTATAATGCTCTGCGAAAAAATAAGTATAATTTATCATGCAGCAGCTACAGTCAGGTGAATTTCAAAAATATAATCACATACACATAATAAAAAAATCTTGTATGAACAAATAACTATCACCAATAATTATTCTACAGATTCGATGAATTGCTCAAGAAAGCTGTTCTCCTCAACACTCGTGGTACGAAAAATATGTTGGAGTTGGCGAAAGAAATGAAACACTTGGAACTGTTTGCTCATATCAGCACAGCGTATTGTCATCTGGAGGAGAAAGTGAGTATATTCATTCAACATTTTAACCGTCTACATCAATTCCTTTTTTGTCAATCCATGAAATTGTATATTTATATAATGAAACTAATGGAATGGAAACAAGACGCGGTACCCCTGCAGCAACAATTTTGTCGGCAGTTAATAATGATTGATGTCTTGGTTTTAATCAGGTGCTCGGAGAAAAGCCATATCCACCACCAGCTGATCCCCACAAAATAATCAAATGTGTTGAGTGGATGGACGACGATGTTGTTGAAGCCATGACAGAAAAAATTCTTGGTAATTTTCCAAATACATATGCCTTTACCAAAGCACTATCCGAGGGTTTAGTCGAAGAAGCAATGCCCCATCTTCCAATTATAATTCTACGGTAACGTCAATATCAATGAAAAATATTAATCATTTAATTAAAAAATAATGTGTCCTTATTGATATTTGTTATGCATGCTCTGTTTTCAAGACCAAGTATAGTCATACCAGTGTGGAAAGAGCCACTTCCTGGTTGGACAGATAATATAAATGGACCAACTGGATTGTTGATTGGTGCTGGAAAAGGTGTAATCAGAACAATGTATTGTGATGAGCATGGTTACGCGGATTATCTTCCCGTTGACATTGCCGTCAATGCCATCCTTGCTTGTTCATGGAATTTCGTTAGTTGTAATGACAAAAGTAAAAGGGTTTACAATTTAACGAGTAGCAGTGAATTCAAAGTATCATGGAGAACAATAATTGAACTCGGTCGTAAAGTTACTGAGAAGGTACCATTAAATGGAGTTGTTTGGTATCCTGGTGGTAGTATGAAAAAATCGCGACTTATGCACAATATTTGTGTGCTATTCTTCCATATGATTCCAGCTTATTTCATCGATGCGATTTTATTCCTCGCTGGACATAAACCAATGTGAGTTTTTGTTTCGTTCACCATTACTCGATGTCTCTTAAGTTCGATTTTAAATTGACTACTTTCCTGCTTCTTCTTCATTCTCTAGTATGTGTCGTGTTCATCGACGTATCCAAAAAGGATTTGAAGTATTTGAATATTATGCAAACAATCAATGGGACTTTGATAATACAAATTTATTGAAAGTTAGATCAAAATTCAATGCCAGAGAAAGAAGAAACTATCAAATTGATGGCGACGATATGAATTTGGAGGCTTACTTTGAGGCATGTATCCGCTCAGCACGAATTTATATTCTCAATGAACCACCAGAAACTCTGCCAGCAGCCCGACGTCACATGCGAGTGTAAGAGAAATGACATAATCATATCATTATAATTTAAAATGTTATAGAATGGTCTTATTAAACATCTTTCTTCTATCATTTTCGTGATTTCAGGATGTGGTGGGTGGATATTATAACGCATATACTGTTCTTCGTTCTATTATTCTACACATTATGTAGTTGGAGCGAGACATTCAGAGCGTTCGTTATCGGCGGGTTGACAACAGTCGCGAATGCGATGTCTATTTAATCGTTGAATTTTAGTTTCGTATTCTTCTCTCCTCATTTTTATTACTATTATGTCATCAATATCCATTGTAATTAAACCAAATAAATGTTTTGTCAAATTTGAAGATTTACTTTGATTTATTGCTAACATCGAAATTCTGATGCAGTCTCAACTGTTGCGCTGGTCCCCACATCACCATTGAAATATACCACTGAGATTTAAAAATGAGGTTTCTCGACTTTGCGTTGCCCCTGTATTGTTAACCAAGATAAATACGAGAAAATATTATAAAATTTCTTATAAATAAATTATGGTGCCAGACAACTTCCTTATAATAGTTACGTGGTTTCAAAATATGATGAGCTGTTCTTTTTTCAATCTGAATGATACTCTTCAGGCTCTACTACCTTACATGCTATGTGGTTGGGGTAAAAGTCTTCGTTGTCGATGAACGAGAGCAGTTGCAAACTCATTATCCATTCTACTATCGAATATGATTCCCTATTCTTGTTTTTCCCTACAATCATTATTCGATAAATATTTATGTAATACAACGAAATAAAAAGTTATGAAATGAAGAATTTTTTTTGTGTTTTTTCAATTTATTTTTAAGCATTTTTTTCCCAATCATTCATACGATTTACACAGATTCCTGTACTGGTGGTTCGTAACCCTCGGGTCTGTCCACCTTGGAACCAGCCTCACCGGGTTCGCTGCTCTTTCCACCACCATCGCCGTGCAACTCCAAGAGTTTGCTTAATTCAAATCGTGGTTTTTTCAATACTTTGACTTTGCGAATGTACACATCGTGTAAGGGATAAATTCCCTGACACGCTTTTTCAATGTCCTTGGCGATGGCGTCAGGAAGGAGCTTGCTGACAACACCTTTAAGATCGCTCTTGGCGATGTCGTCAGTGATGGTTGACACCATTTTCCTTCTGATGTTACGTACCTTAACAGAACAAAACATAAAATCAATTAATTAACTATTTAGGCTTAAACAATCTAATGTCAATTAGAAGAATAAAAGAATCACATTGTCGCTACACTTCATATCACCTTTTCGGTAGAATAAAAAAAGCTGTGGTAAGAGCTAGCCATTTATATACGCAATTAAAATAAAATTCCTTGAAATTATTGAAACTTCAATGAATTCTCAATTGCGAAAATCATCAAAAATATTTTTTCACATTAATTATACCTGAGCGTGTTGAGCATAGCAAGTTTTGCGCTGGCTCAATTGGTCTTTGTTGGTGAAACCGATGCAGAATACTCGGAGCAAATAACCATCAGTCGTCTTAACGTCGACATTGGCTTCAATCAAAGTTTGCCATTTCTTGACCATTGAACGAAGTTTATCGGTGGTCAAGTCCATTCCGTGGAAATTCGTGAGTACAGATCGTCCCTGTACATCTTCAGCAATGAGTCTGAATTTACGGAAAGACCTCTCTGCATCGTGGTCATTTTGAAGATCAGCAAGAGATACTTCGAATACGCGGTATTTGAGACCCTCAGAAGCGATTTCTGGAAAGAAAAAAAAATTCGCAACATATTAGCTAGTCAATAATAATCATTTCAGATCTATTCAATTTCTCTATTTGAAGCTATATTATTGTAGCGATAGTAATTCAACTTAAACAACATTAAGATTAAGCTGTGGTATCATTCGCACATTTATCTTGCAACACTAAACGTCACAGAAATTATTGTTGAAATAACTGTGAAGCTGGGGTTGCAATTTTTTATCAACATAAGCAAACAATTTCCAGTCATATTTATCATTTTGCTTACTACAAAGTCAAAAACAAGATTTGTGGTATTTCTAAGTCATTGATACAACAAAAAAAAAACACTTACTGGTTCCTTGAGTTCTGTTTACCAGAGTTTTGCCAACCTGGCGGGTGGTGAACATGGATGGTGCCTTAACATCGTACCAATCCTTGCGGGTGAACGGGTCTACACTGATGAAAAAAGAAAGTAGCGTTTAATTGTTGGTTAAGCATTGGCTTGATTAATGACGGATAACTGATAATAATCAATTGACAATTAGAGGCATTTGATTCAATTTCGGGACGATTTAGACTCGCGTGTCGAATATTTAGAACTTTTCAATGAAATAAAATAATGATAATAAAAATATTAATAAAAGAAACGCAAAGTTTTCAATCAAGTAACGGCATGACCATCTGTCCGGTACACCGCGTACGGTCAACACAAATCCATCACAATCACAAACATCACGAATGATAAAAATTGAAAACCCATTTTAATAAATACGCGAATTAACACTGAAAATAATTTATGTAGTATTTAGTCACTTACATCTTCTTCTTAACTCCCTTCTTGCCACCTTTCGAGAGACCCTTATTTTTACCCACCGCCATAGTTACGTTTACAAACGGGAAAGAGAACTTGGTCACCGCGTGAGATCGGAAATGATGGAATAAATATATCGGAGTAGCGCCATCTGGCAATAAAGAAGCACTGCGATTGGTCGGAGCGCAGCAATTTGCTTCCGCTCAATTTTACAAATGGCGTTTATTCAAAGTAAACAATATCCACTCCATGGATCTTCGCATGATAAAAAATAATAACCAATAGACGACAAAGAATAATGCAATTCTGTTAAATACCTCCAACATATACTGCGGAATTCCTATTTGTGATAAATCAGAATTCATTGCGCCCTATTCATAATTTCCTATTAATATCTACCGATTCGACCAATCAGGATTTATAACCAAAGTTCCAGTTCTGACAACGTATGCAATCAATCTTGCCCGCAATAATTAATCTAAGAATCAAAGCAGGCAAAATCAACCAGAATATACCAACAGCTTATTATTCATCATTAATCACGATGTAATAATAATCATACCATCAATCAAGCAATAATTCAATTTGAGATTGCCAATACTAATCAATCGATCCCTCCGATTGGCATCACTGAATTTCGATTCAAGTTCATAGCCGGTTCTGTATAGATATTATATCATTAAATAAACGATTCCTGGTCTCAATTATGCTGTAACAATCGCAATATCCATATTTATTACTTAATCATGAATATGTAATTGTAAACTGCGATACATTTTGGTTTTTAGTCTCAGAAAAATATAAAAAAATGGCGGTATAAATTTCATCTTTACTATGACAATTTGATGACTATGTTCAGTTTGGTGAAACTTCTCAGTACTGTATATGGACGTATATATATGCCATCTTATACTACTTCATATATATACACAGTGATACACAATTGCACACCCGCACTCTTTTCAATTCACGCTGCCTGCTATTATATATACTCGTGTGTGCTATATATTGAAATTATTCTTTATCGCCATCAATTACAAATGCGTGATCAACAGAGACCGGATTTTATTAATATATTAAATATAATAATAATGTGACAATATCGTATGGTATGAATATAATATTGAAAATATTGCGATTATCTATCTACAATAATAACATTGTACGGCCTATGAATCAGTGACCTCATTTATAACCATGAATTTACAAACACTATTTCAAGATTTTAATCCAAGGTAAAAGAATCACAATACAAGAGAAAAATTATTGATATTTCAATTGTATTCAATTGCATGTTCATTATTATATTATTGATATATTTACAATAAATCACATTAACATGATAATATAGATGACATAGCATTACAAGACTTTTTTTGTTCAATCTTAGTGGACCTATATATTTTTATATACATGTATATATGTATATAAATATATATGTATATATATGTACTGAAAACGTTTGTATTTTTTTTTACTACAATTTACCATTACAAGCGTGTATAAAAAATATAATTTAATTAACAATGGTATAGGCAATATATTTTTAAACGGATTTATTTATTAACCTCACATTGAAGTATATTACTGCGATAAATTAGATTTTATTGTCAATAATATGAGCGGAAGAAGGAGAGGATTATCTTGATTAATCGATGACTGAATGATTGAATATATGTATGCGCTAATTGGAATTCAATGCTATTGGATGATTGATTTATCCTTCATATTGATCCTTGTATTTTATTCGTTACAGCAAGTTTTTAGTACACTCATGTCTGATGGTATTTACTGTACTATTTGCATTGAGACTGGATGGATTTATTGAATGGAGTTATTGGTCAATCTTTAGTCCAATATGGTTTTGGAAGAGTATGGTAATATTGGGTGCAACTGTTGGGAGTTATGTTTGGTGGAGACATCCACATTCAAGATTGGAAGGAGATGCTTATGTTCATTACAAAGCCATGTTGATTACTCTTGCATTGCATCTGATTTTGTTAATGTTCGAATTACTTGTTTGTGATAAATTGGAATCGGAAAGACATTTGTGGATACTTGTATTCATTCCACTTATTTTCATATCAATTGTTTCCATAGCTGTAAGTATTAAACAAAAGTATATACTACTATATTCGATTAAAAATTACTTTTTTACTGATGGGAAAAAATTTAACTATTATTTTGTAGGTTTGTATTTGGGCTGTTAAACACGACCGTACATTTGAATTGGAATTATTTTGTGCAGTAAATGTTTTGCAATTCATATTTCTTGCATTGAGATTGGATGGATTTATAACGTGGAGTTGGGAAGTTGTGTTTGTACCATTTTGGGCGTTATTATGTTTGGCATTGGTTACGGTATTATATTTAATCGTGTTTGCTGCCGTGTTATTGAGAGCACCACAAGTAAATGCTCGGGTTAGAAGGGCGTCATTGAAAGCTGCACTGGCAAACACATTTCTTGTTGTACCAATATTAGTATTTCAAGTGAGTAAGATGTCTATATTTGGATTAAACCATTTTTTTTTTTTTTTTTCGTACCAAATTATTAATGTGTTGCCGTTTGGCGTTTATGCTTTCAGGTATTGTTAGCGAATAAATTGGACGGTGACCTTTCATTGAGTTACACAACTGTAGTTGTTCCTTTATTGTTATCTCACATAACGCTTATTTTCATGTCTTTTGGCGCGAAGGGTGGAAATAGATGTGAGTAGTAACGTAAACTAATAAAATTAAAAATTTGGTTGGAGGTTTACTAACCTGTATACTTATTTTTATACTCGTTTCTCTTCAGGGTGGTTCGGAATACGGAAGGATTTTTGTCATTTTCTGTTAGGATTATGTCCGCTTCTTCAAGAATATGGGAACATTTCATATCAATCCCGAAGCGATCAAGATCAACCGCCATCTGAGCCTATGGTTCCTGATAAGAATGAAAAGCACATAAAGAAGATTGACCTAACAAAACCGGTTGTGCCTATAATTTCTATTGATTTGCCTGACTGATGGCTCAAATACTTATGCCGTGAATTATTATTGTATAGTCAGTTTTAATCAAACGTTTTGAGGTGAATATCCATGAGTTCAACAATATAAACATTGCATGACAAATTTGTTAGGTAATTGTGACTGAGTAAAGTAATGAAAAATGAAATATCGAAAAAATAACTTACAAACTCGCCGACGTCTAGCTTGAGGGCAAATTTTGACAGTTTATTATTGAATTCATTAATGAAATAATGCGTGGATGGGTAGGACATGATACTTAGAAATAACGTTTACGAAAAATCTTGTGACACATAAATGTAGAGTTATCGCTGTAGATTTCTTTTCGGATCGAATCCGCGCGATAGTAATATTTTTTTTTCCTTTGTAGGAAGTAATTGACCCCGTCCATCTATTTCGAATGATCCTATTATCTTTTATCGAATCAATTGTCCTCCAACTTGTTAGCTGTTGATTAATACTAAAGTGTTGATGATAGCTTTAATGCTTGACTGATAAGAGTCCGAATGAATATTGAGCAGACCACAAAATGCTGGGTGCTAATTTATCGGTTGTGAAGTTCTTCCAATGTCATAATATTAAATTGATGTATAGACATCTGAGAACAAAAAACAAAATGAAAAAAAAGTTAAAAATTATATCAGCTTGAGGATCAACGAAAAAATATATATAATACAGATTCTTTACATACATTCTGCTTGCCCGTATTTTATAATTATCAAAAATTCGTTTTGGTTCGGATTGTGACAATCAAATTCTTGATCCAGCATTTTTGGAAATGACAAATGGAATTATATACCAGCTAGGATACAAGACTGAATGTGCCTCGAAACTTTGAGGCAATAATTAGTACAGAATAAAGGAAGCAAAAAAATATAAACGCGATTTACAATTGGTTTGAACCGAAATAAGCAAAATGAGAAATTTTTCCCATGAAATGATAGTTTTTAATGTTCGCTCATGAAATTATATAGTTGTCAAATGGCCAATTTTCACGGTTTCGCATTATAAGAATAAGTTAGAATTTAATTTGGTTAATAGACAATTGTATGATAATATTTTGCATTATCGGTGTACATACACATTTAATTTGTACATACACAAACCTTCTTTATGTATATTTAAAGGTTATACATATCGATCATGGAAACGAAAGAAGAAAAAAACAGACGATTGAATGACGATTAGTGATATTATTTCGTTTTATAATTATACATCATCATTATCTTACTAACGGAAACTTATTATAAATCCAATAATAAAGTTTATATTTTTTCGTACAATAAGCGGAATATTTTCATTAAAAATTTTTGTCGTTCGTTGAGAAAATAAATTTGAAGAAACATATTCAATCCTTTAATTATCATCTTTGAACTTAATATTAAACTATGTACAAAAATAACGAGTGTGAAATAACTGGTGAAAAAATCTATCACCATGGTGGTATATACTCCGGTGCCCAATTACGACCCAAAAGCGTTGAAACGTTAGATATCGCTTGAGTTACATCAAATTTGGTGTCTTCAACAAGCGATGTCTCCCAAATATACAGCTTACGAAGGCGTTTTTTGCAAATATCAACAAATTCCACAAGACCAGAACATCTGTAAAAAAACTCTCAGATATTATCTTGTAAGTACATCAGAAAAACAATATGCAATAACCATAAGTTTATATAATATCATACGAATTTATTGTTAAGGCAATAAAATTGAATAAACTTACGTCAGCTCACAATCACCAAGTCCAACAGCTGAAAGATTCGGACAGTTACGTGCGGTGGAAATTAATATTTCATCAATGACACCAGGACTGTATGAACTAATAATGAGTTCAACGAGTCGTGGACAATTTTCACCGATTTTTCGTATCATAGCTTCTGGTGGAAATCCACCAAGATATAAATGCGTTATGGGAATCGAAGATGTCAACAATATATCGTGATCGTCTTCATCCGATAGGTGTGACGTTCTAGAGTATAATGGAAAAAAAAAATAAAGCATCAGAAGAGAGAATCCTCTCGTGCAGATTTTGTGGGAAAAGTCGAAATATATTGTCACCCAATAAATCTTACAAAACAAAATTGAGATCAGGTGAGTGACGTTGTAAACTAAACCATGCTTCATCGCTGATACGTGCGAATGGCATTGCGTCTGGATAGGCATCAATTTTCATTGTTTCAAGATGCATTCGATCGTTTCGAGAAATTGCTAATAGAAGATCATCACTGAGTAATGAATATGAGAGCGACAATTCTCTTAGACAATGAGACTGACTGACAATTGGTATTATATCTGAAATGATAGAAAAGTTTACGGTGAAAATATATATGTGTTGAAATAAATTATTAAGCATAATAGGAAAAACTACCGTCTGATGACAATCCCATAGAATCATCAATGCGTAATTTTTTAAAACTTCTCACATCTTGACACGTTTCATCACTACACGAATGAACTTCCGATGGTATATCATCGATTGTCAATGATTGAAATAATGATTGGAATAATGATTTGTCTGGTGGTATAGACCATGTATTATTTGTATCATCAAGATGAGAAAATAATCCTGATGTGGATGATGACGCAGTTGGTAATGTCAGCATGCCTGCAAAAAATGCAAACAAGAAATTCTAATAAGATTCTCTTCATGTTGGCCTGTTAAAATTCGAATAACACTGAAGATACTTTTTATTATTTCCAATTTATGAAACGAATGTGCACCGGAATGATACTATATATCCAATTTTATTCCTGGATTAATTAATGACAAAGGATGTAAAAAAATCACAGCTCCTACACATGAGTTCCATGAAGCAACAACAGCACAGCACAAATTTTTAGAGTAACATAAAGGATCGCGTTGACGGTGGAATAAACGACTAAACGAAATGTTTAGTGAGCAAAGGGGGAAAGGATTTGAAAGGTTCCAATGCAAAAGCTTCATCATTGGTAATTGTTAAGTTGTATGTAGTACATTAGAGCAATTTTTTCTCTCACAGTATGACACATTCTGTATAATGGTTGAATATAGCGGTCGCGGTCTAGCATGCACTTACCAATTCAGTTTATTTTTTCAGCAATAAACCAGTAAAAGTAAAGGTGATTGGAACGGAATATGATAGTATGTGTGCCAAGAGAGTGACTTGGTGCAATTGCGAACGTACTCCATACTATACTAGGCTGTTCACGTGAACGGCCCTGACACAATTGGAGAACACGCGTATTAAAACACGTGTAGGAAAGGCAAATGTAAGGAAGCGTATAAACATATGAGTTGAATATTATTTTTCGACTAATTTCAATCATAAAATAGTGGAGGAGATGAAATATTGCGACGCTGCCGCAACAATGCCAAACACAGCCAAGATGGACTGAGTAAAATCGGGAGAGATAGACAGATTTCGTTGATGCGTAATGAATGAATCTTCTTCTTCATTATCTAAATGAATATTGTTTTACAGATCAATAATAACTTCAGGTTCGAATTTATCTCATCACGTGACTTGAGACTGAATTATTTAGCGATAAATATGACAACCATCTGAAGACTACAATAACGAAAATATTTAATAGACCTTTTAGCTTATCGAAACACGTTGTACGCCGCATTCTTAATGAATGTAATACAACCGAGATCCTTTCACATTGCGTCGTCTCTGTACTAGGACGCGCACGTGTTTTGAGCATTCACGTGTGCACGTGATATAAGAAATAAGACTGTAGCATATTCTTACGAGTGTAATTGCAACGTGCATGCACGTGACTTCCACTACTTGTAAGTCATGCATGTCTCTGCAACATACGGACTCTTATACATATTCTGATCAATAGTCATTCCCTCCAATGGCCATTTTCAGATGTTTCATGAGATAAAATATTGACCCTGTGTCATAGAACACTCGGAAGAGAAGGAAATTGAAGGAAAAATGGCGTGATGAGCGATATATTATTTATGTACTCGAAAATACGTAATTCATTTTAATTAACTCTCTGATAATTTTTGTATTTTCCTGTCCACTATTACGAAAAAGAAAAGGCATGTAGAAAGTATGATGTTGGAACGATCATCTCTCATATTGAAAACAACATGATGATGAGAGGATAATTATTTGGTATTTCGAGACCACAATTATTGGCAGCAAGTATTAAAATTTTCAATATTGAGACCATTTAATTATTGTGCGCATTAATTTAGATGACTTCATATTGGCAAATTTTTTTTTATTTCCCTTCGATAATATTGATTATTTTAGAAATTACATTTGCTGCGCTTCCATTTGTCATGCTAAGATTATTTCTTACAATTTTTGCATTCCACTCTGATTGGCATAATTAAATTCTTTTTGCGTTCACTCAATATCTCAATTAGTGAGCTATATTCCATATTAATTATGTAATTTCTCCAAATTCTGTATTATTTAAGCGACTTCTCAGTTTATATTAGTATTTTATACTGTTTTATCCATATATCTTCATGTTTATTCGTTCACGTAGAACCTGCGACAAAACGATTATGAATCCAATCAAATTATTATTTAAATTTCGCGGACAGAGATCGAAACCGCGTCGACCCGATCACGCCAATGAAAATTAACCTTTATTTGCAAACTTATCATTTTGGCACGAAAGTTCGCGAAAAAATCGCATTGAAAACCTTGACACCGATGAAAAGTATGTCATTGACCTATTTAATTACAACACACTATACAAAATGGCTATATAAAGTTGGATTTTTTTCTGCAATATAAAGTTGCGTAGAGAAACCAATGAAAGAGTAAAAATTTCAGTTGAAAATCGAGCTTTAAGCTTGTCGTCGAATAGCGGTGCTATTCTATGAGCAAGAGTGAGAGAATTGGAGAGAGAAAGTTGTATCTATCGAGTTTTATTTCATTTTCTCGATAATTTGCAATACAAAAAGGTTTTTTTACGAATCAAAATGTCACGTATAGATTTTAGGTTACTTTTATTTATTGTCATAATAAATGCAGGTTAGTAATGAAGTATAATATAATAATTATATGATTAATCATGATTTTATTGTATTACAAATGCGTATTATTATTTTACAGTGACAGCAGATAGGATAAAAGATATGATTTATATGTCAGTGGATGGAGTTGCTGCTTGTTTTCGTAGGCACAATGGTACACATCAATTTGGATGCACATGTGAGTTGATTAGTTATTTCAATGTATCTTTGCTGCATTTTTATATAATTAGGTTTATTCAATATTTGGAGAACTAACCACACTTTTGCAAATCCTTTATAGCAGTCTTAGTTAGGAGGTGATTCACAGTTTATCGATTATCGAATTTATGATTAGTGTTTGCGGGATCTAATTAATGCATGCATTCTATTACCAAACAGCATTTGCATTGTATTCTCGTTCTTTTGATTTCAGCAAAAAGGGATGGTAGTGTTGGAGTAATTCAAATATTAGAAGGACTCGATGATCTCAAGTGGTTAGAGTCAAATGCAACTGCAGGGCCCTACACAATCGTTATGTCTCTTTCAATGTTCACACGTGAAATTATTGATCGTCTGGATGCAATAAATAATATAAACGGACTATTGTTATCGAAAAACAGTAGTCAAGCTATTCCGTCCAATTATTCACCAGAGGCTACATGTCCAAATAAATATTCTAGCCATAAGAAATGCGATGTGGACAAACCGTGGAATCCATTGGGACATGATTTTCTTCTTCAAGATTGGAAATTCCCAATTTTCTACATTGAAGTAAGGAGAATAAAACCAATTTAATATTGAATATGAATTATATTTTCATAACAAATACTCACATTGAACTACATAAAACTTCCAGAATGATGATTTAGTGAAGCAAATTAAAGACTGCTATTTCAAACACAATGCTCATGATTTAGACAAACAAAGTGCGAGGTCTTTGTGTGCATTAGAAATGCAATCGTTTATGTCTGCTGCAGTGAATTCAGAATCGTGTATGAGACGTAGTAAGACCATATTGTATATGAATCTAATACGATTTTGTGATCCACTTGGTGATAGAAATATCCATTGGCCATTGTCACCATTAACCAATGAAACAAAATCAATGATACTTGTAATGGCACGATTGGATGCAAATTCAATGTTCGATGGTTTGGCACCTGGTGCCAACAGTGCAGTTACGGGATTTGTAACACTGCTCGCAACAGCGCATTACTTGAATTCACTGAACGCTACAGCCGACAGTAAGTGACACTCTACAATAGCGAATTAATCGACATTAATTTGAGGTTTTAATATTGGTTATTGTTTTAGGCACCAACGTTCTGTTTTCTCTCATGAACGGCGAAGAATTTGACTATATTGGATCCAGTCGTTTCGTTTATGATCTGAAAGAGGGTAATTTTAACGCTTTAGCCGGTAAAAATCTAAAACTCGATTTAATCAACACAATAATTGAGTTAGGACAACTTGGTGATGCCGACGATAAACTTTATCTACACGCCAATAATCATGAAAATAATGACTTGATTAAAAAATTACAAAAAGCTTTATCATTGGAAAATACAACTCTACCTAATAGCGTTCCACCCGCATCAATACAAAGTTTTCTCGCTGTTAAACCCAATTTAACAGCAGTAGTTATCGCCAATCATGGTGATCAATTCACCAATAAATATTATGGTGGAATTCTAGATAACAATGAAACACTTGGATTTGGTCGGGAAGAATTAAATAAAGCACTGGCTAATATTGCTATGAAACTCGGTGATGCATTGTATGAAACAGTTACGGGGAAAGTAGCACCGAGTGGGAATATATTAATTATTGAAGATCTTATAACAGAAATGTTGTCGTGTTATTTAAAAAGTCCACAGTGTAATTTATTCCAAGCGTCATCGCCCCCAGGCGCTACATTACCAAATCAATTATTGTCACTGTACGTTGGCGTAAGTAGAGTATCAAATCCAGCAACGAAACATACCGCGCAATTATTGGCATTGCTCACAGGCGAAAAGTTACCAGATATGTCGGCGAAGGAGTGTGTCGAACATCGACTTTCTTGGATGGGTGGATATAATTTTACGGGGATTTGTATAAATTCCACGGTTAATTATACATCAGCAGTGAGTCCAGCATTCATCATTGAAGGTGAGAAGAGAATTCATTCGTAAAAATAATTGACGCAAGCGACGTTCATTGTATTAATCAATTTATTTGTAATAATTACTCAATTCATTGCTTTTCATTTAGAATATCCCATGAAATCCGGATTATATTCAACATGGACTGAATCTGTGTGGCATACACTGAGTGTCCGAATGTTTTTGAAACCATCTGCGGCTACTGAACGACTGTCAATAACTTTGGGAAGTGTAGTGGCCATATTGTCATTCATTATCGTATGGTTCGTAAAATCACGGGCGCATTTATTATTTGAACAAAATCGAACAAATGCGGATTGCTAGGAAAGCGCCGCGGACCACATATCAATGACGAGATTGGATAATCATGGGGACGGACACGTTGAAGTGACGAGCCTTTGAATTGCGATACGTTATAGTGTGTGTGTGTGGTACGCCCTCGGTCATCGGAACACTGTTTCTTTCATATCAATTCCAATTGTTCAATCTTAATTTATCACGCATCCATCTCTATTTTGGGTTGCTATTAATGCATTCTAGACATTCGATATATATTGAAAAGTTTTGTGATGGAAATATTTTATAGCGATTCTTATAGTTATTTCCATTTCGTTGTCACAAATCCTATGGTCACGAAAGTTTTAAGTGCGAGTGTGTATCTTTCTCTGTACCCATGTATAGATGGTGCGACGTGAGTAAATCTATAATTTATCTAATATAAATATAAAAATATTTATAAATAATTATTGTGATTATTAGCACGATATTTCCTTCTGAATAGTTTATATAATCCAGAAAACATATTTGGTTTTGTATAGGAAAGCAAACAAAAACTCGTAGGATTTTTTCGTGGCCTACAAAAAAATGCGATTGTATTCATATCTTACAAAATGTATTGTACGGATTAATTTTTTTGAGATTCCATCTTTTCACCACTTTTTTTTTTGTTATATATTACCATTAAATCGATGAACAAACCTTTGATACATATATTTGTTTATGTATACCATGTATTTTGATATTTTTCATAAATACTATTGCAAATAAGATGATGGACATCATTAAAAAGACGTTTTCGATAAATATTTATAAATTTACAAGAATGTGTCACGTCAAAACTGGGTGAGAGGATTATTCTTCAAAGGTAAGCATTATTCACAATAGCTTTTTTTCTTCGTTTTCATTTCTTCTTCTTCTTTTTTCTTCTCAATTTTCTTGAGTATCAAATTATCAGTCGAATGCACTCTATTATTCCACCTGCCTCACTTTATTTAATTATTCTCATGAAAAAGACAGAGTAATTGTTATTGCAAGCGTGATGGCATTTATTATTAATAATAAACTTAATGAACAGGGCGTAGATATACACAATTGAGAGAGAGAGAGAGAGAAAGAGAAAAGTATTCAATTCATTCGCGCATGTATATTGTTTTTTTGTTTTTTTTTATTCCAAAACGCAACGCGTGTGTATTCATAGGCTATGCATAAGTTTCATATCTTATTTATTGAAAATTTCTGATTTTCATCAAGATAGGAATGATCGAATTAAGTATTCAACCTCTCAAATATATTTTTTTTTGTTCTGCTTTTAAGTATAACAATTAGGTAAATTAATTAGCAACCATCTGAAAATCATCATTATAACAACGAAATACAATTGCTTGAAGTCGAACAAAACAATAGTAAATAGACGCAATGAAAGATAACTGATTTTACTCAGCATAACATTAACTAGAGTTTCACAGTAAAGAAAAAAAAAAAATGGAAGAAGACTATAACGCAATTATTAGCGGAGGAACAATATTTTTTTGATTTTTTTTTTGTTCTGTAGTTCTTACAATTCAATTATCAACCATTTATAGGCTAGATCATTCCTATCTTGTTCTGTTTACATACAAGAATTTATTCTTACTACTCAATCACACGCACAAGCAACGCGAAAATTAATTCCTGTCAGAATAACGCACGTTTCTATGTAGCCTAAGTCCCACATCATTCTTTTCTCAATTTCCTCAGGTTTTTTTTTTTTTTTTTTTTTCGTTTCTCAAAATTTCATTTACGTAGACACCTCGAAGGTAGATACGTTCAACTTCTCAAAAGA
Source organism: Zele albiditarsus (assembly GCA_958496275.1). Taxonomy (NCBI): domain Eukaryota; kingdom Metazoa; phylum Arthropoda; class Insecta; order Hymenoptera; family Braconidae; genus Zele; species Zele albiditarsus. The sequence continues at coordinate 15,260,948 of OY292408.1, forward strand.
GATTTGGAAGAAGAAATTTGTTCATATTTATATTTATATATATCTCATACGTGTGTTTATGGATACATTATTGTTGTTGATTAATTTTTTTTTGTTTGTTTATCAGTCATCATTGTAAATGAGACACGCCCCTCTCACGTCCTTATTACTCGAGCTATTCTCTACTTGCTTTCTTTTTTACTTAATTGTTAACTTTTGTTTTTATTATTCATGGTGTTTTGCAGTTGTTTTTGTTCTTGTTTGTTTTGTCTCAAGTAATGCAAGTATATGAATTAGGAGGAGGCTGGGCACCGCCCACCGAGCTATCACAGTCGTCTGGTGCCGCAGCACATACGTATACGTGGTTCAGCCTTAAAATCTACAATCACTTACAATTAAATATATAATATTCCACAATAATTTTTTTTCTTCTGCAAAATTACATTTTGAGCACAGTACAGACACGCCACAAGGGTGGGTGAGTTGCTCTCAATTTTTACGAGGTTACAGTTCAACATTATAATCAAATTGTTCGTTGTTCATACACATTTTTCTTTCATTATTTTTCCTCTTTCACTTTTCATTTTTGATTCAATTCATCACTCGGTGCAACCATGCTGCACTGCACACACTCTGCTGTCTCCAATCGATACATCATTTTACTACCCACAATATTATATCAATTATCAAATGAGAACATTATTCATTATCATAACAATTCACATTGCACACATTCGCGATTTTCAATAAATAAAAATTTTGAAAGCAATTGTATTAGTTCAATGTGTATTTTCAGTTACCCAAAAATTATTTACTACAACGAAAAGAACAACAACAATAAACTATATTGAATTTTAAAAAAGAATGATGATGAGAGAGCATTAGGGGATGGGCGGCAAAATTGGGAGTTAAACCGTGCATGGACGGAACCTTTTTTTATTTTGGTTTTGTTTTTGAATGCCACGACAAAAATTAACGGCCAACGTACACAGAAATGACGCAACTCAATCGAAGCACTTTACAGCATTAAAGTGTCTCTCGGAGTTCCAAAAAATATGCATATACGTCTTCGTCACGTCATGCAGAAAACGTGTGCCATTATCATAAAACGTAATGATCGTATGCAGACAGCGTACACGTAACACGTAACACGCACATATATATATATATATATGCGTGTATGCATGTATGTATCAAATCTCAAACGCTACAACTGGCGTGTGCGTGTGTGACATGTCAAAAAATGATGTTGTATTACACAAGTTATGGGGAATGGGGATTAATATTATAATCGCGTATGCAAATTTTTTTTCCACATTTTACATTGATTACTTTTTTTTTTCATTTTCGTTTTTTTACTCTTAAAAATCGTTAATTATTTTGTTTTTCATCATTTTTTTCCATTTTTGTTTGTTAGTTTTTTTAATAACCGCTCGGTAATGGTATATGTACAGCAGAATACCGTGGCCCATGGGGGTTGAGACTGCGCGGCACATGCACGAGGGAGACGACGATACTTAGAGTTTAAAAATATAATCGTTATATACTTTAATTTAAGTAGTTGTTATATTATAATTATTATTATTATCTTGGAGGGACAGCACTTTGCTACGTCACGACGATGCAGAGCTGTGAACAGACTATACGCGTAGAAAGTTACCACGCTCTCCGATGGCACATTCATTTGATCAAATATCATTAATATTATCTGTTTTTTCTCGTTTTCCTGTTGTATTTTGTATCTCCCACATATTACTTCAAGTAATTGCAATGTAACTAATATACGTTTTGATTGTGTTAACATCGATTAAACAGTCTCAAAAAAAAAGGAAGAAAAGAAATAATTAGGAAGATCATCGGTTGGACTATTGTTTATATACTTATATAAATTATTATGTTGTTAGCTAGTGTCAAGTTATGGAAGTTTAATGATGGAGTTATGGTTCAGTATTTTTATCTTTAATTTTTATTATTAATAAATCGCTTGTGACGCGAAAAAATATGATTTACTGTTGTAGAAATAATTTGACTATTTTTCTGTAATTGTTTTCGTTTTGTGTTATTGTATAGCTTATTTCACCTATCCGAAGTTATTCAAAAACATTTGTATATGTTCTCCTTGCCTTCATCACTATTATATGTGTCAAAAAAAAAAAAAAAGAAAAATATCTGGATGATGATACATTAGATTATGATGAATGCTTGAAAATTTTGATGTATTCCCATTTCACCGTTCATCACCGCGCGTACATTATGAACCGCAAAAATTAACAAAAAAAAAAAAAAAAAATGACGGAAATAACAACTTTAAAGTTCTATTGACCGTTGTGGTCAAGTGTCATCGAAATTAATTGGCACGAGAGCGTGATAACTCCCAGCCACGTATCCCTGATAATCGCGTGATTAATTACGTATTTGACAGTTAAAGCGTTATCTAACCTCGAATACCTTAATACTGTAGTGAGCAACTGGTTTCGAAGGTACCATAAAGAGGTAAACTAAATCACGATTAACGACAAAGGTCAGTGAAGATCGTCATCGTCATCGGTGTCATTTCCGTCTTTAGATCTATCAGCACCTCCATCACCGTCACTTGAACCTGAGTCACTTCCTGAATCCTCCGATTGCCAACCGCCACTTTGTTGCGATTGTTGTTGCTGCTGCTGTTGATGTTGCGGTTGTACAACATGTTTGACAGCTTTATGTCGTTTGCCAGTGCGTGGCAATGTCTCAGCACTTGCACCATCGAGCATTGGTTGTAGTATACGTCGACGTGCATTTATGAACCAGTTATTCACTTGAAGCAACGTTAGATTTGTTTGACTCGCTATTTGACGCTTCTCATCTTCCGTTGGATAAGGATGCTGCAATAGAAATGGGTTTTTTATTCGGTTGCTTTCGAGTAATTAGAAAAAGCGCAAATAAAATTGATGAGATAAATCATTATTTAATTCGATATTATTCTTCTTTACTTACGACCAAATGTTGAAATAGCCATGCGCGCATTATGCTCGTAGCTTGTTTTGGCAGTACGCCACGTTTTTGTCTTCCTTTTCTGGTACTGCCGTTGCCACCGCTGTGACTCGAGGGTGCATTGCCACATCCCTCATCGTCATCTTCGCTTGGCGCCGGGGAGGGTGAGCCTGGAACTGTAATATCTGCGTGCACAAAATTGTTATTTCAATTATAATCATTTTTATTTCTTTATTTCAATATTTTTACTTGGTGGAAGACAGAAAGATGTGAACAATGATTCAAAAATAAATAAGAGGAGTTGGGTTTCATTCTAACCGAAATATTTTTCATAATTAGTGTGACAGACATCGCCGTATTCATTTTCACGCTCTTGCATTGGTAAAAGACCCCAATAACCAACTTCTTCAACGTAAATTCTATCACCAAGATAAACGTCCTTATCAATTAATGGATCTGTGAGTGCGAGTGGATCTGTAAGAGGATCTGAAAAATCGGATAAGGATAGATAGGGAGGATTTCCAGTGGACACTTAAAAACAATATCGAACCTGGTGATTTTAGAAGACAAAAATGAAAATTTAGAATTTTCTTATTCAACTGATTTTAATCAAAACAATGATTGACACTCACCTTGACCCAGATACATATCGTTAACAGACGCACAGGGATGCGCTCCAATTTGTGATAGTGGTGTACTGCCATGAATAGTGGAGGGTGACGGTGGATCATCGTGATCCTGACTGTCTGATCTGATTGAACGCTGTGTGATCGATGATGATCGTGCGGACGATGGCCTCTCGATAATACCATCAATTTGAACAATTCCCTGGCTGACGCTGCTCTCATTCTCCGACAGCACGTCCCCTCTGCTCACTCCGAGTCCGTTAGTTCCCGGCTCAACATCATTGCCTGTAGATGACAGCACCTGGCAAATATATGTCGCATCTAGCCGTCAGAGAGCAAGGGGTGGGAATACTATCTTTTATTTTAAAGAGGTGTACAAATATATACTTGATTGTATTTATTTTCTCTTATGTATCTAATTTTATTTTTTTTTTTTCATTCCGTCTCATAAGCGATTTGAAAATTCAATTTCTCATTCATCCCGTCAGTAATTCCTATTGCACTCTGATCATTGGAGTTAATTTATTCCGCATATGTTGGAATGCAAGATGGATCAATTATAATGAATATAACATTAAAGATACTCGAATTAATTGTCTGCATTATTTTCGATAATCTTGGGTTTTATACACCTCTTTCAACTAGAGGGATTTAATGGGGGCTTCTTTGCGGATAATTTGCCATGAAAATTCAGAAAAAAGAAAAAAGAAAATAAATTATACATAAAATAACTAACCTGCAGTGGGCTGCTGCCATTGCTGCCACTCGATGGCCCAATATCTTGTCCATGATGACTGTAATCGCTTCGCAATAAGTTTTCGCTCTGCATTTTTCCTTTTAAACAGCCAATATACCTGTTGCAAAAGTCTTTGCACAATTCTTGGACCTTTTCCAATTCTAATAAATGAATTCGTAAGACCTGTATGGCCTTGATCATCTGCAATTGAAGGATATTAAATGTGAACAAAAAATAAAACAAATGTTTTCGTTCTATCGCTATTCGATTATTTCTTCACATCTTCACTTGTTAATATCCCCCACCCTTCCCCACTTCACCGAATATTGCATGACTAAATCGTATTGTGTATAGTACAGTTGTGAGAGCCATATTGGCATTAGAATCTTGAAAAATAATATGAAAATAGTGTTGGAACTAAATTATTTTTTCTTTTTCGATTTTATATTCGACGAATTCACCTATATCTAAAAGAATAAAATCCAATCGACGCGAAAAATAAGATGAATATAAACATATCAGTTGGGAAAAAATTGATGCTTTTCGGTACTAATCAATGTTATTTTAACAATCATTATTACCAGGAGAACCTATCTATTTCATTTTTCTTCCATTTCCTCGCCCATATCTAATTGAATTCAAATAAATTTTCGTTGTTAAAGTAAATTTATCAGCGGATACTTCTCCATATCTCGTTTTAGTCATGCGATAACTATTCTATTCGTCACCTTCAAATGAATCTGATTGAATCTTTCATAATCAAAATTGAACTGATACGTAACAATAATCATAAAAAAAAGTATTATCTCACCAAACCGTCAATCTCCGGGTCATTGATTAAAAATGGTTTTCGGTCTCTTTCTTGGTGTTGGACAAAAGCCTGTATGTCCATGTTGAAACTTTCGGACGTTGAATTGTCCGAGCTCTGTGTTGCTAATTCGCATCGTTCAAACAGTAACGCCAATAATGGGAATAATGGATGTTTATAAACTGCCCTTTTATCAGCTTCGAATTGTGCTTGATCTTGATGCGTTGTATAATCAGCTACCCCACTTGCAGGGTCCTGATCGTAGCCAGGAGTCACCATTGCTAGCGCCACCGCGGTGCTACCCTCTTGCATTCTAACATTCCTCCGTTACATTCGCCATCATGTGTATCTATTTATTCATATACATACACATATCTACACATATATACATATATAAATTATTTTTCGTTCTTATCCAAGCGTGGCTACATACGCCCAACGTTCACGCTTTTCTCTTCCAATGTTCTTCACCACCGTCTCCTATTCTGCACGTCTGAAAAATAAATATCACGTACACATTAGATCAATACATTCAACAATATTTTACATTTTATTGGAAGGGGAAAATGTCACTGTAATTGATCGAGGATACAATCACTTGTTTCAATTATTTTTCTAAGTGTTAATTGTGATGGGAGTTAATAAAAATGATGACAATTAAACTTGACTTGTGTGAATGTCCATGTGTTGTGACAATAATTTTGCACTTTTACAATAGACAAAAATAAACTCTAATTTTTTGAAACTACATTAGAAATTTTTGGATCTATATAATCTTCCATGGGCAATGCACCTTGTGTGGTTTTTGAGAATACGTAACAACAAAGAGTTGCAAGAATCAATTTTTCTTATATCACATTGACGTTTGCTCTCAATATCAAAAATAGTAAGGTACTATTCCGAAAAAAAATCGTAAATGTAACATGTATTGCGAGATAGTGTTTTGCAAAAATTTTTATATTCATTTATTCGCAACGAGATGAAGTATAAAAAAAATAAAAAGGGAAAAATGTATTCTGTTGGTTTGCCTTTTCAGTTAGTATATGTTTATATGTATACCCATACATATACACGAATGGCTTTTCCAGTCTATATATACATATATATATATATTTTTCGTTCGTGAAAGTGGCTTCAACTCTTGGGACGTTATGTACGCGGGGGCATCAACGTACCGCGAAGCACCGAACAAGCGCCACTGCATTTAAATGTCATCATTAGACGGCCTCCGTCGACCACTATAGTGCGACCGGCATCGTCGTCGCCTTCATTTTCTCGCCTGCCTTTCTCTCTATCTCGCACTATCTATCTCTCGTGTTGGCAATGTGGCACGGTTGCACGTTCCTCGTTCTACCCATATACCTTCTCTCATGTCCTCCCTTTGAATTTCCAAACCCCCGGGAGTACCCACTGCTATCTCCTCTGTCTCCTCTGCCCCTCGTAGGTATCTATCTTTTTCGCTTCTTTCTTTTATACACAGACTTTCTCTCTTCGCCACAAGGGACTTGTGTACCCGCGTCCGCGATTCAACATGAATAAATGAGGTACTGCGGCATGCTGACGGTGTGTGTAACAGATGAAAAATAAAATAATAAACAAAATGTATACAGCAAAATAGCGAGGTCGTTTCAAATCGTAATCTTTTTTTACTCTTTCATTTTTTCTACCTCATTTGATAGATCGATTAACAGTATCATTCCACTAGTGACATATCGACCAACAATCATATTTTTTCAATTATATAATGATGTGAGATAAGTTTTCATGCATGAGTTAAGAATAAATAACTTTTCCTCCCTCTTATTATTTACTAATAATAGATCATTAAAAATACTATACATCATTTATTTTTTTACGTTATCTTACAACGTAGAATAAAGTTTTCATGCATGAGTTAATAATGAGCAATTTTTCTTTCCCTCTCATTCTTCATGTATTCATGATAGATCAATTGGAAATACTTTAATAGTGTCATATTCGCAATTGATCAATTTTTTTTTTTTCACAATTCATATTAAAATGTGGAATAATATTTTCATGCATGAGTTAATAATGAATAATTTTTATTTATAACATATGAATTGCAAAAATTCCATAAGTGGCTGATTCTTGATTGATCTTCTTTTTTTTTTTTAATTATTATTTTATAATGTGGAATAAAGTCTTCTTGCATGAATAGATAATTTCCCTTTTTTTTCCCCACTCTTGTTCTTTTTTTTTTTTTTCATCTGACTGAGTGACTGTAATTATTAACTTCATTTCATTTTTTTTCCATATGAATTACTATGCATTTAAACCTGTTTTCTGTAGTTCACAGTGTTTATGTAGATGTTTCAACATTTACTTATTTGTCTATATTGACATACACGTTTATGTGATCTATGTGTGTGTATATATATGATTATGTATGACTGTGTGTTTGTGTGTTCGGCATACTCTTTTCTATGCATAATTATTGTCGAAACGGAGCGGAACGGTGTAGTGTGCGATTTACCTAATCGTTCCCTCGGCGCGCTCTGTTTCATTAACATTTCAAAAGCTTTGGTGATTGCAGCCATTATCTGTTTATATACGAGGGGGTGATTGGGTTTGTTTCAGCTTTCGACTGCTTCTTTCTTTCATTTTTCTTTCTTCCCCTTTTGTATTAAACTTCAACAATGTATATCAAAATTGCTTTTGTTTTTTCTCCTATTTTATACATGAAATATAGAAAAAAGAAAAGGGATCCATTTTAGATCCGCCGATTCTATAGATAATCGATGCCCACTTATCTAAATTCATGGCAATATATCGAAAACGAAAATTACGATATCATGTAGTTTATAATTTTTTTATTCAGCTGTTATTAACTTTTTTCTTTCTTCTATATTCTCATTAATTAATTTTACGAAAAAATATGAATATTTCTTCTTTATGGAAATCAAATTGCATGAAGCAGATATATATTGAAACACTGAGCACGAAAATAGGATTCATTAAAATTTCTCACTCGAAGAATTTTGCAATCACCGATAGTAAATGGTCTTACAATTTGTTCCGTCAAAAGGCTGATAAATTTTTTATCATCCCTAAAACTATGTCTACTTCAAAGACGTCAAGAAGTCTATATAACAATGAATAAAATTGCCCGAAGAATATAAATATTCCATAGGTGCTGCATACAAGAGTTGAAAAAACCATTTTTGTGTCATTTCTTCTGTCACTAAAATTTCCGACTTGCAAAATAAAATCATCCTATCGAATTTTTCATCGAACGATGATCTAATGACTAAAAAATATCCATTCATAGACAGTTTCTGAAGTCCTACCAAATGTTTCAACGAAAAATTTCTTTCCCTAAAAAAAAAAAAACGAAATTTCTCTAAGTCGTATATTTCTATCTATAACTACATACCCATGACATTTCATCAAAGGTCACACGGGTCTCTCCGCTATCTATAGAAAAACGTGTAACAATTAAAATGTCATCCAAAAATACCGTACTCCTATATAAAAAATGACAAAAAATTTTCTCTCGATGAAAATAGAAGAGAAAAAAAAAAAAAAAGAATCACAATTAAAAAATAATAAATTGTCCATCATATTACGCTACATTTTATTATTCACATTGAACATTGATAAAACTAAAGATGTTTTCCTAACAAACTTCAAAATAATATTCTAAATTATTGGCGTGAAGTTTTGCAAGACGTGATGTCACGCGCGTCTGTAAAGAGAAGAAAAGAGTCATCCCTTCAGAGACGACAGAACTTGACTGCTAAGCGCCCGTTTGCGCATATATATATATATATACATACATACATACACTTATATTCCTTTATCGGTCCGAGCACCAGCAAACTTGCGTTGTTGGAACTCGCGCGACGCGCCATAGCTCGCATTAATGAAACGCTTGGCGCGCGACGTGGTTACAGAAGACGATTAACGTGCCCCGACGACGATTACTCCGACAACCGCGCTATTTATATATATATACATAAACATATACATGAAAAAGGTCGGCACTTTATTCTACGCACGGCTTTTATACATTATATAAAATATCAACATTAACCGACAAATAATAATTTTAACAATTTAATTAATTTAATTTAATTTAATTTTCTTCATTGCACCACTTGAAGTGATAGAAGAAATTAGAAACAAAAAAATGTTGATAATAGATAAAAAAAAAAAATTTTACATCTCGCTGCAAAAAGAAATGCACAGTCAAATAGATGTATATATATAAAGTTTATAAACCCCAAGAATATAGATAGAATAAGAGAGAGGTAAAAGGGAAGACGTGCGGGTCGAACGCGCCAGAAGTGGCCCTCGTGGTGCGAAGAAAGTAGTATAGTAGAAAACAAGAGACAGAAAGAGAGAAAAATATATATATGTGTATACAGTATAGACATTGAAGGGGTGGAGATCGACGACGCGGGCACCATTATTCGCAAGTGGCGCTTGCCGAGCACATCTTTCCCACACAACCAAGCCGATATTTATCGTTGTGGCGTCGCATGCTGGTTGGAAGTTTCATTTAAAAATATTATCGCTGACGGCGAGGGCACACTTTGCCCAGTTTCGTTACATTTCTATATACATACTTGTATTCTCATCCACACTCTTTATATTAAAAATATATATATATATATACATATACGTATATGCGATACATGAAACAAATGAAACTTTGCGACGACGTAAGAGTTTCGGTTCTCCACTTTCTCAATTCAAAAAACTTTGTTACTAAATGTATAAGATGAAAATGTAATTATGATAAACTTCAAGCCAAATGTGTATGGATATTTTTTTTAAAATTCGTATGATTGATTAGATGAATAATTATATCTACAGTTATAATATTAGTGAATATTTAGAGAAGAATGACAATTGGATCTGACAAATCATCAAAAAATATAACAAAGGTCCACGGATTTATTTTGAAGGAAGAAATCAAAATTAAAATATCATTATGAACTCATAAAATTGAATTGAATATTATGATCCCAAAATTCTAGCATTTGCATATTTAAAAAAAAAATGAAACAATGCATAAATCAATAAATCTCCAATTAGTAATAAAGCATAACAATTTATTTTTAGCACGAAGTATTTTTTCTATTTACTTGAACAGGAAATCAGAATGAATTCAGGCGACAAATATGAAATTAGACAAGATACAAACTAAATTGGATGATGAAAATATCATCATGAAAAAACCATGAAGATTAAAATGAAAAATTTGCATAAATGCAAAAATGAGTTCCTTGAACTTGTCATAGTGCAAATAAAACGAGAACCGTGGTGTCATCAATTTCAATTGCAGTACAACAGCCTCCATCAGCATGCATTCTCACTAATAATTATATTCATTCCAATAACTACCAATATTACATGATTTCAATATTAAAAAAGAAAATATGAATCAATAGTTCACATCTTCAAAAAAACATATTAAACTTCGTGTTACAAATATGTACTGGAATATTTTTTTCTTCATTCCAACCTCGAAGTTTTCTCGCTGTCTCTTTTCCACCCTTGCTCTTTACGACCATTACCTTCATCTATAGACCCCACGTAGCCCATACCCATCCTGCTTCACATAATATTGCTTTTGGATTCTTCGGGACCGCGGCATTCTAACGCAGCTGCTACCGGAAGTATATATACCCTTGTGACGTAACAAACCAACCCCTATAAATGGAAACAGACAGAAAGTATGCGCTGGAGTGAGCGTGCGAGAGAAAGAGAGGAAGAAAGATGAACTTTGAAAAAGCTCAGGATCATTTCAATAGCAACAATGAAATATAATAGTATGAAAGAAGAAAGAAGAAATTTTTTTTCAAGTGCCAGATTTTTTTTTTTTCCTCTCAAAGCTTCTTCAACCCTATATTTTATTGTAAAGCGAACAGATATATATTCATGTAGGTGTGTATATACGTGCTGTGTTGCTTGTGAACGCACGCGATGGCGCTGAAGAAATCCATGTATATTGAATATACCAATCTAATGAATACATATGTGATTATAAGAACGAAGTAATACTTCAACAGCAATTTGACTGAGGAAAACACCTGTGTGATTATCAACCAGCGAAACATGCAATGAATACTAGATGTAAATAATATATATAATCAGGTACTTTCTACGTGAAAATATAAATAATAGTCAAATCGCCCTTTATACATTCTGGTTCCATTACGAGAAAATAAATCACTTACCCCTACGTGTCAACACATTCATATTCCATCATTCTTAACGACAAAATCAATTATGCGTAGTCTACAATTATTTTCGCAATCCTGTCTAGACCTCGCGCAATCACATATCGAACTTCATCCAGATTCACATTGAACTATCACATTAATAGACAATAAGAATCAATGAATAAATAGAGAATAAATTAGTTCCAGTTGTTAAATAAAATAATTATTCCTTTTTTTTTTACTGTTGGAAAATTTGGCTCAATAAATGATGAATCTCGAGTGATGCAATAATGTAGCAATCGATCAGACGGAAAATACCACGTGTGTTATCCAAACAGAATGTATACATACACAGCAGAATACACACACGTAAATAGAGAGTGAGTCGGTGGGGAACGTGAACAATGGTGTTTACGATCTGTCAGACTCGTCCGGCCTGTCGGTATGGGGTCCAACCTACTATTTTTCCTTTCTTCTCCCCGCTTCGTCGACTGAATTCCACAATACGATCAACACTAACACCATCAACACCAACTACTATATGTTATAACAATACTAGCGCGCCGGTTCGACTCGAATTTTGTTGAACGGGTAGAAACACTCCCCCGCGTGCGAATGTGCCGTCAATTTTTTTTACGCACAGCTATTCAACTACTACATATATATGTATATGGCACACATATATATATAGATCTCATATCATACAAAAGTCAATATAATAATGATATAACACGCGCCATTACGTCTCTTTCATCGCAAATATTCCAAATCGCTTTTATTTTTGTATTTCACATTCATTCCGTAGCAATTTGATGCCTCACTTTTGCCTTCACTCTCTGTCACGAAACTGCGATCACTTTCACGCCAGGATAGTAATCATTTTTCGATGGGCGATGGAGCAGAAATGCCACGAAATATACACACACACACTCATCTACCAATACATTCATCTTCGTATATCTGTATACAAAACGACACTCGTATCATACACCAACACAACTTGATATTTTTGTGTATTCGTCACGACCATGCGCAGTATCGTTGTCATTAAACGTTTTCCTAGAATGAGATCCTGAGATCCTAATACAACGCATTTACAAAGTCTCCAAAAATAATTGAAAGAAAAAATTAAATTAATAGTTGTGTAAACGCAAAACATATTCACAATAATTGTACGATTAGGTGTAGCGAATAATTATATAAGTGTTGATCAATTGTTTTCACACAATATTTATTGTTTTAATCATGGAATTTTTGAGATATGCTTTTCATGATAACAGCACGCATATTTTCACTACGAAAAATTCACACCTTGTGTAGTGCATGCCATGATTAATCAATCTATAAATTGTTATCGAAGCACAATTTGATTACGTTTATGCATTCAATATATGAAATTACATATGCGAAGCTGATAAATGCATGGAAATTTCATCATGGAAAATATATACATGTATATGAATATATATGAAGGAAAAAAAACGAGATGCGCAACGAGTCGCGCAAACGTCCTCTCTCAATTTTCCCCGGTCCGAATTGCATTATCGATTGCGAATCACTGCGGGGGTTCATCCGCGGGCAAAGTCTCTCATATCATTCCTGCAACTATTTATTTATTTATACATCATGTATTCTATTTATCTTCTTTTCCATTCGTTTTTGCTATTGCAACTCTCGACGCCACCACTCGAGAACATCAGTAGAATACTACACGTCTCTAAATTCGTTTATGTATATAGAAGGAAAAATAATTCACCAATAGCAAATAGATGATGATACATTGAAATACTCTTGATTTAATTTCATCAAACAACAATGCAAACAACATTAACAAAAATCAATGTTCTATTTGTTTACTTTTCCTTTATGTACACAAACGTGACCGCTATGTATAAAATAGCATTCGCAACCCGGTTTATCGTACTACACGATCCGAATTTTCATTTTAATATGAATATAACAAACTATGATGTTTTTGTTGTATTTTCCTTTGATTCTCCTGGGAATGAAGAATTGCGTTGGTGGGAAGACTACAATCCTATTCAGTTACTCCAATGACAATTTCCCAAATTCAATTCAATGATATTGGGGAATTCAATTTGTATACATATATCCCTCACGAAAAACCCTCCACAAACGCGATCAGATATCAAAAGGACTACGTGCATTCTCAGCGCGGCTTTCTTTTTATCATTCCACAAAATATCCTATTCCACATTCATTTATTTTTGCACGACCCATCAATTCCATCACCTTTCCTGCACTTGAGCAACCTAACCAACATTCTTGTCCCTACACCATACATCATATATTAATTATCGATTGAATTAATCCATGTGCAATTTTATCACGGCCCATTATGCAGTGGCCATGACAAAAAAAAAACAACAAAAAACAATGGGCGTTCACGCGTATTTTATTTTCTCTCATTTATAAATCTCGCCGTTAACGTTGAAACTGAAAAATAAAAGAGAAAAAAAAAGGATAATTAGGACCAAAAGTGAAAGAAATTAATCTCTCAAGTAAACTAAACAAAATATAGATTAATTTCATACATATTAATGAATAAAAATAAATAAATAAACCAATATAAAAGCAGAAATAATGCGCGACAAGATGCAATTTTTTGTTCACATTGGCGCACGCGAAATAAGCCCAACAAACCTAACCTCAATTCTCGTTATACTTTAACGAGCAATACCAACAACTCCTGTTCATTCTCTTTTCACTTTTTAGCACCTGCTTCATTATTATCATCATTATAACATGCATACCCACCTACATACAAACAGTTAATACATAAAGTCACACATACCTATATATCTAAAACATATATATATACACACCGGTATTGCATTTATTCTTACCCTTTTCCCTCCTTTTTATTTATTTATTATTATTTCTGCTACAATTTGATGACGCACTGGTTTATTTATCGTGCCGCCTTTTCTCATTAGTCCTTGTGTTTTTTTTTTATGTGTTTCTTTCTTTCAATTTCTATCACCCTTCCTTTCCTCTTTATTTTTGCGTATTTTTTCCGGTCCTATGGCACCTCCAGAATAATATAGACATCCAATTCTCCTGCAGACTTCAGAGCACTCGTTCAAATGAATGTGTGTATATATATATATATATATATATATATTTATTTGTTCACGTTGGGTCAAAAAAAAATTTTTTTCAACATTTGTCCCACGTGTAAATTGAGTGGGTTAACGAGGCAAGCGAAATAAACAAGAAGCGTGCCATGAGATCAGCAGCTGAATCACGTTCGCGTCTTCACAACTCGACTCTCCGACTCTATTTACGCCGACGATAAATTAATGTAATTGCAACATTTTTCAACGCGCCGACCCCCAGAGTATCTTTCGCTCTCTAGCCAGGCCACTTCTCCTTCCACTGTCTCGTCTTTTGTGACGTCATCGATTCAATACTTTTTGTGTGGTGAAAACACACTTGTGTGTGTGTATATGTATATGTATTTATGTATGGATATGTGTGAAGTCGGGCCGTGCGACGCCATGGTGTTTTTAATATAAATAACAAGGTGGCGCCACCGGGACGGGATTTCAATTCGGTTGGATAATTAGGTCGCGTTATTATCGACTGCTGGTACGACGGGGGGTTAATGCCCGGGATTATTTGAAAATTCGGGTAATTGCGATAAATTATTTATATTGGGAAATGTTTTGTTTTTATTGGGTAGTAATGAGAGGAAATATGAGAATGGTTTGGCTTTGAAATTCCGATCTGATTCATAATGTTTTTTTAAAAACTTATGTGTTGGTGTTCAAATATTATTAAGCATTATTTATTGTTTTCTGAAATAATCAGAGTTGATGAGTCTTAGTATGTGTTGATGACCACAAATAACACGAATTAAACTAGATGTCTTCTCACATTGGACAGCACTTTGAGATCTCTATGCTTGCGACTGACCAAGGTTGTAGATGATCGATAAGCACACAATGGTATTGTACGTCAGTCGTAAATCACAATCACAATCCTGCAACAAAGAAATTGACATTTTGGCTATGGAGGATAATAAAATTAACAAATATCACAACAAATATTCATTAAGACTTGTAATTCAAATAAATATTAATGATCACACACAACTGATACTATCACGACAAACATTAAGAATTTTTCCATCACAAAAAATTTAAGTGTTCTAGGTAATAAAAACTTATTTTTCTCATTGAAAACTGGTAACAGAGACTTTGAAAAAAAAAATATCACATCAATATATAAATGACGCAGGTATTTTTTTATACGCATGTATCTGCAATTACATATACCACATGCAATATTTTCTATGATTTGGAACGTATTGGAGATGAACTGCGCAAGTGCAGATGAAGCTGTGAGCAAAACTGATCTAAGGGGGGAATATACAATATCGGTTCGTATAAATGCAGATTCTGAGCTACAGTTTACCATAATCAGTTTCAGTTTGGAGCATTTTATTGGAATTTTTGTAGTTACCTAGAACTCATTAGAAAAAAAAAAGATAATTCAAGAACTAATCGAATTCACAAACCAATGAACTGATTTTGTTTATTAAACGTTGTGTTCTTTGATTCCATTATCATGGAACTATTCAAGAAAATCGGTATTGCCGGTGGTGTTTTTTTCAGCTTGGGTATACTCATTGGTTTTATCGTTTTTCCACTATTCCTCGAAAGCCAAGTGAAGAAGGTGAGTATTCGCACAATCTATGTGAATGAATAGCTGACAAATCAAAATCAATTGGAAATATTTAATACAATCACAATTATTCTGATTGATCTGAATACATAAAGAATTGAATCTAGAGTCGATAGAATGATTTTTCACTAGAACTCAATTTTACATATTGACTCCTAAACCAAAAGAGAATGAATAATCCAGTAAATAATAATGTGTCGAATTGAATTCATGAACTTTGCATTAAAAATCGTCAATAATTTATTAACACGGTCAAAATTCAACGTAGCACACTCAGTCGTTTAATGTAACATAACTTTAGCGATTAACAAATTCCAAATTGGCGTTGGAACTAGTTTCCCCCACTGTGTGATTCATGTAAGTACATGTCATGCACAAACTCGTTCTGATAATTTATTCTCTATTGTTTTTTTTTTTAATTTACTACATCAGCACACTGACGTAACAAATGTCGTAATTAACCATCAATTACCACGCCGGTTTTTTTCTATTGACCTATCTTCAGATACATACGCTTCCACCTGTCACTGTGATATAGCATGTCAATAATAATAGCTCGAGAATGGATTTAATAATCTGTTTGACGATGACTAGATCGATTGCAAACACTGAACCATCGATTTTATGTTCTCGGAAACAATTTGTGGATTAGTTTGCTATATAGTAATAAAATGTTTGTTGTATAAAAGGTAACTCATTGCCATTCAATCTCAATACTGCTTTTTTGTGATGTGTAGCAAAATGTTCTGATACAAGGTTCAGAGATGCGTGGAATGTGGGAAGATCTACCATTTCCATTGGATTTTAAGATTTATTTTTTCAATATAACAAATCCTGCGGAAATAAAAGCAGGCGCCAAGCCAGTTGTTCAAGAAGTTGGACCATTTTTTTACGAGTAAGTAAAAGTATCTAAACAAAAATTTACATTAATGAATATATATAAAACAGTTCAATTGTTCTCAAGAGAATATAAACAAAAAGTGAATGTAATTGATCGTGAGGAAGACGATACAGTCGAATTTAGTTTCAAGCTAACATGGCACTTTAATCAAGAAAAAAGTGGACCAGGACTGTCAGAAAATACTGAGCTTATATTTCCACATTTGTTGATGTTGAGTGCAGTTATGTCAACTGTGGAAAAACGACCAGGAATGATTTCTATTATCGGTAAATAAATTCATGTTCAGCAATAAGATCAATTAAAATATTATTGATTAACGTTTATATTCTCATTGATTACCTTTCTTTCATACAATTTTCACAGAAAAGGGCATGGACAGCATTTTACATAAACCAGATTCGGTGTTTGTAAAGGCAACAGCAAAACAACTTCTTTGGGATGGTTTACCAATTGATTGTTCAGTAACAGACTTTGCTGGTAGTAGTATATGTTCACTTTTACGTCTGAGAGAAGATGACCTACTGAAAGATGGTCAAAATTACAAATTTGCATTATTTGGTGCTGTGAGTTCTTTTTAAAAAGTCATAGTTAATTTAAGCATATATATTTCAAATTAAAGGACTTTGTTCGAAGTATTTATAAAGATATATCCTCGAATAACGGAGGTGGACTTGGTTCACAAAAGCTTGAAAATAGATTGCAAATATATTAATACAATCCCTCAATTACACACTATCGCTCAACACTCAGATATTCTTCATTAGAACCACCACCAATCGCAGACAAATAAAAATTGAAATTACTGATCTTGCAAACGAGATGCCTCTCTCAAATGCAAAGGTTCTCCATACATAAATAAATGATAATAATTATTCTGTTTATAATTTACAGAAAAACGGAACAATCTCACGAGACCGGATAAGAGTTAAACGTGGTCTCAAGGATGTTTTTCAAGTAGGAGTCGTGACAGAGTTCAATGGCGAATCTAAATTAGATATTTGGCATAAGGAGGGAAATTGTAATACTTTAAATGGAACTGACTCCACGATTTTTCATCCATATCTATATAGAGATGAGGATATAGTTTCATTTGCACCTGATGTTTGCCGGAGTTTGGGTGCCAGGTTTCAAAAGACTAGCAACGTTTCGGGTTTGTAATCAAAACAGAAAAAAAATACTTATCAAATTATTTACTTTGATAGAATTCGTTTGTCAATTTATTTCTGATTATTCAGGAATTCCATCCAATCGTTATACAGCTGATTTTGGTGATATGAGCACAGATTCCGAGCTTAAATGTTTCTGTTCAACAAACACAACTTGTTTGAAGAAAGGTCTTATGGACCTGTCTAGCTGCAAGGACGTACCACTCGTTGCTAGTCTACCACATCTATATCTTGTTCATGAAGAATACTTGAGTCAAGTAGATGGCCTCCATCCCAATACAGTAATTATTTAGCTACGTCACGTGAAGTAATTATCTAATTATATATATATGTATCGACAGAGGTCACTTTTTTTTTTTTTCATACAGGAAGAACACGAAATTTTCTTGGAGTTTGAGCCAATGACGGGCACACCGATGTCAGCGAGAAAGAGACTTCAATTCAATATGTTAATTCACAATGTGACCAAGTTCGAATTGATGAAAACATTCCCGACTGCACTTTTACCATTATTTTGGATTGAGGAAGGAATTTTATTAGGCAATGACTTTCTCGGGAAGCTTAAGAGTGTCTTTAATCTCATATTTATAGTTGAGTAAGTTACGACAAATGAATCAATCATTGACTGAAGAATGAGTAGCTGCTGGATTTGATGAGAAATTGTTTTCTTGTCTAGATGTACGAGATGGATAATGATTGCATTGGGCGTGTGTCTTTGTAGTACTGCCGGCGCTATGGTTTATAAGGCACGACAGGTCGCGAAAAAATTGGAAATAACAAAATGAACAGTGTGTCGGAAACGGCGCAAAATTGCAATGAGAGAGTGTGTCTAGCGAGTGTTCACACAATTGAAGATGCAACTGTTCCACCTTCTTTACACGCTCAACATGCAGAGTTATACAAAATAAATAAATAATAATATTAAGAGGAGATTATGTTATTGATTATACGGAACGATTGAGTTTTGATGTCGTGATTGAATCGATGAATTAAATATTTTCTTGCAATTTTTATTTGTTGTATTTATTGAATGTTATTCGAATACGATTTAGATTAATCAACTGATTTAGTTTGCAGTATAAATTTGTTATATTTTGCAATATAACCAAATGAATTGATCAAAATTGCCTTACACCCGTCTATACATTGATAATTATGATTCATATCATTTGCATTATTAATAAATATTATTATATCTATTAATCACAAATACAATTACTATGGCTTCATTTTATCTCATAGAATGCCAATTAGTTATTAATTATAAAACGCAAAATGATATGTACGTATTTACATGTTCACATTAACCACGAAACCTGAAATATTTTCCTCATATAAGGACACAAAATATTCGTCATCGAGAAATTTCGTTGTCGCAATAGGAGACTGTGAGTACAATGAATGCACTCACATGTGCTTTATATATACGCGAGAAAGGCGAGTAAACGACTCATTCGATTTTCACGCGCACGATGAGTAATATACTCAATCCTAAGTATTGCTATCTTATCGGCCTATCTCGTGTGTTATCGGCGACAACGCGGTTATTTGATAATACAAGTGAATCTATTCCGTTTTAACGGAAATATCGAAATAGACGCAGTTGAGAGAAAGGAACCATGGACCGTGTGTTTTTCATAGCAATTATTTTAGTGGTTGTTCATTGCGACACTGAAGTCAGCATTGTTTCTGAAAATTCAACACCTAGTGGTACAGTTTTAAATGTGACTGTGAATGATAGAAATTCTGTTGCACCGAAGATTTGTGATATTTGCGAATGTACAGGTATTGAAATCCTCTTATTGTATATTTTTATGTAATTTGAGACACGGAATAGCAGAGTCACTTTGAAAAAGTGTTGCAAAATCAATAAGTCAATTTTTATTCCTCAGTGGATACGATAAACTGCACTGGTCGACAATTAACTCATCACTTTGAAAATGGGTCATGGCCAAACACAACTTCTTTAAAACTCGTAACATTCGAGGAAAATTCTATTGTCCATCTCCAACCATTTCCCAATATCATCATCAACAAATTGATTTTACGTTTCAATAAAATTGCTAAAATCGACGATAGAGTGTTCGAACAAATTCGTAATCTCACTGAGCTCGATCTGAGTCACAATCATCTTACGTCAGATATGCTTCGACCACGGATATTTGAGGTATATATATATATATATTGCAAGAGTTAATAACTTAGTATTTTTATCACTTTTCGCAGAAATATCAAATGATTGTTTACTTTATTTTTTTGATTCCAGGGCAGGTATAATCCAAATCAATGGGAACCTCTACCAAAATTACGAGTATTAAATCTTGGTCACAACAATCTTCATACATTACATTCAGACATTTTTGCACACGTACCGGACTTAGAAGTGTTAATTCTCAGCGGCAATCCCTTAGATATTATTGATCACAGCAGTATTATAGCTCTGAGTAATCTTTATTACCTGCAGGAACTTGGACTCGAGTATTGTAATCTCCAAACACTACCGGATCATCTATTCCACGTTCACAAGTATTTAAATGTTTAATATCATCAATGATATAAATTATTATAAATATACTGTAATTTGAATAAATTGCCATTGAATTATTCCGCAGAGCTAATTTGAAAAAATTATACGTGAATGGAAATCGATTGGCAAGTATTCCAAGTGCTTTGATAGAAGCCAAAGCTTTGGAATATTTGAACCTAGATGAAAATATTTTTCAAGTTCTTGATCGTGCCAATGCATTTCCAAATTTACCAAAGTTAAAGACACTTAGTATGTGTTCACTACCACATTTGATTCGAATTGGACCAGGTGTTTTTTCACATCTAACAGCACTTGAAGAACTTGATTTGTGCGACTGTTCACAATTGCAGGAAATCAATGAGGACGCAATTGTCTTGCGTGTAAGTAACGAATCCACATTATAATACTAGGGAAACAAATTTTACATAGAATTTTTATTCTAACAGGATTTTAGTGCAACCTGGCCACCGTTGAAAATATTGGATGTATCAAACAATGCATTGAAATATTTACCCGGTAATCTTGTGGGACATTGGAATACTTTGGAGAAATTGGATCTCACTGGTAACGAATGGTCCTGCGACTGCGATAATCAATATCTGGTGATTAAAATACTTTTAACAATAAACCTGCTGCATAAAATAATTAATTAGCGATAAAATATCAATGAAATCAATTACCTTTATTGATGACAATTGTTTTTGTTTTTTTTTCCTAAAAGGTGGGAACATTATTGCCAACATTTGGTCCAACTCTAATGGGAGATGATGTAAATAAGATATTCTGTTCGGGACCACCTGAGCATGCTGGAAAAAATATGTCATCATTAGAACATCGAAAATTACGTTGTTTAGATCGTTATGGAGCACATCCTGAACGTGACGCAGCAATTCTCATTGGTCTATTAATTGCAATATTGCTCGCAATTCCCATCGTGCTCACTCTCTTTCTCCTTTGGCGGCGAGGATTCTTTTTCTGCAGTGCACAACATCCAGCCACTTTCTCCCGAGCATTTTACCAACGAGCCTCTAATGACGATTATATATAAATTTATTTCCATAACAAAATATTCAGGCCATGTATATCTCCTTAAATTTCAAGGCATTAACTTTTATAAATATTCTTCCCTGAAAACTCTCAATTTTATCCATTCATTATTCTGTTATTTCATTATACTTAATTACGTGAATATTCTATACAAAGAGTCAAGCTTTTTTTTTTTATCTTGTAGTCTACAATTACCTTTGTACATTTATTTAATATTAAATATTGTCGTGTAAGAACGAAAAATAGATAGAAAAAAAAAGAATATAATAATTAAACTAAATATATATATATATATTAAATTAGATATCAAAGTGAAATCATCAGCTCGTTCAACAGGAGTTTCAAAACTTTTACGCATTAAATTCTCGACGACTCCGGAAAGTCGATAATAAAAAAAGAGGAAGAGAAAGAAGAAAAAAAAAACGAACACGCTCGTTAGTCTTCAGTTTCTCGTCCTCATCCTGTGGATATCAAAGTATTAGCGCTACTCAACGTCCAGTATCCGTCGTGTTACATCGTCGACATCATCAGGATATCGCGAAGCATTGAAGAGTGCCAGAGAAAGAGAGAAAAACGGATTCAAGCTCGACACGAGGCTGAGTGCACTGTTTCACAATTATAAACACATATATATATATACATTTATTTATATATGTATATAATACATACATTTGGTTGCCCGGCTTTCACTAACGAGTCTCAAGGGGGTGTGCGGCCGTCACTCTGTTATGTCCCGAGTCAGAAACTCGAGGAGTAGACGGCTTTTGTAGACTTACGCAGAGGGAATCCTACAATCTATTACCATCATTTACCGGTAGCCAATTGCACTAACGTATATAATACATAAATCCATATATACTATAAAATAGCTATTGTCTCTGATAAAAATAACATGCGTATATGAATAAGACAATCAAACTTTGGAGTAGTATAACTAAATGAACATACGCGCCATTATATTTCAATGATATTTCGTATTTTTTTGTTGTACATGTCTTTTCGAAATTTTATTCACACTAATGTCATAGTGTCAGATAATAACAATATTTTATCCTCAATATAATGAATGATACAATGAAAAATGTTCCAGAAATTTAATAAATATACTGCAAACATAATTGAATGTTGAATTGTGATTTCCATCAGCGTTGTTCAATTATTGGTATTATGAATTTAATATGGTAGTAATAGTAGCGATATTAAATTAGTTAAACAATGTATTACGGAATCTATTAACATTAATCAGTCGCTTCAGCCAATCGCATCAGAGAAATTAATAATTTCATCAGTAAATTATTATATTCAATTTGAGGAACAGTCACATTATGGAATGCATGAGTGTAATGATACCACTTTTTTTCACTTACAAAATTTCTTCATTAAATAAATGAAAATTCACTATAATATTGTCTCATTTACTTATTGACGTTACACCTGTAGAGAAATCATAAATAATGATTGAAAAAAATTAAACCATGCAGCAAACATCAAATATTCATCTACAAACATTTGGCAATAAACAAATAAACAAATATTCATCTCTTTCAGCAACGTCTTTCCATCTGGAATTATTCAGCGGAAATGTATTCTGAAAAAAAAAAAAAAAGAAATGAAATAATATATAGAAAGAAACACCGAAATAAAAATAGTTAATACAATTCTCGAATGCATTGCAATACGAACATACAAAATTTCTAGCAATTGTCATTAATTAAATCATATCATACAATCGCAATGTTTAAATACACGTATATATACCTTATGATTTGTAGTGTAAACATATATTCTCGATAGTTTGTAAAGCGGCACCGTTGATCAATCTTGTGGGAGAGAACCGTCTATAATTCGCATCGCCACAACGGCGACCAAGCGTTTCTATGCGGGGCCAATAGGTTGTGTGCAGACACGAACGAGGACCACATCACGATAAACGATACTGTGGCAACATAGTGCTTTATACCACACATATATATATATACATAGGCAGTGCTTCAACGCGTTCACAGGAAAACGTTTTGTGTACTGTTGAGCACAAGCGACTAATCTAATACCTGAAATATATACGTCGCCTTTGCTTCATCCTCGTTCGCATCCCTCCACATTTTCCTTCTCCGTCATCTCACATATGTATATATATATATATATATATATATATATATCTGGCGCATACGAGCCAGCGATTGTCTGATCCACGTGTAGCCACTCTAGGATCGATATATGGACATGGATGATGTCGACAAATTGGGACAATTGTATTTTGGAGAGATAAAATGGCAAAAAAAAAAAAAATATTACAGTAAATTTACTTTTATCTGACAATTTTTATCCCGCTGCTATTTTTTTTTTATATGTGCCAGTCTGGGTTTCGTTTTTCAAGGGCTTTTCATTCCAATTTGATTTAATATTTATGTTTTTTTTAGGTGAATGGAATATATTGAAATGCATATTGAATACGGAAAGAGATGAAGAGAAGAAAGCGTTAAACGAATTGAATATGAAAGAGAAATGCAACGGCATAATGAAATTCTCATTCGGTATTATCATTCCAGAAGTAATCAAAGACTTTTATTGTTCACATATCAAACGCTGCATATACAATAATAAATATGAAATTTCGAATAGCGTTCAATAATAGATTTTATCCAATAACATAATCACATATTTCCAGCTGTATCATTTTCATAATCTTTAGAACAATTAATAACTCATATCAACAACGAACCCGATCCATTGAACAGTTCATTACATTCTCTTCAATTATATTCAATTCAATTAAAATTGAACGAAAAATAGAAAATGGAATTTAAAAATAATCGGTGATCTTTAAAATTGGTATCACCAATAATTATTTATGATTCAAATTATAATTACAATTTTCCAAAAGATGAAACTCGCAATCCTGTCTAATTGTTATCAAATAACT
Source organism: Zele albiditarsus (assembly GCA_958496275.1). NCBI lineage: Eukaryota > Metazoa > Arthropoda > Insecta > Hymenoptera > Braconidae > Zele > Zele albiditarsus. The sequence continues at coordinate 15,285,535 of OY292408.1, forward strand.
GTGGCTACTACAAGATAAAGTAAATTGGAAAATAAATGCTCCGTAATATAAAAATAAACATATATAAATAAGTAGCGGTTGAAGAGATGTTTCGATCTCTTCTTCTTGTATATATACATGTGAATATATACATATACGTGGGTGGTTCTCGGTTACCAACGTTCTGGACAAGACACGCCGACAATACCTCTGTACATATGAATATATGCACACATACGTTCTTCGCGAATCCGCAAGCACGGAATTTCATATAGTAGGGGTTGTGCATCCCCATGGCAACGTGAAATCGTGAGTTCACGCCCACGATTAGTAAACGAACCAATTGGAGTTTAGAACGGCGTATCACTGCCAACGAATGGTTGCGTTGCGCAACTACCCCCCATGTTCATATACAAGCAGCGAAACCATCCCCTCGATAAGCCGTGGTAAAAAAAAATAAAGATCGGGTAGAATGATGAGTGTGTGAGCAAGTGAGAAAGAGGAGAATGGTGATAGGACATGAAGGGGAGTAAGAGGAGACGACAGACGAGCTCAATCGGCAGGTTGACGGACCGATAGGGGGTTAAACGGTGCCAGTGTCTTACATAGCTCTGCCCGAACGATAACACGTGTGTGTTATGTCATTTAAATATTATTCCGGGTTACACGAAATAAACGTGGGTGGTTCAAAGTGATAAATGTCAGGTGACAATGTATTGAATATAATTAAACGGTGCAAAAGAAATTGAGTGGAGGAGATTAATAGTGAATTCTACTTCATTTCAAAACAAAATCTTTGTATTTAAAAAGTCAAGTGTTTGCTAGTTGACTATTTTTTTTTCTTTAGTTAGTTAATAGTGAACAATGATTGAATTTGTAAATATGTATGATTATCCAAGGTTGTGAATAATGAATTTGTTGGAATGCATCGATAATTGGAATTATAGTACCATGGCTGGAGAGGGAAATTAAAAAACAAATTTGGATTTGTGGGGATTTTTTGGCGAATGATCATATGCATAAGATTCAAAAAATGTGTACAGGCAAAGTGATGGATGATATGAGTGATTGAAAATTATACCTTTCATTGTATTTAGAAATACAGAAAACTCTTGCATTTTCTTCCTCCCTTGTGTGAGGTTTGGAAACTATGATGCAGTCGACTTGTCAAGCGCATCAGCAACAACAGCCAAATGGCACATCGGCCAGTCGAACATCATTTTTAATTGAGGATATATTGAGTCGTGGTAGCGTTGATCCATCTATACACAGTCATCATGGACAATTGCATCATCATCATCTTACACCAACTACTCATTCGCAACATCATCAACAATATCAACAATTTGCAAGTTTATTACCGGGTTATCCGACGGGTCCACCGGCTGCGGCATTTTTCCTTGGACCATTATTTGGCACTACGGGAATGGGTGTTGGTGTGGTGCCTGGTGTTAGTGATTTGGCAGCATTGAAACATTGTCGTCGACGCAAAGCCAGAACTGTAAGTGATTTAAAAGTCGTTGTATAGTTATATGAAAAATTGGCTAAATTCGTTTTGTGATTTTCGAATCCTCAACCCTTACACGACCAAGGGACACGTGTATCCCCACAAGTAATTCGGAGTTTATTCACAACATAAGATTATTAATTTATTTTGATCCACGGAATATGCAATTTTGAACGCATCTTCCATCATTTTTTTATTGAAATTTCGACTTGGATGTCGTGTTACGTTCCTGGGAATTCTAAAAAATATAAAACAATTTATACAATATAGTGTTATTCTCTTTATGTTAAGTTGTAATCATGATTGTGTAGAATGGTTTCTACATAAATAAATGTAACAGTCCAGTCAATATTAACATCTTTTTTTATCATTACTTGATGAATTGAAAATAACAAAAATGGTCCGGGCTCCAATTTTTATGTACAGTACAGTTTGTAATAAAAATAAACAAATTTACCATATGAATATGAACTGATCGATAAACTTAGTGATGGTGTTCCCTTGTTTCCTTTTTTTTTTTCTTTTGATATATGTTTCAGGTATTTAGTGATCAACAATTGGCGGGTTTGGAAGCGAGATTTGAGGCACAAAGATATTTAAGTACACCAGAGAGGGTAGAGCTCGCAGCCGCACTTCATTTGTCAGAAACCCAAGTCAAAACGTGGTTTCAAAATCGTCGAATGAAACACAAAAAACAATTGAGAAAAATAAATAGTAGTAGCAGCGGCGGTGGTAGCAATGGGAGTCTCTCCGGCGGACAACAATGTGGCGGACAATCATCATCAGCGACATCACCTGCAGGTATGAAAACAAAAATATGATTACATTTCATCAAAACAAATGCAATTGGAAATTGTTTCCCTATGTAGAAATTTTTCTATGAAAAGAATTTCGTCAAATTGGTCAATGTGGTACTCTATTCGATATCAACACTTGTATCTCCACTCCTTCCTAATAACATCATGATATGAAAGAAACATAAAAATTTGCTCCAATATATGCTTTCAAATCCCAAAAGTGTTTGCACGATTACGCAATAGAAAATAAAAATTATGAAAGGCAAATGTCATAACAAATACATATACATACAGCATACATAAACTCAGATAGTGGTATATTATTTTATACATGTATATTATTTATACATATACATACATATAGACGACAGGATCCTGCACATGTGGCACACACGATCCGTTTCTCCGGCCAAACTGACCGCCAGGTTCTCCGACATCGTTAACCACTTTGCACCTTCGTCAATAAACCTTTCTCCTCACTTCACGTTCGTTGCCCACGAGCACCACTATCCACACGCATACACCAGTATATACATACATCTATCCCGTTAAACACATTTCACGAAAAACTAAAAAAAAAATTCTCATCTTCAGAACTTGAACCAATTCCATTTTCCATTACAAGAAAAAAAAAACAAAAAACAATTCATATTATATCTACATCATCATGAGATGATAAAATCCATGAATAAAATAATTCACTTGCTCCCAAGAATTTTTTTGTTAAGATACAAAAGAAAATTATATAGATATATCCATCAGCAAAGAGATATAATGAATGGGATACATAATTTGCCTCGTCTATCACAGTATGATGTGCGCATCTTCTCATTCTCCACCACCACTTCTGCCATCTGCATCATCAGGTTTGATAATTGCAGATAACTGCAGCGCGTCGCTTCAGATAGAATACTTGACTCGATCTAAAGTTCACCGCATCATATCCGTGTAACCTCATTTACGAACTCTCCTTCTTTCACCCTCTGCATCCCTAGATCGCATGTCGTGTACTATCAAGATGGCACCGTTCTTATTCATTTGGCAATATATGAAAGAGGGGTTGAAGCTACGTTCCGCACTAACGAAGTTAGCCTGAGACGTCTTTCTTGGTAAAATGGGACGATGGCGACAGCAACGGTGGTGAATGCAGAGGGGCTGTATAATATATATGTATAGATAGTATATATATCAAGTAAAGTCAGTCAACGGAGTCAAGGAGGACTTTCCTTAAATATCAAGGAAACGCGTCTCCGCAGACTCCTCAAGATGGCAAGATATATATATATATATATATATATATATATATGGAAGATGTTAGAGGGTAGGAGAAGAGAAACCAAGAACTTCCAATACCTTCTTCATCTTCTGTATATATATGTTCATATATAGATCACTTTATCACTCTTGCTCATACAGTTCCAGCCCACTGTAACACAATTCCACGCCTTCTTCATTATATTCTGTCTCCTTCTGTGTCTGTGCTACTTCCCTTCTCAATTCGTGGCTGCTTCGAGAGAATTAGTCAATTATATATCAGCTAAGTGCTCGGCCACACCTACATTCTCAATTGTTCGCTTTACCAGTTCTCATTTACTCATATAACTTTATTCTTCAAACACAATTTTGACCCTATTCTTCATTCATTTAATTTTGATTGTTCCAAATTGATTCATTTATGTATGTATGTACAGATTTCAATGTTCAATTTTTATAACTGCAACATAAATTTATGAATATTCATTTATCGTTTAATATTTATCGTTAATTAATCGGTGATAGCAATAATGATGATAATGATATAAGGATAGATATCTTGATTAATTTATTTCCATTCAAATTTGTTCATAGAAAGACCCGTGGATTTCTCACTGAGCGGCGGTCGTGAATCACGTGCGAGCAGCGATGCAGCAATTGATTCTGACTCTGATGAAATTGACGTTCTTGGTGATGAAGCACCGTCACCTGTGCAATCCACTATAACCACGATGACTACTACAACTGCAACAAAATCAGTGAATTTACCAAGACGCACATCATCATCGCCTCCGATTGGCTTTCATCATCGTTCTGTATATTCCAACAACAGTTCAACGTATCATCATCATCATAATAATTATCAAGGGAGTCAATCGTTACAGCGTCATCATCGCTGAGGCAAAAGTTATTCACCATGAACACATTTACATCGATCATTATTGAACCATTGCAACATCATAATCCTAAAAAAGATAATATATACGATTATCGATGATGATAATTGATAATTGTCTTGGAACCAAAGAAAATGGAAACATGAATGTGAAGAGACTTGTTCTAAAAACTCATGACATGCCGATTGTTATCCAAGGACTTGTTTCGCACGAAATAACATAGAGATTTTTAGTATCATTCAAGTGCATATAGCGAAGTTACTATTTATAGAGGAGTATAGAGTGTAATCTGTGATTGAGTTCGTCGTAGAAAATCATGAATAGATTAAAAAAAAACCAACAAACTATATAATCTCTCAATTTAACATACTCTTTTTTTTCCTTTTTCTTCATGTGCTTAATAATAGTAATCAGTTATATCGACGAGAGAATTGATCGACGGGTGTATTTTCGTATGTAAAAGAGTTAAAGTGTTCGGGAAAGAAAATTGGCGTTTTCATTTCAATCTATGATAAAAAATATATATATAGATAAACATTGGTGGATTATGCATACGAAGTGTATCATATATTAGATAAATTTGAAGGAACAATATGAAAACAAAAAGATGAAAGATTTACGTCGAGTATTAGCAAAGTGTATTAAAAATTATTTCTTACGTCAGTGTAAATATTAATTTGACTCCCCGAGTCAACCAGTCATTTGATTGTAAACGATATCTGAGGAGGAAATAAGAACAAAAAGAGAAAAATACCTGAAAAAAGATCTGATTAATAAAAAGAACAGTGTTATTTCTTTCATATGTATATATCAAAATGAAATACTCACACATATACCTACATACATATAATTATTCTGTTTATCAACAGAATAAAATTGAAATGAAGTGGTACTACAAGATATTAGTGCAGTCGGAACCTGTTGCGGTTATAGTGGTATAACTAAACCGGCGATAAATTTATCTCTCTTTCAATTCTCCACCCTCGTACTCTCTCGTTTGTGAAACTATATCCCTACATGACTGCATGGTTCTCGACTTGGTCTTGATAGCCCTGCCAACCCTACACATATATCTAGTGTACAAAATATACACATATATATATATATATATATGTGCAATGTCGGGGTTGTAACGGGCGGAGCCACTGAGAATACGTCGTGCTTTCAGTTGGGGGCTGAATCCTAATACCCAGATAATGGGAAGTAATTGCGAGGGATCAGAGCAAGCCGGCAGTAGCTATTCTGTCACAGGTCCTGCAGGAACAATATATATATATGTAATATAGGTATATATACACATATGAGTGGGAGACACACGCATACATATGAACACACAAAGCAAGAGTGGAAACGAAGAGAGTGTTGAAGGGATGCAGGAGGGTGCGTAATCACGTTATCGGCGCAAAATCACAGTGGCACGTTCTCAAATATGAGATATCGCGCTGTCCACACACTCGCGTTCATTCCACCCACACATGCATACATACCAGATCCATTCAAATATGCATATGGAGAGATATAAATAACCTGAAACAAAAAAAAATAGCGCAACTAAATAATTCAATAACTTGTAGATACGAAGAAAAATACAACCTTTTCAAATAAATAAAAGCGCTCTAATGCAGGTGTATAGATGTGGAAATTTTTCAAAAGCGTTCTCATCTTTTTCGTTCCTTTATTCGAAATACACATCACTTCTATATGAGACACACACATATACATGTGCATATTATATTGAACTAGAGTGCAACCATATCTTTATTCATGATCTCGCAAACGTGATATTACAAATTATATCACCCGGTGTGTATCCTTTTGAAGTCACACAGGCTATATATAAATATATATATATATGTATATATACCAATCTTTTATATCTCACAATCACCTGTGCATTGTATATTCAGAGATAAAGCCTTGAATTGTGCACGGCTGAGTAGTTTCTCATAAATGAGATCACGGGCCATTTATGATGTTTATTAGATTTCATTAAGACGCCTGTTATTATGGTACGTAAATAAAGGGTAGAAAATTTATCATAGTACCTACACTTTCACATAGAAATATATATGTACGTATGTATGTGCATATATATATATATACAGTACATCCCCTTTTTCGCGGGTACTTCACAGAATGGAATGTGGCGAAAATAATGAAATAAAGGACAATGAAGTGGCTGACAATGGCCAATAGAGAGCTGTCCGCGCGTGATACGGAAGATATATGTATACATATATATAGAAAGAGGGAATGAGAGAGAAACTGCGGAAAAACGTGACGACAGAGAAAGAGAGAGAGAGAGAATCGCGAGTAAGGTTATGTACATAACCTAACTCGCGTGAAGGGTGAAAAAATGATAGAGATATGTACATAGTTGAGGGGGCTATTCACACATATGTATACTAAATGCAGTGGGCGTGTTCCCATCACTTTCATTATTTTTCTCCGTAGGAGGGTTCGAACGATATGCACTCACATAATGTACCCAAAACCCAAGAGAAAGTGCGAGGGTTATTCCTATATTTCTATAATAACATCGCCTAGGGGGGTTAGGATCACAGGGTCATGTGAAGGGACAACACTACGGGTTATATTTTGTATATATAATATATATGTATATGGATATATATGTGTGAAAGGGTGAACAGGTACTGTAATAATCCACTCAATTGAATTCCACATCACCTCTTATATGTATATAAATATATTGTCCCAAAGCGTTTGACGGAATAATTAGTGTTGAGAAAAAAAGGGGTGTGAGGAGTTTGAAACGTTGGTGAACAATTCCCGGATGACGTACATTTACCAGAGAATCCATATGATGGCAATATATGAATTTATTCATTTATAGATCGGTCGATTTGATGGACTGTTGGATTTCGGTGGGATTGAAGATACAGTTGATTTTTCGTTTTATGAACTGCGTTTTAACTCAACTGGAAAGAATGAAAAATTGATGCTTGCCGTGTATAGAATGTTAATTGGAATTACACTGTTGTGTGACAGTTGTTCCGATAGTCTGTACATCCTTGACTATGGTCTTTGTGTCCACTTCGAGCACAACTTGATTACTCTCGGATTTTTTTTTTCTGTGTTCGGACGTATCGAGTCCACATATTCTGATTATTTTCTCAGGAATTCGGACAATGGTGAGTATTGAAAAATTAAAGATTTTTCATATCATTTCTATCATCTTAGTTAGGTCTTGAATTAATTCCTAGGAGCTTCCTAGTTCATTTTCCTTCATCAAAATTCGCTTGAATACGCAAGGAAAGTTGAGTTACTTCATTATTTGAATTGGAAATAGTGGGAAAAGATCACGAGGTTGTTGAAGAGCAAATAGTCGCAGTTCTTGTTTGACATGTATGTCTATATACTCACATTAAATCTAACAAGCTGTCAAAATGTCGACGCGTGTCACTCTTGACTCCTCATCCTAAACATCCTTTCATTTTTTGACAAATTTATCCTTTCCCCTATAGTTAATTCTTTTCCTCTTCCACCATTTCTATTCACCGTTTTTATTTTCGCTTATACATAATTTGTTGTATTGTTGTGTGTGTATACATAGGTACACTTTGAGAATAAATGGTGAAAGGGAGAGAGCGACCAGGAATGATAGATAGAGAGAAAAAGAAATGTGAGCAGAGGGCTTCGCTTGGCGCCACGTGCCGCTTAACTTGATCACCAAGCAATCTGGCCTCGTTTCAACCTTCGGTTACTTCAACGCTTCCACTAACAAATAACATTGTCGACGTCGTGTGCGGGGGAGGATACTGATTCAATTTTCTCCGCTGTGAAAGTAGAAATGTCGGGAGCCACCGAGTGACCAAAGGACGTGCCGACCCGGCGCACTTCGTGTGTGTTCAAGAATGAATAAGGTGAACAGTAAGAAAGAAAATGAATAGAAAACAATTTATCCTATTCTCCAAGGAACTAAGTATACACATCGCATAAGTAAAACCAAAAGTTTGCATCCGACGAAAATTTCACTTTTGCGACTGAAGGTGCAGACAAGTTTTATTTTCTTATTTCATGTTTCCGACTTCGTCAAAACACGAATAAATGCATGTAGAAACTATTCTTGGGGTGTTAATTTTGTTTGTAAAAACGTTGGACATATCTGCTTTTGTTTACCGATTACACAGATTTGTGTGAACGTCAACTATAGTTCAAAGAAAAAATTTCCATGCGCCCTTTTGATGTCAGGAAGCCGTGTAGTGAGTCGACGTATATAAACTTTTGGTTTTACTCACACGGTACACGATATATATACGCAAACGACATTTTTCGATCAATTTCATCGACTCAGAAAGGATTTTTTTTCGCATCCGTATTTGTTTTCTCAAAAAACAATCATAAAGAAGTAAATTTCGAATAACCATATAATGATGGAATTTTACTGTACAAATTATGCGAAACATAATATTTCCTAAAATAGTCATGTCACACAACAACTCGTCCATAATTTTCCTTAAACATCTAACAAGTAAGATTTAATTTTTCAGGAACATTTTTAATTGAAATTGTGCTATGAAGAGATTTCTCACCTCATCTACGCATGAAATACACATAGCAAACGGGGTTGTTTAACGATAATTGGAGATATACGTATACGTGACATAACGTGAGAGTAGCAGCAGTCTCAACGACAATATGCATGAGCGTTCGACGATGACGACGATGCCAAGAGCTTCCAATTAGTCGCTGGTTATTTAGTTACGACCAGCTGTATGAGAGATGCAGTGAGAATTTATATATTGTATATGTTGTATATATACATATATTCTGAAGAAAATTCAGAGGGTAGGGATAAAGAGGAAGAGGTGAGAGAAAGGGATGAAATGAGAAAGCACAACAAAACAACGCGCGAGATTCATATCACCGACGACGTGTTTAAAAATAATTACAGTGGAAGATCCAACGATAGTCACGAAGTTGCCCTCACCTCTGTGAAACTCTAAATCCCCTGATGCTTGGACTCAAGTGGTTTTCGCGGCATAAAAGCGAGCTCAAAACTGCAATCTCTCTCTCTCTCTCTTTTTCGCTTGTCCCTTGTCCCTCTCCTTTTCTCTCTTATCGTCGAGGCTAAAATACACGATGGGAACACAAACCAACCCTTTCTCTCTCTCTCCTCTTCCGGCACTCGACAAGTGGTACTCACCTTTCAACCACTCTATCACCAGCGTTTAAAGAAGTAAAGACTGAAGGCTCACTCGATTTCTTCTTTGTTTTTTTTTTTTCCGCCGGCTTTGGGATTTTTTTTTATCTCCATGCGTTGAGGGCACCAGAATTGAAAAGAAGTTGACTCTCTCGTTGACAATGTGTCCGGATTTTTTTTTTTTTTCCTTCAAATCACCTCTGTATACTGGCACTATGAATTCAATTTTCTTTTTGTTTTTGCTGTGACGAAAGATGCGATGAAATCTGATATACTGAATCGTTCATGATACAAGAGTGCTTCCGCTCTGGAAGATGAAAGAGAAAGGAAAAAGAAAAATATGTACAGAATGTTTAATTCATAGGTGGAGTGGAAATATATGTATATGAAATTTGCATTAGTTTTAGATAATTATATTTTTGTTTACATATGATTTTATGCTATTGTATAGTTTCCTCTCCCAGTTCAACTATGCATTGGGCGAGACAATAGTTTTCCATTTTTTTTAAATACTTAGGTCTGGATATTTAATTCAAAGATGCCATGTTGAGAACAATTGTTCAAGATAAGTATTAATATATATATATATATATATTGACGATACTCATCGAAAGAATTGGGACACTCAGTGGTAGAAGTTCTTAAATACTACGGCAATAGTCTTTATTTGGTCTTTATATATACGGAAGAGAAAGGATAACTTCTTTTGCTACTCTAGTAGTTATTATAGATTAATTTCTGTTGGAATTATTCTATTATATTTACTGAAGACGTATATGTATATTGTATATCAATCAACATCTATACATGAATCACAAATTATTAAAAATACATTTCTCTCGTGGCTTTATATATTTATTTATAGCACACGATGTATCGTATATGCTGAGAATTTATTCGTTGACATTTTTATTATACTTTTATCATTCATATTGGTGTCGCTCTACCGCGTTATTCATTTGCCAGCTTTCATATTCTATATATTCAATTTGTCTATTCGAATAATTTGTATGTGAATCAACTTTTTCTGTTCTTTTTTCTCCGTGTCATAATTTTATTAACATATTCTCTTCCATCCACGGATATATATAGAAGAGACAATACGTGTTGATGAAGAAGCTGCACTATCTTTTCTATTCGACATTTTTTTCAAACACTAAAGAATAAAACAAAAAAATGTTTTCAATAATCGCCGAGGCAACAATTTATGCGGTCGATTTTATATTTTTGATTTTTTTTTTTTATAATACTCGTTAGATCACTCATTAAGTGTTTAGAAAAAATACTGGACCACTAGAAAGCACTAGAGTTATATTAAATACCATTACTATCAATGTTGATTGATCGGTGCTATCGAAAAAGGCGTTAATTAATTTTCTAAAGCTCCAATCATGCCTATATAGTTTTTATAACTTCGTATACGGAGGAACTACATCATGTCAATCAAAACATGCATTTTAGGTACCATTAAGGGATCCAGTGCGATAATTTCACTATAAGTATCGATAATTCCTTCAATTTTAATGTTAATTCTGCTGTTGGTCATTCGACAACCACGTGAAATATTTGAAATGAATTTTCCAATTGTAATTATTTATCTGATTGCATACTATTAATTGAAAAGCTCCCGCTGCCGTACAATCATCTAATATAAATATTAAAAATGTTTTTTATAGTCATTTGTGATCAATTGAATATCATTCCATTTCATTTCTTCCCCTTGTTTCCTTTTATTCATACAAATAAAGAAGTCATTCATCCGACAATATGAGCTTCGTGAAGTTTACAACTTGTCTTCATTCTCGTGTAATAATACTCTCTAACAATTATAATTAAATCAGTTTGTCTTTCAATCCAAAAATTTTGGGATCTTCAATGGCAATCAAACCAATAAGATGAAAACTTAATATATCAGAAAATCAGCCTTAACATAAAATGAAGAAGAGGGGAAACATTGAAAAGTCAGCATGTTGACAAAGATATTCGTAGGTTTCCACGATGGACTTGATCTACCGTCAGCAAACAACATTTGTCACATATAATCTATATGAAATACTCAATTTTTAATATAGTTTCAGTTATGAAAAAACAAAGAAACAAGTCACAATTACTTTGACGTTTATATTTTTTATTCATTAATACCCACATGGGATAAGCGGTGAATAAAAACAAATAATTATCAGTTATGCTGCCAAGTATTGGCGGGAAGCGTATTAGGCCGTACGCAATAACAAAGGAATATTACAAGACGCATTATATCCTAAATCACTTAGGTTCTTCTTCCTTAATAATCTCACGTTTCTCTCATTAATGGTAAACACGAATATAATAATGAAATACTCGACAACCGTGTATCGTCATCGAATAACAAAAAAAGAAAAACAATTCGAATTTCACATTTATAAAATCAATGACGACTTCAGATCAATTACTTCATTTCATCTAATATAAATCTCAGTAGCATGTACCTATAATCATTTTTTTTTTTTTCGTGTTTCAATAAATGCAAGGCTTTTTTCTCGTTAACAGTCAAAATAATCTCACGCTATCTCTTCCATTATATTTCCAAAAAAACGTAACATTACAAAAAAATGAAGAAAAAAAAAAATTGGAACAAAAGATACTAAAGTACAAACTTAACGTTTTTTTTGCACATGAGTACGTTCCTATTCTCTTCCTTACTCTTCAAATAAATTATCAATTGTTATTAATAAAAACCTTTTTTTTTATTACGTCACGGAAATAATCGTCATGACGATATAATAATAAAAGAGGAATGTGATTCCGCTAATCGCTGAAGAAACGTTAATTGAATAATAATTGAATGTTTTAAACCAACAAATATATCGCACAAATGCTCCATTAATTTAACAATTATTTGACGACACAAGCCTCATTTTTTTTTTATCACGGAAATTGCATTAATAATTTCTTATTAGTTATAACGAAAATGTTCTTTACTGTAGAGTAGTTATTATAGAATAGAAGCATAATTGCTCGAAAAAATTTTCATATTCCTTTTTTCGTTTTTGTTTCAGGTGGACATGTCAATCAATGATGCGACGGTCTCGTAGCACGCTGTTTTAGTCGGGCCAACAAGGCCTGCTCACCATCATCTTCATTCCGCGATGTTGAACCTCTAAAGCTTTCACTCCTGTATTTATCTCTAAGAAACATTCGTCTCTCCTCTTTGTACTTTTCAATTCGTTCACGACAACGTGGGTCACCAAGATCAAGACCAAGATTACGAGATTGTAGTTTATCATTGCTTTGAGAGGAAGACAATGATGAGTCGACGCCAACATTTGGTGTTGAGTTGTGTTGTGAATTTTCGTCTGACGTCTGTTTCATTGGCATTCGCGATGAATCGCTCGTCATACGATTAAATTTTCCCTCATCCAATGAACGGCTTAATGCTGCTCTTGTTGCGCGTGCATGACGTGCACGTAAACACGGTGGTAGATATTGCGTTCCATTATTTGGTGGTGACTCCTCCGATTTATCACGCGCACAATCATGTTCATGTCTCATTTTTCTCTCTCGCACAATTTCACGACCAATCTCTGAATCAAGACTGCGCCGATCTCTCGATACATCGGATTCATATCGTCTTCGTGGATGTAATGGCGTTTCACTACCAACACCACCTGATAATCGTTGAAGCGCAAGTTCCTGAAGAATTGTCGCTGTGTCACGTAACACCACCGATTCATCAATAGGCGACGATGCATTTGAAAATGTGCACGATGAGTCAAGTGATGTGGCTTCAGATGCACCTTCTGGATGATGAGCTATCTCACAAGCTTCTGCCGCATGTTCGGACGGTATCACAACATTTTCATTGTCACGTATTTGAGTATTTGCATTTCTTTTTAACGTCTGGTGCACTTGTTTCGATAAATACATATGATGATTTATTGATTGCTTTCTCGGACTGTGACTGAAACTGTGACGTGTATCGTGCACTCGATCAAAACAATCTGCGCGTCTTTCAGCATTTGATAAATAAATTCTTGAACAGTTGCGTTGCTGCTGCCCATCATCATCACGTGTCAATGATTTACAATTTTGTAAATGATTATCCATACCAGACTGAGATGTCATCACCTGATTTGGCTCATTCAAATTGCCATGATACACATTGTCATTGTCCAATCGCAAACTGTAACTACAGCATTCATGCTCGTGCTCCATTCGTCCACTATCGATATTTGATGTCCGATCAATTACACTATCAGAGCTCGTACGATTATTTCCATTACGACAATCGTTACCGTATCTTCGGCTTTCGTCTGAATTTGCAATACGGCAATGGTGCTCATCTCGATTCGCTGCTGATAATGTATTAACTTTACTCTCTGTTATATCATAAGACATATCACCACTTTCTTGTACCAATATTGGACTCTCAGTTAAATCGCTTGCCCCAATGCACGACGTATCCGTTTCTACAGTCGAGCCCATTGTTAAATCGAGTGAAGTTCGTGAAACATTGTCAGACGTTGATCTGAGCCGCGGGGGGTCCGTCGCAATTGCAGGATTCACTGTGTCATCGAATGGATCTTTTGGACTGTCTGCATCGGTCGTTGGAGTTGTAACAGACTCAGTTGTTCTCTCAACTATTACCCATTCGCCAGAATCATTTGTATTTGTTGCTAATGGTTGAGTATCTGTGTTTGTATACATTTTATCGGAGCTATCACATATCACAAATCCAGAATCGGGTAAATCTTCAATGGTATGTTCACACGACATAGGTGAATCCGAATCAGTGTTATTGGAAGATGGCAAACCTGAGGGTTCAGTTCTATTTGGTAAAGAATGACTTAGGACGCCATCATTTCTTGAATTCGAAATATCATCATTAGGAAGACCATTATTGGCAATGCCATGAGAATTTTGACATTCACAAATTGATTTATCATCGTTTTGCATGTTCATGGCGGATACAACCGATATTTTTACTTTTCCAGTGGCACAATGTAGTGAACTAACGATCGCATCACACGTCATTTCTTGATCTTGTGACGTTCCATTAATTAAATTATCTGATGATAATGTTCCTCTATTTTTACCAACGCTGTCAACTATTAATCCACACATTTCTATTCTATCGCAAGACTTTATTTTATTGCAATCGTCTAAATTAACTGACAATCTTTGACTAGGATCACATGAATCTCTTTCATTTATTTCAGATTGATGATCGTCAAGCTCCAGTGGCAATGTAAAACTTCGAAAACTTATTCTAGGACTATTAGCGGTGCCACCTGGTGACGTCGACAGTGGTGTTGCTTGCAATGTTCCGGGACTAATCGGTGTAGAAGCCTCAGACAATAATGGCAAATATCCCGGTGTCACCAACGGTGACGGTGTTTCCATTAGATGGATATCTGCCGAAACCATCACTTGATCGGGACTTTGACTATCAATAAATCTCAATTCAACATCACAATGCAAACGCTCCTCAAGTCGTGATCTTTTACGTTTTGATCCACCACTCACAGCTATACACGGTGGTACATCATTTCGTTGACGACGTGGCGATGCCTCCACTGACGCAACACCAACACTCTCCTCTTCTGAAAACATACGCATTTCTCGTTCCTCGAGATCAAAATTTAACTGAATTTCAGAGAGATCGAGCGGTGATGATGAACTCGGTGCATCCGCCAAATGATCAAAATACGAATCATGTGAAACTGATCTACTATGACCACACGGTCTATTTGGCGGTGGACCCAGTAATGGACCAAGACTGTCTTCACCATCCAAACTATCAGCACTTTTAACTGGTCTCAATCGTCGCATTGCATTTAATGAACTTGGCATCGTTTCAGATTGCGGTGGTGTACCAACTTGTCTCGTTTTTCCACGTACACCAAAACCACCACGTCCAAATATGGCACGCCAATTTAATGATGGCGAGCGTTTAGATCCATTACGTTTACGCGGTAATTCAATAACCGTATGATAGTGTTGTGGTAAACCGGCCGGGCCCGCACCAACTTCAATATATTCCGAGTCATTGCGAATGGCACGATTGCGTGCTTCTTCAAGGCTCAACAATCGCGCTGGTGTGGTAATTGCTAGTGATTTAGGCCGACCAAGTGGCCCATCACCGAAAATTAATTCCGCATAGCAGACAAGAAATTCAGTTACTACTGCTTGTACACCAACGCCTTGAAGTGCTGCCACACCACCAACTTCTAATTCTTTACATCGCAATAAATTTGGCGCCCAAACAATTGCCACATTGCGCGGTGTCATTCCTGTATCTGCGCCGCGTGCTGCTACTCTTACTAAATGACGCATCAAGTATTCCAACGTTCTGTAAAATGAATATTAAAAATGTTTTTTTCATTGTTCAAAACTACATATAGAAATGATAATTGATCAAAGATTATGCGGTGACTAACCTATAATGTGGTGGTGGTAACTTCCGTACTGCGTCGCGCATTCTTCTCAATCTTTCGGAATCGCTATTAGCTTGCACGGCGGTAACAAAAGTAGAATAAAGCTGATAGGTGCATAACGGATTAGGCAATTCACGAAAATACATTTTCAACAATGACGCGACTGAATGAATATCTTGCAATATACTTTCATCTGAATGTAATGCCGGCACACGATCTTCATCGAATGCATGACGTAGTCGTTGAATATTTGACGTAACACCGCTCAAACGATATATACCATCAACGAGACCATGTGTTTCAATGAACTCTGCACAACATGTCAGCACAGCTGGTACTATAAACAAAAAAAGATGAAAAACAACAATTATATTCATCTCTTGCTACTCCTCATAATGTCCATCAATGGAGTGATATTACACAAAGAGACACTCACCATCTTGTCCTGAGTTCAACAGA
This sequence comes from Zele albiditarsus, assembly GCA_958496275.1. NCBI lineage: Eukaryota > Metazoa > Arthropoda > Insecta > Hymenoptera > Braconidae > Zele > Zele albiditarsus. Next base: position 15,302,007 of record OY292408.1, read on the forward strand.
TGTTCGCCGAGATCACAACCAAACACACGTTCTCTAAGAATTCCCGATTGTTTCAATCGTCTACGCGATGGTCTATTGAGGATAAATGACCTAAAGAATGCAATTAATTTTCCATGTTTCCTCAATACCGGTTTAACTGGCAATTTCGATCGCACTGTAGTTGATATTGTCAAGTGACGTGGCACCTTGTCGCCAATTACTGCAACGCACTCAGCCGGGAAGAAACCCACAGCAAAACCTTTTTTTCCGCGCCACCAATTACTCTCGCCTGGTGGTGGCATATCTATCACCGATATCATATCTCCTACCTGTAAAACATGAAAAAATTTTAATTTATAGAATTTCTCCACAGCGTTTCAACAACAAAATGCACAATGCAGAAAGAAAAATAAACGCATCACAATTATTGTCCTCCTCCATATAAAAAATAATAATTTAATATCTCTATGTCAATTTGTAAATGATTAATCACAAGACTCCCATTCATTGAACTCGATTAAACGTATTTGAGAGGCGCTTTCATATATTGAACTCAGAAAACATTTTTATTTTGAGTGGCACAATAAGCGAGTATAAATATTATTGACGTTCTCTGCGAGTATGTGTGTGGCCAACGCACGGGTCACGATTTCCCACGCGCTTTTATTGCGTAATAAACACGCCTAACGTCCTTACAACTGGAATGTCTGAGCGTAAATCTAATCAACCCGACTGTCCACAATTGGCGTATACATCATGTATGCATACATGACCCAATTCCGTATTGATGCATGGAATTATATACCCAAACATTCCCCGTTAAATGATAAATGCTTACCTGAAATGATATTTCATCCTGTGCTTGAGCAGTGTAAGGTCTCACTGCATAAGCCGCTGCAACTGCTGGGGTATTGATTGGACATGAATCTGATTCTGGGACTAATATTCTTCTGCCACGATTATCAAGTTGTAACCAATTTAATACTGGACCGCAGTTCAATCCTTCATGATTTAATTGAGAAAAATGTTCCAGATAAGCGGTTAATAATGCACGTGCATTATCAGGTGGACTGTCCGGCAATTTGACAAGTGATGAAAATTTACGATCGAAAATACAACGATGCAGCTGTCGATCAAACATCACAAAATTTTCATATGAACGTTGTAATGTCCAGCAGGTGTCGGCTGATGTGACGCGAACAGCAAAACCCGCATCGTGAGGTACTTCAGTAACAGATACCTATAAATAAATTTTGAAAATTTGATTAAACATTTTTGAATGGTGAAAATTGATGGAGAAAAAACGAATTAATAATTGCATAAAAAAAAAAACAGACCTCAAGGCCACCAAGCTCCACATGCTCATAATGAAAGTGAGCGCATTCATCGAGCTTTGGGAATCGTGCGACACTGCCCATATTGCTGCCAGAACTCACTGGCGTGTCAAAGTCCTCGGTCCGATTGCATCCCAAACCCTAGAAAATAAAAAAACAAAAAGAAATGAAAACATCTGCTTTTAGTGCATGAAAATTATTTTCGTATCAATGAAATAATTTATTGGTAAAAATGATTGATGGATATATATGTTGAGTGATGGTATAAATTTATGTGTGTGAGAAAAGATGCGACTGGGAATGTGTCTGCGTCGGGGGCAATTGACGCCAGAAACTCAACGATGAATCATGTATATTATGAAGTGTATGCTTAGTGAATTTGCGGCTGGAAATGTACTTGAACTTCTTTTTTTTTTTTTCTTTATGTCAGTGGCCAATCATTTCAATGAGTGTCATCATTTTTATTTTTTAATAGCCCATCAAAAGCATACGTATTTTTCTCGTTGAAAGATAAATAGAAATATATTAATCATCGAATGAGTTTGTATAAACTTAATTCCGTAGGAAAATTATCATCTCATAAAATACTAAACTATGTTTTATCGATATCTGAATTGAAATCTTTCGTTCTGTCATATTACATATTCCCTCATGTGTTTAAAATGAATATCCTCTCGTTATGCTTGGTAAATGAGTGGTGGCCTTTTTTCATAAACAGTTCTGTTGTAATCAAACACATGGGAGAGTTTTGAGTATAAGTATATTCAGCAACAGATCCGAGAGTCTATGGAGCCATTGAGAAATTTGAGCAAAAACGAAAGCAAAATACAGGCGTATAATCCAATGGATATAAATGGGGGAACGATAAAAAAAATAACATATGATGAGGCGACGCAGTTTCATCAGATTTACAATTTGATCAAGCGACTTTCTGTAACTTCGTACTAACGTAAAAAAAAATAACAAGCATTATTTATCCATTGTAAAAACTATTCTGAATAATACAACATCTTTGTGATCTAAAAATGATAATTAATTGATACGTGGATGGTTTTGATGAATAATAGCTTGACAAATATGCGGGTGTTGACCGCGACCTCAAAATATGTGGGCAGTTTCAATACGTGACAGGAAAGAGCATACACATAACCATCATATATCTAAATTCATTTTGGGACATACATATGCGGGACCGAGATTACATTCAAGGCAAGCAGCCCAAATAAAAAAAGAGGACGCTAAAAAACGCGTTCCCCCCAAAACTATTTATAAAATACGATTCGCTTTTTTTCCAATACAAACCACCTTGCAAAAATTTATTTTTCTCTCTTTGTCCATTAGCAATTGAAATTATTCAGGTCAATGAGTTTCATTTGCAAACTGGATACATAACTACCACTATCTTTTTATTTTTCTTTTCTTGTTTTTTTCTCTTCCTCACTCTACCTCTCTCCTCCGTGTTACTCTATGCACCAACCATCATTGCTACTAAATCGAAAGTGTCTGGAATGAAAAGTCTTTCAAGCGCGACCAGCTGGTACTTCCTTCTCAACTGACAAACAATAGAAATGCGCTGGGTGATGCGGCGACGAGAGCGACCAAGATGAACCCACCAAGAGATGGCAAGACGAAGAGAAGAATTGCGCATACACATACATATATTTATAGCAGGACATGTTTTCAATTGCGGAAACCCCCTTTTTGCATGTATATATACACATATTCTTTAAGCACTCCTCTCTTCTTCCTGCTCTTCCAACTGTACATGTCTTTCAATCTTTTTTAACTTTGAAACAAATACCCCTCACTATACACGTTTTTAATCTCTCTATGAAATCAGTCTACTCTCTTTCTCGTATGCACTTTCCTCTTTGAGTAATTGACAATCATATAATAATATATACGAGTGTTGCAGTGGAAACCTAATCGACTAATTGACCATTGGCTTTTATATATCAAGTTGTATTTTAATTGACTGTAATAGACTGTATGTGATAGAAAGTGTCGTACTCTTTTACAGCTGTTGCCAGACGCGCGATTTTTTATTCCATGCGTCTGCCTGGACCATAACCCAAAGTAGGTAAAGTATTCTATTGCAACTTTCGTTGAATAACATGATACTAAAATTTACGCGCGTCCGTTACGCGACGTTAAATTCTGTTAAATAGCAAATGTAATATATTTTAAGAGAATGATTTTTCTTTCTGGAGTCTTATTGGAAATTGATGTTATATTAACATATCGAATCCTGTCATTACTAAAATAAATTATTTTTTGTCCCTCATAATAGCAAGTGTATCATGAATTCTATCCGAAATAATTTATATTTATATGGAATTGCAATACGTACAATGCAGGGGAACATGACAGTCTCATTTGAAACTAAATAAACAAACAGACAAAAAGTTTCACATTCCCACCCATCACTTCACAGTTCACGCAACGTTCAAGTTTGATATGAACACTCTGTGGATTATCCGCGGCTATCGCTGAATCCTCCCCCGTCATATATTGTTGCATTTTTTTTTTCTTATTTCTACATACATATATAGTCACACATGTATGTATATAGTATACCTAGTCTTTCATTCTTCCGCTCCCGCCTCGTCCTCTCTTTCACCACATATAAATTTTTTCTCCTATAGCCCCTCTTTGCTCGCGTCATGACAACGACAACGCAGCGGCAGCGCACGTCGTCTCGCATGCGTAAACGTTACGTGAATGTGTACACATATAATATCCATACATATACATATACATATTCATATATATACATACTTTGCCTTCAGTTTCATGCGTCGATTATGTACCTATTCCGCTTCTACAACCGTACACACCTTCATCTTTTCATATCACGAAAAAACAAACGAAAAAAAAAAAGAATCATTGTCATGCATGTAACGTAACAATAAGTGTGAGAGTGAATTGAGTATGTATGTAGTGAGTGAGACGTCACACGTCAGTTCCGCATGTCACCAAGAAAGGAAACACTAAACGCGCTTCGAACTTAATTTAATTCATAATTTTCGAACACGTTTGTTGATTTTTTAAACGCAAAACTCTCACATTTCAATGAGTCTACGTATACATTCACAATATCGTTGATACTTCTGCCATTTCTACATATATTTATATGTGAAGACATGCATTTTGTCTGTGGGCAAGTGTTGCATCTGTTTATATACCTCAGAATGACCCGAACAGCTGCTGCAACTGCTCAGCATACGTCGCATCATCAATTTTCACAATTATTATCAATGATTATAATATTCTTGTTTTCTTCATCTCGCTCATCACATTATCTCTTCCTCAATCACATGACCGATCATTTATCCTTTTTTTTTTCTTCTTCATCATCAGTTTAAACATTCATATATGTATATAAATATTTTTTTTTCTGTTTTATTTAAATCACTCCTCGTCATTTGTTTTCACACACTCACTGATGCAACAATGGCATTTGGCATCTGACGTTGTTACTGCGTAAAATTATTTCGCTTCCAACGTCATCAGAGTGGGCGGTTTGCTTTCCAAAATATGAGCACATAATAACAAGAAAAAAAAAAAAAAAACGGAAGAAGTGTGTTATTGCCAGAGTGTAAATTGAAGCCAAGAACCCGCGGGAAGATATTGCGAGCCAACACAGCAGCAGCTGTGTAGGCGCGCAACGTTATTTGCCGTCACCGATATTTCATCCCTTAAAACTCGTCATCTCATATTCTCTATCCGAGAAACGCGAACACGGTAATAAAGTGTGTGTGTCGTTACTGTTTTCCCAAGAGCACATCATGCTCCACACAAGCAATACGTTAAGAACTGGGTCAAGATATATACACATACACGTATACACTCCGCAAACCACGCGGTATATATACTGGGATATTCACGGCCGTTTGAGCGCGCCGAATTTTATACGTCAATATTACAGACTTGCGCTCCCCTCTTTGCTATTATATTTATCTTCAATTGAATCTTGTCCGCCTCCGCATCATCCAATTTCTCACATGACAAAAAAATGAGAACAGAATCTAAAACAAAATTAAAAAAGGATTATTGTTATTTCAATTTATCTGATCATCTCCTTTTTTTTCTCTAATATTTTCACAAATGAGTATGCCGCGGTTGACGCAGATGTATGATAATGCGAGTGCGAACAGATCGGGAAATGAAAATGACTATTAATGCAAGCGCGCGCGCGCGCATGTTCACGTCATTGACGATGTGCGTATATTCGTGAGACAGTTTTCCGTGGGCGAATATATGTAACCAGCGTTGAAGGATACGAAGTGAACGAGCGAGAGAAAGAGAAAAAAAAGACGAGGAAAGCGAGACACAGCATTCCCAGGGTGCTGTGTGTGCCAATGCGCGCGAGATTCTATCGATTTTCTCTAGCGAAGCAGCAGCAGCATGGAAGAACGTGTGTGTCCGCACTAGACAGCATCAGACAAGAGAAATAGGCATTGACTTCCGCATTCATTATGCAATTCCATTTTATCATTTACGCATGATTAGAAATTGAACAGCATGATCTAAAAACAAATTCATGTTAATTGATTGAGTAATTAATAAATAATTGAAATACAAAAAAATCCAGTTTAGTTCGATTGAATCTCCAGGAAATTATCTGACTGAATGTCCGGAAGAAAGAATGGTGCAATATAATACAAACACAGCTGTCATTGATGCAGCAACAATTTTTTTTCCTACTCTTTCGCCGGTTTTTTCTTCTCCTTTTTTTTTTTTTTGAGGGCATTGGCCGACCATCAGTTAAGTGGAATTTAACTGAATTGCTCGTTATGTAGGATGATGCTTAGCAATAGAGTGCATTGCAATTTATTGTAGAGGAGTATGAGCGATGACATTCCAATCAGGAACACGCGATAGCATTCCAATCGTGTATAACATTTATCTTTCAATTAAATACTACCTATCTATTACGTGTTTTATACTTTATATCATCATTCCTTATATTTGGATGTCAATATATGTAATGTAATGTTGAGGAGACTCAAGCAAAACTCTATTTGCTCCATCGGGGCAATGCGATTACCGGAGGGGATGACGGAAGGCGGCGAGACGACTTATCAAAAATGTAGGGACGGATACAGACGAATAAAATTGAAATGTGAAATTTGACGTTTTACCGTCTTTCTTTTCTTCTTTCAATTCAATTGAAATAATGTAGGTATGATTTATAGCAAATATATATAGTGTATTATATATTTAGCAAACATATTGATGCTGTTTTCGTATTTTCGACAGAGCTAAATGTAAATGAATCAATAGAAAGAGAAGTAATAAATTGTGCAGAATCCAACAGTGAAACCAGAACGATAACCGACGTTGACCCGGAAACAATTTTGCCAACCTAACCGTCGAATCACTGAACAAGTTTACACAAACGTGAATTAGCTCCCTGCCTCTTCTCTTCATCTCCCTTCCTCCCTCAACCATCACATACGTTTTGTCTAAAAATAATTTTGTTTTTCCTACGATCTTGAACATTAACGACTCAGCGTTTCCATCATATATTTATACGGTATATGTGTTGTACTACAGAGAAATGCCACAAAGTATTTACGTAGTGCTTGCGAGAGATGAATTTCGACATCGTATAAAGCGATGTGTATTTTTTGGTTGAGCAAGAAATAAAATTGAGAACACACATACACATATACATCATCGACTTATAAGCTCGCTTGAAATATGAGAGGCGAGAGAAAATCCTACTTCATACCCCATCTCATATGATGGAATGCAATTACTTTTTATTTTATTCAAACGATGAATAAGAATGAAAAACTATTTTGTTTCCATCATCAATCATGCCCGCATCCCACGTCTTGAACTCGAATTAGTCCAGAATAATTTCCTTTTCCAGACAGGAAGAAAGAAAATGGAATAAAAAAAACGAACTGTCTCCAGACATGTTCCTGTAGCAATAATTTAATTTTCAACATCATCAGGATTAAAGACCGTTAATAGAAATTTTCATGGTAACTTCCGGCGACAAATGTCAGTAGCGAGAAGAAAAAGACATTTAGAAGAGTCTCGCCCTTCGCAAGACAAGAGAAACGGGATGGGATAATTGACATCAGTTGGGAGCGACCGAGGGAAGAAAAAGTCCTCAGAAGAACTACTTCAACTAGTAACCTTGAAATTTAAAAAGAACACATCATCTAATTAGAGATTATAATATCGCAGTGAGATTTCTAATTGACAGATATGATTGAACACATAATTAATTTCTTGTATTTGGGGATAATTACCACTCTTTCAATATTAATCGATATCAGACACTCACTTTTGCGGTGTGCGGCTCGATGTCGTTGAGACGTTGCGCACGGGGTCTCTCGGGCGTTGGTCCCGGCATCATTGGCAATATAATCCCCAACGAGGACGTGGCTCAACGACAACAACAACTACAACGACGACGTGGTAGTAGATAAAGATGATAACTGGACCGTTGGCCCAGTTTCCCACGCGCCAGGACGACGCCAATAAAAACCGATACGTTTGAGGTTTTATATCCCTACGTCGTGATGCTCCATATTACGCCACCGATCGTTCTAAACTCATCTGAAATAATATAAAATATACATATAATTATAAAATCATAGTCAGATCAATTCATATATATTTTTGATTAATCGTGTATATTCTTTGCCTTCTTTTTGCTTAAAAAATATCTCAACATAATAAGGATGAACGTGAAAAAAAGCTCAATGACGAGGACGAGTTTTACTCTCTCTCATCACAAAGCCATTGGAGGGAGAATCGAAAGCGATTCCAAGGCTCGAATACTCTCCAATATGTATATACATATATATGATCGCGACCTTGAGTTATTCTCTCTGGGCGCGCGCGTTATTCTCGGTGAAATGATCGGCTATTTGTCTTGATGACACATTTGAAAGGGAAAGAGAACCCGTGCACCATATTCAAAATGATAAGCTTGATGCACAGATTTGGAGTAGTGGAGTAGATCAAACGATAAAACGTCACGAGAGAGATCATAGCTACCTATAGGAGAAAAACAAATTAAAAATAATCTCACTGCAAGAGATGGAATAGAAAAAAATTACAAAATGAAAATATAAATTGGAATAGATACAAACGGCAGTTTGATTTTACAAATTGTTTATTGTCTCTCCCATTTTCAGAGCGAGGAAATGCATTGGGTCTTTTTTTTCCTCTGCCAATTGTAAGTGTAAAAAAAAAAGATGCAAGCGAGTATGGTCAACGGGATCAAGTGGCAGCATCGCGTTTCGAAAATCAATATAACCACAAATACATGTGTGGAAAAAATGAATTTGTAATAGTAGAGGTGAAAAGAACAGAAGAGCAAAACAACAATAGATGAATTCAAGTCTCCCTCAATAATCGATTCGGCCGCAGAAAAATAGAAACATAAAAAAGGGATAATAAAACACGATAAGTGCTTTACTTGCCAATTTATGTATATTCATAAATGTCATTTAACTCTCTCTTCCACTACTACGGCATTCTATGTGTATTCTTCAAACGAGAAAAACCGACATTGTCGTTGCCAACAGGACGGCAAATTATGTTCAGCTTACGTCGACGCACTCGTTATATGCCACTCTCGCATATTCCCAATTTTTTTTTCTCTACTTTATTCTTTCCTGGCATCAAGCCGTCTCACAGCATAAGATATGCGCCAAGAACGTATGGAAGACAAACAAAACAAAAATGAAATAAAACAAATTGGGATGTTGTGTAAAAATAAGAATGTAATAAAACAAAATGCAAAGACAAAAAGTCGTCAGTGCATCCGTTCTGTCACTCGATGGTACATCCTCTTTCTTTCTTCCATCTTCCCTACTTTCAAATACTCATTCAAAAGAACATTTAGTTCAATTATAAATTCATTGACAAATGTACAAAAAATTTTAACAAAAACCATATATCCTCCATTCATTCAAAGTTTTCTAAATATGTTTACATTCTATAAAAAATATTATATAAAGAAAGGTAGCGAGATTATGAATGAGACTGAAATAATTACAGGGATTCAAAGGAGAAGCCGAAGTGGTAATTGTTGCAGTACTCTCTTGTTTCCGGCCACCGACGTGCGACCAACAAGCGTATATATTGAGAGAAACCGTTCGTGTTTTAACACCAGTATTATATGTATTGTAGTCCCCTCATATTTTCAATGTATATAACGCGCTATATACGCGTGTAGATTTTGTAGTTGCCGTCAACGCAGTAACACTCTTCGTTCTATCCAACGATAGAATCAATCGATTATTCACGGGGAAACCATACAAATTGTACAACCACCTGGGCTTTTCCATTGGCAGTCATCGGGTGAGTCACAACAACTGCATGGTGTGGCATCCCTTCAAGATTTTTTTTTTTATGTCTTATCTCGATGCGATTACTGGATTTTTAAAATATTTATTCATTCTTTCTATTGGTATTTATTTATTCTTTTCGTATCAGGAAATGCTTGATGTAGTTTATTGACATGAAAGGGTGATTTGAATTGGCACGTCCTCTTAGTCTGTACATATATTATACATATACAGTTAATAGCTGTGTGGTGTCCGACAGGTCATGATGTTGTGTTACTGTGAGCTACTAGGGTCTTATGAATATTTTATAAATTATTGACTGACAGTGTCAGAATAAGCAAAATAATATAGCGGGACTTTTATTTAATGCCGAAGTTCCCTCAAATATTTCATTTTCAAATGATTAGATCTATTCTAACATTTCCTGTTATTCGTTTTATATTACGAAGACTTTGAATAGATATAATTTTATACTGCGCCTTCAATCTCGTGCCCTCGTTCTTTTCTCTATTTCCAAAGAGCGATCATCGATCATCTGCGCGTTATCATCTTTCATTCGTAATGAAAAAAAAAAAAAGAGAAAAGAAAGAATATAAATAAATAAATGACTTGTCAACAAATCATACACTACTCGACGGGATTCATTCTCAAATCAATGACGACTTCGGTCGTTGTTCAATGCAAGAGATTCTTCAGATTCCTCTCTTACGCACTTACAACACTCTTGGGATCCACAAGTTGGAGGTTAGAATCGACACCAGATGTTGTGTCGAGGGACAACAAATGTGTACTGAGTAAATAAGAAAAAGAAGGAAGAGTAAAAAATGAATTAAAAAAATAAATAAAAGGAAAAACCTGACAAAGAACGATGAAAAAAAAAAATCATCTGTGCAGATGCCGGGGAACGAGCGCAATATATATCTTTCACATTCATTTCTATCTCTCTTATCAATCCCGGAACTGCAAAAGTACCAGTAGAATAATCCATGACAATTTATCATCACAATTATGTTATACTGATACGAAAACAGAATAATGTAATTCACAAATTCACATACATACTCTAATAAAAACCATATGTACATCCTCATATGCATCAATCCTGATGAAAAAAGATGTGTTTATTTTCACACAACAATCGCTATCCAAAGATTCTTGGCCACATTCTCATGCAACCTATTGCACTGATGATACCATCGCAACACTCCTCTATCAAATCCAAGTATGTATATGCATATACATATATGTATCTATGTGTATGTGCGCCACACTATGTACCTTTATATACACATTCAGCCGGAAAAACGTAATGAGATATGTGGTAAACATTTGATGCGACAGACTCAAAGCAAAATTATTTGTAATTCAATACACACAATTGAGTGATTAAACTGAAAAGAAAAAACAAAAGCACATAATCACAATGATTTTTGTTAATATATATATATGCAATCAATAATTCATTAATTAGATATTATTCTGATGCAAAATCGTGTTTCTCTTTTTATTTAATTTCTCTTTTCTTCACTGTAAAATAAAAATAGAAACAAAACAAATGAACATACCCAATACGTGCAAGAACACGGAACACACAGCTGCAGAGACATTCGACACTGCCAACAAGTTGATGATCGCTGGTTGTGCTAACTGCTCACTTGGTGCACCAAGCTTAAAGCTTCAAAGTGAAAATGCCACATTTGCCGAACGACACTGTGGACGAATAATATTGATGGCGCACAATCCGATGCAGAAGAGTGACCGGAATGGTGGATAATAATTTTTTAATTACCACTCGCATTGTAGATGAGTAATAATGTTTGGTTTATTCTGGGTGATTAATAAAGAAAAGATTGGCTAATTGTGTTATACAATTGTTTGTTGGTGCTTTTTTTTTTCTTGTTTTCGCGCGAAATTACGACAAATGACACACGAATTGTTGTAGAGAGTGTGTGTGTATTGTATGAGGACGCTGGTGCTTTTGATATGATGCACTTCGATGTCAAGTCGCGCACACACACACAACCTGCTCGACCTGCCCAACCTGACCTGTTTCTCGCGCGACTCTCTGTGGATTGTGGCAGTCGGAATAAAATCATACTATTTGTGTTGTGTGTGTTTTGTGCCAATGCAGCGGGAGAGTTGTGTGTGGGGATATAAAAATTATGATATGCGCATGCGCAAGTGGAATACGGTGCGCAGTAGACAAAGAAGAATAGGGAAAACGCGGTAAGTGGAAGAGAGAGAAAGAGAGTCAGAAGGAAAACGAAGATGGAGGTTGTGATGTTGCGCGCTATCCATGGCGGGAATTTACGAAAAAAGAAACCAAAACCAAACAATCTTGTTTGATTGTTTGGTTCTACATAGATTTTTGTGCAAAATTGCCGTTCTAAAATTTTATAATATAAGACTCGATTTCATGTTAATCGGAAGATTATTCTCAATTTGAGTTTGTTATATTAAGTGCGCGATTTCGAATGATGGAATTTTGAGTTCTGATTCGGTATCAGCGAAATCGGAAACCTTCATGAATGAATTAGCGACTTTTTTGGGATCAATATATGTCAATCCTCATGGAAATGATTGTATCTAATTTATTGAATTTTTACATTTGATAATTATGATGAAATAATGAAAACAAAGTGTTCATTATTGCATCGTTTGCCATTCCAGAATGGTCAATATTTAATAATTCGAAGCATTCATTGCGAAATTGATTGTTCAAACTCAATCTGAGTATTCGCGTTATGGCTGAGCTGATTGATTGACAATGTGTATATGTATGATCGAGTTCAACTAGATTTGTGTATAATAATTCGCCGTTAATAGCATGAAATGTATATTTAACATTCGAATATTGAGTGTGTAGATGATTCAAATGCTCAATAAGAACGTCGCTGAACCGCTTGATTTCCTTCTTCGTTAAATTGAGCTAAAATTGAAATAAAATACATCATCAACAATCACTTTTGTACATTCATAGAATTCATCTGTGTATTCAATAATTCATAGATTGATTGATTCATTTTAATTTCATACCTCGAATTTGAATGACAAATATTCCTTCAAGTGTGGAAAACGAATAATTTCTGAAATAATCGGGACATTCCCCGTCCGCCGTACATCATAAATTCTTTCATAATTATTCGTCGCAGTTTTATAATGAACCAATGCTAATTTTACATCAATCTCTGTTGTCGACATTTCACAACTCAATAACTCTAATAACGTAACTATATTCGAGCAACTGACATCATCAAGTCGACCACAATTTGTTAATTGAATCCAGCTAGATTCTTCATCCTTCAATAATTCAATACTAATATGTACAAATTTATTATTCACTGGTGATACTTTGCTTCCATTATTGCGCTCCGACAATTTTCCAATGATCTAAAACAGCCATGAATTCATCACATAATTGTTGAATAATATAATTTCCCTGACCGATGAATAACAACCAATTCAACTTACCTACCTTCTTCACATAACCTACGAGACGATCAACATTCAATACTAAGTCTGCTATTATCTCATTGTCATTTTGCATTTTTTATTCATAGATAATAACATCGTTGTATTTACAATCCAAATATTGCATATTCAAATAACATTAACAAACATAACCGCCAAGAAGTAGTTATTGCCCTCTGGTAGTAACAACAACCACTAATCCCACATTATGCAGTGATGACCACTGTTGACAACATGCAGGGCTGAATTAAGGTCTGTACACAATAAAAAAAAAATAAAGAATGAATAAATAAACACTGTAAATCTAGCCAATGACGTCGCAGCGCGCTGCTCAATGCTCATATATGATTGGCCGAATATTTCTCTCTCCTTAATTCATACCCATAACCTTTTCAATATATAGAGACCCTTAATACTCTTGTCCCTTCTTCCACACCGTAACCTTGTTTGCTTCTATCTTCCATGCTGCCAACTGTAATAAGGGTGAGGTAAACACCGTACAGGTGTGTATGTGTGTGCGTGCGTGTGTGCGTACGCTCGTGTGTACGGAAGCGTTTTGGAAATTTGGATTAGGTGTTTAGGTGCTCGGGATTGACGCCACGAAGTTGATGCATCGCCAGCATCCTCGGCCTTAAATTTAATCGTAATATTATAATCATTTCTATCAATCCTCGGACAATATTACTAATGTCAGATCCTAAAAATTCTAACCTCTCAGAGGATCGAGGGACACAAAAACGCAGGATTCGTCACCGGTGAGTTTGTTTTACTACATACAGAATTAAATTATTGGATATCTACAGTTCGATTGAATAACACCGTCCAATTCAATATTATATCATGTGCTTTCTTTCATTCTGAATATAAATAAGATGAAATATAAATATTGGAAATATCGTAAAACAACGTGTGTTAGTATATATGTATATGCATATTTAATCCGTTGACGCATGTACGATTTTTCAAGCACACACAAGCACGCGATGTCTTGCAACCAATCGTGATTTTTGTCGTGTGGTCTGATGATTCAGTCAACCAATGAGAGTATACCATATATTGTGAGAATATGTATTTATTGCTCCTTCCCCCAAATAATTCTCTCATACTCCCACTATTGGCTATAATTCTAATCGTGATATATATAATCATTTTGAATGCGCGTAAACAATCAATGACGAAAAAAAGAAAGAAGAAAAAGATGGGACAAATGTACAGTATAATAAGTGGTATGCAATTTAATTAAGTATTTGTTTAAAGGTGCTGGTAAAATATGATAATATATCATTATTTATTGTACGATTTATAAACTGTTTTTTTTTTCTTCCATTTCTTTACTAAAAACAAATATTTCTATTGAAGCGGAATGGATGATTACCTGCGATGAAACTTTCATTGCTGCTTCTTCTCTTCTTCATACACTTATGCATCCACGTACGAAATTATATCACGTGGCTGATACACCGATGACATAAGGAGACAAAATGAGATGCAAATATATATTGTCGGTGGCTCTATTGAAAATATAATGTGGTATTTTTTCAACATGACTTATGATGTACTAGACAAGTACTGTCGCTTGTTGCTCCCGATACATATATATCATCGAAGGCTAAACTGCAAAACTTATAAGCTCTAGCCTCATTCATGAATGTAGAATGATTTTACATTACCAAGTATTGAGCAACAGCATAAAAGTCACTTTCTGTTAATGAAGCAAACTACTTCATTTCATCTTCATCAAAATACATCAAAAAAGGCAATTGATTGACAATGATTCAATACCGATCGTAAATAGTAATTCGATGATGTTGATGATGATAATAATAAAGTACCAATAATGATAATGGCAATGGGGACATTCATTTATAAATAAAACGATAAGAATCGCCAAAATAGATAAACGAAAGTCGGAGAGTCCATGCGCCAATCATGTGGTGGTAGCCGATATTTATTGACGCAGTTGTCAGTGTAATTATTGGCTCAAAACACTGCTGGTTGCAAGTCGCAATTCTGCACAGGAATTGTGAGAAAAAATAAAAACAGAAAGAATAATAATAATAAATACTCTTTCACTGACCCCGTGAACTCGATCTTCCGGTCATAGTCTTCAATGTGCCCTCGTCGATTCAATATATTAATTTATCGTTGTGCTTCAAGCAGTGATCAGTACGTTACCGCCACTGTTCAAAGCAACGCTTATATCATCGAAATATTTTGTGATCATTATTGTAATTGGCATCATTACGACATTAAAACTGAAATAATAATTTAATGCATTCATTATGGATTATCATCAGTGAAAAATGATGTGATAGAAACAGATAAACCTAATTTCGACATAGTTCACGACGTTGATGCTAAGGAGTTGGAGTGAATTTGAATTTTCGAGGTGGACGGTATGCTCCGAGGACTTGTAAATTTAATTATCGGTACGTCATTTCATCCTGTGCAGTCGCAGCTTGTTTCATTGAAACCATTCAGAAATGATAGAAAAAATGATTATGTAATTTCTGTACATTGTATATCAATCAATCATTGAATATCACATTGGGAGATTACGAATTTTTTTTTTTTTTAAGTTGAAGTTACTTCTGCATTGGACCTGAAATGACGAAAAATTCAATATAAACAATCTCGTGTGTGTTGTTGAATAATAGAGAAAACCTGTAGCTGGTCAATTTATTTCAAGGTTTTCTTGCCTGTTGTCTCGCCATCAGCCTCGTCGTTGTTTGGCAATTTCAATTCATCGTCCAACGTCGTGTATCGGATTTGCAGCAGCTACTATTTATCCTTTGCTCTCTTCTCGTCTCTTCACTGCTATTACGTGTTAATTTTCGGAAATTTCAAGGCAATTTTTATTTTAATGGTGATATTGTGCATAGTGAGTTTACGATATAATTGCGGGAATTGATGGAAGGATATTAATTGGGATTATTATTATTGTTTTTTTTTTTCGTTAAATTTATATTCTCTCGTATTCAGAATGCAAAATCAATAATCATATTATAACGGAGAATGTTCATTCCCATCACGTTTGCTTGCTTTGTATCTTCATAATGAATGAGAAAATATTTTATAACTAACGTTGCATCAGCACTTTTTTTTTAAATTAATATTTGTTGGTCATGCAAGAGTGTCAAGTAATGCGCGATCACGTTTTGAATTGAGGTCCAGTTGCCGTTCGCCATTTAATTTTGTTCTTTATGGGATGTATCAATTAAACAGATAAAATAACATGGGTAGACTGAAAATTTCGATTAATACAAAATCAATAATATGAAGCTTAATATTCTAATGCATGAGAATTGAATTCAACGATGAATATTCACGTGAATCGCTATGAACACATGTGATTAATAATATTCGGAATTGTTCTTTCATAATCCTCAAGATGTCCTACTAAAACCAACAAGACCGCTGGAAAAATAAAATTTTTTTGGGAAACATATCATAATAAATACAAGAGTAAATAAAACAGTGGAGATGTTTTTATCGACTGTGTTAATTTTAAAGGTAAAACCAACCACGAGGAGATTGTACCCCAACAAAATTTGGAATTAATTGCCGTATATCAACAACAAGAACAACGGCAGCAGCAACAACAACAACAACCAACAGATAATATCGAATTGATTGAGGGAATGGCGGAGGCACCAGTAAGCTTTATGCTGGGCGATGCGGAGGCTGAGCTTGAAACAGAGGATAGTTTTCCAACTGAAGGAAATAATGGATCTCAGCAATTGCCAATACTTCCTGGTTTGGTTGAACGCCGTAAAAAGCTCAGGTGAAGACGATGTTTTTTTTTTTTATTTTCTTTCAACTTATTCATTACTTGCAACATCTACTTAATCAATAAACGAATTTTCTTCACTCCTCATCGATTGAAACCGACGTTTATTATCACGTTGTGTGAAATCGTAATCGAAAAGTGAATTATCAAGTTCACTCAATTGACCTGGAGATAGGTCACCACCATTGACAACAAAATTTGAATATCCAAAACATTTGTAGTAATCTAATTCTGAATCATAATATATTGTTTTAGGGAAACAATGAAATAACTTCCCAGATTGTACAATATATATTTATTCAATCAATTCACCAATCACAAATGTGGTTGTACTCATTGATATGAAACAAATATGTCAATGTTTCGCACAATTAAATTTGAATTACATATAGCGTTATATTATTATGTATTAATTTGTAATATTAATTTGCATCGTAACCACTCTGACATTTAAACTTATTGCCCCGAGATTATGAACATGTCAAAGATTGACGTCAACTTCACTCTTTTACTTTTGTACAGTTTTCCTTTTTTTTTCCAATTCCAAATTAATGCGCAGGTTATTGAACAAATAAATTGATGTGATGCATTCAATTTCAAAGTTTTCGATCACGATAGAGATAAAACTATATTCATCATTATTTATCTGATACACATAAATATATAACGGAGGATTAATGAACAGTAATTTACATTGTGAAAATGTAACAGCGACTGTAACAAACGTGCGACGATTACTACAAAAATATTCAACGTATACCTGTTATAGATTTACGTCATCTGTGAGATAGCAAAGTTCTATTCGACTGACCAATGACTTTCTCAACGGACTAATGTATAATATAGAGAAGGGGGATCTTCAGGTGCAGGTGTATTTACCTGCTTGGACTGGCGAACAGTAATTGGTGATTCGTCGTTGCCTTTGTACGCATTTATATTAACACGACTGATTCCATCTCGGCGGAAAAAATATTAACAGGAATTGTTCAGTCAAAAGTTTTCGATGTAGACAAACAATTTTAACATGCCACGTAAATAAATGACGACACCATCAATAACAACAACTCAAATGTATTATTTTGCTGGAGAATCTGTGATGGATGTTTGTTGAACTTTGAATCTCCGACTTAGTACAGTCGAAGAATTATTTTGTCAACACTAAGTATCAGGAAGTAAACAAAAAAAACGTCTCTGAGACTTCATGACTAAATTAATCTCAATCAATCATCATCATTTTAAATACGAACCTTAAGATTATTCCAGTTCATCACCTTTCAAATATTGCGAGAGTGTTGGACGTTATTGGTTATAATTTGAAAGAAACAGTTCAAAGTTTCGGCGACAATATAATGAGACGAATAAAGAGATTTGTGTTGGTACAGAGTGACGAGAAAGACCCAATGTGGAAGAGCTCTGACAATCTATTTGCTGAAATTGTGCGGAACAATTCAGACGTTAGTAGTGATGAACACATGTACTCCAGAGATACTGATCAAACAACAGAGCAATCCAGCAGTCAACAAACTTCTCCAAGTCATTCTGATCCGTCAACTTCGGGTCTTCAGTAATATTTTATTATCTGTATCTAACCGCAGTTTTACTCGACGTGTATCATACTATACTTAAGATTATTATGTCTTTTTTACTATCATAATTTGCAAATCAATGATTTGAGATTACGTATAAAAGTTCCATCTCACTTAATAATGAAGTCATTTCTTCTTTATGTGCAGTAGAACGTGTAAAACGAAAAAATTTCGTAAAACTGAATTCACTGAAGAATATTATGAATATAACAAGTGTGAATTCGGAACAGCCAAGAGCGCGTGGATAGTGATTAATTTGACATACTTTCTCTGTTACGTTCATTCAAACTCTCACCAATGAATTCATTATGACCACTGTATTCAAATGAAATAATTCAGATCAACGAAACTCTTCGATATATCATGCCCATGCTCAATGGAAATAATTCGATGAGAAAATTTATAAAATATATTATCATTATGTCGTAATATTAACATGAAATATTTTCGTTGAATTCCAGGCCCAGCATGTCGCAGGGCACGGTGATGATTCAGGCGCCGAATCGTTTGCAAGAGAAAGATTTCACTGTTGCAACACCTGAGGAGTTTGTCCACCGCTTCAATGGAACCAAAGTTATTAACAAGGTGAGGAATATATAAAAAATATTTCTTTGGAACGTTTAGAATTGAAAAAACATGATATTTTCACCTTTTATCATCATCTATTGAATATTCAACAGTAAAGTATTATTTGTGTTCTATAATTCAAATTCAAAGCAGTTCCATCTTACAATGAGTATTGTTTGATTATTTCATGCTTGAATCCTTGTACTATGATCCCTTGCACTCACTGTTACCATACATTCATTACCATTTTTGTTCAATTGCAGTATTGCTGTAACTATCAATTTATTTTTTTCTTTATTCACAGGTTCTTATTGCAAATAATGGAATTGCCGCAGTCAAATGCATGCGCTCAATACGACGATGGTCGTATGAGATGTTTAAAAATGAACGTTCCATAAGATTTGTTGTAATGGTTACGCCAGAGGATTTGAAAGCCAATGCAGAGTATATCAAAATGGCTGATCATTATGTACCAGTACCTGGTGGATCTAATAACAATAATTATGCTAATGTAGAACTCATTGTTGATATCGCATTGCGTACTCAAGTGCAAGCGGTATGGGCTGGATGGGGTCATGCATCGGAGAATCCAAAATTACCGGAATTACTTCACAAAAAAGATATCTCATTTATTGGACCGTCTGAAAGAGCAATGTGGGCATTGGGTGATAAAATTGCATCGAGTATTGTCGCCCAAACTGCTGAAGTACCAACATTGCCGTGGTCTGGCTCAGAATTAAAAGCTCAGTACAGTGGAAAAAAAATTAAAATATCATCGGAACTTTTTAAAAAAGGTTGTGTATCAACAATTGAAGAGGCTTTGGCAGCTGCAAATAAAATTGGCTTCCCCGTAATGGTAAAAGCGAGTGAAGGTGGCGGTGGTAAGGGCATTAGGAAGGTTGAAAATGGAGAAGAATTACCAACGTTATTTAGACAAGTACAAACTGAAGTTCCGGGTTCACCAATATTCATTATGAAATTGGCAAAATGTGCACGTCATTTAGAGGTTCAATTGCTCGCGGATAATTATGGAAATGCTATTTCGCTATTTGGTCGTGATTGTTCTATTCAACGACGGCATCAGAAGATCATCGAGGAAGCACCGGCGGTAATTGCGCAGCAAGAAATATTCGAAGAAATGGAAAAAGCCGCTGTTCGACTTGCAAAAATGGTGGGTTACGTTAGTGCTGGTACAGTGGAGTATTTATACGACACTTCTGGACGTTACTATTTCCTTGAATTAAATCCTCGATTACAAGTTGAACATCCATGTACAGAAATGGTATCCGATGTTAATTTACCAGCAGCACAATTGCAAATAGCCATGGGTTTGCCATTACATCACATCAAAGATATTCGTTTGCTTTATGGGGAAAGTCCATGGGGCGATACTACGATTGATTTCGATCAACCGCAACACAAACCACAACCATGGGGTCATGTAATCGCCGCACGAATTACCAGTGAAAATCCTGATGAAGGATTCAAACCAAGCTCAGGAACTGTTCAAGAATTAAATTTCCGATCGTCAAAAAATGTTTGGGGGTATTTTTCTGTTGGTGCATCAGGTGGTCTTCATGAATTTGCAGACTCACAGTTTGGTCACTGTTTCTCATGGGGCGAGGATCGTCATCAGGCACGTGAAAATTTAGTAATTGCTTTGAAGGAATTGAGCATTCGTGGTGATTTTCGTACTACTGTTGAATATTTGATTACACTATTGGAAACGGAAAATTTCCAGACCAACAATATTGATACGGCATGGTTGGATGCATTAATTGCTGAGCGTGTTCGCAGTGATAAACCTGATGTTTTACTTGCAGTAACTTGTGGTGCGCTTCATATCGCTGATCGTACAATAACCGCAGGTTTCCAAGGATTCCAAACAGCACTAGATAAAGGTCAAATTCAAGCGAGCAATGATTTGAATAATGTCGTTGACGTTGAATTAATTAATGACGGGTGGAAATACAAAATTCAAGCTGCTAAATCCGGCCCGAATAGTTACTTTGTCGTAATGAATGGATCTTATAAGGAGGTGGAAATTCATCGGCTTTCAGATGGTGGCCTTTTGCTCTCACTCGATGGCTCGAGTTTTACAACATATATGCGTGAAGAAGTTGATCGTTATCGTATTGTGATCGGCAATCAAACGTGCATATTTGAGAAGGATAATGATCCATCACTTTTACGGTCGCCATCCGCGGGTAAACTTGTTAGTTTTCTCGTTGAGGATGGCGGTCATGTTGATATGGGTCAGGCGTATGCTGAAATTGAAGTGATGAAAATGGTAATGACAGTGACAGCATGTGAGGCCGGCAGTGTTTTTTATGTAAAACGTCCGGGCGCTGTACTCGAAGCTGGTACACTTATCGCTCATTTAGAATTGGATGATCCATCACTAGTAACAAAAGCACACGATTATACCGGACAATTCCCGGCACCAATTGCGCCTGTCATACCAGAGAAATTGAATCTTCTTCATTTAAAATATCGACAAGCACTTGAAAACACATTGGCAGGTTACTGTTTACCTGATCCATATCATTTACCACGATTGCGTGAATTAATTGAGAAATTTATGAGTTCATTGCGAGACCCAAGTTTGCCATTGCTTGAATTACAAGAAGTTATATCAACGATATCAGGCAGAATTCCCGTCTCAGTTGAGAAAAAAATACGGAAATTGATGACACTTTACGAGAGAAATATTACATCAGTACTTGCACAATTTCCAAGTCAACAAATTGCTTCTGTAATTGACAGTCACGCCGGAACACTATCAAAGCGATCTGAAAGAGATGTATTTTTCCTAACAACGCAAGCAATTGTGCAATTAGTGCAACGTTATAGAAATGGGATACGTGGTCGTATGAAGACAGCTGTGCATGAATTATTGCGACAATATTACGTTGTTGAGAGTCAATTTCAACAGGGGCATTATGACAAATGTGTTTCAGCACTTATACAACAATTTAAAGACGATATGGCAATGGTAACAAATACGATATTCAGTCACAATCATGTTACGAAAAAAAATGTATTAGTAACAATGTTGATAGATCACTTATGGTCTAATGAACCCGGTTTGACGGATGAACTAGCAAGTACATTGACAGAATTAACGAGTTTGAACCGTTCCGAGCACAGTAGAGTTGCATTAAGAGCACGCCAAGTACTTATTGCTGCTCATCAACCGGCTTATGAATTACGCCACAATCAGATGGAATCAATTTTCTTATCAGCAGTGGATATGTACGGCCACGATTTCCATCCAGAAAATCTTCAAAAGCTTATTTTATCTGAAACATCAATATTCGATATTCTTCATGACTTCTTTTATCATACCAATCGTGCAGTTTGCAACGCAGCTCTAGAAGTCTATGTGCGACGTGCTTATATTAGCTATGAATTTACATGTCTGCAGCATCTCGAATTATCTGGTGAGATACCATTGGTTTATTTCCAATTCCTTCTGCCGAGTAATCATCCAAATCGTCAAAATGAAGCATTGGTGAATCATCGAACTGGCGCAGTGGCAGCATTTAATAATTTAGAACAATTTAGTCAGTATGCCGATGAAGTTTTAGATTTACTTGAAGATTTATCATCGCCCACGTCACTGTCAGCTAAAGTTCTTGAGGCAGTTGATGCAGCCGGCAGTGAATCGCGTCACAGTACTTCGATAAATGTATCATTCAGCGTCAATGAGGCCGGTGCACCGGTTGAAATTGGTGAAAAACCCGCGGAACCCGTTCATATTCTTAGCATCACTGTTCAAGACAATGGAAATCAAGATGACGCAACGATGTCAAGATTATTTGGTGATTGGTGTGCAGCAAATAAAGAAGAACTTATCTCGCGTGGCATTCGACGAGTGACATTTGCCGCGTTACAAAAACGTCAGTTCCCTAAATTTTTCACATATCGTAATAGAGAGGGTTTCGTTGAGGACAGAATTTATCGGCACTTAGAACCCGGTTGTGCTTTCCAATTAGAGCTTAATCGAATGAGAACATATGATCTTGAGGCACTGCCAACATCTAATCAAAAGATGCATCTTTATTTGGGTAAAGCCAAAGTAGCCAAGGGCCAACAAGTTACCGATTATCGTTTCTTTATTCGATCCATAATCCGCCACTCAGATCTGATTACAAAAGAAGCGAGCTTCGATTATTTACACAATGAAGGTGAACGTGTTTTACTTGAAGCAATGGATGAACTCGAGGTGGCATTCTCTCATCCACTCGCTCGACGAACAGATTGCAATCATATATTCCTCAATTTTGTTCCTACTGTTATAATGGATCCCGCGCGAATCGAAGAGAGTGTTACGAGTATGGTATTACGATACGGCCCAAGATTATGGAAATTACGTGTACGTCATGCGGAAATTAAAATGACCATTCGTCCAGCGCCTGGGAAAGAAACATCAACAGCACGTTTATGTATTGCCAATGACAGTGGATACAGTATTGATTTACATCTGTATACCGAAGCGACTGATCCTAAAACCGGTGTTATTCGTTTCGAATCTTTCAATTCAGGTGCTGTCGATAGGAGACCTGGACCAATGCACGGATTGCCTGTCTCCACACCATATTTAACTAAAGATTATTTGCAAGCAAAAAGATTCCAAGCTCAAAGTGCTGGTACCACATATGTTTACGATTTACCTGACATGTTCCGACAGCAAGTGGAAAAAGCCTGGGCTAAATATATTGAAGAACGTCCGAATATGGAGAATCCACCGATTCCCAGTCCTGCAATGGATTGCGTTGAATTACTTTTGGATGGTGATAATCTTGTTGAACAAAAACGTTTGCCCGGCGAAAATGACGTAGGTATGATTGCATGGAGATTAACGCTGTACACACCAGAATACCCAGCAGGACGTGATATCATTCTGATTGCCAATGATATAACGTTTTTAATTGGTTCCTTTGGTACGCGTGAGGATCTTGTATTTTATCGTGCATCTGAACGAGCAAGACAACTTGGAGTACCACGCGTTTATTTCTCAGCGAATGCTGGTGCACGTATTGGTCTTGCCGAAGAAGTCAAAGCACTATTTAGAATTGCATGGGAGGACGATGCAGCGCCAGAAAAAGGTTTCAAATATATTTACTTATTGCCAGATGATTATGCACGTTTAGCTGCGCTTAATTCAGTTAAAGCATCGTTGATCGAAGATGGTGGCGAATCGCGTTATAAAATTACCGATATCATTGGTAAAGATGATGGTTTGGGTGTTGAGAATCTTAAATATGCCGGAATGATTGCGGGTGAAACTTCAAGAGCTTATGATGAAATTGTCACAATATCTGTTGCAAGTTGTCGTGCAATTGGTATCGGATCTTATCTGTTACGTCTTGGACAACGTGTTATTCAAATTGAAAATTCACATATTATCCTTACGGGATATAGAGCTCTCAATGCAGTTCTTGGTCGTGAAGTATATGCCAGTAATAATCAACTTGGTGGTATTCAAATAATGCATCACAATGGCATTTCACATGTGACTGAAGCGCGTGATCTCGATGGCATAGCAACAGTTTTGCGGTGGATTAGTATGGTGCCAAAACGTAAAGGCTCACCACTGCCAATAATTATTCCTGCCGATCCTGTTGACCGTGAAATAGGTTACACACCGAGTAAAAATCCTTATGATCCAAGATGGATGCTCGAGGGAAAATCAACGGAAAATCCAGCTGGATGGGAATCCGGTTTCTTCGATCATGGTTCGTGGGAAGAAATAATGAGACCGTGGGCACAAACAGTTGTTACTGGTCGTGCACGTTTAGGTGGAATACCGTGTGGAATTGTTGCTGTTGAAACAAGAACAATGGAAATTCATCTTCCTGCTGATCCGGCCAATCTTGATTCGGAAGCTAAAACTATATCACAGGCGGGTCAAGTTTGGTTTCCGGACAGTGCATACAAGACTGCACAAGCAATTAAAGACTTCAATCGTGAAGAAATTCCGCTATTTATTTTTGCTAATTGGCGAGGATTCTCTGGTGGTATGAAAGGTATGTATCGATAATTTGTTGATTGATGTAATTGATATATATATGTAAATGCGAATGCATCGATAATTTTGCTACAAAAATGTTCATTATTTTTCGATAGACATGTACGAGCAAATAATGAAATTCGGTGCTTATATTGTTGACGGGTTGAGAGAATACAAGAGACCAGTATTCATTTACATTCCACCAAATGGTGAACTGAGAGGCGGCGCGTGGGCCGTTGTGGATCCAACGATAAATCCTCGTTATATGGAAATGTTTGCGGATAATACCAGCAGAGGTGGAGTTCTCGAACCCGAGGGCATAGTCGAAATCAAATTTAGAACTAAGGATATCATAAAGACGATACACCGAAATGATACTGTAGTTCAAAAATTAAAGGTAAAAAATCTATCAACAAACAGAAACTTTTTCAATAGTTAAACATTCTCATTTATCTTCCGTTCTATCTGGAAATTCCAGGAGAAATTAACAAATGCGTCAGCGGAGGAACGTATCACTATTGAGGATGAAATCCTTAAGCGAGAGATCACTTTGGAGCCTATGTATCGTCAAGCGGCTGTACATTTTTCGGATCTTCACGATACACCTGAACGCATGTTGGAGAAGGGCACAATTAGCGATATCATTCCATGGTGTAAAGCGCGACGTGTATTGTATTGGCGTTTACGTCGACGATTGTTGGAGGACGATTTGAGAAATGAAATTCTATCGACACAACCGGATCTTGATGTGAGACAGGTAGATGCCATGTTAAGACGTTGGTTCATTGAAGATAAGGGAACAACTGATTCATATATTTGGGATGAAGATGAGAGTATTGTTAGTTGGTTGCAAAATCAACGTGACAATGAAAATAGCGTTGTCATGCGTAATATAAATTGTGTACGACATGGTGCTGTTGTTACTCATGTCAAAGATGCTCTCGAGAAATATTCAGATGTACGTCTTGAAGCAGTTTTGGAAATTGCACAGAGACTCAGTCCAGTTGAACGAGCTGAACTCCTACGTTCATTGGCACAACTCGACCCCGCGAGCAGCCAAGAACACCATAATGATTCGAGTGCCTCATCGTAATAAATTTTACGATTAATTCATAAATTATGACACGGGTAATTATTTTAGATTCAAATTATGATAAGGAAACATAATAATTTCATTATAGAAAATCAATTCTCTGTACAGTGAATACATACATACATATATATATATATATATAATGCAATATGTTGACAAATGTTTTTGCGAACTTTATTTTCGTAACTGTCTGACGGATTGGATTTTTTTGAGAAGATATTGATGAAATATTCTATATTCTGGTTTTTTTTCTTTTCGTATTTCTTTTGTTTTCCACCGCATGACCGCACGTGTATATTTTCTACGCCCATTTTAGAATTGTAAATTTGGAAAAAAAAAACTTATGGATGAATGTATGCAATTGTGAGTTTGTATTTGTGTGAAGAAGTCAGAAGTCTATTGGTGCAGTTCTATAAACGTCATAGAAGTACAGAGATAATATATATTTATTTTTAGAAGAAATAAATGAAAAAATTAAAAATCAATCCGCGGCATTGTATATATGCTTGTTAACTGCTCATTGACTGTTATGAATGTGTGTGTTGCCGCTGTTTAGATGGGGAAACAAATAAGTGTGAAATAATTGTTCACATTGTACAAATACAAAGATTATAATTGCAATAAAATGATTGAATACTGCCGCGAAAAATCTGAAAAATATTGTTTATTCATTTATGAAATACTTTTTGCGTTACACAACATTGAAATTTTGTTTTTTCTATGTTCGTTCGTTTTTTTTCCATCTAATCAATTAGATTTAAAAAACAGGTATTTGACTCCTGTGTGTATCTTCCAAATCATCGTCGAGTGTCAATAATACCATGAATGAGAAAAACATTGCAAGTGCTGAAAGAAAATGCCAAATGTCATGATAATCAAAGAATTTCAGCAGAGTACATGGCTTATTGTGGAATCGCGACTGCGCGGGAGTTGAAGCCCATGACACTGATTTATTGATGAAGAAAAATAGTGCAAATCCCCATGTAATAAAAGACAATAGAATATAACGCAATGGCTGGAGAAGAATTTTTTCTTTGGAACATAGCTGCAAAAAACGAAATAATTCCCACTCAATATGTATATTCAGAAATATTTTTTGAAAGTATCAATTGCTTATCCGAACGTAAACTTACTTTCATCACAATGTAGAAGAATGTGTACATCAATAAATTTAACATCAATAATGAAAGCAGAAAAGTTGCGAAGTCTTTGTCGTGATGCATGTTGCCATAAACAGCCATGATAACATTGGAACAATTCGCAATGAGTAAAAGAACCAGTCTACCAGTATAAAGTGGTCGTAGAGCATGCCAGATACTCACGCGACCGTCGTGTTTGAAACCCTTCAATGAATATAAATCATTATTAATAATCAATAATTAAAGTTGACCGATGAAAAAATATTAATACAAATTTACATACCATGACTATTCTACGAAAAACATTTCGATCAAGTTTGTAACGACCCATATAGTAAATTTGCGCACTCAATAAAAAGCACACAACCAAATGGCCAATCGTAAACATAATCCAAAATGTGTACGAGCCATTTAAAACTCCAACCATTCCCAAAAATATTGTCAAAGCCAATACAGCAAATGTAACAGATGCACGAGCATTCACATCAGGATGTCGTGATTGATAAATTTTCACCATACACAAGACAGATATAATATACATGAAACTTGTATCTGGAATATGGAATAATTTCTATTACATATCGAAGATTGCGAAATATCCGGCAAAAATTTTCTATCAAAACGTAGTAAATGTATTTACCGAACTGGAAGTTGATGTGATTTGGACAGACATGATAACACGCTGATAATACACCTTCCATCATGAGAGCTGTACCCATTGCGTAAAAAAGTCCGTAATGTTGTGGTATACCAAAACTCTTTTTTTTCTCTTCCTGTTCGAAATCATTTTGCTCCCGCACATATGTCAAGAAAATAAACAACAGTCCGAGTAAAATATATGCGAAATTGGAAAACACATGATTAAAATCAGAAAACCAAAAAAACGGATGTGAACACAAAAAATTATAGTAACATAAATCTTGATTGCCAGTCAAATGCAATACATTTTGATACGTGGCCACTAATTGCACCACTGGTAGAGCATAGAAAACCGAGATTGTTCCTAAATAATACAAATACAATCGTGATTTGTGTCGAAGAATTTTTGGTTCTTTACGTGCTAAGTCAGAGACTGCGAGCACTTTTTTGGTGCGTATAATATCTTTGTCGGAATACGCGTCGTCCAACATGTCAATATCATCTTCATCCACTGAAGAATCATCTTCGATTGTCCATTGACTAGGGCCAGCTTCCTCTATGACAGAAGGTGTTAATAATTGTTCTGGTGGCGGTGGTTCCGACTCATTTAACAATTGCTGACGTAGTTTTCTTCGTATACAAGCGTTGTGCGTTATGACACTTATTCCATAAATACCACAGAAAGCCATACCGATTATCAAAGATATCGCTGCAGCTTTAATACCTTCTGCTTTAGTTATATTTTCTGTTATGATCAGAGAGATATTTTTTTTACGATCTGAAGTACCTATTTGTCCAGTACAATCTGTATCATCACCTTCCACAACCAGCACCACGAAAAAACCATTTGGATATATGTCACGCTGGTATGGAAAAATGACATAAAATAAAGTAATAGAAAAAAAATCGATGGAATTAATTGAATAACTGTTTCATTAATCATGGCAATTTATGGAAGAATTCTTTCACTCACAGGTATAGTGATGCCACCCAATTGACTTACAGTTTGCCAAAAGCCCTTGAACTCAGTATTTTGATCTAAACCAAAAACTGGACACTAATGATCGGACAAATCAATTCAAATAACAATTGTAAATGGAAATGAATGAAAGTTTATTATTTGTTCAACACTTGCCGTTGTATTTTGTACAAAAAGTGTCATGCATGTATTACTATCTGATGCAACTTGTACCAATACTGAACCACTCTCCAATTGATCCGAAAAATTGTAACCATAGTATCTTGGTTCGGATGGGGAAATACTTAGATTTCGTAGCTTTCCTGAACTGTAAAATTCAACTACATGAGAAAGAGTAATTTTAATTGAAGAAAAAAAAAGCTATTTCAACTTTCGCTGATAGAATACCCTCCATTTACCTTATGTAAAAACCATCTTCTATATCTATGCGCAATTTGAAAAGTACAGGGGATTTACTGCCAGTAGAAATGCTCACTGTAATATATTCATCTTCAATTCCATCAACAGCTAAGTCACTTTTATAATAATTTGAGGAGCATAATGTTCGACTAGTTTTATTGTATGGCTGCGGATCTGAATCAGTTTTATGAACAAGCACTGGCATCTGCCATGTGAGAATTCCTTTCCGTTGTTTGATAACAACCAGAAGTGGCTCGGTTGAGGTAGCATTACTTTCAACATTGATTCGCGCACTATAAGTGAACTGGAAAAATATTGAATATTAAATGTTGCTAATTAGTATCATATCCGTGACAGTGAGTAAATGATTCTTGTTTCTAGTTGGACAGACATTGGATACGGAATCGCAGTTGAACAATCTTTCATCTCATCTAACTCGCGGAAAATCAATTTATGTCCTTTTTTTTCCTAAAAAAAGTCAAACACTAATCCGGAAATTCCATTTGATAACATAACTAAATACCAAATACTTTCAGTGTTACAATCTCTTGAAATGAAGAGAACAAAGCCGAACTTCTCCTTCTAGGAAAAGCAAACTTTGCTGGATTTCAGAATCATTTCCGTCTCGTCAGGATAAACGTCATAAATTAAATTATTCCCCCAATTAATTACATTAGTTTCGTTGTAAATGAATACATATTCCACTGATTTGTTCAACGCATGTATGTATTCTTCTGAATATTCGGCCAAAGTCACGTTTGGATAAAGCGGCGGTGGACCATCTGTTGTAGCATAAACAACCGTAACAACTTGCAATAATAAGATGACGAATGCCGAGGAATTCATCTTAACAACCCATACAGCAGCCTACAGAAAGATTATTGCAAATCCATTATTATTGTTTCATACAACAAAAAAACATAAAATTACAATTCAATATACCATTTAGTTATTCATTCATATCAATAATTGATTATAAATTTACTATTGTCAGGTTAATCAAGTAAAATTCCATATTTTGTTGCGTTATTTGAAGTAGGTATAATATGACAAACAAAGACTAATTGTATGCATCAACCTCCATTTACATATAGTCGACATTCAAATATTTTTATTTTCGTCATATTTGTTTTCCGTTAATAATGAGAAAGATAAGAACTGTTCATAACCTAAAACTCTATGTACAATATGGTATATACAGTGTGGACATTGCAGAATATAAAGAGAAATGAGGAATAAGGAATAAACAGGTACATAATCCGACCAATCACCATGTTGTGCGCCGCTCATCCGTTGCTTGTGGTGATCGGGCACAAGCATCGTTCCTTATTCATCATTCCGCCATTTTGGTTTCATTGTGTATAGACACTAAACAGTAAGGACCGGTTGTCCATGGAGCCATTACGTTATACATATACTCTATGTATGTCTTCTTTATTTGGTGCTGGCAATAAGAATTGTCATGCAGCCGCGTTATTAATCTTCAATGCATATCACGATGTTATATGTAAGAGGAGTCGGTTAAAATTGATTCATATGGGTACGTCTCAATATATATAGATATTGTGAAAGCATACAAAGAGGCAAGCTCTTTGTAGTTCAAAAAATTGCCATAAAATGCCATACTGGATTATATCAGATCCCAATTCACGTACAAGTGCTGATATCAACACTGATTAAACCAATCACAATAGGCAACACCATTTTTAATATTTCGCGGGAAATGGGCGATACCGTATTCATTGACAGCACTTGTAAATACCAAGTACAGTAGAGGTTATGGGCTTTGTAGCTCACAGAAATAATCTCTAACTGTGTAAATATGAATATAAATGGTCATTCTTGTGATATAATTCTATATGTATATCAAATTTTACATTATAGCAGTACATTCATACAAAAACAAATTGTTCCCGACGAACATCAGCTGATGGATCAAACCGCCAATCAGAATTGTTGAAAACCCGCGATGAGATATGTAAACATTCGAGTTCAAAATAATTCGGTGATGACTGTTATGATGATCTACCTGGATGTCTACGAAGAGACGCCTTCATTCAGAATTTCGTGAATTGAACGAGTGCGCATTCACTATAATTTGCAAGTATCTACGCGTCGGAAATTTGTCGGTACTTTTTTTGCATAGCTCAACGTATTATTGATAATAAAATATTGCAATGGAGAAAACTTATAAATGCAATTTATTGTCAAATGATGAGAAATTGCAAGTATGTATATAGAGAACTTTATTTTTATTCATTTTGTCTTTTTTTATTACGGATATTAATATTAGTTTGATAAACATATGCCGACCACATGTATATGCGTGTTCCAAAACCGGCCTGTTTTCTATTTAGTTCTTAATTATATTAATTCAGTTGATTGCGAACAATAAGATTAATACGCTAATATTTTCAGACATTAATCAGAATTTATTTAACAATTGCAAATTTTTTTCAATGGTTTCATCCTCGTGTATATAATAAAATGAATGCGCTTTATTCATATGCTTTTGCTCTTTCTGTTTGGTTTTTTTTCTTTTCCTAAATAGTATGAAGCAATAACAAATATAAGTACAGAATTATCGAATATAATAGAACCAGCTGTGCAACGTGCATACTCCAGAACTCTGATTGATACGGAAATTGCGCAGATACTCTGTCATTCTGTGGGAGTTTCTGATGAAAAAATTGTGAGGTAATTCCCTGGAATAGGCAGCACCCCTGGTATATCCGAGTTGGAAATAGCCAGATATATTTTGTGTTTTATCAGCATAATCAAACTAAAAGTCTCATGAGAATTGTTTTACGTGCTCAATTGAATAAATTTTTGCAGACCAACATTGTTTACTTTACAAATAATATCAGATTGTGGTGATTTCTATACGAAAAACATTGCTCGTTTGGCGTGTACTCAAATTTTAGAGAAAGGTAATCAACTCGCAAAAAGCGATAAGGATGAGCATCAAACTCTTTTATTAGTGTGCAATAGTCTCAGCACGTTTTTGAATCGGTAATTCGAATATACTTTAAGCGGAATTTTTTTTTTGATATATATTATTGATGGAAATTATTGTTGATGCACATTTTTCCATTCTTTAGTGCTGGCCATCGTCAAATTTCTCAAAGTACAATTTGCAATATTGACTCATTGTTGGAATTCATTAATGAGTTGAGTCTAAGCGATGCACGACAATCTCTATACATACTAGCTGTTACTAATTTATATGCAGCTGTTGTTTCGGTTTTGGACAATATTCCAGATGATAAAATATTAGATATTATTTTGGATGTTCAGGAGAAGGTTTTAGAAGCAGCTAATAAAGTTGCGAATCGTTTCATAAGTGATGGGGACATGAGATTTGAGGACGTGATGAGACCAATCACGGTTATTTGTAATGCAGGGATGAGGTATCAATATTTTTCATATTGTATTTGAAGAGCTCAACTTCATGACTTTGTGCAGGGTACAGCTTATTACATTTCCTTTCAATTCATCATTTTTGACACACCCAAATTTAAAAAAAAACACCATGATTTTCTTACGTAAATATCGATGATAATTTTTCAAATTTATCATATGCCTGTTATTAAACTTGAACAATCGAATGACGATGATGAAGTTTAACAAAAGTTTCAGGGAAAAGTAACATTTTTGTTTGCGAATGATAAATCCAAATTGCACGATGTCTTTGATAAGAGTTTCTTTTTGTTTTTCATTCGACCAAATTATTAATATAAAAATACAATCTCAATATACATTCGTGCAGTTGAACTCTATTGTTCGTAAACTGCAGAGAAAAAATAAAGATGAATCCCAAATGGCACTGAAACAAAGTGGTTTCAATCTATTTCTTTTCCTTTTTCGTGATACGTTTTGGTTGGTAGCCTTCATATGAATATCTATAATTAATTATGTAATTTGTGGTAGATTTTATGGGGATAGTACCAGGGATATTGCTGTCATAGAAGCAACTGCCTATTGGGGTGATTTATACCCAAATGTTAATCTTTTGGATCCAATATTTCAAATCACACGTACAACATTACTTGAAAATGTAATTCCCAATTCTACAGTAAGTTGAAAACCGAAAACTCTGATAAATCTTCATGGACTATTATCTTCCTATCATAATATAAAATGAAAAATACACTACAATGTTAATGTATTTAAAACTATTATCCAACAGTGTATCGATGTTACAACTGACTTCGATTCAGTTTCATCTGTCAACTTTATCAATTGTTTATGCGAATTATATCAGTGTAAAAATATTGATCTCAATGAATTTTCCTGGCAAATAACACGACATGGATATTTGAAATATTTCCATGTAATGTTGGATGAGTCTAAGCCTCATCATGAAAGTCTTTGTGAAGTTATTGCACAAATTGCTGTAGATGTGTCGCAAAAGTATCTATCGATGGATAAATGGAGTAATGGTCTACAGGGATTTCGGAAATTCATGAAGATGGGACTTATGACATTGACGCATCCTATATCATCCGATTATGGTTCACCACTTAAGGATGTCTTACTGATTCTCATTTATATCCATTTTCACGCTACTAAAGTGTAAAATTTACTCATTCATTTCATTTTGTTTTTATCATGGAAATATGTCTATCTCAATATTCCTTGCGCATATGTATTTATTTATGTTATTATTATTCATTCATGAATTTTCAGGTTCAATATTTTCGATTACATCAACAGTATTACCAAGATAGATATGTCGCGAAAAATAATGGATTTATCAGTTGATAATATTCCGGAAATTCCAACTCTGCAAGTGATCGTATTTCTTTTTGCCGTGAGTATGACATGGAACAATTTGATATGAATTTTGTTCAACAATGAATAAATGTTTATTGATTTGTATAAAGGCATCGGCACTAGGTAGACCAGCGGAAGCTATTGATGAATTATTTCACGTTGCATTGTCACGAATAACTGAAATTGTGGCGAAAGTCGGAATAGAAAATTGTTACATGGGCAATAGAACAATTCCTCTTCTAGTTTTGGACGGTAGTGTTTTTCCCAATGAAATACCAAATGAGATTTTGAAATTGTGGCTGAAATTTGAAGATAATATTTATCTACTGCTCACTCCAGGACCAAATAACGCTCTCATCGATTGTCTTTTGGTGAGAATTTACAAAAGTGAACATACGCTGTCACGAATGCAAAGCTTTCTCTTTCTTCTTCATTCTTTTTTTCCTCTCTATATATTTTGCTTCGTAGAATATTGTTCATTCAGATACAGAGGGATTTGTAGAGGGATGCCCATCGAAACATTTTTGCACGTTGGATTTTTGTGTCAATTCTGCATTGTCTATTAACAAACAAATGATACAAGCTATGTGGACAAATCTCCCTCCAGTTTTAATCCATTATACAAAAGAGCGCGGTATAAAAAATAGTTTTGCTAATTTCTTCTACCTGAATCAATCTTATCTTTGCTTTCTGCATTGCTTTTGTTTTTAATTGAAATAGCTGTTGTATAAGTATCTGTTGCGTGTTATTATTTAGAGACCAGTACTGAATATTATCTAGAAATGCTAAGTCACATGGGAATATTGACATTACTAGAAATGCAAACAATTATTGATTATTCAAAAGTTATAATAGAAGTTTTGTTGCGGAATGATGCAGAAATGAGCATCAAATTGCAGACATTAATTCTTCAACAAGCTGCTAAATTGATTGACGTTGGTCTTACAGTGCGCGACGATAGAGGTATAGAATTCTAAACATCGCATGTCCAAATAATAGAAATAATCATTTATATAAGTTATTCTACTTTTTCAGTTGTTTGGTTATTCGTGAATAATTATCCGATTTTGGAAAAACTTCACAATTACGCTTATAATAAAGAGCACGGGGATCGTTCGACAGTTTCATTTGAATGTCTCGCTGCAATCCTGCGCTCTCAAAAAGAATGTTCATTAATGGTAAATAATTGAAAATATGTTCGATAACTTTAGAGAAAATATTGCTAGCCATATTGGCTGTTCAATGCGATTCTTGTTTATTTTGTCAGTGTTTCAAGCCAATTATATTAAATCATTTGAGCCTGCTTAGTCCACTTATGCCTCGTGGTATGAGCTATTATGATGTGTTAGATTTTTACGATAGAATATGGATTGGTGGACTGGAGAAACCTGCAGCTGTACTTGCTCCCCATACAAGAAGTGAAATCAAAGAAACTCTCATGGGAATCTACCGCATGTATTGTGTAATTCATATCAATGTATGCTTTAAAAATATCTCTTCATTCATTCATTGATTACACACACTGTAATTTATAGCGAGTATATTTTTTGGTACTCAATTCAATTTTTTTACAGAGTCCTGAATCTGAATGGGAGTGTACGTTCTACTGTATGACCAATCTCTTATGTTACATGCAAAAGCAAAATAAGCCTGCATTGACTGAATGTTGTGATAATATTTGCAATAGTGAGATCACGAATTCGGCGATTGAAGCCAAGATTTATAGTATTCGATTTTTTGATTTTGTAGGGATATGGCTACGAATGTCATTGGATTATCGTACACGTAGTGTCATCTCTGCATTGGAATCGCGAAAGGATCGAAAAAAAGTGGGCGAGAGAATTTTTTACGAATCATCATTTTTGAAGGCGTTATATGACATGGACAAGTACATTGAAGAAGCTCTTGAATTGGAACAGGTGGAAGTAGCTAGAGTTACTGCATTAAAAGTTGCTGTAAGTATTAATAACTTGTATACTTCATTACTATATTTTATTAATTTATTAATTTTATTCGACAGCTTAAGAAACTCCTCTGAAATTTTATATCGATTTTTCTAAAAAAATTATTGCTCACGCGGAGATTCTATTTTCAAAACTCACATTCAACCAACTTCTTGTATTTTCTTGAAGCAGTTCACTTTCCTCCATTCCCCCGATTTCTATCAATGGAATATGGCAGTCAGTACTAGAAATATTTGCAGTTTTAGTGCATCTTTAATTTCATTTACTTCATCAATTACAATGTAAATATTCGGAGATATAAAAACTTATTTCGGCCGATTCAATAGAAGATACTGGGAAAAAAATTTTTATGATGATTGTGAAGATTTAATAAATGTTAAGAGTGTCATTGAAACATGTCTAAATATGAACGCGGAATTATGAAAGTATTGTTACTCAAGTTTTATGAGAAACACGAGCACATGTTTCAAAACATTTCGTTGGTCGATTTCAATCAAAAAATTGAATATTGGAATAATTTGGGGCAATGATCAGTATCTACATGTCACTCATTCCGTGATAATAAATTTCAAGATTCAAAATTTACGCAATATTATTTCAAAAAAAAAAAAATGCAATACACGAATCAACTCAATGACAGTAATATTATTTTTCCATCAACCTCCACATTTATTAAAGAGTCAGAATTTCAGAAGCACGTGATTCAAGAAGAGTCTCCATCGTATCTACGTCCTTGCACCAACGATCCAACTGTTGAACCATTCCGGTTATTTGAGTGCGATCTAAAACTCTTGGTTGAACCCAAGTCATATTAACCGTCCCTGCAACTTGATCGATTGCTCCACGAACAAGACCCTGAGCCAAAGCTTTCATCACTAATAACTCAACTTCGCCAATTGGTAATCGAGTTTCCTCAGATATTTCAGCAAACGTCAATTGACTGCAATGAGAATAGAAGAGATAATGAGAAAGAAACACTCGGAATCGCACATCAGTGAGATCGAATGTTTATATAAAATTGACATTCTCACCGATTATTTGCCTGCCTCTTAAATGTCATCTCCATTAGACACAGAAGAGATATTTTTTGCCGCAATTTTAATTCTTGCGCTGCCAAATCAGCTACTTTACTCCATTGAGGTTTCAATCGTTCCAATGCAGCAATATCACCGGCATTAAACGCTTGTAGTAAATCGACGAGCCATGAATTTGGTGTTCCGCGCAACGATTGTAACACTGGATGAGCCAAAAGTTCACCGATGTTGTAAACACCATCGCCTAAAAGTGCAGCCAAACCGAGGAAAAATGCATGCTGTTCTTGTTCTTGTTTACTCAGAGTATCTAATTCAATGCAACCCAAATATCTGAAACAAATATTCTCAATCAAAATCATATTTCATTCTATCAATTAAACACCATTCAAGTGTATTTACCTCAATGCTGTACGGTAATATTCAGCATGTTTTCCTTGAAGTCGATATAATCTACTAGCAAGAAGATAAAATCTACCATGGACTGTTGTAATTCCATCAGCATTATCTAACATTGCCTCAACATCATCAATTATTTTTTTTGTTTTCTCTTGGTCATTGAGTTTATCAAGGAGAATTTGTCCCGCCAATACTTTACACAATGCAACTGCTTCATTATTGCTCGTTACTTTAGGCTCAGTTGCTTCTAAAAATTTAATAGCCTCTAATTTATCTGGATATTGTTGAATAACATGTGCCAATATTTCCACCAAGGATAAAGCATTAATCCTGAAAGATAATTCACCATGTTAAATATCAAACAAAATACTTCATATTTTCTTCTTTAATTTCGAAGATATTGCTAAGCCTTTCTGATCCAATATCAAGATATTTTTTATTGATTGGGCAAAATCATTGCCACTATCAACGTGCTGAAGACCACATTTAGTCCACGAATCATAGTTATTATTGAAGATAACACTGGTAAGTGTCGAAAGATTTCCCCAAGCACGTGAATAGTTCCAATAATGGACTTCGATCAATGAAAAACATCTTGATACTGGATTGAAAAATGCTCACAAATGTCGTTGAAATTGAGAATCACACTACACCGATCAGAACACGAAAATCAAATTATATTTGGTACTTCTATTCGTTACTGAACTTCTAACACAACAATTCAACAAATGGGAACACTCACTTGCTTTCGAACGTTGACAAAAAATTCTTGTATAATTGTACGAGATTATCGCCTTTTTGTAGCGTTGGATGTTTAACGAAAGTCTCCAATTTCAATGTTAGCTGATGCCAAAGCCTGTGAATCAACAAAGTTGAATGTGTAGTCATCAATAATTTCAATAACGCTGTATTGTTAAAGATTTTATACGATCATTGATAATCACTTACTTTTTGTTATAAAGCTCTTCCAATTGTGCCCATTCAGCAGCCAAATCTTTATCTGTAACATTTTGTCTTTGACTTAAAAACGTATTCACATCTTTTGTTCCTGTGGCGGCTGCCATGTTTATTAACAATGACCGGCACAATATGTAGGGTTGGTAAAAACAGGGTCTTTTGTCACTGAATGAATGTACTGCAGAGATAGGAAACTGTCAATCCAATGTTACTGCGGAAATTGTATAAACAGAATCATAGGTTATGTGAGAAAGAAGATATATGTATAGCCAAGATTCTACTGTAGACAAGATGGCGATTTTTAAATTGCGCGGGTGTAAATTCAAACATTCATAAAATAAGAGTGTCGCTAACAAAGTGGGAATAAAAAACACAAATGGATATTGAAAAAATTTAATTGAAGCAAAATGATATAATAAAATTTATGGATTCTTTATTACATACTATAAATAGAATTAGGAATACGAGATCAATTTTGATTACAATGTAACAGCGGCTATTTTACCATACTGCTGACATCAAATATATTAAATTTTGATGACGAGAGAAATCTCTTTTATTTCCATCACAATAAAGAATCGTCTTGGATATAATCAAAATTCGTACAATAAATTGTTAATTATCCACTCTTTGCATAGTTTAAACGAAAAAGCTTTCACATACTCTAATAAATCAAAATATTAAGTGGTTATCAATGCTTTTCAACATCAGCATGGAATTCGCAATACTCAAATTACGCGGGGTTATTGTATGTCTTCATACTCACGTCGGCCATTTTGTGTCGCAAATAGAAACGCACTTTGAGCCAAACCGACGGAAGACACGCACGACACACAAATATATACTTCCTGAATAATCTTGATTGTTTTTGGAGCAATGATTCCAAGATATCTCTCGAAGCTTCTATTTGCTCGTGATGGATTGCCAACACGTAAGATTCACAATCTTCTCAATGTTGCAGAAGCTAATGCAAAAGATGCAGGTGGAAAACGCACCAATGTACAGGTTAGGAAAAACTCAATATAATATTTCGAGTAATACAGAAATGGCGGACAAAAGATTTTCTAGAAAAATTTACCCTTTTCTTCGTATTCTATCGTCCATGTATATATATTGTTGAATGTGATCAGTTATTCATTATATATTATCTTCAACAATAGGGATGGGTGCGTGCGATGCGCAAGATGAAGGATAATATATTCATCGATATTAATGATGGATCCACCAGCGAACATTTACAGGTTCTTGTGAAGAAGATTGATAAGCCTAAAAATTTGGGATTTGGTTGTTGCGTTTCCGTTACTGGCGAAATTATAACTAGCCCAAGTGGTAAAAATGAGGTTCGAGCTGATAATATACGCGTTATTGGATCCTGTGATCTGGATAATGGTTATCCCTTTTTGCCGAGGAAGCAATACTCACAAGATTATATTAGGCAATATTTACATTTAAGACCTAGAACACGAACATTTTCTAGTGTTTTGAGATTAAGAGACATGGCTTCTTCGGCAATTAGCGATTATATGAGAAGTCACGGATTTATTAATATTCATACACCAATTCTTACGTCAAATGATTGTGAAGGTGCTGGAGAAGTGTTTTTGGTGAAACCTGAATCATCATCAGTGATAAAAGAAATGGAAAAAGAAGATCAATCTGAAGAAGAAGTTTATTTTCATGGTAAAACATATCTCACTGTGTCAGGACAATTACATTTGGAAACAATGGCAAGGTGAAGGGAGTTTCGTCAATGCGAAATTTTTATTTCATTCTAAATATTTCAATTTTTGTTTTTTTTCCCCCTTTTTTTTTTCGTCTACTTTTGGAATTTTTTCAGAGCATTATCTCGAGTTTATACATTTGGACCGATATTTCGTGCAGAGAATAATAAGTCACGATTACATCTCTCGGAATTTTATATGATTGAAGCTGAAATGGCATTTAAGACTGATATAAAAGATTTGACAAATGAAGCGGAACTTTTTTTCAAATCAATTACTCAAGTGTTAATTGAAAAGGGTGGTGCTGATATGCGAATAATTGGTGCACCGGAACTAGACTGGTTGAATAAAGATTTTGGAGTGATAACATACGATGAAGCTGTTGATATACTTGAAAGACACTCGGATGAATTGGTTGTACCGGTGAAAAACAATTGTGCATTCGCCAAAGAACACGAATTATTTTTAGTTAAACATAATGGTGGAGTTCCATTATTTGTTGTCAATTGGCCAAAGGAAATAAAATCATTCTATATGAAAGAATGTCCCGATGATTCGTCGAAGGTAAGATACTAAAACATAAGAAATTAACAAAAGACAGTAGACTATACAATAATGATATTGATTGAAAATTGAATTATTAGGCTCAAAGTGTGTTTTTCTTTGTTTCATCAAAATACTTTCAAAGGTTGCAGCTATGGATCTCCTGGCACCGCAAGTTGGAGAAGTATTCGGTGGTAGCTTGAGAGAAGATAATTACGATAAATTAAAACAAAAATTACCATCAACTTCAAATTTATCTTGGTATTTAGACTTGAGAAAATACGGTAATGTGCCAACTGGTGGATTCGGCATGG
The DNA here is from genome assembly GCA_958496275.1 of Zele albiditarsus. Classification (NCBI taxonomy): domain Eukaryota; kingdom Metazoa; phylum Arthropoda; class Insecta; order Hymenoptera; family Braconidae; genus Zele; species Zele albiditarsus. Next base: position 15,343,025 of record OY292408.1, read on the forward strand.
GTTTCGAGAGATATCTACAGACTGTCCTAAATGTTCCTAACATCAAGGATGTTATTCCATTTCCCAGGTGGCCGCACAATTGCAGTCTATGAATAAACTTTTCAGGCCTTTGTGTTCATGATTTATCCCCTCCTCACTATGCTCTCACGTATTACATGCAGGTTTTTAATGAATGAGAACGCTCGAAGAAACACGTTTGATTCCTATTAATCGATAGTGTTTGATGGAACACACGAACACCCCAAGAAAAAAAAAAGAAACGATGCTACTTTCAGGTCTGGATGCGATGTGATGCAGGATGTTTCCCAATACGTACTATTTTTGTGTCTCCACCATGTACTTGTAAGATCTTTTTTTTTTTAAACCGATTGTTTCCTAGAGATGTTCTCAAAAAAAAATTTAAAAACGAAAGGATGTCGGAAGGAATTAGGTGTGGTTGAAATAAGTGACCCTTAATTTTTGGGTGGGTTTTTTTTTATTGAATAATTAAGAAGATTCAACTAAATTACATCCATGGATTAGTAGTTAGCGTTTCCAGTACTGGAATTTTATTAGATTTTTTTTTTCAATAATAGGCCAGAAGGTGTCTGACCATATTCCACATTTGCTCCCTCTCTTTGCAGCTACTTAATAGCTAAAATTGTTTTTTTTTCTGCAATTATTAACATCTAACGTTTAATAATAGGATAATTGGAGAACGTATAAGGGTAATGAGATAAATGATTGAAAAAAAGTCAAACCGCCGGGTGGTCAATAACTTTTTTTTATACAACAAAATAATGTTTTTTTTTTCTCTTTTTCCTCCTATCAATAGATTAATTTTCATTACCAAAATTATATCACCCCAAAATGGCATATTCTTCGTCATTATCGCATCATTTCGAAAATTATGTACAATACAACAGTTAATTATATCACACATTTTGTACAATCCACCAACTAAATCAAGAAAAAAAAAAGATTTGCATATCGATTATTCCGCACAGGGCTCATGCGTCCAGCTCGCTTTCACACTCTTACTCTATCACTCGAAAACTTGGTCATAAGATACAATATTCTTTTTCTTTTCTATCTTTTCTTCCAAACATTTTCACATTTTAACGTTTCCAAAACTGGAAAAAGTAACGTAAGAATTAGTTATCATGTGTAAAAAATCAAAAAGGCGATTTACCACGTCCTACCGTTCCAGGGTTTTTGTTTTACAAAGTACAAATGGTATGAAATATTATTTGCTTTTTGTCGTAAGATTTGTGCAATTAATTGTCGCTTCATATTGTTCAGGCGACATACACGCCGCGAGTTCATAGTTGCACACAATACTATGCGGAATGTTTTTTTTTTGCTTTGTCTCTCTTTGCTATTTTCATTATCATCATTTAGTCTTAATATACGACATTAAGATTGCATTAATTAAATTATGTACAGGTCTCTTGTGTCCACTTTTACGCACATACTGCGATTGACATTATACACGTTCTCTCATTTAACTCTCACATTCTTTCTCCATCATTTCATCTCGCGCAAATATTATTACATAACAAATTCTTATAATAACGCGAGAGACATGAACTTGTAAGACATGATGCAACAAGACGTTTTCACATTCAATATTGGAAAAAAAGGCGAATATGGGAAAATTGAAAATACATAATGTACGTGGGAAACATATTCGCGACACAATTTCCATTCATATATAAAAGAACCCATGCGAGCATATACATTTTATATGCTAATTTATCAATAACACTCACTAAGAAAAACAGAAAAAAATGAGTATGAAAACGCCCATCAACATGCCATACAAGCTTTACATAAATGTGATGTATACGCGCTATTGCGCGAATTTAAATCCTAAACATAAGCGTTCCATATATTTATATATTTACTTTTTTTTTGTTCACTATAGAATAGCCATCGTACTAACTGTACGCACTTATTGGCTATTTCTATTCATTATCTGTTTCAAGAGATAATACACGAATCCACTCGCGTTTCTTTTATCAACATTTTGGCAGTTAGTTTTTTTTTTATAACATCACTTTTAAGTGTTGCCATTGAATATATTTACATAATTGAACAAAGCCCAGAGAGCTCACTATCTTTTGTCACAGGCGGCATATTTGACAATTTCCTACCTCGTAACGTTGGCTTGATTGATGCTGGAACTAGTGGCGCATTAATTTCCTCAGCCGGTGTCTCACATGTTGGAGCTTTTTCCTTTGGCTCCTCTGGCTCTTTACTAACAATAAGTTTCGTTATGTTTATTTTAATGCGTGACCCTGTGGTGGGCATTACTGGAGGTGCTGAATCATGTTCAACATTGCCATCAATGGAACTCTTTACTGCTGTTAGTGTTGTGTCCACCAAGGCAGTAACATCAGTTACTACAGTCTCTTCTGGTTCTATATACGAAAATTAATTTATTTTTATTTTTCTCAATAAAGTTTTATTCGATTTCAAAATTATACAAATAAAATACAAATCAGTGAAATATTGAATCGTTAACTTACCGGGTTCAGGATCAACTGGTTCGGTTTTTATTTCAATATTACCGTCAGGTTGCCATTCCATTTCAACACCATCCTCTGGCTCTTGTTTTATTGTTTGCAGAGTTTCGAGAACATTTGCTACAGATTCATCATCGTCTTTATTTTCAATTGGGGTTTCTACAGTATCTGTATCTGCTTCTGCATTCGCAATTGCATCTACATCTGGCATTGGTACAGATTGTTCATCGACAGCTTCATTCATCTCTTCATCATCTTTCTTGTCCTCTTCAATTTCTTTGTTTTTATCATCATCAATTGCGTTTTCATCAATGACTGGTGGCTCGTCAGTGGACATCTCTTCTGTGTCATCAACTTCAGCCGTTTTTTCAACTGCATCATCTGTAATTGGTTCAGTTGCACTTTCCTCTGCATTTTCACCTTCAATTTCTTTATGCTCTGGTGGTTCTTCGCTTTCCAAAGTTTCATTCGTGCCTTTGTCCTCGGACTCGTCTACATCTTCCTTCTTTTCTTCCTCTTGTTCTGTCAATGACTCGTCGAATTCAGCAGCTGACTTTTCCATTGAGCGCTACAAATTAAATTGCGGAAAAAAGAATCCAAAAATTATCACAACACAAACATCGATATGATTATCTATATTAATATTGATAACTATTTAGAGATGAAAAATTGATGAGAGAAAATAAATTCTAATTCCATTACGCATCTACTAAATGGCAAATGAGAATAATAATTGACTCAATAAATTGTACTTAAAAAGTACTACATGGATCTAATTGATAATTAATAAGAAGCACATACCGCAATGCATTTTTCCTATGAGCGTAAGAATGCGTAAAGAAAAAAATAAAGTTTTATTAACATCGTTTAACATTACACACTCAAACAACCATTCAAGACAGATACTAATTTGAAAAGAGAGGAAAAAAAAATTCAATGTTAATAAAAGTAGAAATTAGCAAAAGCTAACTAACCTTGTGATCTTCAAGACAAAGTGGATGATAATTTTTATCCTCAAAGCTAACAGTCGGCCTCAAATGCCATTCCTCTTTTTCCTCATTGTAAAATTGTTCAAATGCATCATGACAAACTTGGCAATGTGCGGCATCTTCATCGCTACCAGTCGGTACACTTGGTTGAATTGTTTCTTGTGGCGAATCTACAGAACTTGCGCCTTCCGTTTCAGCCATTTGTTTTTCCATTTCAAACCAACTTTGTGCTGCGCAGGAAGAAAACAAAACCATAAGAATTATAATGATCGTGATATTATAACTATATACAAAGAACGAAGAAAAATGAAAAAACTTACCTCTGTCCTCCAAATCTTCGATTTCTTCAAATTGAATCCATTCACTGACATCATAATACCACGGACGTGAATGAGCTTTTCTCGCTGAATCTTTTTCACGTCTATTTTGTCGAAAATGCCAATCAAGATGGTGACTATATCGTGTAGCCAATTCCGGCGCAAATCTCGCACCGCAAGAGCTACATTGCATTCCGCTGTATAATCCTGCTGAAATAGCTGGCTGTTTAACTTTAAGTGTCTCCGGTTTATCAAACGTAATTGGACTTATTTCCGGTTCTCTTTTCACTGGTTCTTCCTCTACTTTCTTTGTTTCAGTTTTAGCGATAGTCGGAACAATTCCAGTTTCAACAAGCCTCTGGAAAAGTTCATTGAGATTGAGATTTAATGGAAGAGCAGGTGTGGGTGTTACTGGTGGTTTCTCTGTGGGTTCAGCTTGATAAGACAGTCCGGATGATGGTGCCATTGCTGATGACAGTGCGGACGACAACATATCCAATTGGAAATCGGGTTTAGATGTTGTTGAGACATCATTAGACGCATCTTGTGACATTGAGTCTGATTCTAATCCAGTAACTTTCGTTGCGCCGGTAGACGATAGATCACTTGATGCGACATCCGCCGGTGAATTGGATGATCGTTCAGCTGGTGTTTCTCCTTTCATACCGGCAATTTTAACAGAACCTGCACGCACACCACGCGGTAATACTGAGAATCGAATAAAATGTTTTTTATCTCGAACGATAATTGGCTTTGGTAAACCACCGAATTCAACTTTGAATGGTCTACCGTTGAGCAATACAGTTTCTAATGCATCAGTGAATTCCAACGTTTGTCGTTGACCATCAATCTCAAACATTTGTGGTTTTGCATCCAAAAATACTGGTACCATATTTCGGGCATTAATAATAAGATTTATTTTAGCAATTACTAAATCAGTTCTTTTGACTGTGCCAATTTTTACTTGGGGTGGCGGTCCCTCGAGTTTTATACTGATTTTTTTATTTCCAAGATCGACTTTGATTGGTGGTCCACCGAAATAACACTCATACCATCTGTCATCAACGTAAAGTTCACGTGTTGGTGCACCAAGTCGTATCCTATGGATTTCACCATCATGCATGAATTCTTTGTAAGGTTCGTTGAATGCACAAACAATAGTATCCTTATCATCGATGAGTATTCTTCGCATACCATCTTGGAATCCAATCTCTCGTGGTTCATCCCAACTCATAAAGACAACGCCAGTTTGTCCATAATACCGAATTTCCCTCGGTATACCATCAATATTTATTGATTTCATCGTGTCATTGACAATTTCATCCAATAATTTCGGATCGGGTGGTGGTAATTCTCTACCTTGTGTTCCCGGCTCTTTAGAATTTTTATCATCAAAGTCTTGCGTTTCATCTTGAACTGCATCAAATTTAGGAGCAGAATCAGGTGAAATGTTTCGTGTTGGTGTGGGCACTCGATTCATTAAATTAGCATGTGTTTGGTGAGGTCCATTCATCAGAAGACTGGGAGGTCCATTCAATGCAGCCATTGCAGGGTTTGGTAATCCAATAGGTCCCATTGGTCCATTTGGCATCAGACTGGGTATCATTGGGCCATTAGGGCCCATTGGACCAAGTAAACTTGGTCCCATACGTGGTCCTGGCATAGCTGAATTAAAACCATGAAATTGATTGTAATCTGGTCTAATAGGTCCAAACTGTCTTGAGTTTTGCCACGGTCCCATAGGTCGATAATCCGATGGGAAGTGACCTCCAAACGATGGCGCGGCTGGATGAGCCCACGGTCCTGGCTGTTGCCACGGTTGTGTTTGCCATCTCGGACCATTTCTACCATGAGGATGATCTTTCCCTCTGTGTCCCATCTCTCCATCGTCCGCACCAAATCCCCCAATATCCAAGTTCTTTTCCCAAATAATTGCACCTGCTTCTTTCTCCTTTCTTTGCGCCGCTCGTAATTTTTGGTCTTCATTCATTTGCCATACTTCTTGAATCAATGTGTGATACTCAGCTTTGGAAATGGATCCCTGATTCAATTGTTCCTCAGCTTGTTTCATAATTATTTCAATGTTACGGTCGGAATGACGATCGGGTTTCTCCAAATCGCGACTTCGTCGCGCCGGCCGTTCATCGTCATTTGCGAATGGTCGACGTCTGTCTTTTGGATCTTCCGAAATTTTATTGTTGTAAAGTCTTGTTCTGCCTAAACGATCTTTATTGCGATCTCGATCACGCTTTTCATCGCTATTTATTGGCTTTTCGCGTTCACTCTTTGTTGGTGTTTTCAACTTTGCCCAACTAGCTTTATTATCCTCACCAGAAATAACTGGCGGTGGTGGTGTTGGTGGACGTCCAGCTTTTGGATTCGTGAGTGTTCTCAAATCAACATCCTCATTACCGAATAAACTAAACATCAAAAAACGATAACAAAAAATTAACACCACCATTCCAAAAGTAAATTCATATAAAATTATTTGATATACTTACGCGTCAAATTTTTCCGCTTTTGTTTTTTTCGTAGACGATGATTCAATATGATCAGCACTTTGCCGTTTATTAGTCGCAGGTGGCAGTATTCGAAGATCTAAATCTTCTTCTAAAAAAAAAAAAAATCAATAAATATAGCGGGCATGGACCAATACAAGAAACAGTATCATCTGAATTAATGATAAGAATCTAATAATGCCATAAAAACGAATGAATACGGGGAAAAAAAACGGTTATTTTTCCGTTTTGCTTACTCTTCTCTGTTACAGTTGCAATAATTGCAGCACCAGGTACTGGTAATGTTGGTCGAAGGTCCTCATCCTTGCTCGCAGATTTAATAAGACTCTCGGGTGCACTCTGAGCATTAATAGCACCTTGACTAGATTGATCAGGACTAATATTCCCAGATTCCTTATTACGTCTGATATAATTCCTCTGTCGTGCATTAGGTCGAATTTCTTTGAATGTAGGTGGATGTGGAGGAGACACTATCAACGAACCTGATTGCTCCTCCTCAGTGAGACCACCAATAGCATTATTGCTATTATTCAGGGAGGAGGTGGAATTGGACTTTGCGTCCGCGCTTCGTCGCGGAATTCTATAGGGTGGACTCGGGCTTCGCTTTCTCGATTTACTACTGCTTTTTGTACGACTCTTAGATAATTGGGATGAGGATTGGGGTGAAGTGCGCGAGGATGTTGACGATGAACCGTCAGAGCTATCCTTTTCACGCGATTTAGATCTAATTGGACTTGCATCACGTTCCAACTTTGTTATCTTGTTCGACGATGCTTGCGGCTGCTTTGAACGCGATTTGCCTCCTAATTTTCTATGTGAGGATTTTGAGGAAGCGGAAGATTTGTCATTGCCGCTTAACGATGAAGAGCCACGTAATGACGAGCTCGACATGCTTTTCGATTCTTTTGACTTGACTTCGCTTCCACCACCTCCGCCGACGCCTGCTCCACCACCAACGCAACCTCTGGAGCTGCCACCACCGCTGCTTGAATGCGCGATGAAGAATAGCGGCCCAAGTGGCCCACTAGTCAATTGATTCGAAATTAGTTTGGAACTATTATTGTTTACATTACCGCAATTATTACTAGACGAACGGGGATCTTTCTTTTGACTCGTACGATGCGAGACAGCATCTTTACTCGTATTACCACTTAATGTTTTATTATTGTTGTTATTGTTGTGTGACGTATTATGAATATTATCGTTATTACTAGCGTTCAATATCGCGCCGTCGCCACTGACGTTATTCAACGTAGGCGTGTTTATAGTGCTAGTCACAGCCTGTTTCGTTATCAACTGTTGTTTTAATTGGTCTGAAAGTACAGTGGTTATTGATGTTGCCTGGCTCAATAATGATGATGAAGATGATGATGTTGTTGTCGCATCAGTCAATGTGTCGTTGGGCAGGGTGACATGCCGCAGTCGTGAATCCATATCCACGTTGATATGTTGTTGTTCCTGGCTTGTAGACGTTGATTTTACACGCGGGTCACGTGACATAGATCTCGCTGAAGCAACCAACAGACTGCTGGCTGGTGCTATTCGAGGTCCATTGCTCGCACCCGCGTTTTTCAGCAGTGATGCAGCAGCTGCAGGGAACTGTGATGCGAAGAAATGGAGCAATTAAAATTTTTATTCGCACGGATTTTTTTTCCGCCTCTTTATTTATTAGATATGAATTTTACCTGTTTTTCAACTTGCTTGGCTGCTTGACTAGGGACAACAGGTGCTACTGGCTTTCCTTGAACAGGTTCCGTTGATGGAACCACATGAGCAGTTGGTATTATCTGCAAATAAAACGATAATTTTGTTTGTTAGAAAACGGAAAAATATTTAAATGGGATGGAGATAAAAATTGATGAATGTTTATATTATGTTTTACTTACCGAGTCAGCTTTAACTGACGCCGTTTGCTTATCAAGTTGTTTTTGTTGCTGTTCAAGACTTGTTTTGGCTTGGAGTAGTTCTAATTCAATTTTTTGCTTTTGTAATTCGAGTAATTCTCGTTGTTTTTTGAGCAATTGCTCACGCATTGACGCTTCACTGACAGATACTGGCTCACCAGGTGGCATTTTTACAGGGCTAACAATCGACGTTGGTGAAGATTGCGACTGCAAAAAGAGACGTTTTGTTCAAATACTTGCGCAAAGAAAGTAGCAACTTTTTTTCTACATAATAATTTTATGATGGAGTTTTACCATTGATAAAAATCGTGGATTTAGATGAATGGAACCTGAAGAAATTGTTGGCGATGGTGCTGTAATTGGCCATGCCGGGTCAATACTCTTTACACGTACATCCAACGAGAATAATTTTTTTGCTGGAAATACATCGTCCCATGTCTGTCTCAATTTCCACATACTAGCTCTTGTTTTCTCGTTCACCTATGTTTATTCCGGAAAAAAAATTAGGTTAAAATTGTTATTTATAAGATGAAAAAATGAATTGCATGAAGATACACATTATTGAACCCAAAACCAATGAAAATCAATCAATAGCAGTTTCGAAAAATTTATGTATAATTCTTTGTTCACGAGGGATGAGAAATGAATGAATGAAAAAACATGTACATGAATTGAAAGGCAGCGAAAAGTATCCGTCAATGATGTATCGATATCTATGTTCATTGATTTTGTAAAGCAACATAAGGTCATTGAACGTCCTATACAATAGTTATCTTATGTCTTTCAATTTTTCAATACATGTACATGAGTAGAAGAGCTTATAGACATCTGTTTCTCCTCTTTATTTATTAACGGGATAGAATTCAATCGAAAACTTTGTAATATTCATCTAGTATTTTTGTTTTCCATTTACATGTTGATATCAAATGTTTTTGTCTGGTTTTATCAAGTAAAATTCAAAGCATATATTAATTTGTTTGTTTTTATTAAATTACCTCTTTGAAGACGTTGCAAAATGTATTGACGATGTTTTCGGTGAAGAGCTTTAAATATGCCCCACTAACGTTCTTGACGATCGAGTCGATGAGATAAAGGACCGGTAGTTTGACATCGCTTCCAACCTAATAAAATACAAGAAGACACTATCCCACTGTTCAATACACCTTCCAAAATCCATCGTATAAAGTTGAACTCAATATACTGATGTCTTGTCTGCACGAGACCCAACCACATCACATCATGAGAATAGACCTTAGATCTCCGGATGTGTGAGAAAAAAAATTCATCTGAGAGATACAGCAGCGAGAGACGTTCGAACATTGTGCAACGCGCAATGTTACGAATAAGAAAAAAAAATATGCAATATCCAATAAGTTGTGTGCGGTCATCCAAGACGGAACAAAATTCTCACACTTCTTATATTACCACTATATTTTTAGATGTGAAAATATTTTTAAACTACACTTTTATCGACAACTTGTCCCTTTTTTTTAAATACAAACACTCAATTTCCGCAGGTTTGCAGATGCGGCGAGAATATTTAAAAAGTATCCACCAAAATACACTTGAATCACGCGACATTAAAATTCTATGGAGCAAATCTGTTGAATCTGCATCATGAAATTCTAATTCGCGAATTATCAACACTATGACTTACAGTTGTATTTGAATTGATAATTTATTCTATTTTTTTTTTTTTTCTTTTTTCATTATTCTGTTCACTCTCCATACGAAGATGAATCGATGTGTCGTAGACGCAATGAATGAGATCAGAACTAGAGAATATAGTAAATGAGAGAAAGAATGTTTAAAAACAAACGATAGCGGTGTGAATGTCGGTAGTGTAAAAACGGTACTTTATTTTTTTCCATATCATTTATTATGGTTCATATTCATAATACTGAATATTATCACAGTAATTCTTTGTGTACCGTAGAGAGCATGGACACCTGTAGAAGAAATCTAACTAATTTTTTATGTTGTGGCGTCTTTTTTTCTGTTTTGCATTGTCTCGTTTTCGCTGCAACATGGCACATTATGATGAAAAACGGTGGTGCACACATACGTTTGCTCTGTGCTAAGGACTTCGACTCATAATTGATGGAAGTGCGAATGATATGCTTAGGTCCCGGGTATACGAAATATATATATATATATGTATATATATACATGCATATGTTTTTATACGGCAGCGTTGTGGACCTATTCACGGATCATATATTTTGGGAGATATTTTCCAACGATAGAAACAATCTCCGGAGTATTCATTGATGTATTGAAGACTTAGGAGACTTTTTTGTATTTCTTTCAAACGTATTTTTTAACAAATCCTCAAACTCTGCCATACAAATACATACACATGTATGTATATTTCAATTATCCTTAGTAATTCACTTATCATTTGATAATAATCAACATCAGCAATTCATAATCATTGGTAACGCACTTTTTTTTTTTTCATTGTTCTGTCTGGTTATGTGAATATTCCAACACCCATTGTCAAAACTTTATCCATCAAACGTGCGCCTGCATTTTTTTATACTTCCTCTTTTTATCAATCAAAATTTCCATACTGACTAGCGTGCAATATACTGAGCAATGTATATTTTATTTCCTTATTTTTCTCTTCATCAAAACGTATCCAATCGAGCATGATCTTTTTTTATTTTCGTTCACCAAGTTCAAATCGTGTGTGAATGTAAAAATGTATATTATATCATTTGGTGACGGAAGAAGAAAGATATATAAATGAATGAATAAACAAATAAACAAATAAATATAAATAAATGAATAATGTGAGTTACGAAAGTACATGAGTCACAGAAATTGAAAAATGAAAATATTCATACCCAAACCACTGACAGGAAAAAAAAAATGAAACTTGAGATATTCACGAAGGAAAATATCATCACAGTGTTATAATTCGATAACAAAATCTCATCATTTGTTCTGATAGATATGCCAGCAAAATTGATTCTTACAATTCTCTTTTTATTGCCTATATGTGTTTACGTGCAGTAATAACATTTAACTGGATACGTTTTGAAGGAACTACAATTGCGTTCTTTAATAAATTTTGTGCCCTAGATCATTCAAATAAACACACAGCTATACCCTTTTTGAATATACAACATATCATATCGTAGATATAGAGCTGATGAAGGAGTCGGTATACGCAACAATTTGTTAAATTTAACTACAGATGATAGATAACCTTTTGCAAGTGGTTCTCAACAGCTTGGACGATTGTTGAAGCATGTTCTACGTTGTCCTCAGCGAGCATGGTGAGCATGTCTATAAGTGGTTTACTGTTGATCGTCAGGTCCGAGAGTGATGATATATACTCATCCGCAATTTCTTTTGACTTTGTTGACGTCATTTTGATATTTATATTTTTTCTTTCTCTGTTCAAAATGAATGTGAGTGTGTGTGTGTTTGTGTCTTTCCAGGACACGTATCCAATATTTTTGCTTCAGCAACTCCAACTTATGCAGTTGGGACACGCTTCAATCCTGTATGAACATACAAACAAACAAATGAAACACGTTGTTGAAAATTGAATACTGTTCGAAAAGAACAATAAAAAAAAATAAAAGAGAGACATTTTTAAACATCTACGTTGCATAATTTCTCGAAAGTCCAATCTCCACTCTTCATATCGTATTTATCGTTGTTCTTTGATAATATTTCATGAAGGAGATTTATAAAATTTCAAGGGAATCAATTATCATTTATCAAATCTCGAATATTATGATGATTATGAAGCATAAAAAATTCATTAATGTAAAAGAAAAAAAATTAATTCTCATTTCTCAAGCACAATTACACGATATAATAGGTTGAAAATTAATGCAAAGAGACATCGCGAATTATTTCCATAAATTTCCCCCTAATCATTATATAAAGCCCAACCACAATATAATTTGTTTACAAAATTATTCACGCGCACCTACATATATATTTGTAAATATATATAAAAATATAAATGTTTCTTATCTCACACGACAAAGCGCAAATATTAATAATAAGAATCGACATGAAAAGCCCTAGGTATTTATATAATAGCAGCTGTTCTGGTGTTGAGAATCGGCACCACAGCTCTGGATCAACTTTCAAAGAATATATCTTCTTTTTTTCATCTTTCATTTTTACGCATCGTAAAAAAATAATTAACAAAATCTCGACCTTGACGATTCAATGTAACGATTATACATGAGTCACACAATTCTCTTTTATAATCGGCCAACTACATCTATACATATAATAACTTAGTGTTTGTATTTGTGGGCTTGCAAAACTCAGTTCGATTGAAATCACGCAGCTGGTTTTCCTCAACGCCCGTTGATCCCGCATTCCCCTCATCATTCCACCAAAGAGAAAGATTTTCATCGTATGCGTATATCAAATACGTATTCAATTAAACATTCACTTTCAATATTTACAAACAAATAAACACTATCAATTACCTTATCGATGCATTTTAATGATCATACACATCTTTGATAAATGAAAAAAATGCGTATTTTGTGGGAAAAAAAAAAAATTATACACACGCACACAATTTTGTCTTCACACGAAACAGAATCTTCGGGATCTCCTCGCAAAATGGCGATCATTCATTGCTTTTGCTATATATAATTTGTGTATGGTGATAGTCACGTGATAAATTTGATGAATTTTTATTGGTTGTAAGATTCTGACGCTACTTCCGATTCACAGTCAACCAATCAACGTAAATGATTGCGGCGAACAATGGAAACAGATTGCTGCACCTTAAGGCGTGCCTTCATTTTCATGATTGCTTTCTTGGTTATGTTTGCAGCTGATGTGCTAAAGATATAATTGTCGACCGTACATGGATCATATATGTTAATAGAACAGTAATTATTGTGAATTATTATTTGTACATTATCCAGACCATCGTGTTTTTATTTTTTCAGTTATCGTATTTGATAATAGGATGTAATGTAAAATAGTAGCTTTCGTTGGGTACGTTGAAAGTTTGCCAAAGTTCGCGGACTTCATTTAATGAATTGACGTACGCGCCACGTGTGGGATGAAATAGAATTTGTGATGTATATACATAGTTTGGCTACACACTATAGATTGTTTGAATTATTTAAATTAGCCCGGATAAATTCAAAATAGCCCGTATGCATTATGGTTATTGTATCTGATTATTCTCCGCTGCTCTAAATAAACTATTCTGAATTTCTGTATCATGCATACATGAATGACATCGTAAATAAAACTGATTGATTACCTTGTGTAGCAAAATATCTCTTTCGGAATCTATTTTGAATTCAAATTGTAACATGAATTGATAATAAAGTATAGATACATAATAACCACCACTGCACTTTGAATATTCTTCGTCACTTGAGAGAAATTACGATTTCGCAAATTTCTTTGGATTGCATTACAACCTGTTCTCTCTATAATCGAAATGCAACTGACAGGTGAATACGATGATACGATGTATCTGACAATGACCGCGCGGGTGCTTCATCCCCACCAAGTCGATATAGATTCCCTGAATGCAGCACGATTGGTTGAATGTAACCAATTCTTTTAGTGCTCTCCCTATAACATTTCTCTGTCGCGTAAGAGAAAATCTACCCCCTATCGTGTCAATGGAAAGAGGGAAAGGGATGGCTGTAACTATTATTATTTATTTTTACAAATCTCGTAGGAGGGGGGTGGACGTGATGCATCATTTGAGTCGTGGCGGGAGAACTGTATACCTGATCCTTCCCATCAGGATTCATAGCATTGCATTGTTTGATTGTAACTATGTAATAATTTTGGAAAATCCGCAAGACTCTTGCAAATAGCAGTTTAATAAAAATGAATCAATGCCGAGAAATATTTATTCATTATATTTTCGTCTTTGATTTTTGTAGCCAATGAACACGTTATTATTTGTCTGTGTTGAATTTCATTTAATATTATACTTTCTTCTCGACATTGATACGATTAAAAAAAAAAATGTGTAAAATTACGGTTCGATAATGTTATGAAAATTACATTAGACGTTATTAACTATTTCAATATATTTTATTTTTCATGGAAGTCCGTAGAGCTTCAATGTTCGATCCATACTCGTTGATGCTATGTATTGTGAATGTTTACCAAACCGAACACCAGTTGCTGCGGCTGTATGATCATTGAAAACTTTGAGTTCTTGCCATTGTTTGCACAGATAAATTCTGAAAAAAATGATATAATTAAATATATAAATATTAAATCCCACGAGTGAAGAAAATAAATATATTTCTGGTGGAAATTTTACCGGATGTCACTTCCAGCTACAGCCAAATACGTTCCACTTTTATCAAAGGACAAATCTTTCACTTCATATGAATCATCTAATTGTAAAGTTTTGAAGTTCTTCAATTTTCTTAAATCCCACAGTTTGACACACGAATCTTCAGCAGCTGTAGCCAAATAATAACCATTCTCCGAAAAACTTATAGCAGTGATTATACCGGTGTGCCCCGGGAAATTAGCTACGTTAGATTGTTCTTTCAAATCCCAAATTTTAACTTGTGAATCAGCAGTGCCAGTACCGAAAATCAAACCATCCGGATGAAATTGTGCGGTTGTTAATGGTTGACTTCCCGGACCAGAAACTTTTGTTAATAATCGACCAGTACGAATATCAGAGAATGCCCAATGTTGATCCATTGATGAACTCAATAAATAATCTCCAGTTGGATGGAGTGATAGACCCGTTACTGGTGCATCATGAGCACGCAATAAAAGTGTTGTTTGACTTGTAGCTACATTCCATATACGTATTGTCGTGTCTGGCGACGCAGTCATAACAACATCCTCCTCTGGATGATAGACAACACGTGTCACTTTTTTCGTATGTCCTTTCAAAATTGCTACAACTTGTTCCGTATCTTTATTAAATACTGTTGCATTTTTATCAGCTCCGCCAGTTAAAATTTTGCTCGTATCACCGCCATGAATATCAATGGCTAAAATACCCGGTACACTGGCGGAATGAAGACTCGGATGTGACGCCAATGTTTGGAAACCACGTATATTGTCAGCCGGTACTAAGTCTTCCGGAATAGAGCGACCACGTCGTTTCCGTTCTTGCGTAAGAACAGTAGCCTTGTCTTGAAGTATTTGAATCACATCGTCAGTTATTCCAGCTGATTCTGTCGGTTGTGCTGCACCTGAACCGGCTTCAACAGCAACCGCTGGTTGTGGAATAGCTGTAGCTTGTGCAATACCACTTGGTGGTTTCAATGAAGCAAGCGCTTCTCGCGCTGCGGTTACTTCCTTAGTGAGCCTTGCAATTACACGACAAGCAGCGTCGTGTTGATAAAGAGCATGAGATAGTTCTTGACGTGCTGTTTGTAATTGCTGACGATGAGTAAAAGAATTGAGCATAACAGCATCCCATTCGTCCTGAAGTATTTTCAGAATTGCTGGTATTGATGTCGCACTTGGTGGCTTTGGCTTGACGAGAGGCGGTGCTGCATAGAAAAATAATTTTACAATTGACAATAAAATATATAAGAAAGTATTATTCAAGCATATTCAATTTCGTATTCTCGAATAGCAATTGATGTTGTTTCAATTACTTGTGACTGCAATAAGTTGTTCAATGGTGAGCTCTTTTCCATTGATTGGATCAACACCATTTTCAGTTATATATTTTTCTATCAGCCTTTTCTCAAAAATTGATCCCGAAACTGGGGATAGAACTGGATGTTCAGGCACTTCATTGCTAACTGAAAAATAAATAGTCAAAATATATATGATTAGAACCGGTGAGACGCGTGTCTTTGAGGTTATGTGTTAAATAATAATTGTCATAATCAAATAGACTTCATGACTAATCAAGTAATAAATTATTGATGGTATTATTCTAACTTCAATACTATCGGATCATTGATATGGTTATGTTTATATTTTTATATTATCAATTATTTTGAAAGAATAATAAATCATACTTGCACAGGCGAATGCCATCTTTCCACAATACGTTTCACAACGCCGCCGTTATATATACGTATTCAAGCTTTCAGCGTAGAGTATTGCGCGAGCACTGAACATCTGACGTTGTTGCGCGCTTTTACATTTGCTGCCACCGTTGGTCATTGCCTGAAACTTATACAGGGATCATAAGGATACAATGATACCTCGCTAACTTTCGTCACTCAAGCTGTAGAAAAGTAATGTTCTCAAGAGGAAGAGAAAGTTACGCAGAGAACAGTTATTGAGGGTAATTTTACATACACTTGGGACGTGTAGATAAGGAGTGTTACTATGTGTATATATATTTTATATACGGAATAGGAGCTACTCATTCATTGATGGTCTACTTGGGTCTGCCGCGTAACATAAGGACTGATCTCACTGGTGGTCAGGATATGACCATGAGCAATATGTCTTGATTATTGAATATATTTATTTTATGATTTAAAATGTGAAGGCATTCGTGAATGAACTGTAAGACTTAATACAGATTTGATGTACAATTTATTTGTTCCATGATTATACAGATAGATGAATCGTAGAGTTGGTATCATGAATAGAGCTATTATAAACCAGCTCAACTAAATGATTAATTTGCAAACTTCACTAGAAGAATTCTTAGCGAAATTTGTCAACTATAGAATTATAATTACCTTCTAATTATTCGTTTTATGCGAATATTCATACATGATTGATTCATAACAATAAATCTATAGAAAATAGGAGAAGCTGCATTTTAAGTACGATATTTTTCGAGAATTTCTATTTTTCAAACTGTGAGTCATACTCTACGAATAATTACTAAATGTGGATTACGCTCTATCAATATTTATTCATTTATGTTTTAGATTCATATATCGTTCATCATTAATTCAGTCTTGAATTGTCGATTCAGATAGCGCCATAACTCTAGAGGATAAGTACGTTACGTTGTTTTTTTATATATTACGCTACGAGTCGGTTGAACTGGTGGCGACACCGCCGCACAAACTGTCGTGTTCAATCACAATTGCGCTCAAATGAAAATGAAGCTTCAGGTTCAACCACACACCCGCAAACACTATAGCCATTGTGAAAACACATATATATATATATATATATATATATGATTTTTGTGATGGGTACATTTGGGTAAGCACAAGTGAGCACAAGAGAGAGAAACAGAAACGACAAATACGGGAATGTACAACGACGCATGATAATTGTGTGACGCGGTTGAAATGTCAATATGACAAAATTTTGACAAGCAGAATGAATATTATGATTTCATGGAATATATCGATACCATAAACAATTTATTGGTATTTATCAATGTGAGTAATAGCATATTAAAACCAGAATTGCGAATGGGGATAATGTCATTGTCATTTTATATAATTATAATCCTGTTATTATAAAGTATTATTTCGCAAGACAATTAGTGGGTAAAATTTCACAATTGGTTGAACCTTCACCGTCAAGGTGAGTGAACGAGGTGAAAAGTGTGTTTCATAAATGGAGCATTTGTAATACAAGGATACACACTGTCAGTCAGATAAAACTGTAAAAGCAGAAAAAAAAAAGAGAAAGACATTTACTTATATACACGAATAGTTCACAGAAGAAGGAGAAATTTATTGTAGTATTTTTTTGACGCTACGCGCGCAAGATTAAGCAATGGAGGACTACAAATTTTTATTCAAAGTTGTACTTGTTGGCAATGCTGGTGTTGGAAAAACTTGTTTGGTGCGAAGATTTACTCAGGTAAGTTTTATAAGTAATCAATGGTTTATTGATTTCGAATTCTCGAGATTGGGAGTGATGATATGTTGGGATTTGCATTTATATTTCTATTGATATAGGGTCTCTTTCCTCCTGGGCAAGGTGCGACAATTGGAGTAGACTTCATGATAAAGACTGTTGAAGTAGAAAATGAGAAAGTAAAGGTATGATTTTAGTGTGTTTGTATCATTGTTTATTTTCGTTGACATACAATGTAATGTATGGGAATGATTCATTTTGATTTTTGATTATTTTGCAGCTCCAGATATGGGATACTGCAGGGCAAGAAAGATTTCGGTCTATAACACAGAGTTATTATAGATCAGCTCATGCTTTAATATTAGTATATGATATTTCTTGTCAACCTACGTTCGATTGTTTACCTGATTGGTTGAGAGAAATTGAGGAATATGCAAGCAACAAAGTATTGAGGATACTCGTTGGTCAGTTTCAATTTCATGTTATGCATTCATTTAATCATTCATGTATCCATTTATTCGCTTGTCCGAGATGAGTCAGCTTCGAATTAAATTAATTTTGTAGTGGGTTTCTATTCATTTATTACGACTGTTCTTAACTATCGGTTACAGCGACTGAAATAATACAATATCTTTGTTTTTAATCTTATCAGTTAGTGATAGTAATTCTATAATCTAAAGTTGGTAAATATTTTTCTTCTTATTTGGTCGCAATGAAAGCACTCGGCTGAAATGTTATGGCATTGTATTAAGTCATCACTGCTATTGATGTGTGATTATTATTTGATAATAAAATATTTTATCTGTCATAGGTAATAAAATTGACAGAGAAGACAGAGAAATCCCAACTCATGTCGGTGAGGACTTCGCTCAAAGACATGGAATGTATTTTTTGGAGACGTCTGCCAAAGAAGCGGAAAATGTTGAAAGACTTTTCATGGAAATAGCAGCAGAGCTTATGGAGGTAAAACTTTTGATACATTTCATTTATATAAATATTGAGTGACAGCATGACTTTCATACCGACGATATTCACGATCTGATTGTAACATTATTTGTCGGTGTATGATCTTCAAAATTTTTATTTTCGTGTAATTCTTTTTAGCAAGCACGCAGCAAGGAATTACCGAGATATGATATGAACACCACGTCGATTAATGGAAAAACAACATCAATTGGTGATAATAGTAATTGTTCATGTAGTCGATTTTCTTAAGTTTCGCTTTTTCAATGTAATGGCAAATCATTCGAGAAAATTGGAACAAAAAGAATATGTGTTGAGATGCGGGTCAGGGTAAGATATTAATTTTTTCCATTCTACGACTGAAAACAATCTGTATTTCAATTCCATTCGAAACATTTTTTAACTCTTTTACTTGACCATGAACATTCGATATAAATACATTGATATTACCGGTTTGAAATTTGCATTACACATTTAAGTATTATTCAAATGATTTTTCTCAAATCATACACTAGTTATCCAGTGATTACAATTGTTATATATTTTTTTTTTCGTCATTCCAAGAGCTGCGATCTTTTGAGAGCGACTGACTGCACATTCAAATAATATTTCTTTCCATTATTACTAAAAATCATTCTAAAAAAAGAAACAAAAACAGTCAAGAATGACGAAGAGTTTTGAACCACTCTTGGGAAAGCAGAGATTATTTTTTATTTTCCTGTGCAATATGTCTTCTTATTATTTATTTCATTATGTCCAATAGTTCTGTTTGTTAGTTCCAAACGGTTAAACTATATAGATATTGATGACCAATTTAGCCTTGCATAATTTCCATAAGGAATTGTTGAAGTAAAGTGAAAATGAATTAGAGAAAATGCAATAGCGCATCAACTTGATACGCAATATATATATACATGTTTTATTAATGAATTTTCGTGCTCTTGATATTAAATTGCTCATAACGGCGTATTTGTTCGAGAAAAAAGAATATGAGAATGTAGGAGGAAGATAGAGAAAGGAGAGAAATGAAATAAGAAAATAACGATTTGTTACGTTTGATGCATAATTTTATCGTTGTTTTGTGTCAAGTCTCAGGCAGTATTTATATTGATTTTTATGATTAAATACGTTGTAAGATATCGAATTGTTCATTTTATGTTTAGCGCATTTTCATTGGTTATAGATGAGGTGAAATATCCTCGCTGTTACATTACTTGCACTTATTAATGTTGAATATTTTAATTAGTAACGCTACACTTCTAGTCTTCATTCGGTTATATTTTTTTTTTTTTTTTTTTTCATATATTATTTCCCATATAAATATTGTAATTAGAGAACATGTATGTATGTGTGTTGTATCTGTTCTACAGCTGAAGCTGGCCCTATTCAATATTTATTAGTCGCGGTACAATTTAATTATCACGCGCTTTGCATTATTTATACATAGAAAAAGATGGAAAATTAAAAAATACAAGTCATTCGTGTTGTATGAAAAAAAATTAGTCGCTACCAAAATAATCAGTAGCAGTTTGCCTATGATATTATTACCCGGTGATTTTGACACAATTGTAATAATGTTTTTTCTTTCAATTCTGCCAATTAACCGAACATTGATAAAGATTTGTATGCATATATATTTGCCTCAACAAAGCGAGATTGGTGCTACATTTCACATGCAATCACTTATGTTCTTTGTTATAATATTATGAGTACAAAGAATACATTTTTTTTTTTTTCGGAAAGAATGAAAAAAAAAAAGGAAACGTAAAATTAAATCAAGAAACATTTTTCAACAAAATTCCGAACACTTAAAAAATACGAATGATTTATCTCGGAAACATATCAATTCATCGAAATGGCAATTTGGGAGATGGTCGTTTTTTACACACTACATGTAATGTAAATGGTAATTTTATGCTCATCGCGAATTATTTATAATGTATAACCGATAATAATTATAGGACATTTTTACAAGAATACGAACAAAAAATCCAACCATTTAGCAATAGATTATTGCTAAAATAATTCCAAGATGACATGCATTCTAGCGATTATTCATTGTCCTCCATCATCGCAGACAGATCAGCATGTACAATTGTAAAAGCGCGTGCTACATAAAACAGGGAACTTGATTTGTTTCTATTTTTCTTTTATTATATTTACGGGAACATGTTATGCACTGCACCAACAATCACCTGAGCGTAATGTGAAATGAAAATAAAGATACAAAGAGCTAAAATCATCTATAATATTTTGTCGTTCAGAGGCGTATGAAAAAATTACGTTTAATTATTATGAACGAATAGTTTATATTTTGTTCATATTTGACGTCGTTTTAAATGGCTGCTTAAATTATTTGTCAAAACTTAAGAAACAAACGAAAAAGTAATAACAATGCGATCAAAAAACAGAATAAAAAATGTATAATTGATTATCATCACCATTTTATAAGCTCATCACTTATATTTACCTAATATACTCCTTGGAGAATAGAATCAATTATTTTCCAGACCTTTTTGAAGATTCCTAATTTTTCCCTGTAACCTAATAGAACAATACAATAATATTATACAATAGTGTGGTGGATTGAGCATTGCATTCGATCTGTAATTCATTCGAAAAATACGAAAGGTTTTTCGTTTTTATATACTAACAATGATGACGATGATCTGTTGCCAGGCGATGTATGATCTGTACAATTTGTCACATCACAAACACCGTAAGTCGCTTCCTTTCGACTTTCATTACTACTTCGTTCTCCGATTGAATCGTGACTTTGTGAATTTTTAGAAAAATAATTCTTGTATCTCGAACAAACTGGACAATCATCAAAATCATGATATTGCCGCTCAGAATTGCATACATCATCAATTCTGTGACATTGCAATGGGCTGTAACATTTTATTCCTCTTCGATTTTTTTGATAGCATTGATTAATGTGGTTTTCTGTTCGTTGACCATTCAAACATGGTGCGATTATTTCTTCGTTGCAATGGTGAAGATGATGAGTGCAGCTGTGGAAGAATGAAAAATTAATTCGAGTGAGGGATAAAGATGATAATGAAAGAACTTGAATCACTTTTTATTATTACCGGTTCGTTGGGGATTTCACTATTCCCTGACTGTGACATACTTTTTTTTGTCGAAGGATACCACCTTCTGTCGGACGTTTCCGATGAATGCATGGCCGAGCCTACGACAATAGTGACATTAAAATAATTTCATGATGAGATTATTGTAATAATTTGATTAGCACCTTTGAATTTATTAACTTCGGATTGATGATGTGTGCTGCGACAATATTCAATCCGCAAATTCCCACCTCTTCAATCACAGTGCGTGTGGAAATTTCGATCTTGGGCGCTAAAATACCCTGCACACAAATGGAAGATGTTTTTGCATGCCCATTAAAAATGAAGAAATATAAAAAATATGAATGAAATCTTACCGGAAAATATTTACTAGGTTCCATCAATAGATCAACATCCACACCGGGCATTAATCCTTTAATACATGGTGCAGGATAAAGTAGATCCATTAAATTTGTTTCAAATGTTGCCAAAATTACGCCTTTGCATCCCAACGTTGGCCATTGAATTAATTCAGCATACAAATATTCATCTTCAAGACAGCATTCAAGTTGTGCCAATGTACACACCTCAATGAATGTTTTTTTGAACAAAAATTTATCATCAAATAGTATTGGGAAAATTGGTGTTAATCTACGCGATTCAATATGTGAATTCAGTGTATTTATTTGCAATGCTACGCATCCATTTGGACATAGCCATACTCCGGGGCAATTTATCTGAATGAAATCGATTGAAAGATAAAAGAAAAGATTAATTCAATAAGTATTTTTTTCAAACACAAATAACTATCATTAAGATACTTACAATGTGCAAATCGAAATAAACTTTGACGCGAAAACCTTTGCTTGTCATGATTTCCTAAGCGTGATAATAAATATACGTAATATCTTGTCAACCTCATTGTGTGATGACAATCAATCGAAATTTTTCGTAGAGTTGGCATTAAATATAATTGTCAGCATGTTGAGAAGAATTTAATTGATTAATTCCCGTTATTAATTACACATCGAGCAAAAAATTTTCAAATCAAATTTTTTCTCCTTTTAATATAAATTTATTTAAATTGTTTTTTGGTAAATCCTAATTGTATAGGCGCAGACAAAAAATCTATTCATTGCATACTACTACTATTGTCTTAAGATGTATAATGTAGAAGGAATTGCTCGTTGCTTGGATACAATGTGTCACAACACACGTGGATTAGCTGTTGCGCGTAAGAAATTTAATTCTACCACACAACTACATGATTTATTTTTTGTCTTGTACAAACGTGTTGTACAAACGAGTATGTTTATACTGAATAAGAGAAAATGGTTTTGGCACGTGAATATCACTTGGTTTTAAAAGGAATACCACGGAATTTGTTGCGGGGAATGCCTTTATCAACATCACGAATTTTTATCTCAGTTTTCACAATATCGCAGCATTTCAATGGAAAATAAAGTCGTGGATCAGTTGATCGAGGAACTAATGGCTTTGAAAACCATCCATAGCTGAGGAATAACGAATCCAAACAAAATAAAAGAATTTTATATGAAATATAATTTGTTCTCACTTCATATTTGTTGCAGGTGGTTTGTATGAATAAATTTGTCTTGGTATCATTTGTTCGTGTCTCTCGATTATTCGTAAATATTGCGGCGGGGCAAAATCAATTGACTCTAATGCTTCATGCTTGGAATAGAATTTACCAGTGATGAGTTTCTTTTTAGGTAATGGTACAAATTTTAATGTAAGTTTAATATTACGATTTTCTTTATCAAATTTTTCGGTAAAAAAACGCATTTTTATTGGATCGAGAATCGTAGCCATTTCTGCACGAGTAATTTTTAAATGTTTTTAGATTTGATTCTCATTCAATCTCTTGACAGGATGTAGCAGCAGTAAATAAAATAAATAACGTTGGTCAATTGTCTCTTAATTAAATTGCTTCCCACTCTTTTTTTTTTCGAAGTAGTTGGATAAAAATATGAAAATGTGAAGCATAGTTATCTCTGAAGGCCACCTAATTTTAGTGAAATTCTTAACTCGTAAGAAAGTTATAAACAAAAGTTCGTCGATTAATTCGTTTGTGATTTATACTTTTGACAGAATGGAAAATGAACTGGAATCGAAAGTACAAGGCAACTTTCTATTGCTTCCAATTGTTTCTCTCAATTTCTTCTGTTTCAAGGTGTTGTGAAATAAATAGATAAAAAAAATGGACATAAAAACTCCTCAATATTTTATTTCAAAATATGTATATGAATAGAAAACACATACATGACATGTGGAAGACAATGGTATAGATTGATGCATTCATTTTATAATTGCACATTACATTCACAGTGATACCATTTCAGAAAATAATCTTCCATCATTGATTGAAAGAAAAAAAAAAACATTTACATATAATAACGATGATAATAAGGCAATATTGTTACAAGGAACTGAAGCTCTTTACGAACTCTTTTCGGGCTCCACAATCTTACAAGAAATATATACTTTTTTTTTTTTATACTATGTGTACAACAAAAAGTGGATGGGTGATTGTTGTTTGTTGGTTTATATCGGTCTCTCTTTCTCTCTTTGGTTTAAGATTGATGGATTTTTTGGAAGCGTATATAATTAACAAACAAACCCAAGAATTCGTATACTGCATATATAAGCACCTGTTTCATTATTCTACGTTTCTGGCCTTTAACAATTTTTTTCATTCGATTAATCTTTCACTTATATAATTTCTCATATATGGCTGCCAAATTTCACGAGTTTATATCAATATAAACCATTGGAGCCATAAATTGAAAAAAAAAAAACTGTTCCAATAACGTTACACATTATACTTGACTAGCTTGCATACAGATGTAAATATTTTATATATATATACTTTTTTGGTTTTGAAATGAAGAACATTTTTTTTTTCTTTGATTACGATAAATACACATTTCTATGAAGGCGAAAGAAATTATTATGAAATAAAAATTTAACACTCTCAGCCGTTTGATATGAAAATTAAGGAAAAATTGAAACTTTTACTAGCACACACGGGAAGAGGAAGAAAAAAAAAACAATCATCGCAATACGTTCAATATTAGAACGTTATACAAATTCACTCTCTCAAAATTTTTTCGATGATTTCATCATAGAAAAAAAAATTTAATTGCAAAGGTTGTCAAATTTCCGGTTTTTTTGGGGTTGAAGAAGAAAAAAATCTACATGATCATGATGAGTTAAAAAGTAATGCAATGGATATTTAGGCCTCTGTGTTTCGATTGTATTTTTTTTTCATTCTTTACTGCAAAATCTATCACCTATATTATAATATATGTTTGTATATGTTTCTTCTCTTAAGTACTTAGATAAAAAAAAAACGGTAGCCAAAATTTTTTAGATTATTCCGCCTTTGATTCAGCTCATTACAAGTATTACTTGATTAAAAAATAAATCGAGTATTTTTTCTTTTTCATTGAAGCAATAAACTTTTTTGGCACAATTCATTTTTAATATAATTTTCCATTATTCATTCAACAATGGAGGTGTTGGTGTCGGTGTCGGGACATGCAGCTGACAGCTCTTTCGTTTCGCCATCAATTTGACTATTGTTCCTGTAATTGACATGAATGAAAAAAATTTTTAATCCAAATTCATGACTCAAATAAATTATAAATAATTTCATTGGGAAACTATTCAAAAAACTATTTTGAAGGTAGTTCTCGGTATTTTCATTCAAGAACTCAATGAGCACAGATTACAGGAATCTCTACATACATTTGAATCTAATGTCTTTAAATGTAATTAAATTTTTGTATAAAACAATACTGCTGGAATGCTATCTCATGACTCTTATTAATAATAATGGCATAGAATTGATCACAGATAAATAGAAATGTCATGCATATTATATTGGTACAGCGAACTCTCATGAAAATTTCAAACAGCCAAAAACTTCACAGTATTGAAATTCAATAAGAAACCGCATTGTAATTGCATTTTCCTACTGCTAATGAAATATAGAAGCACACGCTGTAACGTATAAAATATACTCTTATTGAATTCGTCAAAGAAATCCCAATAACCATCTCAGAAATGTCCTGTTGGACTGAAACATGCCTATAAAATCATTGATTGAATTTTTTTACAAACCTCATGTCATCACCACGACTCCGATCGCTGTCTTCTGCTGAATCTAATGCACCTGCTTTGTCAGAATATCCTCGCCATTTATCCGAACCACTCCTCGACAATTCAGAATGGCCATTATAATATCCATTCTCATGTTTTCCTGGATATTCACCGGGTATTGGGGTTCTACGAGGTGACAAATAATCTATTCTGGATGGGGTAAGAAGTTCTTCATAATATTCGGCAGTTTTAGGAGCGAGGCCGGATGCAACTGAACCGTATCGCCTAGTTAAAGCTGATGGTGATAATGGACTCTTATACGGTCCCATATCAGTATCAAGATTAAAATCTCTGCTCGGATACTTTCTGTGGGCGGAATCTGAAATTGGTGATATTCGATAACGACTCAATGGATCATAGTACGATGACGCACTGCTACCATAGTGGTCACTAGGTGATTTTGAATCACCAGTGAATGAACTTAGACTTGTTCCAACGTCAGAATATCTGTCACGTTCACTGGGTGATTTTCTATAGTTCAATGTATCATCGTTATATAAACCGTACAGTCGATCAGAGCTTCTCCTTGTTGGTGATGTACTGTAGTTACGTTTTCTACGTTCTGCATCACGACTAGAGTGGAAACTGTATTTTCTTGGTAGTGTAGAACTAGTTGGTAATGTTACACCAGATGGTGGAATATTTAATGAATTCTTTCGTTTTTTTTCATTAAAACGAGAATAAAAACTTTTACGTCTAATGCGATCAATTATTGATTCGTGGTGATCAATGCGGGCTGATGGTGAATATGTTGGTGATGTGGGTGAATGTAGATCCATACTACCACGATGATTCATGTCATTGGAGCAAATTGACCATGAATCAAAACTCTCAGCGTCGTCCATTGGCGACAAAATATCGTCTGTGCAGTCAGGTGTAACTCTTTGTTGTGAAATTTTGCACATTTGTATATATGGTTTAGGAGTTTCTTGAAGTGGACTCGGTTTCTCCCGCGTTGCTGGCTCTGTCCAGTCGATTCTCATATTTGTTGCAATTTCGCGAATTGGATCATCTTTTGGTACTGTATTTGTTTCCATTTTTGGAACTTCCACTGGTTTTATTTGATCGATTTTTGGTTGATGATCAGATTCACAACGTTCGAGTTCTGCAAAGTCAACGGCACGCAATGGCTTATCAATTATTATTTTGTTGCCAGTTATGTTCGCATGATGTGTCATTTTTGAGAAAGATTCTTGTGGTTTTTTGGGCGCGTCGGATTTAGGAGGATCTATCGAAATCACTTTTGGTGATTCTTTTTTCATTATGGCGCTCGTTTTGAATGAATGTTGCGGTATTTTTGATAAATCTAATTTCAAATTGCTTCTATTTGTTCGCAATTTATTGTCTGATTCTTTGATTGATATTTTCGGATCCACAGTTATGAGTGGATCAATTTTGGTTACTGTTGACTCATTTTTCTCGATAATTTTAGAGTCTGGACTCTTTTCTTTCTTCTTCTCAATATTGGGTGGACTCTTTTCTTTCTTCTTTTCAATATTTTCTGGACTTTTTTCCTTTTTCTTATCGATACTCTCTGGACTCTTCTCTTTTTTCATTTCAATACTTTCAGGACTTTTTTCTTTTTTCTTATCAATACTCTCAGGACTTTTCTCCTTCTTCTTTTCAATACTTTCTGGACTACTCTCTTTTTTACCGCTAGAAGTTATTTTCCTAAGTAGCGTTTTCGGAGTCGTTTTTTCTTTTTCAGCTAATTTACTATCGGATGAACTCTCCGATTTTTTCACTACTTTTTTTACCACTCGAACAATTTTTTTCTTTTTTGTACCATCAATTACCTCTTTGTCGGCTGATTCTACCTTCACAACTTTCTTTATCTTCTTATCTGAATCATCGTCTTTTTCTAATTTACTAACTGATCCATTCTTCGTCAATGAAGCTAAACTCTTAACAGTCTTCTTTACTTTCAATACTTTCTTCTCCTCACAATCAGTATTTTTTACTTCAATTTTCTTATTGTCCATCACTTTTTCGGGTGATGATTTTTTCATTAAACGTGCAGTGAATGACATTTTGTTCTCAATCTTTTCTGGAGATGCGGACTTCCGTATTTCGTTCTCTATCGATTTATCTTTTATATTATATTTTTCAATACGATCTGATTTATATACTTCTATGGACTTTTCAGGACTCAATTTTTTAGGTGATTTAATTTGCCGATCAACCGATATTTTTCTCTCGACACTCAAACGCTGTTCTGTTGCAGTTTTTTCCTTCAATTTTTCTTTTGGTGGTGATTTTTTCATATCAGTTATTTTCTCGGGTGATTTTTTACATTCCAATGATGTTCGTGGCGATTTTGATTCTGACTTCGTTGACTTGGTCGGTATTTTACTCCCTGCAGATGGTTCACCAGTGATGACACTTGTATCGGATCGTGATCCTTTATAAGCACTCTTTTTGAATTTACTTAAAAGATTACCTTGGTTCCGTGTTCCATTTATCGATGATTTCGAATCATTTTTAAATAATCCTAGGACAGACGAAACACGTGATTTAGATGTAGTTATTGGTGCATCAGTAATCGATGATGATTCGTCAATGCTCGTAGCTTTTTTCATCGTTTCACATTTTTCTGGTGTCTCTGTTTCTGGCGCAGTCAAAATCGTCACGTTTTCTTGACTAACAGGAGCAGCCACTTCCTCGTTCCCATTTTCATTACTTATCTTTGGACTTTCTGCGTCATTAGAACGCAATTTTTCCAATTTTTTCTCCAATGATTGTAAGAAACTATTTTTCGAATTTTGGCGCTCCAGTTTTGTGTCTGTATTTGCAATTATTGAAGACGTAGTATCATTATCAGATTTATTATCTTTTGGCAATTCACTTTTGTCTCGTGTTAGTGCATTCGCTTCATTTTTCAATTCTTTCTCGGGTTTTTCCTCGATTGAATTGTTTGTTTCAACATCTTCTTCTTTATTGTCAATTTTCTTCTTCATGAATCGCGCTTTACGTCGTTCATTCTCAGCCGCTTTTTGTGCCTCCTTTTCTTTTACATATTGACTTTCTTCACGAGGTGTATCAAAGAAATCTGGCCGCAGAAATCTTGAAATACGACGTCGTGTCTTAGGTGATTTATCTCTACTATCACCATCACGACTGCTACTCCCTGATCGGAATAATTTACTAAGTAACGATCGTTCGGGTGTGGGTGCTCGTACATCTCTTACATCTGCACCACCAGCAAAAGATGGTCGTCGATCACAACTGCTGTTCACTTCTCTATTCAATGATCCAGATCGTAATCTTAAACTTGGGATACAACTACGACGTTTACCCAATACTGAATTTGATAAATCAGTCATAGAACCAAGGAATTCTTTGTCACATTTTTCTGTATCTTTATAACTTGAATTTAAATTAGGATCAAAACGATTCAATCCTAAATTACGTAACTTTGATTCCTTAATTAAATTTTCAGCAGCTAGTAATCTATTTTCAAATTCTTTAGCGTCAGCTTTGAATGAATTTAATGCTTCACCTTGAACATTTGATGTTGATTCAGTTGAAGATGTTTCACATGATTTTGTTGATAAATTTGACACCGTTTCACCGAGATTTGGATTTGAATTGCATGCAGATGTACCTCCAGAAGTGGAGGCGTTTTCTAAAGTCCTGCCAATTACGTCATGGGCCTTTCTTGGTGAATTCAAATCATCATGTGATTCTTCTTGAATTTTTTCCGTACGACAAAAATTGTCACGACGAATTCCATTCGCTGATGTTTTTACTGGATCACGATATTTCCTGCCAAGTGTCATCACTTGACACGGTAATGGTGAGAGTAATTCATCATCATCATCAGCGAATAGACTCACACTGCGTCTTGTTGACCTGTAATCAAATCTGTCAGGTCTTCCGGCGTCCAACAAACTATTAGTTCTCCTCAAATTTCGATCACTTGATCTGCTTCGGTATTCTGACCTCTCAGGCAACAATGTTGATGTAAATGAACTCGTTGGCTCCTCCGTTGACGATCTGTAGAGTCGATCACGCGGTATTGATGGAGATCTCGGCAATGAATGACGCGTTTGTTCAATAAATTGTCGACTCAATCGACGCGCCAGACTTGGGGTATAATTTTCATGAGTGTTGGTGTTAGTCCCTGATTGTTCAGGTAATTGTTCATCCATTGATGATTCCTTTCGCAATCGTAATGAATCCGTGTCCGTGGCAGTAGTGTCATCACGGTGATTTTTATCTGAAAAATAATGTAGGCAAACCAAAATTTTTGGCGGGCCACCATCGACAATTGGAGCGTGTACGAGTGTGTCTTTTTTTTTCCAAGGATCATGGATTCAATATTTACACTTACTTTATTGTTTAGATACATAAGTTTTCTTCAATTTTTTTTTTTTGCCTTTATAAGATGGTATATGAATAAAAGGAGCTTTGTCATGACTTCATTATTTCTCAATAACAGTAATTGACACTTAAATTTCTATTGCAGGTAACGCGAATTCGAGTAATAGTATTGGATTTATAAATGTTTATTTATGTATGTATGAGAAAAAGTATTGTGACTTAGAGAGGACATTGGAAGATTTAATAAGCTACAATTTATTGACTGATATTTTTGCATATTTTTTTGTTTCTTTCGACTTTTTTGTTTTTTGTATCCAGCATTTATTTGAGTTGAATTATATAATGTTTCCATTTGCTAACAGAACTGCTCGTGTCATTTGCGACAGTAGCATAGACTGTTTTTACATTATATGACACGGATAAAATTGATAGAATTAAAAAAAAAGGTACACTCATTTAACATTTATTTTTTGTTTTATGTTTTGTTGTATTTGTTTTTTTTTTTGTTCGTTATATTAATCAATCTTTCGTTCGGTGCGACTTTCACATGCGTTTTCTTTTCTTTTCTTGTTATAACTAGAAGATTGTGCTTGCTTCAAAAATGTTTAGAAACAAAATTATATAACAATCTTTTTGACATTACAATAATCTGTTGATTATCTGCGTTGTATGAGTAAACCAGATTGTATATAATAATGATTATGATAATAATAATAAAAATAATAATAATGATATTACGCTAGTAAAGGCTTCTTTCATATTTAGTTGGCTGATATTAAGGTATACAATTACGTATAATAGCACAAACAAAGCATTCCGTGGCAAAAACGAGCGCACACAAAATAACAACTAAAAAAACATTGGACGTGAAAAAAAATCGAATATTACATAGTATATAATATATTGTTATTTAAACTTTAAAAAACACAACAAATCTTAGTCATTTTGGGCACGGGTTAGTTTTTAACTGCATTTTAATGTTGTTTATTCCATTTTCACTTGTTTGATTTGCATAATATAAAAATTGAGTTTTTGTTTTTGTTTTTTTTTTGTTCATTCTCACTAACGTCGTCATATACAAAAATTGTCATATAACAGAGTTTTGTCTGACAAGACATCGCAATGATTAGCTTAATATGTACAAAGAAAGAAAACAGCATTGTTTGTTTATTTTAATTTTATTTTAATATTTTTTTGTATTTTTTTTTTTGTTTTTTCTTATTTTGAGCAAGCTCAGTATGATTTATTCTGACAATCATATCTACATTCGTTTTTCTTTTTCTGTCTCAATATTTCACAATATAAAATCACCAACATTTGTACGATACAGATAATATCAAAGCTTTCAACTGACTGAATTTATTTGCTTTACTTTACTTAATTAAATCGTAATTTGTTTTTTTTTTTCTTTTTTTCTGTTCCATATCGAATAAATCATACTTGGAACGAATTCATATTTGCAATAGAACAGTCGCAATCGCGATTTATCTATATATCTTTAGTTCACACTTCACATTTAGCGATTTGTTAGCATTCAAACATTTTTAAACAATATTTTTCTCAACTTTTTCGAACGCCCGTTGGCACGTTGGCCAATTTTCATGATTCAAAAATGTCGCGGTAGACGAGGGTCGCATTATTTTATAAGAATCACATCATATATATATATATATATATGTGTGTGTATATATATATGCAAAAATAAAGCAAAAAATACGAAGCCTCCCATTTCCCATTAGTATCGACACTCGTCCTTTTATAACACAATTTCATTTGACAATTGAATGAAAAATATAATTAATTAACCATGAGTGAGGTGCTAATTATGGCCTCTTGTTTGCATAAACGAATATATGTATATGTGTTAGGAAATATATACATATATATATTTATTAAGTTTACAATAAAATGACTGTATATCCAGGTGTGTATGTATGATTGAATTCGCTATATTTATTAGCAATAGTAAGTAGTACCTAACTTAGTATTTTATTTTACTGGGGATTACCGTCGGCCCGCCTACGGAGAGTCACTCGCACGGTCGCTGCAACAACCGTCATAAAAGACCGTCAGTCAAACGTACCACAGAGCGGCGCCGACGACAATTATTAGAAAATATTTTCGGTGATTTGTCTTACTCATTAACTTTTTTTATCTCTCGATTATTTTCATTTCTACTTTCTTCTTCATTTTATGAATACTTTTATAAAACTTTTGTTAATAAGATTCGATAAGAATTTTCAATCAAAGGCAATAATTTGATAATTGGATTTTTGAAGGTGAAAATTTGCCACGATAAAAAACCAAATGTTTATGTTGTTTTTGATTATATTTACAATACATACATGAAAGACAAATTTTACTCTTGTTTCATATTTTTTGATTGAAGAAATATTTTATTCGTTCAAATAATTGTTGAAACAAATGCCAAATTATTATAGATTATTTATAAAATTGAATTAAATGTTTTGAAAGCTAGGTGTATTAGATATTATATTTGAAAAGCACTTCTGTTGTCTTTGTTTGGGGTGTTTTTTTTTTTTTTTTTTTTTGAGAGAGAGAGAGAGGGTACCGAAAATATAGTCCACGAATTATCAGTCAGCAATCGGCAATTCAATTATAATTTTTTTATTACTTCTTATCTCAACTGATTGAGGAGTCGACGATAGACTTGAGGAATATATATGTATTTTCAGTTTATTTATGTAATGATTTTAAAGGTGGTTTGCCATTAAATCATTTTCATTATTTTTGATTTTGTGGAGTTGATTTTTTCATAATTATTACTATTAATAATATTAATTTTTTTTATTTAATTATTCATGAATTTTTGTATATGGACGTGTTTCTTCAACTTCATGCGCTAAATAATTTTTAATTGATGCTAGGTATAGTGTAATGGGAAACATTGCTACGACTCGGTTACAATATAATGAGGAAACTGAATGAGACAATCATGAATAAAAAAGTGCGCTATTAAAAAAATAAAAACAGAAAAAAAGTCTCTACAGCAGGTATATAAGTTAAGCTCGCAAAATATAAATCGCTATTAACTTCTCAGAGAGACCATCGTTCTCTCTCTCTGCATATCGTATTCTAAGATTTTAAGAGACTGGATATTATCATGTTTTTTTTTTTCTTTTCTCACAATTTCAGTTACGCATCCAAATTGATATGCTAAAGAGTGTTCATTTTTTATTTGCAAAAAAATACACAACGTGCAAACATGCTCTCGGAAAAAAAAAAAATAAACAATTCCCCATATACAAAATTTCTCTCTTGAAATATTATATCGAATAAACAGAAACGATTGGGATAGAAAGAACTCTGGTACGTGAACAGTTTAATATGTATTTTAATGAAAATCTTTCGAGAGATGACGGATAAAAAGAAAGAAATAAAACCACCTGTATCACAGACAGGATCCAAACTTTAATTTGTTAGTGGTTTAACTAAATGAAAAAAACCAGGTTGCAAGTACAAAACACTGTCAGACATAATGGATCCATGACGTTAAGTATTGTTTAATTGGAAAATAGTAGATAAACAAAAATATTGATGACAGAGGTAAACCACTGAACAAAAATGTAACAGAACAAAATGTGCTTTGTCTATCAACGACTCGACAACAGCTAATAGGTATACTAAGGAGGTGCATATTGAATATTTTTTTTTTCTTCCATTTATTATATTATTTTTTTTTTTCCAATATTTCATCATCGAATCCATACCTGATTGTTGAAATATCGAGAATTGGATGACAAAACATTGGGAATGATAGAAAGAGAATAGAGAAGAAAGAAAGAGAGATCATTCACGACTCTGCAGAAGCTTTTTTTTTTTCATATCTACATTTGATCGGATAAAAATAAAAAAAAACACGAAGAAATAATTCAAAAAATTAATAAATGAGAATTAATTAATCAGTTCTTATGATAGATGTGTGCCAAGCATTCAACTACTGCATACGAATGAGAAAAAACATAATTAATTATAATTGTAAGCTTCTGCGAATGCGTGTCTCAACACATTACAACATCAACGTGTTTTGTGCGTGTATATTTGTCTGTTTCTTTTTTTCCTTCAACATTTCACGTAGCGGATTTCATATATATTTGTATAAGTAATTTGGACAATCTATCTATTCCAAATTAATTCTACAATAAATTGTAGAACCAATCATTTCGACTCTTACCTCGCGGTAAAGTGTTGCTGCTGCCCATCTCAAATATGCTCTCGCGCGACGGTGTACCGCTACGTCCACCAAGACTATTAGGTGTACCAGGTGTTGATGACAATGCCGAATCCTTTCTGCCAAATCTATCTGTGTCACGACTCAACGATCGTCTGAATGGTGCTTCTGGCATTCGCCTGAACAATTAATTAACATATATAATCATTTATATTCTTGATAATTATCAATAGAAAAGAAAGGAAATAAATAATATTAAAAATTGTACGAGTGCTGCAATTACTTTGGTGAGTTAAATTGTGCTGATTATTTTCACATGATCATTTTGTTCACGTGAAAAAAGCTAAATAAATATTTCGCATATTTTTTTCTTACGATTGGACTCACATTGTAATCGTCTCGGTTTCAATATGGCTCTCGTAGCTTGCACAAAGAGCCAATACAAACGTTAGAATAATTATTCAATCGCGACAAGTTTATAATTATACATATAGGAATTGTATTTATGGTGAACTGTAAAAGCGTATTCATACGATGGAAATTGATTTACCTCGATAGAGGTTCATGAATTCCCCAGAATCCTTGTGAAGAATTAGTACCGAGTCTATCGAGTAATCTGCTACGTGGGAAACTTGTGCCCCGATTATCGTCGACATTGAGACGTTGAGTTAAACTTCTTACTCGTGATAATAAAGTTGAGAATAAATTTTCAGCAGTCAATAATTCAAAACCATCATCATCGTCATCCTCGCCTGACGACAAACTATCTGCGTGCTCTGGTGTTTGTCTTGTTGGTCTTGAACTTCTTAATCGATGCATATGTCGTTGTAAAAGATCATCACTGTCCCTAAAGTAAGTTAATTTAAATTAAAAAAAAAAATCTTTTCAACTTCAGATGGAAAATAGATGGATAGAATGATTCAATGTATACCTATGAAGGGTTGAGAATGGTGATTCATCTTCACTAGCATCAGACAATAAAGATCCCATTCTTCTTGGTCTTCCAAACCGTGTCTTTAATGAATTTGTATTACTAGTTGGTGCACCCGTTATAATTTCAGGCTCCGCACTGTCCGATCGAGGTGTCACATAACTACCACCTTCAACAGCAATTGGAATAATATATTCGCGTGGACTTTTTCTAATTGGTTCTGGACCAATTGTTGAGCCAAGTGCACTGTCGGTGTCGGAATCCATTGTTGATTGACGTGACAGCGATCCTGAACGTTGTGACATTGAACGTTGCGGCATCGGTGGCCTGGATGGTAAAGAAGAGGCTGAAGATTGTTGTGGTGGCGATTGATGTCCAGGCTCTACATGAATTGGTATTATTCGTTCTTTCGCTGCAGTTCGCATTTTATCCTCTGGTTCTAAACTGGAACTACGATTAGCTTGAGGTATTACGGCAGCCACTGGGAATGCGACTTCCGATTTTTGTGTTCGTAATTTTTGGGGATGGAACGCATCAATTTTAGCTTCGACCTCCGACTTGAAAGCGGCCGCTTCCGGTGTTTTAATATTTGATGCTAATATTATTTCGGCTTTACTAGTCTTTCTTGGACGCGGCAATGTCGCACTCTTAAGTGTTATTTCCATTTTGCTTGACATCGTTGGCTCATCGTTAAATGAATTTTTGGTTAATTTTAATTCGGGTGACGCTGGCACGGAATTACCAATGGCTATTGGTTTTGCCGGTGATGTGTCATAGTCTGGATATTTTGTATCGACTGGCGTGGTCACACATACAGTTGCATTTCGTACGTCATTTGGAGCGATTTGAATTTTAAGTCCAAGTCCTTTTTTTGCATCTTGACTTTGGGGTGTCATTAGTGGTGAACCATTCAATTTTTTTTGCACGGGTGGTTTACCTAAAGCACCAGTAATTATATCAACAGCACGTTTTTTCTCTTCATCATGTTTACGTTCGATTTCCGATTTTGGGGGTTCGACTTTAGTTGGCGACGGTAATTTTTCCTCGACTCTTTCATTTTTTTTGTCAGTAGACACATTAATTATCACTTTAGACGCATTAGGTTTTACTGGCGGCGAGACATTAACTGATGAGAGACTAGCTTTTCGTTCAAAAACTTGTTTTGCACCACCGACATTAACGCCAGGTATGAAAATTTTCTTTGGTTTTTCCGCTTCTGTTCCCGCGGCTAACTGATTGAATTTCTCAGCTGTCTCAAAGATTTTTGAGCGTCTTCTTTCTGTTGGTTTCGCTGGTGGCACTGCTGGACATTCATCCGAATCAAGTGACATCGCTTTCTGTTTGATTTTCTTCATCTCACTTTTATTTTCAGTTTTTTCTGACTCTAGAGTTGTCACGACTTTACCATTATTCATTTCAGACTTAGTTTGTGTAGATTCTATATCTTTAATTGGCACATCGGACTTGGATATTCCATCCTTTTGTAAAACATCTTTTGTTTTTAATTTTGGGAATATATTTTTTGTTTGACATTCTTCATTGTTACGATTTTTGGTTTCATCAACGGGCAGAATTTTCACCGGTTCATCATTAAGTTTATTGACTATTGGTTTAACATCCTGAATATTTTCATTTACATTCTGTATCGTTGTCTTTTTATCTTTTGTAACATCAACATTACATTTTTCTGGCACTACAGGAGTTCGACTTCTCTCTTTACTCGGTGATTTTGATTGTGCTTCGCGTATTAATTCTAAACAAGCGGCAGCTGCCGCCGGATCCCGAAGATCAAGTTCCATTTTTGGATCTACTTCCATCGCTTCTTCAGTAATGGCATTGGCAATTGGCGCGGAATGATGTCGTGATGTACTTCTATAAGGTTTTTGTTCTCTATCATCATTCCTTTCTTTTTTACGTGATCGTTCTTTCCTCTTGACACCAGCAGCAACTGTTTCCTCCATTGACGGTGTTGTCTCGAGTTTCCTTTTTGTATCGCTTGTTGCGCCGGTGCGTGATTGTTGCTCATTGTTATCATCATCATCAACAATGTCACGCATACGTTCTGAATTATTTCTATCCAATTCCATCAAACTACCAACCGAATGACATCGCGTAGGCATTGATGTCTCAGACGATATATTTGTATTAGTTTCAGATTGCTGCTGATCATTAGTAACAACTAATTTATCTGCACTGGCTGATTGCGGCACCAATGATAAAAGTAAATCAAGTCGCACTGGTGTTTGAGCTGCCAATTCTTCAGCAATGTCTAAACAATTTTGTTCATAACTTTCATTTACCCACCAATGTGAACATATCTTTTCAATGTCCGCACGTCTCGATGGACATTTCATCAACATATCTTTAATTAATGGCGATGCGGGCGATGGACTTTTTGGTTCAAAGTAATCAGATGCCGATATTTGTCGTGTAAGTCTTTTAAAATTAGAGCCATCGAATGGCATGGCACCATAGACTAGTGTATATAATAAAACACCAAGACTCCAACAATCAACTTCGGGACCGTGATAAGGTGTACCTTTAACGATCTCTGGACTAGCATAAAGTGGACTACCACAAAATGTATGAAGTAATCTTTGATCGTCAAATACATTTGATAAACCAAAATCCGCAATTTTTGCATTTCCCAATTGATCCAATAATATATTTTCCAATTTTAAATCACGATGGCATATTTTGTGTTTGTGACAGTAAAACACGGCGATAGATATTTGCCGAAATATTCGACGTGCTTCTTCCTCTGGCAGCACTTTTCGTTCACTTAAATAATCATAAAGTTCACCGCCTGCTGCATACTCCATCACAAGCACCATTTTTTCTCTATTCTCGAACACTGCATTGAATAAATTAATAGATTGTGTCAAGACATTTCTATATAATTAACATTTGAATATAATTAAAAATTTTAATCTTTGAAGTTACCCTCATAAATGTGGATAATGTTGGGATGTTGGACACTAGACATTATTTGTATTTCACGTCGTATCCTTATAAGATCTGCTTCAGTTTCGATTTTACATTTCTTAATAGTTTTAATAGCCACCTCTTGGCCAGTTTCTTTATTGATACCTAATTGCACCTTGCCATATGTTCCTTGACCCAATTTTTTGATTATATCGAATCTTAAATCATAAGAAAATCAATAAATAATGATATATCAGTGAATGAAAAGTGTGTAGTGTTGTTAATTTATTGTTTTTGTATATTGTATGTCGATTTATTTCAGTGAAATAGCACACATTGGCGCGCCAACTGAACAGGAAGGCGCCAAATTAATGATCTTGGCGCAAAAGTTCAAGCCACTTGACCGAATGTCAACGTCAGATTAGTTGGAAGGGTTGAAGATCGCGTTATTCGAACACGTATTGGGAAGTAAATTAAAATTCCCTTTTATTTTTCATTCACAAACTGATTAGTAATCTCTTGTTTTTACCTTTGCTTCAATTTTCTCTTATGATTGTGAAGTCGCACACCACCCGTGCTCTCCATCCCACCCATTATATTGTGAATACTTGCTTCCCCTACCACCATCTTGACCGGAGGATATTAATCTGAAACCATAGCATTATATTATAATAAACTATAAATAAAACAATTCAAATTAATTAATGTCTATGTATTTTATTATCTATCGAATGAATGATGTCAAGAGCTTCCAAAGAGCATAACTGAAAAATAAAAGTGCTTGCAGTAATACTTCATAATTTTTAAAGAGCAAAATTATTATCACATTGTATTTTTTTTCCCAGTTTCTTTTTCTCTTATCACCATTCCCCCAGTTTCTCTCATCATCTTTTCATCTTTCTTTCATCTTTATCGAGTCCACATAACGCCGAACACACAGCAACACCGATCGTATCGGGCATATAAACGAAGAGAGAGCGAGAATGTGGCGAGTTTATTTCGGGCTTGACGCCGTGTGTCTTGCCTTGTCTCTCAGCTTTTCCTCCACACGCACCACCACCGTCACTTCATTTCTCTATCTCTTTCCTACTGCTATAAACTTGATTGGATATTTTTTGTTCTCCAATTTTCTTTCCGCCGTTCTTGTTCTGAGTAATTTAAATGCGATGCACACAGACGATATCAGTCGCAATTGCACACAGCAACATTTCTTCTCTCTGTATCTTTCTGGCCTAATACTCGTGCACGATTCACGTCAATGGAAAGTCGCCAGGACTTTAGATTTGTATGATCTCAAGGTCTTTCGGTCGATAACACAAGAGTAATTTTCTGATTTTATCTGTTCTTTCCTGTGTGAAATTACAATTGTATTGTCCAATTAAAAAAAAAAAGTATAACCAGGGATTGAACGGCGTGGAGATCTTTCGAGTTCTCCTTCAAAATTTTTCGAATAAGCAACAGAGTAAACAACTATTCAATGCGTAGATTTTTTTTAGGAGCAATCAAACCGGAAATAGTTTAGCGGCGCTTGGTTTTGTACCAGGGCAAACAGCCAACCTTGATGATGTCTCACATGCAGAGATATTCTTATTTATTAGTATTGTCAATTATTCCATGTTCTTTTAAACCTATGAAATTGAACCAATATGTAATGACTTCTATTTGAATAATCGTTGGGCTATCATAAATATTCTTTATGTCTAGCTCCATTTGCGTCGCAGCTCAAACTGTGAGATTTATTTTGTTGTTGGTGTTTCGAAGCTCCAGCTTTAGTCAAGTTTCGTTGACAAATTCCAGAGAAATTGATGAAACAATGAAGGCTCTGTCTGGACACCAGAATGTCATCCTGAGTCGCGATTTCCCCACAATTTCGTTTGTACTAAAGTATTGGCTGTCAATATCGTCCGCCAATTTGACTTTGTTCTGAAGTTGTTACAGCAAAGTTGATTTACATTCTCATTTGTAGTTAATATTCATATGACATTTACGACGCGGGCTAAACCCGCATCTCCATCCTAGTTGGAGTGAAAAATAACAATTCCGGATGGCAGGATACATGTGTATTAAAATCACGAGGCATTGACTTTCAATGTGACTCATATATGTCGTTGCTTCGCTCCATTGGTGTCTTGTACATAGAAGAATATAAATTATAATTCTGTTTCATTCATGTTTCTCTCCATGGTACTAAAATGAAAAAAGAAAATGATAAGTAATAAAATAGCATGTTCTTGTTATATTTTACGTTTTCTTCACTCTTTTCCGTCTGCGTATATACCGCACTGTCACCATGATACATCTTATATACATGGGTTGACTTGGAGAGCACGTGTTATTTAAAAATTGCTACTGCATTAAAAAGTTAAAAATGCCCATGAGTTATATGTTGTAAATACGAGGGGGAAGATAGAGTGTTTTTTTTTCTTTCATTTTCCTTTGACGAAATCAATTTTACCGGGCGCAGCTG
Source organism: Zele albiditarsus (assembly GCA_958496275.1). Classification (NCBI taxonomy): domain Eukaryota; kingdom Metazoa; phylum Arthropoda; class Insecta; order Hymenoptera; family Braconidae; genus Zele; species Zele albiditarsus. Next base: position 15,384,056 of record OY292408.1, read on the forward strand.
ATGGGTGAGATGGCTTTTTTTTATTACTATTTTGCCCTCGAGGAGATATTTTCATTGTTTTGAAAAAGAATGTGATTATTCTATTAATTTTAAATGCATAGACAGTTATTGAATGACGGAAGTGGGTGAATTTGGCATTGAGCCCTCGGTATAATAAACATATATAGGTGTACATGTGTATATTCTTGTAGTCTGCATATTTGGAAGACATTCCGAGTATTTCTTCCAAAAAAGAAAGAAAATAATGAAATTGTTCAAAGAAGAAAAGAAGATTGAGAAGATGAGACACACCTCTCTCCAGTCTGTCTTTCACACTTCTCTTTAGTATGCCAATTTTTCTTTTTCTTTATTCTACATTGTATCATTAACTTGTTACTTTTGATTTTTTCCGAACTGGGAGAACAAAATTGCCACTACATTGAAATAAAATTGAAAAGACTATCAATTGGGATGAGTTTTACTCATTTAATTGTTCATTTATTCATTTTTGTTGCAAACAGTTATACAAACCAAAATAGAAATTTCGTACTTGTAGCGGGAAGTATATGAAGACTCGATATTATCAGTTCGGAAAAATAAGGTTTCAAAAAAAGGGCGATAAAAATTCCAGACATTCTATATGAAAGTGTTATAGAAAGAAGAACCGGTTACGTACTTGAATGAATCTATCGTATTTCAAAAAGTAAAGATTACGATAAAGTATAAAACAAAAATTCATTGATTCCAATCGCGTTTGCAAAAATAATCGACGAAATTTTGTAAAAATATTTTGGAATCAACAAATAAATTCTATATCAAATATGAATAAATATTCAGTCAACCGGATACACTTTTATATTATCTACATGATCCCGCTGTGACGTGTTGTTTCCTGTTTGATATTTGTTTGTTTGTTCTAATACGATTATTGACCCGAGTGAGCACTATTGAAAATGGAAACGTCACTCATATTCACAAGCTTTATTTCTGCTATCTTTCGCCGACTGTGTACTCCACCCCACACGCACACGAACCCTCTCAGACTTTGTTGAAATATGAGCCTGAAACTGAGTATGACGCATGTCGATTAAATACGTTTATAAATTCCTGATACATAAACTATTATATATTACATATATAATTATCCAATCAATGTCTTTCAATCTACTCCTGTAATAAATCCAATAAATAAATTCATCTCCACACAATTTGTGTATGTTTGCACTGACAATTCATTCTATAGTATGTACTCATTGTGTCACGCCTATCATATTTTCTTGGTATGTATTATTTAAAATCATATTCAATGTTAACTATCGCAATGTGTGAACAATTTATCAATTTATTGTTTCATCAATAGATGTTGATTGGCACTCAAACATCAGCTTCAATTATTCAAAAATAAATTGACTTTCTCATGAATGAGAACTAATTCTGAGCAATTTCTCCACAGTTTTGTTCCCATTATTTATTTGTATCACGGGCCGGAGTCGATAAAACTCTCTGACTAATTTCATTTCTCTATGGAAAGTGTATTTAAAGATAAAAATCAATTGTTATACGCATATGTAGCAGTATTGCCCTCCCTAGAATTTACAGTCACTCCATTGTGTGTTTAATAGTTCGAAAAGTTCGATCGATACCGGATAATAAGTTTGAGAAAATGCTGCGTATTATTTTCGAACAATATATTCATGAGGGAGGGGTTTTGTGTTGAGAACTGAAGGTTAACTGCTACGTTGAATTGTGCAGAGTAAATAAAAAAAAAAAAATCCGGAGTAAGCTAAGTATAATTGATTTACAATTTGACATATTTTAATGTAAAAAAATAATAAATATACTCATCATGAAATATATATGAAATACATTTGACGAACATATTTATCAGCGCGAATAAACACATTTTTTTATTTCTCTCAAATGAAAATCGGTAAGATAAAACAAAGTGCCATTAAACTTTGTCATTTTATCATATGCCATTATCGTTATCAGAACACAAAAATTTATAAAAAAAAATTTACCCTGAATTGTAACTCGTTCAACCCATGTACGGTTGAAGCCGTACTCCCCCGTCAAACCAAATCAGTACTGCCAAATATATATTTTTGCATTCTCGTCTGGCTTCATCGTTCGTTAATATTATACTGATTGGAACCGCGCACAAAAGTACTTTACTTGGAAAGTCTAAGACCATCCACAAAACTCCAATTTTACGAACTTCGCCGGATTGCATCTTCGAGAATTTGTCTGTCATATTTGCTCCAGTTAGAAACTTTTTTTTCTCGTGTTTCATTTCATGAAATTTCCAAGTACATAAATTCTATTCTTAATTTTCAAATGAAATAAATATATATAGATAATTTTTGTCTACAATTAAATATCAAATATCAACATTTCCACACGATAACACACGACCTACGAAATTTTCCGGCTTCTCGTCCTCTATTCAACTTTTTTCATCATTCCACTTTAATTCATGAAATATTCTCATGTTTCCCGTACATATAGCTTTAATCATCCAAAAGAGTCCATACATGTGCGCTTGCATAGAGATAAAAATTCAACGACAGAATAGAAGCCACTGCTATACAGTTTCCTTTCTTATACCTCAATTCATAATTAATTGATCATCAGCCTTGTCAACTTCATCTTTGGCACGTATAAAAGACGTTTCTTATTCAAAATTCATGCGCGCCCTCGGTCACTCCACTCATTCTTTCTCTTCCTCTCTCTCTCTCTCTCTCTCTTCATCTCCGTCTCTTTCTTTATCTCTTTTGATGCATGACGAAATCTACATCAGGCCAACATCTCGTGACGTCATCCAAACTGGACGTCATGCCTAACGGTCAGGTACTCCTAGTAGTGATTCACACATTATTATTGTAGTGGATGGAATTTATTCTGTGATAAATTAAGAGTTGGCGATCATTTTTGATAGCGAGGGCGTTTTACGACTATTGTATATTAATTAAATCTCACAAAGTATCTTGCAAGTTCTGTAATTATATTTGCGTATGAATATATGTAGGTATAATAATGTATTCAATTATCGAATACGATGCTGATTTGAGAGGTGCATTTAATGGTGGAATTGAATTGGTCGATGGTGTCATGCTTAATGATTTTTACGGTTGACAAAATTTGTATTTAATAAATATTTTCTTTTGAATTATTTCACGGTACGAGCAAATGCCAATACGATTTTTCATGTACATTTGATAATCCCTGTGTTGATTGGTATAATGCGGCCTTGAAGCCGTTCAATGTATTTGAAATCATTTTTTGTAATGTTACACACCGATATAATTGACTTGGAAATTAACAGAAAAATCCGACTGTCAATTGGGCTAACAAGCAAATGAGCTTGAGATCTGAGTGTATGTGTGTTCGCATTAATACACAACGCGTCTCAGATCGGTATGTAGGTTCCCGTGTATAAAAATAGCATCCTGATATTTAGTTTGGTTCAGGCCTTGCCGGTGGCAATGTCTGTGGAATACAATGGACAAAAAATATACACAAGATATCAATTTTTTTTCTCCACTTTTTTTCCTAAGCAGACAATTTTTGGAGTAAACGACGATCGTATACAATGTCGCAGGACTGACAAGAATATGGACTGTGTATACGATCTCGTACGAGGATTATAAAGATTCACTTCGTTCGATTCATTTCATGAAAATGACAAGATAAAAAATAATGAACATCCACCCACGACTGCCGAAAAGTTTGAATCATTTTTTTATGCAAATTCAATTTATCTGGAGCCGGAGCCGGAGCAGTCGTCATCATCATCATGTTTCGCCTTTGAATTCTTGAAAGACTGAATGAGGATCGACAGCAGACTAAAATTAGAAACAAATTTATGCCCTTACCGTGAACTCTGGAAACGGAATTATCCTCTCATATATATATATATAGATATATATATATATATATATATATATATATCTATATATATATATATATATCTATATATTTGCTGCTGCTTCTCCTTTGCAATTTCTTATTTTTTTCTTCTTTTTGTGGCTATCTCTGGGCGCCTTGGTCTCTCACGTTTCCTCTCGCGGAAATATGCCGCGACGAAACGACGACTAAATGTGATTATTCTTTACACAAATTATAGTCACCAAGTATTTACACCACGATTATGGTTTGATTTCACGGATTTAAAACACTAGGTATCCGATACCCGTGTTTTTCATCCGTTAATAGTTTTTTTTGCCCGTTTCCACCTCATTTCACGAGATGTTTCCTGAGGAACGGTACGGCACACAACTCAGACTTCACCACCATCTTTATTTACTAATTTTGGATCAGCGGAAAAAAGATGAATAGGTATGTGTTTAGCTGTGAGTGGTGTGTATGTGTATCTGTATGTGTATAGGAAAGCACGAACCGAGTGGGGGCGTTTGAATCTACCGCGTAATTCGAATGTCGAGACGAATAACTTGGATAATATGTGAGAATACAATTTATACGATATTGTGTGAATAAAATGTATTCATTTATTTATTCCATTTTGGTACCAACATAATAATGGAGGCTTGTATAAGTAAAAGACACCGGGTTATTGAGGTGATTCCATACACTGATGCTGTGCTCTATACATTTTTTATTTCAATGTGCACTGCCCGCAGCTTCTATTTAATGAACAGAATGCCAATTTTTCATCCATTGACTACACAATATCCCTGGTTTTCACGTTAAAGTGATGTTGGGATATTTGGATTCATGAATTACATTCCATTGTATTCCAATATTTGGCGTGGTAATTCGGGTTTCAATTCATTTTCGGGACTCAGGCGTACAGATCTATCAGAGGAGTTCGAATGATGGGATTTTCTGAACTAAAACTTGATTAAATTGAATAGATCTAAGCACATATACACACACACACATACACACGCACACATCGACCATGGGTTGATGGGTTCCGATAAGATGTTCACTTCTCTTTATTCAATGCTTGAATAAATTCCTCGAGTTTTTCTTGGATTTGCCGGACGCGTTCTGGAAAGTGAATATTTATATTGAAAATAATTTAGTGTGAACAATATGTTGGAGGTCGGAAAAAAATATGAAACTTACTGAGCTCCTCGGCTAACTCGACTCTACGTCCCGTTAATAGTTTCTGCTTTATTTCACTATCTTGACTATAATCTTCCAATACCTCTTTTATTTCTTTGTCTAATCTACGTGCTTCACGATTCATAATTTGCTGGCGCAGAGCGTTCGATGTTACTTTCAACATTTTTTGGATTCGCCAAAAGAGTACGACATCATTGCACTCGGTCTAGGAAGAAAAAAATAGTCATTGTAAATAGCAGATGTTTATAATTTTCATTTGTGAGCATTCGATCATTTTTTTTTATTAACGTACCTCACTCTCGTGCCCATTATGATACATGTAAAATGCTTTTCGACAATCATAAGCTCTTGTTAAACTTTGTTGTAGGAAAAATCGTCTATAAACTGGATGCCATGTATCACGAATAAATTCACTATCAACTTCCACCCCATTGCGCTGTAAATTTTTACGCACCGTCGTTAATTCGTCTTGAGTTAGAGTTGGTGCATGTTTCTGCAAATGAAATATAATTATTTACTTCGATGATTTTACACTTGAGTACTTGAAAGAATGATATAGAAAAACATAAACACACTTTATCCGTATACAAAATTTTATCCAGTTCATTTTTCACTGATGTACGTTTCGCCTGGTCTTCAGTTTGACTTTGCCAGTAAAATAAACGTGCAGTACGACTTGGTCCAAGCATTTCGTGAAGTATTTGCTCTGTGCTCTGTAATTTCTCTTTCACTGAACTCTCAAGAAATCGAACCGCCTCATCCCAATCGCGTTTGTCACTCACATGTCTATCTTCAAGTGTATTCAATTGAATAACTCGTAACATTTGTGATGCTTTTTCTTCCCATGAATGGCGATGAACAGCTTCATTCACAACAGCATTTTTAATATCGTCAAAAATAACGTCGTGATCGGGACTTTGTTTTTCATTATTCATAAAATTAACAAATTCCTGTTTCAAACATTCCCAACCACTCTCTACACTTTTAGCTGGTAATTGTTGTTCCGCCCATTGTTGCAATTTAATATCGACAGCTGTATTAAATGCCCCTGGATCACCTGATTGTGCAGCTGGCAGATAAATATTTTCAAATACATGCATACTGACTCTTTCCCAAATTCGATTCAATAATACTTCTTCCCAATGGCTTGGTGATAATTGTGACAAGTTAACAATTTCATCGAGTATTTCGCCGCGTGCTTTCTCAAATAATTCATCTCTACATAATTCACGTAATCTTGGATAATTATTTTTCCATTCAGTTTCAAGATTGAATCTTGTTGCTTTGAATGCATCGGCTTGCTGTTCAACAGTTTCACGTACCATTTTCCAAAAACATTCAGCGACTGCAAAACTTAAATTTCTTGTCGTCATTTGTCCCGACATAACTAATCCATCTTTGAATAATTTTGAATTCCTAAAAAATTTTTCTTCGTAATCCTTTATTGATTCTATACTCTCATCTTTATCACCGCGCCCAGTCACTACGGCAAAATAGCCAAGAGCCTTCATGGGAAATAATTTTCCAGATAAAATTTTTCGAACTCGTTCCGGATTCGTCAGATTTTTCTCAGCCATATCCACCTGGAATGAATCATGAAAATACCACTGAATCAGTAAATCCAGATGATATATATATATACTTATACAGACCTTCGTCAAAACAAATATCGTTCTTTTGCCAGTAGGATCCATTTGTGCAACTAAATCAGTGACATTGCTTCTTTCGGCATCGACAGCACCGTCTTGAATACACAAAATAATTGCATTTGGATTGCTCATATACTGTTGAGTCATATGTCGTATGGCATCACGTGTATCCTCAGCCATATCTGTAGTAACAGTCTGTCGGAAGATAAATACTCGCAGTTCAAATATTTCAATTATTTCAAATTGAACTATAAATTTGGCTGATTTGTACTTACACCAATTACGCCAGGTAGATCAACGAGAACCATTCTTTGAAGTCCAGGTCCTTTAACGGTCATGGAAATCACATCTTGACTAACAGTTTTACCGTTTTTTACGCTATTCTTCATTCGTAATTCAACTTCACGTCTCAAGTCCGCCAATTCCGATTCTTTTGTTAAATCGAATTCACGTGAACTATCTTTGAACTGCGCAATATGATAAGGCCCTTCACTTAATGTTACTTTAACTGGTGATCTAGTCATCATTTCTCCTCCGCCTCTGCATTAAAAAAATGACCATAAATGTTTTGTTCAATTTAATAAAATAAAATTAATTATTTCAAGTACCTGGGAAATATTCTAGCTTGCGCAATCATTTCCAGAACAGATGTTTTACCAGAGCTCTGATCACCCACAACAACAACTCGCGGCAAATGATCAGCTGTTGAGTACCCACTGTCGTAATCACTCAATTCATCCAACACGTCACTGTACATATCGATGAGAGATTTCTAATGAGAATAATACAACAAATGTATTATAATAAACTATTGATGAAAAGAGTTGACAAATTATTAATCGAAATTACTTTTATCTTTCGACTATTGATTTTTTTATTTCCCCGCAACAACATTTGTTTACGTAATTCTTTATTTTCTCGCTCAAGTCTTTCGAGTTCACGTTGATACTTCATTTGCATTTGCATCAATTCTTCTTGCATTGCGTCCATTCGCTGTTGTGAAGATTCTACTAATCGAAATGAGGAAGAATTAGATTCCTTTTCAATTTGTTCAATCATGATATGCGATACATACGTTTATTTTTTCGTTCCTCATCGTAATCGCTAGATGAAGGTCGGGCATACACTACGGTATTTTTCGTAATTTCTTTCTTCGTATCTGTAATACATATGGAATTGGTGATATAAAAGACAATTCTTATTAATCCAGTCATTAATATGTTTCAACATTTCTGGAGATTGGAATGTGTTTCAAATGTTTTGTATCATAAACAATTCCATGATGAGTCATTTTTAATTTATTATATTTGAATAAGTGTTTTGGCATGAAATAAGCACAGGTAAAGTATAAGAACATAAATTTATGCAATAACATTCCAATCATTAAACAAAAAAATAGAAATAAATATTGAATAGAATTAATAATAAAAGGTCTGCCCCATTCAGTATTATAACATTAATGGACAGTTAATCCGTGGTGTCGAAAAAATTTTTAAATTGTGTCAATTGACATGAATTACACACCTGAGTACACTTGGTTTGCAACGGCAGTGAGCGCTTCGTATATACCTGAACAGAACAGACCAAATCATATCATTATGGTACATGCGAGTGTTCTGATGTTCTTGAACAGTTGTTGTCGAATCACTTCTATTTATCACAGCAGCTGAACTCATTCATGCAAATGTTGATGTTACATTATCAAAAAAGCACTTCCATCCAACTAAAATTTTCGACAATTTTCGACATGACAACAGTGCAAAAGTGTACCCGAATTGTGATCGACGAATGTCAAGTATAAACCCGCTACGCCAAAGTCGACAAGCAACTTGGATCTTGCAATTTTATTGAGAGGCGATGAAATCGAAAGTTGTAAAGTAATTTGCAGCAGTGAATCGAAAATAATACTGGGTTGAGAACATAAATGATGGATGGAAATAGGTGTTTATAATTTATAGTTCAGATTAATCGCCAACACTCACCCTTAGAAGCATCATTTTCCTCCACCACTTGATTATTACTTTCAGCTGCTTTAATAGCGTCATCCAATCGTTGATTGAACCACGCTTTGTATTCACGATACTTTGCGTCTCCGTACTCCTTCAAACGCGGATCTAAACAGAATTTCGACAATAAATTATTTCCATAAAATCGAATATGGTACTTCCAAAAATTGAATCGGAGAAAAAAGTGTATATACAAATTGTTCTTCACCTATTTCAATATTATCAGAAAAAGTATTCTTCATATCTATCAATGATCCTCTAAAGTTTTGCCATTGTTGACTAGTGGGCATCAAATCATCCATCCATTCCAAACCAGGCAGCCCTTCTTTCCATTGCTCATATTTCTTGAGAAACAAAATAATTTTACTCAAAACATTCCATCGTTCACAGTATTATTCATTATTATGAGATTTAAGAACAGATCGCGAATTCGGAATATATATTCAAACCATTTCATTTTTGCATTGGTAGAAACTCTATGTAGAATATACCTTTTGTAATGTTACACCACCTCCAACAGCACCGCCAATCAAGAGATAACGTAGTTTCAATACACCTCTCAAAACTCGTCCAACAATCATAACATATCCACGAGTAGGATTTAATAGATAACGTGGTTGCGGTGTGGACAGTAAAGGTCTGTAATATTTCGATAGCCTTTCGGTCATCAAATTCCTTGAGCTTATCAGCGATAGCGGATGTCGAGACGTTTTGGATATTATCAGGATACTTTGACTGAAAAAAAGATTTTCAACGATCAAATCAGCGCAGAAAAATAAATTTTGTAAAAATAGTGCCTACATCTTTTGGTAAATAACTAATCAATTATAAACGTATTTCAACTCATTGAGAAAAAGGCTTAATCTTAAAAATACAATGAAATTATGAGAACAATATTACGTCAGTGAAAAAATTAAAAGAAGTACGTACCCAAATCGTCCACACAAAATTTGTTCCATTTTTTAGTATTTTGTGTGATTTTTAGGTTATGAAACAATATACAAATAATATAAGATGGCACCCATACATGTATGTATCAAATTAATAACAATTTTAAAAATCCTTCTAAAATAATGAAAATATGTGATTTATAATTATCAATCCATTTTTCATACTGATTTTTACACCAACATCATTGCAATAGTACATCGACTGAAGTTCTATATATTGTGAGCTTGCAAAGTAAGCCGCATGTTGCCGCATGAATATCATCTTCAGGTCTTTTTTTTTTATACTTTATAGACATGTATACAGCTTGCGGTACATCCGACAGAAAAATGGTTAATATTGTGTTAGAGAATGACAGTATCATGAATCATAATTAAAATATTCATTATTCAATCAATTGAATTTCTGGTATCTATTCAACATATATTTATCTCATTTCTATCACTAAATCTTACCATGAGTATGCTCATAAATGGACATTTGACATATTTTTTGAACTCATTTTTGACTTTAGCCCTGAAAATGGTATACTGCGCGCGCGCATTTGGGTTTATTTGAATAATATTTAATGTAGTCGATTGCAGACTTCAAAAAATATTTCAGATGAATATAAAACAATGAAAAATTATTGTCTATATTTCTATAAATATACACTGCGTTTAAATACTACTCTAATTTTTTTTTCCAGCTCATCATTAAACACTTGACCGTAGTGTGTCATTTGATTATTTAAATACCGCGCGCAATGTGAGGTCGCCCTTGTAGCGATTGTTGTGAACTCTTCTTCTCTCAAATGTTTTGACACACTTGCTAATATTATTGTGGACTATTTTCGTTGAGAAAAGGCTTCTGAAGCTTCTTCAGTGATTCTGCTGGATATATATATATATTCCATTCATCAAATACAAGTTCGAACAATTGGTAATTAATTTATTTATTATTGCGGAATCATGTATTGATTGTTTCATTATGCCTATGTCATCAATTGGAAAACGATTTTCATATTGTTGACGATTCACTGTTGACAAAGCCATTTATTTTATTTGAACGCCCTAACCTCTTATTATTCTTTGAGTGGTCATGTTGTTCATGTTTTATTCATTGAAATACCAATGTGAATGTCTAGATAAATATTGATTTTTTTGTATAGCATAACGCACAAAATGTAGGTTATGATGTTTTGTTTTGAATCACAATTTCTTGTACATATATATGATGTAACAAAATTGAAGAATGGCGGTTGAGCACAGTGGCTCGCTAAATTAGAATTTACAAATTGTTACTGAGACCTGAAATTAAGCGGGTCGCAAGTTGAGATAAAATTCACTTCATAATAAATGAGTATTCGTGTGAAAAGTTTGATTAAAAAATAATTGGAACATTATGAGGCTTCATATCATAATTTCTTGTCTCTGATCTTCTAGGATATAATAAGATATTACTTGATGTTTGACTTGCCATATCCAGCATTCTGTTTGATAAAGCAAAGGGTGGTATGATTGAAATTTATATTTATTGTTGATAGAATAGCGACAAGATGGCGGAAGGAAATACTAATAAAGATATTTCTCAACAATCAACAAATTTTTCAATGCGTGATGAGGAAATTAAAACAGCGGGGCAACCATTGTCAGATTTCCTACTGCAGTTGGAAGATTATACCCCAACAGTAAGTTATATTCATGTCACCTTGTGTGCGTAGATGATTGGATTTGATATAATATTTTGAATCTCATTATATACAATCATTTTTAAAATCGTTACAGGTACCTGATGCGATAAGTGAATCTTATTTACATTCAGCAGGCTTTAATACTACTGATCCCAGAATGTATGTTGATCAAGGTGTAGAGTTACATCGGAAAATTTATTATTAATTGTAATTGTTGTTGGTAGTCGTCAATAACGTATGAATAATCATTCTCTTTACAGTGTAAGATTAGTATCTTTGGCTGCGCAGAAATTCATTTCAGAGATAGCTAATGATGCATTACAACATTGCAAAACTCGAGGAGCAAATCAAAATACAAAATCGAAAGGGAAAGATCGTCGTTATACATTGACAATGGAGGATCTCACCCCAGCAGTTGCTGAATATGGAATAGTTGTTAAGAAACCGCATTATTTCGTATGAAATTCTATTCATCAAGTATCTTTCTTCCTGTTTAAATGTTGATACCAGCTACAAGCAGAAAATTATTATTTTGAGATATTTCTGTAAAAGTTAATTCTACTTGATTCACAGCATTCACATACAAATGTATTTATCACTAAAAATAAAATTATTCATTTATATAATTTAATTCATTTATGTATTATAACGTTCTATTAAAAGTCCGATCAAATATCATATGTGTATATACACACGAATCATCTACGTGTATATATATATACCCATCTATTTACCCATTACGTATTCGCACATTTTTGAAGTTCTACCCAACTACAGATCATGTTCATGTGTACAAACAATGACAGCAACTGGTACTGGAAAAATAACTAGAATATAGACAACTGCATTTTGTCATTCCAACATCTTTCGTAAAGTCAATGTACAGTATAATTGATAAGAAATACACGATTAATTAACTAAATTCTCTAGAAGAATTCGTTAAACATGAAAAACAATTAAAGCTGTTTTGAATTTAATTCCTACAATACTTCTCACGAATGTAGTTATTTGCAGGTTATCTATAGGGACATTAAATTTTACAAGTACAAGGCACAGCAGCGCTATTCCGGCGTGTTTTTAAAACTACAAACGCACATTCTGTAGTCAAATTACAATCTCAATCCGCATGCGTTTCCATCTATAAAAAAAAATCCATCGGCCATATTGGTGTGTTGTATTGTTCGCTCAGTAATTCTGAAGTTAAATAAGGTATTTTGCTAATTAACATTGTACTTTTTCAACACGTGGAATTAAAATTAAATGTCCAATAACACTAACTTCCACCTTTAATCGACTATTCACACATTGGATTGACAATATATGACAAATATATACATGAAATGTTTGGTTAATATTTGCCACTTTGTCTCATGGGATATTCACAGTCCCGTTAAAAATCACGTCGTAAATATAAAAATAATTTATCCTCGTGGACATTGAGGGACAAGTGTAAATATATTCTTGCTCATTAGTTATTACACAAAATCTAATTTATTTATTTGTATACATGAATAATAATCCTTGATCACTTAAATGGAATTACGTATACCGTCTGTTGGATTTTTACTCAATACACATATTCCTTCATATCTCTCTGTTCATGAGAATAGTGTATTTGCCCTTTGAATTATTGTTGGCCATTTCTCATATAATCGTCAAATAACTTATGCCCCCATTGTTCTACAAATGTTGCAAGGGCTTTTCCATTCAATTTTATCAGACGGTTGATTGTGATTATTCAATTTAGTGTTTTGATTTAGTTGAAAAAAAAAAGAAAAAGAAATAAGTTTTTTTTTTCTCACTGATATGTATGCTTGTTGATAAATCAATCGGTTCCATTAACAATTTTGTGTACACGTGAATGTAATGAACAACGATACAATGATAGTTAATGGATGTTCAGTGGTAGATAAAGGCTAACAGTGATTTATCATTGTATATTTGCAGTTGATTCGAAATAATTCAAATATAGTACTTTTATTTCATTTGTGTTCGGAAATAATCCATGATGGCTCACTACAATTGCAGTATAAATAAATACATATCGAATAGATAGTTTGTCGAGTATAATTTTATGTAGTGGAGATTAAATGGGATTGAGCTTCTACATATTATTTTCATTTTTATCGTTTGAACAATCTATTATCTTTATCTTTATTTTCATTTCTTCGATAGATAGTGCAGCAGCATGACGGATTCTATGAAGTTTGGACCAGAGTGGTAAGTGAATATATACACACATTGAAGCTCAACACACTTCAGAGTACGCATTTGTAAACAAATTTAAAATCTCATAAATCTCGATTCATAACTTACTTCTCAAGACTTTTACATTACCAAATGTGTAGGATTTGTGTTGAAATAATTATAACAAAACTATGAAACAACCTAATATTTTCAGGTTGCGCAATCTCTCTGGAGACAATTGTAATTCAGGTGGTAGTGGTGGAGGGACGGCAAACCTGATTACACCTCGGTATCAATTAGCGGAGCATAGATACGGTCGAGAAGAGATGTTAGCTCTTTTTGACCGTAATTGCAAGCCACCGGAGAGCTTGGTGACTTTGCAAACGCTCTATGTTGAAAAGACCCAACTACCATTGGCGTTTATACCAGAAACAGAGGATGAAACGGTAATTAAGCTTCATGAAAAAAAAAAAAACAAAAAAAAACGTATATTTATTAATTCCAGTATGTACACAATATGAAATTAATATGTCAACACTTCACTGATTATTCTTCACATCATATATGTTTGCATGTAGTTGTATCTTATAATGGATATTGTGTCATACCTGTGATCTAAAAATAATGCAATTCTGAATGCTTGTGCCAGACTATTTCAAGTCCGTTGTTCTATTTCATTCCAAAATATTTCAATTCGCTTCAAATGTCCAAAACCGAGTGAATGCAAATCATCGATTAATTCACTCTTGTTCATTTTTTTCACAGCGTGTACGGAGTAGTGGCGTGATTAATACTGGTGGAAGAGGAAGAGGTGGTAGCGTGGATCGCGGAGGACGTGTTAGAACTGGACGTGGTGGAATGTATTCATCTCATTTTTCGCGAGGTGGTGTTGGTTTTGATGAGTCGGGTGACGGTAGCAGACTCGATTCACAGCCATATCCGGGAAGAAATAGGGCGTTTGATAGATCACAAAGTGAACGTGGTTGGTCGGAACGCAATGGAATAGCAGATACAGGTGAATGGAATGGCTCAACCAGTCCACGAAAAGAGCTCAATCGTGGTCCAAGTAGTACTTCGCTTATGGAGGCTAATTGGAGACGACATCGTGGTGCGGGTGATGATGAGGAAGGTTGGCGAGCTATTCCTAACAGTCGTGGTGAAAAGTGGGGTATGTTAGGACTTCCCTTATTAAGTTTTTGATGTGCCTTAAAGTCATTGCGGGGGAAACTACACATAGTTTAGATTTGATGATAAAAGGTACTTTTGCAGTAAGGGGTAATTGGCGCGATGGTGGTGGCTCGGACCGTGAGAGATTGGATAGAATTGATGGCGAAGGGGATGACACTCGCGGTCCTGGTCGTTGGGAAACTAGAGGAAGTCATAGATCCTCCCACGACTCATCTCATCATCATCATCCCACTCGCACTTCACGAACTTGGGAGTCCAATCATCATGACAATCACGATAATTTACCTGAATGGTGATCATCGTTTTTTTAATTGTTTATATTACATCTCTATCATGTTCACAAACATTGAAAACTGTTTCCGAATAAAACAATTCATACTTTTTCTCTAGGGCAACGGAAAATCCTAGTGAGAGCGGTGGCAGTTTCGATGCAACGGGTGCATTCCATGGTGATATGTACTCGGATGATGACGAGGATGGTGTACTCAATACTGGTAATCCTGAACATCGTCCGCGACGTATCTCTGAGGGTACCAACAATACAAATTCAAAGTCTGGCCACAAATCCATGTCATACAGCAACAATAGCATGAATCAAATTGGAAATCGGCAAATAAATTCAACGGTAAACGCAGCGACAAGAGAACGACCAAAATCATTGCATCCATTCGACGATAAGGATACTTCAATGGAACAAGAGAGAAGAAGCGTTTCACCAACCAAACAACCAGTTGCCTTAACCAATAATTCATCAATGAAAGCAGCGACGCCATCAAATAATCCAACTATGAAAAAAGATGCAACTACAGTGAACCCCGTGAAAATTGTGGAATCAAGTCGAATTCAAGCGCCGCAACGGTCGAAATCATTTGTTGAATTGCCCAACAAACGAAATGTTCTTGGTGATACGCGGCCACAACAAGATACAGCTGTTCTGGCTGCGAGACACAAGCCCCAATCACTGCGTTCAAATATTGAAAATCTTCCAAATGATTCCAAAACTACTAATGTCATGCACAAACCGGATGACGATTTGGAGAGGATGAAAGAGGAGGCTAATATGTTGGTGGCAAAATTGATGGCAGATGAGGAGAGTCATCGGGAGGACGTGGCACCGGTCATGATCACAGTGGCAAATCATGGACAACCGCCAATGGTAGCCGCACAATCGCAAGAGAAATGGTTTTATCGGGATCCACAAGGTGAGGTTCAAGGGCCATTCCTGGCAAGTGAAATGGCCGA
Source organism: Zele albiditarsus (assembly GCA_958496275.1). Taxonomy (NCBI): domain Eukaryota; kingdom Metazoa; phylum Arthropoda; class Insecta; order Hymenoptera; family Braconidae; genus Zele; species Zele albiditarsus. The sequence goes on from OY292408.1 coordinate 15,400,018, forward strand.
GTGGTGCAAAGCTGGATACTTCACGCAAGGATTATTGGTACGAAGAACTTGCGACGAGAGATATGCATCACTCGGTGATTTAACAAAGATTTGCGGTCGTGTACCATTTATACCAGGTCCACCCATACCGCCATTGAAGTTAACGGAACCGGCAATACCAACAATAACGAATGCTGTACCCGCTGGTTTATCCGGCAGTGCCTTACCTAAACCAGGAATAGAAGATCCAATGCTAATGCTACAATATCAACAATTAAGAATGCTGCATAATCAACAGTTATTATTGAGGCAGATGAAGAGTTCGGCAATTACAAAATTATCGCAATCGGACCATTGGGCGACATTGAGCCCCGTTGAACAGAATCAATTGATTATGCAGTGTGTGATGCAAGATTCGGAGGTTCGCGATATTCCAATTGCAACTAATCATTTTGTAGCGCCATTAGCACCAAATATGCAACCAGCAACGAATCCCGTTATCCAACTTTTTAATCAAATGCAACAGGCTAAGACGCAGAATGAAAATCATTTACCAGCGAATGCACATCCGACTTCGGGTCCAGTGCATCCAGGTGCAACTGGTTTGGATCCTATTCAACAGCTCATTCAACAAATGGGTGGAATTCAAAATTTGCCTGTACCACCGCAACAAACATTGAATCCACCGCCGAATCAACCGCCGCAAGAGGAAGATCCTATTAAATCTCTGCTACGTCAACTACATGTCAATGCGAATGGACATCCACCACAGTCGCATCCAATTGACTCAATATGGCCACAACCACCACCACAAATTAATCCGCCATTTAATGCTCAAAATTGGCTGGCGCAGGTAGGTTTCATCTAGTTCTATTCTTTCACAGTCATTAGTTTTATATATAACTTTGAATACATTTTTTCAATCGTATTTATTTCAGGTCGGGCCACTGCCACCGATGCCACCCGGGCAAATGCCTAATTCTCTTTGGGATTTACATACTAAGGAAATGAAGACTGAGCAGCAGATATTAGTGAGTGTTGATGTTTTATCATATCACAAATTATTAATGGAAGATATTCAATTGATGGATGACGCTGTTAACCTTTGTTTTTAGGAGGAGCAAAACATTAGGATACAAGAGGATAGAAAGAAAGACGAATTGCGGAGGAAGGAAGAATTGAAACGTCAGGTTGAAGACGAGAGTGCCAAAAGAAAACTGGAGGAAGAAACAGCGAGACAATTGCAAGAAGCTAGTCGCAAAGAGGAAGAAAAGAAGCGAAGAGATGAGGAAAAGAGATTGAAAGAAGAAGAAAAACGTAAACTGGATGAAGAATTGAAGAAAAAAGAGGAGAGAAAACGGAAGGAGGAGGAGAAGAAACGTGAAGAGAAGCGCAAACAGGACGAGGAAAATAATCGAAAAAAGCAAGAAGAGGAGAAGAAAAAGCGCGATGAAGTAAAGAAACAGGAGGAAAAATTAAAGAAAGAGGAGGAAAAGCGGAAGAAAGTTGAAGACGAGCAGAAACGTATTGAAGAAGAGAGACTGAAAAAAGAGGATGAGGCGCGCAAAAAAGCTGAAGCAGAAGAGCAAGCCCGAAAAGCAGAACAACGACGTCGCGAAGCTGAGGCGTTGAAAAAATTACAAGAACGCAGCAAAGCACCATGGGCTCAAACACCTCACGCACCACCACCAACAACACATGCATCATTAGCTGAAATTCAACGATTGGAGCGTGAGAAGAAAGCTGAAGAACAACGGTTTCAACAATTGATGCAGCAGCAAATGGCTCAGCAGAAGGCGATGGAAGCAGCGAAAGAAGTTGCCACTATTGAATCATCAAAACGTTTGCAATTCAAGTGGGCCGAAAAAGCAGCGCCCACGAATAAACAACCGCAAGTTAAAAGTTTGGCGCAAATTCAACAGGAGGAACAGGAAAGAGTTGCAAAAGTAAAACAACAGGAGAAAGAACGCCAAGAGAAAACAAATAAAAGTGAAATTGCTGTAGCGATGCAAAATGCCGGAATATGGGGTACTGCATCGCAATCGTTGAACTGGGCTGCTACAACTAACTCTGGTAATGATACTGCAAAAATTGGTGGTAGTAAAGCGTGGACGGGCAGTGGATTTTGGGATGAACCTGTTTCCGCAAAGCCAGCTGTTGTTTCAAAACAGTTGGTGAAGACGGTACCGGTGGGGGTTAAATCTACAACACCACCGCAACAACAGCCACTGCAACAGCAACAACTGCAGCAACAGCAACATCAGCTACATCAACAGATTAATAATAATAAAACGCCTAAGAATAAAGGAAAGAAAGACGAAGAACCCGTTAAAAAACTTTTTGAAAATAACACTGCCAAGCCAGATGATTTTACTCAATGGTGTAATCGTACCTTGGGTGGGCTCCAAGCATCTGTTGATAGTATGTATAATTTCTTTTATTATATTTCATATTTGCAATTCAATTCTATTCGATGTAATAATTTTATAATTCATCATTTATAGTCCCAACGTTTGTCGGCTTTTTACGGGATATTGAATCAGCATATGAAGTGAAGGAGTATGTGAGGATGTATCTTGGTGATAGCAAACAATGTACAGAATTCGGTAAGCAATTTTTAGAAAAACGCAGTAAATGGCGATCGGCGCAGCGTCCACAAGCTGAAGCCGATGACCTGTGTAAGCCAGCACCAGCAGTAAATCCAAATGCCCCGACTGAGTTTCAAGAAGTTAAGGTAAAGGTTTAAATCATTAATTCTTTCTCTTTTCTTTCCATTTCCATGTGAATTTAGTGGTTCAGTTGAAATTATATCTGAAATATTTTCAGGGTAAATCGAAAAAACCAAAAAAAGGAAAGATGTTCAAAGTGGACAACAGAATTCTCGGTTTCAGTGTAACAGCAGCTACTGATCGTATCAATGTTGGTGATCGTGATTATGGCGAGGGTGTTTGAGCGTTTTGTATCAGGTTTTTAAGCAAAAAAAAAAAAATTGTGTGAGATGAAAGAGAAATAAGAGAGACATGGGACAGTTGCATGGCAGAATTTGGTTCGTCATTAATTTATATTTTTTTAGTTGTGTAGAGTGGAAAGTCATTCGGTTGGAGTACGTCCGCGTATTAATAACAATTTCTGTGAATATGACGACGAAAATTTAACAGAAGAAAAGTGAAAGGAAAAAAATCGGCGTCCAATGTTTGGTAACAACCGGGAAATACATTGCATGAAAAAATTGACGCTTGAGTTGATGATATGTGTGTACGCATGCCATTGTTCCATGTTCGAAAAAAAAAATTCATTTAGTTGGAATGAATTGTATGTAAATACGATCTCAATAACAGAAAAAAAAAAACTGGGAAAAGAAAATATGTAATTTTATCACTATGTATTAAATAGTGAAGAAAAAAAGAAATGTTCCGCGGTTGTTATTCGTCTTTATATTTTTAATGCAGCACAGCTCTTTTTTCTTGATCCGTGTATTTGAAAAATGCAACAAAAACATACAAATAAAAACCAATGGGAGTATTAAAAATCGACTCGTTGAATTGTTGATATCAGTACGTTATGTTGTTGTGTCGACAATGGAATATCTTAATTTGGCAGGGAGCCAATATTGATTCAGTAATTTGATAAATACAAAACGAAAAAAAAAAAAAAAGCACTTTATTGGAACAAGATTATTATTAATCCCATTATTTCTTATCCCAATACTGAAAGTATTCAAACTCCTCTTGTGAATGGATGGATGTGTGCATGAATGAATGGAAATAATTTTTTGTTACCCAAAATAAATGGCATAGTAAGGTACTTACAGATTATCGTCTCTTTTCTCTTTTTTGAGTGAAGAAATTGGATTGTACATTATTAAAATTTGTAGGGAAAATATGAAAATAAAATAAGAACAACAAATTGTACTTTGTTCGACAGAACTAATTTGAAGTAGAGAACGATGAAAATATCATTGTGGTCACTCTTCAATGTGACGTATTCTCTCAAACAATACAACCAGGGTTTAGTACAGAAATGGTGTAGGTGATAATATACACTTATACCGTTAATGCACTTACCCATTTATAATATTTCCTATATTAAACTTGTGTAGACGAAATCTAATATAATTATAAAAAAACAATAGCAGACAAATAGTAATCACGATAAAAATAAGTATTCCGAACGCGCTCCAATTGACAAAGCATAATATTTAAGGAAAAAGTTTCAGTATGAAGTTATTTCACTACCTTTTATTTTTTTTCTCGAATGTATGGTGAAGAGGATGTTGCCATAATTTCTAATTCTGAATCAACTATTTTCTCTGTATCGTATCTTAGCATGAACAGTAGAATAAATAGGTGAAAAATGGATATCCATTTAAATAAAGTGACGAGATGTAATGTGTAAGGTATTCTGCGACAAATGAGGGCTAAATAAACGTTCTTTTCATGATGATGTAGAATTAAAAGTTAAGAGAGAAATTCGTGCCACCGACTGAAAAGATATAAAATGTATAAACAAAAGAGAACGAAAAAATGTACAATAATGCAGTGATAATTGGGCAGTCGGAATATTTGATATTAGTCAATATTACTGTGTTTATAGTACATGAAGAAGAAAAAACAAATAAACATTACTATATTTTCGAAAATTCGGCATTATCATTTATTTTTCATTTTCTGTAAAACTCTAAATGAATCCGAATTCTTTATAATATACTCATTCGTCCGACTTGACGCAAAATTTCGTAATTTTGATTAGAACGGGGTGCCCAATTTATGAATATATTTATTTTTTTATATAAATCAATTGATCGAAATTTATTACATATTTCAAATTAGATTTAATCACATTCAGAATTTGGGGGCTGATGTATATTACGCATACTACACGGGGAAAAATGGTTCATAAACTTATATTACTTTCAGTTCTTACTTCTTCATTTTTCTTCTATAATTGCATCTGTTACATATGAATGGTCGGATGAGCTCAAATGTACAAATCATATATATCGAAGTATATATAAAAAACGTTACTGTTATGGAATTAAGATTGATACCTATAATCAAGATGCGATGACGAAAGAATGGTATTTATCGAATTAGCAAAGTAATAAATCATTTTCATGAGAACCTTGTGCAATAAACAAAGTAATACGCCATCATGTAATTTGCCTATCGAAGTATATATACGTGAATAGAGCGACAGCGCAATTACACATATAATCTCAATTCGTCACTATATTGAATGTACTCTTTGGTGAAAACACAAACATAAAATAATAAATAAACTTCTTTTGTACTTTCATCATGTCATTGGATTTCAGAGGAATATATTACAAATAGTAACAGCTTATAATATATGCAGTGTATATAATATAAGAATTCAACCATGTAAAAGCCACACGATATTTTCTTCAATTATAATTTTTTGTGTACATTTTTTATTAATCTTTGATTTGACTCTGTAAATAAATACAATCAGTATTAATATTACTTTTTGGCTATAATTAGCAATACCAGGCAATATGATTGCTTTGCCTCAAACTATAATAACCGTTCATTGTTTTAAGTAGCCGTTCAAATATTGGAATCAAAATAATTGGTGTGATGTTGTTAAAATGGAATTATCTATTGCTGTACAATATAATTACTATATCTGTCTCACATCTCATATTATATGTTGAGTTGGAAAACTTTCGAACAGAATTGTGTGAATCAGTTATACATATTGTCCCTTGTTGCTCATGACATTGGGTAATTAGAATTCTCTATGTTATTATTACGAAAGTTGAAAATTTTATGGAAAAAGTTTCCTTTTCATTAATTTAACGTTGCTTGTAAACAATTACCTAGAGAACTTGGTCTACTTTTATAACTTTACTATCTTTTACCACGTAGTGATAATTATTTGACTATTGTGGCAAGAAAATTGCAAGCTAGTCGTTTGAGAAAAATATTTTCTCAATATTAATTTTCAAAACAAAACGTAACAAAAAAAAGAAATATATAATGATGGTAATAGTATATTCGCGTGACCATTCATTTGATCGAATAGATATATCGGTCAACTGTAATTATTTACATGATCATTTCATTGAATTTTCGAAGCAATCATTTCTTCTTCCAATCCAATAATACAGATTTACAAAATTTATCTACCTATAACGCATAGAATTAGCGCTTATTTCCGTCCTCTTTATTTTTAATATTCGGCTCGGATTGTTTATAATCTTTTGAAATATCAATATACTGAAACAAAAGATTTGATGTAAATCAATCAAACTTTTTTTTTCGATCCTATTATTTTTGAAATAAGGAAAAAAATTCGTGAACAAATATAAATTTACCTTTCTTGGGACGAAGTACTCCAATACTTGCAATATGATATGGCACAAAGACACTATTAACAAATATGCCAATACTCCACTTGATAAATAACTGGATAATTGTTCATCCAGATTTTTTTTATTCTCACGTTGAACTGAATCATAAACGATTTCTGTTCGTTTGGTAACATCAAACCAGTTATAAAAAGACACTACTTTTTCATGCACTTTGTGTGGATTAATGGTATTTCCACTTTTATAATCGTCTATTGCGCATTCTAATCCATCAATTAATGCTTCTATGGTAGGTTCGACTAGATAAATTAGTTCGGGCGGTAGAACTTCTGGAATACCGCCTACCCTCGTTGAAACGACCTGCAATCTGGGTAGCAAAGAAAAAAAAAATCGGTATACGTTTCTGTATGAAATGACCATAAGATAAATTATTTTGTACTATAATGACAACTCACCCACAAGAAGCTGCCTCCACAATTGCCATACAATAAGCCTCAGTGAGACTGGTATTCAAAAAAATATGACCTTTATTCAGAACATGTCGCACTTGTGAATGTTCAAGACTACCGAGAAGTGTCACACGATGTTGCAATAAATTTCTTTCTCTTATCTCCTCTATGAGCCATCGCTTTGGGCCATCCCCACCGATGAGAAATTGCACGTTTTCATGACGTGCACACATTTCTGGAATTATTTGCGCTAATAAATCTACACCTTTACGATAAACTAATCGCGATACGACGACAATAGTGACTGGAATTAAAAATTAAATAATAACATAAACAAAATACAGTTGTATTGCTGATAGGCTGGAAATATTATACAAAATGTGAACATACTGCAATTATGTTTTCGTTTAGTAGTATCGGGCGTAAAAAGTGCTGTATCCACAGCATTAGGAATGACCGATACTTTTTCTTTGGGAACTTTGGCTCGCAACACTGTGTTTTCTTTACCAGTATGTGAGACACATATACAATGGTTGCAATCAGCTAACGAAATTTCGAGGCATTTATTTGTCAATACCGCTGAAGCATCGGCAAATCCAAAAAGAGAATGATCAGTGAACACCGTCTGAAAGAAACAAAAAAGGCGAATAAATAAAATATGAGATTGAATCATTAACATGAGGAAAATTTTGAAAAAAAGTTCAACTCTCTATATATCATCATCACATAGAACCTGAGATACTACTCTTTCCATTTATTAAATGCATTTGTGCAAAGTTTTAGATTGAAAGATTTTTCTCCGTCGAGAATCCATTTTCCCTTGAAAAATATGAATAGAATAGTGATTCAATACTTTTTTTTTCACCTTTAAACCCATCAGTCTTCCAATCAACATTCCTTCATGCGCTAATGCTGAGAATGCAGAATGTCCATGTATTATTTCAATACGTTCCCGAATGAAAATATAACGAATAAGTGGAATGGAACACATCATTGTCGGAAGAACACATTGATTGTAAAAAACTTTGATTGGCAAATAGTATACCTGTAGGAATATAATAATTGGATTATGGGTGAAAAATGTATGTTGGTGTATTTATAAATATTGTAACGAGTATATGGCTCTTCGACAAATTGATCCTGTTGAACACATTCAGTAGTTAAATCCATTCTTTGACAATCGCTCATCTCAATATTTACTCCTGCAGGATTTCGCCTCGTATTAATTTCGTCCCGTGGCCAATTGGTGCCAAATGAAAAATAATGAAAAACTACTTGGACATTTGCTTTCTATTTCAACTGTTGGAGTATGTCATGTATAGTCGGGCAGATTTAATTAAACGACATAGTTATTAATTATAACAAGAATAGAATGAAGAAATATCTGAAGGTCTTGGAATAGTAGATTTCTATTGTCCCCGTTGAAGCTATTAATGAAATATCCGATTCTTTCCTACAACAACAACAACAACAACAACAACAACAACAACAAGAACAACAGTAATTGTTATTATTAAGATAATTATTAATTAATTATTTTCAAGTAATGAAAATGGCTCACAATATATCAAAATCATTTGCTCGCCGACAATAAAAATAAATGAATGTAGTAGTTCAAGATAAAGAGCAAAATACGTAAAATATAGTGGTAAAAAAGATCAATTTCGCCAGGATCAATTGTTCGATAATCCAATGATGTAAAACCATGAATAAAATATGAAGAATATTGAACAAAAAATATGATTTTACCTTCAGACCATTGGTCATGTAGCGTATTCCCACACGATTTCCATAGGAATGTGTTAATACAACAACTTTATGACCACGACCAAGTAAGCATTGTGATAAATTGAATATGTGCTCCTCAACTCCACCCATATTTGGATAAAAGAAATCGGAGATCATACTGAAATAATTTCTATCTTTTAACAACAATATTTACATATCTATATATATTTGTATACTTTTGTTTGTCGATGGTGTGTGTACAAGTGTCAAGACGATGATTAAGGTTAGGTTGCACGTATCAAAATGTATGAATATTTACTCACTCAAAATAAATTCCCATGAATATTACATACCATATTTTATGTTTTACTTGGTGCATTGTTTATTTAGATGAAAAAAAAAATCTCAACCTTTGGCCACTCCATACATAATTATTTTGTTTTTTAAATAAGTGGAGCGTTGTGAATACTGACTGAATCGTGCCATTTCTGTTTGGCCACTGTGTTATATATATATATATATATATATGTATATATATTATTATTATTATGCCACATGGGATCCACCAATCAATGTGTGTCACTTCGTCACCCGATGCAAATTTTTTGTTGACACATCATCCATCTGATAATCTTTTGTTTCCTTATCACAACTGCAATTATATATTGTTGGAGGATTTTGCACTACTCATACGGATAACAATAAGGAGAAATTATCAGACGGTTCAGTCTTAACGCAATAAGTTAACTGGAAATTGATCAGCAACATTAAGGATAAAAAAGTGGGAGATCTGTATCATTGAAATTCGAATGAAGTTTCAACGTTTTTATATGTCAACCGTGAACTACTGACTTGAATCTAACTTCTACATGACCTGATTTTAATTTGATCATCCATTTGGACTAGTTTGCAAGTTTTTTTTCCACTTTTTATTCAAGGTAAAATGCGAACTCTTTATTGATCGACAAATATATATATATATATATATATAAATATAACAGTTATCTCAGAAGATATTGTCAATTTTAAAGAATATGTTATAAATTATAACGTTTGAACTTGAATTCAAGTTATTTTCAGTTGTGAAATATTAAATTTTAGTTGGAAGAACGTTTTGAAAAGAATAATTCTATTCTTTATCAAATTTCATGAATAATTGTTATCATAATGTGAGATAATTGAAGCTCGTATCCATATCTGTTATGATTTACAAGCGATAATAAAAAACATTGGACTTGTGTGTTTGAAAGGTGTGACAAAATAGTTAGATACAATACATCGACAGTATCTTTTGTAAAACATATTAGTATATTATGAATTATGATAATTCATATCTTTTCACCTGTATATGATAATGGAGAATTAATAAAAAAGTAATTAAACATTCATGATCTGTTCAATACTATTCCCGAAAATAAAAATGTCTGATTGCGAACAATTCAAATTCAGATACAAAATGGTGAAATTGTGTTGAAAAAACTGATCAACAATTTATTGTACATTTATCAAATACGTCTTAAAATTGATTAAATATGAATTGAAATTTATACTGTTCGATAGTTCGTTTTAAGGAGGATCAAATTCTTTTTTTTTTTATTCAACTAATTATCAGATGGCAAATTAGCAAATTCTAACATGGCTACCAGTTCGACTTTCGATATAAAGCAAGAAGAATATCGACAATCGCATTATCGAAGTTTAAATATATCGAAAACTCAATCGATTTGAAAAAAAATAAAAAAATAATAATAATCGATGTTTTGAATAATCGATGAACATTGTCCGTCACTATTTGTGTATTTGCTCCAAATTTACAGATGATGCTCCAGAGAGCGGAGTGACAACTTCACTCCTCCGCGGTAAAGTTGATTTACGTAAAGTTTGTTTGATAAGTATTAAAGATAAGTATAATAAAAGGATCGTGAAAATTTTTTGTATATATAAAACATAACCGCAATGTTTCGAAAATGTGGCGAAGGAGTAAATTTAATAAACAACAATTGCACGGCATTGACAAATTTTTCAACATTCGACGAGGGTCGTGTTATGAGTGCCGAACCCTTGAAAGATGATGAACTTTTTGAAGTTCGACTGGATAAGAAGGTGAGCTGGTTTTTTTTTTTTTCCATTTGTCAACTACTATCCGTGGAATTTTTCCATAATTAATGTATGTCTCATTAAGTTGAACACTTTGTCAAAGAAAAGAAAAGACTATAGTTATTAAAAACTGACTATTACTGTTTGTCCGTTAAATTTATTATTTTATCGGGTGTCCTCATCAGCGAATGTTGTGAAAAAATATATATCGCTACATATATATATTTTATTTCTTTCCCACAGGTTCGGTCATGTTTTGGCAAAATAGAGATTGGTGTCACCACGTGCGATCCCGATACCGCAACGGTGGGCTGGTCAATGAATTTGGGACAAGTATGGATGATGACAAACAATGGAATACTGCAGAATGGACATCTGTGTTCAGAATCAACATATGGAAATAATTTAGATAATTTAGACGAAGGACAGACAGTTGGTGTTATGAGAACGTCAAATGTATGTTTGTATACATTGAATAAAAAAGAAATGAATGAAAATAATTTTCCAGTTGATATTTAATGATAATATTATTATTCATTTTATTTCCAGGATGAACTTGTTTTTTATATCAATGGAATATCACAAGGAATAGCAGCGACAAATATTCCATCGCGTTTATATGCTGTGGTGGGAATGTATTATGATTATGTTCAAGTAACGATAACTAATCCAAAAACGAATCCACCTACAAATGAACCAAAGAATGATATTGAAATAAATAATGATTTTCCACTTGGTGAAGCATCGTCTACAAGTATGATTGCCAATTTGAATGTCAACTTGAATGTCAATATGAATGTCAATCTGCCCAAAAATCCGAGTCCAGCTGCTATTAGAGAGGACAGATTGAGATTTCATGAAAGAGTGGGAACTCTTGTGAAATTATCGAATAATGCAAGGACAGCGGAGCGACGAAGACCATTAGATGAATTCAATAATGGTGTGATTATGACACACCGACCATTGAGGGACAATGAATTGTTCGAAATACGTATAGACAGATTAGTGGATAAATGGTCGGGAAGTATTGAAGTTGGTGTAACAACTCACAGTCCAACAGCGTTAGAATTCCCTGCAACAATGACGAATATGCGTTCAGGCACAACAATGATGTCGGGTTGTGGTATATTGACTAATGGTAAAGGAATTCAACGCGAGTATGGTGAAATCAATTTAGATGAATTGCGTGAGGGTGATCGTGTTGGAATGATACGACGAAGTAATGGCAATTTACATTATTTAATCAATGGTCTTGATCAAGGAGTTGCCGCTAAAGTACCAACTGGTGTTTGGGGTGTGGTTGAACTCTATGGAATGACTGTAAAAGTAACAATTGTCGATCGTGATGAACGTGAGGAACAAAATCTCATTACCCGACGCAATACATTACATCTGCAGGGTTTAAATGAAGTTGGTGAGGATGAGCCACTTGATCGATTAACTTTTCATCCGTGTTGCGGTACACATGCTGATGTTATTAATAATGGCCGCACTGCACACAGGCCTAATGCCATGGATGATTTCAATAATGGCGTTGTGCTGACAATGAGACCGTTGCGACCAAATGAATTGTTTGAAGTTAGATTAGACAAAATTGTCACAAAATGGGCGGGTTCAATTGAAATTGGTGTGACAACACATTCACCCACTGAATTAGAATTTCCATTTACAATGACGAATGTTAGATCAGGTACATGGATCATGACTGGCAATGGTGTTATGCATAATGGAACATCAATTAGTGAACAATATGGTCAAAATCTTGATCGATTACAAGTTGGTGATCGAGTTGGTGTTATGCGAAAGGATCATGGAACAATACATTTTTTTGTAAATGGTGCCGATCAGGGGGCAGCCGCAGTTGGTGTCCCAGAGCGAGTTTATGGTGTAATCGATTTATATGGCCAAGCAACTCAAGCAACAATCGTTGATAACACAGACTTTTATAGTCCAACAACAAACAATTCGAGTTTTAGTAATACAACTTTGTACAGGTGAGCGGGCTTGATTAATTCAATAGTGCGAATTTATATGATAAATTCAAAATCATTAACCGCTGTTTTTTTCGCTTCAAGTGACCTACGATTTCATCATGTGCATGGTAAACACGCGAGAATTTCGAATAATGGTCTGACAGCATCACGAATACGTGCATTAGGTGAATTTAATGAGGCGATTGTGATTGCAAATCGGCCACTTCGTGATGGTGAATTGTTTGAAGTTTCAATTGATAAAATGGTTGGACGATGGTCGGGTGCGATTGAAGCGGGTATGTAGAACGTTTATTGATAGAGAACTTCCAATACTTAAAAAATTAATTGCTGTCCAATGGAATAGTGTTCAATTTGGCTGAGTAATGTGTTCCAGGTGTAACAGCAATACGACCTGATGAACTAGAATTTCCGTCAACAATGACAGACATCGATCACGATACATGGATGCTATCAGGCTCAACAGTGATGCGTGATGGTGTTACATTGCGCCATCATTATTCATGCGATCTTGACAAACTGATGGAAGGTAATCGAATTGGAATGATGCGTTGCGTTGATTCAAGTCTTCATTATTATCTCGATGGAGTTGATCAAGGTATTGCCTGTAGTGGTTTGCCACCTCACGTCTATCCAGTCATTGATTTGTATGCTCAATGCGCGCAGGTATGGATATCCGGTATTGCCGAATTGATTTGGTTTTTTTTTTTTTTTTTTTTTTCATGTTTTTGATTCACGTCGGTTAGTGTCTGATAAACAAATTTTTGTATAGGTCACTATTGTACTGCCTGAACGTAGAGACACAATGACTCAACAATACTTAGCTTCGGAAAATAGCATAAGCCAACAGCCAACATCAGTAATTCAACCGCAACCACAAACCGAAATTAGTCACAAATTTCATGAATCAGTTGGATTAAATATTCAATTAAATAGTGATCGAATAATTGCGGCAAGATGTCGTGAATACAATCATGCGGTATTATTGAGTGAAAGTGGTCTTGAAAACAATGAACTATTTGAAATATCAATTCAAGAAGTCGCTCCGGAATGGAGTGGTTCATTAAAAATTGGCGTTCTCGAGAATGAAGTTGGCAATTGGCTAACTGCAATGGATTTAGTGCCGGGCATGACATCAATTCCAGTTGAGTCGTGGCATCTCACTGGCAATGAAGTACGGCATAAAGGTCACGTACTGTGTTCAAATTATTGTCCAAGTTTGGATTGGTTGCGGGTAAATGATAAAATTGGTTTGAAACGAAATCACGAGGGCAATCTCAAGTTTTATATTAATGGCGAGGATATGGGAGTGGCAGCGGTTAATGTTCCAGAAATGGTTTTGGCTGTTGTTGAATTATTTGGTAGTACAGTTGCAGTTAGTATTACGAGTACTAAACAGCAAACGTCAATGATATCGCCAAACGCAAGTTTACGATTACAAGATTCATTGGAATTATTATTGGATCCTATGCCATTGACAATGCGGAATGATGGGGGTACCGATATATCTATCGATGTGTCGGAAACAAAAATGAATGATATTGTACTTACTCCAACTCAACCCGTTGTTACATCAACAGGTGAAATTGATTGGTGCTACGGATTCCATGAGAATCACGGTAGAAATGTTGAACTTGAGGGTCGAACATTGGCCAGGAGAGTTGCCAGTTACAATCAGGGTGTGGTGATGTCAAATCGACCATTGGTGAGGGGTAAAATATTTCAAGTTAAAATAGAAAAAATTAATGATCGATGGGTCTCAGGACTTCTTTGTGGTGTATCGTGTATATCACCGGAAAAAGCGACGTTTCCATTGACTGCATTGGGTTTCAAAAAATATTCTTGGATAATTTGTAGCGATTGGATGTCACACAATGGTACTAAAGTCCAAACACGATATGGCAAAAATTTGGAGAACCTTCAAAATGGTGCAACGATTGGTTTGTTAGTTGATGAAGACTCAACACTTCATTTGTATGTCAATGGTGCTGATCAAGGAGTAGCCGTTACCGATTTGCCACCATACGTTTATGCTGTAATTGATCTTTACGGTCAAATTGAAGAAATCTCACTTATTGGCCCGACATTAGACACTGTCTATACGGACAATGATACAATTAATATGGCAATAGCGAATAATGTTGAACAAGTAGTTAATGAAATTGAAGATGTTGAAAATTCACGTGAAAAAGCTGATTTAGAACGACATGAGAAAGAAAATGTTCCAGCAATTCCGTCCAGTCTTCCTTTGAATGTTCAAATGATTGATGATGAAATAACCAATTTTGGCAATACAAGTGAAACACCATCGCGTAATTATCCATCACACAGCAATAATATTTCACAATTTAACAACGATTTGCCAGGAAAATCAATGACAAGCAGTGTACACTCGGACAGTAATAATTCAGTGAGTGAATCGGAAATGAGTAATGATGCGACGCGGGCTTCAATGTTGTCGTGTTCAAAAATGAAAAATCACAGTGAACCAACGTATGACAGTAATACAATGTCAAACAACGATATGGATAATGATGGTAATGAGCCAGTGGAAAATGTAATGAGTCTCAGGAATGATTGTACAAATGTAGATATAAATAATGCAACGAATATCAATATTAAAAATGGGTCAGCGGCGTCATCCAGCAATATGTCGAGTTTAAATACCGCAATAAATTCAATGAATGCAAATAACGCGATTAATGAAAGTATTGCGTCAAATGGCCAAATAAATAATATTGCTACGTCAATTCATGTTAATTCAAATCATGTAACAGAAAATAATATTAATCAGGACAATTCACAGTGCCAGAATTCCCCCGCCATTGTAACAAGCAATTCAGCTGCAACATCATGCAATAATCTTACACCATTAAGTTCACAAGATACTCAATCGGGAATAGCCAATCGACAACAAAATCAAACGAAAAATTGTAATGGCAGCGGTATAATTGCGGCAAACCAAAATGTTTCAAGTCATAATTCACAGCAATCTACATTGAGTTCGTTACGAATTGCATCTATACCGTCCACACCTCTCAATACAACAATTGTTGTAACACCAGCAAAAAAATGCGAATACCTCAAAGCGTGTATGAGATTGAAGAAATCACTTGTACTTCCCGATGAATTTTTCGCACCGGACGAAGTTATTTGCTACTGCAGTACGTGTTACAAAGTTGATGGTGATGGGGTAATATGTAAAAAAGGTGATCCACCGGCGGAATTTGCTGTGCCTGTTGGATGGGTACGTTTTCCACTCAAACAAAGTAGTAATGCAAATCAAATTCCACAAACTACCACGGATAAGTGGCACATTGCTTATTACGGTACACGATTGGATTCAATTAGGTAAGAAAATGAGAATTTCGAATCAATCAAACACGAATTAATTGAAACCTATTGGAGCATAGCATTATAATTGTTTTTTTCTATATAAACTATCCACAGATGGATTCTCGATAGAGGTGAACTGTTGCCAATGGAGCAATTAGATATTAGTAACTTAACAACGATTATAAATAGTGAAGATCAAAATCCGCAAGTCATATTTTCTCCAAATATTAAAAATGTCGCATCTGATGAATGTACTAGAAAATATCCGTAAGTAAGAATAATGATGGTCTTTGCATTTATATTGAATTTACATTCATTTCATTAATATTATATTTATATATTTACATAGATACATAGACACTCGGTCAAATAAAAAGCTCAATGCTTCAACGGCATTCCAATTGTTGGTCCGACCGGGTTCGTATACAATGGGACCGGGTAAGGATAGCGCTGATAGTTTAGAGTCAACCGAATGGGCGACTAAGGAAGCGGGTGCTACAGTTATTGTGGCACTTCTCATACATCTTGATGAATTCTAAGCACGTATCTCCACAGTTATGTCCGCTGATGTAATTAAATATTTCAACATCCAACTCTAAATGAATTCAACCATTCACATCTTGTAATTATCTTATATTAGTCATATGATACTGCCTAAGTGCAGGGCAAAGTGTTTTTATGCATTCAAAAGAAGTATAGAAAATATGCATATGACATATAATTATTTATATATTAATACATATATATGAATTATATGTGTACAATGGATTGTGTAGTGTTTTGCAATGATTTCTTCATGACTCATACACGCTATACATTCTATCATTCAAGAGAGAAGGCAATATCTATGCTTCATATTTTTTGTTCTCTTATTTCAAGAAATGGTGTGAAAGAACATTCGATGAATGGATTGTAAAAAGAGTCTTGATGTGTGCTATCGAAAGAAAAAGCGAGAGCGAAAGAGGAAAGAGCAGCAGCTCTATGCGATTTATTATGTATTTTCTCTTATTTTTTACATAATGAGGCAGAAATCGGGAGATTGGGAATCAAAACAAAAGGACACCAACAAAATGATGAACTGTTTTATCCTTCATTTATATAATTTTTGACAACAAAAATAATTCCGAATGTGTACATATATATATACGTCCTCACAAACAAATTTAATCTCTCTGTCGATTAACTTTGTATGCATTTTCTGTGATACTTTAATGACAGCGTGGAAAAGAAAAATAATTTTTATGAATAAGTGTGTGTACTGCAAAGCCTTCTTCAATGTGGTCCATCATTGCCAATTACCTGAATTTGTTCTTTTATCAAATGTCAGCGATAGGATCTGTCTTTCTATTAATACATTTCGCCTCGCATCGCGTGCGTAACCTCGAGAATATTGATTATGTTATACGTAAAGAGATGTTGAGATTTTGTGCAGCCACTGCATTGCAGATGAAATAGAAAAATACACACCGACACACAGGTCAATAACTTTTATTATTTACGTAATATGATTATATTTTAACATACAAATATCGTTTCTAGTCATTATTTCTGTACATAGAGAATTTCATAAGCTGTTAGTTTATTTAATTCAATATTATAGGAATTGCATTTAATGAACGATTTTCTTATTTATTTTAGTTCAACATTATCGCTCGGTTAGTAATTCATTGATTAATGTATCTGCAAATTGTGTATGAGTGTTTTTTTTTTTGTTATTTTGCTGCTTTCTTGATAAAATTTGGGAGGTATAGATCATGGTCGATGGACTGTTAAATTCTTAATGGAAGAAATATGTGATCATGCTGCGCTATTTGTATCAATTACTATTAGATAACATTTTGAAGATTTGGAATATCTCCAGAACCGAGAAGATTTAATATTTTACGACCAGAAAATAACCATCCAAAAGTTTCAAGTAAAATTCTTCGAAAACAAGTGGAAAAAAAAAGTTACGAGAATTTACATAATAGGAAAAGCGCACGCCTATAGATGCATATATAGACGGATAGGCTATACGACGCCTTGTGCCTGTTTAAATGTAATTTAAAATAAATCTAAGCATAAAATGAATGCCTAGGAGCTAAAAGATTCCATAAAATTTCAGACAAAATAATAATGTCAGTCATAGCAGCACACTTTGAAAAATATATTTCCATATTTGACTGCTTCATTTTTGCTCCAATTGCATTAACATATGTCGAAAAATAATTGTGATAATTTCAATGCGTTGAAATTAAACAACACACGATGGAAAAAAAAATTAGTTAATCAAAAATTTTCAAATTTTCGTTCTCAATTGGGGAAAGAAATATAATATAAAACGAGCGTATTTGAAATTGAAAATTGTAAACTAATGTAAAAGTGTATGATGATTCACCCCGGTTATATCGTCAAGTGGATTAACTTCATACTATTGTATGGTGTATTCAATAATTCCTGAATAAATTTGATTAACTTAAGTGTGGTAAGGTAATGATGATGAATATATACCATTGGTGAAGTGCTCGATTTAATATCGCGCGACTACGCCCAAGTAACAATGTAAGGAATAAAGATAATAATATTAACAAATTATGATACGGTATTAATTCTTTTTCATCCCTTCAAGTTTTTTGATTTTATTCTCATTTCACCTTCACCATTATGTAAATATTTCACGAGCGGAATTGAGAATCCACTCTTTTGTTCAACATGAATGGAATTTGAATTTTTCGACTTACTCAACGACAAGAAAACAAGCATATGAAGCATAATTACAAACCGCAATGCTGTGTATATTCATGTCTTTATTTGATTACTTATTCCTTATTCAGCAATTTCTTATTTCGATATGCAATGAAAATGAAGCGATTTTACACCCAAATTCTAACTGATTGATCCCAGGAGCAAGTGGCCACTGCCATTCCACTGGGAGCAACGCTGAGGGATGTTACACGATTTTCGTGACCCGCTAAAGTTCCTATAGATAAAAAAATGAAAAAGTTTGCACAAATCATCCGAAATTCAATTATTAATTCTTAATATTCATTCATTTGTATTCACCATTATGCTGGCCTTTCAGAGTATCCCATATGTGAACAAAATTATCATCGCTACCGCAAAACATATATCTTCCACTCAATGATAATCCACATGAAGTAAATCCGGGATTAGAATTCGGTGGTGTGTATGTTGCCAATTGTTGGTCCGATCTCAAGTCCCACAATCGGGCAGTCTTGTCTTCAGACGCTGTGGCAAAACCTTCAGCAGATGGATGGAACTAAATATGCATCGAGAAATTGGAAAATACATAAAGAAAATAATTGAACTTAATGATTAAATCAATAATTAATTAATTGAACATACACAAACGGAATTCACATCGGCTTCGTGACCAAAAAATGTTTGTCTTGCTTTTTCTTCACGGAAATCCCAGAGCTTACAAGTTCTATCAACAGAACCAGTGATATACCTCTTGCCATCAGGTGAAAGACTAATGCTAACTACATCACCAGCATGTGCTGGAAAATCAGTGGTTTTTTGACCTGACTCTAAGTCCCACATGCATCTATAGATAATCATAATTGAAATGAAGAAGATGAAAAAAATAATAGAGATAATGATGGCTAATTAAATGAAAAAATCATTGCACATTTTCATATCACCCGAGCCAGTGATGAGTGTCTTGTCATCTAAAAATCGGCATGACGATAGAAAACCTTCATAACCGAGTAGCTCACGAACAATTTTAGCTGAGCCCGTGGAATCACGATTGTTCACATCATAAACAGTGCACATATTATCCATACCACCGCAAGCAACAAAATTACCAGACGGTGCAAAAGCCACTGACATTACCCATGCAGATCGCAATGGAATTACCTGGACTTTGTTTCCTGTCCATGAATCCCAGATTATTAATTTACCATCAAGTGAACCCGTCACGCAGTGTCTAAAATTAATTAATATATTTAGAGGTATTGTGAATTTTCAATGAAAATATGGAATATTATTTGCTACATACCTACTATCACCACTGAAATGCACTGAATTAACTTTGTTAATGTGGCCCTTCAGATTTTTTTTCGTTACCAATTTGATTTTTGGCCCATCCGCAACGGATGCACAAGCATCAGCGAATGTTGTATCCTGCTGTTTTTTTTGATCCTCCTTCAATCAAAAATTATAAAATTGGTAATAATTATTTTTGTCTGCATTTTATACAGTTTTTTGATAACTTGGATTGACAAACCTGGCATTTTTTAATCAAATCCTCGAGTTCCTTCTTCAGTGTAGTTATTTCAGGATCTTCTTTACCCATAGTTGTTTTATTTTCGGCGTTTTTACGAGTCAAACAGGACGGCTGTATTCGTTAAACGCACTCAAACTGATAGCTGATTCATAGCAAACTAAAAAAGTTTTTTCTTTGCAATAGATGAAGCCGCAGGACCGAGTATACTAGCCTAGTAATCGTATTAAATGAACGTAAAATCCCATTTGTTACAAGCATTACTGTGGCTCGCTGGTGTAATTTAATTACATCGCTTATTTTATAACAATATTAATGCAATAACATCCGATTCCTAATGTTAAGTAGAGTATATTGTACATTCTTGTATCATTAATTGATTGGGATAATCGTCTCTTATATTTCCTCATCATAAGACCAGCTATTGACCTATAATTAAATCAATAGTTTTATTTGGGAACTATGCAGAATACGTGATTAATAATAAGAACCAATTTGCTATTTTAAAAAAAATGATCTTTCCTCACTATTGAAATGAACAGCAGGGGAATTCAATTTACAAAATTTGTCGAACTTTGCGCGCTTCACTAAAAACTTGCATAATATTTTCTTTTTTTCCTCATGTTTACAGAAACATTCTCCTCTCAATTTTACTCTCGAAGAATCATGGACAAACGTGGGGAAATCAATCGATTTTTTTCAACCCAAGATATGAGGTTCAATTCTCCATAATCAGCTGATTAGGGTTTTGAGAGTAGGATGAATTATATCGTTCAAACAAAATTAGGTTTTGGCCATGCTTCCGTAGTCGTAAACGATCCTAACCGAATATTTCCGAAGTCAATGAGTCACGATTAGAGTTACAATACTCATGATATTACTCATTTTTATATACGATTAAATTTTATGAATGAAAAAAAATAAAATTATGGCGGATAGCGGTGAAAAAAGTGCCGATCAGTGCGCAATTGATAACTGTGATGATAAACAAAAAGGCGTATGTAAAATTAAGCCAGAGTATGTTCAAAGAATAAATATTCAATTTATCTAGACATTTGTTCTCGATTGATATTGTTTTATTCACTTTTTTAACCATGATGTCAAACATAACCTCAAACTTTCGGGATTTACTATAATAACGTATATTAGATGGAAAAAAAATACGCAATTTGTCGTTATGTTTGCTATCAGCAATATTTATAGGTTACAGAATGAATATTCTTCATCAATTATTCAATAATTTATTTATTTATGTTTTTTGGGTTATCCATAGATTCATTGTTGACGATCACGTGCGAGTGTTGAGCGCGAATTGTTTGGCTGAAGAAGATAAACAAAAAGTTGATAATCAAATTGTTTGTAATAATGACAATGAATCCACGATTGATCAAACAGAAGTTGGAAATGATGAAAAGAGCGTTGATGATGCGGAGGAACAGAAACGAATTATTCAGAACGATAATGATAATAAACCGATGAATGTAGAGCCGGTAATGAAAAAAATGAAATTCGACGATAGAAAAGAGAAACTCAAAGGCCAAAATAAATCAAGACCACCGCCATTCAAAAGTACACGTGAACGTAATCTCTGTCCATGGATTGTTGATCAAGCAGCTAATGAACCGGAAAAATCGTGTCCATCTAAAAAATGTGCCTTTATGCATGACAGAGCGGCGTATTTGAAAATTAAAGAGCCTGATGTAGGTCCTGATTGTTATTTATTCAGTTTCATGGGCAGATGTCCTAGGGGCACAGCTTGCAGATTCTCCTCTAAACATTTGACCGAAGACGGACTGAATGTCGTTCATGGAGAAAAATTCGAAGAATTTAAGAAAAAATCCGCCACGACAAAGAATAAAATTATTCAATCAGTGCAAGAACGACTGCGTAAACGTAAATATAATTTTAGTAAAGCTGAAAAAATCATCAAAGCAAATGATGTAGCGAATAAAAAATCTAATGGTGATCGAAATGTGCCGTTGTCCAATGGAAATGTCGAAATTGATAATGATAAAAATAAAACCGAAGGAATTCTGTTGAATAATACAAACGATGATATACCATTGCCAAGTACAGAGAATAAATTGAAATGTGGAAATGACACTGAATCGCGATTGGGCCCGGTGCCGGATCACGATCACATAAAATTGCGTCCTGGTGAGAAAAAAAAAATAGAATGGCGAGACAAACTAATTTTAAGTCCACTTACAACAGTGGGAAATTTGCCATTCCGTCGTATATGTAAAGAATACGGTGCCGATATAACATGCGGTGAAATGGCATTAGCGCCAAAAATTTTGAAGGGTGCAAATGAAGAATGGGCTCTAGTTAAAAGACACGAATGTGAAGATATTTTTGGTGTACAACTTTGTGGCAATAACCCAGGTGTTTTAACACGATGTGCACAACTTTTGAATGAAGTGGCGGAGGTTGACTTTATCGATTTGAATTTGGGATGTCCAATTGACTTAATATATAAACAGGGAGGCGGCAGCGGAATGTTAAATCGTCTTAACGTTCTTCAGATTGTTGTTAAGTCTGTTAGTCAAGTTCTCGACATTCCGCTCACAATCAAGACACGAACGGGTATTTATATGGATAAACCAATTGCTCACACATTGATGCCCAAATTTCGAGATTGGGGCGCGTCTATGATATCTGTAATTATAATTATTTTTTCATGGCTCCATTTTTTCTTTACATCATCCTAATTGTAATTAATGTTCAATTATTCTAATGGCTTCTGAATAATACCTCAGGTTCATGGCAGATCGCGTGAACAGAGATATACGAGATCGGCTGATTGGGATTACATTGAAAAGTGCGCCGCAGCTGCCACACCCGTGCCAGTCTTCGGCAATGGTGATATATTGTGTTATGATGATTATCAACGAGTACGTTCAATGTATCAGAGTGTTCAAGGCGTTACAATTGGACGCGGTGCACTTATAAAACCGTGGATATTTACTGAAATAAAAGAAAAAAAACTGATTGATATATCAAGCTCTGAACGACTGGATATTCTACGGAAATATGCAAATTATGGAATGGAACATTGGGGCTCGGACACGAGGGGTGTTGAAACCACAAGGAGATTCATGCTTGAGTGGATATCATTTTTGCATAGGTATAAAAAAATTGTTTTCCCAAACCTTGACACGTAAATATGTATTCATATAACATATCTGTTTTTATTTCTTGATTTCAGATATATACCAGTTGGACTTTTGGAAACGCCGCCACAAAGAATAAATGAACGCCCGCCATACTACAGGGGTCGAGATGACATCGAAACATTGATGGCCAGTTCAAATTGCGCAGATTGGATAACAATATCGTGAGATATTTATTCCAATATACCATATAGTACATTATAATTGTGGATGTTTTTTAATTCAAATTTTCTTTTTTCTCTTTGTAGAGAAATGTTTCTGGGTAAAGTTCCAGATGGTTTTCATTTCTTACCAAAGCATAAGGCGAATTCATGGAAATAATTTAGGTAATATTTTTCCGGAATATATTACAACATTTCCTGCTATTATTAATTTTTTTTTTCATTCATAAAATAATCAAAATCATAAACCAAGTCATTTACGTGATATTGAAATGAAAATAAATAGAGGGACAATATTCCGTTGTTATATATTTAGTGTAATATTCCTATATAAATATGTGCGGAATGTTGAGAGTCAATTTGATTCAATAGTGTGCTGTGATGTCACCCAGTGTGGACACTGGCCACATACAATCGCAACCGCTAGCAATTTCTTTGGTTAATGGCTCCCAACAGTCATTCGACCATCGACGTCTTGTCATAAACAAAGTTCTGCTACGTTGAACGCAATGAAATCCTGGATGAGCACACATTTGTTTTGCAGGTTTCACAGAATTTCTCAATGATTGATCAAACAGCGAATAACTTTTGCAATAAATTTCATTATAATGCGGCGGTTGATATTCAAACTCTGAATCACTCAATTGTACTCTTTTCGTATGGATTTCGCAGAGATTCCGATAGTCCTGGTGAAAAAACAGAATAAACAATCACATTATACAAATACACCGAAAGAAAAGAAACTCTCGAATCGGCAATAATATCATCCTTTCACTTTCAAATAATATGGGAAAACGGACGAAGGATATTTACATCCGAAAGTGGCGAAAGTTTGTTGATTTATTAAGGTACACTCACAGCCATAAGATTCCGGTCATCCCGAAATAATTCTTCACGATCCTCATCTTGAACATTGTGACTCTGCTGCCGCCGTTGCTCTTGTTTCTGCTGCTTCCGTGTCTGTTCATTAGTCGCATCATCCACGTAATCGCTCTCAGGCAAGTACGATATATCTCTTAATATTATTGATGGATACTCGTGATGGCTTTGAGACACCACGTGATAACGTGTTCCAAGTCTATTCTCGATGAGCCTGGTGAGATTGAGTCGGTTGGCATTGGTACACTCGTGCTTCAGGACGAATACAAGAATGATCTGTAATACGGTAATGGATTCTATTTTTCATTGGCGGTAAGTGAACACATATTATATATGCCAATATAAATATCTTTATTGAAGTATATCGTGGTCAGAGAGTGAAATTAAAACAAAAAGTTATAAATCAAATGCACGGAAATTGATTTAGTATATTCCGCGGTTTGTTATCATTATTATTATTTTTTTTTTCTATTATTTGTGATTGATGTTATTGTGCGAATACAAACTCTTGACAATAATGTAGTTCAATGTCACAAATCGAGATTGCGGAATGAAATCACAGTGGTATAATCTTTTGATTTACGGGAACGTGCGCACGATAATGCGGTTGTCATTATTTCCCATCAAGTACACACATATACACAGATAATTGACATAATTGATTGTGTATTTTATCGTTGATTGTGAGTGATAAAGTGTAATTCCATGTGAAATAAATTCGATTTTTTTTAGGTTTTCATGACAAAAAACAAGTTTTGTTTCTTACGTGTTTCTTCGATTTTACTTATATTTAATTGACATATGTATACATAAGAATTTTATCGTTGAAAATAGTTGTGATTGTTCGTGTCGACGGATTATCAACTACTACTTAGATACAATTTAATTCAAGTGTATTCAGTACTATTGTACATTCAGAGAGTGGTTGACGATGGAAAATAAGGTAAATGACAGTGGGTTGCAAGATAAATATATGTATATATACATATATAATCAACATGTGCGAATTTCCCGTGAAAATCAGTCTCAGCTAGTTCACAAGGTCGGGTCGATTTATATTGAGTCAAGTACTACGCGCGTGTCACACGACATAGATTGATACACCCTGGACAACTCACTCCTCGCGCTCTTTATATATCAATTCAATATATATATATATATATAAGACCCTTTTGATTCGCTTGCAACGCGATCAAGTGCACAAATCGCCCATGATGGAATATCACACACAACGACATCACACATTGTGCGTTGTGGGAGTTCCAATAAATTTTTCCACTCATACTATGAACTTGACTGTGAAATTATACGTGTATACACATTGCATCGCATCATATCAATATATACATGAATCAAATGATAAATATGTTTCAATGTCATGTGATATATTAATTTGGTGTCTAATAAATAATCGGATATTATGATAGTGTAGTGGAATAACATATCACGCGAATTTATTCAGACAATTTTCGACAATTGTATCAATTGATACTTGGAATTAAATTATTCGTAGAATATACGATGCATAATCGTGCATGAGTCTACGAATAAATAAAAACATGATGTAGGAATCAATTATAATATTGAAAATTGCAAAGGAAATCATGGCGATTAGTGAGGACAATTTGAATGACGTAAAGATCCTTTCATAGATGCTATGATATGAACTTCTATAGACAGACAAAATTTAATATTATGTGAAGATCACCCCGAGACTCGTGTGTATATGCACCAATGTGATTTTGTGTGTGGGTTTGTATGATGCACGTGTACAATGTACATACATGTATGTAGAAGAAACATTAGCACACATGCGGCATATGGATACGTAGATACATGATAGGTAGTTATTCAATTGAGAGAGTGACCCCCCTCGTCTGACATAGTTCAGTCAGTGGCGAACTTAGGATCATCCGAGATCTCATACAGTATTGTATTTGGTGTTGCATTGTTCTTCCTCGCTCGGTCATTCTAAAATCTCGTTAATTGTTTTTGTGCGGGTGCATGTTATGAAAATAAGACATATAATGCTGGAAATAAATAATGAAACATAACATGGAATGGTCTTTTATGAAAGCACCAGCCGAATGACGATTTGAGTCATCAGTGTCTGGAAGAGAAGAATAAAAACAAGCAGCAGTATTGTGTTGGTGCTATCAAATTTTGAGTGTTTCATTCATTATTAATATTGAATTTGTTACTTTATAGTTCTCTCTGTTCATTGTTATTTGTAAATTAATGTAACTGCATCCCGTGGATGTAAATTCGAATACTCGTGAAAAGCGCGGGAAACATTTAGCCGTGATATTTAAAAAAAATTGAGAACAAACTAAATAATTTTTTCAAATGCGAAAGAAATCTTCTGTCAACATTTCTCCTCTTTTCGCTACGTACTTGGTGATCATGTCTCTTCTATATTCGTATACGTGAAATCTTATTTTATAGCTGTATCGTTTATTGATATTGATCTTGAAGTGAAAAAGTGTAACGTGAGCTTTCAACGATAAATAAATAAAAGTCAAAGATGAATATTGAAATTGTTTAAAATGGCTGCTGATTTATGTCGCAATGGAACTCTGAGTTCTGCAGCTGACAGGTAAAAAAATAGTCAAATAGTTTGGATGACTGTAATTGAAAAATAGAATTATTTTTCATGAATCATAGAAACAATCAATTTATTATATCTAAAAGTATATATCAATTTATAATGTTATATGTCAACAAATATAATAGAGTGTGATTATCTTCCTTAAATTTAGCGATATTTCAACGAATTATGTGATACATATCGATTTATGAAACCTGAAGTATTTTTTTGATTTTCAATTAATAAAATACAAAAAAAAAATAAATGTGGGAGCGCATATTTCGGACACGTATACATGAGCTAATGAGCAATTGACCTTGTAACCTTGATAATATGCAGAGGGGGAAGTCAATTATAACCATAACGACAAAGGCAATAAAATCGAGTTATTTGCAATTTTAACGACCCAAAAATGAACTTTTCCAATAATTGAAAATGGCCTTTAGTGCGTAGGTAGACAAATATATTTATTTCCGGCAATTAGCCAATATGTTTAAACTAACCACTCTGCTTCAATAAACCTATTAATGAAGGGAGAATAAACTCCATTTCTGGCCATCAATTAATGGAATTCATTTTTTTTTTCCGTCACGTTATTAATACATGTCTGTTCGATAGTAAATTGAACACTTTGTCGAGTTTCCTCGTGTGCTCGAAATATGACATCAATAATTGTCTATTTAGAGTAGTCGACGTATACTTTAACGTGTGTCATCGTCATTGAGGATCACTTGGTTGCACAAATGCGCTTCAACTCCGGACGTGCGTATATGACCAGACACGTACATTCAATAGCACATATATAATTGCATTAAATATGTACAAAGTTACAAATGGATAATAGCAGAATGTGGAGAGTCTGCGGTAATAAATTTCTCGCTGTCGATTATCAGACAATTTAATTTTTTTCATTTGTACTTATTTGTGCAAAAACATTGAATGAATAATGAATACTGTTTGTATTATTTTTATGAACGTTATATATCATTATTGAATTCAATAAAAAATATTTTTTAAGTGTAAATGTTGTCGACCCGATGAAATTCATGGAAGAAATGCGTCATTTAAAGGATGTACAGTAGTTGTATCCGTGCATGTATTCATTTCATGGAGAATTGTATATTCAAATTGATAGTAGGCGTTTAGTTATATTATAAGTTGTGACGCACGAACGTAGTGTTCACAGAGATAGAAAATGATGGAGCCAAGTCAAATTAGGACCGAGCAACATCAGTAATTATGTGCGCTATGCATCAAAAGAAAAACTGTCCTCATCAAATTAAACTTTTAACCCAAATTCAAACCCCACAAAGATGATGAAATATTATATTCAATTCACGTCCCACTCGCGCAGGAGTATCTATTGGATTAATGTGTATCTCAGAAAAATGTAAATGAATTACAATGACTCAGAAGGAAAAAATTACTTTTTTTCCATTATTAATTTTCATGAAAAAATATTGAATTTATTCCGTTTTGAAAATGACATATATTCTCCGATAACGCGATATTTTATGTAATTGTAAACAACATACATTTATTTCTAGAATAAACTATTAATAAAATTGTCGTGTTAAGAAAAAGACGAATTAAATCATTTCAAATAAACTGCGTTTCGCAGTATAATATGATTAAGTTCGTACGATTTATTATTTCTCATTGACCACGCACACACACACATATATATATATATATATATATATATCTTCGTCGAATTAAGGGATTTTATTTCATGAAATTGCCACAAATGAGTTTGTGGTAATTTCGAATTACTAATGTTCATGACAATTTGTCAAACGACCACAACGATACTCATTCCCATGATCCTCATTAGAATTATTATATTACATAGAAATAAGTTCACTGTCATGATAGGTCTTTATTAAATAGGAGAACAGTACAAATCGAATCGTTGACTATGACACTCTGTTCCGACCTGGTTGTAGTAACGGAATACCAAAGTTAGTACATTATATATTCGAAAGTGATAAAACAAAAAAATAGACGGCGAATGGATAAGTTTTCCTGTCAATTGCAAAGTTTCATTCACATGCATGTATTCAAGTTATAAATGCACATACGTATACATAAATTTTTGGAATTAACAAGAATACTTTCCTGTTGCATCGTAACACGTGAAATTCTTCTGTGTAAAGGAACAATTAGATCGTAATGTATAAGTGCTCGTGAGTTCAGTTATATCCATTCATATATATATAAATATAAGAATATTTGAACTTGTTTATTATGTTCAAATCTGAATGTGTGATAGATCCTAAATTTAGAATTTACGACATACAAACTCGTGACATATACATTTATTATGCATATCTATTTTCAAAAATAAAGTGAATATAGTATTTACATGTACAGTTAGCAAAATATTATTGTGTGAGCGCAAAAGTTTGAAATTTATTATGGATTTATTTGTCCTATGCCGAGAGATGAGAGAGAGTGAAGAAGATATTGTCGTATTGGTACACAATATTCATCATTCATATATAAAATATACATAAAATTTATAATTGCAAAATGATGGTTGTTATTACAAAAAACGGTTGGCGTCAGGCCCCCATATCAAGCATATTGGATTATTTTTAGATGACAGGATGGCATCTACCCCTCGATAGTGAACTAAAAATAACTCGTAAGGCCAATCCAGCGTCCAATTATTCCATTTAAGTATTTAGGTGACAATCGACTGACCGTCTATTTAGAAATATTCCACACGCACAAAGACACAAGGGGGAAAGCTCTTATCCATTCCAATGGATAATATATAACAACCATTGCGTACATGTACTCGTCATACTCTCGCACTTACGTTCTCATATACATATTGTATGCATACATACATTTTATATATATCGCGATGATACTTGACATTTTGATGATTAATTATGCGTAATAAATTAATGAACAATATAAAAATTCGTTTAGCTGATGAATAAATATGTTTGAATGATCATTGTATTTCATTCATAAATTGTTTTCTGTAAATAACGTGAATGGAAAGTTTGAAAGACAGCGATTATCTTTTTATCTCCTATTTTTTTCATTCACAAAATTTTTTTGATGCAAACAATCCGGAGACCTATTGATTGTATTTGTCCAATATAAAAGGAATGTATTTATTTATATTCACAGACCCGTAAGCACAATGAAACAACGCAAGAATGGAGAATTGGCCGCCAAAAGTCCAATATCTTCAGTGGCAGAAGATCAATTACAGTTTCACGACACAAGATTTCTCACGACGTTTGTACTTGGTCGAAGCAGGTGAGCAATGTTTGAATTGAAGTGAAAAATTAATGTAATAACTTACCTGGCTTGCGATAATTAAATTCATCTTTTGTGGGATGCGAATTATTTTTGTGCTATAGAGATCAGTAGTATATACGTTGCTACACAGTGTGATGTAAAATTAACTCGAAATGATCATCCTCGATTTTCCACCATATTTTATACTTGCCATATGATGGCAAATTGACAGATGTGAATAAATCATAAAATCTCTGAGCAAATATGAAAAAAGTGAGCGTGATAACAATGATAAATTTTATTGCATCACAATATCTATACGCATTTATCATAGAAATTGAATTGGATTTTTTCGTGTAAATTTTTTTTTTCTCACTCTTCCGACATATGTGTGCAATAAAAAATATTCCTTTGAATCCGTAACTTGTATTTGTCGATTACAAATGAGAAAACCGAGCATAAATTCATACTCAGTTCTTCTTAAAAATTATTTCCTTTCTTATGTTATTTCTGTATATGGAGGATTCTCACATAAAAATTAGCATTCTGCTCTGGCGAGGTTGTCCGATATTTCAAGTAAAATCATACTAATAATAATGTCTTTTTAATCATGATTTGTTACAGTTATCCTAACTATTTTCTTCAAAATTAATTATTTACTGTTCACCATTGTTCTCTTATCAGCTTGAAATATTGGTCAGAATATCTCATATGCATGGCGCTCGATGATGTAGAAAATCCGAGTCCGACTTTTAAATTAATCATGTGTATTGTTCACTTAACAAGAGTCTCTTGAGTTGTATAATCTTACATATACACATGTATATATACACATTGCTCCACATACTTTTGTTGGCTTGAATATTCGACACATCACTATTATTTGGTCGCAGCTTTATTAACCCGCGACCATCACGTGCTGTTTGTCACGACACACATATATAATATCTGTTTTGTCTTCTATTTAATTGTAAATTCATTGTTAAATCAAAGTGACCCACCACCATCACCAAATGGTTCCCACTTATTTTTTGTCACTTTATCGTTGGTGGAATGGTCAGCACACCAATTGTAATTCAAACAATCACGTTGATCATCATAAACGCGTTCGGTGGTTAAGTCGATATTGGAAACGCAAACACGGAGTAAAAAAAAATGAAGAAGATGAAATTGTATATGAACGAAAAAATTCGTTTCAACAGTTTCGTCGTGATTTAATTCAGTTGATACATTTGCGTGGGTTATTCAAACGGTGAGTTAAGACGAAAAGAATAGTTTTTCAATTGATATTTCATTGGTGGCACTTCTCCATTGAATTGGCCCTTATTCCACGGCAATAATAATAAGTTCTGGAATGATAAAAATATAGAATAGATGTGAAATATGTGTTAGTAAGTATAAATAAAAAGAAAAAGGTTTATTGCGCGTGAGTGATTGCCGCACGTGTATTTTGTACACTAATATAGTATAGTGTATGTTTGGCAATTCAATTTAATTTGGCAAAGGTGCGCCTTATTTACTCGTCCACGAGGACAGGCAGTGATTAATTTCCTCGGTGGTTTGGCCTTCGGATTTTGTGCACTGACACGAAACTATTTATTGTTCGCTATATCACATTTGTCTTCATTTGTTCTTTGGGAAGAAAAAAAAAACAAAGAGAAAGAACAGTAAGTGTGTTTGATAAAATTCTTTTGCCCCATTAGCTACATGTACAAGTGAAATTTGAAATTTCATTTTTCCGTTCTAACTGGGTTCTTCGATAGGCCAATAACATTGACTAATTATTTTCGAGTAAGTCTGGAAAAAATAAATTTTTGATGCAATAGAGGTTTTCATTACTGTTCTTTTTTTTTCATGATAAAATTTGGACTCCCTTTCTGTTGCGTTGAAAAATTTCAGGAAATTCGACTTTTTCAAACATCGTAAAAACGAATACGACGTAGGGAAAATCAATCGAACTTGTTTGTCACACAAAAATAGTTGGATCAGCAGAAACTTGAAAGAATTGCTACATTGAATTTGATTGAGTACTCGAATAGCGTCAGTTCAAGTTACCAAGAATGTTATATATGTGTGGTAATTCCATTATGTTAGAGATATGCCTCTTTATAAAAACAACGCAAGATTTTGTGGATATATTCTTTTTTTTTGTTCTAATTCACACGATTCAATTCATTCTTGCCATCATATCGTGGAGGATATCAATTCTTATTTAACTTTTGTTTCTCCCCCCATATAACTACAAATACATGTACACGCATGTGTATATATGTATAAATGTCTAGCGCGATGAACGCGCGATAGCGCTAAGATAAGAAATTTGTGTGAAAGATTAATAGATGGTAATTGATAATAAGTGAGAGTCGTTTTGATTTCACCGATATTAAAGCCCGAGTCTTCTTATGTGTATGGTAGAGAAAGAGGCTGCACGAAGAAAAAAAATATTTAAAAATAAATTTATAAAATTACATAATCCATTCCATATCTCTGTTTTGTAAATATATAATATTTCACTCAATCGTGTGTGCGGTATCGCTTGTGGAACTTGTTCACGCATTGTCACTGACATATGCGAATTATAGGTGAATAATTTGGTGTGGTTACACATGAAAATGTTGAAACGGTTGTGACTACAATTATATACAGTTGAAAGTTGTGTGTGGGAATATCGAAAGGACATTAAATTTGAAAAGAAATTGCTCTCATTCTAAACACAAAGATTTTTTCTATATTGAAATATATATGCTTTTGGTGTACTTATATGAAAAGTTTATGTGAATCATTTTCACCAAAATTTCAATGAAATTTTAATAATAATGTCCTATTGCAAAAACATTGATTTTTAGTATACAAATTTATATGTATATACATAATTATAATTCAGTGTGGACTTCTACGCGGAATTTTCACGGATACATTTTTTTATTAAATCAATTCATCAAAAACACTTAATTTCACAATGTGAAAAGTATTCTCATAGTCTCACGGTATTACTCACAAGAGTCACATCGAAAAATTATCACCCCTATTTATCAGAGAAACATATTTTCATGATTTCATACTAGTCTTGATTTCATATAGGGACATGAATATATATATGATAATAATGATTTTGAATTTGCCCTCCAGAGACCTTGACATTCTCCACCACTTTTCAAATTCCGGTGTTTAAAAATCACTATACTTTCCTCACCTCCAACATCATTAAACCAATTCCGAAATTTGGCCGAAAAAATCTGAAAATTTGTAATTCAATATCATCGCAACGATGAGATGAGAATGTCTTATTTGGTTACAACTTTCAGTTGAAACAGGAGTAATTTTCATAAATTTCCACGTACGTTTACTGTTCATCATCGTCTCTGCAAAGAATAGAGAATCAATTAACTAGCAAACATTTCTTTACTCCATCAACTGGATGTGAAATTTCAATAGCTAATTTACAATTATTATTATTTTCTTTATTCTTTCATCTTCAGGTTAATATCACCGGACGTATTGCCATCCTGTTCGCCGGGTATATTTCGACAGAAGTCATTCCGTACAAGTACAACAACAACACCGGGCATTGACGCACCATCATCATTGAGCAATAATAATCAATGCAATCGTGTTGCGGCAAACAAACGGACAAATACCAATAACGTGACAAACAATTCTCACCAAAACAATAATAATTTTTCGTCAGCCAGTGGTGGTAATTTACTTCATCGTGGTATTATTCGAAGCACCGGCAAGCAAACGCGCCTTGGTACGGTACTGGCCAACAAAATGGCGTCTGCGAGCTCAACAGCGGTCGTTCAGGGCTGGCCCAATACCAAAGACGACTACGAATTGAAAGAGGTTATTGGTAAATATCAATATTATATCATTGAATTCTTCGTACTTTCATTTATTTATCAATATTTTAATTCATGAAATATATTTATTCGATATTACATTTTTTTTTGTGTCCAACCGGTAACGCTTGACGTGACTGTACCAGTGTGCCATTCGTGTTACATAAAAATCTTCATTTATTGCATTTAAACGTGATGGTTTGTTCAACATTTTTGATAATATTCATTATTATGAATTGGTGTTGATTAGGTGATGGTTATTTTCAACGGTTTTCACTTAACTTTTCTAGGAAACCGGTTGTGGGTAGTTCTAACCTAGATAACGGCAGCAATCTCATTCATTGGGATTGAAAGAAAGAGTAGAGAAAAAAAAAATGGGTGTGTGGGAAAGATTTTGGGTGTTTATTTTATTGGGGATAGTTAAGGGATATTGGATAGTGATAATGGACATTCTTTGTGTGGTTATAAATATTTATTTTTGCGCGCCAAAAGCAATATTACATTTATAAAGTAAAACAATTTATTTTGCGCGAGAATGATTACTTGGATGTGCGCCAGAATAATTTTTAAGTAGTCCTTGTCCCACTTTTGTCATTTGGGAATTATTTCAGAATAGGTGGATTTAATGGAAGTTAATTAATGAATAGATTTCATTAATTTTGTTGTTTTCACTTTGCTCTTGTGATAATTGTTTATCAGAGTTTTTGTTCTACAGGGGCACGAAGTTGTATAACTTTTATGAGTTTATAAAACACTCCTACGACTCCAATTTTTATTGCGTTCATTTATTATCTGTTGGATGTATTATTGTAAAATTATGAAATATCGCTTAAAAGAATTAATAACGAAGTTGCTACAATCATGACATTCTTTTAGGTACAATCGCAATACAAGAAAAACATCTTCGTGATCAGGAAACTAGTCTTCGTAGCTTCTATATAATATATTCAAATATCACATTCCATTCGAATGAAAAGTCGTGACTTCCCGGAACGCATGTTTAATTTTTTACAAATTATTCGAATTTTAATTTGATGAAAAGTTATATAATCTTTTTTCATTTATTGATTCAATTTTGGTGGAGACTTTGGAAGACTTCGTATACAAGTCGGACTAGCTCCATTCAAATTTAATCGGGGCTTGTGCTTGTGAGGCATCTTGTTATCGGTTCGAACAAATAAGTATGGGAGGAAAAATTGTTCGAACTTTCGAAAAAGTTTTAATCGATCTCGGCGTGATTCCCCATGATGTCGAAAGAATTCTGCTGCGTACTTACTCTAGAATAACTCTAAAAAAAATACAGAGATAAATAAAAATCTACTTTTATTGACCGTAACTAAATACAATTACCGCCAGGGCAATTCCGAGTCGACAATTCGCCTAAAAGATAGAATAATTTGAAAGAGCAAACTCTTCGCCTTTACATTATGGCTCTATGTATTTTCCTAACACTCTACGTTCCGTCACTTGCTTTGTGTATTCGGACAAGTATTTCCTTCGAAAAGTTTCTTCTTAGTCGCAACTTCATCTCAGCATTATTGAAAATTTTTCCTTTCACTTAAAAATATTTTTTCTGTTGATAAGAGTCTGTGTTGTTGTGTCGTATACCATATTGATGATATAATTATCTTCACCACTGTAGAATATCCATAGGCAGTTTTTTTTTTTTTTTCTATTACAAATATCGCAGACAGTGTATCCTGTTTGCGAAAAATACATCAAAATACCTATATATATGTGCGTGTTGGTCGATGCGGGTGTGTGAACGCTTGCGGTAAATTAAAATCGATACAGATGTATGCAAATTTTGTGTTTGTTTCATGCAGGTGTCGGTGCTACTGCAGTAGTGCACGCCGCATTTTGTGTACCACGTCAAGAAAAATGCGCTATAAAACGCATCAATTTGGAAAAATGGAATACAAGTATGGACGAGCTGTTGGTGAGTATTATCATATATTTGAATTTTATGATAAACGATAGCTAGTATGAATAAAAAATCCACACATCAACTATAACTTCTCTCAAATGTTAACCTCAGTTTTTTACATCTGAGCCCCATCCTCTTATGAAAATGTAGCTCAAACTATTACAAACATCAACTCCATTTTCTTAATAAAATCACGTTCAGGATTTCCAAATTTGCCATTTATTTATGGTCTGCAAATATTTTTCACTCGTGCTAAGTACTCCGTGTAGAATTCTAGTTATTAATACTGTAGTATCAATAAGTCCACTGATACAAATGATCAATATAGAAATATTTCTGGAGCGGATATTTATATGCAATGTTTGTCTGAACTTTATACGTATAATTATATATTTATCTTAAAGTGATATATGAAGCTTGTATAAATAAAAGAGTGCGTATAGTTGACAGAGTAACGTTACCGCTTTTATTACTTTTATTTCTACTTTTCACAATTTCTTATCACTAATCGGAAATACAGAATATTTATCGTGGATAAAATTTTTTTGTTAATTCAAATGTACATATATGTGAACGTGAGAAATTGAAATGGCTCCTAATAACGTAGTTGGAAGAAAAGAAAACATATGTTCCGAATTCTTACCGTGATTTTCCAGTATGTAGTAATGAAAAAAGAATGTAGTGTCAGCGGAAATTTGAAAGTGCCGATTGGGGCGAGTGCCCACATTTTTTATTATACTCAATTCATAAAGGAGTAATGAAAAGAAGTATCGTAACATGAATAAATTGGGTCTTCAAAGTGAGTTTATGTATATTTTTATCCCAAGTTCCTAGTTGGACGTTTGACTGATTTCCACTTTTCTGACTAACTGATCAATTATTCAATCATGACATGACCGCGTTAAGTCTGGACTACTATGATCATGCTTGTTTCTGATTGTAAAAATAAAATTTTTAATTTACAGAAAGAAATTCAGGCAATGTCATCGTGCAACCACGAGAATGTAGTGACATATTACACATCGTTTGTGGTGAAAGAAGAATTGTGGTTGGTATTAAGACTGTTAGAAGGTGGTTCGCTACTGGACATCATAAAACATAAAACGAGAACAACTAATTGTAAACATGGTGTATTCGACGAAGCTACAATTGCCACAGTACTTCGGGAAGTGCTCAAGGGCCTTGAGTATTTCCACAGTAACGGTCAAATTCACAGGTACAACAATCAAAGCATTGACACGAACTGAAAACAGAATAAAACAAATATCAATTAGCAAAACAAAAAGGAATATATTAACTTTATTTCCATTTAACTTCAGAGACATTAAAGCTGGGAATATTCTATTGGGTGAGGATGGTACGGTTCAAATAGCCGACTTTGGTGTTAGCGCTTGGTTAGCAACTGGACGAGATTTGAGTAGGCAAAAAGTGCGACACACTTTTGTCGGTACGCCCTGTTGGATGGCACCCGAGGTCATGGAGCAGGTGAGAGAGGAAAGTTGCACTACAATTTTCTAGCTTGCAAGATCTACAGTGTCTGTGTAAGCATGTTGTCTGTGTTTTTCTCCATCATGGCATACATATGTTATGAAAAAATAACAATTGAAACAATAGAATGTTCATATTTAATATATCGTCATTCTCAATAGCAAGGAATGAAAAAAATTAAAAAAGTCATACATTGTACACTAACGCCAATTGCTTTGTAATCTCGATAGCTTTGAAATAACAGTCAGCCAATATACATACATATACACTCATGCATATATATATATATATTTATAATATACATGCAATGTATATATAAATATATATATTTTTTCATATTCGACCTGCACTCGGAGAAAAATTGTATGTGCTCATTTTTGTTCATTGATCGCATTCAAAGCTGTTATAATCCTGCATTTTCAATTCATACAGGATCATGGTTATGATTTTAAAGCTGACATATGGTCACTTGGTATCACGGCCATTGAAATGGCAAGCGGCACAGCACCTTATCACAAATATCCACCAATGAAGGTATTGATGTTAACATTACAAAATGATCCACCTACATTGGATACAGCGGCGGATGACAAAGATCAGTACAAAGCATATGGCAAAACCTTTCGTAAAATGATTATTGACTGTCTGCAGAAAGATCCAACGAAAAGGTATGGTAGTATTATTAAAGTGTAGAGTATTATTTTTTTTTCTTCTAATTATATAATCTTATCGTTGTTTCAGGCCGACCGCGACGGAATTATTGAAACATCCATTTTTCAAGAAGGCTAAGGATAAGAAGTACTTGCAACAAACATTGGTTGCCATTGGCCCTAGTCTTGAGACCCGGGTACAAAAGGTAGACGTATAAATAATTTCCAGAATATATTTTTCATTATAAATGAATAAGATAAACTCATTAGTCATTTTTATGATTTTTATTCCGATATATCTGATTGTTAATTTAAAATTATTCCAATTTTTCCATTCGAAAAAGATCCGCTGGGAGATTTCGAATGGGAATCAGATCAAGATGCGAGCGAACTTTGTCGAACGATCTGGAACTAAAATTTTGTATTCATCCTTTCATAGGCATCGAAACGACAACCGGGAACGTCGGGTCGTTTACATAGAACCGTGACAGGCGAATGGGTCTGGTCGTCAGAGGAGGAAGATAGCGGTGCTTCAAGTGGCGATGAGGGTAAAGAAACATTACCGGTGAATACAATTGATAATGTCAGTAGCGAGGAGGAAGCTAATGATCAAGAGGAGTCATATGGTCAATTAAAATCAGCAACGAGTCGTGTAGCCATACAGTCTGCTGAACAAAATATTCCTATCAATTTGGTGCTCCGGCTACGGTGAGTTGTATAATTTTTTCTGTTATTACAAACCGATTTTTACACGATTGTTATTTTTTTTTTTTGAGTCACTCATGACCATTTTTTCATTACAGGCGTCCTGATACCCAATTTGCCCTTGAAGAGAAAATAGAGTATGCACCCAATATCCCAATATATTTCCCTTATGTCCCGAGTAGTAATGTCTTCAACCTAACATTTGCAATTAAATGATAGGTATTAATTTGTGATATTTTTGTTTGTTTCTTTCAATTATTATAGTAATCAGAAGAGGGAACTGAATGATATAAGATTTGAATTCGCTGTGGGCGTTGATTCAGCTGAGGGCATTGCAGCAGAATTAGTTGGTGCTGGTCTAGTTGACGGTAAAGATATTGTTGTAATAGCTGCAAATTTACAAAAGCTCATTGACAGCGCCGGCCAATTACGTACCGTGACGTTCTCATTGGTTAGTACAACTTTTCATATGTATCATTTGTGGAATAATAGATTTCATATGGTAATTATCTATATATAACTGTTTTTTTTTTTCTGTTATCTCATTACAGAATTCTGGTTACGCAGCCAACGAAATACCGGATGATAAAGCGTTAATTGGATTTGCTCAGATCTCTATTACAGATTAGATGATTTTATTCCTTCTTTCCTTCTCTTTTCATTTACATTAATTGATATTCTGAATGCGGAGTGGAAATATTCGTATTCGCTAGTAATCATGGGAAAAACATTTTGGAAAAGTAATTCCGCTACGAAAAGAAACGATAAAAAATAATGAAAGAAAAAAATGGAACGTTCGTTTTCAACAAGTTGATATAAATGACATAAGTATTATCTACGGATGTGAGGTGATTAATACCCGAATAAAATACTTATAGAGCAAATGCCATACATGTGCACGCCGTGAAAATCGATAATCGTAATAATTAGCACAAAACTTTCGCAGTATTTTTTCAATTGTGTAAACCAATGTTGGAATATCATGGAATTTTTATTGCATTGCATGAACTAATCAAGACTCAAAGCAATCACTGTTCACATCAATAACAAAAATGAAGAAAAAAAAAAAATGAAACTGCTCAGAAAAAATGTATCTCACATTTCATCGTTCACTATTCTAATGTATATGTATGTGTGTTTGCGTCCGAATATATTTTATTCAGCAAAAGATAGAGAGTGGAGATGAGCGACTAGGAAAAAATGAATCGACAAACGTACGTTATAATTCAAATATTGTGCAGTGAAAAAAAGGAGCCTTCGAAATTTGTTGTTCACAAAAGAGTGAACGTAGAGAACTAAACATAATCAACTTGTAACATTCGCTTTATGTTAATTTATGTAAATATTAATCTCTTAGTTCGCATCAAATAAATGTATGTTTGTGTATGTGTAATATACACATTCATACATACAGATATATATATACATATATATCTTCTAAAATTGTTTGGCAAAGAATTCAATGCAGCGGCTACAAGAAGAAATGAGTATACTAGCAAGAGTAGATAAGGAAACTAAATTTTGACAACTTATAAGAATGACTCGGTTGGAAGGAAAAACTCGAGAGCATTATGTTTTTTTTTCCATTTAGTGCAAGATATGTCTGGCTGTCATTTTTGCGTTTTTCAAACGATAATATAATAACAGTCGAATGCGTCCTTTGTTTAAAAAAAAAGATTTATCTATTCGATTTTTCAGGTTGAAAAATCGTGAAATGTTGGAAAATACGTTTTACGCTTCGATGCCTTAGCACTTAGGAGACACGAGAGTACTAAAATTAAATAATTTCTTTTGTACTTAATCAAAACAAAGAGAGAGAGAGAGAGAGGGAGAAAGGGTTATGAAAAATTAATGCATCTTCATAACTTCACGGCTTTGGTAGGCGTTGATCCGTAAAAAAAAAAGAAAAAAAGAAACTAGAATTTCTATCTTTTCACTCGCCTGTTAAATATTTAAGATAGAAATAAATGAAGAAAAAAAAAATATATATTGACGTCATTGGCCTGTATAAGTATAAAATTATAATATATTCGTCTTTGATATTGGAGGCAATTGCAATAATTTGGTTTTGTGGCTTTCAAAATGTCAGTTTGAATAATTTTAATACAATCAATGAAATTCAATTATAGACTGCCCAATAATATTTAGTCAAACAGAAGAGAGTTTAGTCATTTATGTTGAATTTTGGAATGATTCTCGATTCTTATTATCTCGGAGCTCGGAGATATTTTCGAGATCTGCAGCATTTGAAATCAATTGTTGATACACGATTTCATTTTGAGAATATGGTATTGATTATGAATTCAAATGTAAATACAGAAACAAATTGATTATATTGTTCAATATCGCGATCACTGTTCAATTGCTAAGGACGTGGAGTTTCTGCTGCGCTTACTCAATTATCACCATCCGTTTCTAATGAAACGTTGCGATATGTGAAATTGAAGATAATTATATAGTGATGAGAAAAAACAAAAAAAATAAATAAAATAATGAAATAAAATGAAAAGTTGCAATGATAAATATTTACTTTAGCAAATCGGATCTTAGTTAATTAATTCGCTAAATAAAATGGCACTA
The DNA here is from genome assembly GCA_958496275.1 of Zele albiditarsus. Classification (NCBI taxonomy): domain Eukaryota; kingdom Metazoa; phylum Arthropoda; class Insecta; order Hymenoptera; family Braconidae; genus Zele; species Zele albiditarsus. The sequence continues at coordinate 15,441,407 of OY292408.1, forward strand.
TGTTAGTATTTAGAAATCTGTAATCACACGAAGAAAAAATAGAATTTTTTATCACTCTAAAGCGAGTACGTTGCGATAATGTAATGTGCCTTATTCCAATACAATATTGCTGATGTTGACTTTTTTTTTCTAAGTGATAACTTGAATCATGTTAAATTTTTCATCTCATTACTGGTGCATTTCGTGCTAATTTATGTCAATGAAAAAGGGTGCGATCACTCTTATTACATTATTATAGCAGTGCCAAACCAAAAAAAAAGAAAAAAAATGTGCTGAATGTAGCATTACAATGTACTGAAACGAAAAATAATGGACAAAAAATATAATAAAAATGAAATAATTTATTTGTATTACTAGAAAAGAAAAAAAAATATACCAAGCACTACATACATTATCATTATTCCAATTGAACGCAGTTCTAGACGAAAAAATATATATCAATGGATAGTTGAAATAATTTGAAAAATTTGAAGGAAAAAAAACGTCTAAGAATGTGGATCGCTTCATGGTACTTAACACTTGTTGCGTTTGCAATTATGTATAAGATATGTTTGTCGATATCAAGATATAATTCTTTTTTATTTATTCGTTATAGAAAAGATTTGTGTATTCTCTCGCGCTACGATATCAACAACGAATACAACATTAGTTGTTTGTATATGTAAAATTATATTGGAAGATTTTATGTTTGCACATAATGAAGGGCGAAGTCAAAGAAATTGATTTTTATTCTCTGAAAGTCTGGTGCGTAAACCAATTTTTATACCCGGATATCCTGTTGAAAAAAAAATAAACGCATCATGATTGTCACTGTACAGAGGGTAAATAATAAGCAGATGAAGAAAGAAATAATAATATCCGAGGTAAGTAGAACATGCCATTGTATTTTAAGTTTCAAATTTGATTTCAAAGTAATAAGAGTTTATGACAACGTCGGCGATTTCCACTGATGCCTTTTATATTCTTCAATTATGACTCGTTAGTATTGATAAATAGAAAGCGCATAGCGGGAAAAGGTGAATTTTTTTTAGTTGTGTTCTTTGAATGACTATGAACAAATTCGTTAGTTTTCTTAGTTATTCATACGTAGACAAATGAGAAATAATGATCAAGTAATAAATCATTATTGGTGAATCATTGTCATCATTAGGAGCATTTTCATTGAAATATTCAAGCGCATAAAATATTTAGTAGTGATTCATAGGTGTAATCAAATCTATCATAAATCGCTCACTCAAAAATCACTAATTTTTTTCAATTCTTTCATACAGTGATTGTAAATTTTTGTGAGTATCAAAAAAATATTAATTCATTCGTACAAAATTTATGATATTTATATTCGTCTAAATTGAACAACATTACCTGGCAATATGTAGATCCACATAAATCGAAAATGTTCATAAAAGTCAATTGCTGTTACGCTCTCATATAGAAACTCAGTCAATAAATTAACTTCAATAGCATCGTCCAATGAAATTTCATTGCTCGGTAAGCAAAATTCTATCACATGATACAATAGATACCAATATTTTTCGATGCCTAAACTCCAATAAAAAATATGTTTTTTTTTCCATGATTAAAAATGCATTTGAAAATATTATTTTCTTGCGCGCCACCTGATGTGAGTTAGATTAGGTTAGTTTTATAACTCCCACCCATTTTCTCTTCGCGGCCATAACCTTAATCGTGTTCATGTGTATTCGCGCTCGCATGACATCAAACATACATACGCATGCATTCGGACACACTCACACACTCATGAACACCTAGATGACTCACATCTGTTTACAAACCCGTCGTACTTCGTCGTTGATCTGTCATGTTTGTGTGGTAGTGGGAATCAGTCTCCAATGCATTCAATGTTCAATCCGTTCAATCTCATACTGTCAGGGTAAGGCTCTGAGTTTTATAGGTTATGGTTTAAATGTTTAATTGTTTAAAAACTGATTAAATTATGTATTAACTGATTGATAAACCGAAAAATTAGTTGATAAATGAATGTGTTGGACAAAATTTTATTATTTTTCATTGAGATATACGATTATTTATTTCAATACATAAACTTATATGTATATACGTATACGTGTGTTTGCGTAAAAAATGATTGTCAATGGTACTTGATGAAAATTTCAACGATCGAAGAATGACCTCGAGCAGAGAGTGCCCATATGTGTGCGAAATAAAATGTCACTACGATAAATAATATATATACATATATCTTTAGCTATATATATACTCATATAGATATATATGTATATATAAATTGCATGGCACCCACGCACTATCTAAAAATTTTCAAGGTAACGTCTTGGTAGTGTGAATTTTAAATTGAAAATTCTTTCATCAGATGTATTGTGTACGTAACACTGTTTATATTAGTCTCGAAAATTTTTATTATTTATTCCATTTACGATGATATTATGCATGTAAATTTGAAAATTTCAAGTGATTTTCATCTGTATGTGATGAATTTATTGATGAGGAAACCTGTTGAAGTGTCGCGTGAATGCATACCACACTTCTCATGCACTCGCGTAATTTATTTTTTTCGCCTTGAATGCTCGCGGTACGCGACGAGTGCTATTGAGTTACATTTATTTTTATAACCCATCTGTATTGAAATTAATAATAAATTCATGTTCAATTTCTTTGAGTATATTGTAGTGAAAAGTTCACGATTTTATGATCAGGTATTATGGATGAATTCATTTATATAAAAGTTTGAGTTTTGTTTTATTAATACACGGTTCGTTATTATATCATCATTTTTTAATTTCACGTCTTTCTATATTTCAATCATTAATTGACAGAATTTAATCACAAAGCTCTGGGTGTGTTCTTGAAGGTGTAATTAAATTTGTATACTATAGTATATGCGTTGTAAATGAATTTCGAAATGTTATAAATTGAATTCGTCCATGGATTTTTCTTCCATTCTACTCTACTTGAACTCATGAATAATTTATCGAAAACAAAAGAAAAAAACAGAAAAAAAAAAACATGGAGAAACATCTTTTGACCAGTGAATACTAATAACAATTGTCTGCCTTCATTATAAATTTTTTTTTTCCTTTTATCAGTTCTATAAATAAAAACATATGCAAATAAATGATTGTTCAAAATTCCAGAACTGATGCAGTACATTCAAGCAGTCCGATATCATACGTGAGTCTGACACATTATTTATCACTCAGTCTAATATTTTAGTGTTCACTTCATTTTGTCATGAGTAAATATTAAGTACGGGTGCAACAACAAAAGTTTCCATGATCAACAGATAAAAAAATCACAAGTATCTCTTTTTTACTTAATAAAAATACATATGTTGTCTATATTGCAGGTTTTAAAAATTGGTTATGAGTGGTGCTTTATCCATGTATGATGGATTGGAACCAGAACCGCCTGCTAATAATGCAACTCTCAATACTGCTGGCGGTGGTGGTGGTGGTGCAACGAAAAAATTGGCGCGTGGTATATCACGAGCAACAGAAAATGCAGCGATAGTATCACATGCACGTACACAATTGGCATTTTTGGGTGCTGTTGATACACCTGAATTCACATTTTCATTGCCAGATCTTTCAGTATATCCTGGTATTAAATTGTTATTCATATCTATAGTTGAATTATTCTATCATTGATTGCGTGATTATTTGATCATTGAGTTCATGTAAATAATAGAAGTTATATTTTCTATTTTTGTATCAGACTCCTTTCGACAATTCTTGGAGAAGGATTTAATTGAGGGTGGATGTTTGACGTCATTGGAGGCAGCAGGTCGATTAAATTGGTGGTGTGGCGGGAAAAATAGTGGTACAAGAGTACTATGGCCATTGGCAACAACCGGAGATGGAAATTGTCTCTTACATGCTGCATCTTTGGGGATGTGGGGCTTTCACGATCGTTTATTAACATTGCGCGATACTCTACACAATACACTATCAAAAGGTGAATACAGAGATGCTCTATTCCGACGATGGAAATGGCGTCAGATGGGTTTGAATGCAGCAGCTGGATTGTCCTATTCGGAAACTGAGTGGTTAACCGAGTGGCAGAGCATTGTGGAAATGGCATCGGCGAATCCACGATCACAAACCGCTACATCTTATCAAAGTTTGGAGGAGGCAAGTAGATCATATAAATGTATATACCCTGTCTGATTGGGAACATAGTTTGTACCAATTCGTGTATTTTAAGCGTGAATAGTCAAAACCCATGTGGAAATTTTTTTTTTCCTGCTGCCGTGAAACAACGCGGAAAAAAAATTAAAGCCTTTGTGGAATTGAATATATATTTTAAGCAGCATGAATGATAAATTCGGATATGAATAATTATCAGGCGGTATTTGTGTGATTGGGGTCCCAAATATCGACTTTCTTCTACGGAATTTTTTTCTATAGTAAGAAAACGAAAAAAATTCTCAAAAAATACTTGCGTTTTATGTGACTATGAAAATATTGTTATCCTTCATTTCGAATCGATACTGATGGAATCATTGACGCCGTCGCTCTGTGAAAATGGACCGGGTTTAGATTTGATTGGTCTACCTAACGCGTTTTTTCACTCCAGGCGATTCGTCATAAATAATATGCATTCAAGATATCACAAATTTATACTAAAAACATTCGGCTTGTACTTTTTCTTGCATACAATACGAAAGAGGATGATCATGCATCCTTGGAACTTATAGATCCGAATACCCCTTAATGAAGCGTCGTGCAGAGCACAAATCCATCTGGAGGGTGTTATGTTATTTGTATTGAAATGTGCACAGATATATGTCTTATGCAGCGGAAATGTCGAATATTAACCGAATATTAACTGAATCTGATAAATATATTTCATTTGATTTTATCTTTCATATTTATAGGTACATGTTCTCGCGTTGGCGCACGTTTTACGCCGACCAATAATTGTAATCGCCGAAACAATGCTGCGTGATTGCGAAGGCGTTGCCTTGGCACCAATACCATTTGGTGGTGTGTACTTACCACTCGAAGTTTCACCCACCAAGTGTCATCGTACACCACTACTTTTGGCATATCACTCGGCACACTTTTCACCACTTGTAACAGTTGACTGTGGTAATGATTTTGGTGATGGCAGTGGCGGTGAGGGTGTTAGTATACCACTTGTTGATCCAGATACAGGACAATTGCTACCTGTTTTATTCGCTGTCGATCCAGGGCCTGATTGGGATTGGAATGTTACATCACAAGATATATTGCCATGTCAACAAGATACCGTAAGTTAATTTTGATCTATAATAATAATTATTGCAACACAAATTCACAATGTAAGCAATTTAAATGTGTATAACTTTTTATTGTATACTATATTTAGATGGAAATTCTGATACGAGATTACTTAGACTGCGAATATCAAACTTTATCACCAGAAGACTTGGATAGGCTCGCTGATGTTGACGGTACATCATCCAATAAAAGTAAGGCAGCTAAACAATTGTTGGGTGTCGCGAAACAATTTGGTTCTATTGGAAAGTCTATGAGTAAAAGACTGTGGTCAATAACTAAAAGACCAAAGAGTCCACCAGCATCAGCAACTGGTGGTATTACTGAAGGTGTTTTGTGTGTTCGACTGAAGAGCCGGAGACATCAGTATGTGGATCAAATGCTCCAGAATTATTTGCAGTGCGCGCATTCGAGGTATTTTTTCTTCTTATATATCATGAATAAACGGAGGTGGGTGTGTGATTATGAAAGAATTTTTGTATGGTTTTATGGTCCTCCCTTTACTTAGGTACTTGGAGACACATAAAAGCGATGCCTCAGGGACTGAAATGAATTATGGGGCAGGAAAGTCAAAATTCTATGCAGCAAGTGATAGCGGTAGTCATGCCAGCGTTAGTAAACTTCAGCCAAAAAATGCAAATAAAGATCGTACACTTTATTTATCGAGGTAAAGCAAAGTTTTTGTGCTTTCACCATTTATTAAGAAATGCCAAAATTCAGATAATTTTATATTCTCTTTTTCAATTCACTTGTTCAACTAGATCAACATTTTACAGCAACGAAATGACTCGAGAGGGTATAGAGCCTGCAATTTGGAAGAGTGTAGACGTGGTCGATGTATGTGTAATCCAAAATAATTATAAATAAGAAAAAGTGGTGGGTAGTGATTGAAGTAATTCAATTTTAAATGAAATAATTGTATTGTCCACAGGGTTCGGTCCGGGAATGTCGCAATATGGATTGCCGATTTTTCGGATCGCCTGAGAATGAATACTATTGCTCGAAATGTTGGGCGAGTCGTGGGCAACGATGAGAGACGAGAAAAAAAAAAGAAACAGGAAAATGCGACGTTTGTATTCCGAAATTCAATTATCTCCCTTTCCCATGACAATAATCGCGTCTCTTCTGTCTTCAATTCTATATTCTGATGCTTGTGCCGCGATGAAAGATAAATTTTACCAAGTAATATCAACAGCCGCTAAATATACAGTGGAAGAGAAATAAAAAAGAGAATAAAATGGAAAAGTAATACATAACGATAAGCCAGAGATTCTTCTTTTTATAGACTACGTGATATTATTAATGAATATCGGAATATTAATAATAATAAATAATAATAATAGCAACGAACATTGCGTTCAGCGTTTGAGCTTGAATTGTTAGTTTCTCGATTTAATTTTCAGTATTTAACAATATTGGGTGATATTGTAGTTAAATTAGTTTACTACAACAAGCTAATTGTATGAAGCTCAACGCACGCAATTTATGTACGGACGTTAAACCCACTGATGAAATATGGAAGAATAACTCAGAGACGATATATATATACATATATATATATATATATATTTTTGAATCTTCAACTAAATATTTATTGCTACATAAAATTTGATATTTTAGTTTCAATAGAAAAAATGAATGAAAGGAAAAAAGAAGAGAACAAACGAAAATTAAATACATAACACGTTATTACGTGCCTTGTCTCATGTAACTTCACCGAACAATTATGTAATACTCAATATTTCGCGCTGTTGGCTGTAACAATATTAGTATTTGAATTAATTAGGTCAGCTGAAGTACTATGAAGTATGAAAAGAAACCATCTAACTGTTCTCGATTCAATGAAATTAATGTAAAATACGATATAACATTAATGATTAGAGGGCAATAAATGCTCAATGAAAGTCACTTGCTTTAATATCGACCGGCACAATCATGAACATCTGCAACTCTCTTGTCATGTAAATCTGTATGTGAAAATTAAAGAAAAAAACTATATTTTTCTAAAACTTATTTGCATTGATGTCAGTTTTAGTGATGATACCTGAATAATTGAACAAATAGATAGTTTGAATGTGGCAGTGTGAGAAAATTATCACTGATGATGTGACCAGCTACGCATTGATGTTTCGTCGATCTTTACTTTTTTGTCGCTGAATGATGAGAAAGGTAATGGAATCGTCGATAATTCCTAAGTGAAAGCTGCAGCGAAACTACTTTTTTTGTCATCGTGGATCCATTACAAATTTGTAAGGAAACAGGTATTGATACTCAAATGTCATATTGATTAATATGAAAAATTTTTCATTTATAAACTTGTTACATTTTTGAAAAAAAAATAAAATAAATAATCATTTTCAGCTATTTGTCGGATATGGGCCAAGCCATCGCGCGAATGAGGTTGAATATTTGTTGGACTACCACGATCAAGAATGCCAGGTGAGTAATTATAGGATTTTTCCAAATTTTTTTCATCCTATCCTGTAACCAATTACTGAAAAATTAGTCATCAAACGTTACGAGATGATTTATGAAAGAGCAATTTTTCATATGAAAACTGAATTTCCGATCAGGTGATTATTCGAATTTTGCGTCCGCATAATTCGAGTGAATAGCGTTTTCAGGCAGATTTAACTGGTCCATGGTTGATATTCTGTCAATCTCACTGCATCAAAAATCAGATTAAAAAAACCATCCATAATTGCTTTGACTACTTTCACTATTACAAAAGTTCAGTCACGTCAGTCGTCAATGGGTTCCTATACACTTCCATTAGTGTGATAAATTCCTATATTTGCGTCAACTTAAACACATGGGCTATCGTATATTTAATAGCTCGTTCATGCTGTGAATGTTCACATTGAACATGGCTATATATGTACTTAAAGGTGTCCATAAAAAGGACTAGGAAGGTTAAAATAATGGCAACCTCGTGTCTCGATCATATAAAATAAAAAAAATAAGAAAAGGGAAGCGAACCAACTTTTACACAGCAACAAAAAAAGGAAAAATAAAAGAATAATCTTTCAATAAATCAAGTTGGTTGATCCAATTATGGTGGACATGAAGATCGTCAATATGATGGTGTGGAAAAGCAGTTGCACAAAACACACAGACCATCAAATATATAGATTATATACTGTCTACTTTGGTGTAGTGTCGTAATGTGAAAAGAGAGTGAACCTTAGGAACATCTTGAAATATACATCAGGAACTGGCTAGGAGGAATTTCTCTACCAATGTCGCCAATGTGTGTATCCAACTGGCTATACGACTCCCCTCTGGGACATCACACTCGTAAAAACTAATGTCACATTCGTACATATATATATATATTGAGCATAGTATAGTGCCTACATGAAGAGGATGAAGAAACGAATGACGATGCGGTACGTATACAGGTATGTACGTACTACTAAAAGTAGATAGATATATACCATGTGCTCAACTGCTGGCAGATATAGACGAGAGAAGCAAGCCAGTGTGGAAATTGTTTCCAACCGATGCCATAGCACCAGCGAGATATCAAGACATCAAGACTCAACGATCTCTTGGCTTGTCCACTCAATTATTCATAGTTGTCCTTTGGATTGCACCTTCGCGATATCGTTATTGACTTGTGCTTTTTTTTTTTCCCCCAATACACAGACGACTTTTATCGTTCGCACTTACCAAAAAGCCACACTTCTTTCATAAGTACATATATATGAATATACTCCTTTGTATTATTGTGTCTCTTGAGAGGCACGTGAGCCAGAGAGTGAGAATTCTTTGTGCCATCCAATTTTCGTGGTGGTATATGGGAAATTGGAAGGGAAAAGAACGCGATTCCCATGACACTTGGATACCAATGTACATATATTTTTGTGTGTTGGTTTGGGAAATGTCAGTTTGATCGTGAAGTTACTGTTCACTATATTGAGTGATTAAAATTGAGTTTTATGCGTTTTTATTTCTATCTATTCATTTGTATTGAAACGGATTTGGATATATGAAGCGGAAAGAAAAAACATATGCGCTTTCAATATGGAAAGTAGACTTTTCAGATTGATCCATACTGTATGTAAGCAACTGAGATTCATATTCAATGAGAATGAAATTATTAAGTGGCAGCAAAACCAAGATGTACCGTAACGATTTGGAAGAAGGGACACGAAAATTTACATGCAATTCCAGAGTATATCGCTATTGTAAATATATAATGTTATATATAACAACGCATGTCGAGCGTAATGAGACGCATAAATATCCCGGTGAAATCGTAATTTGGTTTATAGTAAAACAGAGATGGTGCTGTCGAACGATACGTGATTATTCTCTCCAGAATACTGAAGGGAGCGAATATATATTTGCGTACAGTAATACGATTTGATACGTGTTCAGTCGATGGTGCAGTGTACAGAGGGTCCATTTCAAAGTCGTCGACGTAATAACATTTCAAGCTGAATTCTACTAGTTTCCAGTATATATAATATAATATGTGGATATACCTATGTATTGTAGAGGTTCTGTTGGCTTTTAGAACAGTTCGTTTCAGTCCTCAGGGAATTTGTATATGCGTCGCGTGTATTAAAACACAGACATATATGTGTAAGTACTCAAAATGATGGGATAAGACAGGCAGATTATATAAAGTTGTCAACTGAATATATTATAGAATAAGATAAATATGAGCCACTTCACATTGGTGTAAGCTAATTATGCTGCATGTTCATACAATTATATTTGTTTTTCCAGGAGGGATCAGAGTGCTGTTACTTGACGGTGGATTATTCATTGAGTAAAGATGAATGGGGATAGATTGAGTGGCTGAAGGGTTGACCTGAAAAAAAGATAGTACTTGAGTTTATTCAGAGCAGGCGAATTCCAATTCCGCACCGGACGAAAAAGCTTCAAACAAAAAAGGAGAAAAAGAAATACTCGAGTTGATTGGTTGTGTTCTGTGGCCGGGAAATTTTTTCACACTTGGATATTGACCCACATCGATATATCCTTTGGTTTTATTCAAAGTGAAAAATGTTAATGGAATTTCCGTTATCATGAACTTTAGCGAGAATAAGTATAAATAATTTTCATAACACACGTAAGAAAAATTAAAAATTATAGTCATCGTGATTTTTTTTCGGTATTTCTATATTGAAAAACATAAGATAGATAAATCAATGAATGAAGAAATTAGAAAATTCGAGCACAGATTTTTCAATTCTAAAGATCAATATGAATTTTCATCCATCCAAACACATTTCTATTCTGCTTTCAGAAGGATAGAGTAAAGGAATATTGTTTGCTTCTGATGTAGTAGAGAAAAAATCAACGGGCTCATTTCAAAACAGATTTTGCAAGATTACAGTATTTGTGCCAATGAGAGCGAAAGCGGAATGTGCGATAAAAAAATTTTTTTTCCTGCTTTCTTAGATATTTGAGATTGGTTTTTCTTTTTCTATTCCAGGTTATGCTTTTTTAGTATACGAGGGAATAAATGAGAAGGAATTACATGGTTGACGTGGAAAGGATGTAGCGAGAAGTAATAACTCTTCTCTCTCGTTGAGTATATATATATGGCTACGAATGCAATATCTCGTGAATTCTGGCAAGTCGACGTACGAGAGCCGGACTGCTCGCGGGTAAAGGAGGAAAAGCCAGAGATGGGTAGTGTGATACTTCTCTTTCTTGGCCATCCTCTCTCGCACACTCTATCTCTTCTGCTCCGGAGGAAAACCGCCGAGGGGCCAAGACCGCAGACGCATCTCGGAGATATGTAATGTGTAATAACTCTCTATTTGCGCTCGTATACGTCGGTATTAATTTTATATAATGAATATCCTACGGTGAAACGTAGATATATGTATGTATATATACATATCAATATTGGAATTTATGAGTGTAATCATAGTTATATATAAATGAGTATATAATAGAAAAGTACTGATGGAGATAAAGAATGTTTAATATAAAAATGCAACTAAATATATTATATTTTATGATATATATTGTGGATTAATTAATATTTAATTGCATTTGTATGTTAGAATTTTCTGATGCTTCAATCCTTTCGTAACTATCTTTGGCATATTCATATCCGTGCATCAATTTATTTGAATCCATGAAATTCGCCATAAGATTTCTGTAGAATCACGAGTAACAAAACTCAAATTTAGTTAATTGGATTAGATAGTTCCGTAAGGTTCTGTTAAATAATGAGGATCACGAGTCGTTAAAATGCTGTCCATCCAGTCTTTCCTCAGAAAAATATTTTCTCATATGCATACATGTGTAGTGAGTGCAAGAAACATATCCGAAAAGTCGAATAATCCCTTCATTCCAAATCAATGCAACATCAAAGATACGGTTCTAATATAATAAACCATATTTAGCCTCTACGTTACTCAAATTTCGCGCCACAATAAGTCTTGGCGCCTTTTTCTGTTGCAACCAATGAGCATACACCTCACCCCATTTTTTCCGACACTCAGTAGCTTACTGCGCAGCTTCAGTTCATCTTCATCATAATTTTTCTTACGTGCAATGGATGGTTGTAGTCTAGTGTTTCCTATCTTTTTTTTTTGTTGATTATTGCTTATTATTCCATTTATTTATGATATTTTTCAACAATAGCAGTGTGCTAGGGTTAGTGATAGTAATCAGTAATGTATCAAGTGTATATTGGTGTTAGATTAAACTAAAATGTGAAACGAATTTCTGGTCAAACAACTACGGTATTTATAGAGCTTTTCAACGGTCGAGCTTGGTGAGTTTGCAACTTTTTTTCCAATTATAAACAATTAATAATTAACTTATTGCTCTCGGGTATTAATGTTGATGCCGACTGACGATTTTATTCCCTAATTATGATTGCATCATGATTTTGCGTTGAATTAAATTGTATTATATATTAATCAGATTTCTTTTTTTCTGTTCGTTTATTCGCTCGTTTGATCGTTGAAGTAGAATAGGTGGTAACATGATGAATCTATATGATAACATAATGAATCCAAATAATTAGTATATATATGAATACAAATTGTTTGGATGTATTTGGATACATAAATTGTATTTGGGTCGGTTATCTTAATTGATTTGAATTCGGAATCAGTGGGGAGAGAGAGAGGACAAAATGGAATGAATTTCAATATGCGGATATGAGACGAATATTTGAATGTACATTAAATTGGCGTTTTCCTTTATTGTCACAAGAAACTTTGGTTAGGAAACAATATTCAACTGTTACCGAATTAATTCTATCAACTAAATCAAGTTGATATATTTAGATACATTTTCATATTAGGTTTTTTTACATATAAAATTATTTATGCTAATCAACTTAAAAATCAGAAAAAAACACGACATATAATCACCGGAAAAAAGGTGAAATAATGTCGATAACTACTGTGTGGCGAAAGTTTAATTCATCTTCGTGATTGAATTCATTTTATTTAATATTTCAAGTTCGAGGGAAAACGCAGAAGAGATATTAAATTAATATTTACATTCAGGAAAATAAACCCCGAGACAGAGCAAGTGAGTGCAAATAAGGGGGAGTGTAAGGTTGGAAAGGACAAAGGAAACGAAGGTTGTGAGAGTAGAAGATATCAGTCGGCGAGGTGCAATTTGCGGCTCGTAATACCGCGCCCGTCGTTTGTAACCTGTTCGCGACAGGTTCAAGTTGGTGTGGGCGGGTGAGTCGACAGGAGGGCACTGGTGGTTACGGAGAGGGTGGACGAAGTAGTGAGGGGGTTGGACAAGCACAAGCACCCCATGGACAAGTAACTAGGTAACCACATCGTCTAATCGAGGGGGTTGTGCTTCAACGTCGATCCAAGTGCAAAGGCATTGCACCACGAATAAGGGTGCACGTTGCTTTTACATTCTCTTCCTCACTTGCGTGTGCCTCTTCTTCCTCCTTCTCCACCTTACCTTTTTTTTTTTTTTTTCGTTTTCACCCTCATCTCTTTGTTCTTGCTAGCGCGTTTATTCACTTTGTCTCTGATGAAAATTTAGTTTGACATGAAATGAAACAAATGAATTACTTTTAATTTCAATTTAAATGATAATTATGTATATTTATTTAAGAATGTTGAACTATCAGACTTGATGGTCTTGACGGTGGATACTTTGGTATCGCGTGACTGTGTCTGAAAGATCGTATATGTAAAAAATCTCACTTTTTATTTTTTAGATGTTGAACATAATTTTGTTGAGTCTAAAAAATTTTGTTCTTCTCTTTTTGAATATTTCTATTAAATATTTCGCGTTTTGAGACGTATATTGATGACACTTTCGTTAAATCTTCTTCTTTTATCATTCGAAGAAAATAGAAAAATGTCACACAGAAACTTTATTTATTGACATATCTACAATTGTCAGTACTTTATATGATGTACCAGTGATATTAACTTTGTGTTTTAATTTTGTTGCTATTGTTCCGGTTTCAAACAGGAGATATAGATGTGCTGTATTATTATCAATAATTGACTCACAGATAAAATATGACAGTTGATAGGTTAGTGTTATTGAATGTACTTCTATTCGAGCACGAATAACAATATAAATGATGGCAAGATTTTTATAGATACATATTTAATGCTGCGAAAAAAGAAGAAGCATCAAAATTGTGCTTCGAAAAATTGAATTACGTTCGATTCTTCTTTTTTTCAGAATTTATTTCAATTGAAACAAAATTCGTGATTATTAGCACCAAAATGAGAACACAATAATAATTCTTATGCTTTGCAGATTCCCACGTAGTTGACGTTGATGATACTTGAAAATTCCATGGGGATGACAGTCGACATTGAATAGGGACACACATAGTGCTCGTGTTCATTAGTGAACATATTCCAGATAATGGTTACACTATTAAACACAGATATAAATGTCATTCAAACCCTATCATCATTTTACAATAATAAATTTCGCAACTGACGTCACCCAAATTACCCAGCAATTATAATAATATGGAATTCAATTTCAAATTAAATTTGATGTGAGAAAGTTTAATGGTCTACTGAATTAAATATAACTGTGTTACGTACACATTTGTGTGGTCATAACCAAGTGGTCTTTGCAATTATATTAACATTTCACACAATTTTACGAGTATATCAACAGAATAATTGAAACACATTTATAATTGGACAATTATTACTGCTGTATATATAGATAAACATTATACCCTTCAATTAAAATAATTCATCTCTCTCTCTACTGTTCATTAATGCTCTTGTGAAAAATAAAGTAGCAGTACTAGTCAAATAATACAGTGAGGAATGAAATAAAATTGTAAAAAGGTATTATATGACATACTGCGCGAAAATAAATAAAGAAAATTTATTTTTCACTTTTCTTATTCAAGGATGAATAAAATATAAGATAATTTTGTTCTATTTCTGTCGTTCGATCGTTCTAAATTTTATATTTAATGGAGAATAAAGTTATCGAGCTGTCATTCGTGCGGATAAAAAAGCATTGACGATGTGACTATATAAATTTGCTCACGAGGCGTCGTCTTTTCACAGATGTGTCACATCAGATATGCATTTGGATCATTCGTTTCATTGTAATGGTGCAATAGGCAGTTTTCCATATATATGCATAGTTGGATATATCTCAAGGTTTAAAAATAAGAGATAGGAAAATTCTGGAAAATTTTATATGTATTATATATATCTATCTATAGGGACACTTTGTGTGTATGTGTGTGTGTGTGTATGGGTGCGTGGAGTGGGCGATTTTCTCTGGCATGCTCGATTTAGTCGGGTTTCAAGAGATAGAAAATGCCATGAAGCCCAAGTAGAGAGGTGAGAGTAGCAAGAGGGCGCGGGGCATACATTTTGCACGGGTCATAAGGTCTACCCGGCTCTGAACCTCGGAAAACGCGAGTTGGAGTCTCTCTCTCGCTGAGGTTACTGCACTTCAGGGACGAGTTATCCACCTTGCTACCTGTGTGAAAATCTCTTGCTGTGCCTCTTTTAAATCGGTTGTCTCTTTCTCTTTGGTGATACTTTCGTTCTCTTCATTTTCTCTTTCTTCTGTATTCCTCCAGGCTCTTGATATTTTGCTACTACTGCTTTTACTTTCTTCTTCTTCTTATTCTTCTACATCCGAGTTTCCTTTGCTGATATCTCTCGACGTTTCCTCGGAATGCATTGACAGTTTGTGATAAAGTCGAGGATAAGTTTTGACGCCTGGCAAAAATATACGACAATATATTTTTACTCATTCAATTCCTTATTCTTTTTATTTATTCTCATTCGCTTCTTTCTCTTTGTATATTGTTTATGAATATTGTTTGTTGAATATTGGCACAAGTATACGGGGGAACATGGAACAATTGCAATTTTTATGGTGCTTTATGTTAAAATGTTTACACACTTGAACAATATAAACTAATATTTTTTCGGGAAAATAATGAGTTTGACATCAAGTTTTTGTATAACATAGTGGATGGTTCGACACAGGAATCATGATGTGGCAGATAATGTGCTATTTTTCATTTTTCATTGGAACAAAAATGGCGAGCTTATAAAAAAATTCAATGTTCTCCAACAAATCCCGGATCCATCATGATGGATCCGGGATTTTTTACTCTTTCATTTAAATGTCGAATTTATAATAACGTAATAGAAAATCATTTATCGTTCACTCTTTCAATTGAAAACGTGAATGAACTTCAATTACATTTGTTTCTCAACTTAAAAATATGTTCAGAATCTCTAGAACTTCGAGTTCCATTTTGTCGTCACTTCTCACAAATGGTGATTGGCTGTCAAAGTCATGCAGCCAATTTCACTTCGATCTAAAGTTTCCCCGACACATTTGATTCACAAATTTTTTTATATTGATGTGAATCATATTAACAATGCGAGCAACGTCGACATTTTAAATTCAGTTTCATAAAATCATATTTTATTTTGCCTTTTCGTTATTCACACTATGTACCAGTTGAGGAATTGAATTATGTTACTGGATTTACAGTAGTCAGTGATACTCTGGATACCTGAAAATATATATAATGTCACTGCAAAAAAAACTCAAGCACAAGTCTAAATAATGAAAAGCTTAATTAAAAAAGCACTCGCCTTGAAGGGTTCTATGCGGGGAAGTATAGCGTACCAGTTTTCAGATTTTGCTGCTCAAACATTGTCGAAGTTGTTTGCACTTTCGATAGAAATGTTGTGAAGAAAATAAACATATAAATGAATAAATTCAATTTTTTTTTTCTTTCCAAGTAAAAATAATAATTTATTAATAAATGTAAATGCTATTAAATTTTCTCACCAAAGGCACATATATTTTGTAAAATTTTAGATGAGTTATACGGGCGTAATTAGCGAAGGGCGGTAAATTAAATAAAAATAAAAAATAAGTAGAGTAATGAAGAGTGATGAAGTAAGAAGACGAGAAAAAAGGTAGAAAAAACCGCGGTGAAATAATATTTAACGAGGGAAATGTAGAGTGTGTATATAGTGAAGTATACAGTGTGTAGGGCTTATTTTTTTTCCTAGTGTATTGTGGCGATAATAACTCGTTCCATGAGTCAACGCGGGAATGAAAGGTGCATAGATATAATGTGAGATTGGATAAAAGAAGTGTGTACAGAGTGGAAAAGTTGGCGCGAGGAATGGAAATGAAAATGGGAATAAAAAAAAAAATATTTAGGTAGTGCGGGTGTTGTTTTTTGTTTTTGTTTTTATTATACTCTTGTAAAGGAGAATAACCATTCGTGTTACACGTCAACTGTATTATTGTAGGGAAATAAAGTTCGCGTTGAAATAAAAAAAAGAATGGAAGGAAAGAAAAAGAGAAAGAAAATGAAAATAACGGACACATTTCTGTTGAGGAGGAATGAAACTCTTGAGAAACGAGAGGATACGAAAAAAATTTTTATCTTATGTGTGAATGAGTGCAGTAAAGAAAAGAAGTGGAAGCAAAAGAAAAAAAAACGTTGCTCTATGGAAACATCTTCTCCAGTCATCCTGAAAATTTCATGGGAAGCTTGTGCACGAATGAATAAATTGTATATACATAAATCATGCTATCATGTATTTTTTCATCATCCATGATATTGTTGTCTTGGCGTAAAAAAACGAATGAATAAAACAAATGAAAACAAAATTGAATTCATACAATGTTATTATTATGTTTGTTATATCGGAAAGAATTGAGACTGGAAATTGTGTGATCAACAATGACCATGTCTAATGATTTGTGGCTTTTTTCATGCATTAACACTTTTGTAGTATTTCATATTTCAATTAAGATTAATCTGCGGTCCCATTGATTAATTGCTTTTGTGACATTGAATCTACTTTTTTGAGATTTTCCAGACTTCACTTCAAAAAAATTCAATCATATCTCTGGTTACTATTAGCATTTTTTTCATCTTACATTCACTCTACACTATATATTTTTAATTTCGATGTCAGATTTTTTCAGTGTTGTAAAATAATTTTTATCTCTCTGATTTTCTCTGTGTCGAGATCAAAAATCTTCAACATCGCATATAAATTGATCTGTATTCATTCATCACAGGAATTAGATGAGCTTCATATCAATTGTTTATTCAAAGATAATTTTGATTAACAACATAAAGTGTCGGGATATTTCAGTGAGATATAATTCGGGAAAAGTAATAGAGAATGAAGATAAAGAGGAAGAGATAATAGAAGAGAACATAGGGGGCAAATGGTTTTTGTCACTGGAAAGGGATGACAATGAGAGGCTTTTGGTATTTGTGGTTCGCCACACACGGATTGCAACCTTTAAATATATATATAAATATACACACGTTGCACATTTAATGCCCCATTCTTATCCTCTACTCTCTTTTCTTGCTTCTCACCCCTTCTTTCTATGAACCGATCCTATTCCCTCGATGTTACCCTCTTCATTTAACTAATAACCAATAATTTGTAGAGTGGCTTTTGTTAGCAACCATATAGTCATCTTCAATCATTGCTATTCCGAGTATAGTAACTGCATGTTTTCGTCATTATATAATCAAACACAACCATCTCACATTTATCTATGGAATTTTTGGGAAAGGAAAAATAAAATAACCGGAAGATTTTCTATCTAGTGTATGTAATCAAATCTGGCGCCAGAATTGATTTACACTCGCTTGGATTGAAGTTGTTCCGTGTGAACATATGTGTGAATAGATGAACGAATGTAATGTATATTTTTGATATTATGCAAAAATATTTCAACCTTGGTTCGGTGTCATATCGGATAAGATACTATGTTTCTTGTCTTACAACACGCGTATTTTTTATCATGTACGGAAATAAAATTATTTCATAAATTGCAGAATTTTATTTTCATAGCTTCAACATGTTTACAGTACAGAGATAGTGACAATTGGTGAATATGTTTATCAAATATTTTTTTTACACTCGGTTTATTATTATTGTACAATTTACGTATACAGATACTGGTGAATAATCTAAATTTGTATTTTTTCTATCAGAATGTTAGCAGTGATGCATAGGGTTGCAGATACAATGTGTCTCCGTGATATTTTTCCTGAGAATAATGGCGCAGATTATTTGACCATCTATGATTCTATATGAAAATAGATAGATCATTTGTTTTTCCATATTTCTATAGTTGTTTTTCTGTGTTGGTATAATATTCGTCCTAATGAGAGATATGAATATCAAAATTATGTATCCATACATGTTTTATATTTTATCTGCAAATGTATTGAGGTGGATTATTTGGGCAAAATAAAATTGACGGTCGCCCTTTCCGACACTTCTTTTGTGCCGATTTTTCGCCCAATTTCTATTCATAATTAGATTATTCACTCTCGGATGCTTCACTCGATAGACTCAATTTTCTCATATATTGAGGCATGCGTTGAGGTTTATACCCCAAATTTTTCTCATTTGAAACGCTAGGTATGTACTTCTCGCGATTGAGATACTCAAGCATTTCGCGAGGCACCATCGGGCCACTGTTCCAACTATTAATGTTCTTTGCTAATTCTAACAAGCTTTGGGCAGGTCTAGCGTGACGGTATTTATTGTAGAGACTAGAAGGGTCACTTGAGTCAGCGTTAGACGGAAAGAACCTTTCTTTTGCAGCGTATATTTGGTCTTCCAGGATGGCGTCGGTGAAAGTCGGTCTCGCGTCGTTGAGCCTTTTTACGTCCTTGTCATTATAGAATCGTCTTAGCTTCTCAACAGCTTTATGGGTACTTATTCTCGACAGGTGTGGATTCACAATCCGTCGAAATCCTTCTACAACAGGACCGATGACCGGACTCCGTTTTCGTAGTTCATGGATTGTTTGAACTTTTATTTCCGATGCAACTTTGTCATGTTGTCCAAGTTCCACCAGTTCTTCTGGATGTGAAACACCTCTCTTCGCATCTATTGCAAGATCCTGACTTCCATATGCCGTCAGCGATATTAGACCAAATGTCCATAAAATTATTGATGATTCAACGGTTATTTTCATTTTGGAGTTTTCAATATTTGCGTCTGTTTAACTTGATGGTTTGAAAATACTTGAGTACGTGTGATGTTTGGCTCGAGCTTTTGAATCATTTTTTATCAGTTATTTTCATGGCTCAGTCACGACACATCCGGAATATAAAATTGAATATAAAATTCCCAGATTTTACTGTTTTTACTTCTCATAATAGCACAATCGTGACGCTTTCGTTACGCCATTAAAAATGTAATTGATAATGAAAAATTGTGCAACTCTGTTGTTTAAAATTCAAACATAGTCACAACCTTGACTAACATTCGAAATGAAAAATACTGTCGATTTAAGTATTGAAATAATCTTTGAACAAGAATGACTTTTTGTTCGGTAAATCACATATGATTGAACCGTATTTGATTATGTGGCATCAAAATTCATCATATTTATCCATATATCCAGTTTATATAATTTTTATTATATTCTATTTCATAGAGCTCCCTTTTTTTTCGTTTAATAATAATTAAACAATGTGTTAATTAAATCTCCCAACGAACAACACCCAAACAGGGTAAATTAGTGGAATAGTTTTCATTTTTTATTTCACTCTATCAATTCTCAATTTCATATACAGATATACACTTACACAGGAGTGTTCTTTCAATAAAATTTCGACATTGTACAACAAAATTATCGGGAATGTAAATTTGCGAGAGAAATTTTATCAATAATTTCTTCTCATTATTTTACACACCTTTCATTTCGAATTTTGTTTTATAATTCAAGTGGTAGTATTCATAATTTAATTAAATGAACATGACAAAGCAGCAGGCGGGCAATAGAATATGACGTTGTTGATGCGTATGAGTGTATGCATGTATGAGTATGTATATGTGTATGCGTGCAGATGCGAAGAAGAGAGGAAATTAATTGTTTTAGATGAGTGAGTGTAGGTAGAAATAGAATAAGTGTATATACAGTTGCTGCATTACGTATACATACAAGTGAATATATGTTTATGGGGATAGTGAATGGGAGTATGGGTAGTGCTGAAGGGGGTAGGAAATGAGTGAGGGAGAGGAAAATGTTTGGGATAGAGAAACGGGTGCACAACAGCGTTTGGAAAACGAAGCCGTTGGTGAATTATGTCATGTGTAAAATTACAATCAACTCCTAATGCGTTTACTAGGTCCAATATATGTGTTGTATACTGTTTATATGTGCAGCTATATATGTATACGTGAAGATTATTCAGTGCGGTTGCAGAAGGGAGATTGTATATGTGGATGAAGGTATGCGATACTGAGAGATATCGCTTTTTCATTTGGAAATGAGAAGCCTTTTGTGTACTCGAACATAAATATTTAATGTTCTATAATATATTTCATTTGTTATTACAATGAGAACATTTTAGTTTTTCTCTTGGAATCTTTACATTAGCTGTGTGTTAATGTATTATCGTGCTTTTATAATAAAAGCTAGTGAATATTACATGAATTTGTGTTACTTTTATGGACAAACTTATTTTCATATGGAAAATTCGATTATTTATTTGTTCCATATAAAAATATGAAATTATCAACCAGAATTTATTTATGCTGGAGAAAGCATAGTGTAAACAAAATTTGGAACAGCTAATGATCTGGCTTTTCGTTTGATTTTTATTTACATCACCTGATATTCAAGAATTAAATTCGAGACATTTTTTTTCCACGTGGACATATCTAATATTGTAATTATGTTAAAGAAAATGATGCGTATGTAACTCGTTCATCAAATAATTCCAATGAACTCCATAATTACATGGATTTCAATATTCATCTTAATTTTTTTCTCATCCTTTCATTTTTATCACGCAAACATTCATACATCATATCCATATACACATATACAATATACGAATGTTTTTAATCCTTTACACGTATACTATATATATATATATATATATATTGAGTGGTTAGTCAGCGAGACGGAAAAGCACACTGCTGCTAATTACAAAAAACTGTTGGATCATTAAAACGGCGCACGACGACGAGAGTTTCGTGAAAATTATTTCTTTTTATTTTTTATTATTTTTTTTTTTTTTTTCCAATTTGTTTTTCACCCCGGTAAACTATAATTTTTCTGGCGGCAGTTTGTTTCCGCTCTTTCATCTCTTTAATCATTTATTTTTTCCTTTTTCTTTCACTTTTGTTTATTCACATTTTTTCCTCGACATTGTCGTGCAACTAGCAAATTATTTTTGGTACAAAATTCATCAAACTCTTTTCCTATCTTTATTTATTTTTATATGCTCGTTTTTTTCATTAATGAATAAAATGAAATAGATGTTGACTCGAGTGCTGCTAAACTTGTTGAGAGAAATGTGGATGAGGAAGCGAGTGAGAGAGAACGAGAGAAAGGAGAGGGTAGATTTACACCCTGAAAAGTAGCATTTCCATACAGTGGTGAGTGGAGAATCCAAATGAGTGCAGACATAAAAAAAAAAAAAGGAGGAGAGAAAATGGAAGTAAAAGAAGCAGGAAAAAAAATGAGAAAGAAAAAAAAAAAAGAAACGGTCATCGTATACGTGAGTCGAAAAAAAATTTCGCGACTCTTTACCGTTCCGCAAACTTTCCTCACGACTATGTAGACATTCTCTTCCACTCTCTCTTTTACTCATCTTCTATTTTTTACTTCACTTCATTTATTCAACTGTATGTATACGTGGGGAAAAAACCTAGTGTTGGAGTTTGGTCGATAATAAAACTGAATATTTGAATTGAAAATACGTGATGGGTTGTTGAGTGGAATTGAAATCAGACAATAATGAATGTAGTTAGGAATTATATGATAAAAATTATTGTGTGGTAGAATATTCTTTATTTATATAAATATTGTGCTGAAATTGTATTTTTTACTGGATGCATTGTTTTGCAACTATTACATGTAATATTGGGCGGAATAAATGTGAAAATTAAGTCAGTCAATGATTTTCATATGTGAATAGAACAATTTTATTGAGCTCTTTGAAATACATTGTATGCAGTTATTGTAACTAATCTTATCCTAGTTTCATTCTATTATCTATTTGATATTTTTCATACACATATTGAAGTATTATTCATTCACTTGAACGAAAATTGCTGTTTTCTATTTTCTCGTAGTACATATACAAGAGAAATGAGTTTATTGGTCGAATTTATTTTTCGTAAAATGTAGAGAAATGCGACGTCAGTAAAAGAATTATTGTTAAAGTGAAGTTAGAAAAAATAAAAATGTGCGGAAAATTCAAATGCAAATTAAATGGTGTGCCGCATTCGTTGATTGTTTGTATAGACAAAGTTGCGGAACAAATAAAATCAGTGTGCCGAACTCGAGAGTAATTTTCAGATTGAAATTTGATTTTTCAATAATTAAATTGTCACACTCGAACAAATTAGTAATTTCATTGAATATTTCAATAATAGTAGTTCTAAAATACATATTGATTTGTATATTATTTTTTCTTTGTTTGTTATTTTATTTTTTGTTTTTATTGCTTAGGAACATTTAGCGTGTGTGAAGTTTGAATTAGAGTCAAGGATACAAGAGTGAGGATTATTGAACTTTTTCATAGTATTGTCACGCCGTTTGCAATAACTGGCGAGACAAAGTGAGTACTTTTCTCTTGTCATATACTGAATTATATATATATATATATATACTTTTAACCCCGACAGTTGGCATACTCTTCTTGTCCAATATAAAATTTCAACCATCTCTCTTTTCGCGTTCCAATTTATTCTTTATCTAAAATTTTTTCACTGCATTCCTCTTTTCTCTTTTCTTTATTCTATTCATTTTATTCCATCTCGTTTATTTTCACACAGCGTTTGCGGTACACTACCTCCATTGTACATTAACCATTAACGAGAATTTTATTGTGTTAGACATGATGCACACGTTTTGTCAAGCAAATATTTGTGGTAAATAAAAAGTGTGCTCGATCTATTTTCCATTTCATCCATTTACTCTGTGAATTATCTCTACTGTTCCATTTGGCATTTAATATTCATGTAAAAGACAATATCTCCATGAAATTTTTCATTTTAATTCTCATATTGTCAATCGCTTTTTTGTTTGTGAATTAAAATCATTTAGTGGTTGCAATAAACAATTTATTTGTGACTCTTGGCATGATATAGAAATTGAATTTATAAAATAAACGAATATATAGTTTATTCTGAAATCAGAGAACACTCACTTCAATCGTTCTTCTTCCTTCGTCAAAATGTTGTTGTATAATTTCGATCCATGTTTACCTATAGGAATATTATTACTTGAAGAATAATAATGGCTCTGTTAGCAAAGTTTGACTTTACATTGATAGAAATTCATAGATGAACTTCAATTGCTTTTTAATTTAAACTACGTTTTTTTAGATGGTGAGAATAGTAAGTTGAGGACGGATAATATTACGGCGCGGTAATTACTCGAACAAAAATATAACTTCTTTTACATTTTTCTTTTTTTTAAATACGGGAGAATTTAATGAGGATAATGATGAGGAATTACTGAAAAATATAATTCCACTTCTGCAGTTATCCTTTCATCAAAACTTTTGTCTAATTTTATTAAAAAATATATCAAAGATCAGAAATTAAATAGCCCGTGAGAAATCTGAAAAATCTTCAAAGGTTGGAAAAAGACTTCCAAGAAAATTTATAATTCTCCATAAGAACAAATAAACAAAAATACCCGATAAAAATTGAAATTTTCCCATTCAAACAGTTCAGATCCATGAAACCAATTTCAAAATGATATCCGAATAACAGACTTATCATTATCCCACTTTAATAGTTTCAAATTAATTTGTTCTGAAAAAAATACCGCAAAAATTACATTCAGAAATTGATCCACTCTACATCTACAACAATTCTTTAAATCCAAGAGTATATAATTTTGCGCGTACATTCCCAAAAGTACATCTCATAAAACCCATGAAAAAAAAAGAAAAAGAAAAAAACTCCACGAAAACAGTAGTTGAACTAGTATCTGGGCATCGAATATAATGGCACATCCCTGTCTGTGAATAATGCCATATACGAAAAGAGGGGTTGCGCGCGTTGGATTTGTTGGTGGTGGCAGTGATGCCGTAGAAGAGGGAGAAAGGCTGTTGTTGGCGTCAAGGTGTCTCTCTTTTCTCTTCTCTCTTCATTCTCTCACTCTCACTTCATCCCTCGAACCAGCGCCATAGTCACCCTCCAAACGAACTAGACGCGCAGGCGACGGGGTTGGCCCTATATTTCTCTGTCTTCAATATAACCTTATCCGTAGCCTATAGGCTGCGTGCTTCGCTCGAAGTGACACGTTTTTCGCGTCGCCTCTCACTGTGTTCCACACTGCAACGAAAAAAAAAGAAAAAAAATAAAACAAAAAAAAAATCACCAATCCTCGTGCGTATACTGCATTACTAATACTAATAACTAATTCAACTCTATTTCATTAGAATATATAAATTCACCTGTGACATTATTAAAATAAATATTCTCCTTCAAAACAATTGCAACAATATTAATATAACAATTTCAACGTGCAATATTTTGTTCTTCTCATTTTTTTCATAATCATTTTTCGCTCGCGCATCTGTCGTTCGAACGTATCTTGCTCCGCTTGCGCGTGACTCGTCAAGGCCACGCGATAGGCAAGTGTATGTGAGTGTAGGTGAGTGTTATATATATATATATATATATATATATATATAAATGTGTATATGAAAGGTACGAGAACAAAAAGAGGGGTGGATGTGAGCAAAAGGGAGAAAAAAAAATAATAAAACTTCTACCCTCGTGTTACGGCTGGCGTTGAGCGCACACAGAGTACAGAGAAGAGTTGATGTTGTTGTGAAAGAGAGTGCGGTATTCTGAAAAATTTTTCAAGAGCCACCACCGCTCTTCGACACACAAATATAACGACTGACAGAGACGTACACACGCATACATATATCATACATATATATATATACGAATATATGTACGCGCGCAGAGCAGCGTGAAGGAGACAACTCTTGGGATTCTTTATGGTGAGTCACTTATTCGTTTTTTCTTTTTCATTTTTTTATTTTTTATCCTCACTGTTACAATGTTACTGTCAGGTTATTTTTTAAAAATTTTTTTCTTCTTTTTTTATTTAATGTAGTGCTGAGTACAGAGCTTGTCACTTTGAACGACTTCATCTACCACAAATTTATGGTAATAATGTTGCATAGTGATGTGAATATATTTTAATTATGTTCAAAATAAAAGTTGATATCAAACTTTTGTGTTAGTGAGAATTTATTTATTTTCTATACATTTTATTATGGTGGAATTGAAGCTGAAATTGTTGGGGGTTGTGAGAGGCGCAGTGGGTATTTAAAAATTGTCAATCGATTTGTTTCAATAATTTAATCGTGAGAGATATTAAATAGATATTATTATTTGAAATTTAATTGAGTGATAAAATAACAGATAAAATTATTAATTGAAACAGTATATTACATTATATTTTATATTTTATATAAGATTTATCAATTCATTATGAATTAAATACGAATTTTTAAAGTGGAAGATAACAATGAGAATGTGTAATTAAACATTAAGAATATTATTCATCTCCATGTTAGCATAAGTTTTTTTTTCTTTCTTTATTTTTTGCCTCTTACTTTATCATGCTCTAACAAACTCAAGCGTGTATTACAGCATTAAACTTCTTCACTTACAACCCGACCTCAACTGCACGACAAAAGTTTTCTTTCTTTTTCACTCTTTTCTTCTTTTACTTTTATCGTTGAAAAGGCACGAGTGTTACGGTTACCTCTTTCTTCATTCCATCTCTTCCAGGTCTTTTTAGCAACCTTGCGGTAGTTATGCGACGATCGGGCTACACAGGATAACATTGGTATTGGTAGTGGATAGAGAGCAAGAAAAAGACAAAGATAGATAGATAAATCGGATGGTGAAAAGAAGTAAGAGAAGAAGGAGGGCAAATAAGAGACAGTGAGGTGAAGAGCGGGGGGCGCGAATACGGCTCCTGAAACGTGACTTGGATGCAATATTTAAAAGCCGCCCGACGTCAATACTCTTTGCGACATTCTTACGCACCTGTTTTTTTTTTTTCTTGCTATACTTTTTTCCTCATACCGCTTCATCTATTTCCTTTTACAATGTTTTGTTATGAGTTTTATTCTCTTTTCGAATTGAAATTGTAATTGACAAAAGCAAAATTTCTCACGAATTTACTTTGTGCTTCACGATATTCTTCATTGAAAATTGATGAAAATATTTATAAAAGTATGTCTTATACTTTTGTCTATCATTTCTGTTTTTTTTGTTTTTTTTTTTTTTTTTCCATTAATTTTTATTACGTTCTGGAAAAAATAAAATTGAGAAATATTATTTTTTGAAGAAGATTTGAACGAAAAGAAAAATAATTTTCTCGTCCAGGGAAACGTTTAACCTCAACCCGAAAGTGAAGACACCCTATTGAACTTGATACACCCTTTAGATTCTCATTTCCACCCCTCGAATTTGTCTATGCGTGTATACATATATATATTCATACAGAACGTCTATACACACATGTGGATATATATTGGGCGAGGGCTTGTCCTTTTATATTTGTTAGAATTTCTGTGATACTATACGAGTTTGGTTATATAGAGTCTGTGACCATCTGTTTATCAGTATCAAAAATTCGTTTAGACTTGAATGGAAAAAAAAAAATCCTAATGTGATAGTCGATATGTGATTCGAATTGAATTACTTTTGAAATAGATATTTGCCATAGCCTGCCATATATAGTTTCACAATTCAGTCAGGTTGTCTCAATATTCGTATACCTGGATCATTTATATATGAAGATGAATGAAGAAAAAAATAATTATGATGAAAAAGTTTTGTTCTTTCAATTTTCACACATCACTAATTTTTTTTTTTTCTATTCATTCTCTAGTGAACGATATCAATTCGTTTATTCGAAAATAAAACAGTTGTGTGACGAGATATGTGACAATTATATTAGTGAATGACAGACAAGAATGTTGAATGAGGGACAATGTCGAAGTGATACCTGTCGTGCGGATGATGAAAATGATGAGGTAGGGGAATCACAACGAGGTAGAAAACCGGAAACGAGTTGCTGTGTGACGGTTCGTGAAATATATCCTCAGAGAATGAGAATAATCGTTTATAAATTCAATTGACACATTTCACGACAATCTGACGTTATTTAATTTTTTTTGTCTATTCAAATTAGTATTGACTATTCCTCCTTGTTATTTATCATCGATCTTCATAGATTTGAGAATAATATAAGTGATAGGTTAATTGTAAATAATCAATTGGACTTTACAAAAAATATTTTTATCATGAAATAATTCGTTTAATTGGATTCTAATCATTATCTGCTTTATTGTTATGCTGATATAATTGCTTGAAAGTGTTAAATTGTTAAAACAAGCGTGATACCAGCTTGAGTTGCGATGAATCTATTCTATAGTTTCTTCCTTCACTTTGTGGTAAAATGAAGCATCGATGAGTTTCTCGGTGGTTAGTTTAGGCTCTGTTCTATCCTTTTG
Source organism: Zele albiditarsus (assembly GCA_958496275.1). NCBI lineage: Eukaryota > Metazoa > Arthropoda > Insecta > Hymenoptera > Braconidae > Zele > Zele albiditarsus. The sequence goes on from OY292408.1 coordinate 15,469,670, forward strand.
CTGCTACAGCTGCTTCTGGGTTCGTGATTATTGCTGAAGTTTGTTAATTACAAATCCTCAATTTGTTCATCATCTATACGATAGAGATTTCATTTGTATCAATGCTCGTTTCAATTAGTCGGTCAGATAATTATTTAAAAATAGACGTTTAGTTTTGTAAAAACCCAAGAAAAAATTGTGTTTTTCTTTCAACTATTCATTCTAGTTCTATCTATATTAATTCTTTTCATTCCTACTCTATTCCTTCTCTATTATGGTTCTGGTTAATTAAATGATGTGAATTAAAATAAATATTGAACTCCAGTTGCTGGTCAATTTATCTTGACAGATATATAGATGAAAAATAACAAAGTAAGAGAAAAAAAGGATAAAAGGTGAATGGAGATAGAGTTGGAAAATAAGAATGGAGCAAGGTTTTCATCCAAGAGAAATAGATATTGAATGAGAGGGAGAGAGAGAGAGAGAAACAGGTAGATATGTTCAAGGTCTTGGATTTATGGGCGGTCGCTATAGCGCACCGGGACTGGAGAGATCTCGCCTTCTTGGAATTTGCAGAAATTTAGAGCTCGGCTCGAGGTAAAGTGGGTTGAGCGCTAACGCGTTGCAGCAACTTGAGAGAAAGATGAAGAGAGCGAACTGAAGGTGCGATAGCGAAAGAAGAGTAACGTGAGAGAATGAAAGAGAACGAGAGAGAGAGAGAGAGAGAGAGAGAGAGAGAGAGCGCGGAGGCGAAAGAGTGAAGCTTGAGAAGTGCTAAAACGTTAACACCCACGACACTCGAAGAGGGCGACCGTGTTAGCCCAGTTTCCTCTGCCTCGTCGCCTCTCTGCTTTTTCTTTACTTCCGCACATTTTCCTTCAAAAGATCTTTTCACATAAGAGGCTGAAGAACGGCGAAAAAAAAAAAAAAAACAAAACAAAACAAAAAGTAAAGAGAAAAAAAGGAAAAATAATATCATATTTGGCGTGGTAAAATTTTTCGGATATTTTCCTTGTGAATAACATTTTTTTTTTCTTACACATTCTTGTATTCAACTTGAGACGAGAGGGAACAAAAATTTATATGAATGGATAAAAAAGGGTGGGAAAATTGTGACGTGAGAGAAATTAATGCGCGAATGTTTGGATAAATAAATGAATGCTTCAATGAGAGGGAGTGAGTAAATAAATAACAGATTTATGGTTGACATTACGGTTTTATTGCATTTTATCTAAATAAACATGTGGTTTTGTAACATAAATTTTGTTGTCTAAGAATTTTCCGGAGTAATTCTCAGTTTCTGCGAATTTTTTTCTAATGTGGATGGAAAAAACGATTATTTTGTTAAGAATTATTTTTATGTGGTTCAACAACAAAATGTTTCCACACAAATGCCAAAAGCGTTTCGTAAGATCTATTAATTTCCAATTATCAATTTTTTTTATCCAAAAAGGGTGGACGAATAGAAAATGCTCAATAAAAAAATTAATTTATAATTTTAAATGCCAAATCAGTGGTGCAATATTTTATTAATTATTTCGCGAAAATTTTCATTTAATCCGAGAAAATTCTGTAGCTAAAACCAGAATTTCTATTCACAATTGAAGAATATTTTTCCCTCAGCCAATGTTAGAAAAAAAAGTTCGAATACATTCATTATATTAGAATAATAGATTAATAAAGAAAAAGTATTTCCATATTAACAAAAAAAAAAAAAAGACATTAATAAAGATAAATGAATGAAAATGAATCAATATAGCTTTATATTAAGTTAAGCTGATTACTTTAGCGGATAAACACGTCTGGAGAGTACTCGCGCTATAATCGTTGAAAAATCCTAAAAACATTTTTCTCATGGAATTATGGTCAACGATAATTCATCCAGCAGTAATTCTCTGCCGGTCTTTAGCTGCAAAACGCCATATTGCTGCATTCCGTATTGTTCTCAGTGAATTTACCAGGCTTTGTCGTCCACGTTGTACTTGTGAAACGATATATGTATACATGTATAGGTATCTACAATCTAGATGTATGTAGTGGTAAGTTTACCACTAAACCGAGCCACTCATTCTCCACTGTTTCTTCGCTCACTCGCTAGTGGAAATGGCCCGTTCTAGTCCGGCACACGCCATTTCTAAGGTTCAACCAGTACTTTGTGCTTTCCTTGAACAATTTAAACAAAAAAAACAAGAAAAAAAAACAAAAATTAACCATCCAATAGAGAAAGAGAAAGAGTAAAATATTTTATTAGATATTGAGAAATATAAAAAAGTAAAATAAATCATTGAAAAAAACCATTGGATTTTCTTTACATTTTTATTTTCTGTTATAGTAGAACGTACATTCCCACACGTCTTTTTCAATTTATTTATGAATATTCTAGTATTGCAAGAATGTGAAAATGAAATTTGGTAATGGTGAAAATGTGTATGCTTTGAATGATTGAAATTTCAAAATTGTATGGAACTTCATTCACGTTTTTGCTTGCACAAAATTCAATATTCATGAATATTAAGAAAATAATAAAAAAATATTGCATCTCTTAAAAGGGCGTCTTTCAAAGTGGACGAAATCAACTACTCTGACAAATGTAGAAATACTTCAAAAGTATTTATTCATATTTTAATGCTAGATAATTTCATCAAAAAGGACGAAAAATACTAAAAACTTGGTAATTGCATTCACACAGTAGTTATAAACGGAATTCGAACTCATTCTCCATTTTATTTACACAATTAATTCAATTACATTCATTAAATGTAAATATAAGCTTTTTATGTATTTTAGAATTTTCTCTTGAATATAAGAATATCTGAACACTCTAACGTAAACACTTTTGTGTTAATGGTTAGATAAATTAATAGATAATCCAAATTTCAATGTAAAATATACAAATGAATGTAAAAATAAGCAAGTTAAAATTTATTGGTTTCATTTCATAATTTCGAGATGAAAGAGCCATTATTAACTCTGTCATCTCTTTGTCTTCATCACTATTGTTTATATTGCTTTCACAGTACGGTGACGTCATTAGTCGTCGAGTAAATATTGAATATGATTCGTCAATAGTTATGGCAATGGCATATTACATTTAGGCTGTGCTGATCGATGCATATAACCGCATCTGATGTGTACATATATGCACTGTTGGAGCGTGTTTGATCACGTTCGCTCCTTTCATATACCAACAAATTCACAACTAGGTCAAAATTAGATTTGATTAGGCGTTTCGCAGATGGTATCTTGTTATCGACTGATGATGATGATGGTGATAATGAAAATCATTTTTATACAATTATTACACATGGTATGTTATAATGTGAGACTGTGTTCCTAAATTTAATATAATTATTAATTATATATGTATTATATTTTTCTTTTATTAATCAAGCAATTCTATATTATGATTTTATTTCACATCAGAATATACAAATGTTTTGAATAATTAATATATCACATGAAATAGATGAAAAAAAGTTGTTTGTTACATAGACACAAGTACCTTTAACGATAGTATCGAACTTACTCAAAGTTACATAAATTCAAGAATAAATTCATTTCTGACTTCAAGTGCGATAATAGTTTTTCGATAAGAAAAATATTTTATTTCATCGCAAATACGCATCGGTATTTGATAGAGTAGAGTTAACAATTGAAAGAAACAATACCATTAGATATAAAATAAAATTTATAGGAAAAACAATAAATTAAATTATATACAATGGACAAAAGGAAAAATGGAAAAAAAAAAAAAAATAAATAAATGATGGAAGGAAGCAAAAAGAAGATAAAAAAGAAGATGAGAATCACTTTGCTGTGAACGAAAAAGTTTTTATGCGAAAGAAACTGAGATAATTTTGAAGTCTCCATTGCGAGTTTAAAGGAAAAATAGAAAATAAAGATAGAAACAAATATATCTATATATTGTTAGTTGGATGGTAAAGAGTATGAGAGTGTATGGGGTTAATGCTTGGACGTGGTCTGCTCTGTGGAAATTACGGCGGAAGGAAGGAAGGAAGGAAGGAAAGACCGTTGTGGTCGGCCACTGAACAAACTATATATAATATATATATTTGTATATACACAAATATATATGTGTGAATATATATATATATGAATATTGGGAAATTGGAAGAGAAATCGAACGTCGGGGCAATAGAAGAATAGAGAAGAAACGAACGTGTATTCTTCTCGTGGCAACAAAACCCGATGCTTACTTGCTTTGGGCATCTGTCGACGCTCGATATCGCATCACCGAGTATCAAAGTTCAACTCACTCATGTACATATTCATATATCCAAATACACACATTTCATATGTATACATAATAATATACATAAAAATATCTGAATACGCGTATATAAATGTGTGCACACAGTGACGAATAAGAGGATGAGTTTTGGTTAAACAGGAGAAGTAGGTCAAATATATGACCACCACCTTTCTCTCATTGCAAATAGAATAAAAATGAAATTTTTTCGTCGGATAAAGTATTGCATGAAAACATAAATAAATATATGTACATTTGTTTTTGTTTTTGTGGCTTCTCAATGGTCTCATTCATCTATCCTTTTTGTATTGGATATAATTTATTTAAAAATAGTGGAAGGATAATTTGTTGGTACTCTGTTACACCCAATTTTTTATATTAAAGAATTAAAACTGTCAATATCTATCATTACACAGATCTACAAGCCATAAAAAACTTCAAATAATTATCCTTATCCACTAGCTCCACTTAACTTGATAATATTAATTTAATATCAAACTTTAATTCCTTTATATACAAAATTTATTGAAAAATAATCACGCCTATTTTTAACGAAGAATGAATACTGATGTTCAATGTCGTAAAGAAGTTTCAATATACTCGAGATTGGATAGAAGCTAGTTTTTAAATGCGAATAGTGTAGTTTTCTTTTTTTTTTACTTTTACTCTTGTCGATATTGAGGAGAGAAAAAAAGGAATGAAATGAGCGGGGTGAAAAGATAAAGAGAAAAGAGATGGCCAAGTTGAGTACACTCACGTCATTGTCGTGTGTTGAGTGGGTGGATGGTGTTTCTACCTGTGTATCTGTATGTATGTGCATAACTATGAAAGTTGTGTGGGTGTTTTGTCGAATAGGAAATGCCAGAAGTCGAGTATTGTGAATGACCGAGATTAAGGGCATTGTTTCTGCGCGGTCGTGCGCGCTCACACTCAATTCTCTTCGCGCTCTCGCCTGTCGCCCTTGTTCGCACAGACTAAAACCCCACTGGCGAAGCCTTTCCACCATTGAACCCATACATATATATTTATATATATATATATAAAACCACAACTGGGAGTACAATGAGAACTCGTGCACACCGTCCATTTTCTCGTTGACAAGAATATCCTAGGTATTTATTTAGACCATATTCATTTCAAACATTTTTATTGTCAACCTCTCTTCATCAATGATAGATATTTTTTTTTCTTTCCCTTTTCTTCATCAATCCAATCGTTCGCTTTTTTTTTTCTCGCAATTAGTTAATTGATAGTAATTGAATAGTTAAAATTCAGTGATGACAGAAATTGATTGGCATTTTTTAATTGACGTGAAAATTCATTTTTTGAAATAAATGAAGGTAAATAAGGTGTAATATTTACGATTCAAATAACGATGAATAATTTTCAAACACTTCTGACTTATTCTGTTCGTTGAAATGTGAAAACTTCGGAGAATATATAAATTATCGAAACAATGAATATTAATCTTCAATATTTTTTCGTTTCACTAAACTTCCAAAACATTTCCGATAAATTAATTTTTATTCTGTTATTCATTAAATACATTCTCTACTCTTTTCATTTATTGGACGAGTTTTTCACGTGTCAAATTATTGATAAAAAATAAAAATGAACAATTGATTCAATTTCATGAATAAAGTGACACATGCACAACTATATACAGGATACGTTGTATGAATTGCTGGTTGGGAAAAGATAAAAATAAAACTTGATGAAGGTTTATTGAAAGGGGTGCAAAAGCATATCGTCGTCGTCGTGTGACATTTATGTCGAGATTTCTAGCAGTGAGAGCTCAAATTCTATTTCTATTTCTCTTACTCTCGGCCCACTCTTCCTCTATACCTCTTACTTTCTTTCACCACCTCTTCGTTTAAGTCCCCGCTTGTACCTGTTGATCTCATGTTCACCTCCCAATTCGTCGATAGAAAAAGGAAGAGAAACCGTTGAATGAAAGAAAGAAAGAAAAAAAAATTGACGCAACGATGTGAGAGGTGTATATATCGAGGGAAGATTGGATGGTGTTTTCGTCGTGTTGGTTTTGAAGGAAGAAGCAAAAAGAAGTGAACACCACCATATATACATAACTTGACGAGGGTGACAAATATAACACCCACTTGGGATGTGAAATTATGCACGCTCTCGAAAGGCAATAAAATAAATCATATACTTCTAGGCTCCTATTTTCGTTACAGCTATACATATACTACTGCTACTACTACCACTGCTAGCACAATATACTACTTGAAGACACGTGGCACTATCTTGTATATAGGTACTTTTATCACTTTTTTTTTGTCGTCCATCCCTCGCCACCACTTCTTTCAGGCTTTTGTTTGCAAGGGTGTGTGTGTGTGTAGATATATGTATATAAATGTATGTGCGTGTGTATTATGGCTGCGAACATTCCCCTGCTATTTCTACACGTGTCAAGAGCAAAGCGAGATATCCCCTGGGAAATCAGAGAAAGATGCAGTGCGTTTGTGCGAGTATAAACTTGTCTTTATATCCAAACGCACATTCACATACACATATATTTCATTACGTTTCACTTCCGACTATGATGTATACAATATTTCTGTCTTAATTCACTTGTTATATACTTTCGTTTTTATTTTTGGTATATGTTGAGTCGACGATTTTTTTTTTTGTTTCATTGACCTGTTCAAATATTATTCCTTTCTTCTTTAATTCTAGTTGAATTGTATATATATGAACACTTTTTTTTTGGCTTTTCTTTCTTTTTTTTTTTTTTTTTTTGTTTCATTGACCATATGCTGGCTTTCAGCCGATTGTGGGGACCAGATGTGGGCGCTAATAATATAATAGACCTCGGTTTGATATTAATTAACTGGCGGACAGTATTCTGGCAAATGTGAGGTTTCCATTTTATATGAATTTCATTATTATTATATTTGTTGAGGGTTATTTATTATATTGATGATATTGATAGTTGAAAAAAATTTGGGTATTTTATTTGAGATTTGTTCATTGACATTTTTGGAGGTGATAAAGTGCAATGGGAAGAATGGAAATAGAAAATAATTGGATTCAAATGTATTATATATTTATTAGGGGTTATATTTAGGAGAACATATGAGGGAAATATGTATAAAGTACTTGGCACTGAGTACGTCCAATGGGTTTTGGGCCGAGTGGTTTTCCGTGTTCACCGACATGGCTTACATACACGTTTTTCTTTTTCACCTTCTTTTTGTCTTTTCAACGACTCTATCCACTCGTATAATTTTTTAGATAGTATATTTTCTTCTGACATAGAAATACAAGACTTAGTTGTAGAAAATATGATAAATGGTATGGAAGCAATGTGAGAGAGTGTTTTTAAGTATTTTTTATCAATTGAAAAGTCTAAGTATTTGTTGCATTTTGTATCTACGATTTATATTCAATTTTATAACCATGTCAAGCTCATAAGTTATACTTTGATGTTCATGTATTTGATATGGTTATTGAATCATTATTCGAGTTGAGCAATACATATCCATTAAGGAATAGGTGTTTGGAGAAGGTGGAAAAATACACTTCTTTGATATTCACTAATTGAAAATGGTGAATATTCATGAATACATTGGAGTACATAATGTGTTAATATTGCATATGACTTTGAATGAAATTTATTGAATGATAACTTTGATGTTGGCCCATCAGTGCTGGACAAAAGGTGTGATGGTGCGAGTCAACTGTCACACTATCGAAAACGATGGTGCACACGTCAGTTTAGCTGTGGGTAATTATCGGAAAATTATATTATCCTCTCCCAATCATCGTCATCATGACGATGATAATGATGATAATCATCATCATCCCTTGAGTAATTAGTAATCATGATTTATTTTTTAATATAATTTAATTGCATGCAGTATGTAATCACATCGTATAATAATCAGTTCAATGCATAATATCAGCAATGAAGAATCAATAATCGGAGTAATTTGATATTAATTACAATGGTTTGATATTCCGGTGAATTTTACGTTGGGGAATATATGTATAATTATGTTCTTTTATTCTTGGGAATAGCACTGTGATCGAATATTCATCAATGAGATGGTAGAGAAAGAGTATCTTTTATCTGGATCACCGTCATTTTTATATGATCGTGAAAGATCAGCTCACTATTGAATGGTGAATGTGCAAAATTTTTAAAGTTACTAATTTTCTGACCATCAAAATTGTCCTGTGTGGTAGTCTTCGGATTACTTTGTATTTTATGTAGTCGAATAGTTATCAGACATGATCGTATAGAGACAAAGTAATGTTAATATATATCAATTTAGATTTATATCTGGATTGATATTTGACCTGATTCGCAATGTCAATTTTGAATCTTCAGACATGAATTATCTTTCATAAAAAAAACGATCTATTTATAGCAATCTTCCTAACCATTACATATGATGTCAGCATATGTCGGATTGAAATTGCGTTGTTGACCTAGTAATTTCAGATGGTATGAATATTATCACTGCACGGATAATCGGTTATGTCATATGTTATGATTTTTTAAGAAGTGATAGCGAATGCTATCGTAAACTTGACCGTTGTCCCACTTTAATGATTAATCATTCGACGATATTTTAATTCTAATTTATATTTTATTCACCAACATTGATGTGATTTGCTGTGCAGTATTGATTGTTACACAATAGAACGGGTCTATAAATTAAATAATATTTTACTTCAATGGTTTAATACAAAGCCACAATTCGTTATTGGGAACTGCGAATAATCCTGACAATGGATGCACCTCAATTGGTTCCTTGGTCTTAGGATCCACTGCAATTGAATAATGTTTTAACAATGTAGCTAACGCTGCTTTCATTTGCATCATTGCTACTCTCATGCCAATACAAATTCTTGGGCCAGATCCAAATGGTAAATGAACATATTTATGGCGTTTATTTTTTTTATCATCACCGAAACGTTCTGGATCAAAATCTTTTGGATTGTCCCAGAACAATGGATCACGATGTAATCCTATAGTACATATGATGATTTCTGTACCTGGTTGAACAATACACTCGAGATCATCGGAGCCGATGAATTTGAACTCTTTGGTACAAATTTTAGCAAGATATGGTAGTGCTGGGAAGAGTCGTAGAGATTCATTCAGCACTTGATCCATGTATTTCATTTCTTGAATAGTCTCGTACGTTATTTCACCATCGTATTTTTCTAAAATATCTATGATTTCATTACGAAGTTTGTCTTGGACTATGGGATGTGCTGCTATTTGATAAGCAGCGAAGCTCATGGTAACAGCCGAGGTTATATAACCATCTAAAAAAAATGAAGCAGCATGAGAAGCCACAGCAGTCTCATTAACTCCAGTATGTTCTTCATTTTGACATAGTTCAGTAACTTGTTGGAGAAAGTCTGGTGCAACTTCTCCAGTTTGTTTCCGATTTTGTAGAACATGTTTGATTATTTGTCGGAAATAATTATCAATTTGTTTGGGCATAAATCTTTTTTGTAGAATTTTAGCCAAGAATGGGAAGAAAAGTGCGAGTATTTGAAGGAATTCTTCAGAACTTCCTGGTTGAAACATTGGTCTCACTGTTGTTTCAAATGTATTTGGTTCTTTAGTGAATGACTTTCCATCGATACTGAATGCCGCAATGGCCACAAGTTCAGCGGTAAAACGTGACATCAATTGTTGAATATTAACAGAAAAATTTCCATTGCCGACAATCACTTGTTCTCCAATATAATTTGAGAATTTTTCACAAACATCGTGCAACTGTAGTGCAATGAATTTTAGTTTTTTACTGGAAAGCCCGCTCAGTAATATTGTACGATTATTCTTCCATTCCTCACCCACGGTAAAAAATGGATTTGTAGTTAGTAATGGATCCATATGTGGATCCAATGATGACGTATTTTTATCAAAACTATTAAATCCAGTGAGCAACACTGTTTTAACTAACTCTGGATCGCGAATAATCAATCCTGGCGTACGAAAATTATAATACCCAATCATACTACGATTCCCCATACTTTTATAAAAATTGTAGAATAATGCAATGTAACTTTCACGCAGTCGTAACAGTGGCCAATTGTGTCCGATAATTGGCAGAGCACCATCAACACATGGAATACCATTTTTTCTCCAATAATCATTATTAACAAACAAATAACAATAGACGAAGTATAATAGGATGATAGTTGTCATTGACATGATTATTTCCAGAAATTGCATTGCGAAAATATTTTTGTACCGCCGTTTGAGGAACTCACTGCAATGGTTCAATATGAACTACCGAAATATCATCTGTCCACACTTACTGTATACACGTACTGATATCTGTTATTGTCTTTCATAATCATATTGAACTGACGATGTACATTAAGAAGTGGGAAGTTTATTGGATAATGACACGATTATCAGTACACATGAACGTTCAGTAGATAAAATATGAACGATACCGTTATAAATTCGAAACTTCACTGGCTTAATAGCAAGCCAAAATTTGTTATTAGGGAGTGCAAATAATCCTGACAATAGATGTACTTCGAGTGGTCCCACAGTCTTAGGATGTACCTCAATTGGGTAATTCTTCTACAAACCCTAGGTGTCCTAATGTTTCATTTGATTCGATAATAGGTAGTCAAAAGATGTAATCAAACATATGAAATCACAAGTCAATGGATAGCATAAAGTGCCAAATAAAATTAACAACTCTTACAATCCATCTGTATCTCAGTGGAATACATACACTGTTAGATTACAATAATGTGAACAGTAGTATTGAAAAAAATATAAATATTTGTGAATACTACCGATGATGAATTGGGTAATTTAATCAAACTATGAATTGATCCACGTGCTTGACAGTTATTAACTCACAGTAAAACGAATAAATAAGTGAATTTAATTAAATGCAATTGAAATTCTCTTGAAATCTACAGATTGAACGAAAGTATGTGTGCATGGAAGAATGTAATAAAATCAATTCGCATTCGATTGAAGAGAATTGCAAGAGTGATTTTTAAATGGTGGAAAATTAAAAATCTCATCATCATCATTCCTCGACTACCATAGACAATCGTATTCATGCAATCGTTCAGGATATTTCACCAATCACAATACATTCATTTATCCATTCATTGTTCCTTAATGCGCAAAAAAATGTATCCAGAAAATTAATATTAATAAATATTTTTTTTTGCACTTACAGGTGTCCACAACACTGATGATTGGAATAAGTGCGTGGAGCTGATCACATTGACAAACAATTTCGGTGAGCAGTGTTCAATTAGAATTATATTAAGCCAATCATTTACTTTGCGCGTGTTTATTTAATCTGAATCTTCCCATTAATTCTTAACTTTTTAATTCAATTACTCGTTCTGTGTGGGTTTGATATGTTTCATTCAACCTGTAATAGTGGCTACCACAATTCAAGTCATCTATGGCTTTTGAAAGTCATAACTTTCCTTCCATTTGATAAATATACTTTTGTTTAATGCAACAATTTCTTCCGAGTCTACAATCCTACTACTTGACTGGAATTTTCTTCCAACCCATTATACATCCACAATAAATGGATGAAGGAGAAGTAATGCATGCGATATATTATCAATCATATAAATGGGGGGCGCATTCCTCCCCAGTCAACGATTATCGCAACAATTCGATTGAAAATGTTGATGGGGACTGATAATTCAATCAATCAACATGGGATTTGGATTCATATACTGATTTCTGTGAGCAACAAATTGTCTTTGGCAGGTGTCTAACCACTCGAGCACGCTTCCTCACGTCGATTAATCGCTGTCTGTGCTTCGATAAAGCACTCGCCAGTGTCATGGGGTTGAATATATATATATGTACATATATATAATGCCTATATTTCGCACTCTCCAACACCGCTGCAACCACCACCACTAACACTATATACCTTCAGCTTCTGGTAATTAAGTCGAACCAGCTGCCTGACGTGCTTCTATTGTACGAGGCAAATGGCCTGTTTAGTGTAGATACACGTCTCCATTCCTTGTTATCTTGCATATATATACAAATATATACACACCTTCCTTTTGGCGATCGATCATTCGCCCTCTTGAAGTCAGCAACTTCTATATCACGTGTCTCTTTTCATCCTGTTCCATCATTCTTCAGTCTTAATTGGATCAGCTTTTCCTTTTCAACTTGGCATCTATCTATTTTGCCATGACTGTGGAATACATTCTCTGTTGTTGGTTGTTTAGTATATACCTTTTCTTTCGCTACTAATTATCTCTTTGAATTGTTTCTCTTTTGTATATATGTGTTTTTGCTTTTTAATGTCAATCGAAACGAAGAATGAATTAATTTACCTTTTATGCTTATTTTTCGCCCACATTAGTCGCAATGTCTGTAGGATCCTGCCATTCCCTTGATTATAAACTTCATGTTAATTAATGTATTGGAACGCTGCTTTTTCCATATTCATTGTGAAGTTGTTGGGATTCTGAACATTAATTCTATAATTTGTTGATTAGGGTGAATGATTCTGGAAAGTTTTGTTAGAATGTCGATGGAGTATGTGACACTGAATATTAAATTTGACAAAATTATTTTCATGTCTGCTCATTAATTTGATTTTATATTAATGTCAATATGGCTTATCATTATTAGGAAAATAAACTGGTGATAAGTTGTACATTTTTATCTACATCTTTGATTACATATCTCGTAGTGGGGGATATAATTGTAAATAACACAACGGCTGTACACAGAGAGGACTGCTATTGGGGGAGAAGTCGTGAATTAGACGAATAGATATATCCCAGTCACAAAAAGACTCCCGAGGGGACAGCAAGGATTATCTTTCGTCTTTCCTTTCATCCATTTTTACATTTCTCTTGAATTTTTTTTTTTTTCTGACTGTCTTGCTCTGACCCCATTTGAGCATGTTCCCTCTTTAATGTTCGTAACCATTCGTACAAAAGCAATCCAGTAATCGAACGAGAAAATATTTGTTGATGGTGAAAAACTTTTCGGGAATTGATATACGACAAGATAGTGCGTGTGAAAATAGTCTGGATAAAGTCTCTTAGTGTCTTTTGTATTTATCAAACAAATTTTCAGGTGATTGACATCTACATATAGAATTATGTAATATGCATTGAATTATCGAATTTATTGAACACAATTTTTTCTAGTAGAAATGAAACGAAAAAAACAATCGAATCCATTCTAATTTACAAAAACATTGAAACGAATAATATCCAATGAATAATACCGATTGTGAATAATTATTATTCAATCACAAACTAAAATACAATATAATTTTATACCTTGAATCAATAAACAAATTTATCTATCAGAGATTTAATAATTCCAATCGAAAGCATCCGTTGTCAGAATATCATTCAGATTTCAATGAAAATTATATTTTATTCATTCAAATCACTTTTTTCCTTCCCCAAAACCAATATACAATCGTTATATGTATGAACAGACATTCGTTGGGCATACAACCCTACGATTGAGAGTCATTCGATGCTGTCCCATTCACCACCACCGATCCTATTTCAAATATTTTTTTTCTCCCTTGTATCGACTCTTTTGATACTGGTTAACTTGAACAGTGAATTCCTCTTTCACTCTTTGGTCAATACAATAACATTGAATGTTGGCCAAGTTATATGTACCAGATAAAACGTATTCAAGTTTCACCATAAAAAAAAAAAAAATTCTCCGCATTTCATCAGCATCATTTCTTCTCATATCAACATTCTCATTTTATTTCATTCATTTGTCTTGTAAATGTTCTCTTCTTTTTGGTCAGTAATGGGAACATGGACTCAATGCCATTGTCTATTGTCATATACAAACGAATATGGTTACATATACACATATACACATACAAATACTAAAAGAGAGAATATGGATGCAAGAGATGTGAACGCAATGTACATAGTTGTGGGCTTCCAATGTTGAACCACATTAATTATTGTCCAACGCGCACGTGCAACGGACGTACTGCAAATAGGTGGAAATCGATTGGGTGAAACCTGCGTCTCTCTTCAGTATATATATATATACATGCATACATACATACATACAGGGTCTAACTGTACAAATAGTTACTATATATACCCCATGAATTGCATGAATCAAGCACACGATTATATAATCCATCTTTGCTTGCATGTGAACAAAAATATATTGCCACTATAAATATTATTTTCGTTGAAGATATCGGTATATATATATATATATAAAGACGTTGTGAAAGTGTAGATGTAGTGTACAGACTGTTATACACGTGGGGGGAAACAGGTGCAAGCACAAGAGTAATGGTGAGATGCTGGTAAGAAATTTTTTTTTTTTAAACTCAACGATCGATATTCAGTCATGGTATGTATTTATATATGTATATATGAGAAATGAAATGAATAAAATTGAGGAATGGAAGTTAAAGGAGCCTTATTTAACTCTGCGGCTTTGGGAGTGGTACCAGGTTCTTTTTCCCAATTTTCTTTGTCATTGTTTCTTTTTTCTTCTTTTAATTCAAGTTTTATATATGATATAAAATAAGACGCGCACTTTAGACATAAAATTGTGCTCGTACATCAGCATTGCATGTATGATGGGACACTCTTTTTCATAGTGCTCCTGGAATTGATAGCACGAGAATTATGTGAGTCTGTATAGCATGATATAATAGTGGATGTGACAATTTTTATATTTTTATCTCATTTTCTTCTTGTTTCAATTTTCAGGAATGTGAAAAATTCAGGCTTTGCTGATTATGATTTTTAATCGCACTATATTTGACTTTGAGAATTTTTAAGAATCTATTAGATTAATTTATGTCGATAAGAGTTGAAGGGTAGCAACAAATTTTGAAAGCATATTATTCATCCATAGCATTCTATTTAATCTTATTATCAGTATTAATTTTCTGAATTGATTGTATATTGAATTCCCGAGTGTTATTATATTGATGCATTTCTATAGATGAAACATCAAAGTTTCGTGAATGCATTTCGATGATTTCATTTTACGATTGCTCTTTAAAACGATTGGATTCAAATCTATCGAGTGCACAGGATATGATTTGGACGATGAAAATACATTCGTCTCTGGCAGAGGTTTTTCTTGCCCTCTATCCCTCTCTCCCTCTGTCATCATCTCCCTTTCCTGCATTCTCCTGTTCTTTGTCCTTGTTCTGTGCATATATATATGTGGCACACTCTATTTTGGACATTATCCGAAAATGGAATCTCGGATGAGTGACCGTTGGGAATTTGAGTGCGGGTCGTGGTAGATATACATTTACCTAGGTGAGAATATATTTGTATATATATATATATATATACAAGTACACTATAGGTGAACATGCAATTTTCATTCATTCTTTCGGTGCACAATTGCTTAGGTTGTCGACCTTTATTTTTGCGTGTATGTATACTGTCAGGAATTAAATTGATTTCTGTATGAAATTTAATAATCACAAATATATATATATATATATATATATATATTTTTATGATATGGATATTGTGGCTTTTGTGTTACTGACATAAATATCAAATTGTATTCATGGGGTTTATGTTTGTAGTAATTGTTGACAGCTGTTTGTTATATATATAAAGTTTTGAACGTTTGAACGTTTTTATGGTGAAAATTTATATTTATGAAATAAAATTAGAAAGCTGTTGGTGTTGAATTAAATTGTAGCTAGTGATAAATTTTTACCTCTACGGGAACCTCAACAAATTATTATGACTTTTTTTTTTATTTATTAAAATGGTCATTGAGGTACTTGAACATTTCAATTTTTAATTTTCAAGTAATTTTTTGGGTGGGATAATTATGAAAATATAAAGATTAAAACTTGTGACCTTTTTTTTTTGTTCACCATGAGATAACGTATATAATAACGATATTATATATAGTTTCAATTCATTCATGAATCTAATAATGGTAAATGCGCCGAAAAAAAAAGAAAAAAGTGCAGAAAAAGAATAAAACAAAAAATGTGATGAATAATAAAAGTGAAGAATATAAAACAAAATGTCTGGCGTGTGTGTATGTATATGATTTGTGTATATGTATGCCTCTCACACTTGGCCTGAATGTTCCCTCAGCTTTGAAATAAAAAAGAATGGAAGCGCTGAGGTGGATGAGAGAGAAAGCGAAGTGCAACGTTATCTACCAGTGGGTCGACTCCTCACATCCATTGTCACGCATTTTACGCTTACCTCGGGGCTAACACTGAATCACGTCTTCTATTCTCGTTGAAACTGTATCGTTCTACCTTTCTCTGTCTCCATTTTTATTTTTATTATTCTCTTTTTTATTTTTTCATTTTTTTTTTCATTTCCCTCCACTCTCTTTCATTCTCTCAAACACGCTCGACTTCCTGGCGTGCCGCACTCTTTTAATCTTCTGAAAGACACCGGAAGCAACGAAAGAGAGCTTTCATTCGTTGGGCTTTCAGACTCTCTCATTTTTCTGTCGTATCGTGAAAAAATATCATAGCGATATAAACCCCGCAAAAGGTAGCTAGCCGAAAAAAAGTTGAAGAAAAATTGTAATAAAGAGACAAATGACAACCTACAAAAGTTAATTTAATTTAATTCTATACCCAGAATGTCCTTTTGTCGTTACTTTAAAACTACTACTTTATCTTCTCGACAAGGTAAGTTGTGAATTGAGTTGATGGGCAAGTAAATAAAACTTTTATATACCTCAAATGAGCGGATAACAATTTGTTTAAACAAAAATATATATATATATATATATATTTTACTCGGTTGAAATATTTTAATTTGATAATTATATCAACAAATGAATATTAGATTTTGAATAGAAAATTTTGATATTTGGAGGTTCTGATAACTGATAACTAACCTGCAATTGGAATTTGATAATTAATAATTGAAAAACCGTTTCAGGGGCTCAGAATAATTTGATATTTCTTTGGAATCATAATTCTCTATTAGGAATGAGCAATTTTTCAATATGAAATAATAAAATCAGATTTGGAATTGGTCATCCAAGAAATCAAAAAATTATATGACTGCTAGTTTTTTCAGAACAAAATTAATTTCTTCATTCTATCCCTATTCGTTCACTCATTCGTTCGTAAGCACTGATAATTTCATTCAAACTCTAAGTATTCTCAAATAATCAATTAAGTCGACTTTAAATTATCTGTTCGCGTAATTATTCAATAATCCATCGTATGAAATGCATTAATATGCAACCACTGTTATTACGCTCACACAAATAAACAATATGTTTAGTTAAAAAAAACTTTTATAAATATTCTCCACATAATTAACCTAAGAAAATCACAATGGATTTAAAAATATATATGCACACTTGATTCGAGTTGAATGAGTTACTTGGAGCGTTCCACAAATAAATAATATAAATGTGAGGATGTATCACACAATATATATCAAATGTTATACAAAACATATAGTGATGATGTCTGGACCAGTATTAACGGTGTCGTGTCCATTTATATATATTGTAGGTGCTTTATCACCATGCACTGACTTCATTACTCTCTCGGTAGTATTAATAAAAGGCCGACGTGGAAGCAACAAGAGGGGTAAAGCTCCACGCTTTTCTCTCCCGCTATACATTCAGCTATATATATATACTCCCATTGCCACCATTGCTTTATACTCTTGCGAAACATTAAAATGGGAAAATAATGCTATGGTAAAATTTATATATACATTTATATTGTTACGTTTACAATTGTCTTATCTAATTTATTTGAAATAAACAAGGAGACATATAATGTAATTAATTTTATCTGATTTTTAAATTCGTCACAGTGTTTATTGTATTGTTATTATAACGAGAAATAATGATGATAATAATTTATATTTAGAGAAAGTGATATATGGTTTCATTGAATGTATATATTTGGCTAACTAGTTTTCGACTAATTAATGAGTAGAATAATATATATTAAACTTCTTTATAGATAGATATAGAGTTATCAAGCTTACGAACATTCTGTAATAGTATACGCATATGATTTTGAAAGGAATATGAGATAACGATTTGAATATGTGGGGCAAGTGAATAATTTAATTGAAGGTAATAAATATTTGCTTCACAGTTGGTATGATAATATTAGCTAATAGTTGATTGATATAATTTTGCATTGAATATGAATGAATTGTTTGAGCATGTGGGTCAAGTGAATGATTTAATTGATGAAAATGAATATTATCTTCGTAGTAAATATAATAATTCGTGATAGTAGTTGATGGATACAATTTGGCAAAATATATGAGTATTTTATCTGTGTATTTAAAGCTAGAAAATAATCAATTAGTCTTGTATAACTAAATTTGTTCATCAATCAATATAATAACATTTAATAATAGATGGTGAATATAATTTCGATGGGAATGTGAGTGAATTGTTTGCAAATCTGGGGCAATTATTAATTCGAATGAAATACTAGTTCGTCCAGTTGTTAATTATTCTCAGAGACAGGATAAGTTTTTCAAAATTTGTGTAAGAGTGAAGTCTGTAAAATGTCAATTGGATATATGTATAAATGACCAATCAATAAACTAGAATGGACTGGTGACATGGTCACTTTATTTAATGTATACAGGAGATTGAAAGGATTTGGACCGAAGTTTCCTGGCTTCCAGATTTTATCTAGCAAATATTTGGTATCGGTTTGCCTACTTGCATAGAATTAGAATAATTATAATTAATTTGCATGCCTTAAGATGTATAGTGATGTCGACTG
Source organism: Zele albiditarsus (assembly GCA_958496275.1). NCBI lineage: Eukaryota > Metazoa > Arthropoda > Insecta > Hymenoptera > Braconidae > Zele > Zele albiditarsus. The sequence goes on from OY292408.1 coordinate 15,488,669, forward strand.
CATTGAGTGATATCTATCTGTTTTGAAAGTAAGAGTGGTGTGTGATCACAGTAGCTTAGTTGAACAAGAGCACTGACTGAATATAAATGTTGGGTCAAGCGGGATTGGAACTCTGGTTCGAGCTAGATATTATTCTTCTTTCATCAATTGATTATGTATCAGTCTCTATAAATTTAACAGAATATTGAGATGATTATTTGTGATGGGGACAAATTTGTTTTCTCCATACAGAAAATCTCGGTTTATAATTTATTTTTGCATTAATTGTGCGATAGCTTTCAATTCGATTCAACTTTTGTTTAGCAAAACTGAAAAATACTTGGCAAATATCACTCAAGCATCAATGTAATTAGTTTTACATAGAAATCCTTTTCTTTCTTAATTTCAAAGATGCAAATTTTAAATATATTCAATTGTTAATGGACAATAAGTTTCATTGGATAAAACGAAATTTTCATTTTACCGATACAGTTGGTATATAGCACAAAACAAAAAAGAAAGAAGAAATTATAAGTTGGAGTAAATTTTAATTTTCATATCATGGTTGTGCTGCAGTGAGGGTTTATGACCCTTAAAAAGTTGCGCAAAACTTTTCACTATATCATTCTGTTTCGTTTTCTTTTATGTATATACGGAGTATACACGTATATATTCCACTGCTGAAAATGCAAAATTTCTCTGTGTCAGTATTGCAGACGACGACGTATTTTCGCCCATGGTAAAAGTACAAGGGAGAAAAGGAAAGCGGTACACAAATACATTCAAATATATATATAGTTTCACAGTAAGATAGAGAGAAAAGAGATTTTAGTGGTGGGTGCATTTGAGAACCGTCACTCGTGTAAACTAGACCAAGCGATTCTGTATGTGACGCTCTCTCTTTCTGGATCTCCCTCGAGCGTGATGAAGTGGTCTACAAGCTCTCATTTTCCTATGTCACTTCCATTTTTCCTCTTTGCTGTTGCTCAAACCTGTTTCTTAAAAAAAAAAGCAGTGAAAAAAAAAATTAATAAATAAATTTAAAAAAGCAAGTAATGAAATAACAAAATTCGTTTTTTGTTTCATGTCCCCTGCTTCATTTTTTTTTCTCGCTCTCATGCTTTCTCATTTCAAATATATAATCTCCCTGCACTTTCGTACATTTTCTCATGTCTCTTCCACAGTATATGTATATGTTTGTATGTATGTATAAATACATACAATATATATATATATACTCTCATTCAACTTACTCTTTTAGTACGTAGGTATATGACCACTTGAATGTTTCGTTCTCTTCCGGTTTAAAAATTCACGTTGGAAAAAATTCACTGCTATTTTTTCATTTTTTTGGTTAGTACACGCGACTTTACCGCGTACGGGCGCGTGCCCCTCTTAATGATAAGAGAGTTCCATGAGAGTTATACTTTAATTACTCTTGCTGTCGTTGGCGACGTAAAACGAGTTCGGTTGAGTGGTGATTTTTTTTTTCTCTTGTTTCTTTATTATATGGTTATGATTCGCAATTAAGGTATATACAGACGAGATACTTGAGGTCCTTCACATAAATTATGTGAGGATAAAAATTTTTTTCAATTATATATGAATGTGGGAATTTTATTAAATGGAAATTTGTCATACATTAAAGGGCAATTTTGTTATTGTCATTGATACAAAAATTATCAAAAAAATAATAATATTTATGTATCAACTGTACAAGGGGGATTCATGCAGGACGAATACAAGTGGGAAAAGCAAATTGTAAATCAAAAATTCGTAAAAATAAATGATATAATTTAAAAATTCAAAGTTTAATTATTACATAATATCAGTATGTGACATCTTAAACACATTGGTTTTTGCTGTCAATATTATTTTATTTGAACGAACTTCTGGATGGGAAATTTTCTCTCTTGTCAGTATTCTATATTCTCTGCAAATTTTTATTTCTAGAGCGGTTCAGAAATAGAGGAAATCAATAAAGACTTGAGATATCTTCGTTTGCTCTCAAAGATAATCTCAACGTTCATCATATCAATTATTTCATTAAATATTTTTATTTGAAATACTGATAGAAATCTATGAGTATACTATCGTATTTTCATTTCAAATATTTTGCTGTAATAAATGAAGGAAATTTTTTATATATTTTTACACTTTTATTATAAAATTTCTGGTCGATATTTTACATTGAATTATTTGTCGTATGAATTTTTTATTCGCACTGTCGAATAAACATGGGTGAGTGCTGTTAGCAACAGTGATCGGTAAAACCGGAATATACCAATTTTATTTCTATTTACAAACTCACGACCCAGATACATTCATTAACTGTTCATGTAACTATTTCATTGCATATATACTATGTGCACATCTCTCATCACTGTTGATTACACAACATTATAATGAAATTAATGAATTGTAAATTTCCTGCCGATTTTTTCACTTTACATCAATTATTGTCGCTTCATTGCACATTGAAAAACATCACATAGTCATCCTTAAAAATGGTTATTATTTTTCATTTAATTATTTAATTTCCTGACGTTGTTTTTATTTCACTGCAATTATTATTGCATCATTTCCAAACGCATCTACAATACATATTTATAGTACATATAAAAAATCAATAATGATAAAATAAAAATTGAACATAATTATAAAGTTTCATTTATATTTCGTGTGAATAATTGTAACTGTTTATCACTAATTGAAATGCGTCAAGTGCCACTATTCTTGTTCTTCATATACACCACCACACTTTCATTCTATATTTTTCCCAATCGTTTACGATTCATGTTGTTTTTTTCGTTTTTTTTTCCATTTTTTCATTTTTTCTTTCGCCTTTTATTCGTTAATGGTCATCGAGTATGATATTCCAATTTCATGTGTATTCGCATCGTTTTTATTCCATACGCATTCACACACACACATACTGTCAGAACCCACAGGCAAGTTAACGATAGTCATGGATGTAGAAACAAGCGTGTGTATATGAATGGTTGATAAAACGGATCTGTATCGATTTTTCACGTTGTTAGTAGTAAAATCCACTAACACATTCTATACACGCACAGTTTATGCATAAACAATGTCGATCGAATTGAATGAGTCACCGAGTAATAGGACTCGACAGTGATAAAATACTTATAGAACTCATAAACAAATTGAATGTAAATTCATACGTATAGTACTCAGGGGAAAAGTTTTTTTGCATTTTTACGCAGGCGCTGAAGTAACTAAATATAGGAATAGCATTTATTTCAGTGAGGTTCCCATGAATTTTAGTAAAAGTTACATTAGTGTGATGTAATTGTTATTGATATCACTGGAGAGTTTGCATTTTAGCATCATCAATACAATCAAAATGACAGAGTCAATTTTCATTGAGATAAATGATTTGGATACATTCGAAATTACAATTATTTAACGAAAAAAAAAAAAAATAAATAAATGACTGTATGAAAAATATGATATGAATATATGTGTTTACAATAAAAACATAGAACATTCAAATAATATAATTTTAATAATACCGGTATTTAAAATAATACTGTAATATAAGATATAATAATGTGAAGTAGACAATTTTGTTTCATACCTTTCAGTAAATCAAAGAGTTTACAATGTCGTCTATAAAAGTTATAATATCAATTGCTGAATTCATCATGTGATATATAAATTTTCCATATACATTCGGATATTATTACTATCCAGTATAATAATCCTATTGATTTCCGGTGAAACAGAAGCGATAAAAATTCACTGTACGCTTTGTAATTTATTCTTCGTACTGTCCACTATCCAAATAATAATTTTTTTATTAAATATCTAAGGATTATTTATTGTACTTTGAGCTCCTCGCGCTAATTAAAAAATCACTAAAATATTCCCGCGCGTATAAATAACAATAAAGAAAATGAAGAGGGAAAACCGAACGTTCATAACGAATGGAAATTGTCAATGAAATATTATTTCCGCTTTGTGATTGGTTTTGTGACTTCTCGCTGATCTCATGTTTATTTTCTATTCTATCACTATCATTATTAGCATCGTTATTTTTTTTATTTTTCTTCATACGTGACCGATGAAGAATCGAGTCGAAACGACGCGCTCTATAGGTCTTATCGTAATTGCATCGTAATTGTCGACATAAAGTCAAGTCGGTGGCCGGGCAAATGGGGGAGTCCTCGACATCATACAGACGCCAACTTGACTCACCTCGACTGCTTCTAGATATATATATATATATATTCATATCACTCGCGTGCATGCTATCGTCATTGTATTTACGTGACGTCTATACGACTGGTGCCATTGCTAGTTCATTCTTTTTCGTTGTATATACCTGGAATATTATTTTGAGATTGAGAATCACTGAAGTGGCGCCAGGTCGGCTGGAGCCTGACGTCGCGATCAATCAACCTGCTGGTGCCTGTTGTTTGCCCCCTGGCTTTTACCCCTTTCGCCTCATCACCCTCGCCTGATATATATATGAACTAGTCCGGGAGTATTTTGTTGTAGACCTTGGATATAGTCTATGCATATACATACATAAATATAAATTTTTCGATGGAATTTTGTATAGAATTAAAATATTTGTTTTATTTTATCTTCTACAAGTTTAATGGTGTTTTTTTTTTTTTTCATGTGTCGATAGTTAAATGAGATAAATATTCTTTATGGATTTTAGATAAAGCAGTGTCGGTCGGCGAGAATGGGAAAGACATAAATGTGAATATTTACAATAATATGGCGGAAAAGATATGATTGGAAATAATTAATGAAACATTGAGTGTTATTTTTTTCGTGACATTGTTTAAGTCATGTTTTTTTCCAGATTAATTTTCCTAGTGATATTAATTTTCCCAATCGTTATATGTATTTACAAATAATACATTTGTTCATTTTTGTTCATTCATAATTCTCTAAACAATTTTTTTTTTTGTAATATTGTTTGCTCTTGTTTATTTTCAACAAGTTACATTATCTTTGATTAATAATTCTCATCATCAAGGATATTTAATTTGAATAATTCATCATTATGTTGGAGTAGAAAAACAAAATTTAATTATCAATGCGTGTTTAAATTAAGTTTATTTTTTACTTTATTCTCCTGCTCGTCATTGATCCCGAAAATCCTCGTGTAAATCCTTGTCCTCGCGCATAATGACTCTCTTCCAAATCCTTTTCCCTCTTTTTCTGTCGTTCACTCGCACTAGCACTCGCATTTATCTCTTTATATATATATATCTAAACCTCATATAAATACATTGTTGAAATTCGGTGGTGCCAATATTCAGTGTAATAATCCGACGTATGTTTGCTTTGATACTAGAGAATAACATCACCTGAATACTTTTGCATAAATTAACATTACTACAAACAATCATGACCAACGTATCTATATTTGTAACAATACACGTCATCTCTACAATTATTATTATTATTATTCATTAAAATTTCAAACATTTTTATTGATAACCCTTTTTTTTTTCTCTCAAACATCAATTGAATTTCGAAATCAAATGATATTTATATGCACAATTGCAAGTAGAAGTAGACATTAACCACATATACACACGGCACGTGCATCCTTTGACGACACAAGTGTCACACAACAAATATATATATATATATATATATATGCATGTATATATAACAGACACCCGCATAGAACAGACTTTGAACAGACTCAATGTGGAGCGAGGGAAAAAATGACACTACCACGTACAAATAGTTAGTATTCTTCTTTTGCCAGTAGATTAACGTCAAAAGCTCGTTTTATGATGTATACTGTCCGCAAGCATGGTGTGTAAATAGCATGAAAATACACACTGTTGCATTAGCAAACCCGCATGTAAATTAGAAAATGAAATTGTAATAATAAAAGAAGCTAATGCTGAAACGGAATAAAAAATTAAAATAATAACGAGAAATTGACGAATTTTATGATGAACGCACGATTCATCTCAGGTAACTCATCTGAAGGATTTTTTTAAAATGTTTATGTCTTAAATATTATTCTATCAATTGATTGATGAAGGAAAAAAAATTTTTTGGTCGCGTATTCGATTAATTTATATTAATAATATAAACATTCATTCATAATGTGATTATACATTTCTTTATCATATACATGTTATCATATACATTATACTTTTTTTATGTTATGCTAAGAATAATTATAATAATAATAATAATGGAAAATAATAGTGCCAATGATAATATTGGTGGATGGATCATCAATATTAAAATAATTCGAGCACTCAGCAGCAGAAGATTTGAGAGAGGTTTTATTTTCCAATATAAAAATTCCTCGAACTGATGTTTATTTGAAAAAATTTGACACCAAGTTAATAACGATTTCCGTGAGGAATTGTTTTATTAAAATCGTGCATTTATGCATTAGCGCATGGGACGAGAGATGGGGGTCTTAATCTTCATATTTCTATGATTAATGCACTTGAAATTTATGATAAAATGTGTTTGATGAAAAAATAATTATTCGCGTGAAATTCTGTGTAATTTTGCATATTTTTAAAAACTCTGCCATCCAAACTTTTGATAATTACTAACAATTTCTTCGTACAAAATTATTTTATCCGATTCTCAATATATCAACATGATGGAGAATAATTTATGCAATGTGCATTGATGATTTATTCCATCCCTTAATGATACTTTCTTTTTTTTTTGTTTCCCAACGGATATAAATCTCCATATATTCGTTGATTATTTTCGCGTACACTTTCATTCTTTACATAGATATACGTTTATGTATGTGAGTGCAACATAGAGTATTATCGTTCAATATTCTGTGGCTTGACTTCCATTACTCTTGTGTGGAATATTTGTGTGTTAGCATGGCTCTCGAACCGCCATCAGGTGATATTGAAGGACGTGTTCCCACTTACATTCCCTCTTCATCTCTTCTGCTCTCTATTCTATTCACTATATATCATCGTATCCTCGATTTTTTCCTTCTTCTTCTTCTTCCTCTCCCTCTACTTTTTCGTTTTATTTTTTTGTGTTCTTTCTTTTTTCTTTTTTTCCTTTTTTTTCATCTTCTTCTTCTTCTTCTTCATCGAATCTGATGTGGGTTTTGGGCGATGCGGGTCGAGATTGGTGCGTTGGTAACAGCTCGACTTACCGATGTTTACCCAGACTGAGAGTATGAGATGGGGACGAGGAAACGAAGAGCAGGAGAGAGTACGGTAGGAAGAGTAAGCAGGAGAAACAAAAAAAAAAAAAAACGGAGGAGAAAAGGGATCCGAGGTTGGAAGGAGGATTTATATGTAGGCGAATCTTTCGCCGTGCAAACTTATAACTCGACTCGTTTCACGAGCGAGTTTTCGGGGCCACAGAATGTTGAAGAGAAAAATAGAGGAAGAGATTGAGATGGGTAAGGAGAGTGAGAGGAATAGAAAAAGATGAAAGTAAGAATGAGGAAGAATAAGTATAAAGAATATAAGCGAAGCTAATGGTCTATATTTTTAGGAGACAAAGTTGTGGAAGTAACAAAAAACAATGGATGAGAATACTAAGTAATTTATTTTGCATAAGGAGTCTAAGTATTTTCTTCTTGATTGTATGAAAGAAACTTTGGAATTATTTTTTATTTTCCCTTTCTTGATACTCTCTATTTATTTATTTATGTATTCCGGTGATCAAAAAACGAATTCTCTTGGGAATTTTCGTTATTGTAACTCTCTGATTAATTCATGAGTTTTTCAAAACCCACTGTGTATAAATGTGTGGAGGGTCATCAGGGGGAATACAAAATTGTTAATACAAAAAAAGGAACAGTGAAAAAAAAAAAAAAAAATTTCAGACCACAAAATAAAGTGGCCGTGTTAATTATTCAGATAGTTGGAGAAAAAAAACAGTGTTAATATCTGAAAGTTATATATGTATAAAGGCAACATGTTCAAACATGCGCGAAAGGTAGAGAGAGAATTTTTTTAACCCTCACCGAAAATTCTCCATATTGGCTCCAACTCAATACTACCCAAGTCGAATTTTCCTTGCACTGATTTTCAATAAAAATTAATAGAAATAATTATCAAAGTATCGTTATCATTCAGGATATTATTATTTTTATCTATTTTCATCTCATTCAACCACTAACTACCCTCGTTTCTATTTTCATTATCCAAATAAATTCCCATTCACAAATAATTACGCCAAAAATATAAATTAATTTCCAATCATTCATCAGGGGATAAAATCACCTAAAATTTGCTTCAAAGGTCACACTGTATTTGGATCTCCCTCCGCACACACATACACCAGTAAAAACTCCAATATCGAAACAAACGACACACGAAAAAAAAAAAGAAAAAAAAGAAACCCCCCAGTACATACATACGTACATATCATGAGAGGGGAAACAGAACAAATGGTAAGGGCGTGAGACTTGTGACTTTTGGTCACGTTTGTAGTTTCTTTTTTTCCTCATTTTTTCCTCGTGTCTAACACCAACACCTGCAACAAGGAGCTTTTGAACTTGTGTTCTACTTTCGTATTGGCTACAAGAGGGAGTGGAAAATAGATAAGAGGAGTGAGTGTGAGTGAGGAAGAGGAAAGAATAAGAACAAGTGTGCGATGGTGCGCGACAGAATGAACCGAAGGAAAAAAAAAAAAAAGAAATGTCAAGAACGCACCCCTCGGTACCCGCTTGTCTGACGGCCCTGGTTGGCCTTCTTCGACCCCTCCGAGCGTCGCGATATCAAGCCACGGCAGTACCGGTATCGCAGTACGAGCGACCGCCCGACAATTCGCGTTGTATAAACCACCTCTCGTTTAACGAGATTTCAAAAGACTTTTAAGGGTGGTGAGACGTATATATATATACATATACATACATATATATATTTAAAACGTAAACATACAGTACATAGGGGAGTATATCCAGGTGTAATAGCGTAAGAGAATAACGACTGTGTGTGTGTGTGTGTTCCACGTGGTATCAATGGTGGTTTCACACCTTTATAATCATCATTTAAAATTCGTTTAAATCAATTGAATGGAGCATGGATACAAAAATAATAAATAAATTCAATTAAATATTAAATTGACGTGAATTTTTTCGTCTGTCACAATATCAGTGGACTTATTTGGTTAATAAAAATTTCAACTGTGGGAAAATTAATTGAACAATATCAGAGTGAAGGGTATGTGAAAAATTAATTTTTATATCATTTTCATTTCCATTAATTATTGATAATAATATTGATGTAATCATTTCGATTTAATTATTGTGAGGCGGATAATTAAATGGCCATATGAATTAGCATGAGTCACTGTTGATTGTCATGCTATTATGAGAGAGGAGTTGGATAGGTTTTCACACTAAAAATATATTCATATATGTTTATAGACAGTTGGACATATTACTTGAAAAAGTGACTCATGTGACAAAACACTCTTAGAACTATATAGTTATTGATTTATAAATGATTTCTTATAGCTAGTCTATTTGCGACAATATGCTACATTCACTTGAATAATTATATTGATATATAGAATTAACTGAAAATAGAAAAGATTAAAAAAATCATCGATATTTAATGTCGCGATATATAAATATTTGTATATGTGTGTACATGTATATAATAAAAGTACATATATATATATATTCTGGTTGCAACTGTAGCAGGACATGAACCGGAAAATTATTCGAGTCTCGTCTCGGTTGAGGTCTTCCAATTTCGGTAAAATCGATCTGGCGTGAGAGGGACACGCGTGCTATTCTCATACCGATCACCCACACATATATGTACATATCGACATTATATATATATGCGTAGGGATATTTTGCTTGTCTTCTTTTTTTCTCGCGCGCAATTCTCACTGCTCATGATTTTTTCTCTCATTTTATTATCGATAAGGTGCGATGAGCGTGAGAGCGATAATGTGATTTGAATATAAAACGTGACTTTTAGGTGAAGTTAATGAAACACGTGATGGAATTTATATTCGAATATATTTATGTATGTATATGTTATTTTAGATACAATATTATGTATGTGTATTAATGGGGAATGTATCGAGTGTCAAAGTCTTTTTTTTTGTTTGTAAATAAATAGATAAAATATATTGGGTTATTATTACAAGTATTATTTGATCTTTGAGTTAGATATTTAACCTTGTTATTTCTAATCAGATCTAATTTGAGATATGTTTTAGTGTTAATTGATGTTAATAATGTTAGTTAAGTGGTGTTAATTAATTTGAGTTAGATTTGATGTTATCTTATTTGAATCTGTTGGGATTTTGTAATTAGATTAAATCACATCTGGTTATTTTATTCAAGAATTTATAATTTTATCGTATTATTGTGATTGGATGGCTGTTTTGACAGGGGAAAATTGTTTGTTGATGAAAATAATTTATGGGATGAGTTAATTATTTGTTTTAACTATGAACTTTACTCAAACTGATTTTTTGATATTGATAGATTAATATTTTATTGGGATTAGGATATTGAAAAATCTTTTTTTCTATATCAGATAAATATTTGAAGTTGTTGAGGGGAAGCCCAATCTTCGTAAAAAATTCGGAATTTTTTTCATATATGTTTAGAGATTCAATTCTTTTGAATTGGGTTTATGAAATCACATGATGGTGATCGGTGAATAGTGAGAGATATGAAGTACGAAGAAAATATATTGTTATATAGAATAAAACTGAATGTGAAACTTTAAAAGTGTTTTTCTCGAAACAAAATTTTTCAAGTTGTTTTCTACCATTTCTCTGAAAGTTATGAACAGAATGACTTGAAATTTGGAACAGATATCGAGTGAATTCCGTTTTATAGTTTCTATCAACAGCTTTTCCATATATGTAACTATTTTGCAACGCTTCAAGTGTTTACTTTACATCGGTTTCTCAACAAACAATTTTTGTTTCAAAACGATGTCATTGTTTTTCAAGTTTTCATTTTTTTTTTCCTCTTAATAAATTTGCAAACTAATTTTATATACTACGTCCTATTAATTTATTATAACAACTGAATTTTCGACATGATAATTCAATATGAACTTTGGCGAGTCACTGTTAAATCAGTGAAATTTATGACTGTAATTATTCTAAGTGAGAATCCATTAAATATTCATATCCATCCTATAAAGTGCAGGGATAAAAATGCAGTTATAGAGCATGAAAATCGGTAATCGGATTGTGAGGATTGTGATATTCAATTAAAAAGTAATAGCATTTTATGTGTATTCTTCAGAAATGGGTTCACTTAAAATATTCACGAGTAACTTTGCCGCTGTTTGAAAATATATCTTTGACGATAGATTAATTGTTTGAAACAGCGGTTCCGGTGTTATGCAACGCAGTCGCTTCGTTACAAGCCGCAAATCATTCAAATGCAACATTATCATCGATCGATATTCCAATAAGACTTATGCAGTTTAATTTCTTCTAATGTCTATATACTTATCCAACTGTATTTATCATTGATAGTGCACCAATGCGAGCATTTTACAATCATAAATCTTCTTAGCTGTAGAATATTCATGAGCACACAAACGAACAAATTGTCTTTATATTATTATCATACAATTCGATAACGATATATTGATTTTAGTTATTTATTCGCATAAATATTTCAGATGCATTCATGATGGTATCAAGATAAAGGAAAGATTTAAGTGAAAAATCATGAATTTAGGTCAAGACTAGAATAGAAAAAGAATTCAATTGGAATTATAAAATTTCGTTTTTGTTTAGACTTTTTAATAATATTGGAAAAGTTTCAATAAATTAATTTATATGAAACTCATCCTTTTACCTTTTAATTCTGACCAAAGGATAAGCTAATATAATTTCAACATTTGATCTTGCATGAAAGTGACCCCATCAACCAACCGTTGATGTATGTGAATCACTATCGGTATATTTAATACAAGCTTTTGTAAGGTTTGTCCAAAATTCGACTAAAATATCTACTGTTTCTACGGTACAGTAACTCTATTCCCCTTTTTTTCTTTAATATTTCTCTAATGCATCAACAAGTATATAAAATACTAAAAGCAACATGAATAACAACAATTCAATGGTAAATGGTTTCAATCTCACTAGGCACACTAATAACTACGATTTTTCTCCATTTTCCCATTGTCCTACGTAATCAAAAAATTAAACGCCGATAAAATTATGTAACGTCAAAATATTATTTATTCATGATGTAGAATTCAATTGGTTCCACCCGAATAATTCATAGGCTGTCTGGGCATTGACATTTCATGGAAAAATACTGTTTAAATTTTTTTCCAACGAATTTTGAAAAAAAAATCGTATGAAGGTTTTATTATAATTAATTCGCAATGCAGCAACACCACGTGACAATGAGAGATTGAGAGAGCGAGAATGTGAGAACTATATAGTGTGAGAAAGAGAGTGAGAGAATATATGTGGGCGTTTACTCAGTTATGTGACCTACAATTCTCAGATTCTACACTCACACTCTGCTTCTTCTCATTCATGCAACAAAAATGTACGTAAATTAATGGGTTATATATATGCTTGTTCAACTCTAGTAAATAGTTCTAATGGCTATGCGTACATATTACTCCTGTCAGAAATGTATATTCCAATAATTACAAAACTTTATTATTATTTCTCTGAGATGCTGTGGGGGGTTCAGATGAATTCTTTTTTTTTTTTTTCCCCTTGAAAGAAAATAAATCAAATGTTTGTGAAACTGTGTGAAATAAATTAAAATCATTTTACTCCAACTATTTTGCGTCTTTGAAATATTGTGATGTTAATTGACATATAAAATTTTAGATAATTTTATACTTGTAAAAGGGTGGGGAAAAGAAAGAGGAAAATAAGAGAACTTGAACGATTATAATAAACATCATTGTTGGGGATAAAATTTAAAAGTGCAGTGTTGTTACGGCCCTGCAATGCCACACACTGACATCATCATAAAGTCCGCACCCACGTCGATGGCGTCATACGAAAGAGAGATGCTCATAGAGTATTGGTTGGCTCCAGCGGAATTTCCGCTCGTTCCAACGAAACTATGCCACTGTCATAAACTGGTGCCGCATGTCGCGACGCGAGTGTTTATTGTCACGGCCCACCGGACAAAACATACATTTAAAATTCCACTCCCTAACATAAATGTGTATATAATAATCTCAAAATTTTATTTCTGTTTTTTTTTTTTTTTTCGTTTCATTTTTTTCTACAACATAAAAAAAAGTACAAACATTTATATAGGCACTAAAAATTTCGGCGATTATCAGATCTCTTTGGTGCAAAATTTTATGTGGTAATTAAATTTTTTAGTGTTTGAATTTTAACACTGTCGCACGAGGAAAAAATATTGTCCATGGAAACAGTTGAATACACAGCGTTATTTTTCTCATTTCAATGCACAATTTATAATCACCACTTTCTATCGTCAGAATCAAAACTCATCAGTGTACAAATTCATCGTAATAAATGAAGAAGAACAATTTTTGGTTGTGGAAAATTGAAGTGCACTCAAAAATGTTATGTTTAGCTGTCCAACAAAATTCTGGAATATCAATTAGCAAGAGTCTATCAAAAGTTGATGAAATATGCTATTGAGAAAGTCATGATTAAAGTAACGCTGATGAATTGTTTATAAAATAACAGCGTGTTGTAATTTTTCTTTGACGTTTTAAATTTGTGTTTGAAGTCATCTTTTACATCACTATTAAACATTTATTGACAAAATTCTCTTGTTTTTTATATCAGAAAATCATGCAAATATATTTTTTGATCACCGTAATTCATAAATAATTTTCAAAAAAATTGATCTCAATTGTTAAAACTAATTGTCTGAATAATTGTCAATGTCCTACTTTAACTTCTGGTTATTATTACCTTCATCTCAATTTTAACATTTTTTTTTTAGTCTAAAAATTAATAAATATATTATATACATTGTTTAAAATTGTTGTAATAATTATTGTGTGTTTAGGTAGCAGACTGCTCGGGTGGTGCGATAACGAAGGATATAGTTGGCGGTCTCTGATCTACCTATGTTGTGCGGTGAACTGTTAAACGGTGGCTTCGTGAGTGCGGGAGCAGTTCCCGCGGTACCGTGTGGTCTTCTTGGGCTCTGGATACCCGGCTGCGTGCGTGCAACAAGCCCACGTCTACTTACATCACCATATTTACCACTCTTGGCCGAATTATTGGCCACTGGTTATTTCGAACACAATAACAATATCAATAATAACAATAATTATTATTATAATACCGATAATTTTGAGGAGATGGATTTGGTGCGACACAATACTCAACACTCAAATACCAATGGCCAGTCGGAACTTGATCTTGACCTCGACAATGACGAGAGCGTCTTCCTCGGTGAGTGTTAATAATTAATCTAATTTATTTATTTAAGTATTTTTATATTGGAGCACAGACGAGGACATTTGCTCTAATGAATTTGTCTTAATGTTTAATAATTAGTGGAACTGTCTAAGATATTTTATTTCAGTTACAATTGCAATTTGAGGGTATGATAATGAATTTTATTTTCTTCTACTTTAATTCTTCGTTTTGAGCTACAGCCAAATTTTTTTTTTCACTTTGATCATCAATTTTCAAGTGTTATTATTCAGTGATTTAATTATATTCACTACTTTGAATATAATCCAATACAATCAGGTGATAAAAGTTGATTAATTGAGTTTGAAAAATGTTATCACATTTTTTCTGAAAAATCATGCAAAATTTTCATGATTCATTAATTCACTAATTGCGTTAGGTGAATCATAAGCTGTGTCAGTGAGGTGTACATTCAAAGGATTGTTAATTTCTCCTTCCTCATATCAATTTTGAAATTAATCATGTGCAATATGTATTTATCATTATTGCTATCAAAGTTTCGTTCACATTATTCAAATATACTTTGGATAATTAAAAAAAAAATACAATGTGCAAAATAAATTCCATTTCAATACACAAAAATAATATTCAAAAATTAAATAGCACTGCCAAATAGTTATGAGATTTCCAGTGTGTGAATAATAATGAATAGAATTTTATCTCTTCTGCCATGTGTAACTATATATTTATCACAAAATGTGTTGATGGAAATAACAAACATGTGTGTACACATATAATTCTATATATATCCCTCGACACACACACACACAGACACACACACACACACACACACACACACACACACACACACACACACACACACACACACACACATCTATAGTGATACACATTTGTAAATTTCTCTGATGAAATATTTCAATGACACTTATAAACGATATTTATTGTTCTGTTACGTACACCAATTACCGGACGCGTATGAGATCAATTGAATAATAATGTGAATCCGGTCAATTTTACCATCAAACAAAATTGAAAATATTTTTTTTTTTTTCTATTTCATAACATTTCCTCTCCCGGAAAACTGTTCTATTGAACTCAACAAATTTATCACCTATCCGATAGAATTTATTCATGGATACGTGTGGGCAGTTGAATAATATCATCATCCTATAAATATTTACATTGAAAAATATATATATATATATATCTTTATAAATATTATATATGTACCCCGATTGCTTTCGCAAAATTCATTCAAAAGTATATTCAGCTGTGTTATATTCCCACCAACAATTCTCACCCTCTTTATGTCGGTAATATTGTAATATGTTCATCATGAAAAATAAAAGCAACAGATTTCAAATGTCGATAAAAAATTAATGAATAAAAAGGAAAATTAATTGAATTGATTTGGCATCAGAAACGATATGTTTGAAATGCCACCACGAACTGTAATTTTTTTTTTATTTTGAAACTTGAATTAATTTCACGGATATAGAAAAGTTGAAGGTGGCCAAAGTAGCCGTCATTGAGTCTTTGCTTGGCCTCAAATTTATTCGGCAAACGCGGCAAGCGCGCATTCATATATATGTATATACGTGTGTGTGTGTGTGTGTGTGTATGTATATAACGCAAAAGAAGGCGGCAGGCCATCGAAAGTTGAAAACTATTCGCGGGATAGAACGAGCGACGAATTCTCAGCGGCGTACTTGGCACGGATGGCGAAGTGGCTGTGAGTCGAACGTGCAAGTACTTCGAGCCGAGTGGAAAGTTCGTAAAATTAAATCGACCTCACTTCTCTTTTTATATTTCTCTCGATCTATCTATTTCTATTTTTTTTTTCTTTCATACTCTGTTTCTTTTTATTCAGTTGTGCACCCCAGCTACATTGCAATCGTGTACATGCGCGTACCAATATCAGTACTTTTAGCCACATTACAAATGATGTGATGCCAATCAATAAAAAATATTGCGGACACAAAGAAAAGTGGGTGTGACTGCATTCCCTTTGCATTTTATCCAGTTTCGATTGTCAATTCAAAATTAACAATCTATTCATTATCGGTACAATGCGATGAGTGGAAAAAAAATAATTTTTTCATGTTCACTCTTGCAAGTATATTCAATATGGTTTTTTAGGATTTCCAAATTTTAATTCAGAATTTTCTGCATCGGCATTATATTACTCGACATTTTTCCATCAAAATTCACTGGTTAACGATTAAAATTGGTTTGTTAGTTCTGGTGATATACGCGTGAAATATTTCCGGATACAATTGATTCCTATAGTTTCATTTTTGAAGAATTTCGACTGGAAGATTAACGTTTAATTATTACTTTCAAACAATTACGTACTTTTTGCACATTCATTATTATATTCGGACATCAAGTAGAGACTAGTTGATATCGAAAAAAAAAAAATATGCAGCTTATACTTCAAATACATATATTCTTTTTTTGTTTCTACAAATGATGGCATGTGCCATGGAATTGAGAAAAAATTTATTGTCGCCAACGTGAAACGAACATTTATTGAATGGGTGTTTGTGGCATCACTATACCTCGTTAATTATTTTCTATATTTAGTTCCCTTTTTATTTTTTCATGTTCAATATTGACAGTACTGAAATATGCGTTTGTCGAAGAGATATATAAAAAACAAAAATTGCAGAAACGTGAAAAAGAAAGAAGTAAAAATAAAAATGAGAATGGGACGTATGCGGAAACAACGAAAATGAATACCTACAATACCTTTTATTTATGTGGTCTTTTTTTTCCCCCCATTGTTTGCTATACGCCGGATAAATTCACCCATACAAACATGTCGTCAGTGAGAGACACACTCATCCACACCCCCATACACACACACTCACATACACAGATATTCGCTCACTGTCTATCTCTATTATTTCTTCCCAACCAGTTGGTGCTTGTCCCCTTGGTTATATGTATCTAGTTTTGCATGATGCAACCGTTGAGATGCAAGATTACGATACAGACTCTCATTGTATATACGGAATATGAATCGTGCTTATTAATTTTAGGGTGGGCTATCATCTCCCTGCTATATTGTTATATTTATTATATACTTATTGCAATATGTATATATATTTAAAGTTGATACGCAGACGATGTAGTTTGAATGAAACGAGCATGAATGAGGTTAATCTGCTGTATTGAAAATAATTTTTGTTTGATATAATTGATAGTGGTCAAATATTTTTTCATCATATAAATCTTTATGATAAATATTCAATTTTCCAATTAGCAAATTAATTTTTAATTGATTCATCTTTGTACATAATACGCGCACACGATCGAATCAATATTTGATATTATTATTATACTTAAATATATAGATTCAGCTAAATAAATTCAACGTGTACAATGTCTCATTCGTGAGGATAAACGTATATGGGGGGGGGGGGGGGGGGGGGGGGCTTATTAATTTTGTCCCGGATATATTTCCCAAGTGTTTGTTATCGAGACAGAGATATATATTTCACCACACCATAGGATATATATCTACAGTGATAAACGACAAAAGGAAACAATACGAAGAGTTTGAATTCAATTAATATTTATCAAGCCACGTTTCTCTCTTGCGCAAAACTTTCTCAATTAGCGAATGATAATTGGTCCATTCTCATCTATATATTTTTACTCAATTTATACTTTCATCATATATTCAATGAGAACAACAAAGTGGAAATTAGTTTTTGTTTACTTATCTATCGTTTTTTTTTTTTTTTTTTCTTAAATATTCCCATTTTGTGAAACAAAATATTATGAATAGTGAATGTTCATGTTGATGAGAGATATTCCATATAGAATAATCTCAAAATGTTGTTGAATAATAAAAAAATTCTTGCATTCCTATTTGACAATCATATTAAACAGAATTCTTCAATTTTCAATTTCAATTTATTCAGATAATTTTTTCTATCTTTTCTGAACATGTTACTGAGCAATGACCCGAAAAATTTTGCACTTTCAAAATATTTTTATCCTTGAAATGTTGCAGAAGTAGTCAAATGAAAAATTCGAAAGTCCTATTATTTCTTGGAAAACATTTCTGAGAATTGATAACCCATTGCCATCTAACTTATTTCTCTCACGATTAGTACTAATAAAAAAAAAATAAAAGGAAACGATGCATTTTACAACGTATTTCGTTTTCATAATCGAAGTGAGTTATGTATGCATATAGAGAGGAAGAGAAAGAGAGAGAGAGAGGTAGAGTCGTTATCAACCACCCTCCAAAGACTGTCAGTGGCACGTTCAACTTTTCTGCTCTTCATGTAGACTGCAGTCTGCCTGTTCTCATCGTCATCACATCCCTGCAAGTTTTCCTCTCTTATTCATTCTTTCACTCGCTCCCTTTGTCTCATTCCACTCTTTTGCTTTCTCTCGAGGGTGCTTGGCTCTATATCCCAGTGGATCCCGATGGATGTTCTCCCGTCGCGTCGCTTAATCACTTCCGCGAGCTCGTCCTAGTCGGGGACCACTCGTTTTTTTCCAGTCAAAAGCAACGACGAGAGACAGGAGGAATTATATATATATATAAATACATACTTGAAATGTAGTGAATGAGAACACGGGATGACGACAGCATCACTGCTGCACACTAGTATTCTCGTGATTGGTCGTATTAGAAAAAAAAAAAAATAAATAAAAAGTAGTGAAAAAAAAAAAAACGAATCTGAAAATGGAAAACAGAAAATTGCTACAGTAATATTTCACTATACGTAATATTTCCATTGGTGATTTGGCTTCAAATGGTTTATGTAAATTTTCAGATTCAATGATTGGTTATCTAGAAAGAAAAAAAAATGATACAATATATATGAAAGACAATTGTCAATTGTTCATGTTCGATTCGGTTGAATAATTATGCGTCATTCTGATTTTATCGAACAGACATTTTGCTCGGTCAATTGATATTGTGGGAGTAATTTCTAATTACATTCGATGCAATTCCATTTTTTTTTTTAATTATAGAAGAATAAATGATGAAAGTAAACGACTAGTTTGATGAAATTATATATTACAACGGTTGTTGAGCAAGTTTCAATATTTCTTTTATTGCAATAATTATTATTTCATTTTTGTTTTCGTGAATACAAATATGAATGTCAATGATGGAAGAGGGTGATTCTATTTACAAATTAGTTACACAGTGTTTGCCTATAGAAGAATGATTGGTGAGTGATGTGTATTGTGGTATATGAATGGTGTGAATGTGTATACAGAGTAAATTTATCAGTGAATTTTATGATGGAGTTTATTGTGATTGTGGGACGATGTGAAACAGCAAGGTATGTTATATCGTTATTATTTTAACGATGGAAACGTAAACCGCGACAAATTTTGACACTCACGATAAATTGTCATTTTATATGACTGTGATACTACATGTCAATATGATATGCAAATGTCAAAGTAGTAAAGTGAAAACAAACAAAAATATGAGAGATGTGCAAAGATCGATTCTTGTATACATCAATATTTAGTTCACAGTATTTTCAGAATAGCTAGTCTGACTATTATAACCACTTTATTTGTTACGGTTGAACTACTAGTTTATATTGTCAATTATATAAATGACACAATCCTCTGAGAAAAGATATAATAATTCAATTTTATTCGGGACATTCACGGTGAATTTGTTTGAAAAGACCAAACTGTTTTATTGATAAAGAAATACTTTTTTGAAATCAGACGTTTCATATTTTTAGAAATAACAACAGTCTAATATTCTCACTTACAACTCATAGATTCATTGTAAATTGATCTATATTTACTCTCCAATTATCTACAAATGAAAAATCTCAACAGAAATAATAAAATTTTTTAAGTTTTCTTAAAATTTACTTCAAATAGATTCAGGCCTTTAAAAGAAACATCTATCACCTCATGTTGCTCTAAATATTCTAGAGTCTTTAAATTTTTTATCACATCATAGCTGATACATGTAGTTCATATAAATTCCATTCGGATCTTACTAACAGGCAGATACATTATATGAAATGACTTATAAACATTCGACTTATTTATGTGGCCTGTTTCGCTTGACTTTATCCTCTATACGTTCTGTTGTGTATATAAATGGAAATATTTTCCTTTCGTCTCTTGGGAGATGTAGAAAGATGTGGATGCGGGTATTGTCGCTGCCATCGGTGGAAATTCATTTGTCTACATATGCATACCAGTAGTGTATAGAGTTATTTGCATTGTGCTACGAAAATACGATCGGGGTCGTGTGAAAGCCAAGTAATCACATGCCATTGTGTCACAAAATTTAATTTGTCGTTGATTGTGTATTTAATTTTTTTTTTTTCAATTTGTTAGGAAAGAAAAAAAAAATAGAACAAACAATATATTTGTATTATAATTTCGTGTATTGATGTATAAAATGTTATTTAATAGCAATATTAATAATAGTATGATGTTGATAAAAAAAATTACGTCCGGAAAGGAATGTGTATGTGTATATATCATGTTTGATCTTGTCACTGCAGTAATAGCCACAAATTACGTGTGAATTCCTGTCTCTCGAAGCATCAATCTGTGTGATGGATTCCCTCTATATATATCTCTCCAATACTGATCTGCTTGGCTTTGCTCATGCTACGCCCCCGCATTGCGTCTATGGCCTTGACCAGTGCTAATCGAAATGTTCAATTTCAACCCACCCTCGAACTAATTCATCCGTCAAAACGGTCAATCATGTGCACAGCTGTTGCCTAAAGAATTTTTCTTTCTCATCTTTACAAAATGCTTCCGCAAATGAGAAAAAAAAATTCTGATCATCATTCTTCGAGTTCTATTATGTCAAAAATGGATTTTTATAACTAAATATGAAAGATACAAATGGTTTGAGCCGGAGAAATCGGGTTTTTATTAAATTATAAATAGTATTTAGATGCCCACTATACTTTCAATTAAAATTATTGAAATTGAACTTTTTTTTTGTTTTTAAATATAATTATTTATTCATTTTGTGCTGCAATAAATTCATACCAATCAATATTTCCATTTTGATTAAAATATACCTGATTTAAAATTGGCATTTTAAAATTGAAAACATGAGAAACTTTTGAAGCTGACAATAAATCCAAATTTGAATTCAAACATCATATTTAGATTTCATTATCCACATTGTAATTAATTTTTATTCTACTCCAAGTGCCAGAATGATCACGAATAAAATTTACATAATTCATTCAAACACTAAAAAAAAAACAAAAAAACAAGTACGGCTGATTCTGTCACTACTTTGACAGTTGGAACAAAAATGAGTTCCATCTCTTTAACCCATGCGGAAAAATTGCTATTCTAATTTAATTCCAAAAATATTTCTTGCTCTCTGACCAAATATTTCTTATATTTAATACAAGAATAATTATTTTTGATTAAGTAATAATTTTTGTCGTCAGTAAAATTATTCATTCATTCTCCAATTCAAATATAATATTCATATATTTCTTCTTTATTTTTATCAAACTCCTCTCAAGTTCATTACAAACGTGTCAGGAAAATGGGACACGCGGTATACATAAAAAAGAGGGTTGCACACTCTCACCTCTATGTCGTTCATTAATGTCACACTATAGCCACAACTTTTCTCTTCCACTTCTCTATTTCTTTATTCCCTTCCTTTCTCTCCTTCTCATTCATTCGTTTTCCATCAGCTTCATCCGCGAAAAGACTGAACTATATTATACAAATTCCGTCGTAAATTTTACGCGCGCACTCTTCCCACTCGCTATCGTCGAACGATTCGTGGGCACATAATGTATTGGGTCCAGAGACCTGCACCCTCTCGCGAATTCTAGTTTATATATATATATATGTGTATACACATCGTATATACCAACATATATACAGGTATACACGTGGCGTTTGTAGGGTGAATCACGTTCGTATACCTTAAGACTCCCGACAGGTCGTTCAATCCTTCGCCGAGGCCCGAGGTTAAGAAGCAATTCCCGGGCGATGAATTTATGGCTGCTCGGGATTAGCGCGCTCGGGAGCAATAAAAGTCATGTGGCTTTCGCTCTTTCCTCTCCTTTTTTTCCTCTTCCCTTCACCTTTGAATATATATATGTACTCTTTTTTTTTTTCTCATCTTTTTTATCTTGTTGTGTCGTGTGTGTGTGCGTATTTTTTCTCATTTTTTTTTGCCTTTCTCCGCTCCTCTTTTAGTTTGTCCCCCTTTATATTTGGTCTTCACCTTTATTTATATATTTTCTTTTCTTCTCTTCCTCTGTAACTTTATATATATATGTATATATGTACCTCAACCAACCACTTTCATCTTTGTCCCGTGTGGGTAAGTCAAGAGAATACCAGTGAAGATTTCAAACGGAAATAGGGGTTTGTGGAGTCAAGCGAAGAAATGAAATGAAAGAAAAATTTATTGATTTATTTATTTATTTATTCTTTCGATTTAGTTCAGGAATGAAATTGGATGTTTTTGTATTGAGAAAAAAAAAAAAACAAACAAAAACAAAGAATTGCTTGACGGTTTGTAGGAAGAAATGACGATGTAAATTGTAAAAAAAATTACAATGTCAACTATGAAAATTATAATATTGATTGCTGAATTTATCACATGATTCGTAAACGTTTCTATACATTCAGCTCTCAGTTTTCTCTGCGTCTTCATGATGGTGGTAACTGTATAGTTAAAATGATCTATAAAAGAAATGATAAAAATATTTAATGAATATTATATAATAATGATTATTGAATTTTCATATGAATACTCATTCTGTCGACAGTTGCGAATCATCAGATATTAGAGAGAAAAGAGGTGAAAGAATGAGAAGGGAGGAAAATAAAAGGAAAAAATATGAGTTAAATCCTAGGGAGTCGTAAAAAAATGATAGGTTCCACGTCACGCGTTCGAACGCGTCCTCAAAACCAATTTAATTCGATCCTGAAACGCAAAAGTGTTGGATGTGAGGGTGGAGGGATGGGAGGAGAAGCATGAAGGGTGCGAGAGAGGAAGAACGATGAGATTAATGATCGAGATTCGCTTCTCTCGTTGAATTCCGCGTTCAAATCTCGTTCATTTCATTCATTCTGCCGGATAATCCTCTTCACCCTTATTTCATTGCTATTCCCATTCTATCTCTTTCCCTCTGCTCCTCTTCTTCTTTTTTTACGTCACTTTTTGCCCGCGTTATTCTGTAGCTCGGTCCGTGCACAGGCAGAATATAATGGAAAGAGATGGGAAGAGGAGAAAGAGAGCGATAGACAAACCGGAACGTGTCGCTAACGCAATAACATTTCAATTCGAGGACGGAAATTGCCAAAGGGCATCCTATTGCTCACTCTCCTGCTCTTTCTATATTCCATTGAGTCGCGCAATGGGGTAGGCTTCATCCCTTACTAAATTTTATTTCATCAATTTCATATATATATTTCGTTTTATCTTTTAACATTCAATTCTTCTCCATTATTTCTTTGTTTCCGATGAATAGTATATTAAATTTTTTTGCTCAATTATGTTTACTGATGTTGAAAAATTTTTATTAACAGTAGTTGGGAATGTGATTGAAGATATTATTAACTTCTTGGGATATTTGTATATATTTATATATATATATTGTTGTAGGGAAGGAGAAAAAAAATAATAGAATATGAATTGTTTTCCGAATATTTTGTTATTAATAATTAATCAGATACTGATGTTTATGATGATTCTTATATTTTTTGTAGCCATTTTCTTTGTCAATTGAGTGTTGGTAACAATTCAGAATGTTAATGGAGACATTAATTTATCAGTGACATTCTTAGGATCCATAAATTTATATTGCTTTTTTCAACATTATTGGCTGATAAAGACCTTTTACTTTTTAGTATTCAATTTTAAAGCCATTTCAGTAATATATTAAACGGTTTTTATCGTAAATCCGTAGCACGTAGGTCATAAAAAGTATGGAAATGAATATCCGAAAGTACCATTCTATTTTACATAACCAATGTTTGGAAAAATATTTTTAATTCAATTTCTCTCGAAAAAATCATCGATTTTCGTATGTTAAATTTATTATGTTGAGCAAATATTAATTCGGATAACAATATATCAAATATTCGAATTTTTTTTTTTCCTATTCTCTTATCTATAGTGATAAAATTACTGCCAGGTGTAAAAATAAAGGAAATAAATCCAATCTTTTAACCCAATATCTTCTACTCAGTTATGTAAAAGGGGAATGAATACTGAATCATGATAATATAGGTTTAATATTTGCCAGAGTTCTAATGCATCTGAATAATATTCATTATTAATTAACAGAACTCAAGTAAAAATAAAAATAAATGAGAATAGAATAAAAAAATGACTTAATATTAATCTCCAGTGGTTAGATGAAATTCATAGTCTCTTTACTACACATTATATTCTATGTGTACTGTCAAGAGTAATAGACTAATTATTTCCGTCAACATCACGTACAGATACAGTAGTCTACTATATAGTTGTACAAATATTGTCTATAAATATATATATCTGTGTGTGCGCGCACACATTAGTAGCGATGCACATCGAATAATGTGGTTATTCCGTTGTAGTTGAAGTACGCACGAGGGATTCAGTGTGTGCGCGTGCATAATTGGAAATTGGAAGAGCACCAACGATCGTATGATGCGATCTCGTGACGTAGAAACGTATATATCTAAATTCCAAATAATTGCATTCACTATTGTGCACGATTATCGTCGCGATTTTAATGCGATTATACATTCAAGAGATATACACAATAACTATGATAAATATTGCGATAAAATATTGCGATTAGTTGCAATAATATTGAGAAAAGCTTGGAGGCTATTGGATGATTAAATAATGCAAGATAAGGTTTGATGAGAGTGCGATAGGCTACACACAATACAAAGACTTCAAATCCTCTTCAGAACTTTAATAGACTTGCCCTTATATATTCTTCTCTCCTACATTTTATATACACATTGTCTTATCATACTGAACCTTTTCTTCTCGACGTCGTCTTTGTACGAAGCCGCTTCCTAAATAAGACGAGAAGTCTCTCGTTGTACCTAAGCCAGGACAAATTAAGTGCCAGAATGTTGGAGATGAGAAAAGAGGCATATAACATCCATATATGTATACATATATAAAGGGGTATATAGTGGTGGAAAAAAAAAAGCAAAGTGGAAGAGGATTGGGAAAGCTGAGTAAGCAAGAAAATCCGTAATTGCACTGGCATCCCAGTATAGCAATATATATACACGTTGGAGTTTAATTAATGCGACACACTTTTTTCAGCAATGCAAAGTGCCACATCCTCATTCGAATGCATATCTCACTTGCCCTTCGTTTCTTTTTTTTTTTTTTTTGAGCTTCTATCCTTTGTCCCTTTCACTATGCATTCTTTTTTCTTTTTCTATCCCTCACCTCACGATATCTTTGTGTTAAATGAAAAATATATATATATATGTATGATAAAGTCTATGTCATTTCCACATTTATGGGTTTCGCAAACCAACAGAGTGAATAGCCTACAGCAATTCCAATTTCTATACCTATTCATATGTAGGTGTATGTGTGGTGTTCATGTTTATATGTATATATTGGCTCATCAAAATTCTTTTGAGGTGGATGAGTTTTTTTTTCTCTTCTCACTTCTTTAATTTAAAAAGCAATATATACGCGTATATAATCATGTATTGATGTGGAGCCAGTGAATGTGAAATTGGTGCGTTGAAAATACGAGGAATTTAAAATTGTGGAAAATTTTTTATCTGTATGATAACACGTGTGTGTATTTAGAAAATTAGAAATTATATTGTCCATGCAATTCTATTTGTTAGTGATTGTAGTTCCAAGTATATGATAATAATATTAATTGAAGTATAGTATCTGAATTGGTTGCAAGTTTAATTCGGAGAAATTTATATTTGTGATTTTGAGGATATTCTTTGTGGTATGTTATTATCTGTGACATAAGAATACATATACGTACATATAATTTAATTCCGATTAATAATTTCATATGCCATAATGTTTGGTAATAGTTTGATCGAAGTCATATTCCACCATTCAATAATAAGTCTAGTAATCCCCATTCATTTTATTTATAGAGAGTTATATATATCCAGTATCAATCCTCTACTGTATAACAACAAACACAACCCCTGAAATACATCAGATTTCTCCACAATATAATCACACTTAAAAATAACAAAACATATTTTAATCTAAAAAGAATAACGTCTCTTATATAACTAAACACTTTTTTTTTTCGCCTATATTCATATTATTTAATTAGATATTCCCCCACCTAGTCACTATTTATTCATAATTAATAAACAAACAAAAAATTCACATGTACACAGAAAAATAATGTATTATTATTTTGATTTTTTAATTACTTCGGGGTTTTTTTTCTTGCACTTCTATTATCATGCAATTGTCGTCGTTGGATTTTGACAGATGAAATATGAACGTGTACATGACAGGCGCGAGAGTGGGAGCGATAGTGAGAGTAAGCAAGAGGGAGATACTCGTTGGAATATATTTGTCACATATCGTGCATATAAGCGATATAGGCGACAGGTGAATACGGGTCTCGTCGGGTCAGAGTATGAAGCTATATAATATATATATATATATGTAGGTGTCCTTGCCACGCACAAGCGCGCTCTGGTATGATTCATGAGGATCATTAAGCTCCATACTCTCCAGCTTTATACATATATATATATATATATATCTATCTATTGTCCGTACACATTCGCGATATTCTCAAAAGCTTCGAGTTAGTGCACCGTGAGTATCCGCAATACTCGCTTATGATTCGATACTCGTGGTTAAACGCAACTCTATGTACAATCACCATCACTGTCTCGCACTTCAATTTAATCTCTATCTATTCCACTCTCACATCACTCTTGTTCCTCTCACAATTCCAATCCCTCGAGAATCGTAAATTTCACGGGGTTATACGGGTCCAGACGTGTTTCGTGGTGAGTTTGGATCGAATTATCGTCAACGGTTCAATGAAAATAACAATTTATTATTTGCTAGTTTAGATCAATATTTTTTTTTTTTAATAACTCTTGTATACAAATACAAAATATGTACACATGTAGATATTCAATATTGGATATTATATCAGAGACATTATTCACAGATGAATTAATTCAAAATCAGTTCCTAGTTAATTTAATCACACAATCACCTCAATAGATTTCAATTACATCGCATGTATCTATCCGTGTATTTAGCAATTAATACACTTGATAATCAAACATATTACTAATGATCCACCCACGTACTATCTAAACATATTTATACAGATACACTTTCATTGAGCCTTGCCTTCATTCTAAAAATATTCACATTATCACTTTACATTGACCTTTTATTCCTAACAAGATATATTTTTCAATTACAGTAGAAAAAAAAAACCAGCACAAATAAAATTTTATAATTACTCCATCACACTTACACTTTCGCATTATCATTCACCGTAAAACGATAACCGGAACATAAGATAAAAATCAGAAGGAAAAAAAAAATTATACTAATATTTGTAAAGGAGAGAAAAAAAAAGGTAAATAAAAATTAAATCTTTACTAATAGAGACATCGATCGACGACACGAGCACTTGCCACGGGGGGATGATAATACACACCCTGAGGAGGACCTTAGTTGTCAGGTCGCCCTCAATCCCCTTCTTTTGTCTTCCTCTTCATATATATATATATATATATACCTATTTTTCCGTCTCTCGGCTTTTTTCCCTTTTATTTTTTCATCTTCCTCTGAGACCGTGTGATGGTGTGCCGTCTGCTTTTGGCCCCTCTGCAAATTCCGACCGACAAAGGGGCGAGAGATCATCTCTTGGATTATACATACAAATGTATATATATATTTGTCTCCGTTGCTCTCAATGCCATCGGAAAAAATGCCTGGAGCCACGTGGCATCCACCATCTCACTTGGGTTTTGTTTTTTTCCTCCTTTTTATATACCCATCGTGAATAATTTCTTTTTGTATAGGTATATAAAAATAATACATAACCACACCCACGAAAGACAATTTGTTGAATAAAAATATATTTTCAATAAAAATCTTTTCACTCATATTGTTTTTCTTTTCTTCATTCTTTTCTTTTTCTTGTATCTCATTTGGTATACGTATGTAGTTTCACCGCTATCACATGGTATAACGTTTTATCTCTTATATATATGTGTGTCGTTTTTATATTCTTGCACACGTGTGTCGTCAATATTGTTCACCTTCGCGTCCAGGGTCATGAGCACACATTGGATGTAACACTATTTGTAAAATATAGCTAAAGGCGAGTGAGACAGAAAAAAATTTTTCCATTTTATTTTTTTCTATTCTCTTTCATTTTTATCTTAAAATAAATTATTCGATGGGTTTAAATTATTCAGATGTGTCTACCTGCTGATGTAGTAGTAGAGGTATGATCAGATTGTGTTGCGTGAAACGTGGGTATTATGTATGTAAAACAATTTTTTGTTTGTTTTATATTTGACAAGGGGTGTATGATACTTTTGTTTGAGGAATCTGAATTCTACGCTCAACCGTGCATATATATATATATATACATGGACCTTAATATATATGTGTAAATTACACACATATAGTCACTGTGTTATGTGCTTGAAGAATTTCATTTCCCGTAACTCTTCCATAGCTTTCGTTTGTGGATGTATTTTTTTTTTTCTTTCCTGTTCTGGTTTTAAGAATGTGATGTAAAGCCAAAATTATATCTTCAAAGAGGAAAATTGTGCTGAGAAAAGGGGTAGATTGAAACTGTGATAACTATTTGACGTTCCGAAAAAATTAACGCAATTATAGTTTCTTTTATTTTTATTTAGTAGAAAAAATTAATGTACAATTTGTGGGAATGGAATTTGTTTGAAGGAAAATATAAGGTTACATTTTCAATCCGGATATTTAGCTTTTATTCATTGAACTCGAGCTTGTGATTTTTTTTCTCTACATTATCATGATGATACAGAGGATGGTTGAATTTTTTCGTGAAATAGTAATTACGTTGATAAAACGACATTGGAGAATTTGATATTATTTGTTTCGTGGCAAAGATTTCTCATATGTGAAGGGTATTTGAAAAATGTTTTGGCAAGTTTTTTTCTTCGTACGATCTTTGAATTCTTCTTTTGTTTATATATACTGCAAGATTCCACAGAATTCTCTTCTAAAAAAAAAACAGCAGATAAAAATTCTTAATCTCATGAAAAGCAGCAAGTGGACAGTTGGAAATTTTGCGTTTATGATCACCTGTAGTTTGTGTAAATATTAAAAACCAAAGATCCTGTGATTAATTACGATTGAGTGATTGATGATATTATATTGGTATGAGTGAAAAAATGAAAAATTGTAAAATATATGGAATTGTGTTCCAATACTTTTCCTTCAACCTACAAAAAAAATTACCACTCACACTGACGAGAATTATAAAAAAATGTGGAAAAATTTAAGAAATTCATAGAATAATTATTTTTTCGCTTCCTCGCCACTTATACCTTTCAACCACATCCCATTATTTATTGCCCAGTCATAAATCACCAGTACCTCATATATATTACATCATTTTATTCTTCAAGCATCCCCAACAAAAAGTACAAATGATATTTTTCTTATACGTGACATCAATTTGCCCACAGTGTTACATTCGCCAATTACATATAAATCAAATTCTCCACGACATATATACATATTAGTATCAAAAATAATTCCTATCCCAAAACTAATATATCTATACACGTTCAACTATTCAATATCAATACTTCTCGAAAACCAAAAAATAAATAAAACAATTGTCGATTGAAAATAAAAAGAACATACCAATAATTGTTATTTTTTACTCCCCAAAAAAAATAAACACAAAAAATCCAATCGGACATTGAACAATAGAAATATCTACCCAGTAGAATAACACATCTATCCAACTTCCTCTCGTCCAATAATGGATATTAATAAACAAATATGAATAAATATGATGAAAGATTAAATATTAGTTTATCATTATGAATATCCGATAATGAACAAACATAAACAAATATTCATTTCATGTATACAAATAACAAACGAAATAATTGCAAACACATGAAAGAAAAAAAAATAAAAAATAGCACAACCCAAAACATAAAGTAAATATAATCCCCTTATAAGTACCAGAAAGTCTAGACAACAAATAAATAAATACAGACAAATATTCATCAAACAAACATACACCAATGCATATCCCCTTCATCCCTTAACTATTCATTCATTCATCCATCAAAAAAAGAAAGCAAAAAAATTCTCTGACATCATTTTGTCACACAAATCTCTTTGCCTTTCTCCAGTATAATATTCACTCAAAGGACGCGATTCAACCCTGTAGACAACGATCGACGTTTGCATCACGGGTGTCACAGTCAACGGCCTTAAAACATCCCCTCCTCTGCAATCTCTCCCACCATTTCACAGCCATATATACTCTATACTTATATACATGCGCCACATACATCATACATGTCATCCCTCTCATTGGCGTGGCATCTACAGCCTCGTCAGCAACTCTCTCGTATTTCATACATTCACATTCATACACCCACACTCCTATTAATACTACAAAAATTGAGAACCCCTGTATGACGTGGTCTCAACGCGGATTGGTCGATGGTAATGTCACGTGGGTTGTGTGCCACCCCATCTCGTGAGGGGATGGTTAGAACTGCCACGACGCCAACAAATATACACATGATAGAATGAGAGAGATGGTATATACAACATACAGGTTTGGACAGGTATATAATCTATAAACGGATAGGAGTAGAATAAAGATGGAGAATGCATGATGGGTGGAAGAGGTGGCCAATAGTGAGTACGTCAAAGTGCAAGGGATAAAGGCAAGAGGGAGAGGAAGATGGTATATGAAGATGAGGGAAACGAGCGATGAAGCATGCTTGGGTTGGTAGTGTTGGATGCGCGGCTGAGAGAGAAAACTGACTGGGACAGAGCAGTGTAGATGTATACGAGCAAGGGAGAGCATTCTCTTCTCTTCAGCTGTATGTGTGGGTGTGTTTGAGTGTTGAGTTAGGGTGGTATGAAGGAGGGTAGGAAGAGGGCGCCGATGTAGCCTGCTCGCCAGTCACTGCGACGCCCGCGACGCCCGAACGTCTCCGGGGTTTTATTGGTCCGTTTTTCTTGCGGAGAACGAGCGACTCACGTACTTATACTCTATATCCATCTCACATTGGGCTTCTTATTCACGAGAGAGGTATTGCGCAAACTGGCGCAAAGCTAAATCTTGTGTGAAATTATTTACGCGATATATAACAATATCTTTTTATATATTTATTATTATTGTTGTTGTAATTGTATTAATAAATATAAATAAGAATGGTGGATATGTCATTCTTTTTCAGTTAATTTATTGACGAGATAGGAAGAAAATTATGTTTATGTTTAAGTAAATCTGATATTTTTGTATGAATTGTGTACGAATTATTGAGGAAGGATATTCAGATTTTTTCAACGTGACGGGGAAAAGAAGACATAAATTTAGATCATAGTTGTCATGTGGAGGAATTTTTTAAATTGTAGTTAGAATGAATTGGATAACGGTGACGATTTAGATTAATATATTTGAGGAAGAATAATTAATTAGAAGTAATGCGGATTGTGACGATGAGTTAACTTTAATTCTGGGTTTTCATTACGAAAAACAGTTTATTGGGGGACGCAGAGCTATAGTTTGAGCGGGTCAGGAATATATATCGGTTATACGTGATACGTGATTTTTTCTTTTTTTTTTTTCTGGTGACGCGCGACGAATTTCGACAGTTTCAAACATCGCAATAACACGATGGTACTGCACGGGACAAATCGTAAGTGCATCTTTTAATTGTATCATTGTTTTGTAGTGTCCATTACCAATATGGGTAATGAAGATAGTTGCAGTGGAATATGCAAGTTTTTTTTTAGTATCTTGATAATAGAAACACATTGTCAAAGCTTGTAGAAATTGTGATAATAAGTATTGATAAGAATGATATCGCTAATTGATATTAGTGGACAAAGTATAAATAGTTTTGCTGAGACATATTTATTTATTTTTTTTTTAATCCTGACTAACTCTCGCTTGATTTATATTTTTGATTACGTTCATTTATCGTTGATCTATATAGTTTACAGTTGAGAATTATTCTCATACACAAACAATAAGAGAAACGTTCGTGGATTTTTTACGCAACACTTTTTTCAATATTTTTTCGTAGTTGAAGAAAAATTTTTGATGTACTCTGAATGAATACGGATAATTTTGTTTCGCGAACATTCGAATTTGTCACCATGCTTATTTCATTATTCTATTGAACTTATCAATCTCTTATGTTGATTAATTTCATTGTGATTTACATGGTAAATTAGCCTTAAATTTCTTCAACATATCTGATTAAATATTTATCTTATGTCTTGAATATTTGTATTATCACTGATTCCATAAAATTAATTATTGAATGAATGAGTGTTGATATGATCGATGAATTTATGGTAAATGAAATAAGTAGTAAATATTTTTCCGGTGTAGTATGTATAAGGAGAACAAATATTGGAGATATTTCACAGTGCATGAAACATATTGTTGCTCTTGAAGTTTCACCTTTCTCACTACAGCACCCATACATTATCATGGCCACGCGACCCTGACCACTCTCACGAATGCAAATGTGGAAATACGGACGACAAAAAAATAAAGGAAAAAAAAAAAGTTAGGAAAAAACAACAATGAGTCGCGTGACGTGACACGTCTTTGTCCCATACCATCAACACTTTTATATAGGACTGTATCAAGCACGCGATAAAGCGATTGGGAGATATATATAACACTGGCGTTTTCCTGCGAAATTTGTACACATTCTCATCTATCGATTCTATTCATTTATTTATTTACCCATCCAAAGAAGATGAAAAAAAAAAAAAAAACATACATGAAATTTTATCATTGTCATGGAGACAAATAGTATACAAATAAATAATTATCATTTTTCCTTTTTATCAGAATTTGGTGGACTTAAAAAAAAATATTCTGGACTACGAATCTTGAAATATTGTAAAAGAATTATGCATTACATGATTTCTTTCTGTGTTACAATGGTGTCGTTGGGTGATATCAATAAATGATGACACTACAATGCATGAGACTTAATAAAGAAGTCGATTGCCCTATTTTCGAGTTATTATCGAATAACTTGGCAACACAAAAATCTTCAACTACCAACCTCAACTCATTTAAATTCATGTGAGTACTGTAGATATAAATGTGTTACAAAGTGTGTCAGAAGTAACGATCTTTTAGAAAGGGAATAACAGAGTCGGCGTCATAGAAATAATAATTTTTACTTTATGTTGTTGGAACTTCTCTCCTTTCATTATTAAATTCAAACTTCGTGCTGACATTCTACAATACAACAGCAATAATCATATACCACTATTGACATTATCCAAAATGAATGTGAAAAGTTTAAATCAAAAGTTAATATCACAAAAAACCTAAACACAATATTTAATCACCAATACTACCAAAACTATATTCCTCAATATAATTTTCGTCAAATTATTATGCGAATCATTGATCACAGTTCTGAAACGGTAGACGGAAAATAATTCAACTGTAATAAATACAATCAACGAAAAATGGAATAACCAGAAAAAATTCAAGTATATTATAATCAATCAAATACCAACTGGGTCCTGGGTAATAAATATTCCCAAATGTATTCACAACCACAACTAAACCTCAAATCACTTATCACAATTCAACTCCGCATATATTTCATTATTAATAAACAACAAAAATAGTGATAACAATACACGTAACATGTCATTCTTGAAAAAAATCATGATAAAACTGCAGTTTTAAATTTGCTATACAAAATCATGCAACGCTAAATTGTCTTATAGTTTGATCCCGTTAGTGCGGAGGAAGAACATCTTTACATACATATTTTTGTTTATTCAGTCTGATGTTATAGCTATGAGCTAAATAAAGAGTTTAATAATAATAATAGTAATAATAATAATAATAATAATAACAATACCCACATCTATACAAAGCGAACTGTGCTACTGTTGTTTATTTATTTATATAGAAAATGTGGTACTGTCTGCTGTTCGAATCACGTAACGGCAGTATACCCAGTTGTGGAATCGTACTTCATGGTCTGTAATTATTGAGAAGAGTGCAATATATATATATATATATTTATACTGAGCGGGAAATGGTAGAAGGGTTTTCTCTAACGGTCTGTACGACAATATGCCAGACGACAGCAGCAGGGAGCATTCCAAAATGCTGTGAGGGAATTGAGAGAAAGCTATGCGCGAGAGAGGGTGGCTCGTAAAACTAGCATCGCTGTGTGACAACCTTCGCATGCCCCGATGCATTAGCTAATTGTCGCTACGATACACGCAATTTGTCCAATTTGTCCGACACAGAGAGTAGGAATGAGTGGAAATGGGTGAGCGAGTGCGAGAACAATATGAAAGAGGGTATATCAGAGTATTTTTACTTCATGTACCGTACCAGTGATTAGTTTTTCGTTTTTTTTTTATTACTTTGTTTAACTTCGATTTATCGAATGTCCTGTATCAATTGGATAAACATTATTCTTTTGCATCATTATATATTTAAAATCTTTTCAATTGGAAAATACTTCGTACGAGTGCTACCGTTTGAAAAAGCAAAAAAAGGCATTTACTTTTTTACTTTTTTTTCTTGAAAATGAACATTTTTATATAACATATATACACATTCAAGTGGAAGTTGGATCTCATTATTTTTAATGAGAGCTGCCGTTACAATTGTTTCCAATGGACGAATGAGAGAATGTATATAGCTATGTTGATACTGCATACTTCTATACACATTTGTTGAATCATGTCGGATTATTATTTGAACGTACCACTGAAGAAAAATAATTAATAAGTGAAATTGTGTGCACTGGGGAAAAAAAAGAAGTGATCAAAGATTATATAAATCTGACATGGAATGAAAATAAAGGTTTTGAGAAACAATGACTCTAATTAAAATCAACACTTATTTTAAATGAAGAGTTTTAGGTTTTTAATTTAATTTAAATTAATTTCTTGTTGTGCTCATACACCTTGAATACAGTTCATATGTAATCAACTATATGACAAATATACATTATAATGTATGTAAATATGGAGTCGCTTGGGTTATTGTTGATAGCCAATTTGACTAATTTCTCTTCAGTTGATTGCTCTGATGTACAACAGAATATAGCAAAACAGATTCTATCTCGATTGTTATTTAACATTCTCGGCATTAAGTGATCGATAAACAATTATCTTGCTTTATTTGCGATAAGAGAATACTGTTGCAATATATTCTATGCATAACAATATTGAATGCACACGTTGGGAAAACATACATCGCGTATAATTCTATATATGCATACACATCGTGTATATTTATTTATCCATGTTTATATATATATATATTTTCATGATCTCAATTTAATCTCGATCATTGATTGGAAAGTTGAGAGAAGCGCTCGCATATACATGAATAATCCTACTATTGATCCAGGTATAATCCCAGTAGTGTACTATAATCGTCGTACCATATTTTGCTCTAACAATAACTCGCGTGCTCAGCACCTTATTGTCAACTCTACACTATACTTATTCACCATCTTTTATTTTTCATTTATATAGTATTATTCTATTTTATATACAATGTAAATAAAAATATCCAGAGAGTTACATATCCTCGGTATTTTTTAATAACATTGTTAGTTTGTTTCTGTGATAATTCCATTGTCTGACAAAAATGGAGATTAATTCCAGTTTTGTGATACCATGTTCGTTAAATTGGAATTTATTTTTGAAACCATTGAAAAATTATATATAGAAAAATTGATAAATCTTATTAATCTACTGAGTGAATAAAAGTGATTGGAGTTTGTGGACACTGGAAAAATTATGAGAGAATATTATGAAAGCTCCCTCATTTTCCTATTTACTTTTTCCCCATTCTTTTCATTGATTTATTTTCTTGATTCTATTTTTTTTTTTTTTCTTCAAGTCATTAGTCGGTAAAACGAGGCACTCCATATAATATTTTCAAACAGGATAGCTCCCATCTGAAATAAATTAGGAAACCGCCAACGAAAACTGAATAGATTAGTATATTCGATAAAATTTATTTTGCAGGGAAAATGAATTAACTACCTTAGCTCTAAATATCCACCTTAAAATTACTATCAACAATCTAATAGAATAGAAATCATAGAATTGTTTGAAATGTATTTTAAATTACAGCTTCAATTGCAAATAATGATGGTTTTATTTTACCGATAACAAATCCCTTCATTTTCTTCGTGTACATCAAAGTGCCAATTAAAAATTCTATTTAATTCACACATAGGCAAAGATTATATATTGAACTGTATTGGCAGTGATCCAGTAAGCGTGTCACAACGTGCACACCAGGTTTCTTCATTATATATATATATGAAACACAATTACGTGCCTTATAACCAAGTTGCGACGCACTTAATTATCTGAAAAGTTAGTAAGCGCAAAGCATGCCGCGATGTTGCTCTACAGAAGTTTACGCCTGGGGTTCTCGTATACGATCCAGGGCAAGCAACATGGTTTATATGAGAAGTCGAGAGAAAGGAGAAGGAGTAGAGAAATACTGTGAGTAGAAGTGAGAAAGTGATAGAGAATGAAGAAGGAGGCAGATGTACGTGTATATGAGTTGCCTACTGTGATATACGTCACACGATGTAATAATAAGTGTCTCGTGCACCCCTTTCGTCTTCAATATATATATATATATATACGCTTTGACGCTTCTCATTTTCACCCACTCGTGTTCACAGATCACACTCACGTTTATGTATATTCGAGTAACACCATTGGTGTGTTTGTAGTGTAAGCATCGTCGCTTTAATTTAGATGTATTTACTCTGGTAGAAATTTTTGTAAATGTTAATGGCGAAATCTTTTTAATAGAGTGATTAATATTCAAATGTTGGAGTCAAAAAAATTAAACAGATAGTGAAGTGATTATTGAGCAGGTTAACAATTAAAAAATGAGACATTAGAATTTTGTTGACTTCATTGGAGCACTTTTTTTTTTTTTTTTTTGAGTGAGAACATTTCATCTGTAGTTTTATTCATATGAATATGAATTAATAAATGTATTAGCACTGCAAATCCGAGTGTTTTCATTTGTAGTTACTTTTGAAACACTCTAAAACGTTTTGTATATTAATCTCTTATTGAAAAGTTAAAATGTTCGAAACTGTTTCAAATATGGCTATAACATCTACAATGGTGAAGATAGAGTTTGAAATATTCTCACGTTTTAATGGAAACATCTGATTTTGCAGTGGTGGTAGAGAACATTTGTCAATGGTTTGATATCTTATTTACATTACATTTCACATTTATAATTTTAATTAATTTTGTTATTAATATTTGGAACTGATGAATATAATAACAGAGATTAATATAACGAATTATATTCATAATAATTATATTGATTTATTTCTTCGTGAGATGTATGACATTTTTTTTTTTTCTTATTATGATAAAGTATAAATTATATTTTCCACATATATTTCCAACAATATAAATTCAATGTACAGTATGAAAAAAGATAAAATATATTAACCATGTTAATACAATAAATATAATTGGTGTAACTCTTCGTGAAATTAATCCTAGCATTGAATTAAAATTTATTATTATATTCTCACCAAAGAATATTCATGTGGAATTTGAACATTTGTGATTCCCTCATCGATCATCAACATATATATTTCTATTAAAATAAATGAATAAATAAATAATTCACTTGATATAAATTCATATTGAAATTTCAATGAAATGAACAATACCACTTTTCAGAAGTAACTCAATCATTTTTCCAATTTATTTATCAAGTGAATGCCAAATTTCAATGCATCATTTTTTTTTTATTCTTGACATTTATATTATATCATTTTTTGATAAATTTCACCCGGTATCAGACGATTGCTATGTTAGGCAGGGAGCATATGAGAATAATACTGGGCGTATCAGAGCATTTCCGTCAAACTGTATATGCGAAAGAGTCTTCCGGGGGATAGGTGTATCAGCACGTAGACATACACCGAGGACATACACCCGGATGTCCCGTCTTGGAAGAAATATTGCTCGTACATAAACTCTTGCATATTGTACACAGTGTGCCAGTCAGTATATATATATATATATACATAGTACAGTGCAATATTATGGTGTGTCTCTTGAAAAATATATAGCCACCACTACGTCTGGGACTATCGTGAGGTCGCTTGATAAGAATTATTAACATATTACCATACTCTCATCTTTCTCACCCTCTCACTTATTTTCTCTCTCACTAGTTTTTCTCTTCTTTCATTTTGAAGTATATTTTCACCCATTGTTGTTTTACCTTTCGGAAAAAATGTCAACATAATTTATGTTTTTGCAAAACTAAAAGAAGAAAAAGTACCAGAATTATTTGGAAATAAAATTCATACATGAATGTTTGATAATAATCTGTTTGAACCCATTACATTTGCTTAATTTAATTACCAATACAAAAATTATTGATTGAAAAGAGTTCAATAAATTATTCATCTCTTTTATTTATCTCACACTAAATTTAAGGATAAAATAAAACAAGTTGTGAAGTGCCCAAAGTAGTTTATCATACAAATCAACATTTTTCTTCCTCACTTCTTCACTTCTTCTTCATACACATCTTTCATCTCCTCATAGTCTACACAACGTCACTTCTAAATCCTAGTCTATCCATAAATTATGCGAGCTTAAGGCAAATATATGTACATCATACCTATGCATAATAGCTATTGCGGAGGAGTGAAGGTATATGGGTATAACTCTACTAGGTGCTCATGCGGTGTTGCGCTTCAACCTCTTACTACCCGTAGCACAATCCCCCTGGCGAACCGCAAACACACACACACACACCCCCATGAACTCAATGCGTCTGTGGCGTTAACCGCGACGACTTGCATGCGCGTATAAGGACTGCAATGCAAATGTAGAATTTGAGAGCGAGCAAGAACGAATATCCACTCGGGAATTCGCACCAAAGAGACATACGATATTGCATTTCAAATGTATTACATATATAATAAAACATATATTTATATCCATTTGAATAATAATTTGTGGTAGTAAAAAAAAAAAATAACAAACCCTTTACATTCCAAGAGTTGAACTCTTGTAAAATTCAATACTTCTTTGGGTTTTTTCGTTTGTTATTTATTTTTAATGGGTGAAAGTAGTTTTTGGATTCGAGAGTGGAATAGGGGAAATTCTGAATTTAGTATGCTTACTACATACTAGCACCATAAGGTGAAACAGTTGATGGTAATGGTTTTTATGGATTTGGTGATTTTATTCACGGTTTCTATTTAAACAATGTTTCATGACATATTGAGAGAATTGAAGTTGTTCAAGGATGTATGGCACTGACGTAGTGCGACGATTTTAAATTTACTCCTCTGACGATTGATGGTTTACTTATTTATAAGTTATTAAATATAAAATGAATGTATTAGATGTGCTACATGATGACATAGTTCTTCAGTGTTCGACTTATCATATGTTTGTATAAATGCTTTTATGATGATTGATGATGATAACGGTTCTAAACATTTGAAATGAAGTCATGGTCATATTCATTATTCATTCTGATAAAAAATTCTTTATTTATTTTTATTGTCAATTTTTTCATTGATTTTGTTATTTCATTTTTCATTCTGACCACGATCCTGGATTCACTTGTCAGATAACCTCTCAGAATTCATAATGAATTAAAGTTATGATAGCAACAATTTCAAAAGCCATGAAATTTTTTTTTTTATCTCTAACTTTTGAATGAAAGTTCGATGACTTTGTGGTTAATATTGAAAATAGGTCAAAAACAATGCTCACAATATGTCACTGAATACATAAAATGTTGATATATAGACAGTTCTCAAGAGGAATCATACATAAGCATCAAAGATGCGATCAAGTTGGAAGATACCAGAGAGAAAGCCATTATCGATTTCGCATCAAATCTTGGTTTAAATTCTGGCTGCATATTCTGTGATCATCATATATATACATTCCTTTATTTTGTATCCGTGTTCCCTGTTATCCAGAAATATTTTTATAGTGTCAATTCAGATAACCAATTTGCATTCAACAGAAAAATCATATATAATTCCCGCATTAATAATAAAACAAAACAAAGTACGAATTTATTTTTCTCCAATAGTGAAGGAAAAGCTGTAAGTTGTTTTTTCTTCTTCATTTCACTTTTATTTGAAGCAACTTTATGAGTATATAATTTTCATACAGTGCGATAAAACTGACGGATTTCTTGTTATTACTTTGAAATTGCATTCTCTTTGTGAAAGGAAATGAATTACTACGCTCGTACTTTTAAATTGTACAGTCTAAATTTATACAGCTGGATAAGTTCTCTACTTCAAAAACGTAAATATGTTCTTATATGAAATAAGCAACAATACATAAATGATAATTACATATAAAATACTATTAAAAACCATCACGATTCTCATATTAATATTCAACAATTCTACATTTCAAATAGATAATCAATATAGACAATCATTGGGATCATAAAATTCTCACTAAAATTAAAAATCGAATTGTTCATGAAATAAAAACCTATTTTCAATATGAAATTTGATGAAAGCAAAGCGAACGCTGCAATAAATTCTATATCAATTGAGAATAGTTGTCGGTAACGAATATATGTGCAATATTAAATTTACCATATGTCAAATTGAATTTATAAATGTTAAAGTACAGAGAGAATACAAATGAATGAAAAATAAAAATATTCAATTTAACATTTGGAGGGACGAGCAGGTAGTGTTGAAAAATTCTTTTCAACTGTCGGCAGTGGCAAAGGAACAATTTTTCGAATTAATAGACCTCCTAACGGAGGTTTCGTCTTCTCATGCATAATACATTCACTGCGCGGGGCAATATGTCGTCTCTTACACCCTCGCCCTCATCTTGTTTTATAAATCTCCCTTTCCCTTTTCTTCCTGTCCTCTACGTTTTTCTTCACCCTTCCGCGTAACTTCTATTGCTCTTGCGCTATTACGTTTGCTTACATCTTTCCTCTTTCCTCATTTTCTTTTTTTAATCTCTTTTTCTCTTCACTCAACTATTGCTTGGTTGATAATTATAAGACTACTATTTATTTGTCTTCAATAACCTTTTTGCCATGATTTTTATTGTGCGTGGGCAGATTTCATTTTTACTTTTTATTTATTAGAAATATATAAGTCTGGTACAAAGTGGATTTACAATATTGTGATTGAGTTTTATTGGAAGAAATAAAACACTCAAACATGGTGAATTAATATTATGAACAGTTTTCTTTTCTCTTCTCTATCATTATGAATTTATCCACTAGGAAGTCGGGTAATTGAAATTCAATTTTAATACAGAGAGAAAATGGGTAGATATACACTATTGAACATTTAAAAGTTCTATACTCGAGAAAATTATGAAAAATAACTGTTACATGTCAAATTCATAACTGTCCAGGGATATTAAGAAATGTTCTCTATAAAAATTGCATACTTTTAATCAAAATGTCTACCCAAATTTTTTTTAATTACTTAAATAAACCATAAATGTTAATTCCTCTGGCATTTCCCCTTTGCTATTTTTTTTTCTCCGTAGTCTCCAATTTATATTAACTATAAATAATTTATCATTCTTTCCATTTTTAAATTTAACGTAACTGCTTCTTGAAACTGTGTTTAAATAAAATGTTCATTAGCATAATCATCACCATAAAAAGAAATTCATTGTTTTTTATTGCTACTTAGAATGACAATCAATTCTATTGGTGAAATATAAATTTGAAAATACCTTTTGGTATGTATATTTATTGATATAAATCAGTCACATATATTGAATATTTTGAAATGGGAACAAACAGATACTCACTGTACTCAGTGAATTCGATGTATTCAAACATTATGCTTTGTATTTGATTTTCCTTCACTACTCGAGCGAAATCCCAATAGTTTATATTTACCCAAATACACAATTTTTATTTTGTTCTTGAAATAATGCTAAAGTATATTTCATAAATTCTCACTGATAAATATATATATATATATTTATATATAAATAAAAATATATATAACTATCGACTATTGTGAGAGGTTGGTATTCTCTCACTACTCTCTCGCACTTGGAGAAAATTTATGGCAAATTGTTTTATCCGCATCCGTGCGGTACCACCTGGTGCACAAAATATACGTGAAATACCAGCGTCGAAGAGTCTTAGGTCCCGGTGTGTCGCCAAGACAAAGCCGATTTTCTGAGCACGGGAGAAATGAGAAACATCAGGGGTGTATGTATTGAGGGTGAAAAAATAAGAGGAATAAAAAAAAAAAAAAGAAAGAAACACAAATAGAAGAAAAATATAAAAAAGAAAGAGGGATTAAAAATAATATGAAACAAAAAAAATAAAAATGGCAGAGACTCTCATTGTCTGCAATTGGTCGTATTTTTATTCACTTTATTATACATGGATTACATTCTGACTGTTTATTATTATTTTTTTCTTCTCACCAAATGTAAAAGTTAACAGTTTAAGTGCGAGTTAAAAGGTAGAAAAGAGAAAGCGAAAGTAATGAAAATTTTTTACATGAATGTAAAAAAAAAAAGAAATACTAATAAAAATGAATAATGAATAAATAAAATTTCGTTCTTTATATATATATATATATATATGTATGATTTTAAGACTTAAAAGCCTGCAGGCAGATCGCAAACAACTTTTAGCAATCGTGAACGTTGAAAATTGCACAAATGGCAAAATAGTTGGAAACGTACGAAATAAAATGGGGTTTATACGCGCGTTCTTCTGAGACTCGGCACGGAAAATTGAAAGATAAATAAATGGGTAGGTTGGATTATATTTTCGACTGCTAAAACAAGTTTCTCTCATTCGTAAGTTCAAACAAAAAATTCGTCTTTCATATTTAAGAACAATAAAAGAACGAAAATAAAAAAAAAAACACAAAATAAATAAGTAAAGTATACACATCTAGATATATAAATTAATAAAAAATACAGCGAAAAAATCTCTCATGGGAAATAAGTTGAGAAGAGAATAGGAAAAGAAAGCATATTACATAGAAATTACAGGCTCACTTTTTCCTCCTAATTTTAAGCATAACAGTAATCAAATAACTTTCACTGTGTCTACATTCTCTCTCATCTCCTTATTCTCATTTTTTTTTTCGTTCCAGTCTATATTTTTTCTCTATTCCTTCTTTCCATATATATATATATATATATTTCTTATTCACTGAGACGACACAATTTCCATTGTCAAAGTGACACTCGTGTCTTTGCGCGTGTTATATAATGTCATACAAATTTTATTCTCGAAGGATTCACGACTACTCTTGTCACCGGAAGGGTGGATTATATGGGGAATGCAAAACGGAGAACGATTACGCGGTTGGATACGATCACCCAAAACTGGTTGACGAGGATGAGGGTTAAGATGAAGTGCAGAAGGAGAGAAGGGCGAAAGAGGATGATGATGGCAGAGGCGAGTATCCACGAGTATGTCGGTAGAGAAATTTTAGAGGATTAGAGGGAGGAAATGGAGACTCGAGGCGAGTATCAACGCGTTGGGATACCTTCCGGGGATCGAGAGCATCGTAGAATATTAATGTGACTTGTAGACCCCATAGACGGATACTCTAGTGGTTGCAGTATAGTATTTCTATATGTACTCTCTCTCTGTACTTGTCACATATATACCAATATTACCATATCCATTTTCTTACCATACGTCTGACCATCATGGGACTGTGATCACTAGCTAGTTAATATTCAAATATATATATTTACATCACTAAAGTAATTTCTACGCAATCGAGAACGATGGTTATTATTATTATTATTATTATTATTATTATTATTATTATTATTGTTCAATATTACAATTCCAACATTTGAGTATTTTTTATTTTACTCTTTGTCTGACTACACAGAGGCTGTGACCACTCGCTAGTGAATATTGAAGTATATTCAATTTATTGAAACAATTCCAATAAAATTGAGAATGAAATATATTATTATTCTTCACTGTAATTTGAACATTTATAT
The DNA here is from genome assembly GCA_958496275.1 of Zele albiditarsus. Classification (NCBI taxonomy): domain Eukaryota; kingdom Metazoa; phylum Arthropoda; class Insecta; order Hymenoptera; family Braconidae; genus Zele; species Zele albiditarsus. The sequence continues at coordinate 15,533,256 of OY292408.1, forward strand.
CAATTTTCTATTCTCTCATTTTATTCCTTCGCACACATTTTCTTATAACGTTTCCAAAGAACCCTTTTTCCCCACTGACAAGGAATAAAATTTCCCCCAACAATCCCAAGTGAAACGAAAAAAAATTTTCTTCCTCTCTCCCGCTTCCATTTTTTATTACTTTTTTTTTTGTTTCTAACCAACTTCATAAAAGTATTTCAATATTTCTTCTTAAATAAAGTCATTTAAATATTTTTCCTCTTCCATCTTTTCCACTCACCCTCCATCTCTTCCACTCAAACCACCCCTATTTTTCTTTCTCTTTTTTTTTTGCGTTCTCTTCTTTAGTCTTCCGTGTCACATTTAGAAGATTGGTAAATGCTATTTTCTTTATGTTGTCATTCGAATGAATATTTTACTTTGTCTATAGAGAACAGTAGGCACTCGTGCCAAACGAAATCGATACTTGAATATATGGTACAGTCACATAGTCGGCATTTCGTCTATAGACATTGTCACAAATATACAGAAATTTATATATACATATGAGAATATATTGTAAAAAAAAAAAAACAATAACATTCTTGCCAATCGATTGGGCGTTTTCCATTTTTCAATATACTCTTCATCATACTCTTTCATTCTCTCTTTGCTCGTAAATAAAAAATAACAATAAAAGTAAATAAATAAAATTGTGTACATGCAAATAGAATCATTGATTAGTTCTTGTACATATATATTCAAAGCAAACTATACATATGAATAATTTTTTTTTTTTGTTTTTACATTTTCTGTTTTATCCTCTTTATTCACTATCATTGACTGCATATATTTTACTGTCCTGTTCTCTTCCACTGTTTCTCTGTTTTCCTCATGGCTTTGAGTTATACGTGCCACATCACGCGGAAACACGTATTTGCTCTTTGGCACTCGTGCGCGCACCTCGATCATGTGCGTGTTTGTGAAACGTGTGGTGCTAGGCACACCCATATAAAATCGATTCATTCAACGCAATATATATATATACAAAAAAAATATATGCTTGTGTGTATTAACATTTATCATCAGACCGGTGCATACAAATATGCATAAGTATTTGACCACTTATCATTTGCCTGTGGTTTATCACTGTAATGGAGAAATTATATTGTAAAATAACGAAAAAAATTTATTTTACAATTGACGTTTGAAAATGTAAATGCACAGTAGAGGAATAGATTGGGGGAAAAAAAAAAAAGAAAAATAGAAACAGAATAGAGCATTCAATTCTGCAATTACCCTGCAAAATACAAAAAAAAATAAAAAATGAATTTTGTTGAGATTGAAATTGCGATTGGAATGAATTGTCGAGTGAGAGAATTCTCGTTAAATTCTGCGAGCCTCAATGCGCATCTATACATCAATGCCCTAGAGCATCTCTCGAGGTTTATTCTGGCATTTGGAGCCTCATCATTGTCGCGATGAAATTGGTGAAATTGCCAAGGTTAAATTCGTGCGGTATCTCCATTGCCAATGAGGTTGTGTCTGTATGGAATGCCACCGTATATTGCCTCAAGAGACGATGTGGCGACTGTAGTGGATCTCAATATATATATATATATATATTATCAACATAGATATACATTCGTTTGGAAAACATTGCGCGATATAACAATGCGCAATAGTATATACATACCTTTGTGTCTGATGACGCAATATCATTATATTGAGAAGGGAGTATTCGACAATATAGTAGATATATAAATTCATTTACCCTTCGAATTTCCAATTGACATTTCCCTTTGTTCGTGATACATTTATCCAAACAATGTCAGTCCAATGAGAAGAATAATTCCACTTTATATTGTTGAATTTATGTTTACAATATTTTTTTTTAATTTTTACATGATAAAAACGGGGGGAAAAAAAAAAAACTGAACAAATTATTCTCAATTGTTTTTGTATGTCAGGAATATTTATTAACGTATGATAAGATATTTGAAAACAATGTCAGGTCACTATGAAAAGAAAGAAACAAAAAAAATTCTCCTCAACTTGCACTCTCACATTTATATTGTCAATATTTATTCTTCCCCACAGCATAATACGAAGTAAACAAAATGATGAATATAAATTGATCTGTGAAATAGCAAAAAAATTTCATCAATATATAATAACATTTTTGAAAACATTGTCAGTTGATTGTGAAATAAAGAAAAAAAAAACATTGCCTCAATTTGCACTTTCAGATTTACAACTTCAATATTTTTTTTTATCACAACCGAGAAAAAAAAATGAGAATGAATAATAATGATCCTTTGATGAAAGCAATTTCCATTAATTTATAATAGAATTTATGAATTCTTTGCGAAACACATCGGTGAACTTTGCGTGACACTCCAACGTCGTGTTGTCCTCAAATGTCCCATGGTTGTGATTAAAGCATTGAATAATCCAAGACGATGGTGGAGCGTTATCCCGATGGGACTAGTGCAGTGTCCTATTGTTGATAAAACAACGTAGATAATCGAGTTCACTGTTTAGCTCCCAAGTGCAATAATGGGTGAAGGCCTAAAGTATGCTTAAGTATACATATACACCAACACAAACCAAATTTTACCTATAAACTTTGCTGCTCTTCTCGTTTTTGTCGCCTCTATATCTCAATCAAGATAAGTTCACTAATTGTTTTCATTACTTGGAAATTAGCACAAACAAAACTTTTATTATTTCAACTAATATAATATCGAACATCGACAATTATAAAATCACAATTAAATATCGAAAGACAAAATTTATCTCGACAGTACTGTTCATCACATTAGTTAGTTAATTGATTGGATTTATAATTGACAAACGTTCTAGACCTTAATTAAATAATATTTAAACAACAAAAAAAAAGAAAATATTCACTCTGAAATAAATTCACCAATAATTCACTACACTCAATAACCGTCAACGTTTTTTTGCCACTTTCGAATTTTTATTCAACTGAATAGACTCTACAATACCAATATTCACCTTTCTCTTTATTTCCCAATTATCATTCACTAAAAAAAAAAAAAAAACAAAACAAAACAAAAAGCTAGAACATCTTCCTCAATTATTACAAATGAATTCTCCCAAGATCACGATAAACTTTTTCTTGGCACAACTTGATGGAAGGAAAGGAAAAATAAAAACTGATGGTAAAAACAAATCAATTGATTTATTTATGTAATGGCAACATATATATATATATATATATATATATATATAAAACAGGTTCGTTGAACGATCAAGTATTAGTTAGTGAAGCTTTTAGAACGTTGGGATTAAGAGAAACTATATATGGGATAGATATCGTAGGTAACAAGATTATCTTGGGTGGTTGGAATAGGAAGATGAACGGATAAAGCTGTATATATACATATATATTTTAAAGCATCCATACGGTAGCAGAGATTGGTATTAGTCAGGTCAGTAAAAACAGTGAAATGGACAAGGGAAATGAAAGACGAGCGTGTTTTGAGGGAAAGCATAATATTGGTGACAGTTGTGGTGGTGAATACATATATGATGAAGCAGAAACGAGCGCGTGCTCCAATTGAAGCCTTATTCTAGTCATGAAAAGTGTCCGGACGTACTCGGTTGATCTCGTTACTGTCACCCTGCAGCAAAAACGTTCTTTCTCTTTCTTTCTTTCTTTCTCCCTTCCCCGTAAGTACACACGAATGAAATATATATTTGGTGAGATAATGAAGAGTTAGTTGATGAAGTATTCTCGTGTTTCATATTACAAACATAGAATTTCGTTGTTTTTTTAATACAATTTTTTCATTAATTTTGTGGATTAAGTATTACATTTTTAAAAATAGTTACAGAATTGTAAATTGAATACTTTCAATGTATCAATTGTGAAGAAAGTTTTTTTTTTTCAATTGGTTGACATAATAACTTGAAAATTAATGTAACGTTGGATTTTAAATAAATTTCGTTCGAATCGTGTATAAATTTTTCATAACCACACTTTGATAGTTTTAATTTCAAAATTCTATTCACAAATTCCCTTTTGAAATAATTTTTTTTTTCCGATATTACGATAATCTCTTTCATAAAAATAATTGTATTTTCTTTTCCTTTCACCTGCTCACAGATGATGAAACCGTATCAACCAGATATAATTCATTCAATGAAAATTCCAATTACAGAAAACAACCATAACATTGGCAATTTTTTTTCCACCACACATTTCTCATCCAGTAAATTAAAAGACTAATGAAAATATAGCCAGATACCCCCTCCAATTTTTTTCTCGACAAAGAATAAATGTAAAAAATAAAAATCATCTATTTTTAATAGCTCGCAATGAGAATATCCCTCAAAGCACGCGAACGATCCAATGGGAAGAGATAGAATAAAAGAAGAGTAGATGAATAGAGATGGAGAAGAAAAAAAAAATAGGACATTTTTTTTTTCTCTCTGTGTCGATATATATAGTTCGTACAAAAATATATATACATACATATAGCGGGGAAGAAATAACACGAAGAAAGAGAAAATAAAAAAATTGGACAAAAACAGAAGAGAGTATCCAGGTGTTAGGGTGGTACGATCGTTATGCGATCAATATTCCTCTCTCACGTCGTTGCTAGCTGTTGGACCGGAAATTATCCCGAGCTCATTGCTTCTCTTGTTGTATGTTGCTTTCTCTCTGTCTTTATCATTCCGAACAATATATATATATAAACACACATAGCCAATACCATCAGTGAGCCAGTAGAGTAGGTACAAGTATCAGACAGCGGTGCTACATGTACTATAGGGCATGAATTCTCTCCTCTTGCTTTTCCAGGCTCACTTTATTGTCTCTCATCTTCTTCTATCCGCAACACTAAAAGCTCGTGGCTCGATTAGCGCCGTTATAGACGCCTGTGCACGGCCGAATTAACTTGAAATCGGTATAGAGAAAAGCGAGAGAGTGAAGAGGGATGAGAAAGGAGGAGCATTTATAGTACGTATATGTATATATAGACAGTGAGGGACACAGTGAAGAGGGCGGAGTTTTCGTCTGCTTTCGATGTTCTCGTTGCTAGCTATTAGTTTCTGCTATCGACTTGCAATCTCTCCCGCCTCAATTGGCTTTCATCTCGCCCTTGATAATAGACTCGATTGGACAAAATCAGCCCTACGGTATGGCGAATGGTAGAGGCAAATCACTAGGGGGTACACGTCGACGTATTTTTTTTTTTTTTTTGCTATACTATTTTTCCAGTCCAAGAGTAAAAAAGAAAATACAAAAGTAATCTTTTATTGGAATTTTCTTTCCTTCTGCAATTATTTTAGGTTGTCTCTTTTGTTTTTTTTTTTGTTCTTCCATCACTATTTCTCAGTAATGTTTTTTTTTTTTTTTTATGTTGTTAGCCTGTGGTTCCAATCATGGTTTCTTTCATTTTATTATGAAATGACAGTAATTCTTGAGATGATGAAAGCGAGAAAAAATATTGGAGACACAAAATAGAAAGATAATAAATGAGAAATACAAAATAGCTTTTTGTATATAAAAGTTTGACAATTGTTCGAAATATCACAACGAGATATCAGTAAATAGAAATTGAGGATGTGATGATAGTAGTGTGTGGGTGTGTTGCAAGCAAACAACTGAAGTTAGTCAGCTGTTAGGAATAGTGATCCATCGTTCTAAAATTCATGCTCACAATCTCAAAGTTGTGTGTTAGAGAAAGACAGCTCTAATCGAGAGTTCACGTCACCTTTTCGTTCACTGTCTTCCTTTAATACACATACAGACTCTCGCTATCGCACTCTCCATTTCCCTTTCTCACACACTCACCCTTCCTCCTGTCAGTAACTCGGTATAGCTTGGGCTTATACCAAGTGCTCGTAAACTTCAAGTTGTAGAGTCGAATTTCTAGATTTACGCTCGTATCTCCTGGTGCCCGGTGTCAAAGTTTGCATCTAAACTCTACTCGTCGTTTTCCAAATTATCGACGACAATGTCTGCTGCAGAATTTCCAAACATATATATATATATATATATGTGTGTATTTTACTTACTTGATAATCGAAATTTTCACCAATTCTTGAATTGTTTAAGTGATTGCAACTTCAATCCACAATTTGTAAACAATATATATAATATCGAAATATTTATTCAGAAAATATATGCTGAAATATATTCGACGTATGTAATTATTTATTTAATATATATATATATATTGGCTTGACTAAATGTCCTGGACTTTTGGTGTATCAGAACATGTTTGTTGATGAATGAATAATAGAATATATAATGGATTATATAATCTGTTTATGTCTGGATACATTTTCTCAAAAAGTAATGGAAAATCAGTTTGAACGTTGAAATATATTTTACGATTAATTTATCAACAGCTCAAAATTACCGGACTTTGCTCCGGATTTATTTATTACCTAGTACATAATTAACGAGTTGGGACAAAGTAGTTACTATAACCTCCCAGGTATTGCATCTTTATATGAAGAAAACTATTTCATTTTTGCGATATGTAGCAAAAGTTTTGTGAAATACTTGGTCGAAAATATTTTTTCGTATCCTTATGAAGATTCACACAACTCTAAAAGCAGAAGTATTTTAGAGCAACTTTGTTTCCAGCAGCTGTAAGAGCAAAGAGTTTCACGTAAAACTTGAGTGTACAACGAAGAAGAGAGGAGGTGGAGGAGGAGGTGGGAAAAAAAAAAATAGTGTAAGGAAGGGGTGTAGGAGTAAACGGAAGTTAAGGGGTTCCACGAAAATTTTCGTCGTTTCTCGGGGCAGAAGTCTGATTTTTTCCCATTTTTTTCTTTTCTTTTTTTTTTTTTTTGTATGAGAATCCTCCGGGCCATGCAAACTACCAGCAATTTCATTTCTACATCTTTTACCTTATCTCGCAACATGCATTTTCTGGTTCTTGATTTTCTTTTTATCCTCCTGTGTATGAAGAAAAAAAAAAATTATGATAATAATAAAAAAAATGGAATAGCTATACATATGCATGTATGTATATTGGAATACTTTCCTTTTTTTTTTTCCTCTCGGTTAAGCTTCAGACGCGGTATTGCAAAAATGTTGATCGCCTTTGGACGCATCGTTTCATGTTTAAAAATGTATGCAGTCAGGGTTTTAGCCAGTCTGCCGTTAAATCCATATTTATTGAAGAAATATACAATAACCATATAGACTTAAGACTCATGAAATTATTCAAATAATAGAATAATAAAATAATTTTAAATTATCAATTGCAATAATGGAATTTGCTTGTATAATTCCGAGGATGAAATGTGGAAAATATATGGATAGTCATCAACTTATCAAAAACTCCAAAGAGTTTAAATAAAAAATTGTATGTGAATTATTGATCCAACCACTGCATGAGGTGGTGCAGTAGTTCGGTTTAATTTTCTATTATATCTCGTTAATTCATCATTGCTCTAAAAAACACAACAATAGTTCAGTTGAATTTGCAAAATTTAACTCGAATGTCTGGGAACAATATGAGATAATTTTCAAAGTACAAAATTGATTCTTCCAAAATTTTACAGTAATTGTATTTATACATTAAAGGTGTCTATATACGAAATTAATTCATTAAATTAATGTTTGATAATCATTTATAGTTCAACTGTGTGATGCAAAAATGTGACAACTATTATCGACACTCCCTAAAATCTTTGAGAATATAGCACAGGGTATTTTTTTTTTCTCACTACGCTACACATGAGTGAAGTAATTTTTTTTCAATTCTAAAAATACAGAACAGTCACTGTATTCATCATATCATTCACATATTAAATTTATCAAGTTGTGATTATACCGAAGACGTTTCTCAGATATTAATTATATTCTTTTAATGACCTAAAAAAAACTGGCGAGCACAAATTTCGAGATCGATTTCTTTTATTATATTACCTACAATTACATTTACTCTGAACGAATATCATTTCTATTGCGCATCATTTATTTATAACAATTATCATCAGAAGAATTAAATAATGTTCATCCGATTTCCCGAATTTTTATTGAACGTTCTCAATACTTAAACCTGCATATATTTACAATCACAGTAAAATATTATAGCATGTCTATAAAAATCAAATAAATATATCCAAGAAAATGATACAAGGATCAGTCTCTATGTTTCAATACAATAAGTTGAATACCACATCTACTTTAAATGCTGACAATGTCATTTAATCGGCTATTTCCTGTCTAAAGATAATATATATATTCAACATTAATAGTGTCATATAACCTACAATTTATGAACTCCAAGTTGGCAAGCAAAGAGAGTATATATTTACAAAAGAATTTTCCACGAATAAGTCAAATATTATACATCTAATAATAACCAAGTGCATTGCATTTTCTCCCACTCTTTCACGCCCACTCTCTCTCTCTCTCTCTCACTCACCCAGTTACTCTAATTCATTCGCAACGAGCTTTGTAAATACGTAAAGTGGACATAATAGTCTGGGACGGATGGAACAAGGAGCAACTTTATGTCCCATAACCCTCCCAGTGAAATTATTCCAGCGCGTCGTTTATAACACCCTAGCCGTAAATTTTCCAGCTTTCAGCTTAGCTATACACATACCTCGCTGTTACCACCACCACCACCACCACCCACCACTATCACCAACATCGCGACGTCTTTCTGTGTACTTTCTTTTTTCTCGTATAACTACTGCAAGATGCGCTATTTTATTTTGCTGTAGTTGCTCTATCATATACCTTTAAGAATGAGTATACGCGTTGACAGTAAATCTCGAATGAGAATATAAAGGATTACGTGAAAAATTGTCTTCGAACAAGTCGCGGTTGAATTTACGTTACGAAAAAAGTGATGAATATTTCTTAACTTTTTGTTGTTATTATTTTAACGAAATCACCGGTAATTTTTTCGTTTATACAGAAAATTTGTGTATTTTATTTATGAAAAATGTTGGGACAGGTAGAAACGCGATACGAGGAAGTAATGGAGTGGAGAACAAGACGAAAAATAGAGTAGAAAAAAAAAAAACAACAAAGAAATAAACAAGCCAAGATGCACAGGAAGCGTGATCTTTATGTTTCCAGTGCACGTCGTAATTATACAACGGGAGTACCATGAGCTTTATCGTTGTCATGAAAGTTTTTTGTTCTCAACTTTTCTAGCGACGTTAATGTGTTTATACAGAGCTACTATTTATTTATGTGATATTTTTACATGTAATAGTCAGAGAACATGGTGACAATATAGAACATCTCAACGATTAAAATAAAATAAGGAGATCATTGTATGGAAATAAATGGCTGTGTCACATTTGGAATGAAATTTATATTTGACTGCGATTTATTCTGGCATATTATTTCTTTTAATTTTGTCTATTTCTTCATTGTTGCCACAAAAATGGAATTATCTAATTGAAATATATACAAGATCAACATAAATTTTAATTTAATATTCGATCTAATATATTTTCCATCTTATGTAAAAAAAGAACGTCACTGAATTATTGTTTGTGAAAATTGAGACAAATTACAATTATAATTATTGTATAATATTTCATTATGTTTTATCATAATCGTGAATTACACGAGTTCATTTGTAATATAACAGATTCATAATAAACATGGTGGCGGAATGCCAATAAGTCAATTTCATGATGAACATAAACATGAATGGATAAAATACTTAAGTATCGGTGAGACTTTGAATGAGTCGTGAGAAAAAAAAGGGTATAAAATAAAAAATCAATAGGCATTCTCACCATCAGAGTCATTGTCGTTGTCGTTTTTGTCGGAGTCAAATGCAAGGAACGCGCACCACTTGGCACCCCATAATTGTTAGGCTTTACGCAATTACTGCGAGAAAGGAGAAAAAAGAAAATCGAGAGTTCATTGTGTGATTGCATTTCATTGTGAGGTGTGAACCCCAATTCTTTATTCTCACTGATTCTTTCGTTCTTACATATTCTTTTTTGTTTGTTTGTTTGTTTTTTTTTTTTTCTTCACCGCCATCTCTCTATACATTCTATTTGCCCAACGACTTCTATTTCCCTTCCAACACATTTCACAAGTAAAAACGAGCGCACTGTTAAGCTCATTCCTTTCATCTTTTTTTCACTTTTGCCACTTTCATACCGTACCATTTTCATTTCTTTCATCTACTTTGTTCAAGTGAAAATCTTATCGAGAGGGCAACTAACTAACATATAATTTTCGACCTTGACTTTTGCCACGTGGAACAGCCAGATTTTCTTATTTTTTTTCTTGTTTTTTTCTTTTTTATGTTTTCTTAGATAAAATCTAATGTCGGGATTTTAATCAAACATGGCGGATATGGTTGTGGGGAAATGGAACGGTACAGAATGGAAAAAAAAAAAAAAAATTCAGGGAATTATACCTCTCTTAGATATATAAGACATTATCCAACCCCTTATTTAACCTTGCGCCGTGCCATTAGGAAAACTTTTCGACTCAAACTCCAAAGCTCTTAATTGAAGCTGAAAATTTTCGTCAACGTTTTATTATCGATATATATATATATATATATATACCAAGAGACTCTCGTGAATATTAGTTTGGGAAATATAAAATTACAAAAGTTTTCTTTTTTACTTCTGATCATTTAGTGATAAGCGATGTTTTCAAGCACTTGGGAATTCCTAAGTGCAAATCGAAGCGGTGTGCTAATTTACCATCTTTATTTTTGCCAATTCATTAAAAAAGAAAAAAAATGTAGAGCAGGAAAAAAACGGGATGATTATGTACTCGATTGTAACATTTACCAACATGATATAACCTCATTTGTCAGAAACATAACGTAAACAAAATGATTCTTTATCGATAATAAAATGAAGAACTATCGAAATTGAGTTTATAAATCTTGAAATAAATGTTACAATTATTACCTGGACTTATATATTTATAGATGAAATTCAAAAATATAAAATATTTTGCATATTCATTGAAACCATTTCTATTGAAATAATTTCAGAATAAAAAATTATACAATATTTTTAACTACACAATCAAAAAATCAACTTCACCTTATCGTAATTTATTATAACTATTATTATCCACGTCATTCACTTGAAATAAAATTATAGATAATTAAATTACTTATGTCGAGATTATACTGATGATAAAGTATTTGGAGAAAGATTAAAAATTATGAAGCGGACGTTTATATATTGATAATTAGTAAATTCAGGGAAAATAAAAATAGAAGACATGAACCGCAACTTCTAATAATATATATACCTCCATTTATATATAAATACATCAGAGTACGATGGCTCCATCAACCTGTCCACCCTTCGCTTATCCTTAATCGTATTTTACACGTCACTTTTTATACCGCAAAACTTTGTTTAACGGTACTACGAAAGTACAAAAAAAAAAAACGAAAGAGAAAATATACGTAAATAACTTTCGACGAAATACCCGCGCCGATGAAATCCTCACGTAAACAAACTCGTTTCACATCGACGTGAGGGTTCTAACTTTTTTTTTTTCCCTAAAACATATATACGCTTCTATACAGAAATTTTATGTCATACATAAATTCACCGGGTCAGCATCCCTTTTGACATTTATATTTTTAATAAAACGCATATATTTCGAAAAAAATAAAAAATAAATAAAATAAATTCACAAAACTCGTTATTGAGATATGTAAGTTTGTACGACGACATCTTGTGCACGAAGTAATATGTCAATATTTTTATCTCGAGTTTTTTTTTTTAACATTCAATATTCATTATACATATAAATAAACATCTCACAAAATATATTATGAACAAATACAATCTAAACAATCAAAATTATTTCACATTCACAACGCAATTGTCAGTTAATTACAATATATAACAAAAAATTCCGTATCATTTTTTCGTATCAAATTTAACAAAGTGAAACAACTCGGTTGGATTAATTTAAGGGTGTGTGAGGATAAAGGTTGACGAGTGCGAGAGAGGGTACAAAATAGCGTCTCCATTGTATACATATCTATAAATAAAATGCTACACACACTAAAGCAACAAAGATATGACCAATTTTCATGACACACTTCGCTGACTAATATTCCAAGAAATATTGTTATTACTTCGAATAATTCTCATAAAACTTTTTTTCCGTTGCAAAAGCAACGAACCAAAAGAGAAAGTGTGTATGTATACTGAACTGTGCTTTTGTATATAAATTTAATATACATATGTACACATCTCTCTACCTCTCTTTTTCTTTCTATCTATCTTTTATATACTACCTACAACACATTTGGTATATACTTACTGAAGAAAGAGGCTTTTAAATTGTCCGCCACGCTTCATATCTCACATCCATGAGCTTTTCCTTTTCTCTTGTATATATATTCTTTCACATTCTTTCTCTTTATTATCATCGGATACATGTAATGCTTTGGAAAAGAATTTAATGTCAAAACTATAAATTTTACAATCTGTATACCTATATCAAGTTTCATATGTATACATTCGAAGTTTAGGAAAAAATATAATAAAATAATAATAATATGGGATAAAATTTGAAGTTGTGATAGAAGAGAAAAATAGCGATGATAAAGAGAGTTTTGGAAATAGTTGTACAGGAAATAATGTTTCGCGGTAAAAATGGCTCATGGAGAAATACTTATAAATCACGGTGGATATAAATCGAATGAGGAAAAAAAATTGGAACAGGGGTAGTGAGTTAATGATATAGTTGTGATTATATTATGTGCATATATAAGAATATAAATTTTCTATTTTAACATTTTCCTCTGTGAACTACTGTTTTAATCATGGACTAATTATCCCGAGAGGTTTTACTCACAAGTATTTACGATGGGTCGAGTGAATTCAATTGACATCGGGTGATTCTGAAGATACCTTTCCGTTTGTACAATGATTTCAAGTGATTTTATTGTGATTTCAATCTGATTTCATTTCGACTACACAACAGAATATTTTTTTAATTATACTAATGAATATTGATTTAATTAATTTTCATCATTGTTTTTATGATGAGGTTTTGTTTCAGAACATATTTTTTTGTCATACTGTTTACTAAATATTACTATGTGAACCATCCGGGTTGCAATCTACTATTCAAACTTGTACTTATATATCCATAAGCAATTGTTACTATACATTAACCACCTCGTTTATTTTCTGTAAAATAAACACGTGGACAAACAGTCATAAAAATGTCCGATCCTACTAATAATTACATTTAAAAAAAAATCACTAGGTAAATCTATGATCCTGTGACATCAGTCAAACGCTCTTATATGCGCACTTGTCCACCTTTTCCCATATTGGCACACACATATATAATATATATAAATTGGTAAACCAACAAACTGTACTCCCGACACAGTTTAACCGTAACGGACATCGACGATAAGTTTCAGGGTGAAATTTCCGCGGTACGCTATATCGGTTTTATGGTTGACTGCCACGCGCTTATATACAACGGTTAAAACCGAAAGGCATACACGCGCCGTCAAGTTGAATGTGTATGTGAGTATGTGTTTCTATGTGCGATAGAAGTGAACGTGACTGGTCGAGAGGTAGTTGAGATATAAATATAGACGAATGAGTGCTTGCAGAAACGATTGTCGGTGTGTGAACGACGATGGACAAAAGGATTGAACAAGATGACAGAAATTGACAGAGTGAGATAGGGCAATAGTTTATACAGACTATATATATATATATGGATGTATGTGGAGGGTGAGGTGATTGCAACTGTGTTGGTATCATAGTGGAGTAAAACGTATAGAAAATAATAAAACAGAATTTCATTATTTTATCGACACCTGCTACTGCAATTTTTATATCAAAAAATGTATTCGGAGTTTTGGTATTTTATGGTGGTTAGGAAATTTCATCAACCCTTGGTTGCGTAGTTTTACAGATGTTGTCACCCCTTTTTATTCTGATGGTTTTTTTTTTATTTGTTTCAAAATTGTTTAGCTGAATAATTTGTATATATATTTGGATTGTTATATTATCAATGAAGGGGGGGAATAATTTGATTGTGCTTTTGTTTTTCGTTTAGATGACACAGAGTTCTACAGATAGTGCTTTTGTTAGGAAAAATATTATTGTTAATGTACAGTCATACTTTTATTGTGTTTTCGATATAATAGTCGAAGAGTCCTATCATTGAAAGAATGATTATTCGCTTCTACATAGAAAAAAGTGTTCTGCAGTTGTGAAATATAATTTGATATCATCGAACAAATTTTGTAAGTCAGATAAATTTTCATATTATTTATGGTATATGAGAGAATGTAAGAGTGTAAAGAGAGTAACTTTCAACATTTTTAGATAGATATTCAGTTACATTATTAATACGAAAACTTATTCGAACTTATTTCATTAATTATTGATTTGAAAACTTTATTCACTTGACGAAGATTTTAATTACCGATTCTCTTCTTCTGTTTTACTTTTTTTCATTTATTTATTTATTTATTTTTTTTTTCGCAGACTGATAGTTATAGAAGACAGACTTATATTTTAGCTATCTGACAGCTCACGCTTGTGCCTCAGTAAAGTTGAATTTCCTAGTCGGCGACTTAGTTTGTTGAAATGTCCTCGTTGGATTCGCATTTAGATAACAAAATCGCTTTAATGACTTAACTTTTCGACTACTCTTCTCATTTCTATAATTTTTTTTTTATCCCCCTCCTTTTTTCTCTTTGCTTTTTTCACTAACTATCACCATCATTCCATGGAACTAGTTTTCGCTATCATCAAAAGTCACTGCTTATATAATAGCAATTGAGTGCTCTGGCTTAAACGAATTTTATCAGAAAAGACGACAGAGACTGCTGATGAAGTCATATTTTTTTCTCCTTCGTTTTTCACTTTTATTTTTTTCTTCTTTACTTTACGACGGCGTATAATTTTTGTCAGATGTGAAGCCCATTTTTCTAACTCTTACATCGACCAAGTACGTGCTTAAACTCTATCCCATAAAGTTTACCCATTATTTCTTTCTCTTCATCCACCAATTAATGGCAAACAAGAAAGGAAGGAAAAAAAAATTCAATTTGATATATAACTCTTCAATATTTCATTTTGATGTATGATCGATAAATCTTTGTTTACATTGTGATAAAACGTGTGTATACATTGTATACATATACCTGCGATAATTAAATTTTCTATGTTTTCTTATTGAAATTACAAGCGAAGCAGGAAAAAGAAAATTCATTAATCAAAAGGTGATCATAGGATATAAAACCGGCGGAAGTAAAGTTATATGATGCTGCATATATATATATAAAAAAAAATTGAATTAAGAAAAATGGTAAATAAAAATTGAAACTCATTATAAAATTTTTATGAATTAATTAAAAGAAAAAAATACCGGAATTATTCTCTCTTATAATTTTCATTGTTTTCATATTGATATAACATACTATAACGCGTAAATGTACAATAATTAAAAATTAAACATAAATATAATTTAATTTTATAATTTTATAGAACCATCGATACATATTTTCGTAGTATACTATTTACACATACGAGAATCACACTTTAAACATTTATAAGAAATTTTTTGATCTAATGTATAAGGATAAAAATCGTCGCGTTTTTGTTTTGTCATTTTATTTTTTGCCATTAAATCAGCAAAGTTTTGATCCTTGAGAATGTCTTCATAACGAAGAAAACTTTGAATTTGTTGGTGTAACTCTGCTCGTAAAGTAGATTGTGTCAGTCATGATCTAACACTCAACTGACTTGATTCTACCTCGCTCAGAATAGAACAACGAAAATCACGTCTGTGACACTTTGCTGAAAGGAGTCAAACGTTGTAACAATTTTAATAAATATTTTTGTTTAGCAAAATGATGCTCTCAGTAACGTTGAAAGAAAAATTTTCCTCTCTGCTTTTACGATAAATTGCAGAATAGATTATGGTGGTAGTAATTCACCATCTGGATTTGATTTTATATACAGTTTCTTTTACTCTCCGTCGTTTATTGTAATGGTAAGGTTTTGACCTATCGATTGTCCAACCAAGCACGTCAGTTAAAGTCAATTTTTCATTCCCTCGGGACTATCCATGTACTATCGATTACCTCAAGGGTGATATATGTGTAAATTTATATATATATCTATATGTATATGGTATGCTCTCAAACTATTTCAAGATGGCGACCAGAGTCATGGTCGAAGTAGGCCAGAAGACATCGTCAAATTGGATTACAGTCCAGTTGGAGAAGGGGAGGAAAAATGTCACAAAGACCCTGTGTCTTCTCCTCATTTATAACTTGGACGATGTGTCTTCTCTTGAATTCCACTTTCAAACATAACTATAGAGAAAAGATGTGTGGAAAAAAAAATTGTATCACTACAATTGTGACATCTGAAAAATTTGAACTACGAGTTCAAAATAAGTAAAATTGTTTTTCACATTTATAGACCAGTGTTGAACACTTTGAAAACAAAAAGTATAAAAATCAGTTTGGAAAACATAAACTCTTGTGTGTGTCACCATCTACGAATGAAAGAGAAAAAAAGATGTTAAGTTGTATGATTAAATCTTAATTAATCATTATTTAGATTATCAGTAGTGCGTGATCCGTGGCTAAGAAAGCTGAATTTCCGACAATTTTTCACTCATTCATTACGAGTACGCATATATGCATATATATTTTTTAATCTACACTATAAGTCGTGTCCATTATCGCCACGGCATCAACAATATATTTATTGGACAATAAATAAAAAGGAAATGAATAAAATGAAATAGTTAAAAAATTTACAACAGTAATAAATATACAATATACTCTGTTTATTTTCTTAAATATCAAATCCGTGATATTTTAATTTCAATAAAAAATAAGCATTGAAGAACATAAATAAATACAGTATGTCACGTATTTTATTATCACAAAATCCACTGATATATTAATTGAAAACAAAGAAAAGAAGAATTTACGTGAACAATAAATAAGAAAAAACCAAATATACATACATATATAAATATTTTATTTTATCAGATATTAAATTTATGATAGTACAGATTTTACAGAACAAATAAACAATTCAATTTATTCAACTGTACTCGAAGTATAATTATATAATATTCAATTTAAACAATTATACCATCAACAAAAGTTTCAGATTGAAAAATAAATGTAAAATTAATTATCCATAACGTTCATCTCTGCGAAAACACACATCTGATAAAATATGAAATTTAAATTCAAACAATTCTACCAAACAGCAAAATTTTATATTCATACAGTTGAAGTTATTATCGCCTGACATTAAACCATTTTATTCCACCAGTTGATATATATTCGCACAAAACACACACTTGCACACAAACCTATATGTGTGAAGTACAAATTACCGTACAATTATCTGGTAACTTTTTTTCTACAAAGTAATGCGGTCATGTGAATATTAATGTCTGGTGCATAACCTCTCCATGAAAATTTGTAAATGCTATCTCATTCCCTGAAGCTTCATCCATTTTTCGTCGAGTTAAACAAGAAAATAATAATAATAATAATAAATAGAGAAAAAAAAAAATAATAAATATGGAAAACTTCGTGTTAGTAAAAGTGTATTAAGCCCCGAGGGATAGCAAAACGCTATATCAGAGAGTAATGGTGCACAAGGCTTCGCGTGCGGCGCCGTGTATGGTCGGCGTCGCGACGTCTCAGCGCTCTGTCGACGATACCATTCGGTTACCAAGCTTCCTACCTAAATATTCCTACCTATACACTGTTACGCAAACTCAATTTGTTTCCAACAATACCAACTACACACTAACCAAACTCACTACCATCATATACCCATCACTTCGTCGTTTCCAAATAAACTTCGTAACAAAATATACCTTTGCGTGTTTCTATTTTCTGATTAAAATTCCAAATTCTTCTGTATTCAATACTTGACTTGCAATTAACATTATTGATTATGTGTCTACTTGTAACATGAAAATAGTATTTCTTACAATTTTATAGTAATATTATAAATATAATGATAATAATTGATTTTTATTTGAATGGCAAATAGTAATATACTGCGGTTTCTATCTCGATAGTATATAGTCTATTTGGTATTATCATGAATCATCACTATATGTATGTATTTCTATGTATATATATCTGCACATACATGTGTGACGATAAAACTATATTCACGAACAAGTATAACTTGGTAGCATTTATGCAACAACCGTACAACCCGTGCGTGTCCAGAGAATATTAACATCCAACTATATCCATACAGTTTATATACTACCGTACATGATGTTATTATACATATGTATATATTGCGATATTGCTGGTTAAATTGTGAGTGAAAGAGCAGAAAAATGACCGTGAAAATTGCGAATGAAAATAGAGGACTATACGAGTAATGATTAATTAACCATCATATGTTAATTAATCAAATATTTAGTTGGGTAGTTTGAAAAAAAATATGCGAATATGTCTGTTAGATAAAAATCGAGTTCAATATTAATATTAATTTTTAAGTTTTAATCATGAGAAAAAAAAAAAATGGAACATGATGCTAATTTGCACTTTCGAATTGAGGCCAATTGCATTATACCTCTTTGTATTAATTCTCGTAACGTGTAAAGGCCTAAATATCATGAAGTTTTGGAATTAATATTGACTGTCGCTTTTCCAAGACTCTGATTGGCTGTCAATGTATTGTCAAACCATTTTCACTTTGATCTAAAGTTACCGCTTCAAATGTAATTTACTGAAGCTTTTACATGTGCGCTTTACGTACGTCAAAGGAAATAGGTTAATGAACTATACATAAATGTCAAAATTAAAACCGCAGGGAAACTTTAGGTCATAGTGAAATTTGTTGATAATATCGATAACTAATCAGAATTGAGGGTAAGCGACGACAATTAAATTCAGGAATACTGTTTGAGAGGAGAAAATATATTTGTGGGTTTAATACCGTATTCACAATGCAAATAAAACCACAACCTAGTTTAATTGAAAAGTGAAATAAAGGAATATGAAAGTAGTTCGAGTAAACTGGAAAACAAATTTATTTTCTTGATATAATATTACTCAAACAAATATTTAACAATAATTTGAAAATAGGTTAACGACAATTCCTGGATGAAATATTGAGTTAAAAATGTGCTTTCAAGCATCAACACCTTGAAACATATATTTTTCTATCGCTTCAATTCTCATGTAAACTTCAGTATCAAAGTTCATGAGATTGATTCAGATTGAAAATTTAAACATTTAATCCCAAATATGAAATTTAGTGTTACATAAACCCAAAAATTATCCTCTTTGATATTGCTGATGTGAAACGTATTACTTTCTAGACTCAAAGTAACCATAAATTAATCCAAAAATATAAAAGTATAAAAAAATCCTGACCTTTCGCGCCTTCTCTCTTCCTTTCTCTATCAATCTCTCCATCTCTTTTTCTACACCACGCGCGGCCGTGCAGGTCATAAAGCTTAACGAGACGCTTTTGGGGATTGGTCTGGCCTTTCTTTCCGTAACGAGAGACCTCCAAACAATATCAGTTGACTTTTGTCCCTCTCTCATTCTCACCATCACGTTATTTTATTTTTCTTTCCCCAACATATACACACTTACACATGCACACTCACACACCTTTTCATTTCATGTTGGCCTCATATGGTTTCGACATCCGAAACACCCTTGATACAACACTTGGATTAGTAGAAAAGTATATACACAACCAGACTCATTTGAACGTCTGAAAATACTGATGAAAAAAAAATAAAAAAATAATGAAATATACTATAAATATTTCTTTTTCTCTTTCACTTCTTCTTTTTTTTTTTTCAACGGTGAAAATAGGCTACCGTATTCCATTTATTTCATTGGAAATCCACTGAGCCATGAACTCACTTTGATAATCACGTAATCTTCCCCCAGGGGCCGTAGCAGTATATACTTTGTTGCTGAGTGCAACGTTAGTGATGGTGGTTCGAAGAAGGATATATAGGTACATGACCCTTTGTGAAAATTTTATATCCATCTGAAAGCTACGCAAAAATGACTTGAGGGCATATCCAGAAATATTTAAACAAAAAAAAAATATATATATATATTTATTAATTGTGAGGTGAATGAAAAAACTATATATATATATATATATATATATATATATATATATATTAGAAAGAATTGTTGGATATGTATTTTAATATCAGATTGTAATTTAAATTTGTAATAGTTCGTCCATAAATTTTTCAATATTTTCCAATGATAAGCGAATATAATTTGAAGACAGTATATATAAGGAAGAATAATAGCGGAAATGATAACACGGTGGAAAGCCGTACTAATACATCTTCGCGATTGCCAATCGATATACATATATATATATATATATATATATGTGTGTGCAGGGTGACTCATAGGAGGGGCGATGACAAGCCTTTATTTTCCTTCCTAGTATTTTTTTTTTTTCCCCATTCTCTTGACTTGCTCCATTTCCATTTAGCTCTGCTTCCATGCCCTCATCACACTTTCTTATCTCATCCATCGTCTAATACAGAAAGCGTGTTCTCAACTTTGAGAACAGAAAGTTTCTTGGTTGTTCTTGATTTTTATATTTTGTTTTTGGGATTTTTTCTTCTTTTTTTTTTTCCTTGGTCTTTATCTGAGAAGAGGTTATCACTTCCGGCTTTTTGTTTCTCCTTGTTGAACTCAAACTTACAGGTTTGTGTTATATTTATTTGTATATATTGTTATATGTATATGGAATTTTCTTGACTTTTTGTGCTTTTCATACCCACCACACTTTCAAGCATTTTTCATTGAAACATCTGCATTTTGCACCTTGCAGTAGACTTTTCCTCATCGCTGATCATATAACAGCTGTTGGGCAAGCTGAAACAAAACTTGTCCGGTTTCACGCGCCCCTAATATTTGTTTCCAAGGTGATGCACAATATTTCTCACTTGACAGGAGTAAAAATATGAAACAGATGAGGAAAGTTATTAACAATGAACGGAAAAAAAATTAAGAGATAACTACGATGATGATGATTCAAAGAGTTCAACTGTTGTTCTTTTTTTCATAATTTTCAGCTTTGAAATGTATTGAAATGAAAGATTGAATGGAGACTCGAAATTTTTGTTACTTGATCAGTATCGTCATAGAATTTTATTGGGGAATATTAATACTCATGAAAGATAATAGGCACTGAACGTAGATCTTAATGAGAAAATTTATCGTCTTGAACTAAAAACATTTAATTTTCCAACTTTAGCATAAAATGAAGTGAAACAATAGTGACAGCAATAGCAAGTTTTCATTATTTTAAGAAATTTTATTTGAAAATGAAACTACACTATCAAACTTGCCGAATTTTTCATACAATTATTCGATTCTACTCTGTTGGAAAAATTTGACATTGACAAAATTAAATACGAATATATTCAAAAATTTATAGTAGTTAAAGTTGCCGTAGTACTAGTAGTAGTAGTAGTAGTAGTAGTAGTAGTAGTAGTAGTAGTAGTAGTAGTAGTAGTAGTAGTAGTAGTAGCAGCAATAGTAGTAGTAGTAGTTGTTGTAGAAAAAGTGGCGGTATAGAATGGTAGGTGCCTTAAGCTGCGAGAAATCGATACCAAGAACATGGACAAATACATACATAGACAAGGAGAAGGTCTTTGGTGGGTGAAAAGGGTGTATAGTCAAGGAGAATCAACTTAAGTAGCTTTGTACACCTACACTCCTATACACAAAGGCACACATACATTGTCAAAATGGCAAGAGGAATAGAGGCAGAGTACAAAAAATACAGAGAGAGAAATTGAAACAAAATTTGTACGAGCTTTTGTAAATATGTGACATCTAAAATTTTGATGCTGTACATGAATTTCATTTCGTTCACCTAAAACTTTCCTCTCTAAAAATATACGTTATTCCCTTTCATTCTGTTTCCCGAGAATTATCTTGTCTTTCTACCTTTGTAGATGAAAAAGTCCCTTCACTCAAAAACAATAATCATTCCAAAATCAAGACTTTACCTCAAATAGCATTCCATGATTTTTTTATGAGGCATCAGTACTGTTAAAAATCAAAGGATCTGGTGAATGTATTATGCTAAAAAACAAAAGCTGAATTTATTGTGTAAAAAAAATTTTTCTGGCAGAAATTTCGAGCTCAATCGATACGTTAATAATTATGAAAAATAAAACATGCCCTTCGACCAATCCCATTGCACTCTTCCCATATATATATACAAAATACATCACTCGACAATAAAAGCACCTCGAAAACCAAGGAGTTCCCTTAACCTTCAAACCGCTATCTATGTCACGGCTAAATAATTAGGAATAATGAATAAACTTTACCACCTATTTTCAAATAACACTTTAATTCTAACTAATCACCGAAGGATGTAACAATTAAACCATTCGTACTATAAACAAATATTCACATAATAATTACAAAAACAACAGTAATAATGATAATAATAATAATAAATAATAATAACAGTGATTATTATCATCATAAAAAATGTTCCTTTTCAAATTCCACAAGTACTTGATGTAAAAGTTTTTTTTTCCCCTCAATTTGTGGCTGCTCTGAGTGAAGTAGTTTGAGTATGCGAGAAAAAAAAACTGTTTCAAAGTCCACACCCTTATACATACATACATAAATATACATACGTTCACATATACACAGAGTGCATTTATCCACGCCTGGTCATAGTATACAAAAGCACATAAAGCGCGTGTTCTACTTCTGAGCGTTTCGACTCGAGACGTTTAAACAAAAGTGTGTCTAGCTTGTATGTGGCCAGAATATCATTTCCCTCTATTGCGAGAAACTGGACTATATTCCAACATATGTATAGATATATAAGTAGATATATAAATAACATATATACATTAAACATACACAGTTTGTATATATATACATACGTATAGGTACACGACCGATACTTAACATGACCCCTGTGACCGTTGTGACACGGCGACCTGTCGCCTTTGCATGAGAGACACATCGTTCCAACAACGATGCGTTGGCGATTCTACGACATGATGAATTATGGATATATTTTGCCAGTGCCTGCGCAACATTCTCCTACACATTCAACTGCTCCTGCGAAGTATGAGTGAGTGCAGTTTGATTGGATGATGGATGAGAAATCGATCTCTTGTTTTTAAACACACTTATCCATCATAATTACATATCATACTCAAACATATTGCTTTTTTTTTTTTTTTAAGATGCACTTAACTCTTGAATGTTGTTATATTTATCATGTATATCACATTTGAGATTATTTGTTTATTCTTCTTATAAACTACGAAGGAAACATTGTGCAGCTTTTGAAAATTCGTTATTTTTTCGAGGGAATTAATTCGTGATTTTATTTTATTTATCAACATTGAGATTGGTGTGGTGTTATTATTGTTTCTCTGGAGAATAATTGGTGAAGTTAGTTAACAATTAGTTAACCAATACCTTTGCCTATTTCAATGTCCAAATATTAATCATTAATTCATACTGTTTCAAACGCGCAATATTAGAGAACGTTTTGCTTTAATTCTTAATTCCAGGATTATATATATTATTTCCTTATATGTATAAAATAAATGATGCAGATTGTAATTTGTTCATTACATTATTATGATGTCTATGAGAACACTCAACAAATTTAATTCAACTTTTTCGAGCACAAGTATTCTGTTGGTAAATACTACACTGCTAATCACTGAAAAGTAAAAAGAATTATTTCAACACACAAAAGTGTGTCATTCCCTATCTTCACTATTGTACTCACTTTTTTTACACACTTATAAACGTATTAAAAGTGACTACACTAGTAAACATAAGAGATAACAGACGTTTGTGTTAAATTAACACTTTTCAGGTTTCAATGAATTGCAATATACTGTGTGAATATATCCAACTGTGATTAAATACAAATATACAGTGATGTGTATTATTGTGATTCAAATCGACATTTATTTCTATTGTAAATCTACATTTGCACAATTCATTGAATAACTATGAACATTTAATAAAACAATTAATCATTAACTATCGCATTGTATATTTGTTAACTCTTATATATTATATCAATAATAAATTAACGTTTTCTTTTTTTTTGTATTTTTTCAGAGAATGGACTTCTCTCATTCGAGAATCCAAATTATCACTTGGAATCTGCACGATTTCATGACGCACTTAATAGCAATGGTACGACAAATACATTGTTCGACGAGTTCTATCAAGAGTTAGTCGTTGGTGGTGGTAGAAGTGGCGAGGTAACGGGTGGCGTTGGCGGTGGCACAAGGCATGCACGTCGAACTTATGCAGCACTCGATTTTGGTAGCATGGGTGTTGACGTTACCCAAGGCCCTCTCACTCAGGACACAGTTAATGCGGAAACGCCAGACAATACCGCCAACCACAATCTCGGGTGAGTTCAAATTGTCACGCTTCAACTACATCATAAACGTTTACATGTAACCACATAATTATTTAGTATTTCTATTATGTAGAGTATATTATTTTTCACTCACTTAATTATTATTTTAAGGGAAAATTAAATTCTTTTTATTATCACATTTGCCTTTAGGAGATACAATTGTAGGAAATAAATTTTATTAGATGAATTAGAATCAATTAGAATTGATAATTATTATCAAGTGCATAGAAAGAAATGAAGACATTGATGAAATTTGAAAAAAGAATAATTTTCACACTCCTTACAAGATTTGTGTTCTGTTTAAGTTCATCTTAATAACTCTTATAATTTTTATGGATTGTAAAATGCCGTGATAGAATGTAGTGATTATTTGTGTTACGAACGATTGGGAAGACCTTTTTTTTTATGGACAACTTAATTGTCTGAATTGAAATAGTCATTGAACAATTGGAGATATGAAAATGTTTCTCGATGAAACAACATGTGCATGATCTTTTTTTTTTCAGCTTTTCAAAAAAATAACCAACATATTTCAATCCGGTATATAAAAATACATTAAAAACCATCAAGATTATGAGCGATGTACAAACTGAAATTTTTCTCATTATACAACGATCAAGTCGATTAAATTCGGAAAAAAATTAGAAATGGCGACGGAAACGCAAGTCTTCCTGTCATTTCAAGCACGCCTGTAAGAGATAAATTACTTGGTGAGATGTCACACGGGCACGTAGACTATATATTTCCCTTGCTCGTGCGAGAACGGCTACCGATATCGCATTGCCAAGAAGAAGAAAAAGAACAAGAGTTAAGTGGTAAAGAAAAAAAAAAAGAAAGGAAGAAAAAAACGAAGAATCCGAGCATAAAAATCCA
Source organism: Zele albiditarsus (assembly GCA_958496275.1). Taxonomy (NCBI): domain Eukaryota; kingdom Metazoa; phylum Arthropoda; class Insecta; order Hymenoptera; family Braconidae; genus Zele; species Zele albiditarsus. Next base: position 15,558,531 of record OY292408.1, read on the forward strand.
ATTAAGGAGATGCTTGTCGGTTTCACGTTTCGACTGATGCTGGGTTGTATGCGATAGTGAAAAGTAAAAAAAGGCATCGTATATAATACGTAGCGATAGATGAGACATATAAAAGAAATTACAGATAGATATAATAATTTAATTTCAAATTGTTTTCAACTTTCATTTTATCATTTATTTCTTTATTAATTTTATATGAGTTACGAAATATCATAACTATATCAGTATTCTATTTCCAATTGGAAAAACAGAATAAAAAATAATTTAACATGGTTATGGAGTTGAACAAGAAACGTTAAATTCATCATGAAAGAGAAAAGAATAAATGAAGTGGAAAAAAAAAAACAAACAAAAATCAGCGAATGAAAAATAATATTATCAGATGCGAATTGGTGGGAATTTGGATAAATGGTCTATTCAGTGCTACAGAGCGAATGATGAAAGGATGGTGTTGAAACCAATCCAACAGGTCGACCGTAGAGAAATCTATTAGTACTAATGACTCTTTTGTCGTGAGTAGACAGGACTGGTTCGAGGACTCGACAATTTTCGTTTCTCAATTTTCTCATTTTCGCCCATTATCTACTGTCTCTTGGACTATTTTATATCCTGAACAAAAACTTTATCGCGTTGCTGTCACTGATGATAATGGAGTATATAATACGTGAGACACACATATAATATATTAAATTTAACGATGAAATTTTCGCTGTGAACTTAAATCATTTGCATTTATCGTCAATTTACGACATATACAATTTTCATGATGTATTTTAAGTACCAGGTGTGTTAATATGTTGAAAGTTTGTCTACATTGGAGCTTAAGTTGGATAACATACTTACGCACATGAAGGAATATCGATATACACATTACAATCTGTTGGGTAATATCGTCAATGTCATGTTATTAAATATTTGTGTATGTATTTAATAGGGATTACATGTTAGTTTAATCATTGAGGTTTTGAAACATCAAATTTTCTTTATTTTCATGAAGTTCTGATTATGAAAATGGAGGGATATATTTAATCTTCAATGACGCATTTACTATTTTGAAATATAATAGATCTATTTTCATGTACATGAATCTTCCATTTTTTACTTTCTTCTATTTTTCCCCAATTAATTATAATATTTGAAAGTTTTAATGTATGATTTTTCTCAATAGCGCGTGAAAATAAATTGTCAATTGTTTCCAACCTCATGGATGTTCCACCCATTCAGCCACCCCCTATATGAAAAAATAATTTGTCGCTTCAACTCTCCTTTTATCCTGCGAATTTTGTTCTTTTAATAAATCTCATTCATCTTGAATAATACATAAGAATAGAAATTCGAGGGTTCATTTCAAGCGAGATCAACCCCTCTAGCTACTTTCCATCATCGAAACAAAAATTTCTTCTTTATGATTTGCATTCATTGATATTGAATCAGGTAATTTTAAATGTTAGAATTGAGACATATATTAAAATTGCATTGATTGAAACAAAATTAATCATCACGCAATTTCAAATTAGGTTATTCAATTATAATTGTACTTCAGTAACAAATGTATTCATAGAGTGAATAATTCTTCATTGAATCAGAAGTAAAAATAAAACTTTGAGTAATGTTTCAAACAGAAATGCAAAAGCATCAAGAGAAGAAAATACGTGGTCGTCTAATAAATACTACGTCAAGGTTTCAAATGAGAAAAATTATTCCATCATAAAAAAAAAGAGAAAGAAAAAGGGAATACTGTCAATAGGATTATTAATTTTCCATTTAATTGAAAAGAAACACACACACACACACACACACACACACACAGAGTTTCATTCCTCTCTTTTACTTTGAAAGTAATCACATTGGGATGAAGTTTTCTTTGTTATCGACAGTTGATGATTGGTATAAGGGGATCAAAGAAAGAATAAAGGAATTATAAAAAGAGGGTTGAACTTATAACAGTTGAAACATATTCTCGTTATAAAAATGCGCGCGTACACAAATATTACAAAATAAATAGAATGTGAACAGTAGGGAAATATAAAAGCTGCTAGAGCACGAAAGTGTGTGAGGAAGGGAATGCCATAAACCTCGAATAGAACTCAATCTAAAGTTGCACCAAGCAATACAAAGTTTTGTGTACATAACCCAACCATATATTTTATATTACATATGCCACTGTGTTGATCAGTAGTTACATCACAATCTTCTTGTATAACATAACCAGAAATTCGTTCAATTTCATATATATTTTTTCTCCATTCATTCAATTCAAACAAAAAATAATCAACATAACCACAAATATTCTAAGAGTTGCCTTTATCGAAACAGGTTTTTTTTTCTCCCTACTTCTCATCTTTCACAAGTCTTTGAGAAAATTAATTCCATTTTCAACGTAAATAAATCACTATTTTTCTTCTCTTCTTTGAATCTTCATCAACCCATCTCTTTCAGCTTTCTCTTTACACGAATAAATTATTTCTATATCATTTTATTTTTTCTCAATGTTATTTATTTTATTCAACGTCGGCTTTCTTTGATATTTCTATCAATTTCATTTTCATTCATGCAAAAAAAAAAGAAAAAAAAAAACAAATTTGCCATGCGTTGAAATTTTCAACCATGAAATTGAAGTCGATGGTGAAAAAGCTTTCGATGTAATACCACGAAACGAATTTATTCATGTTTCACAATATATATATATATATATATATATGTATTTATACATACATCATACATATGTGTGTGTGTGCATAAAAAAGATTACGTTTTGCATCTATATGTATATTTATGGATCGTGAGTGCATACCAGACATTGCCTTATCGTTTTTTTCTCTCCTGATATAAAATGACACACAACGCAAGACGCAACTAAATCCTGTTGCATCCAGTAAGACATGTATAACATATAATGGAATAAAAAGGCGAGCACCTACGTGAAATAACCTGAAAATAAGTTTGAAAAATGGTTCTGAGTATAAAAGCGAAGGATAAAGACTGCATGAACGAGAATAAAAAGGAAAAGCAAAAGAGAGCTATTGGATGGACTAAAAGGACTGAAGGGAAAAGTAGAAGAGCAAAAAAAAAGATGAGGAAAAATAAAAATAGAATAGAATAGAAACAAAAAACGCAACCGCACACTGCAGCAATGTATCAGTATTATTGCTTTACCTTGGGGAATTCTCGCCTCTTGACTTCGGGTGTTTTAGTGTGTATGTGTATGTGTATATGTACCTGTATAAGCGTCAGTAAAGTAGACAGCGCGCTTGATTAATTGGCGTCACATCAATCTTCATTGAGGTCAAATTTAGATGCCGCACGAGTGGACCGAGAATTCACTGTATATCCCACTCATATCGAAAAAAATAAAAAAATAACTAAAAGACAAAAAAAAAGTTATAAAAAATGAGAGAATAACAGCACAAATGAAAATTAAACGGGACGAGACAAATTTATGTTAAGATAATTGAATATTGAATGAAAAAGAGAAAAATATCCTCTCTATACTGAGTTATATTTCATAATACAAGAAGAAGAAAAATTGTATAAATAAATAAATAGATGTGGAAAAAATTATTGCATATAAATTATTCTATTATCGTGACAAATTTCTATAGATAAGTTGATAGGTCGTAACTAAAATTTTATTATCAATTAATGTAACAATAAATATAGATTGTGAGGCTTGTCGATAACTACGATGAGGTAATCAAAAGTACTTATTCTTAATTAATATTAAACTCAGCTGTCTATACTAAAGTCGATTTTGATCTATCGAAACATGAAAATATATGGTATCATAATTAAGAGATAAATGATAATATGATTAACTTATTAATTGTTTATGATTATACAGAATATTTCAATGTTTAGTAATGCTGACTGGAACTATGAGTGATACTGAAGGCGAAAACATAATATTTATTATATAAAAATTTCATTGCAAAATAAATATACAAATCCAGAAATACAATGTATACTTTCTCCTACTCTGATAAATAATATAAATACAAACACAAAAACCGAATAAAAATCATCAATAATAAATGTTCCAAATAATATCATATTATTTAATATACCATAATATATATTTCGCATTAAATTTGGTACATATCGATACACATATAATCTAGCTCACGTTTCACTCCCTCGGGCTACCGCTACACATACACATATTCCTACATAACAAACACATAGTTAATATATACATTAAACAAGCATACTATATAGTTGTGCTGCTTGCACTGCGATAACAATGACGTGGTTCTCAGGCGCTTAAAACATAAACCCATAAGGAACAACGATTGCCCATTCACTCGTTCTCCCAGTTTATGTACACACACATATATATATATATTTATGTATATGAATGTTTACCAAAGGACAGAAATAACGGAGACAGGATGGAATGAATGGATACAGAGGGCGCAAAAGGAACTGAGGGTGCTCTAGGCAAGGTTGCAAGGATTGTGAAAGTGGATGAAAAGCGTGCAAATATCACTGACATGTCTTTCTTGCTCTCTCATGGTGAAAGTGGTTGGTGATGGTGGCAGTGTTGGGTTTCGCATGATCGCGAAAACGTTCTTGCTATATAGCGATAGGTATCTTAACGATCGTGTCTGAGGCGAGTTACATTGGGCGTGAAATAAGGTGCCTTTGTTAAAGGCAAAAGCTTTCCACCGAGCTATGCCCCCAAAGCGCTACTTCTATACTATACATCGGCTATTCTCTCGTTCTTGTTCTGTCTTGCATTCTCCTTTTTCCCCTCTCAACATTTTACTCCAAACTCATCCTTTATATATATATATATATATATAAATATATCTTTTCTCCTCCTCTTAACACCCATCGTCATATCTTTTACGCTTTTCGCGCCCTATGCTTTTATTTGTATTCGACAATTCTCTTTTTTTTTTTTATCTTCATCTTTTTAGTGAGGAGAATATAAGAGGAATAAATTGGAACAGTGGAGCTTTTGGTTCATGTAAATTATCATGAGAGTTTATGGGTACAGATGAATTTTGCGAGAAATAATTGATCTCATGTGAGAATTGTGTGTGATTGGAATTTTTATATGGAGAATAGAGAATGGAATAATGGATTTTTGAATCAAGAATGATTGAATTTTTTAATATGATATTAGTTTTAATTTACAATAGATCAAATTTTTATTCTAGTTCAAAAACTATTTTTTTATGTTTAAGAGAAAATTATTCTCAAGATGTTCATTGTACAAACATATATATACTTGGAACAAGTTGTGTTGAGTTTGATAAATTTATTTCAAATTAATATTGGCACGTGAAGTGAGATGAAAAATAATTTCAATGCAACTGATAAATTGAAGATTTGATTGGAGTTTAAATTTAATTCCTACCTAAAATCCGTTTTTCTAAATTCTATATGCAAATTGTGTAACCAATATATATTTATGAAAATTTTCGTTTACATGTACATGCAGACAGGTGCATTAAGCGTTTTATTGTTGTTCGACTCGTGAATATACAAAAGTATTTATCACTCGAGTATGAGCGTTTATATATTGTATAAAGCTTTTTATCCTACAATCATTTCTATTATTTTTATTTTTTTTTTTACCACCCTCCCTGTATTCTACACTTCTCCATTTTATACCTTGTCAGTTGGGATTCTCATTTTATCTCCCAACATCGCTCGCAGTAGGGTGTGTGTTTGCGGACATAGTGAAGTGTGGAATTGTCAACGCGCTAACTGCCATCACATCACTGACATCTCGTTTTTTTTTTTTTTCTTTGATAGGATATACAATTTCAAATATTTTAGTTAGACACTCTTCACCAACAACAAATATTTCAGTTTCACCCTCCAGAAGGATCAAATACTTTCCGTTCCGTTAGACAACATACCAAGTATTTCGCATTGACCATGTACGAATTTTTCACTGTTATTTTATTTATACATTTTTTATCAATTACACGTGAGAGCATCGATAATAAATAATATATATGCATCACGTATTTTCACATGCGAATAAAGAAAAAACAAATATTATATATATATACATATATACTTGTTCATTTATCTGACCATACATCGCCATAAAACCATTGGTCAGTAGATTAAACGCTTATCCAGTTAAACCCCAAAGACTTTTATGTCTCCCAAGTCACAAAAAAAAAACTATGTATACAAGCTTGTTTGTAATGAATTTGAAGGCTATACGCCCTCACGCCCCACTGTACATATATATATATATATATATATAATTGTCAGAAGGCAATCTAATTTCTGCTGGACACGTCAATTACTTGAGCGAAAACTCGTGTCGTAGGTGTAACTCCACCGACATGGTGATGGTCTTCAGCCGATCGTTAAATTAATGGTAGTCGTAAAAAGCGAGAGAAACACATACATATACATACACATACGCACATTATCGCACCCACAACTGTCACCAACATATATAAAGTATGTATATAAAAGAATAATATTTTTTATTCCCCAAGAAAAAAAAAATACAAAGAAAAATGAAACGAGTATTCGGTAATTTTATTTGCTATTTTTTTTCTTCCACATAATTGTTCATATATTTTTCTTCATTTCCTTGTTATTGGCTCATCGTGTGAAAAAAAAAAATTATACGTATACTTATGTTGTCATTATTAATGAAAATGTTTTTTACTTATACTTTCTTTGTTATTTCATTTTATTTCATTTCCTTATTATTTTTCTTTCTACTTTTTCTTTTATTTCACCTTACTCTTATCCGACACATTCAACGTTTATTTGGTCATCATGTCTTTCGCGAATTTCGTCGTTGTATTATGGGTGCATTAACGTTTTCACGATCCAGCGAACCAAGAGCAAAGTGTGAGGGAACACAAGAGAAGGCATTGCCACCACACGGCTTACACCTTTATAGATACCAACCCCCATGGGATTATATAGATTATGCGTGGCGCGTTGGGATTTGAAACATATATATATATATAAAGTACTTGAAGGTTTTCAGTGTAGACTATATATGCAATTCTCTTGGTGCACTTATGCGTGTATATTTGCTTCGTGCGCATTTCTGTACTCAGACGCGTTCATCGTTTCCATAATAGTTATATTGCTCATTATGAAATAATGAAGTTAAATATAATATTTAAATGTATTACATGTTTCAATTTGATGTTTAAGAATTATAGTTAATTATTATTTTTATTATTGTATGTTTATTATGGATTAGTTAACTATTTTGGAGCATGAATTCTTTTATTTAGGTGTCTTTCTTTCTCGAGGGCACCAATTTCCCAAACTACATATTATTGCGTTACAGTATAATTGTCAGTACAATTTTCATTTCAAATAGTATCCCCTCAATTTCTCATGAATAATATATAAAATTCGATTAATTTCCAACGCTAAAAATTCCAATATTAAAATCCAAATTCTTTCCAATTTCATTACTAAAATTCTGTCATCTTTACTGAAATGATAAAATTATAGGAGGGTGAAAATATGGCATTTATTTTTTGTATCTTATTTTCTCATGTGGAAAAAATTTTCCAAAGAAAAAAAAAATAAATAAATAACATGAACTCACTGTCCATTTATTTTGATCAGTGATTTTACTTGAAAAAGTCCTCGTCAATGGCAATAAATGCCCGTCACGTCTTTACTCAACGACGCCAGGATTTTCTATATGTATTTATATATACGTATACATATATATAGATTTAGTCGAACCGAAAATGGCTACGCTGAAAAAGAAGAGAATCACATACAGGTATAGTGAATGTGAATGAAGGCAAAGAGTGGGACACAATAATATTTGTATTCCCGACCAATGGCTCGCGTGTGTGGTATAGAGCAGAAAAGAGGAAAAACGTTGAATTCGTAATTTGTATTCTCGCGAGATTGGGCCCCCGGGGCGTGTTGCACACGTGTGGCTTCATTCTTCTCTTATTCGCATATATATATATTCTTTTTTATTATTATTTATTATTATTATTATTATATTTGTTTCGTTTCCATTTTATTTTTGTGTCTTCAGTTATATAGATTTGGGCAAAATTGAAGCATTCAGGTGACTGTAACAACACACGTGACTGAAACATCGAATATCCATTGGTTCTATATGGATACCAATGATTGCAATTCCGATGGTTCTTTCTTTTCTTTTTATATACTTATAAGAATTTATGCAGTTGGTATATATTCAGTAGGTTGAAATGAATCGAATTTTCCAAAGCTGATTTTTTCTTTTTTTTTTTCATATATGCTATGAATAAAAATGTAATGGGAAAACAAAAAAAAAAAAACAAATATAATTTTCCTTTTTACATTTAATCTCGTATTTTAATGAGATTCCACTGATGCGTTTGCGGACTCGAGGGATTTTCAATTTCATGTAAATCCACGTTGGCATGAAGCATGAAGGGTGAAGAGAATGTTAGTGAGCGTGTTTGCCAGCAGCAGCGCGAAAAAAATGTACGTTATTAAAGTGTCCATATGGTTCGTGATGTGCAGAATGAAAAAAAAAAAAAAAAACAAACAAACAAACGAACAGAAATAAAAATTGGACGAGTAGATAGTACTAGTATGGATATGGAACAGTATTTTGATTAAAAAAAAAAAGAAAAGCTGCCAACATTGGAAATAATTAATTTTATCACTCAGCGAAGAAAAAAAAGTTGAAAATATTTGAATGCTTTTTTTTTTTTATATATTATTTTTTATACTTTCTTTATGGTTTTACATTTTGTTTCCACTCTTTGTCATTCAATAAATCCCATTAAAGCGAAGTATACTCTCTATGTAGCAGTTATCCACGCCAGAGACCTTTTTATCCCATGAAATACTCTTAAATTCTCGTTACAGAAATTTTGCGTTGTTCATGGGTTCAGATATATATATAGATATAAATATAGGGAAAGAGGAGGAGAAGGAGAGAAAGAGAGAGTATGGTATGAGGGGAGGAGTAAAAACGTTTCATGAGGCCATTCAACGTTGTTGAAACCATAAATGGGAGTGGAGAAAAAAAAAAAGAAAAATTTTCTAGAATATATCCCAACGTATGCACAGTCCATTGTTACTCTATTGAATTCCCCATTCTACCTTTCACGTGTTCTTAACAAATGTGTATTTATCAGTAGAAAAAAATAACGATAATGATTACCTACACAAAATTTCATAATTTACAGATGAATGTATTAATATTAATTATAATAGAAATAGTAATCGTGACAATTAATTATTGTAAATGTTCTATTTGGTAAGAATGTGCGTGTGGAGGCAGCGATAATCGATTGATTTGTGTAATAGATTGTATATTGGACCATTGAATCGATTGTGTTGGCATAAAGACACTCTTCAAGTTTATTACACCAAAAATATCTCACTTGGAATTATCGATAAAGCAGTGTTAAATATATAGATACAATTCTATTCTCATATTTTAATTCACTTTTGCATTTATTACTGAGATACAGCACGATATTTGTTCGTTACAGTTAAAAACCATGGGTTTGAATATTCTATCAATTATTTAATCAAATATTCAACCCACCATGTATAATTTCCATAATGTTATTAAATCGTTTCAATCTTAAATAAGAATATTGAAAATACAGAAACCAATTATTCATGAAATATTCAATTATCAAATTAATAAATAATCATATACTAAAAAAAAAAATGATAAATAATTGCATATCCAATACATTCTATCACCATTTTCGCAACAATATTTATTTAAAAAAAACTATAAACCACCCCAGAGTACAATGCAATAACTAAACAAAACTTTCTTCACTACACAATATTTTATTTTTTGTTTTTATGTATTCGAAGTGTGAGCAATTGACTCAGCAGCAGATCGAAATCGTATATACTTGTCCACAAGGGAGTATATAAAGTTTGCATGCGAATGTCCTCGTGATCTCATAGTAGTGAAACAGGTGTGCGAAATGTACTATCGTACAGGAAAGAAGAATAAAATCGAACGAAAAAAAAAAACGAAAAAAAAAAACAAACAAACAAACTGAAGAAAAAAATGACATAACACTGCATATAAAAGGTGGCACGACATGACTTCTGAAAAAAACAAAAGAGATGCAATATACGAACATTGGCAGACAAAGAAGAAAGAGAAAAAAAAAAAAAAAAAACATTGAGTGGTGTATAAGTCACAAGAGAGTTGGAAGTAGATTGACATCGGACACTCTTGAATCGTTTTCCTCGGTCAACGAATTCCCCAGTGAAATATTTCCGTAGATACATAGATGAATATATATATATATATACATATTATATACATATACACACCTATATTGCATTTACTTTTCGAACAGGCACATGGAAGTATGTATAGATATACACAAATGGTAGACGATGAGTGTCGAGGCAGTGAAAGCGAAAGAGAGAAAATGAACTAGTCGAAATTTCGAGGGTGGGATCAACGTCAATATATATATATATACTGCATTGATATTCAACCGAGTTGCCCGGATTTCATTTATATGCTAAATCACCCTCTGGACTCGTGTGCATTTTTCGTTTCGTGTTTAGGACTCGCGATGCTGAGATTTCGTTGAACGGTCGAGAATGCGATAGCCATTTTCGCTTCCGACCCTTTATATAACCACGAGACGTTTTATGTTTACATACTATGTATATAAATATACACAGATACATGTACTCCATGTCGTTGATATAAAGTAAAGAGAGGCAAGACGAACCCTTTAAGAAAACTGAGTGTTTACAAATCATCTTATATGATATGTTTTTCTTGTGATTGAGTTGTCAATGGGAAATGCTCATAAATTGTGAGTTGAACCTATGATAAGATGGAAAAATAATGAATATAAGGAAGAAGCTACACTTTATTCCAATGAAAAATACAAATATCTATTTATAGTAATTTTATTCGTTACTATTATTTATTTTATTGTTGAGATTCATTATTTATATACAAAATGAGGTAAAAAAAATTGCGACACTATAAATGTTCAAATATAAATCACATAATTTTTTGTTATAACAAGAAAAATTGTAAGAATAAAAGAATTTATAGTACTATTATTCTCATTAATGTTGAACGTATAAGGTAATACAAAACTGGGCGTTATTTACACCCCTTAATCTCATCTGTAATTAATGTGCATCGAGTAATTAGGCGTTACGTGAAGCGAAACGAGGTCTCAACGCAGCGTATCACGTTACAATATATATATTGCTATATATATATGTATATATTTATGTATATGTATAATGTTTAACGAGACCCCGACAAAATTCCCTTGCGATAGTGTTTATAATAGTTATATATCTCCACTCTGCTAATGTGACCATAGCGATCCCACAGCTGATGAATTAGAACGACAAAGTCTAGAAAATTAATCATGTCTATTAATTAATCGAGTTTCTACTTGCTTCTTGCATTTAGCAGATGCAATCAAATATGAATAATCTAATAATTTATATAACTCACAATAATAAAGAGGAAAAAAAAAATTTAATAAAGTTATCCCTAACATATGAACCAACTAAATCTGTAACATAAATTGACAAACTAAATACGTGTGCAAGAATAGGTTATTCGATTTTCATTTTCCAGCTGTATAAAAGAAAAATTTAGTATAATTATAATGGTGGTTAAATATGTACACTTGAAATCGTTAGAAAATTTAGGGACGTATTTCATCGTTACCATTTCTCCCATTTTTTTTTTTTTTATCGAATATTAGTTTAGTTGACTTTCATATCGAAAGGAAGAAATGTTTCCCAACATTCGTAACACTTTAAACTAAATATAATAACTCTGAAATGTCGATGGAAAATGTAAAAGAGAAAATTTTCTAATATAGAGTGTGTAAATAAACTCTACACTTTTTTTTTAATATAAATTTCTCAAAAGTGAAAGTAAAAGATGGAAAGCACAAGTGGGAGTGTGAGATCAGAGGGCAACGATACAGGGTGTAGTTCCTCATATATAAAACACGTGTCATTTCCGCAGTGGAATTGAGTTTTTTTTTTTTTCTGTTTCACCATTTCCATTCTGTCCTTTATCGAGTTCTTATATACACACACATGATGGTGATAAAGTATTGCGGTGAGGGTATAAACTTTTAGCGGTCAGGGACAAATACGTGCCGTGGGGAATGTATAAATTTCGCCCTTAAATGTTTGCAAGCACATTGGTGAAGACGACACACATATCACATGGTGAAATAAGATGAATGAACCGTGACATTCAACATAAGCTTTTGTGTGTTGTCCCTTCCACAAAATCTCTCCCCAAAGGCTTATACAAAAATCATCAATAATAATAATGGGATATTGTTTTTGATACTGCTAAATGTCGAGATAACATTATTCACAAACATCATCAATCATCATTGTACGATAAATATTTCATACATATTTCACGTATAACTTCTGACATTACAATATAAAATAATGTCTGACTAAATACACAAATTACTACTTGAAATATTGCCAATATAATTTATATACACGGTGTGACTAAAATAAATATGTCGGATGTGCCAGTCAATTTTATTATTATTAATTTCAATTTGACCGTAAGAAAAAAGACAAATTTAATTTTAAATTGAGAATTAACTTGCGATAGAAAATTGAAGATGAAAAATAATTTTCCGTCGAAAAATTTAATCAAACAACATTTTAACAGTTTTATCATTGAAATAATTAAATCCATTTGCATGTATAAAATAGAATTGAACAATCATGATAAATATTCAGGTGAAAAAAAAATTATAGTGTATTAAAAAAATTTGAGCAATTCAATAAAATCAACAACCTCAATCACGCGCTATAATGAGAAAAAGATTGATAATAAATCAATTCATGAGTTTTCATAACTAGTAGCACCTCAATGAAATAACATACTGATTCGTATCACAAAATATACAAAAATTTCACCATATCACTTCCATCAATTCAACAACCACAATAATAATCCAAAAACATGAACGACGCCCTTGATTTATTCAATCCTACTTCGTATCAATGAATAAAAAATGACCGGGGAAACGAAGTAGTATGACATGGAAAAAAAGATGAGAGGAAAAAAAAAAGCGTAAAGTAACGAATCACATGCAAGAGTGTAGCATTTCATTTAAAGTGGAACGAATATAAGTCGTCCACTTAGCTGACGTGGGTCAATGCATACATATAGACAAATGGCAGAAGCTATATATCCATACAAACCCATACGATTATACATATAAAAATCTATATATCTTCATACCTATATATAAATTGTAAAGCGCCACAGTGTCGGCGAATAATCATTCGTGCCAACGACCCCTCTTCTGGTAGAGGTTATCGAGAGTGCAGTTGTTGGTGTACTCGCCATTCGGAAATGGTTTGCAATTTGAACGACGTATATGTACGTGTTCGTGCACGCTAAAGGTTAACGGACTCTTTATAACTCACATTTAGTCTAGACACATTGCATCGAAAATATATGCCAACGTGTGAAAGTCAATTAAAATATTTTACAGTTTAATTACAATATAAAAACTTGACTTATGTAAATGTATAAAATATATTTATATTGTGGTTGAATAAACTCGTCAGAGTAATTATCAATCCATAAATTACTATATAACCTTCACAATATATCTGATACATATATATATATATATATATTTATGTATATTAAATTTCATTAGACATTAAAATTAATTGTGGGTAATAAAAGCTCGTCGTTCCTTTTCATTGCTTCTATATCCAGAGTACAAGTATAAAGTGACAGTCGCTAAGGGCTTTCTGTAGTCGTCGAGTATCTCAACAGTTACACACTGCCACATACGAACAGTGTGTATATATATGTATGTGGGTTTATCTGTGATAGATACACAGACATACACTTTTGCATGCATAGGATGAAAACGACGACACTGCCGTGCGCCTGCCTGGCTTTGAGCCACAATAACTTCCGGTCCGGCGGTTTTCACATCGCGCCGATGGAGACTCCTTGGCACTTAACTTCTCTCTAGACTTAACGCCTATTCACGCGTCGCATTGCTGTAAAAAATCATATATATATATGTATATATATATCAAATATTTCCTTGTTTTATTCGATAGTGATGGGAAACGTATTGGGATTGTCGGGAACTTGTAAGTGCGAATTGTCAGGCGAATGATTACTTTTTTTTATGATCTTTCGTTTATTGAAGGGCGATGACGAAAAAGAGTATTTAGAAATGTTATCTAATATGAGAATAAAATTTTACTACGTGTAAAAATCTATTTGTTGATTTGAAAAACGTGCAGTTATTGGTCTGTATGTACAATTAATATTTGTGTGTGGAGGATATATATACACTCGTTGGAAATATTGTAGAGAAATTTTTTGCTTTTTATATCTATCTGTGTCGACTATGAGAGTGTAGTTTCGAACTAAAACTGGGAACAAAAATTGAATTTTTATTTGATGAGAGTTTCAATGAATGTGGAGTATGAAAAATTCCTGCATGTTTTTTATTCGAGGCGGAACTTCCGCTGCGAATAATTATTATTATATGAATTTCTTTTAGATCATCACCGGTGAAACCGAGAATTCGAATTTAATGAATAATTTTTGTATATCTGAATAAGCCAAAATAATTTTAGTTCATTTATGACCGACTTCATAAATTATATTAATTCTCAAATTCAATTGCACTTGTATTTTCAACTGAGAACATGCTTTCCATAATTCTGACTCTCCAATTCTTCCAATATTAATTATCTTGTAATAAAATTCAATCCTAATAACTTTTAAAAATATTTGAAAAATATTTACATGTCATTTTTCCCAAAACTGCACCATCAAAATGGAATCAATGCAAAACCAAATGCACTATAAATTTCTGCCATCAATTCACCCATCAAAGTAATGAATTCTTTCGTATAGTACTCTTCTCATATTTATCGTGTATTTCATTCCAATGAATTAATCAACCAATTAACAATCATAATGAAAAACACCAGAAAGAGTTACATCTATACTTGTCAAATTAATAATCCTATCATTCTCACTCTCATTCATTACCACAACAATACCCATAATTCTCTAAAACCAAGTAAACTGAACAACAACACTTCCATCCACATCATAAAATACTTCATAACCACTGTGAAATGAATAACAATAGTTTACTCAAACGACATTGTCTTGAGTATAATAATAATAACCTCTAAGATAGCTTTCAACTATATCCATAATACATAAACACACAAACAAACATAAATGTACAATGTCAATAACCTCATTTTAACAGAAGATTCATTCTGCTCTCTTCATTATCCGCTTTTCTACCCTCTCGTATTCTTCGTCACTGGATCACTGTACGTTCTTTCGCCATTGCTCATCAGCATCATTTATTTCCGAGTCCAAGGGTGGAACGACCTTACTTTTGCGTCCACATTATAGTCTATACATAAATATGTATATATACAAGAGACTGCGTCGTAGTCGTAGTCAGGATATCTGGCATAGTGTACAATGCATCTGTGCGATAAGAGCTAGCGAGACGAGCGTGGAAAATGAAGGAAGTGACGGAAGAGTAAAAAAAGAGAAAGATTATATAAGAGCGAGTGAGGTTGACTGTAGCCTATTGATTGGACACTGCGGCGTTCACCGTATATCGAATCCCGTCGGTAATCTCTACCAACGCTTGGGGTCGACGTCGTCACCATTGAGCCGAGTATCCAAGTATATATCTGTATATACGTATGTTATCCGATGGCCTCGTGGGAGTACAGAGAACCTTGTGTGTCACTATCGATATATACCACGTATATACATTTTTTTTTTATTTCTTTTTATTTTCATTTTTTGCATTTATTCATTCTGTCTCTCTCTGTTTCGTGTATACATATGTAGAGGCGGGGTTACACGAGGATAAAAGCACATGTACACATCTTCGAGTATGTATGTTTGTATAGATGTGTATTGAAAGCTCAAAAGCATTATGTGTAGCTTGAATCTGGATGTCTGTGTAGTCGTGTCCAAACGGACGTTCTTTCATTTCGAGTAAATTCGAAGGATATCTTGCGAGAATGTGCAATTGATGAATTAATCCGGTATCGATTTACAATTTATCTTTCTTTTTTTTTTTTTCTTTTTCGTTGGGTTGCTTTCTTTTTTATTGTTAATTACTGTACACGCCTTTATTGAGGTTTTATATACTGGCACTGGTGCAAAGAGTATTCTTGATCAAAAGAATGTTTTTATTTTATTTTCTTTGGTTTGCCACACGAACAGATTTTATTTTTTATATTTGTGAATATAAAATTAAATTTGAGATTGTGTTTACAATTTTATTATTCGCAATTAGAGTTGTTTCTGTGGAATAATTTCGAATTATTAAACGGACAATTAATTTGTCATGTTAAAGTGAGATGAATACAAAAATAATAAGACAAAATAAATTGATTATATATACCGCCTAATAATATTTATTTAGAAAAAAACTTTTGTTGAAGGTAGAAGAACGATGATTGTCGTGAATACTGAATTAAAAATGTTCTCTTATCTATGAACGCTTGGGAACAAAGAATATTCGCGGGTCTTCGTTTTCGGAGCTAACGTTTATAATTAACACACTTTGCGATGTCTATCATTATTGAATTAACACAAGAATAGTAATAAAATGTTTATTCATTCATCAAGCCCTCAATTTTTTTATTAGTTATGATTAACAAGATAAATTTCTTTGTACTGAATAATTGAGCATTTCTTATTCACTCATAATATACAGTCTTGCATGATCAAACTACCTCAAAGAATATGTTGAATAATCTCACGAAATTGTCGTTCCAATCTAACAATTAATTTCCAATTTATATTCCTAATCATTATCTCAAAAGTGATTGTGCACAAAAACAGATTTACATTTTCAAGTTTCGCTGTACCATTTATGCTATAAAAAGATGCGAAGAAGAAACCTCTTGATCTTCCTTACCCTTCTCAACAAAAAATATTCCCCCTAAAAATCATTGTCAAAGATATTTGATAATGTCTCCGCTCGCTCTCAGCTCAAATCTCTTTATTAAAATATGGACACAAATATCCACACATACAAATTCATATGTATGTAAACAACGTTAAAACAGGAGTTTACTCAATGAACAACTCTATCACTTCACCTTCCCAACCCTACTCAACTTATATACACATATACACTACATATACACGTCTTTTCTGCTTTTACTAACATAAACAAGATCTTTCTCAAGTCTTGTCCAACAAGGTAAGCGACGTTATACATATACGCTTATCTATTCAATCAGTGAAACTATCTTCAGGTTTGTGCTGGGAAACAATGCCGCCAGGCAAAACTAAGACTGTAGATGGAAAATAGAGAAGCTGAAAGAGGAACAGAGCCAGAGAGATAGAAAGTTTTGAATGTACTTTTCTTCAAAAATTTTACCTCTTGTGTTCCAATGTTCTTGGTACGCCCACATTGTCTGACTCCACCTAGTACTTTTCTACTTCTCCATCATTTTTTTTTTCTTTACTTTCCCCTTTCTATGTCTTCTGTGTGCGAGTATTTGCTCCCTTTATTCATCGATATCCAAATGTGTGTGTGACTCTACAAATGTTCTTCGCTATCTATTTTGTGAGTGAAAGTGTAAGCGAAAGCTTTTTTGTTTCCCTTTATCACTCGTTCACTCTCTTGTCTTGCGTATTATGTATACCCATTGCTATTCTATACATACTTTGCCCTCACTTGACAGCTTGGGCATTAATGTATGTAAGCATTCACTGAGTGAAAATTCCCTTGGGGACTTTTTGGCATGTACGATGTGAAAAGTGTAGTTCATTGAGAGTAAGTCGAGTTAGGTGACGACAACCGACGAACCCGAGATATTTTCTCTCTGATCGCGGTGGATGTGTATATATATATAAATAAAGTAGGTATATATGTATCTGTGTGAATGTATATATAGTGAAGAATATTCATGGTGGAGTCCAATGGTGCAATTATGGAAACTCGTGTGGGTATGAGAGAGGACTTGGTTGAATACCATGCAGGCTTATTCACGCTTCATGGACTTTTTGGACGGAGGGTGATGAAGTTTATGCGGAGACTTTTAGTTGAATTGCATTTTGCACGAAGCCAAGAGAGTATAGAGATTCTTCTTTAAATGAACAGTTAAAGTTCATGCACTTGAAGTGTCGTGAATTTTTATTTTTTTTTTTTTTATTTCATTTCTACAATTGTCTTAATTGGAAACATTAATATATATATACTTTGAATGTCTATACAGATTTGGTATTTGAGTAAATGAAGAGGTATTGAAACACGGGAAGATTAAATATGATATTTTTTGTATGTAGTGAATATAATGGAGAATGTGCAATGTGTTGATTCATAGCTTGAATGATGGGGAAAATAAATTAACTGCATGGTTTATGAATGTTTTTAGATCACGATACTGAGAATATATATATATTTAAAGATTATGGTTGTTGAAGGCGAAATTAATTCTACATCAGTGATTCATTAATTTTTTTGTGTATTTTTTTAATAGCGGAGTCATTTATTTTGTGATGTTTAATAAGAGTTGGTAGTAATTTATCAACTGTTGATAAATACTTTCCATTGGCTGTATCTTGACAAGAAGTTCCAATCACACACCTGTCAAAGTATTGCCAATAGGAAATAATATTATACAAATGATGTGTAATACGAAGTGAATGGAAATTATTGATTATTGATAAATATAATTGTGACATAATGAAATATTTTTTCTGTTTTATTCCAATTTACAACACATTTTTTTTTTGTAACATTCGAAATTGTGAAAATTATTCATTATTTCTAAAGTTTACTCAAGAAGTTTTCCAATAACTCCTTTCACATGAATACAAATTTTAATTTTCAGTACATTTAAATATATCATTTCGTCCAACAGCGAAAAATGCCAATTTACTGCACCGAAACAATTTCCCCAGTGCATATAAATCGTAAAAATATGGACGTCGAGAAAATTGCAGTAAAAAAAAAAAGTCTATGTGTCATTCATCATTAAAATAAAAAACCATTCATTCCCACGAGTAATCCATTGACCATCTATCATTTTTTCATATTTAAATAACAATAATATCAAACGAATGAGAATAAAAATAAAATATCTCGGATTGAGTGAGAGCGACTTGAGGCGAGAGAGAAAAAGGCAAAAGAACGAGAGGGCGCGCATGAATCGTCGCTGTATGGACTGCATAGTCCGCAGAATTCAAGTAGTAAAGGCACGCGATGGTACGGCATGATGACGGCATCGGGTTGAACACGAATATTGTCGAGCATTGGCGAGTTATACCGAAGTGCCACAGCCTCGACCGAGTAGTTTCAGTCGTTCTCCGGCTGTCGGAACAGTCGCGGTTAGCTCAACCATTTTTCTTATGTCACGAAACGCGTGATTTTTCTTTCGTTATTATTGACATTGTTTTTTATTTTTTATTTTTATTTTTTTCCAGACTGAATCATTATTTCATTTGCACAAATAACACAATAAATATACTGTTAGCAAGCAGTTATATTTATTTATATGTAGAGTCTGGGCGTTTTATCGAGCCATATTGAACTGCAGTGTTTTGTGATTGAGCGTTAGGGTGAAAAAGCGTCATTGGGTATAATCCGTTTTTCCGACGGACTTCAATAATACGCGAGAGGTGGGTGGTGGGTGTTTCAGAGGGTGTTTACGGGGGTGATTAACATACACACACAAATAGCTATTTATTTATATTAATTTTGCAAAATTGAGAACACAAACATTTATTCTTTAATTTAAAGTAAAAAATATATCTTAAATGAACAACAATCCGAGTTTGGTGGAGGTTGAACTGGCGCCGCGAATCCCAATCATAGCGGATATAAGAAGTGCCGGCAGCTGACTGTGAGTCATAAATAAATATAATGATAATTTATTTTTAACAATGAAAATTAAGTATATGTAATTGCGAGGTCATCGATTGCGTTTCTTTGGCCTTTTAATGAATAATATGTATGCTTTTGTTTTTTAATAATGTGAAGAATGTTGTTGGAAAACTTCGTTATCACTTCTTTCTATTATGTTCTTACAAATACTTTTTAGTATTAGAAGATGACGAATGACATTCGCAATGACGAAGGTGAATGGAATATTTTATTGGTTTTTTATTTCTGTTCAGGATGAAAATGTATAAAATTCATGAAATGTCAAATAGGAATATACATTGCATACATAAATCATAGAACGTGCAACCGATAAGTCGTTTGTGAGAAGGAAACAGAATATAGATATGCATATAATGTGATTCAAATGCGACACTTTTGAACGATGCAAGTCGATGATCGCATTATACGATCCTGGGTTAAACGAGACCGTTATAGGATGAATCCAATATTCAGTATATCTCTCTTTATAGCACTTTGCATTGAATCCCAATGTGTTCGTCGATCAATGAAAAATTGCATATAAAATATTTGTGAAGTGGTATATGTTCACATGATAAGACACAAAGTGAAAGAAATTCAAATGCATAAGTATAATTTTATACAGGAATTTCGGATTATTCAAACACAATTATCAATTCATACATATACAATTCTATGCATCATATACTACAATTTTGTTTTTTTTCCCTCTCTCCTTTTTTCGTTATAAAAATAAATATTGCACATTCGTGATTCCCTCGTGACGTCCTATCGCAAATTTTGACATCACGTTGATTAATATTTGTGTCTGTATATATAAATTGACGTGCGTAACAACACGACTCAAGGGATTCAAAATGACAAATTGTTAAAATTATCTCTGTGACAATTTGAAATATATATTATATATATTTATATGAACAAACTCCATCATCAAAATGTTCAGATAAATATCTATAATTTAACATAAACGAAACTGGATAATAAACTCATGCACTCGAATTATTTCAGAATTATATATTAGGCTGATGTGTAATATATTTATTTGGCAAATTATATTTCAAATTGTGATAAAATTATATATATAAAGACAAAAAATTATTTGGCTGAGGAACAATAATGAAAATGATTTTAATTTAGGTAATGTATAATATTGTTTGGGTCAAATGATGAAGATTTTATCAATTTTGAATAGAGACGAACAACTTTTATTTATGTAGATATCCTTTGAATCTGATTCATTATCAAATATATATTTGATGTGAGAAACATTTCCGGGATGGGAACAAATTTGTAATCTATCATTTAGATTAAAATTAATCTTTATTCCACTTCATGTGTCAAAATCAACTCAACTGAGTTGACTTTTAATCAAAATATTTTCATCAATTTTAAAATTTTTACATAAAACTCCACCTGAATAATTTCCAAAGTGCCCACTTTGGAAAAATACAATATGAGAAGGTGTAAGTTTTTCTAAAATTTTCATTCTATCCGTTCTCTCAAAATCATAAAAATATAACACTAAAAAAAATATTCTAAACTGTGGTAGAATAATTTGAATACAATTAACTACAGTTATAGTATTCGTTACTTGAATCCCCTGAAGAATTCCGATTAAAGACTCGTTTTTGTTATTCAACGCAGCAGGAGCAATTAATAATTCTAATCCAGACAAGCGCTTTGGTATATGTCTGTCTCAAGCGTATAAAATATATCAGTTACCAACGTGTCTTAGCCCACTCCTTTTCACCATAGTTAAATTTAGATTCCACTTTGCCTTATCCTTTCTCTATCTATATACATGTATATCTATGTATAAATATTTCCCTCTTCGTACACCCCCTCCCAGTACTCTACACACAGATATATCGTTCTCCCCACCGTTTCCCACTCATAAACTCTTGATTCGTACTATATACACGCTTCTACTTCCCTTTTTATTACCCCATTCATATCTTCCATATTCGTTTTTGTTTTAATTTATTCTTCTATTTCTCAATTTTCTCTCTCCATTTATTTAATTTCCCCTTCATTTTTTTTTTTCTTCTTTTATTTCAATACTCGCATTTCATAGAGAAAAAAATTTTCCTCCTCTCACCTTCGCTATTTCTATTAATATCTCTTATTTCTACATTTTAATATTTGCCTTCAATGAAAAAAAAAAAGAAGAATAAAAAAATTCTCTCTCTCTCTCTTGTTCACTACTTCTCTTCTATATTTGTTTTTTTGTTTATTTCTATTTGTTATCATGATGGCTTTGTTTCAAATATATGAATAGCTGTTTCTATTCAACCTATTCGCAATTTATCTCAAAATATATATGTATACTTATATATTTATTTATATATTACCTCGACTTTTGTTTCTATCCTGGAGAAAATGTGCTCTTTTCACAATCTACATTCATTAAAGATCACGCGATGGTTTTGCAAGATAGCAAAAATTGAAGAGAGAGAGAGAGAGAGAGAGAATTGAGGGCTCGATAAGAATATTGCATATACGTATTTATCTATGTATCTGAGTGTGGTGTACTTGAAAAATATAAACGATAGAAACAGCCACCGACAAATGAACATAAACGATTGAACTTTACCTTTGTACACATCTTGATTTGAATCTGAAATCGAATCCAGACAGTTTTTAGGTCGTATATTATTTTATTGTGTAACAGGATATTCACAATATTGAATTCAATGAGGGCAGAATATTTGTAGACATCAGTTTCTTCAATCGAAGATAAATATTTGTATTTTTGTTGATTTATTTTTGGTTGATGAGTAAAATATTCGGTAGATACGAATATAATTTTTCAACATTTGTTTAACGTATAGGATTTCTTTTTAACTGAAGAGTTTGATTCAGAATACTTTCATTTTCAGTGAAGTGACAGGAGGAAGATAATATTCTTTATTTGGTGCAAGCTCCTAATAAATATAACTGACCAAATAAACATTTCTGAATAAGTTCTATTGATAATGATATCTATTCCTTATGGAATCAATTCATTCTTAGTATTTAGGAATCATATTTATTCACAGCTGTCAAAAAAGATGTTTACAATATTCAATTTGATGATAAATTTCTCTATTTTTTTTCTGTCTCAAAAATATACTACGTATAAAACTTAATTGTAAAATTTAATATTTCAACAACCATCTCTATTTTAATTTGATAGAAAATATTCCTCCCATGATGAACAATAAAAGCATTTCATTTCACTTCCTGCGTTGATCACAAACAAAACAAAGAAAAAAACGTCAATATATACATTTATATTGCGAATACAGCAAGTTGCGAACGAATGTAATTTACTCTACAATTATTCTCATATCAGCATACATAAACATACATCAGTGATGAATGAACGATCAAATACACTCATGAAATAAAAATTAGCTGTCTGAAGCAGAATTGCACACACCCCTACAGTCATATATTCCAATTAGATTCTGTATTCACACAGCCATAGCTGTATCTCGCGAGCATTCGATATACCATAACCTTCCGGTGAATTTTTAATAATTGAGTAAAATTGACAGGTTGATATTCGGATATGGGTATTTTCAAACAAAAAAAAAAAAACATACCCGAGCTTTTTCACTGCAGTTAAACCCAAACCCAGAAACAGTTTAACCATACTCAAGAGAGCACGAATCGATTCTCTGCGTTTTTCGTAGCCAGTATCGTGCATAAATAATCATACAACTTGACATATACCATTTTATATATATTCTCCCTTAAAAGTAAAATATTTTCAATATAACAATTCCACTTTTGTTTATTACAAAATGGAAGTAATTTTCTCGCATCAAATTTATCTCTCAACTCCATTCACAAATATAAAACCGAATATATTTCACAGTAGAAAAAAAATCAATATCAATGTGATCGAGTATAGAAAGTAAATTATATAATTCATTCTATCAATACATACCTATGTCAGGTTTGACTTTGAGATAACAGAACACACCCTATGCTTGCGTATAAGAAAGATGAATAACACGTAAGGATATATATATAATTTTCACAGACAGCCAGACGAATAAATTACTTTCAGTGTCTTATAAAAAAAATTCTGTTCGCCCATATTACACTGTCACATATAAAACAATATCATCCCTCAATCATTCTGTATTTTAGATAATAAAAATGTCAACAAATTGGACAGCAAACATAAATAAAATAATTCTGTGCGTGTGGAGTGTATATGTATGTCTGACGATATTGAGGTCGTTACTACTACTCACAGAATCCAGTAGCGCAATATCAGCTCGACAGTTTCTCTTCGTGACATCACGGGTGCATCATGAAATTACGAGGCAGTGCACACGCTGCCGTGCACACTCGCGTCCGTCCATAAATCCTCCAAATGGAATTCTCTATACATTCATCTCATTCACCCTCATACTCTTTACCCGATCCCTTTTTGGTTCTTGCTTGTTCTTAACTTCAATATCGTTCTTTCTATTCTATTCGTTTTTCTTTCACCATTTTTCCTCTTTATTTTCTTTTTTTTTTTTGCTTTTTCTATACCAGAACATTTTTTTAATTTTATTTTATTCTACTTTCTCGTAACAAACCTCTATTCTCTCTATCTCTCACGTGCACTCTGCCATTTCTTTCGACGTCTACTCTGCAAAATGTAATCGCCTAACACTCCGGAAGCCCTTCCACATGTTCCTGATAAGCTTCTCGTCTCTAACCAACCCCTTTATTCGTGATCGTATTCGGAACACTCGAGAACATTTTGCTCCCTTACTGTGTTTATATGAATTTGTGTGTGTGTGTGTGTGAGTGTGTGAGACACATTGAGGAGATATATCGTATTTGGAGGCAGCGAGATCGAAGATTAACGTGTCCAAAGTGAAATGGAGAGAAGTAGAGAGAAGTGTAACTGCGGCGATTCGCGAGAAAGCCATATAGATATAATTTATATCTATCTATATATATATATTTATATATATATGTTGTATGGAGGTTAACTTTGACAGAAGGTAGAGATATGTAACTGTGAAGGTTGGAAAAGAAAAATATATTAGGTTGAAATATTGGGATCGTAATATATGAAAGCGTAAAAAATATGGGAATTATGATTATTATTTTTTCTCTCTCTCTCTCTCTCTTCCTCTCCCTTCCTATTTCTTTATTGTATAGGATAATGATTCATGATTTAATCTGTATAGGAGAGAGTTGGGTTAGATTGGACTTACAGAAAAATTATGAGAATGAAGAAAGAATTATATGATGTTTATTTTTGTATTAGTTGTAAGATTGAAACTAAAGATGGAAAGGTTGGAACTGTGTTATCTATAGTATATATAAAATTATATAACGTAAATTTTTCATATTTTAATATTGAGAAAAAATTCGAAATTCAAAATTGATTTGATAATAATATTTGTTTGTTTATGAGTGTGATTTTGCACGTAATTAATTTCATTAAATGAATTGATAAATAGATTGAATAAATAATAGAATAATAAATGTGGAAAAAATTCTAAATTCAATTTTTTTATGGGATAGTCTATTTGATTTTAACATTTTATATATATATTTTTTTTTTTCTCGGAGCATGGTTACTCCCTGTAGTTCATACATATTTCATCTGAATCTCAGTAACAACAGAAACATTGATGAATGTTGACATTAAGGGTCAACTTCTATTTTTCCAAGTGTCGGTATAAATGTGATTGCACTTATCATATCATGTATGAAAATACCAGATTTATTTGAGAGCCTTTACCCTACCTTGAGGTAAGAATTTGGAATAAAAATAGTTGAAGCATATAGGACCGTATTGTATTGGTGTATAAGAAAAGCCAAATTACTCAGCCAAATCAAAATTAATTTATTAAACATAATCAATTAAAAATTGACGACTCTATTAATATACAATATTTCAACCACTATTTTTATTTTGTTTATAACGATAATGAATATTCTCTAGTGTTCAAAATAATAACGGTTAGAAATTATTAATATAATTTTGAAGATTCATGAATTATTATCACGTTTGTTTTCATGAAAATTATTTTCAATGCTCTCTCTCTCTCTCAATTTTTTTCATATTTAATTGTTAAACCATATCAGGAATTATGTTGAACGCTGCTTATTATAAATCTCAAGTGCAGTAGTCATAGAATTACGAGGATTAAGACTCGAGGGCGTCTTTTTTCCCCATTCATCAAAGAACCTTGTAATTTTGTGTTCAATTATAAATTTGTAGAATATTATATCAAAAGAGAAATTTCAAATGCTCTAATTACATGAAATCTTCCAAGTTTCTACATACTTCATGATTTTTCTGTAACCGTTGTAATCAACAAATAAATAATCTTTCACCTCAAACAATACTCGATACATTCACTCTCATCAACATTAATATTCACAAATAAACCAAATACCAGAACTAACAATGCAGCCACAAATAAAGAGGTTTCATACCACCCCTACTGTATAATCAAACTAACTAAAAAAAAAAATGATTTCTACCACGTCTTCAATCTCTCAAATTTCTCATCTAATATTTAACATACAAATTATTTGTTTGAGAAAGAGGTTACTTTGATGAGCATCAGTGAGGGTTGATTAGGATGAAAACTTGGCCTGGTAAATCAGCATAAACTTAATTATACCTCAGGCCTCTTGTGCGTGTATATATATTTATATGCTCGTGAAAAGCATTCGCTTAACTTGTATGTATACATACATACATATAGATATATCCCCAATCATCAGTCAAATATATTACACAAGAGGAGTAGGCATTTCTCATCAACCAAAACTCAAATTTCTCGATTCTATTGGTTCACACCAACATGGAGTATGTGTACTCATCAACATTATAATGAGGGGTGGAAACTTGACATACGCATATACATATGAAACATCAAGGGACTGTAGACATAAAGTGAATAGCGTACAGTATAACGTGAATCCAACTGACGTGCCATAGTTTTAGGGTAGATGGTGCTAGGGTGGTGCACACGCGCGCCCGAATTTAACAAGGAAGTGTACAGTGTAATAGGGAATTGCGAAACAATATGCAGTGCAAGACTATTCGTATATTGTATAGTATTATATACATATATGTAAGTGTATATGTATTGAGGGTGGTGGTGGTAGTAGTAAGTAATAGTAGCACGGTGGACAAGAAGGGCGAGGGTGCAAGACAGGAAAAGAGATATAGTGTGTTTGGTATATATGAAGGGGTTTCGCGCGCCGGTGCCGTGTGTATTGATCGGTCGAGCGTCGTCCTGACACCGGAGGGCCGTTACCGACGCCCACGTTCCGCGTATAAACGACACAAGGTGTATAAAAGAGAGAAGTGCGCGTTGTGACGCGCGCGAAGCGCCAACTTTTATTCACATTGCGCGGAAAAGTTCCACGCGGTTTCTTTTTGGTGCTTTGTTTTTTGTTTTTTGTTTTTTTTTTTTTTGGGTTCTCGAAGGCGGAAAAAAAAAATAATATTATTTGTATCGTTACACATGTGTAAGTGTGAATAAATATATATTCTGATTTTGGATGTTTTGGAGGTTGATATGCGGTAGGTTTTGAAAGGTTTGAAATGACGGTGATGTGGTGGAGGAAATTTTGAATTGTATACTTGATGTTACTGGACAATATCAACTACGAGGTTAGGTTTTATTGTGTATTTCTGTAATGGATTATTTGAAATTTGGTATGTATGATGAGTGATGCACGTGTTAATTTCACAGTGGATGTGTGGATGATTGGGAAATGAAATAAATTTAATTGAATATTAGATTGAATGTTATGGATTTAATTTGAGGTATTTTTGACAGTTGTGAGATATTATAATGTAATTAATAATCAAATGTGGAAATAATTGTCATTTGAAACACATATTCAGTTTGAAACACTAATTCCTAAATGACGGAAACCACTGTGAATAATATTGATTAGAAATAACTTTACAGTAAATCCAGGTCAAGAAATTATTCTCACAATGAAGTGCAAACTATCTCTTATACATCGAAATTATACAATCATGTCAAACGATTTTTTGATAATTCACAGTGTACATCGGTTTTATATCTACCGGTCTCTTGACCTATTTTTAAAAACATCTAATTCCACTACAGAAACACGAGTAACATTGCTAATAGTTCGATGAAACACTCAAGAATTCATTATAATTATTGACATTAACCGTAAAAACTAATACTCCTTTCCATTTTATCATTATCCAACATTTTATCCAAATTCCACTCACTCATATCCATATTCTAATCAAATAATTAAATTAATCATAAAATTAATTATATAAATACTTAATATTTCACATCAGTATTAAAAAAAAAAACCGCAACTGTAAAACGATACTTGACCCAATAAAAAATATCAGGGAACTAACTTCGCTAGAGCAATTATTTTTATTGTTTTTTTTCTTGATTGAAACCTGACGCCACATTATTTGAAACAAATACATTAAATATATATATATTTAATGTATAATTATATTGGGGCAAGAGGTATATACACGATGCGCATGCGGTTTCGTATAGAATGTACTTCACTAAAGTCCATTATAGCAAACGTAATGGGAATTGCTGGCTATAGCAAAATAAACTGCAAATGTTCGTAGAAATCTATATACGTATACTATATCGTGGTATTAGCTCTATATATGTGTAGCTGTGTGTCCGTCTGTACAATTGTTCCTTCCGCACTTTTTTTTTTATTTTTAGAGCTCAATGATCCGACGTGATCTCTATTGGATTTCGGTTCTATATAAAGATATATATATACATGTGTATATAAAGTTTTCTCAATGTATCCTCCACTCTGTCTATTACCTCTTGACATTCGTGCAATTAAAGTCATTACCCGGTTGAAGAATGATGCCAATTTTAAATGACATATTATTTATTATATCATTTTTAAGTTGATTCAAATATTTTGCGAGTTTGTAGAGAGAAATAATATATATTTTTAGCTTCTTAGAACATTGATAGATGAAAAAAAAAAAGAGTAGAGACACTGTTAATATGAATTTAATTCCCAAGTGGTATAGATCTTGTATATCAATAAATGGTAGGAGGTTGCGATTAACTTGAAATGTAGTTCTATCACGCAGGAGTTTATTCCGTGCGTGTATATGAGACATGGTAGAGTTAAATTAGCAGAAAAAGAAATATTTTATAATTTTTTAATTAATGTGTTGATGTGTGGATGAATTAAAAAATATATTTTGAAAGAGTTTTGTACTCATTCTTACGTTAATTTAATAATGATGAATGTTGGGATATAAATATTGCAGTAGATTTATGAGTGATATCAGGATTTAAGAATTTTTATCACGCTCTTCTTCTTTGATTGGACAATACAATATAATTATTTTTCAATATCCAATTTTTTAAATCAATCAGGAAATATATTGAGACAGTTTCTATTACAAATCTGCTACACGCACGTCATGGAAAATTGGACATTAACAATTAAAATTGTTTGTCCCCTTTTATCCAATTTATTCGGCAATTACATTCAATAATAGTGCTTTTGTTTGAAAAGTAGTATTATGAAGAATATCTACTTCGAAATGTTTACAAAAAATAAATAAACAAAATAAAATAAAGTGGAAGAATCACCTACACATAAATTTTTCGTTCCAACACCTCCAACTCAATTAAACTATATACATAGACACTAGATGGTATCAGAAGATATAGAGATCCAAGAGAATCTACAATGGAAAATCCTACACTCATCAATTCACGTACGTGGATTCACGCGGATATATACATAGACACATATACATACTGACTAATGGTATCATACATAAATATATATATATATGCATAGGTAATCGTTGGTCGTTTCGTGCGAATGTAATTCCGCAGTTTGTGCAACTGACACACGGCTCACTCGTAAATCCAATATGTTTTGCATAGAATTGCCATTACATTGTAATACACAGTGTGGATAATTATTAGTTTTCACTTTTCATAACATATACACCTGGGTATACCATCGATTATATTCTTTTATGTTACTGGCCCAGTCACCTTCAAAGATAGAAACAATCGTGTAAAATTATAAAAGCTAGAATTAAAAAAATAGACTGAGAAATTATTGAGTCTTTTTAATAGACACCCAAATAACAACATGTTAATTATTAACCTAAAACGTCATTTTTTTCATGGCAAACTAGTGAATAATTTTTTATACAGTTTTTTTTTATCATTCCAGTTACCTTCAAATACGAAACCATTATATAAACTTGTTGGCATTACATTAGGAAAATAGAGTGGACAGTCGTTAAATTTGTTTTATACAAGCCAATTATCAGCACATCGATTATCAAATTAAGCAATAATATGAATTGTTTTTCTTATTATATTATTTTTCTTTATTATCACATTGACCTTCGGGTGTAGAACAATTATATGAAAATTGTTAATGGAAAGGTTAGATGTCGTACAAAGTTCAAGGAGAAATTGACAGGCGATATTTAGAAATCTCAAGGACTTTATTATCGACATCTTGAACGTGTGAATCGAATATAAATAATTATGTAGATAAATCATGTGTTTAATATACGGTTGGTTAAATGTTTGAAAGAGGTTAGTGGATGCGGTGAGATAAAGGAGACATACACAAACATAGTACTTAGCGTAGAATATGTATGGACAAAAGTTTTTCAAGCTAATCCTTTAATTACTTGGTCACGGTTAGCGAGTGTGTACTAACTGACTGTTCGGCGTGTTGGCTCTGTTTTACTGTCGTTAATTAAAATGCGAAACTTAATATTTGAGAGTGGAGTTTATTCTGTATATAGTTATATATGTGTATTTATAAAGCTAACGCGTCATGCGAGACTATACTCCCAGATGAGCGATGTCAAACATATGAACATGTATACAAATAACACTGAACAAATTTCTTCTTCACATTATTTTTCTTCTTTATTTTTCCTCGCAACACATTTAACTTATTTATTTATTTAGTAACAATATTATGAAGCCCCAAATCAATTATTTGGATAAAAATTGAATGTTATTTTATTAACTTGCCATGTTCTATCATCAATTGCTAATTTCCAATTTTACGTATTTGTCGCACCGGTATTGGAATTAACTATTTTATATCAATCTCTGACAAAGTCTGGATTTTTAACTCAAGTAAAATCGATATTCATCCTCGTTGCAAATGTAGCAAGAGTATCTGATATGAAGAATAATTTATTTCCATTACTTCTTCATACAAACACAACACTCATAATTATTATACACATGAAATTTTGTTTCCAGTTCAATCACTCACTAATTACACTGGTTTGTTGTGAAGTTTAACAATGATTTTGCATATTCAAATATGCATCAGATTAAAAGGGAGGAAGAAATACTCGAAAAACATTGAAATTGTAATTTTAATGTAGTCGCGTGTATTATAATGTTGACGTGTACGGTGATTCAGGTATGGCAGCGAGGGTGCGGAGGTAGCCGAGTCGGCGCTGGTTGATGACAATCTCAATGGGAATCCTCGACCGTCGTCCACCGTCTTGCCCAATTCATCCGCGACCCTCGATCTCAGTGGTACCGACCACAACGTCAGAAAGTACGTACTTGTAATACAGTCGTACTGAATAATATATTTAGCTGTCACATATAAACACATATATATCCCTATACATATCGCACATATCAGTATTGTAAATTGTTATTGCCAATAATTATATTTGGCACGATTGCTTATTATCATTCTCAATTGTGTAAATAAAAATACCTACATGAACAAAAAATATAAATGGAATAATTGATACATTGAGAGATAAGTTTGAATTCTTTGCAAACGCTGTTGAAAAAAAAATTCCAACGCTTTTATTATTACTGCTCGTTGCGCAATATTCTGTAGAATTGAACGTATTATTATGTTGAACTATTTTATTAATGATTTTTTTTTTATATTTAACGCTAGAGTGTCACATCTATTTAATGTCACTTTCAACAACATTCCAAGGTGATTTTGACCATGTGCGGATTTTCTACTCTTATTTCATCTGTAATTCGTTTTTTATGTACTTCTTCTTTTCTTTTTTTTTTCCAATCGATACCCAATCGGTTAACCGAAGTATTTATGTGCCTAAAATTGGATATTTATTGATAGTTTTCATGTGATACGGTAATAAATAAAAGCACTTCAAACAGAAAACCAATAAATACGATCGAGCGGGTTTTTGTGACCCAGGTCAGTCATTCTAGGTTTGAATATTTGATACAGTAGTGCCTAAATCAGTGGTTTCAATCGCTACAGTGAAATGGCAATGGAAAATCAGAGTATACTAAGGGATATTGAATAAATTGAATATTAGATATTTTTTGATAAAATATATCGATTCCTGGCTTTGCAATATAAATATCATAGTGATAATGATGAAATATATATCCAAAAATTTATTATCCTCCATTCCTGTACACTTTCATCTACATATTGACATGAAATTACTCCAAGGGTGATTGAAAATCCATCGAAATTGTTTTAGTGTACCTCTGAAATTTTCCTGTCCTGTTGCTTTTCGGAAGATATTTTGCTGATGAGAAATGAACAAATATACTCCTAATACACACATCTGAAAACCAATGAAATATAAACTCTTTCAATGACTTTGAACTCGCAGGAATGAAATAAAACGTATTGGAAAAAAAAAATGGATAAAAAGTATACCTTAATGGCATTCGTGTTCACGATCGTGCCATACAACACTTCAACACATTCACCTGCTCATATGTATGATTACATGTATATATATATATATATATCATTTCTCGCTCTTTCCCTCGCTCCATCATGGACATTTATTGGCGATTTTATTCGACCGCGAGCCACGAGGGCTGTAAAAACTTACGAGCAGTGTGAACCCCACCACATACAGCCACATACCTTCCATTCTCCAACAGTCGCGATGTAGAATTCAATTGTTCATTTTAGGTATGCGAAATGACAATAACCCTGAGTCGTTTATATAGACCACGATCGTTAGGCTATCGAGGTCACACATTTCGCCAATCGTTATTCGATGCTCCACCCTTCGATTATCGTTTTTATTCATTATATTCAATATCGTTCTTGTTCACCAATATAAAATAGAGAAATAAAAGTTTCAAACATATCAACTATTTTTGTTTCACTCAGAAAAAATTGATATGATCGTAAATTAATTATAATATCATAAAATAATGAATTGGAATTTTTTCCTTATATACAGTTCGATTAATCACCGTTTTTCCGTCAGAATAGACTTGTTAGTGATCGAAATTGGTCGGATAGGTTTGAAGATGTACGCGATCAAAGTCGTGACACTCAATTTCGTAACAGAATGTAACTTCGACAAGTTACTGACTGAAAAGTCGACGTTTAAAAACGGAATTGAATTATATATGAGCTTGCTTATTATTTGCTATATAATAGTTTCCCATAGTATTAAATAATTTGTATGTAGATAATGTAAATTTTGTTTTCAATTCAATAATGCATGATGATAAAAATATGATAAAAAAGAGATAATGAAAAACCAAAACATATTGCATCGATTAATAATTATTCTTCTATTTTTTAATTAAAGTTATTGCGAGAAAGCGGACAACGAACCAACAGAGATGGGTGGACCACCGCATGTTGATGATGCCATCAACAGTGAATTATACGCAATTCCAGTAAAACGTCGACAGCCAAAAGATCAAAAGATAACAAATCAACCGCAGAATGTTATTGAGAAATCGTCTGATGATAGTCAGGAGTCTGAGGACAAGGATGAGAATTTACCAACGGGATGGGAGAAACATGAGGGTGAGTGAAATACAATCTAATGCACAATTGAACTGACCAATTCAGTGGTCAAGACAAATGGTTTCTCTATACATATGTGTATGGAAGCCACAGAGCAATTTCCAAAACGAGGACTACGCCCCGAATGTACCGAATAATTTATCGACCAAACAAGTATAAGCGCAACAGGTTGACTGACACGTGCCTTCCATTCTCTCTCGTTTATTTCAGACAAGGATGGTCCCTATTATTGGCACATCAAGAGTGGAACTATACAAAGAGAACCACCGGAGGAGACACCAATCAATTCCAAGACGGAAAATCGCCGGAGTCTTGTCAAGGACAATGATAGTGTGAGTATCCTCCCAATCTTTATCGCTTCTGAGAGTAGATGAAGCTTATGAACAATTTTGTAATCGATATCACAATTTACATAGGCCATATTGCAATTTCTATTTGTTATATTGTTGATTGCAGAAAAAGAAACGAACACAGGCACTCTGATTAATTAGATGGGATAAAAAAAATTATAGTGTCTATGGTATTATTCCTATACTACAATAATATTTCAAATACTGATATCATAGAAGCAAGAAAAATTATTGATAAAAAATAGGTTATAATTATTTTCTAACTATCCTTGTCTCATACGAAGGCAAAATTGATCCTGGTATATTCATCAAGGGAATTCTTTGATAATTGGCCATTGGTCCTTGAAATTTGGCCCCACAGAATTTAATCGTGTAATAATAATGTCCCGTGGTAAATCCATCCGGAATGATGAATAATAAACTTCATAGTTGATGGTGAGATTATATTCACGTTTATAGTCAGTTTATTGGAGATCTGTTTGCATAATGATACACGGTGTAGCGGAGATAATTTTCGAGCGGAATAATGTTGGTATCGAACCTTCGACAAAGAAAAAAATGTATCATAATTTCAATGCGCAAACGATGAACGTAGTCAATGATTATGATCAGAAAAATATGATAGATTATCTCACAGCTGTCGCATAATATATTATTTTGTTTGTTTTTATTGATCATAGTATGAAATATGATGGGCTTTATAATGATATATAATCTTCGAGAATGAAAAATGCAAATGATATGTTTACGAGTGATAATCATGAATACAAATATGGTGATAAAAAATAAAATACTACAAGTTTGTAATTAAAAATGATGAATTAATGAAGGATGGATTTGAGTGAGATCACATGTATCACGATTAATTTACTCACTAGCAATTATTCAGAACCAATTATCTCTATGAGCACTTTAAAAACTAGCGAAAATTTGATAATTTATAATTGCATAATCATTTCAATCAAAAACATTCAATTTAATTTTCAGATCAATAACTTCCACGCATTGGGTAACATAATCAATACAGTGACACGCAGTAACACGAGTTCGGCATTGGATCAGGAATTGGAGAATAAACGAAAAGAGGAATTAGCATTGAAGTAAGTGGAAAATGAAAAAATGTTTACCAAGAAATAAAGTAATTAAATGTGTAAACTATATTGTCGTTTTTTCATTTTTCATTCAGAAGAAGAAGTTATCCTGCACGTGCTGATTCAGAGGGTAGAGACAAGCCAATTCGTTTTGCAGTACGGTCTCTCGGTTGGACGGAAATCGCTGAAGAAGATTTAACACCAGAAAGGAGTAGCAAAGCTGTTAATAAGTGTATCGTGGATCTATCACTAGGAAGAAATGATCTTCTAGATGTTGTTGGTCGATGGGGTGATGTTAGTAGTTACCTGAGAAATTAATTGCATATAAAATTTAGTGATATAAATTCGGATATAACCATTATTTTTTTATTCTTCTTTATTTAGGGTAAAGATCTCTTCATGGATCTCGATGAAGGTGCACTCAAGTTAATTGATCCAGAAAATTTAACTGTACTTAATACTCAACCAATTCACACTCTAAGGGTATGGGGCGTTGGCCGAGATCATGGACGGTACGTAGATGAAATTATCAAAATAGAAATATACATTTTCAATTTTTAATATTTTATTGATGTTAACATTTTTGTATTCTTTTATTTTTATTCTCCTTGGATTCATTAGTGAGAGGTAAATAACAGGAATATATGATAAATTTTCTATGACTATAAGAAAATAAAAAATAAGTGAAATGAAATGAGACATGAGAATGGAACAAAGTTTCTAATACAACTATATAGTTCATTCATTGATCCCGTTTTTATTTCTATAGGGACTTTGCGTATGTAGCGAGGGACAGATCGACAAGAAAATTTATGTGTCACGTATTCAGATGTGATATCCCAGCACGTACAATCGCGAATACATTACGTGATATATGCAAGAAAATAATGATTGAACGATCGCTTCATCAAAATCTGGCCAAGCCAATTGATATTAATGGTAGAACCAGTTTGGCAACAAGACCGACAAATTTACCGACGGAACATCGTCGATTCCACAGAAATGATCAGCCATTAGTCAGTGAGTGTCCTCAATATCGTATTCTTTCATTCACATTCTTTTTTTTTTTCCTATAGAGAAGAAGCAAAAATTAAAACGATCAATTTATATTAGCACAATCGTTTCCAACACCGATGGAGGAACCAAAGAAAGTATTACGGGCACAATATCTTGGCTCAATGCAAGTAACAGCAGCAACAGGAATGGAAGTTCTTAATGATGCGATAGACCACATGGTCACAAACACACCAATAAATCAATGGCGAAATGTTAATGTAGCTGTTGCACCTAGTATGATTTCCATCTTGACACCCAATGTGAGTCTCTACCCGAATAAATTCAATTACCATCTTGCCATTACTTTGTATCAGTGGAGATAAAAATTAATCAACGATTATTTATTCATGTTAATCATCTTCTGATTGAGTAGAGAAAAAAAAATAGAGAATGTTTCAAAATAAATGATTTGACAATTATTAATTTCAGGATGACAAATTAATAACCGAATGTCGCGTGCGTTATCTGTCATTTCTGGGTATTGGAAGAAATGTAAAACAATGCGCGTTTATCATGCATACCGCTCAAGACTTATTCATAGCACACATCTTCAATTGCGAGCCAAGTAGCGGCGCTTTATGCAAAACAATTGAAGCAGCTTGCAAGGTATTTAACAAAGATAATAATAAATATTGTTATTATTAATTATAATTCATCGAATTTAATCAACACGATTTTTGTTCCCCTTTCATTTAACAGCTCAGGTATCAAAAATGTCTTGATGCCCATCCGCAGGGTTTCAGAAATGCCACCAGTTTGAGCACACCGAATGGTCGAGGAATTGGAGCAACATTGAAATCTCTTGTTGGTTCTCTTACCGGTAGGAGAAATAAGCAGGGTGAATCCTGAGATGAGGCTCTCTCGCTGCAGGTAAGTGTCAAGTTTATATATCCCACCCGCTTAGGTTCTCGGGGGTTACCGATGTATATCTCATTGTATGAGAAAAAAAAAATTAGGGGAATCTAGAAACTCATTTTCAAGACTGAGATTTTCTTCCAGACATTGAATGAACTCAGTTGACAGAAGTTTCAACATCTGTTCATACAACATTTTTACTAGCACAATGGTAGTGGTAAAATGCAGTCCTAATGATTTTCATTGGTTGTAGAAATTATGAAGTTGTTCACTGTGAAAAATTAATACGACAGATGCCTATATTTTTTTTGCAATCAAATATCCAATTTTGTTTATAATTTGATAAAAGTTAAACAAGGGAAATCTCGTTGAAATTAAATTTGAATTATGCATGCTAGAGTCACTTGGAAGAAAATCTTTTGTTACTCCAACCAATTGCTACCAACAATTCTATATAACTCATTGAATTATTGATGCTATGGGAGTGTATAGTCAAATCAACCAAGCCGATCGATTCGCCAGGAACTATGGCCGCTGCCTGCCGAGCGAGAGGTGATAAGACACAGACATCTCCAATCACCGCTGACACTTAAGTACTTTGGAAGTTCACCACCTAGCGCTTCATTGAGGTCCTTGCTCTCACCATCATTGGACACAAGACGTATCCAACTTGCCCGCTGGGAGAGCAATCCTTAATAAGTATATTAAATATATATATTAGTTAAGAACGCGCGTGTGTAAAAAAAAATGTGGACGCGTGCAATATTTGATTTGAATGAGAATGAGAAAGGAAAAAAAATATAAATAACAATGGAGAGAAAGGGATAGAAAGAACAGCAGGTGCGATGATACGTGGGAAGAATGAAGGATAAACGAAAAGAAAAAGAAAGAAAAAAAAAATTATAATAAATAAAACACACGCTTTGAGCGATTAATCGCGTCGCCGAAATTTTTTAAGCGGTGCAGCAAATAAATAAAATTGATATATAATGAGAATAAATAAATAAAATAAATAAATAAATTGTGTTACGCCACGAAAACACTCGAAGAATAATGCTTAACGTATATCAATATGATGTTTTCTGTTTTTTGTGTTATGTCTCCGAATTTCATACGACGCCCAAAAATGAGGAGAGAAAAAAGAAAATCGAATAAAAAGGTGTTGCTTGCCCCTAATGAATAATTATGCATAATTTGTTTTTCGGTACTAATACTGGAAATAAAATGTGAGGGTAGAGGGTGAGAGAAATGGGGGCAATGAATGATACTATCGTTGCTATGAATTAATCGAGTGAATGTCGTTTGAATGTCTGTAAATACGAGATGTGACGATGAATGGATAATGTTAGAAAAAAAAGACAAACAGAAAGGAATAAAATAAAGAAAGGAAAAAAAAACAAATAAAATATTAATATTAAAGCAGACAAGCGAAAGTGTTATATTGATTATATATATCCGCGAGGGGTTTACAAGACGAGCTGTAAAAGTAGGAAAAGCTGCAGATGGAGAGCTTAACGTAAAATGATATCTTGCATATGTATGTATTCTTGAGTGTACAGACTAACGAAAAAAATAAAAAAAAAAAAAAAATAAAAAATAATTAAAAAATTGATAATAGAGAATCTTTCATGGGAGAGATTTATAATCCAACCAAATTGCACACGATTTATCCACACGAACAGACACAAACACGAACAAAAAATACCCACACTAATGAACACTTAAAAATATGAGAAATTCTATCCATCTATATATATATATATATATATATGAAAAATGATAAAAATTCCTATGAAACAAAACACGTTGTCACTAAACACCAACATATACTCGATTATCAAATCATCATTGACACATACACACACATAATACAATCACGTAAATTGTAGGATACTTATTTTTTATGCCAAAAATAATAGGTGAGCTTGCGTAAAAGGTGATATGACAAATATTAGCACGACTGCTTGAAGTCGTAACGTATAATATTAATCGAAATTATTGTGAATCTGCGACTAAATTATTATGTATAAATATATAGATAAATAAGAAAAACAATATATATGTATATGTATACAAAATAAAAATATATATACATGAAGAGAGCAAAAAAGAAACGACGAAAGGACAAATGTCAAAACTGAAACTCCAGACATTTTTCTTCATTTCATGAACAATGGTTAAATGTTTTGTCGAAACAAAAATGAATATGTTTGTAATAGCGGATTGTAAGCTTGCGCATATACATTGATAATCGTTGCATATGGGGTATCAATGTGCGCGCGAAAAAAAAAAAGAGTAAATAAATAAAATAAAATGATAAAAAAGAAAAATAAATAAGTAGTTGTAAAGTGCAAAGTGAACAATTTTCGAATACAAACAAAAATTCACATATAACACACACACACACACACACACAGGCAAAAGGACATGTATAATACAAACACATATGACATCAATGATGATGCTGATTGAAACAAAAGAGGAGAAAAAAAATTAAAAGAAGATAATTACAGAAGAAAGAAGAGCTATTGTGTATTTCAAATTAAGGTATCTTATATGGAAAAATAAATAAAAAACATCACTCGGCACTTAAGAACGTAAAATTATATAAAATCACAATGCGTGATCGCATTTGCGAATTTTACAACAAAAACATAATGACACAACCTGAATGAAGAGAAATGAAAATGTTGCGCGTTGTTTTTTTTTTACAATTGATATACACGTATATAGAAAAAAAATAAAGTAAAAAAAAAAATTGAGTAAAATAAGAACGAAGAGAAATTTCTGATGGGATATCGATACGGGGAAACAAAGATTTTTAATAAAAATGAAAGTGAAGGGAAAGGAAAAAAATGCGTATACATGAGAATTCGAGTGAAGAAAGGGCAGAGATTGTCGATCGTCACGAGCAGGGATCAAGAGTGATACAATATCGATCGAAACGGATAATAATAATTTCGATAGTTCAAGCAGACTGGACAAAAAGAAACATTGATAAATCAATGTATAATTGGTGGAAGTGTTATAACGAACCGAAAAAAACAAGATGAAAAAAAAAAACTTTACTGTTGTAAATAATGTAATACATGCTGATAAACGCCCGCCTTTATTGTGGAATTTTAGAATTGTAGATGATGATATGTGAAGATTATTGTGACGTGAAGGAGTGAGAGATTGATAAATAATTCTTCAACGTTTGTCCCATGCGCCATTTGATTAAAATTGAAATTAAAATTATGGCGAGCATGATATTATATAATATGATGTAATAATTGGAGGCATAAAAATCGAACATTACTCCGTGATTGCCACGGTATCAGCTATAGATGTAATGCAAATTGCCATGGCTATATTAAATTATATTACATTTACACTCATACAAGTACACGAATGACATACAGATATCATGAATCAAAACACACACACACGCACACACAGCCTCTCGTTAAATTAAACTTATATGTATATCATATGTTGTACACGCGAAAATTATATGCCGTTTGTATACCCTTATATCTTATATTCGTTATGTCGACGCCTTACTTTCGTTCCTTCCATTCTTCGATATAACATGAATTGAATAAAATAGATGTTCTATTTTATTTTATTTTGTTCTTTATTTTAAATGCATATGCGGGATTAAAATGAGAATTGCGTACGAATAGTAATCAACTAACAATCAGTGTGAGGAATGAGAGAAATGAGGGGATGTTCGCGGGCGAAAAAGGAAGAAAAAAATTTGATAAGTAATATTATGAAAAATGAAAAAAAAAAAGACTAATAATAATTATAATAGCGACGAATGTTTGTAAATATTTTTGCGTACGTGTTTTAGTATATGGTATAAGGACTGATGATATTGATGAATTGCACTGATGCACGAAATTAAACACAAATATGAGATAAATACTGCAAAATAAAATATAATTAAAATGGAAAAAGGGAAGAAATGAAGAAATACGGAATTAATCAAGGATAGACTCACACATGGACACAAAAC
The DNA here is from genome assembly GCA_958496275.1 of Zele albiditarsus. Lineage (NCBI taxonomy): Eukaryota > Metazoa > Arthropoda > Insecta > Hymenoptera > Braconidae > Zele > Zele albiditarsus. The sequence goes on from OY292408.1 coordinate 15,599,590, forward strand.
TGAATACACATCATTGACACACACGCGCATTAGCTTAACTTGTCTCTTTATAAGTGTTGAAAAGAAAAATAAATAAATAAAAATAAAAATACAATAAAATCGTCCCATAGAGACTCATGAGTTTCATTAACAGCTGATTTAACGTGGAGAATATCATCGATGGATAGTTGAGGAAAGAAAATAAGGATCATAAATCGTTTGATAAATGTGACTCTTCAATGGTAAAATGAAAATTATTTACGGCGTAAATATAACTGAACCATTGAAACTGATGGTGATATGTTCACTGAGGTGAATGAGTATGAAAAAGAAAAAAAGAACGAATGTCAATCGACGAACAAAAAAAAATCACGTTTTGCACAAACAAATATAAATACACATGCTTCATCGATAACTATATATAGTGACTCGCGATGTACGTACCTTTCTTTATATGTCCTCTGTCGTATCAGTATCCAAAATTATCAGTCTTAAATCGATGAAAACGTCACCATTCATTATTCTTCATACGAGTTTTCTTCAAGAATTATCAGTATCCCTTATGTTGTTATTCGTTACTATTTTACGTCAACAGTTCGTGCTCATTAGTCCTCCAAACTTTTCTTGATGCAAGCGATAAATATATCAATGTATAACCTTATTACATAAGATTAATTATAAACTGGATCATTTTACTAGAATGCGCGAAGAAGAATTCTAAATTTAAATTTATAAAATGAATATCGGTGAATTTCTATTCAAATGGGCACGCCTTTGTTCTTTACGCCGGTTCATGAGGCAGAAAGGATTAATAATTTTCTTGTAGCAGACATAAGTAAAGAAAGAAGAAGAATATTGTAAGGCAATCGTATGAAAAAGAAATAATGTATCTACAACCGTCTCTTGTGAATAAAATTCCTGTCTGATTCTTTTCGCATAGACCCATTCAGATTTTCATGCAAGTATTTGGGTTCGTAAAACAATTCCTCATCTCGTTTGTTAAACATCAAATAATTATTTCGAAGATACTACGTGTGTTTTTATTATCACAAAATGAAAATATGTACAAGTCAAGGAAGAAGAGAAAAGTTATGGGACGCCCTTGGCTCTATGTGTATAATTTATTCCGGGAATATTTTGTCAATTGGTATTTTGGTAAAGACATCATTACCAATTTTCGCAAATACTTTGCCAAATGTTTCTTCATATGGCGCACGAATTTCATTGAACAGAAGATCCGCATTGGCATTCAAAAAATTATTCATTTGGTCGCCTAATAATTTATCACCGTTGAATAAATTACCAAAATGGAGATGAATTTTTTCCGGCGATAATTTCACCAAGAATTTTTTAATCATCATATAAGTCTCGCCATCCTTCTCAAACTTTTCACCGTAAAATGTATTTGTCGATTTCAAATTGTCTATAAACAAAAATAGTTATTTGTTAACATTTAGTTGCATCGACTGAAAAAACTTTATTAAAAGTGATGAAAAAGAAAGTTAACTCACACATTGTAACATTCGATTTTCCATTACCACGAATAGGTAATAATAAAAGTCTACCGTCGAGCGTATAATCGGCCACAAATGAAATCTCCGGATTAAATGACACTGATTTAAAGATGAGCTTATCGAAATCGACACTAAAAATTTATCTGATTAATATAATTGCTAAATTGTCGATTATAATGGAAAAAAAAAATATTTGATTATTTACTCGTAATTAGAAACTTTCAATCCCTGAGTCAAACCATGAAGTTTAATATTCCGAAAATCTTGCTTCAGCGCCACAACACCCCGAGTTTCACCGATAGTCATTCGTTCAATTTCTAAAGGTTCCAATGGTGGGACTTCCAGACTTTTCCATCCTGCAACAATAGACATCGTAAAATTTTTCGCCAGAGCATAACCATATGTAATAACTCAATGGCAAGACGTATATGATAATTATATCATTCAGTTGATGCTCAAATAAGTACGTGTCATACACAATCCACTGAAAGAAAGCGGAACGGACATAACTACATAGTTGAGGAGAATTAATTCAACTCGACCGCATCGTATACATAAATACATATATGGATATTTTCGCAGGTTGTGTCGCACATTTTATGATTGTGTGAAAAAAAAAATAAAACTACAATTATTTCATGATAGGAAATAATATTTATTACCATTTGCCAGGAGAATTGTTGCCTTTTGCCCTGCTTCGTTGAAACACGAAGAGAGATTTGGTTCGCTGCGCCGGCAAATCTTGAAATCGGCCGCTGGAAAATACGTGAAAAGTATATCTATATATTTGTCAGATAATACGTAATGTAATCGAAGTATTGCAATATTGAATCCCGACATTTTCTCTGTTTACAGAATTCACGTGTGTAAAACTGCATACTTCTTACTCCTTATCCCCGCAACTATATTTCCAATCTAGCAATCGACTTTCTCTCCTATCGCCTCGCTGGGTCAAACAACTTTTGGTGTTTAAATAATTACTCAATCTCTACTATCTGTTTATTCATTCTTGGTTCATTTGGGAAAGATAATTATTGATTAGACAAAATGAACCGAAAGCAATTCCATTTGAATTGCAATCATTCAATTCCCTCTTAACTTTTTAATTGTAAGAATATCTACATTCAATGTCCCAAAATAATTATGATAATAAATAACAATAGTACAGTTGATAAGTAAATTCATTGATTTATGTATACTCACGTAATTCTAAAGTGGATGCCAAGACAATAAATGTCAGCAATAAACAAAACGCCGCAGTCTGCATAATGAAATTAGAAAATAAACCACACGCTGCTGAAGATAAATATTTATGAAATATTTATATGTCTAGGAAGTAGAAGAATTCTTCTATACAAGCTTATTGCGACTTGTCTCCAACGACTGCATGTGTAGACTGTGTTCACTTGGTCAATGATTCGCAGTATTTAACTACGACGAAGGTACTGGATTTTTTCCCCACCATGTGTGGATTCACGAAGCAACGAATTTCCATAGGAAATACAGTCCCTCAGACAAAAGTTTCACACAGTCAACGTCTATTCTATTGACGTGTTTGTGGTTTCGAGAGAAGAAAAATAATTAAAAATTCATTATTGTCTTCTGAACATCAATCTCAAACAATTCATTCATATACTACATGTGTACTTCAGAAAAAATACCGATAAACTAAATTTTTCATACAACCACAGTCATGTATTGAATACTTTTCATTCAAATTCGTATACTTTGAAAAAAAATCTTTTCTAATTCCTTATAATATTGTGGTGAGAAAATGACGACACTGAGCCATATCATTAGTCATAAGTTTATTTTACTTTAAACACGCATGAAAATTGTTCTTATTCAAAAAAGATTCATTTCTGAAGTTATGATAAATCACCGAAAAAAAAAACAGGTATAATAATAATATTTACGTTCAAGTTCCTTCAAAGACCTTGGGCTACTAACCGTGAATATCATATATGTGTTTATTTTCGTGCCCCTGGACCGTGACTGTATTCGTTCATCATAATCGTTACATCATGACGGGTCCAGGTAAGATGTTAGATGCTTTCAATACGGAAATTACACAATATATATAGGTATACGAATGCATATGAGGTAAATATTCACAAAATAATTTCGTACAATCCAAATGGTGATGTAGTAAAAGTATAATGTCCCTGTCCCTAATTTTTACACTAAATGCATAATTATATAAAATGGTCCAAGTACGTACAATTAAAAACTGCAATAAAATATATGGACGACAGATAAGTATTGAAATAAATTCTCGTTTGTTATGACTCCTATTATTTTACATTTATTTATTTATTTTCTTTCTTACATTTTATCTTATGGTCACTTGAAGGTCTCTGACGCAATATGTCAAGATCCCCACGCCCGAACCCCGTGGTGTATCATAGCACCCAATAAATTAATATCGTTAAATAAATAAAGAAAGCTTCTTAAAAACACGTTCAATTATTACGCTATAAAATTTGTGAGATTTATACTTTATGTATATGTATATATAAAGTGGTCAATGTCAATGACACGTCAATTATATCCAATCAAATATACAACTAATCAAAACATTTGTTGTATATTCGTCATTTTCATTTTGTCACGACAGCATCAAATCTTACTGCATGCAACAAAATATCGAATAAAAAGTGGTATATGAAATTTATCAATTTGCTCATTAATCTTTCTCGTGGTTATTCTTCAGACTACTCCTTTTTGGAATTTCAGTGCAAGGCTATTGACTGGGCACGGTACTTTGAGTGTACCTAAATCAATAGCATGACCAGTTAGTGGACAACTTTGGTAACGTCCTTTTTTACTATGACAGGCCATTGGCACTGAATTTTTTTGTTGTTTTACAACATGACGTGGGAAATAATGAATTCGTTTCAATTGTTTAGTTGCACAGATTGGCATTGATACAACTAAATCATCGCGATGAATTTTTCCAACTGATTCAGGGAATAATCGTTCATTAATTTGAAATTGTTCAACCGATCCTGATGATGATTGTGGTGAGGATAATAGTGTTTGGCGCGAGCCATGTGTATCGAAATAATTTATTTCACGAAATTTTCGCAGTTCCATAGCCTCTTGGTCAATTGGATCAGTTTGTGGAACAAAAGCTGGACACAATCGTGATAAACAACAACAACATTTTCCACAATTGCTACGATCGGATTTTTTACTTGCATTTGTTGAGTTTTTTATTCTCTCCTTCCCTAAACAACAATCGGCACAGCTACTTTTTTTTTGACTCAATACGCGGGTTTGTTTTTTGCTTTTCGATGATGATTTCGGAGAAATTCCAGTTGCTGTTGGATTATTTGATTGTTTTTCAGAACTGACAGTTTTTCTCGATGAAGTTTTAGTCTTAGATCTTCTACATGATGGAAAAATTGTTTGTATCTCTGGTGTCTGCATGCACTGTTGTTCATCGAAGGTCAAATCGTATGGAATTTTCCCTTCACGGCCTTTTGACTTTGATCGAGTCATTTTACCACGCCTGCCCGAAATACCAGTTTGGCTTTCACACGAACAAGCATTGGATACTCTCGTGAAATCACTATTACTCTCAGCAATTCTCAGGTTCTTTGACAATTTCTTGTCCTTTGGAAGATTTAACACGTCGGTTCCTCTAACACATGTTCGATAATCCGCTTCGTGTGATGATTTATTTGATAAACTGGCGTTATGTAGACTTTCTTCATTGCTCTCATTTTCATTCAATTGTGGTGATTGTGAAACGGGTTCAGAGCGATTAGCACTACAAATATTGTAATGTTGCGAAACTTTTTTTTGTACGCGTCGTAAAAATTCTGATCTCGGGGTATAATTGATTCTCTGAACTTTTTGTAATGTTTTGCAGCTCAATGTCGGTGAACGACTGTCCGGTTCATCGTTTTGAGTTGATGGTATATGCACATCAAAATTACTTTTACAATAATCGCATGGCCAATTGGGTTTGTGAATAGTTCTTGGTGATCGATACAGAATTTTTTTTGGCTCATGATTGCAATAACAACCTTTGATTGGTTTTCGCAATGGTAATGATTCCGCGGGACGCTTCGATGTTATTAAAATTCTACCACCTACAGTCATGTCTCCTTGTTCATTAATGTTACTTCGTGCAGATGAACAGGAAACGTCTGGACGAAGAAGCCTACCGACACCACTCGAATCGTTTCGAATTTTCCAAGACCTCGCAATTTCAGAATCCCATTTATGTATTCGGTGTTGATGCTCTGAAGTTACAGACCTGTGAACAGATATCAAAAATAAAATTGCATTTTTGTGTTAATAACCAACTAAAAATTGATGATGAATTTTTTTAATTATTTATGATCTGTATTAAATAACATTTTTGTTCTCCTCATTTATATTACTTGACACTTACGAACGTTGTGAGTGCAATTTATTTATTTCACGATCGACAATTTGTGAATTTTTCTCTAAATGAGCCAACAAAATGCGACTTTTCTTGCGTAAATTTTCAATATATATTCTGTAAGCATCTGCCATATACAGCTAAAAAGATTATTCAATTTTTGAATGAACATGTACGCGTAGATAAATCAGTGTAATCAACAAAAATATTGAAATATAATTTTAAAATTAATAATTCCATTATTATTATTATCACAATCTGACCTCCAAATAACTGATTCATTCAATAAATTATTCGCCGTAAACTTAACCTCACAACGTACTTTTGTATTTCAAATTTGGCGAATTTGCCGCGCTTCTCATGCACTCAACATATAACCCAAAGATAAATCATAGCAATCTCAATAATCAAAACTGAATATCTAAATTCCTTTATAGCAGAAAATCTGTGTTTTGCCAGAAAATCAATTAAAGTTGATGATAGATTGGTTCGTAAACAAAAACATTCCAGCATTCTCCCATTCTTGTATATATATCAACTTCAAGGCGATCTTTCAATTCGCGACATAAAAACGAAAATCAATCTCCAAATCGACACATTCAAATAGTTATCCCTTCGCCATTTCATCGCGGTGAAAACACACCTGCATAAATTCAAATCTGAATATTTCACAAAAAATAGACATTACCAACAATTCAACAATAATCTACTTCAACCCATACATTAATATATACAATTTTATATATCTTACTCTTCTTCTCATTCCCTCCAAGATATATTTATTAATAATTATCGTGATTATCAAAACAATTATCATTGTATCGACATGTCTTGCCAACTGTAGACGCTGTATTTCAATCCTAAGAGTTAGTATACAATGCAAGAAAAAAGTAGCTAATAGAAATATGAGGCCAGCTCAACCAATCAATACTACTACATTCCGTGTATGTTACATTTGCGATTGGCTAACAAATTCACTGCACAGAGTGTTTCTCATTGAGTGTGATTATGGATCAACCTTAATAAACGCCATTGTTGGCTGCCATATTGAAACGACGCCGATATGTGTATACATGTATATATAGATATATCACATAAGCATAAGCAAAGTAGCGTTGTGATGCAATGTTCTGTCTCTTAGTATATACAATTAATTCAAATCTGTAAACAATTATAATTTCATCTCAGTATAAAATTAATAAATAAATGAATGGACAATTCAAGAATAGTAATTTCAAAATTGTCGTGTATAATGGATATTCGTTGAAAGTTCTCGTGTTTAAGTTCTGTATATAAATTCCATATTCGTATTATAAATTTGAGGTTAGCCGCATTTGGCGTTACCAAAGTTAATGTACGAATCACAATATAATTGTATTATTTATCCATTACGGAGATGAATTCATTTTCGGAACACAATGGCGGCCTGCCGCAATTTGCTGAATTAACATCAAGGCCCAATTCTTTACCCGGTTCAAGTTATATCGCCACATCGGCACACTTGATTGGTACGCAGAGTCCAGTCTATACAAGTTCTGCTGGTGCTGATCACAATAAGCAATCAATTATGGTGAATACAATAATATAATTGGTTATTTGGGATATTTATAACTAGTAGAACAGCAAAGAATCTAATCAGTTCCAGTGACAATTTTGATTTTCGTCTGAACGGGAATTTTATCTTCCTTCATTTGATCGCGGCTTAGTTCGAAACAATTGATCATTTTGAGATATTGTTGTTACTATTATTCGAGCTATCGTGTGAATTTATTTAGGAAAAAGAAATATACAGGAAAATACTAACTTTCCTAAGAGATATTGAGAATAGAAAATAGTTGGGGCTTGGATTCAATCTGTTCTGTTAGAGTTATTTCCAGAAAGTGGGACTCTCTCAAATAGTCTTCGTCATGTTTGTTTCATGTTGATATTTTATTCAACAGGTCAATAGTTCAAATAAATATCCCGGAACTTTATTGGCATGGCCTAATCCAAATACATTGATGCAACTATGCGAAAAGCAAGGCCTCCAAACAATAAACATTCCAAATTACAATCAGAATAATTCGCTGCTAGGTGCTTCATCAAATAGTTTGCCTGTGAGATTACTGCCAAACATGTACCTACCAACAACATCACAATCCGATACAGTTACTATAAAGCTAGAGGATAACAGTAGATCCAATGGCGATTCTGGCAATAGTATGATTGATTCACATATCAATTTACAGCAACAAAATGCTATGGCTGAATACATACAAAAACTCCAAGCCACATCGCTACCACTTACATTGCAACAATTAATAAAACTTCAATCTGATCCAATACAGAAAAAAGAAAAATCAGATGATGAACAAAAATTAGAACAAACACAGAATAATATCCTTAATATTCCAAGTGTACCGAATTTTCGAAATAATAATATACAACAAAATGGTAATCTATATATCAATGCAACCGACCAATTGATGCAAACTGATATCAACCCAACTGATCTCAATGTTCACATGGAACAAAGTAGTCAAATTAATGTAGCTAATGTAAGTCAAACTGCTGTTAATAAGGTTGAACAACAAATACAGACTGATTCACCAAAAATCGAACGTAAAGTTAAATTTCGAGCGAAAACTGGTGAAATTAAGATAGCTATGGGTTTAGATGGATCAATGCTTTATTGCTGTCCCGAATGCAGTTTAGCATTTCCAGAAAAATCAGATATTGAGCAGCATATTCAAGGTCACGTTCAGGTAATTTGTTCAATACATATGAAATGCCATTCTGGGTAGTTCGTTGTATTATTGATATTAATATTGTTTTTTTATTGCAGGAGCGAAAGTATCAATGCAAAGAATGTGGAGCAATGCTTAAAAGAAAAGAACATTTGGATCAGCATATGCGAGGTCACTCAGACGAGCGACCATTCAAATGTCCCGTTTGTCAAAAAGCATTTAAACGAAATGAACATTTAACAAGGCATTATGTTATCCATTCGGGCGATAAAAATTTCACCTGTAATGTTTGTCAAAAAGCATTTTCACGGAAAGACCATTTGAACAAACATACGCAAACACATTTAGGAATAAAAAGAGCGAAAGCTAAAAAAGAAATGACTGGAAATGAAATAAAAGAAAGTGTTGAATCAATGGGAGATGTTACTAAACAAGAATTGAGCTATTTATTGAATGGAAATACTGTGAAACAAGATCCGACATTCCTTCAGCATATACAAAATTTACAAAAGGATCAATGTTTTACACATACATTCGCTGCATTCAAGGATCAAGCCATTAAATCAGAGGGTGGCAGTGGTGGTGGTAGTATGCATCAGCAGCAAGCAGTTAATATGAACGAGATTTTGCCGCAAAATATGAGGTATTTAATGCCATCCTAGTTCATAAACTTCGTTAAAAAAAAAATAGTAAAAATGAAAAAATTATGTACACTTTGAATTGAAGGAGCAATAATTGTGGTGAATGAGAGGGAAAACGAACAAAAAGTAATTCAATCGTATTCTGTTCTCAAATGAGAAACAGTGATTGATATTCGGTTTCAGAAAATAAGACTCATTAAAATTTAAATTGATATATCTGTAATATTACCTGTGAGGGTAATAGTGTATCTCCATTACATAAACAATTAGGTCGTATGGTTAATTTAAAATCAATAGCTTACGTAATTTTTATTGTGCGAATCGTAGGTTACAGCATCAAGGAGAGAATGATTTTTGATATATAAATTTATTAGCAAAACGGAGTTCAATTGATAATGTAGAATTGGCCTTAAATTCGATATTCTTGAGTTATTGATTCATTCATTCAATTCGTATATTTATGTAAGTTAAAATACGAAACCGACTGCATTATTGGCTGTGACCAGCTTCATGTAGGTTGCTCCGCCGATCGTTCGTTTCAGAATATTAAAACGTGCCACAGGTTATATATGTATATGTATATATCTTAACAATGATGGTGTGATTTTGTCATAATCAACGATTGGTCCCGATCTAACATTTTCTTTCCATCGATGCAAAGAAAGAAAAAAAAACAAATATCAACTGATTTGTATGATAAACAGGACTGTTCTATGAATTGCGCATGACAGAATCCTTATATTATAAATTGATATGGAATAGTTTAAGACTCTTCGTGCTTCTTCTTCCTTTCTTTAACATTAATCTAGTCTACAATTGCAAATTGACGATAGAAAATATTATGAATGAACTGTGAACGAAACCTTGAGTCATGGAAAAATTTTTTGATGATCGTGGTTATCGAAGATTATCAAATAATATGATGAAAAATTTCGAGGTACAATCTATTTTTCATATATTATGAGTTATATTGTCGCAACTGTTATGAGCTGCATTCGCTCGCGAATTGATTCATTCGTAAACAAAAATCATCAATATGTATATATAGAATATTCGGAATTGATTTGAATAACTGTTTTTTTAATTTTTTTTAGACTTTTCATACTTCCAATTCATAGATTAATGATCCAACTCAATTGTAAGCCTTTGTTGTTAGCAATTAATTATTTAAGTAACATTGCAAAACTTCATGTTTTCTCGCATACATCTTGGACTTGACTAATTTAATTTTACCATAATGTGAAAAAAATTTTCTCGACAGCGATCGAAATGAATTAGGCAATATTAAGTTTTCACGTAAAATATTATTTTTCACCGCGAATCGAGAGATGTTATTTACTTATTTCTATGGCGATTAAGGTAACAATTTGTTTTTATTTTGTTCTATTTAGTGCAGGTCAATCGAGACCCTTTGCAGCATACTGTAATCGCATATTGACAGTTTATTTTGATTTTCTTAATTTTTACGCATATAATTTCTTGATGGCACTTCACGTGTATTTGATTTACTGGAACACCACTGTCTATTGGAAAACCACTAACATAATTTGATTGTTCAATAAGAGGATGCGGGCCATGAAATTGACAAAAAAGAATTGAAAATAGAATATTGCAGATTGAAGATCGAACAATCTGTAGAACAACAAAAAAAACGCGGGTAATCAGCTTCAATATCGAAACTACTCAAACTTTATTTCCATCACTAGCGACCCGAAAAATCATTATGCACAAAGTTTTAAGCGACTCGGTCAATATAAAAAATGTATGCTTCAAAGGGTAAATATAATTATGAAATATTATCGAGGCCATGTCCCATTATTTGCCAACTTTTCTCTCGATTCTTCTTGAAAATGATTCCAATAAAGTAATATCGTGTTCCATATCAACGCCGTCGCTCGCTCATGTAGCGTAAATAATTTTTAATGCAAGGGACGTAAAAAAAAATAATGAGAAAAAACTTTTTCTCTGGTGGAACAAAGTTGCCCTTAATACTCTGGAACAATCGATAACGTTGCGGAAAATGGTTTCATCGAATGTCGCGCGTAACGATAGAACCAAAGAGCTTGCTCATTCATTTGAAGAAGAAAAAAAAAATGTCAGTATTTTATATTCCACCTATATCAATATTTTTTTATTGTAATTTCCATTTTTTATTATATATTTTTGTCAAATATATAGAACGCATCATTGTTATTTTTACACCATCGGCATCATCATCATCTTCGATTAGCGATCACGAATTATCATTTCTATAATAAGCGATAACATATAAAGGAAAAATTAAATTTTTCACTAAATGGGAAAAAAATCGAACAAAAAACCAGTTTTTATCCAATAATAGACGTGCACATTTGTGAGCAAATGGATATTAAAACTGAAAGATTGTAAATTATCGCGCAACGAAGTGAAGCGAACAAATTGTTATGTATAATAATGCCGATTGCCAAAAAAAAAAATTGAAGAATTGAACATTAATAACGATTAATGAAAAAAAAAAAAAAAAAAGTGACATGTATTTTTCAGACCCACATATTTTTTAACAAAATAAATGTAGCAAAAAACAATAGACATTCAATGCTGTATATTCATTATTTTTCTCTCTTTCCAATTATAATGAAATAATTGAAAAGAAATAAGTCTTCACATTGCTTCGCTATATAAATGATATTACGTTCACAAAATGTAATATGACAATAGCATGACACACATACACAGTGCTGAATAGTTGATGTGTTTCGTAACTCACCGTATCCACCGATGAATAATAAACATTCAAAGTTATACGAGAAATGAAAATTAATTAGTATGACTGCACAAAAAACAACTGATACCATCTCCGAGAAGTTTTGTTCGCCTGTGAATGTATGTCGCATTCATCCACATTACAATTGCAGAACATGAACGCCAAATAATTGAAATGAATTAATTCATCAGGTATACAATTGTTATATTGAAATTTATGATTTGAACGGTACAAACGATATTAGATAACTCGTATCGAACAGATTCAGATGCTTGAATGTGTTAGCTTCAAGTATGTGCCACGTGTAAATCCAAGTATAGATCCAAGCCACTTGGCAAAAGCACGCGCAATGGCAATTGAAAGTTGAAAGCCTGGCTGTTGAGTGACAATCTCAACTGATCGATCCATATTGTCATCATTGACAATTTCAAGTTCACTTAATGGTTCTGCCTCTTCAATATCATCCAACCACTCATTGTCTTTAGATATTCGTGAAATAGAACTCTGTTTACCTGATGGAATATTACTCTCATAACTTGGGAGCAATTCCACATTCATATCGTTCGTATTATTTATTATCTTTTCATTTTCCATTTGATATCCAATATTTTTTGCCGTTTGTGAATTTGATAGGATTAATTCCTGTGAATTTTCGTCCTTCATATTTTCCGTCGTATTCTCATTGAGAATTTTCTCAACATTACTGAAGTTGTCAGGCTTTTGAAATACGAATTCGTATGTAGCTCGTAATTTTCCGAGAAACTTTTCAAAAGGTTTAACGTCGTTGGTACGACATTTATACGCGATCCAATCTTCAAGGGGGATTAACTTAGTTATTTGCTGTGGCATTGCACTCAATTCCTTCGGCAAAAGCTGACAATCAGAAAATAAAAATAAAAAGTAACAAATAATATCTAAGGAATACAATAATATGAAGTATTTTTTTTCCACGATTAGTAACTTACGCAAATTGCAAAGCAAAATAAAAATCCACATATTGGAACTTTCATATTATTTTTTCTTCTTTTTATTTAGATTTATTCACTGACTGCGAACACACAGAGAAAAGTTACGTATTTGATATAATTTTATTGAGATCTCTCAACCATACAGTACAGATGATTATTGTCGTTGGACTAAAGGACACGTTCAATTCCAAGATAGTTTTATATGAAACTGAAGAATGATGGGTGTCCAAAGGCGGAGCTTTTATTTTATTCACCAATAAATAGCATTGGAACTTTCATTGAAATATTTAATAACTCTTGTCCGCGCCAATGTTTTGCGGTCCTAAATCGTTTTTACCTCAGAGACACACAATTGCTCAATGATATTTTGAATTCGAATCACGTAGAATGTGTCAGAGATTCGAAATACGACACTGTGCCTATACAATGCCTCGTTCAACCACCATAAAACAAAAATACATAAAAACAACAATAATAGTCAAATAAATTGAGTAAAAAATTTATTTTATTGTGATTGACAATGAGTCTTGTATAAAATCACGGTTATAGAATAAAAATGTATATAATATGTTGAGCAAGATGGTTGTGGTTATATCCGGAAATGCCAGTCAATCGACCCACCAATAATTTATTGATGAACTTTGAGCATTGCTCTATGACAATATGAAGCTTCGTGGCATTTGCATGAATATTTTATTATTGCTCCCCCTTTGTGTATAGTGCTGGTCACGGTAATTTCATAAGTAGACCCAGTGTTTTTATTCATTATACATTCTTTATATGACATGTGGTGTATATGAACATTATACTCCAAGAGAACTTAATTTTTTAAACCATAATGACGAAATAAAAGTTCAACTAGCAATAAAAAAATAGTTAAATTTGATAAAGTCATATTTTTCAACATTTCCGTATGTGAATGAGGCAGTTATAAACGACCACTGTCAGTGAAATAATAATGAGAATGACGGAAAATATTGTTCACTATATCAACATATATTTTTTTAAGAAAATAATTTCTGTAATGTTCGATATCATCCAGAATATATATAGATAATCTAGAAGCAGTGACAAACTTCAACTGATTTCAAAGTCTTACTTTGCACAAGAGGTGAAATCCAACTATATTCCTATATTCCTATATTATTGATAAGGACATTAATGGGTATTATATTTGCAGTTTCAAAACAAAGTAATAAAAGTATTTGCAAGGGGAAATTCAGTAGTTATTTTCATTCGCGTTCACTATTAATTGAGGTGGTTCTATCCGCAGACAAAGGATTGAAAATCTATTTCAATTTTTTATATAACCGTCCACAAACTAATTTTCATTGAAGAAAATTTGAAACTAGGTTACCGTTGATCCTTGCACAATTCAATAAAAACCGTGCTTTGTAACACTTGTTCATCAGTAACAAAAGTGCATTCAGTTCTCAATCTTTCAATATACTTTTGAAACAATTCACGAAACTCAATATTGAAAAGGAAAAAAGTCTTTCTGAACAGTGACGTATGTGGTATGAATTTGTGGATCCTGAGAATATCATTTACTAATTGTACCCACTATTTATACTATTGACATTCATCATTATCAAAACGACTGGACAATAAATAGCGACAATGCTGCATATTTTCATTCACTCAGTTTATCATTAGTTATGAATGATGAAATATTTTAGTCGGCTAATTCAATTGGGTTCGCCGTATACATTCACGAAGTGCAGACCTGTCTCATAGAACTACGTCAAATTAACCAGCCACTCTCGGTTAATTGGCCACAGCAGTACCGAGGAATTAATTAACGGTTCATTAAAACATGAAGCAAAATATGTCTGGGAATAATATATCATCTCAATACGATTCCAAATAATACAAATTTATTGAAATGAGAGAAAACTTCCTAAGTCGACTTGAAGTGTTGTTGCACGCAATAGGCAATAAATTTCTATAATTGATATAGTGAAGATTATTATCACCATCACACTGTGCTATAACATTAATTAAATACATCTGTGAAGACGAGTAATAAAATCAATAATGTTTTCATTTATTTTATCAATTGATTCGCAGTTAAAAAATGTTAGAATTATCCAATAATTGATGAATAATACGTGCGTATGAAATTGTTGAATTAACCAATATGATAAATGTATTGTAAGGGAATAATGATAATCGATTTAAGATTCAAAGTGTAGTGGAAGTAATGGGCTAAGGTCTCTATTGAGTTGACTGCCAGGTTCATTCAAAGACTTGAGAGTCTCCGCAACCTTAGTCTTTGCGTCTGCTCGTGTAACTTCTCGTCGTTCTACAATTTTTTCTAGAAGTTGTTTAAGTTGTGGACCCATTCCACCTTCTGATGAAGTCGAGAGGACTTGGAGTACCTCGTCTGAATAACCTGTGTACTGTGAGAAGCCCTGATTTCTTGCGTCTTTGCTCAAAGAGTCGTAAAGCAAAGCCAATTGTTGTATTGTTGAACAATTTGATGGGAGCTTTGAACGTCTGAGATACGTTGTCAAACTTGGTCGTGGGACTTGCGTTACTTTTTCACCGAGCATGGTAAATCTGGAATGAATGAATGAATAATCTATTCATAACTTTTCTCGATACAATATCATATTTATAGAATATATTTCACCTATTTTCATCATTTTCATCTTCCTCGTTGTCTTTATCCTTGGATTCATCTGACTCACTTGAACTCGATGAATTTTCTAATGAATGTTCACTTTTATTTTTGGGTTTCATTATTTCATAAATTTCTTTAACAACACTATCAATACTTGGTATTCTTTGCTTTTTTTCATCTTTTTCCTCTTCCTCTTCTGATGATGATGATGATGATGATGATGATGATGATGACGATGATGAAGAATCTTCTGATGAGGAGTTGGATTGATTGCTTTGCTGAGGTTTAGAAATCGATGAAATTGTGGACGTCTCCAATTTATCATTTGAATTTACGCTAGCTATTTCGTGATTACTCTCTACTATTTGAGGCATCTCTTGATTAATTTCCTGCATCTCATGAATTTCTTCTGGTGTCTCGTGATTCGTTTCAGTTGTTCCATAAATAACCTCGGGTGTTTCAGCACTTAATTCTGGTTTTTCATCAATATTTGATGGTGATAATTGAGTATTATTTGACGGTTTTTCAGTCTCGATTTCGGAAGCTTCTTGAATTAATGGCGGCTTTTCAGTGGTCGATGATTCACCTGCTGATGTAACTGGTGTAGGCTGATGTTGTCCAGGTTCATGAGAAACAGTTGTTGGAACAGCAGTCGATGTTGCTGCTGCTTGCTCTATCTCCTCCATTTGCCTAATTTTATATTGCTCAACACCATTAAAAATAACCTGGAACAATTTCAATTTACAATAAAAAAAATAACACTATTATCAATATTTTTTTCCAATTGAACCTTACCTGCATCGCTGCCGGTATAAACGAGTCAGCATACTTTGGAGTAGCAAATGCCGGAGCTTTTTTAATTGTTGCACCGTTAACCTGAATAAAAATTAATTATTTTATTTCGTTCCTTAACATTTGAAGCATGATTTAACTTCTCGAATTCAATTCAAAAAGTTTTATTTCAACATATTTCATGTTGCAGAGCGATTGTATACATGATTTTAGATTTTTAGAACATCACTGACTATTAGTAAAAAAATAATGATACATAATAAAACTTTATCTGGCACGTAATGCATTTTATTAACTAAATAAATTCGTGACTCATCTACAGATTTTATTCATTCAAAAAATAAGTAATAATTTTTGTTTCATCTCATAAAATTCGAGAATAAATTACAGAGCATTGTGTTATTTTACTGTCAATCGCTAATGGCCACCACTTTATTTTAAATTCAATCAATAAATCTCTACATTACTGATAATTTGTCAAGTAGTTACTTTGACAGCATAAAGCTGTGAGTTTAATAGGTTGAATTGGTGACCCAGTTAATGGAATATGAAACTTCAGTGTGTGTGTATTAGTGTGCATGCGTGTATTCAAGGGTGCGTCATGGAGTTGAGATACTAATTGAATTAGACACGGTACCCATGGGAAATCGCGAATGTGTATAAAATCTCGTGAGACCGTTTTTGTTCATAATTAAATAACCAGTGTTCAAATTAAATATATATAATTGTTTGAGAATAAATAAAAACAGGAAATACATATGCATATTCATTTTAATTTTAATTCCTTCAACAAACTGTTTTTCCTCACATAAATAATTATATTAATTCATTGCTCGTTACATTACGATTGCCATGACATCAAAATAATCAATATTCAGTAATATATATATATATATTGTTTGTTCAATGTCCATCTTATTATGAAACAAATATCCAACTAATAATCTGTCACTAACAATTTCCCCCTTATAATAAAAAATTAATGGAATTATTCAGTAAACGATGAAACAATGACGGGTGGTACAATGCGAAATAAGATAAAAGATTTTAATTTCATCACAGAATATAATTCTAAGCTGGTTAATGAAATTATATAAGCTCTCAACTTTTCGACAGAATTCTAGTTGTATATATATCTTCAGTCAATTGACAATGCACTATTTATCAGAGCGCAATAAACACTGATTACTGACTATTATTCAATTAAAAGATTGAATTAATTTAAAAGCGAGCTCACCTGGTTGAGTGATAAAATAATAAATATCAATAAAAAATAATTCATGATGAGAGATTATTGTTTCTTGCTTTTATATTGTAGATAAATTATATTATACTGAGTTGAAAACTTGTGCAAACTTGGTTGGACGATAGGTAGGTGAAGACTGAATGTCGAAGCCTTAGTAACGGTTTCACGTCTTCAGCGAAGTCTTCGGTGGCTCTCACGAACACATTGATTCTATTCTGCTTGAAATATATATGTATATATTACATATACATATAATGTGTTTACGAATACATATACACGTATACACTCTTCCGGTCATGCATATCAAAACGATCAGTACATATCGAGTTTAAATTGTTGTTGCTCACGACGATTCGTTCAATTTATTCGTCCGAGACGCGAGTTCATTCTTCATTTCTTTTTTCTTGCTCCAAGAACGACTTGCATTCCTAAGTTCAAGTTCAAGCTCGTTGAAGAAAACCAGATATGATAATTTATTTGAAAAAAAAAAAAAAACAACTGCACGAAGGATACAACAAATTGACAAAATTTTCTTCTCTCGTATCACATGTTTTCGTTTCCTTTTTAGTTCATTTTTTATCATATTTGATTCAGAATTCCTATTCAATTTTCAAATGTTAACAAATAGTATTGAAAAATGATTGATCATAATAGATATAGAATGTGACTTACCCTAACTGATTATGTGTCTGTGTTTATGTGTGCAAATGAAATCTTTGGAGAGAAAAGGTCCAATAACTTTATGTGTGACCGTAAGACCTTCTTTTCAACTATTTGATTCTTTTCAGCGAGCATTCGTTGCAGCTAATCCGATGGTCGTGAATGAGTGATAGGAGAGCCCTAGTGGAAACGTGATTGATCCCTGGGTCACAAAGTATAATACCGGGATAATATAAAAGAAGAAAAAAAGCAGGAAAAGAAAAATAGGGGTTGAAAACAAAAATCATTTTCACACTTTTATATCCGGTTGTATTAATGGGCGATGTTTCATATTTATTTTTATTTTTTTATTTTTATCTTTATTATACATTATTCATGAATATGTTTTATTCACCGTGAATAAAAGGAAGAATTCCAGGAGGTATATGTATCGTGTCGTCGGACGTTTTCAAGGCAAGTCAGTACAGGATTTCAAGTGATAGAGGATGAAAAAAATTCATCAGACCGGTTTCCAAATTTTTATGATTAACTATGTGTGTGTGTGTGTTTTTTTTTTATTCGCATTTTTTTTTTTTGGTTTTAAATGAAATATAAGTAGTATAAAGATTCGCAATACCTATGAATCACATGCAGGATTTTATAAATGATATATAATGTATAGGTATGCCGATGAAATGTTTATATTCTTGTCTATTTTAGTATTTATATTTCCATTAAAATTACCGTGAAAATTTTTTGCGTAAAATGTTTGAAGTATCATAATAGATATGTTGGGTCTTCTCACTTTTTTTTTTCCATGATTACGAGGCAGGAGACATTTTGCTACGCAATTCAATTAAATACGGGCGCCCGTATTCAATCATATATGAGATAACGTTTCATTTCCACCTCTACTCTCGAGCAAAGGAGAAAAACATCACTTGGGAAAAACTTATATATATAAAGTCACGCAACCTGTCAAAAGCATAATATTGCATTCAGTTTGACTTCAAGTAATTCCATTCACACATAATAAAGTCATCATATTTTGTCAACACTATAAATAAAATAAAAAATATTGGTAAAGTAAAGTGATTTGAAAGATGTTTAAAGAATTAATTTTCTTCGTATTAATCGCGGTGAGTGAATTTTATTTAATAATATGTCATTATGTGTTCTTTTTTTTTGTTCTACATTTTAATTATACAATTCTTTTATAGTTTATCGCAGTTCAAACGAAACCATTAAACCACACGGTTCAATACTCGAATGAAATAGATGGTGACCAACAGGAAGATCACAGAATCACTCAATCGAAAGAGATTGAAAATGATTTTGACCACACTATTCCATCAGAATTGAAGAAAGAAGATACCGAGAAAGGATTGGATTCTGTTCGTGATATAGAGAGTGAAAATAATAATAATGATGATGATGTATCGAAAGAAATTCTTGGAGATGAGATTGAAATCACCACAACAAATATTCCAACAAGTATCAACAACTCAAACAATATTCTGTCAACTATTTGGGATTCATTTGTTCATAAATTCAATTTTTCACCACAAACGTTTTTTCAAGATCGTTTGGGCCTTTTTAAAGAAATATTGGCGTATTATGGAACTGTATTAGCAAATAATCCAGTTAAAGCGAAACAACTTTTTGATGGAAATGGATTGATTCATCTTGCTGGACTGGCTGATGATGGGTTTTATACAAATCGACTTCAACCTGCTGGTTTTCTTGGTGGTAATGGCTGGTTTGCAAATAAAGGTGGTTTACTAGGTGGACCAGGTGCTATTCTCTCAACAGGTCCTGTTCTCACAGATTATCCTACTCCATACAGAAAAAAAAAATAATTTCAATTATTCGACATCGTAACTTTTGTATTTTTTCTCCATTTCTGTTTGTTAATAGAATATCAAACTTTTTTCTAAGGGGAAAACTACGATGGTAGAAATTTTAAAGAAAATCTCTTTGGAAGTACTTAAAGTTATGCAAGTTCTAGAGGCTTTGCATGTGAGCTTCGTTAACAGTTTGTTCGATACTGATATAAATAATAATTATATCAATGATAATACTAATAATAGTAATGCTAGAATGACTGATCGATAAAGAAACAATATATAATTTTTGGAAGTTAAAACAAAAATAATCCATCGTTAGGCATGTGAACTTTTCGATATATTAATCTTTGATGGAGTGGTGGGACATCTTCAACAAAAATTGTTGTGGAAAGTTAAATTATCAGAATGAATAGAATGGCTGAATTCAACGATAGCAACAGCAATGCGGGTAATTTTTTGCAGAAAGTGTACTGATTAGAATACTCATTATTGAGTCACAATTTTCGATATTTTCCCAGATGTTATTATAATATTGCATCCGTAAAAATATTTGAAGTAAATTCTCAGAGGATATTCAGAAGGAATAAAGATTTTTATCAAATACTATCATCCAGAAATTGTCACAAATACGAATACATATAATTTATAATCCAGTATGATATTACAAAGTTTCATTTTCATAAATGCAATTGAAAGTGAAGAGGATAATAAAATCTGCAGTCATCAAATGAATTTTTAATTTTCAACATATAGAAGTAATTCTCATATTTTTCGATCCCACGCAACTTTTCCATGTCTCATTCGACAAATTATCGTCCACGTTTTTCTCTACTAATTCCAAACAAAAATAATGAAATATTATATTCTTATCGTGAGAGGATACCAAGCACTTGTATTACTTTCACATAGGAAATAATATATAAGGATTTTCTCCAATCAATTGAAACTCCCACGCGACAAAAAATAAAATATAAAGCGGCCATAGCATCGAAGATGAATTATCTCTATATAATATCCCATTATGAAACGAGAAAATTTCCTATACTCAATTTATTTATTTCACCATTGTGAAAAAAGGAACGAGAACAAATAATTAATTAATTATATCTACAATCAATAAATTATATGAAAGCTGTGGATAAGTGGATGATACATATCATGAATACAAAAAAATAACAAATCAGATATCATAAAAATAAATATATGCATGTATGCCGGAAGGTATTTAGTGGTTTCCGATTTTGCGTCGTGATAAGCGTCATATCAGTGTCGTGAATTCGTTAAAACGACGATACGGAATGAGCGACGTCGCAGCGGCGTCGGCAGCAGCAGTAACTGAGCAGTGGAGGGGAAAATGGACGGCCCGGAGGGATGGTGTGACAGTGTATGTGGGTGGCAATAGGAGAGCGAAATCACTGGTACCAGTGAGGAGGGACTAGTCGACCGAGTGAGTTCGCCCACGACGGTTGAACGAGTCGTCGGCACGATAATAAAATACTACCGCAAAAATTAGAAAAATATAAACAATGCCGAAAGAAGAATGCCGGATGAATGTGGAAGTTGGGTGCCACCGAAATACACGGTACAATAATCAAACAAATAAATAAACAAATAAAACATTAATGATAAATTGTGCAATTTTCCATTCATCTTTTTCTCTTCCATTCTTCCTCCATTCATAAATTCTATTGAATGGTTGAGCATGAAAATTTTTTGTCATCTCCAACCAAAGTTCAATGTTTAGGCAAGTGTATAAAATACAAAAACAAGAATACGTATGTATGTAGACAAGAAAATTTGTTTTTGACTTCACGTGAACTGTCAAAATACAGAACCGAACAAAAGAAAACAATAGTAGAATCTATATTTGATCTAAATAGTAATTAATTGTTTCTATGACAAATGGAATGAATTACGTGAAAATTAGTATACACCAAAAATAATATGAGATGGCCTCGCTTAATTTACAGATATACATATATATATATATATAAGTAAACATATACGTATCTAATAATCTTATTGGATAACACACACGTGTAAAGTATACATGCAAACAATATAGTAGATAATATGTGAATGACGAGGACACGCGAATCTATCGAGTAGCTTTAGAGTGTTTAAGAGAGTTTTATAGAAACTAGCGAGGTTAGTTCTGTATATAATATTGACCTTGAAAGCGTACAGGCATCACAATATAGCGAGTAGAGAATATACATATAGCTTTTGTAAATAAAGGGTGGTGATGTGGTAACGCATGCGTATTGACTATAAATTCAGGGGTTGCACGCGACTTTCGTAGGACCTTCGCATACACTTCATCCACATTGTGACTGTTCTCAAGGGTCTGGTAGTCTTTTTCTGTTGGTATAGGCCAATCACCTTTACCACGCGTCACGTGTTTGTCAGACAATTTTATCTACTGCTGCATGATATCCTTTTTACATTATTTATTATCTTTATTTTCAATCGGATCCGTCTAACGATTAACGATTAGTTGCCCGGTATATAAATATAATATCTCTATTATTTGTATTACGTAGTTTCATTGATAATTGCGTGACGTTCACAGTATTATCACATTTTATATTTGTATCATTAAGTTCATTCAACTTGACAAGTCTCGTTTCTTGATATAAATAAAATTAAATGAATTTTTCATTGCATGTTGTAGGATTAAATCAGTTTATTGGAAGAGAAAGATAACGAAGTAATGCATATTGCAATGTAAAATTAAAAAAACATTATTTTAAATGTAGAATTGTTATATGATAATTTTCTTTGTGCACTTTATCATCGATTTTATTTTAGTAGCAGAATATAATTGAATTTCAGAAGGACGTTGCATTAAGTGAGGAGGAATATTGATGGTGGTTGAAATTTCTGATGCAAAAGTTTGTTCGAGGCAACGAAACAAAATAGAGAGAAAAAAAAAACATGATGGGTTTTGCTTAATTATATTATTCGAATAACTAAAGGCTTAAAACCTTACATTTGCAGTTTGTATTGTTCATTTGAACAATCTATCGCCTTTAAACTTTATTTCTTTAAGCGATATTTCTTTTCACCTTAATCTGTATATACTTTTATTGACGGACTGTGAAAAATTCGAGTACGGTTTCATCGTGTGATTACTTTCTGTTATCAAACCCATCAATCAAAATACAACCACATCACTTCCGTCAATAAATATACCTATGTATATATATATTTTTGTTCGACAATTCATCATAATTATGTCAATTATGGTCATATTCAATTTACAGTATTTTTTCTAAAACAATTCGTTATATAAATTCCCTTATTTCTTCATTTATTTATTCATTTATTTTTTCTCTATTTTTTCATTTTTGTAGGATGATCAATCTTTTTTTGTGTACAAAATTGACTGTCACCCTAATCTTTCGTGAGCTTGATTCATCCATCATAATTTGTTTTCTTTATTCCTATCACTTTTTCTTATCGAAATACAGAAACTGAAATAAGCCCGTGCAGGTTTGCATACGCTGGTTTTTATACAGTAAACCATTTATCGGAGAATATTTTTATACTGAGTGGATAAACTGTGTTACGTGCTTCCAATTTTCGGCTAGCCGTTGCACAAGTATATGTATAAACATTTTTTTTTTCTCTTGGATTTCACGGAAATTATTGGTAAAGCATCGTGGGAAAGAGTTAAAGTTCTTCATATAAATACAGCAAACTTACTCTCTGAGAAATTTCGAGTGAGAACAAAACATTCGTTTGGTGGAAATGATATATAATAGCTTATGAAATTTATAATTAACGGGGGACAAAAGAAAAATTGTAATAATTAGTCTAACCGTAGAGCACGAATTTTATTTACAATTATTGTTTTTTATTCTGACTATATATTTTGTTGTTGTTACTAGTTTAATTAACGACTACGTGGGAAATTGTGAGCGATGATATTGGTTCTCAAACAGAAACTTTACTCTGTTACCTTTTTTTTTCCCCAGTTCCACCCTTCTGTTACATATAATTAAATTCATCCACATACTTTTGAGAAGTTATCACCCGTAATTAAATTCCATCTTTTCGATGTAGATGTTTCCCTATAATGTTCTGTTCAAACTTCACTAATTCCTTCATATGAGAAGCAATTTAATTTTCCTAATTTACGATTTGTTCTGTTCATTATATAATGCAAACCCAATTAATATTTTTGGTTCAAGATACATTTTATTTTTTGCCTGAAAATAATATATATACACCTGGAAATAAATCAACAATTATTTTCAATTAACATCATTCAATCGTTTTTTTTAGAGCATCCTCCATTTTCATAAAAAATCTGCAAGTGAATAAAGATCATATCAATAGATGATCAACAACTCTAATGCAAGCTTTAATCTCTGCTACATTTGGTTCATAAATTTTTTTATTCGACAAAGACATATTTGATATAACTAATCCACCATCAAATTTGATTATACGGGTGACAGTTGTTTATTTAAATGAATCAATTTTAAACGCAAATTAAAATTAAATATATATTTTAGATCCAAATTATTATCATATCTGAATGCAATTACCAGCTGAATTGAAATCATTCTATATTCCAATTTCACGTACCAAAACCACCGCAACTTAATATAAATATCATTCATATAATAAATTTTTTTTTCTAGCTATATATTCAATCACCATTCATATATAAATATATATATATATATAATATGAATTGATTCCAGGATCCGTCGCGATATTTCATCAAATTCCAATTAATTTTATTGCAATAAAGCTTCAGAATATTTTCCTGATATCAATATTTATTTTTTAACTGGAATGTATATTCAAGAATAAATATAGAGCAATAACTGGGCAATCTCATACAGTGGCAATGTATATGTATATATTGTTCATAAGGCCGACATAGAATGTGTACATATTGGGATCCCAGAGAAAAGAATGAAAGAGTGCATTACATGTAGTACGAACCAAGAAATGGAAGAGAGGTTAGACAAAAAAAATATAGAGAGTAAGAAAAAGAAATAGGACAAAAGGGCAAAATGAGAAAAAAAAAAAGACATTGCATGGAACAACGAGTGTGGATAAAACTAGAATAAGCAAAGCTAGAACATTGTATGCTCACTCCCAGTCCTGTTTTAGCAGTAGTAGTAGTAATAGTAGTAGCAGTCTAGCACTAGTAGTAGTATAACTAGGTAGTATACCTCTATAGTGAGTCTTCTGGCTCTATCGATTCAGGATAGCAAAACATAGTCTACCTATACAGAACATTGTTTATCCTAAACCGACTACGCTGATTGAAATACTGAATTTCATATGCACTTTTCATTTCACAATGAACAATGAAATGCACTGTGAGGATAGTATAGTTATGTGGTTAAGCCGGGAGTGAGATATCTTCTTTTTTCCCACCTTGAATGATATATTAAAAACCAGATTGACCTTGGGCACATTTCCAGCTTTTCTTTGCTATCTGTAATTCATTATTTTTTTCAGGTCAATTTTTTTTTCTTTCCCTTCATCAATCAATAACCAACCAGTTAACACGAGATACGTGCATGTGCAAAATTGAATTTTGATTAATAGTTTTCCTATTAGATATATGGTTATGCCTTGAGGCAATTTAATAACTTATTAACGCTGTTGATAATTGCAATGATCTATATTGAATCAGGCTTGTCACTTTGGGGTTGATAGAGCGATTCATTTGAACGATATATATTCAATGCAAATAATAATTTATAAATGCAGAACTTATATGATTTATTCAAATTAATATATATCGTATGAAATATATATGATGGATCACCATTTCATACTTAAAATTCATATTCAATTTACCTCGTTTTAAAATCCCATTCTCTGACAGTTTATTGTGCGCAGTAATAATTATAAGTGATTTGTTTAATAAACATGATAAATACTTTCAATTATTTTTATACACTGTTTATTTATTCCCTGTCAATATTCAAATTATTACACGTGGCAAATAATTTTCCATTCCTAAATGATGAAAAATAAAAGTGAAGAAATAAAGAACACCTAAAGGAGTTTTCGATTTGTAGAATTTTAAATATAATATAATTGAATGAATTGAATTGATAGACAGGATGTCATTGAAATTTGGACATGATATGTTTCACTTTTGTCAGTATCAACAGTTGAAATAAATACATGCGCATAAATTTGTCATTGTATTCACGAGTAATGGAATATTGCATGAAACATGTACGTAATTGCATCTGGTGGTTGACCATATGGACACAATGTATCCATGTAAATTCTCCTCTAATTAGTTTTCATACTCTCACACGTAACGCCATGTATACAAATGCATGTGGTGTACTTGTATGCAGTGATAATTTTTCTTTTTTATGTTCCGGTCTAATAATTATTCATCTATTTATAATATATACTTTTTTATTATTCGTTTTGGTTATCTTCCTTTTGATGTTATAATTCTCTCTGTAATTTTTTTTTTTTTTTTTTTTTCGTGTCAAACCACACCAGCAAAATTCTTGTCTGTTGATTGCTTGCGTTACTTTTTTAATATATTCATGAGTTACAAAGCCTTCAAAAAATTCGTGTATTATTTTTCATTAATGACGACGTTGTTGTGACAAATAAGGTATTATTTTTTTTGTTAGTGCCCATGTTCATAATGTCAACGAAATTAATAGAAAAATACTGCCCTTAATTTCCTACTCGCGAATATATCGCAGAGTCATTCAAGCTATTGACAGATCATAATATTGCTGACACGGTTTGACATATGAATAATATAGAAAGAGAATTATGAGTAATTGAACAATGAAAATTTATCCAATGAATTCATCTATTCAGTTCATTGTTTCTTTTGTTGTATTATAGCTTGCAGACAATGAAGTATTCAATTGTATCGATGATACCACAACATCGAGCAACAACAAGACAATAGGACAACGTGTGGATGATTATGATGGAAGAAAAAGAAGGAAATGAAATCGACAATGATTTGAAAAATTGGCCAACGTGAAACTAAACATACAAGAGTTAGTTATATAAATGCAAAAGTGATTCTGTTCATCGAATGTGTTCTTCAATTAATTGAGAATGAATCAAGTGATCATCAGTTAATGCTTTCAACAATTTTCTATACGTAATGGGAATAAAAAATAACTATTCCGCTTTTTTACAATCCTCGTTTCGTTCAATTGAAACCATGGGAGGATCGCTATGAAAAAAAAATTAATCAATAGTGGGCGCAGCATTGTACGAAGTTAATGTAATTAATTTTTGCTCTCTCATAAATGATGAGAATATGAATTCTACATGCACACTGGATGTCTATAAAATATTAATGCTCTCTAATTTTTGAGGCATAATTTGATTTTCAATAATACATTGAAATTAAAAATTCATCAGCTTTGAAATTCTAATTACTTCATTCATATGGATCCAATCAAATAATATACAGTAATATGATAAGTTCTTTATCTCGTGTCACTTTGTCAGAAATGGTATACCAAAACGAGTGATGAGAACTGGAAAGAAATAATAATGAAAATACCGCGTTAACGTGTTAATCAATTGACAATTTTGTTGAAAGCGGAAATATGTCATTCACTTGTTGTCATATCAGTGGCAGATTGAAGAAGATCCTACAGATGTTTATATATGTCTACACATATAGATATGTCGACTGTATAACAGGAGTGCATTTCAACCGGAAGGGATTTAAATTGGAAAAGGTGCATGCAATAAGCTGCTAGAAAAATGAAATTGGGAGATGACATGACAACTATAAAGAGTGAGTATATATTCATATGCATAGATATATAAATTTGAAAATTCTATTTATGTTTTATTTTCTTCATTTGCTTTTTTCATTCCTTCATTTATATTTGGTTGTAGCAATTGTTTATTCAACAATAGTCTCCACGATGTCACATTTATTTTTGAAAATATGACAATTCAATGCGCAATATTTTCGAAATAATTTAGTTCAGATTATTGTAGTGATACTACAAATATATTTCATACGATCGATTTTGTAATTAAGACGATTAGTTTTTCCGTAGCTGAATTTTTAATCGCATTGATGGATCGGTAATGTTTATGAATGGTTGCTTCACGATCGAACAACTTGGATAATAAATTATTCAATATTTTGATTTTTAATCTGACGTATTGATAATATCAATTATTTCGTTGAGCGAATAAAGCAGTTATGGAACTAAAAACTTTTCCCGACAATTTTTTTTTTTTCTATAAGATTTCGTTCGTCGTATACGAAGAGGTTGGAAACTTTTTTTGAACTTATCTTGTGTTATACATAGTTGACCGAACACAAGTGAAATAAAGACACTCGGAAGGGGAGCAAAAGTGCAGATCAGAAGTTGTTTTCGCTTGATCACTTTCATTGATAAGCTCAAAGAGTTTGCGATGAAAGAAGGTTCTTTATATAGAGAGAAATAAATCCATTTATCAAGGCTGAACTTTTTTTTTACATGTACATGTAGGTTGTATGGGTACGAGATTATGTTCCGATATATATTTCATGACGATACACAGTGGAATTTACAATAATAATTATATTATATTGAACAATAGATACACCAAATTAGTTGGAAGTCGAATTTTGAACAATAGCATCACGAGCTATTATTCATGTTGAGATTGTAAATGGAATAACATTTTCGCATTTGATTTATGTCGGGATAGAAGAGAAATGAGGGAAAACATGAGTGAATAAAAAATATGGAAAAGTGAATACTAAAACAGTGAGCGTGGAATTTACACAAGACAAATGAAAACAGACAGATGTCAAATGGAAAATGGAAGTTGAAATGGTTTTTTCTTTCTTTTTTTTTCGCTTGAAAAATAAATGGAATTATTTCCAAGCTAGAGACGCGATGTTTTTCAAATTCTATGAGCTTTTTTTTTGTCTCTTGTTCTTCATTCTGCGGGGTTCATGTAAAATAGAACGGGCAGAGAATTCAAATTGAGGTGATAAAAATATAACTGCAAACTAGAGAATGCTTGAGAAATTGAATTTACCTGCTATCTGTATTGCAATTCTTCACTGGTCTTGTTTGAATTTCAATTGCCAACGTTTGTGTGCACATTGGTGTTATATGTATACGTAGATACGTGTGTGTTTCGGAGAAGTGTTTCGAGAGGAAACAAAAAAATATATACTGCTATTGATCGGAGTGTAGAGGAAAATTTTCATTTTAAACGGTCAGGATTTCTTTATTTTATTTTGAAATTCGAGGTCAAGTCTCTGTGCATCCATTAATAAATACCAGCGCATTCGATAAGGATGCAATTCCATTTCACATGCATTTCCTCATAGAGATAAGATGTATATAAAGGGTGTACCAGAATAACAAGATTTTTCATGGAATAATCAGCGTTTTAAAAATTATAAAGAAAAATATTTTTTTTCAAGATATTTTGTCGAATAAAAAAATTTTTGTATCTTCAAATTCTATCCACGAACATATTTATACATATTTAACGGCTAATTTCCATTAGAATTATATGAAAATATTGGATTTTCTCACGCATATAAATTATATTGTTCGCATTGCATGAAAACGATGAAAATTTATTATCATGGCGTAGTCAATAATTGCCTGAGAAATTGTTGGAAAAATGAAAACAACGAATTTTCTGGTTTGTACTAAGTGCAGTTGTGGTCGTAACTAATAATAAATATGAGCGAACAAAAATCGTATTCTGAATTTTCATCCCATAAAATTTCCGATTTTTGATTCACGGGATGAAGAAAAAAAAATGGAATATAGAAATTAATATTGGGAATGATTGAAGATATGAAATGAAATAACTAAGACAGAGGATATAACTGAGATAATACGGATGTTTCGCCGCCGCCTGTTAGTTTAAATTAGTCATTCGTCTATCCGTCTGCTGGTGCACTTGACAATTTAACAATTGACTATAACCCAAGATATATTATAATATAGACGCGTATATAGTACTGCGCACGTGAACGTACAATATATCTAGTAAGTATAATCGAGAGACGCATTTTACTTTCTATTTAAATATCATTGATATGTAACACGCGACAGCTCTTTGAACTTATATGAAAGGAAATAATAAATAAATTTCGTTATGTATTTCTCATAAAAGTTTCGTGCAGAGAAATAAGAATGGTTTTGATGGAGATGAACAAAAATACTGAATTTTATAGCATACTTATCCTATTGACTCAACCCTTCAATGTCAATGGTGATCTCGTGCGATGGGAAAAATTTTAATATAGGGAATATATGAAATTCATCTCTCTGAAAATCTCTTGACATAAAAGAGAAACAAATTTTCCTTCAATTATTAATTATTCAAAGATCTAATCTTCTCTTCAAAAGTAATTCAATTTTGTATCGGAAATACTTATCTTCGCTTGTTATATCGACATGGAAAAGAAATCTTCCTTTCAATATTTCATTATAATATTATCAAGAAAGGGAACAATATCCAGTATTATTCACTGTACTTCTTGGAAAATCCTTTGATATACAAATAAAAAACAAAATCTTATGCGCATAAATAATTGAAAAAATCGTTACCACTATATCAAATAATAATACAGTTGTACATATATAAGTGAGGACAAACTTACTGTTAAAATCCATCAACTACATTCAAATAGATAAAGAAAGAAGTATCTGCAACGATCTCATTGTGATATTAACCAGGATACTGAATATGTTCTAGACATATATCGTTACATCCGCAAAGTTGCGCAACGAATTACGAAAATATTGGTGGAAGTGACTGCGAAATTTTCGAACCTCATTAACATCCCCAAAGCCATTACGTGCATCTGAGTAAATGCCAAGGTTCCTCTTCGTCTTCTCTACTCAGGCTTCGTGTTCCGCATACAAAGTAGCTCTGCCAGACGAATTCAAGGCACCCGAATTTTCCAATAGAAATAAAGAGAAAAAAAAAAAAAGAAGCGGAAGGAAAAGATAATGTTTAGTAAAAGAGAGTAATGCCCAGTTAAAGATTGTCAAAAGGACCATTTATTTGCACTCTAGTGCACTATTTCGTTCACTGTGTTTACATTTATTTACCTTTCCATATATCGTTCTGTTGATTTACTTTATCATATGTCACCAACATCTGCAAATTAGTACCAGTTACATAATAAATTGACAATATATTGATCGTATCTGTATATGTAGTTGTAATTATCGTGTGGCATTTAGGAGTTACGTTATTACGATATCACAGGACTATTAATCAATGACACGTGAGCAATATTTTCAAAAGAATGAATTATAGAAAATATCTATCAGGCGATGTCCTATTATACACGACGTAATTCACTGTTCAATGTATACAACAATTAATCAATTAATTTATTATTATCGTGTGGTGATGATGAATGTGTCGCTATTTTGTTTTGCATTTTAAAAGTACAATATGTGGAAAATATTGAAGTTTTTTAACGTCATAAATTTGTGAGAGTTTAAACAAATGAAAATTAATGTTGAAAAAGGTGTTATATTGACTAAGATGGAAATTTATTTTTGGATTTTTACGTTTTGTGATTGAAGAAAAATAGTTTCAATCAACTACTCTATCTGGTTCAACTATTTATCTTCTAATTGAATATTTGATTGACAAATATAGTTAAAATTCAGCTGTTGTTATTTTTATAATTGATGAATAATTCATTCGTTCATTTCGTATATTAATTACTGTTTGTGTACCTGTTCTTTTCAGCGTGCAACAGTTGGGGTGATGTGTGTCCACGAAAAATTCGGCCGCCACGAATCGGTGACATTCCACGGTGAGTGAATAATTTTTTGCTATATATAAAATTAAATAGAAGAGAACCAATATATTTATTTATATAATAGAAATTGGGAATTATTTTTAAATACATTTATCTTCTGATATCAAAGTAAATTGAAGGGGAACGTGAGGAAGTTTATAACTTTGGTATTTATTCTCATAGAATTTTCTTTTTTTATTTCCGACTTATTAAAATTCAATCATCGTATTCTACTTTTTCCATTACACGTGTATACGTACATGAAACTTTCATTTCCCTATTTTCTGTTAATGTTTGTGAACGGGGGCAATCAATACTGTCATAAATAAACATATATATATATATATATACAAAGAAATTTTTCAACATTTTTATATATAAGCATCGAGCATATCTCAATAAATTCGAGTATGTTTCCATGATATTTTCATTGAAGAAACCTCTGGTCAGCCCAAATGATAATTTCTGTCCCGGTGTCTAACAATGTTGACACAAAATGTTATCAAAAGATATTATGAATTGTCTAAGTTGTAAAGTTGAGTGTTGAGACCTTCTCAACAGACTTCTCTCGGTAGAAAAATGCTGTCTCTGAATCACTCCATGTGGAAAATATAAATGAAATATTGTTACAAACTAAAAAGAAGTACAATTTCTATAGAATAAAACTGCTTTGCTAAATTCCAATTATTTCTTTTCAATGTTGATTCAGCAATTCTCCAATCAGATAATCAATTTTCGGTTTATTAATTTCTTCAGTTCGTCAAAAGTTAATTGAAAAAAACATCGCGATAATAGTTTCACCATAAGTAAAAGGGCTGTTTAACCACTTTCAAAAGAACTATTATAACTTTGTTAATTTTCGTATAACTCTAACAAAATATTCGGTAAAAAAGAAAAAACCTCTCCATTACTGCAAACTTGAATAATATATGCAAGAAGAACATTGATTTATTTTCTATTCCCCCACATTGATATTATCTCATTAACATTTCTGGGGACCAGCCATCTAAATATATATTCCATCATTATTCCCCTTATTTAATTTTTCCTATTACTCTTAATCTTCATTTGATTTTCTCCTATTTTTTCGTTCATTTTTTTGTTTATATACGATATCAACACGCAGATAGCTGCTATTTTTACCTTGAATACGTACAACACAATAGAGATCGATAGGACTGACCGTGTGGGGTACTTGAAGTGCGATAAAGCATCGACATTATATTCATACGTATATATATATATATTATCTACATAAAACGCCGAATAGTTAATGAAAGTTAATAGGAATGGCGTCATCGTCGACCCTGATGTTTACTGTTGTACTGTATTATTTGTAGCATATTTAACTAACATTATCTACTCCCACTCGGTCTTTATCCTCCCGTTCTCTCATTTTCATAATTCATTTACATCTTATTCGTCTATCCATCCTCCAATAAGACTCTTTACTTAATTAAGATGAAATAAAAAGTTTGAAAGCAATTGCAAAATCGTAAAATAAATTGCAAATTATTTCACAAACATTGATAACTTAATTTATTTATCGATTGAACTTTTGATTGAACGAACGAACGTTGGATGCATCGAGTATAATTAAGAGAGAAAAAAAAAAAACGAGGGGTAAAGAAGAGGAGAGAGATAAAACGTTTATGATGAAAGATAATGAAGTTTTTGAAGTAAAAGATATTCGTATTCATACATGTTGACTGACCCCAATGCTTTACACAAGTACAGAGAAAGTTGATGGCTCGTTGAGTTCACACTCACTCATAGAAGCTCTATGTATACATTCGTTTGGCTCGTTGAAGCACATCAAAGCACCTTTTGCTTATAACACAAAATATCTATTCCTGTTTTTCATGTATAGCACAGTTGATTGTCTATAAACCTCTTGTGATGGCGCTCTCACACCTTGAAGTTTAAATATACGTGATGATAACAGTACTGATCCGTGTGTTAGTTCATCTGAAACACAATTCATTCATTCCATTTTTATATGAAAGAAAAAAATACAATAGGAAGGAAAAAAAAAGAAAAGGAAAAATGGAAGACAAGCTTTATTGTGTCTTATGTTTATTAGACTATCAAGAAAGTTGTTTGTCTAAATGACGAATACTGCGAATTAATAAATGACAGTGATCTGTCATTTATTTATTAACGATAAGAGTTGAAAATATCTCATGTACTTTTGAACTTTATGTACGGGTCACGGTTTTATTTTTTCATTTTTCCATTTTTTTTTTTTTAGTTAATCTAATGGCAACATAAAAAGATAGATATATATGCGCAAATTCATGAGAGAATATTTTTAGTAAAATATCCACTCTGGAAATTATTGTTAATCTGCTTTCAAATTTTAGATGCAAGTAAATATCAGTTTGAGAAATATCATATCACAAAAATGAAATTTATTTCCAGTATTAGGTGTACTATTCTCGGATTGATATAAAATCCGTGTTTACATATTTTCTTTCTATATCAAAGAATCAATATCACATAAATATAATATCACGATATTGTTGATACATTGTATGAGATGAGTTTTCTGAAATTTACCTAGTATTATTATACTGTGAAATATAAAACGGGATATCATCATTTCTATCAGGAAGTAATGTTCAACTTTGTTTTCCAATTAAACCATATTGTGATCTCATGATATTTACATTTATTCATACTTGATAACTTGCGAATGGAATCAAAACAAATTATTGATGATACGAAGTGATGATTTGAGTAATGATGCATGTTATGTGAGCAATAATCAATAATTCATTGATATAAAAGAAGCAAAAAAATTCTCATGTACACAAACCAAGAAATAATATAACAATTCAATGTATTTGGTTTGCAGTTTTGTCTCAAAATAATTCACAGATTGATAACACCCAACAGCATTAATAATATTTGATAAGAGCGGCTATATCCATAAATTTATATATATTTATAAATATAATTCCTATTAAATGGAACGTGGCGTCAATAGTTTGAATATTCGGGACAAGTTAATCGTTAATTCATAATTTATTAACAGCCAATAAATCAAACGGTTGAAATATCGCGTGTACTTGTGTAAAAGATATGTTTGTTAGATGATATTATGTCGAACTACCTCATTGAATGTCAATGAATAATACATGAAGAGTAACATATATTTTACATTAAATTGGCATAAATGTTTCTTTGTATCAAATACGATTCAATAACTCTTAATAACTAAACATAGCTCATGACACAGCGATATAACATGCAATTATTCATAACCATATTGAATATTCTTCTCTCAACAAATTTATCTATCAACAATTAATGAATTCTATCATCAAACACGAGATTATTTTTGTGGATTTTTCTTGCATCAACTGTTAGTGAACTATCAATAATCTATACAAATAAATTATTATTCCAATCCAATCGCTTGATAAAAATTTAATCAACTGTAAAACTTTACTATTTCATCATTGTGAAAT
This sequence comes from Zele albiditarsus, assembly GCA_958496275.1. Lineage (NCBI taxonomy): Eukaryota > Metazoa > Arthropoda > Insecta > Hymenoptera > Braconidae > Zele > Zele albiditarsus. The sequence continues at coordinate 15,634,962 of OY292408.1, forward strand.
AAATGAACAAATGCCGCAGTACCCTCGAAAATTTTTCCTGTCTTTTTATAATTATTTTTCATATTCAAATTTATCATAAGGAGGCTTTTATCGTCACAATAGTCGAATTATACCGTCCCATTTAAATGAATAAAAGCATCAATCATATTCAGGTTTACAAAACTCAAGTATCAAATAGGAAAAAAAGAAAAATTGTAGTAAATGGAGCACTAATAGATAAAAAAAAATGAAAAACACGTGTGGTTATACAAGTGTGGAGGACGTCGACGTTTTCGACGTCAGGGTCGTGTCGTTAGTTACGCCGGTTTAGTATATATACATATATACAGTTGCGCTGTGATGGTGGTGGGAAAAACACGCGGTCCAAACTCCGCAGCTATGTGTTGCCGGTCGAGACTACGACAGCCAGAGTCTGCCTCCGGATCTGGCGCAGGTCGGAATACAGAGTCTCACGGTTGGCAATCTACTACATATATATATATATATAAGCGCCATAAAGCACAGGCTTTGTATATATTGTTTGCACATATTTTTTTTTATTGAAGTATCGACGATTGTTATTGATATTTGATCGTTATGTAGCTTCGATCGAGAACTGTCTGTTCAAATAAATGAATAGGGAATGATAATAATAACGATAGTACAGATAAAAAAATTAAAGTACCACGACGTCAAAGAAAATTATTTGTGACAATTTTTTGTTATCTATAATTGTTCTGAATACATTGAAGTTGATAATTTTTCGTTTAATTCAAGCTGATAACGTCAACGTTTTTACTATTTTTATTTTCTATTTTATTTTTTCTTTGAGTGTCCAGTTGTGTTTTGAAATGTGATTGATGTGGAATTATTACACGTGACATTGTATATTAATTTTCAATTCAACATTGCGTTTGGGGTGCAGTTATAAATTGAACGGTGAGTAGAAAGAATATATACCTGAGAGTTATCGTAAAAGTTTTTGGTAGTGGCGCGGGTACGTATATTTGTATATATTTGATAATATATTGTAATATCGAAACTTTTTACAAGTTATTGAAGAAGCCTTGAACACATATGTCGAGCAGCTGTTAGTTTTTCTTTCAACATATATATCTTGAGGAAAGAAAACTTCCTATTTTTCTTTTGGTATTTTAATAGACATTAGTTCATTTTATGGTAGTCGTCATCAGAAAAAAAAAAAAATAAATAAATGATACGTTGGAACATTTATCACAAAGTTATTTACAGTTACTACCTTCGATTAATTTATCGCATTTTTCGGTGATACATTACACGTTGTTGTTTATTTATTTCATGAATTATTCTCTGGAAAGTATAACATGGGGCATTATGTCACGAATCAACCAGTTCCATAGTTGCATTTTTTTATTTTATTTTTTCTCGGTTATTTTATTTTTGATGCCGAGAGTCGCTCCAATGATTTTTCATTATAAAATTTATTTATGGAATGTTCCAATACATGTGTTTTATAAACATGATATTTCACTGTGCAATAATTTTAATGTTATTAGCTCCAACAATAAATGGAATATTATGAAAAATTGGGATATTATAAAATTCGTCTTTAATTAAATTTAGTCCTGTATTTTCACCTTAAATTCAATGAAATTCTCCGAAAACCCAATATAGATAATATTGTTTAATTGGATTTGTTTCGATAGAGAACAAAATTCAAACGGGAAATAAATACTTCACAAAACATGGCCAAAAATGAATCCAATCAACTGTAGACTCTCATTTTTTTTTTGGGAAAAAAAAAATGAAAAACGCCATCAACGAGAAAAATTTTTTTTGACTTTCAATCAACAGAAAACATCAAATTGTTTTCTTTCATTCTTCCTACAATACTTTTATGTAGGAAGACGAGTCTGTACGCAATAAATAATATCCTTCACTTACCATTTACATGTATTAAAATTATGCAATAATTAAATTATTAGCAAAATCATCAAACCTGTAAAACATTTCGCCAGAAAATTCTGAAAAGCATTCAAAAAATTTTTCTCGATATAAATGAAGTTATAATGGAAAATTAATCAAATAAGAAATGTAACCCCTATTGATTGCTTTGATTCAGGGCTGAAGTCTCAAATATACACCAATGGAGAGCAATCCATTTCAATTCTACATTTTCATCTCTTTCCCGCTATCTATATATACAAAACTAGAAAGACATGGCAATAGCAGCATAGCAATATAAGAAGTGAAGAAGCTAACTCTCGAAATTCAAGAGCTTCAAGTCATCGAAATGCGAGAGGGTGCAAAAAAGCCCTAGCAAATATATATGAATATATTTATGTATATATGAAGCAAGATGAGATGAAATGTGAAAAGCCAGCGCAGGACAAAAACGAATTGCTCATCGATTTCGGTGTCCTCGATGCATTTATTCAATGAGATAATATTGAGAATGCTTGCCAAGGGAGGAAACGAACCCAGTACTGTTGTTTAATTTTTTTTTTTTTCCAAACTTCTCTTCAAATTTTTGTTTCTCGTTATATTTCCTATTGCTGGGGGGTCGTTCAAACGCGTCAAAGTGGTGCATTCTAGTCAATTGTATCAACACCTACCCGCACCACTCAACATGAAGTGCATTGAATAATTTTAATGTTGAAGGACAAAATGATTGTATATTTAATTGGTACATATAAACTTCAAAATAGAAGTAACAATGTTTATAGAACAGACAATTGATATGAACTTTATTTGTGTCCATACATATTTTTATATATGATATAAATATGTGATATTTAACATAAATGAGTATACAATTTTGGCTCGAATACATTTGAATAATATTATAATCTACACATACAATGAATGGTTCATTGCTCGGAATACATTTCACAAACAGAAATTCTATTTGCCAAGTTGTATTCCTTTTAATTTAAATGCCCCAGAAATTATTACAGTCTGGAAATTAGTCACGTAAATTAGTCCTTCACAACATTTTCATGAATTGGAAACTTTATACTTGAAAGTAAATTACTGTGAAAAAGTTGGAATTAAAATTGAATCATATTGGACATACTGAGAGAATAAAAATCTCAATCAAATTGAATAAAAATAATCAAAATTAAATATAAGAAAGAGCAAATTAACATGACATATCAACTTGAATTTAAGTAGGAGAGAACAAAAAATTAGAATCAAGTAAATATTTAAAACCATTATCATCACAAATTAATTTCTCTCACATTTTATTTTCTTCTCGCATTTAGTATCATTATTATCACCACATATAGAACGCCTACTGTCTGTTAATATTATGATAATAGACACGGTATATTTACAATAATAACACTGGTAAAACCATCTGACATTTATGAAGGATAATCATCGTGTGAACTACGAAAGACAATGGACCTGGAGAAACATTTCTCGAAGCTGTATACCGAGACGATGTGTGTTATACATGTATGTATAATTACATACTTTGCCGTTAGAACGAGCAAAGATGAATGGGCGGGCGAAAGCAGCTCATGTTCTATGTATATCTATATAAATTTACACATACAATGTGTATACGTATAGCCAGAGATTCAGAAGAGCGATGGCACCAATCAAAACATCAAGTTGTACACCGATATTTATCTTACCATAAATTCTGGCTATCAAAAATTAAATAGGCATGGTATATAAAGGTGTTTGGAAAAATTGTGAATGTATAAATATTTATTATGAGAACCAAAAAAAAAAAATATTCCTCCAAAAAAATGAACCTGAACATCATATAGTAAAAATTTTATGCGTCCAAATTTCATCCAAAACATTTATTTGGAATGAGAAATTACGGAACATTGAACTGATTTAATTGTTATCGTATTTTATCATATTAATTTATTTTTTCTTGGAATTTAAAGCATTATTCGTCTGTTATTCAAACAGCACGAATGTCTTTTAAAATACACATGATCGTTGTGTTGAAAAATATTTTCAGGGATTTTGCACAGAGTTTTAGCAGAGAAGTTTATGACGAAAATGCAAAAATATTTATATTAAATTTCTTTGATATTTTTTTTTCTTTCTATTGCAACACATTTCTCACTCATTTCTGGAATTCAATATATTCTTGCGAGACTCGACGAACACGAGCGTTACAATAAAACCATATAATGTCCCAAGCAAACACAAATTTAAAAAAAAATTTCAGTAAAAATATTGATGATAAAAATGAATAAATACACATATTAAATTTCTTGAATTTTTTTATTCTCATATTTCAACACATCATTCTATCAATTCCGGCAATTGTACACATTGATGTGAAACTCTTACAACACGATAATAATATCAAACCGACATAATGATTGTGTCAAAATTTGAATACAACAATTTTCACACAAAAATGCTGTCACTTTTTTGTGTTCATTTCTACTATATACAAAAACATATAACCAGAAATATAAATAAAAATAAAATTCTACATGTTATTTTATACACAAACACTGCTATCTCATATTTCATTCACGTACTCATTTTAACATACACTATATCTATGTATATATTTATATACCGAACACATAGTGCATTGGAATTTTTATGCTGTAGAGATCGAATAGAGATTATCATTGACTGCAACCATTTCGCGTTTTCCTTACCATTCGCTTACGTCATTCACGTTACTCTGGTATATAATTCCGTTGATTATATACGCTTATATTATATATCTCAATGTACCTCATATAGATCTTTGTATATAGATATGTGTGTTATGTGCAAAATGATGGTAAGTATATCCGGAGTTACATATTCATTGCATAAACACAACATTCTGACTAAGCTACAGCAAATGACGATGACTTGACGTTGCTTCACTCGGCTCAGTAATTTCTTATTCTGTTCCTGTTTATGTTCATTTCAATAATAGGTTCGTTGATCAGTTACAACGCAATTGTATATATCCACACGCAAATATACATCAATCATTTATGCTTTTTATCTAGCGTTTTGATATTTATTTGGCTTTCCTGTCATGTATCAATGAACGTAGTTGGGAGGATATTTTTTGTAGCGTAATACTATAAATACAGGAACACAACTTGAATGATATTGTCGCGGAATAATAAATTCATCATGACAAGTAACAGTTGTCTATTATTTTTCATCAGTCTAGAATAAATGACCCAAGACTTTCGTATCGTGTCATTTATATGTTGGATTTTTTACGCCACCACTATATATATATGCATATTTAAAACAGTTCGTGAACATTATAAAATGACTAAAGAAACGTTTTTTAATTTCATATTTTTCAAGCTAATACTCAGTGTGAGAGTATATGAAGGCGAAATGATTTCCGAGAAAAATATTTAATTATAAATGTAACACTATACATTAACGCATGAGGACAATAGATACTCCCAAGTTTTAATCCTCACATTTTGATGAGTGATGCACTGGAGATTCAAGATAAAAATTATTTGATGTATTTCTGAATCGGTTTATATATTAAATATGAAAAATGAAAAAAACCATGATAAGCATTTGAATGAAGAAGAAGTAATGAAAAATAGCTGTTATATTCTGAGCGTTTAGTAAAGTCTATCATTATTAAATCAAGAGATCATTATTAAATGTGGCCTTGTCTGCACGAACTATCTGAATTCAAAAATCAAAACTATCAAATGGGATAGAAATTTCGTACGTATGTATATTTTTTTTAATATTGGGATATTGATAAGAAATAATATGAGTACTGAAACGATGAATTTTCGACAAAATGCCAGAGGAGTATCTCATGAATAAATAAATAATTTTGATAATTAACCTCATTTCAATACGCATAATAAATCGTTATTATCAATAATACAAACATTTTGATAATCCAGACAAATAAAAACGAATTGATGTTACGTTATGGAATAAAAATATGTAACACAATTGATTTTTTTCTTCATGTAATTTACTAAATATGATATACGAAGTTTATCACATGCCATTATGGTTATTGACTATTTATTTATTAGACATGCGTGTATAAAGTAGCAGCGTGGTAAGAATTATATGCTTGAAGTATACTTGACCTTTTCGCATACATTGGAGATAGTGAAGAGAATGCGGGAGAGGTCTGGCGCGACTAGGTCAGGACCTCCCAGTCATCTTGATGGTAGATAGTGTGGTATGCATATATATGGGCGAGAGTTGCTTGGTGGTATACTTAAAAAATTCATTCATCTCCTTGAAGAATGCTTTTTCACCCTCAATACCACTTCTATGTGCTTATTTCATTGCAATAAATTTTCTTTCTTGTTCTCATTTATTTATTTTTCTCCTTTTTATCTCTATTCTTATTTCACAAAACAACAAGTTCACGACACATTGTATTAGCATGGATATAATGGAACAATAATGCTACATTCAATAATAATAATCTTTCTTGAATATACAAACACCACATAAAAAACATATGATCATTATATTACCATATTTTTTTTAACAGTCTACCGAGAATTGAAATAAAAATGTTTTTAGAATTACTACAACTCATTAAACCGTATAGGAAAAAAAAAGATGAATTGGTTGATCGAAAGCAAAAATAAAAAAAGGTCAAATGTTTTATCATTATATTAGTGGGATACGATTTTTATTGCGTCAATCGAGACGTATAAATTTCACTGCGTATAAATTACGGCACCTCTGTGACTTCAGCAGTGGTGTGTGTCGCCTCCCACTAGTCCTATGTGCGCAAAATAATTATCCCTTGAAATCGTACACCCACATCGTATATAAAATCAATTCGTAACTAATAATCGTTAGCGCACGTCGACCAATGTCAATTCACTTTCTCATCTATCGCCAGAATGTTTCTGAATAAAAAAATTAAATGACTTTGACCAAGTCTAATGAATTGGATGTTGTCGAAATTGACGAAAGGTGGTGAATGATGTTAATTCCAGTGATAAATTGTAAATTTGATCCAAGTCTGATGATAGTTCGTAATTAAGAATATGTATTTAATTTTGATATAAATCTATCTGACATAATAATATTTTCAATTCTAATTATTTTTCACATTCCCAAAACCCAGACGAAGATTTTAAGATAACATAACATATTTGTATTGTTTCATAACAAAATTCACGTGCATTAAAAATACACACACGAATTTGAGATAAATAATTTAAATTCGAGTAATTTGTCGTCAAAATTTCATTAAAATGTATTCAAATAATTATTATTATATTTTACATCTTGAATATATTACAAAGTATGATAAGTTTAAATTAATAACATCATGTGACACTCTTAACTTAAATTCATTTACGCCACGAACATTAAATCCCCAACATCAACAAAATTGAAATACATCGTTGGATAATAATTTTATTTATCTCCCAATACATATTCATATATATCTTCCGCTCTAAATAACAATAAGTACAATATTTACAATGACATCATGAGACATAATTGATATATAACCTCGACCTCTGTCATTATATACTCTTTATTCGTTCATGATACACTGAACTGAAATTAATCTTGTCTGAGCTATATAAACAAATCATTCATCGCTATATGACGAAGGCCACGCATGTTACAACCAATACCGTCTTGGCTTGTGCGAAAATATATATAATAATATATACTTTCGTAAACTTATTCAATTTAACAAGTGATTGACTTCAGACACTTTCTCATATTTATTCATATATATACATGTGTACAGTGATGCAGAGCTTTGGCTGAAGCTTCCATGCTTCATAAAATAAATATAAAAACGTACATATATGTATATATTGATTTTTAAATTTGAATAAAATATACTTGTGGATAAACTTTACTCACTGGATTTTACAGTACAAATTTACACGCGAATTTTTTTTTATTATTTATTTACGAATCTGTGTTAATTTAATTTTTTTTTTTATTATTTGTCGTTTTGTTTTATACGTGCTTATCGGATAAAAATGTGACGCGACTGAGGGGACGTTATTCCAGTGTGATTAGCACGAGTGTCGTTTGCCCTCTCGAGTGAGTAGTCGTGTACGTGTACATATATATATATATATTTTGTTCATAAAGTTATGGCACGTCTCTGGATTAGTATGGCTTCCGGTAATAATTCTGCGTCATCATGACAATCCGATAATTAACACGAGTTAATTACGATCAGTGCTGGTCGTTGGCAGATTTCTGACATATTTTTCTCAACTAAATGATCAGGCATATTATTAAAGGGGTGTTGTCATTTGGAGCTTCCCGAAAAAAGCTGCTAGTTATCCAGTTTTTACAAGTGAAAATTTAATTAATTATAACTTGGATACTTTTTTAGGATAGTTTCATTAGTGTTTTGATATAGATTTGTGAAATTTTGCTGTGTATAAAATCCAATAAGGAAGTGAATAGATATATTATCAAGCGTAGCAGTTCTTCTTTAAGCTTTCATCAGAATCATTTTGATAAGACAATACAAAAGAAAAAAATAGCGACTGGAAAAAAATTAATATATTTCTCATTGCTGTTTTTTTTTTCTGGTAATAGAATTTATAATAAAAATATGACTTTTCTTCTATATTTCTCTGAATGTACTAAATATTCACTCTGAGAAATGTTTGCATTGCTTAATTCAAAGATCCTTGAACAATTAAAATTAATTCAAGTAAATAATTTTATATAATTTTCTTCTTTCCTTTGTCCAGCTAATTGCACAATTAAACCAGGCGAATAGTTGTGACACGCTTTTGTATACATAAATATAACCATGGAATATTATTAACGCTACGTTTATTATCGATTAATATAACCTTAAGATTATCATAATAATATACTCATACATATATATTGGTGTTGATGAGCAGAATGATTAATTTTATCGGGTCACATGTAACATAAAAAAATAGAAGAATATCGTTATGAAAAAAAAAAAAAATTCAAATGCAAAATTCACATCTATAACATTATATCGTCTTTTTTATATGTCAATTTTCAATGCAACACATGATCCACCGTGTATAAAATAGCAGGTGTATGCATGTCACAATATATCCAAGTGTCTACAAAAGCAAAACAATATTTTCACATGTGCAATGCATATTGCACCATTGACGTGATAATAAAGTTACAAACAGAATGACACTAGACGATAATGTGTTATCGTATCTCTGATGGCATCACTGGACAACATATTCAATGACGCGCAATATGTTTTAATTTTTTATTTTATTTTCCTGCACTCCATATCCACTTTGTTCGTGATATTAATTTTTTATATATTTCACACATGGCCTTATTCACAAAACAATGTCGTTTAGTCATGATGGTTTATCCATCGACTATTTATCACCGAAAAAAGAAAACGCGAGTGAATTGTAAATAGAAAAATACACATTGAAATAATCAAAAAATTTATTCTACATGCGGGCAAATGGCAGATAAATTTTTTGTTCTCATCATTTTATTTTATACCAATGACAACGACTCACGTGTGTGCATATATATTCATTTTTTTACACATATCTCTCACATAACTAAATACAAATCCACTTCTTTATCACATCGGTTCTCTTCCGCTTTTTATAATCACTCAATATAGATAGATAGATACTTCAGTGTAGTCCTTGGTGCGCACGTGTTCGCGCTAGTTGGATTTGTAAATTTAAATTTCGTATTTTAACGGTTGTGTCCAACGGGCAAAATTTAAATTGCAAATTTGTTCTGGATGGTAAATGACTAGATATATATACCCACAGTAACTATAAACCATGAGGATATATATTTAGTCTTTGTGATCCATTCTTTATCACTTTGGCGTTCTCATTATCGATAAATTTTGTAAACGATCAGTGCTTTAAAAATGATAAAAAAAGGTTTCTCTTCGAAATTGCCTGTGGTAAACCTGTCTGTAAAATAAAGTGCACGATTTGGAAAAATGTTTGCACGTGTTTCATGTAGAATACATATAAAAAAAAAATGCAGTGAAAAAATAAAATAAAATAACATACATGAATTATTTTGACGAATATGGAAAAAAATTTATTTCCATTGTTGCTGTGACTATTTCAGGTAAAACTTTTTGCAATACAAAGAAACGAAAAATTGTTTGAACAGTGTGAAACCAGTTGTAGTCTACCACCGCGGGAGAATAGAAAAAGTGTAACCGGTATTGGAAAACTAATAATAGAAACCACAGCGTCATATTAACTCAATATCTCTATCGAATTTCAAGTCAGTCAATTAATAACTATATGGAATATTGCTTCGTAGTTATTTTATTAGAGTGACCGCTTGATCAAATTGTATATTGCTATAAACGTACTATTTATACATACCATGCGTATTCAAATACACATATGAATACGTCTATAGGTTGTTGGATTATCAGCCGCTGAAATAAGCAAATAAAAAATGCCAGACGTACTTCACCAACACACATACATATACAAATGTTTTTTGATGAAAATACTGGCGGGATAAGCGACGATAAATATATATTGGGCGTGAGGACTATTCAAGTGGAAAATCTCCATCGTTCGTTTTTCTTTTTCATTTCTCTACTAATAAAATTAATGACGGTACGAAATAAGAAAGAATAAACATAAAAAAATCTGGTAGACTTACCGTAAAGTCACGTTTCCCAAGGGCATGGAGACAAAATAACCCTACTGAAAGCAATCTACTTGGCTGTAAACAAACAACGATGAAGGGAGTAGAAGAGTAAAAAATTGCAGCAATAAAAAATATACGAATGACTTTATATATATGATTTTATATTTATTACTTGACACCAGACGCGTTACTATTGTTCCATAGATTCACTCAATAAACCTATAAAAAAACTTTATATGTTCACGTGAAGTGCTGCACTAAATTTAAACGGGAATAAAAACGAAAAAATAAAAAGTACCCAAATAAATAAATTAAGTATAAAAAGCTATAAATAAATCACTATCTTGCACTTTCATTCTCAAGTATCTGTACACAGCGAATGCTGTTTTCAATTTTAAATGCTTTTGATTCACGAATCTGCGACGTGACTGGTGCACTTTCGTTATCGGAAAATCACGTAATTGACTTTCTTTTAATGTAGTAAAACGACCCCAGTGCCTCCATACATACATACAATCTGAATGCACTTGGAGCAACTGTTTCTTTCATTCATTTTCTTTTTCTTTTATTCAATGAAATCGAAACGTCCTAATTCGATTTTTCATTCATTACAATTGAACGATTTATTCAATCGAGTGGTAAATTAATTCCCAAGTTAATATATGACAATATAATTCTATCGAATTAATTTATTCAATTGCTTTTTCTATTTCGATTAATCAATCATCCAGTGTCAATCTATTTATTAATCATTTAATATGATCGATTGTCGAAGTGTTTTATCATGTGAAAAAACAATTTTATTTGATTTTTTTGTTGCAGACACGGCGCTGTGGACGAGGAGTCACCGAGCTCCACGTCACACCTGCCAGTCAGAACGTCACCGGAGGAGCTACAAGGCCCGAAACATATCCAGATATCTCACTGTGATGTACAGGATAACGTCACGCAAAATTCATTGTCATCATCGTCATCGTTATTGGCAATTAACATTTCCAAACCACAACAACAGTCTTCAACGAATCCATCGTTGCTTCCACCACGAAATACATTGCCCAAGTTGGTGGATAAATCAAGGACAATTGTGCGAATTCCCAGTGTTGAACGACAATCATCGATAACGAATAAAGTTAAGGTGTCTCGAACAGCTAGTCAGGATTCTAATGTGAATCATGGAACTGTTGTTTCAACATTGCTCTCCGTCACAGGAAAGTTGTCGAGCATCATATTTAGTTTAAATGAATGTTTTCGTCAGGAATCAAATCGTAATTCAGTTGATAATATTGACGAGTCATTAGATATTAATTCAGCACCGAGAAAAGATAGTGCTGTGTGTTTAGAGGAGAATGAAGAATTAAATGAAGCTGATGATGAATTATTAGAAAATTTTACAATTTCAAAAGAATCATCAGGTCTCTCTGCATCATCGAAAAATCGAAGAGTTCCATCTGTATACGCAACTTCATGTCATTTAAATAAAAATACCATTTCTATTGATGATGATGATGATGATGATGATGATGATAAAATTCCACATCGTTCATTAGCTAAATATTATCGACCAAGACGAGAAAGTAGTGGATATTTCAGTAATCTCTCAACATTTGATGACGATCGTAGAAATTCAACGACAATTGAAACATTACAGAGTATCATTACATTACGTGAGAGACGTAGATCATCAACGAAAAGATTGAATCTTGGTAGATTTATACGTGACGACGTTGACAACGAAAGAATGCCATCAACGGAGATTCATCGTAAAGTATCAACGACTGGACTTGAGATGCCAAACATTGAAGAATTGAAAGAAATACGAGACGACGCTGGAGACAGTTGTTCGTCATCCAATGATGATTTAATGACTTTATCTCAAGTCAAAATTTTACCAGATAGCGAAATAATACCGAGGGAAAATAAAAAAATGTCGTCAGATCAATATTCTGTTGATCATGATAATGACAGGGATCTTGTGGGTGCAATATCTGAGACAAAGGAACTGGATAAAATTACAGCGCGACTATGTCAATCGACATTGACCGCTGACGAGAATCTCGAAATTCATGACACATCATTTGCAAACGTTTTTACACCTTCGCAAGAAGTGTCTACTGATGTTGAGTCACGTACAATCGTCGATAGTCGCTGTCAAGAAGGACGAGAAAATTATAAAGAAATACCGAGTCCAAGGCGAATGATGACGCCGGTGAAATCCGAAAGTTGTCGAATTAATGAATCATCATCAACACCACAAACGTCTAGTCCACGTTCACAACGGCAGCGAAAACGTATGATTCATTCTTACAGTTCAACGTCCTCATCAAACTCGGAACTTGAAAGAATTTTAGAAAAACCCCAAGATACACATACTAATTTAATGAACAATCCCATAAATGTTGTTGTTGTTGATGACGATGACGATGTTATTGTTGCAAACGAATCGAATGATAATATTGATTCAGAGACAGTTAAAAAAATTCTACCCAAATCAGTTAAATTATATCAACTTATGTCAACACAATCTGAAGATCGTGGTGATGATGAACCCCGATTGATGGATCGAAGAATATCATTGCAAATAAATAGACATGAGGATATAGATAATCAATCGTGTGGAGCAACAACATTTACACCAGAAGAAAAGAAAATTTATCATCGTGACACTGTGTCACTCCTGCAAATTCCCGGACGTTCAGATAATGAAGACGATGCAAATAATGAGACATTGAAAGTGAATCGTTTGTCACCATTGAAAAAATTTTCATCACCCGGTGAAGTTTGTACTAATCAAAGAATACTGGGTGACAATGGAAGTGTTGGTATAAGACCAATTTATCCGTATTGTCCTTATTCACCGTATGGAAGTCCTCAAGGATCACCACGGGCACGTCGAAGACCACTGAGAGAGAGTAGACGAGTGTCTATTGACAATACACAAGGTGCATTGCAGCTCAATCAATATAAACTTTTCGACAATATTGGTCAGGTGAGTTTATTAACGATTATTCATTTATCTCCAAGCAAGTACTCACGTTTGGAAGGGCACTTTTAGAATAATTTCCCGGATCTAATCTTGCTGTAATGTGCGCTCATTCAATTTTTTAGACATCCCCTCGAAATCACCTTGAAGATAGCCTTCTAGATTAATATACGCCCTTAATGATGGAAATCATTAACTGGTATATATAATTATCGATTGATACTTGAGATATGAGTGATATGGAATATATATAACGGAGGTGCTGATATCTTGCGGGACACAATATTAATATTGGACGCATGTAACTTAAATTTGATTCTTAATCAAGATACAAAATTGTTGGTGGTTTTTTTTTCTTTTTTTTTCCTCTGTCGCCCCCAAGGAAACGAAATAGGTTCTTTCCCCTTGTGGCTTCTCTTTTTTTTCGTTTCTGTTTTTTTTTTATCGGAGGCGGAGTTATTGTTGCGTCTTACGAGGGAGAGAAATTATGTCGAGCTCAAAGTTCAACCACGTTCATCCAGTGGTACAACAATAGTTATACACGTATACAATGTATGTCGATAAACTATGGAGGTTGCAAGGAGTGCATGAGCAGAGATGCTAGATAAAGTGCACACACTCGATGCGAGTTGAGAGTTCTAGTTGCCTCTGGTATACTTTTCGTTCATCATCCTTTGTCACGTCTTTTTATCTTTTTTCATGTCCTTCTTTATCATCTTTTTCTCTTCAATTTTCTCTTACTCTTGTGTTTTTTTTTTTTTTTCTCTTATGTCAAATAAAGAGTGCTTCGCGCGCAGTTGAACGGATCTTTTTATTAGGTGAAGAATAGAATTTTCTTTTCCATTTGACGCATGAAGGAGTGCATACATACGTGCACTGTCACAATCATCACTGAATAGAAACATTTTTCGAAATACTCGACGTAATCTGATTGTTTTTGGAAAACAAGAAAACATTGTGGTGGACAAAAAGTTTTCAATCAATTTTTTGCCATTGTTCTATTTCCAATCTTCTCTCATATTTTAATTAACAACGTTGGTTCATATCCCCAATGCTTTGGAATAATAAATTGGAAAATTCATCAAGCAAACTAAATTCAATTATAATAAGCAGTAATTTAAATTCCAGGGTTCATTTGGAATTGTGAAATTGGCATATAATGAGGAGGATGAAACTCACTACGCAATGAAAATTTTGAGCAAAAAAAAATTGATGAAAAAAGCTGGAATATTCGGACGTATGGCGCCTGGTAAAAAAGGTGCGGCAAATCCATTGGCAAAAGTTTATCGTGAAATTGCACTTTTGAAAAAGTTGGATCATCCAAACGTCGTGAAATTGGTTGAAGTCCTTGATGACCCAGATGAGGACAACTTGTACTTGGTATTTGAGTTGATTGAAAAGGGTGAAGTGCTTCAACTACCAACGGACAATCCACTTGATGAGGAAACAGCACGAAAAAATTTTCGGGATGTTGTTCTAGGTGTTGAATATTGTGAGTTACTTTTTTGTTCTTTTATAAAATCATTTCGTCCTTTATATCCTATGAAATAATTGTTTCTCAATATTTAATCATCTTATCATTTGTTGCAGTACACTATCAGAGAATTGTACATCGTGATATAAAGCCAAGTAATTTATTGGTCGACAGTGAGGGTCAAGTAAAAGTCGCTGACTTGGGTGTAAGCGCTGAATTGAGAGCCGACGGTGAACTTTTATCTGGTTCCGCTGGAACCCCGGCATTTGCTGCGCCTGAAACCACAATACTTGGTGCTCAATATTCTGGAACGGTGAGTGAGCGATGATTTCATCGATACATCCATGAATTATTTCACAACCATTTTCATTCTCATTTTATTCCACCGTTAAACTGAAATGAAAAAATATGTTGATTGTTCCACCTGTAATATTTCCAGAAATACCCTCAATCCGGCTATTAATTGAGCCGCAAACATCGACCAGCAAATCCCACGCAATGACCCCCATACATTTCGAATGATTCACACGATCAAATGAGTTATTCGAATTATTTGAACACATTCCGTTTTCGTATATCATAAATGAAAAAAAATACAAAAAAAACTATGCGATCAACGTACATAAACCAGTTGAAAGAATTCAATTATTCATCAATATCAACGTCCTATCATGACTTATTCCGTTATATGACCTAAAAATATGTGAACCGGCTATTCCGTGCACGATTAATTTACCCCTGTCTATATATCGTTTTCTTCGGAACGATATGAATTATTTTAATTGAATTCCCGCAAAAAAAAAAATCTTATATACGTGTTATTCGTCTAATGGGATATATTATTATTATAGACGTCATTACACTATATTTGCACCACTTGATTGTAATTAAGTAAAACGGAAGTGATACAAATACACTGATGATATTGAATCAGGCAATTAGAGTGAAATCATATTATTGGTCCATCACCATCACGAAGATCAATTCAGGTCAATTGCGTACCAGCTGTATTAATAATAATGAAATTGGAAAGAGATATACTTACAGGAATTGAATCGATATATCAACCATTTTTTTCTGTTTCATCTCTTCGCCAGCATACCAAAGCTTATTGACAGCACGAAAATAAATTTATTGTTTCAGTTGTGCGATATTTGGTCCATGGGAGTGACTTTGTATTCCCTCGTTACCGGAAGAGTACCTTGGGACGGTGCGGGAAATATAATCGGCGTTCAGGCAGCAGTGCGTACAGAGCCACTACATTTTCCCGAGCTACCTGAATTATCGGAAAATTTACGTCACTTGATATCACGAATGCTCGACAAGGATCCATCAACGCGTATAAATCTCCACGAGATAAAAACACATTGTTGGCTCACGAATAATGACAAAGATCCATTGCCAAGTGAAACGGATAACTGTCGACTTCCTGTTACTGTCACTGACGAAGAAGTTGCCCGAGTTGTTACGAGAGTGCCTAAACTTGACACTCTTATTCTTATCAAAACAATGCTCAAACAACATAGCTTTCAGGTGAGACGAAAAAAAGTGTCGACAAAAAATTGAGAGAAAACACAAATTTATCTGTTTTTATGCTCACGTACGTTATTGTTATTATTTGTCCATTACTATCGCTAATTCAATAGAAGTCGGCACATAAAATAGCATTTCAATTTCAATTCCGACCGAAATTGATTGAGTGTTCAACCCCACAGAATATGACGATGAGAAATAGAGGAAGTAAGAGGGTGAATAAATGATAGAGGCAGATAATGAACACGATATCTGATTTGATGGCATTGAATCACTCGGATATAGAGTTTCACTAATAGAAATGGAATCACTGACAAAGCCGGACAACAATCACAAACCAAAGCACTATACCTATACACACATCTATATTTCTGTGTGAATACAATACGAAGTTATATAGATTGTAAAGCAAATGTACATATATATTTACAGAGAGTGTGTCAGTCATCAACGAAATAACGAAGCATTTGTATTATCTGGAGTGCAGGCCAATACATTGAATTGTTTCATACTATCTGTGTATCAAGTTTCTGTCCGATACCATTGGTAATACAAAAAAGGAAATGACAATCGAATGAAAACGTGCCATATCACTATGCTCTCGGATAGTTTAATTAATCCGTCATATTTCAATCTCCCCTTTTGCATTTCATTATTGAATTATGACTAAAAGTAATTACTGGTTGAAGTAGCTACTGATATTTGCATTCAATAGATCACTCTTTTTCAAATGAAAGTATCATCTTTTTCGAAAGAATTATCTGAAGGAAAATTAATAGCAGGGACCTAAAATCTCGGAAAATAGCGACGTTTTGGAGTGAAAAATTTTTTTTTTTATTGACAGGTTGATCTAAATTTGCGAAGAAAAAAAAAGTTGTAAATACTCGAGATCCAGTGGTAAGAATTGATAACATGACACTTACTCAATATCTGTGCCAAATTTCAATTTAATCGGTCCATAACTTTTCTTATTATCGGGGTAGACTGACTCGAGACCTCCCATTGTAAGGAAAACTACTTCAAAGTTTCATGTTCAATAATATTATATATAAAAAAAGAGTTCTGTAATCGAAAATACACTCGAACTGAAAAAAAAAACAGATTGAAGCAAATATGGGAATAAATATATACGTCTTTTTAAATAGTGACACATACAAAAAACGGACGCGTGCGGCCTCGGGCATACCAAAAAAATTGAAGAGACCAACAATTCATGGGACCTCGCACGTAGGCCGTACTTTCTCTCTCTCTCTGTCGGTTTGTTGATATCCACATTGATGTCGATGACTGAATGACTCAAGGATCCGTCGCTACTGCCGGCGACATAACGGCATTAAATGCCCTCGCTCGTTGATCAACGTTCAGTCTGTTGATATATTATACGCTCCACTTCTTGCCCAGTCATCGTGAACTTGCTTTTGCGGTTTATTCTACATTACATGCACACATAAAGTCTTAATAAAATGAAAAAAGCTATAGAACGCGCTAGATGTCTGCGGACTTTTTAAGATACGGCGCCATGGTTACTCTTGCGGCCTTGTCACTTGATATATATTAAGCCGGTCATTAACAAATGAGTTCATGAGAGGTTGAAAAATATGTTTATATCATACATATGTGCCGCATATATAATTAGGGAGAACTGACATGATAGAAATATTACATTAATCATTTTTTCCCCACTTCTCTAATTCAATTGTCAAATGATAGATTTTAATTTCCTGTTCTTCTTTCGGTATTTTTTTATCAGAATCCATTCCTACCAAAGCGACTAGTGAGACCAATTTGTGGTGAAACAATATTAAATAATTCCAAGCGCACTTCAACTGGTGGTGATGGAGGCGTTACACAAACAACTACCGCAGACTTGGCCGAGAGTAAAACCGAACAGTTTCATAGAGCCGGAAGGAGCAATTCAGCGCCAGACTCTTATGAGTGGCAGACAAATGGGAGGTAAGTTGCTCTTGTGTGTAAACAAATGTTGTCATTGTAAATGACAGTATCAAACATTTTATATATATCTATAATGAATGTTTCATTCAACAAGAGTCAACAGTGTTTTTCATTTATATGTTGAATCTTAGACAAGTTTCAATCGATACATCTTTACCATCCGTCACAGAAGCAATGGTCCAAGAAGCAGAGAATGATAAACGGTGAAGCAATTATAGTTCTTTATCGATTGATGTCGAGGCGATTCCGTTAGTGTCCAAACGGGACCAACAATAGTTCGATTTGTATGAGAAGTCGAAAAATTTCGCATGGGAAAGACGAATAGAAATGGATTGAAAAAGTTACACAGAAATTGATTATAGTCCAAGTATGCTGTGCATAACGAGCACATATAAATCGTTGAAACAAACCAACGAATTTAATCTTCCGTAATATACACGACGCAATTTGATTATTATGTAAATAATTATAATCAATTTAGTATATATAGTGTTTTATAATTATTAATGAATAGAAAGCGTGATACTAATTAGAACCAAAATAAATAAATTTTGTGAAGATTGGCAGAATAATTACCAATTATAATAATTGAAATTACTCAAAATACGTAATCATTCAGATAATCGTTAATTAAACTTTCTCGATCGTTACAAGTGAATCAGCTACGCTCAAATAAATGAATAATGAATACTCTAGTTGTTTTCCTTCTTCATTCGTTTTCAAACGCAAAAAGCAATCATTAAACATAAAGTGGAATAAATAGTAATCCGAATCTTTGAGATTGAAATTGGGAATTTGTGATGCAAAATTACATTCATAAATATGTAAATTGATTGATCATTGTAGATTAAAATGTATACGTACACAAAGAACCAATGATAGACTATCAGAATTGATTCACTTATTGTTAATGTATATACACATATTATTGTATTATTGTTTCTTTTGATGTAATTCATGCTAATAACGCCCGAGAGTCGTATACAGCATACGTAGATACGTACCTGATTGCTGATTTTTAATATTCTCAAATTAATATTCAGATATTGCATTATGTTATAAACTATTGATCCATCCAATTTCATGTATATCAATTATTATTATCATATATCTGACCCGGATGATAAATATTTACTCGGTTCGAATATCCGGTTGCAAATGTAAACCGACCATAACCGAATAATATTGAAATAATACATTGACTCTGATGTCGGCGTGGAATGTAATAATTGATTTTCATGAATTAACAATTTTCATCACGCAAATATATGGAATCTGAATAATCCGTGATTACTGTACACAGTTATTCAGAAATGGCAGTTGATTAATATATCATAAGTTATTTGATATCATTAAAAATGACTCTTATTAGTAGAATAAAATTTCAAACTTCGAATTTATATAAATATCGACCAAATACAAAGTTTTCACTATATGCGATTTACTAATTAAAAATTATTTAAATTTCAATTATTATATAGTTACAGAGTAAATGAAACAAACAACGACTCTATAATGAGCCATGTTTGATAAGAAACATCAGATGTATATATGTCGTATAATTGAATTAGAAAATTTGAATGCCGCTAATTATAAAATATTTTAGAATTTTAGGGGACCACGAATTTAACAATTCTACTGTTTGATTATGACTTGAAAAATCATATCATTGATGAAGATTCTGATATAGATTGAAAAAAGATTGCAGGAAAATATGGTGTACTTAAAAATGCGTTTTTGACGTATTCGAGAAACAATTGTTACTTTCTTTTTCCGCTATTGTTAGCAAAACGACTCATTAAGGAATTTCTATTACAATCAACTACTTTTTTATTCACAATCAATGTGATACCTTATGCATTCATGCTATAGGCAATATATTCTGCTATCTATGTATATAAAAATATAAATAGGTTTGAAAATATGGAATTGTCAAATGTTACAGTCGGACTTTGATGTCAGTCATGATTATATTCTTATTATGTTCGTATAAATTGCACAAAATATTTTGTATATGTTATCATTATTACAATGCACTTTCCATTCAAAATTCTGGTTGTGCAGAAAAAAAAAATTTAATAATTGTATATTTATGCGCACACGTTAATGTTCGCGTACATCGTGCGATATAGAAAGTAAGAGAATTTATCAAACAATATATCATTGCTAATGAAATTCAACTGGAAAAAAAACAAAAAGTTGGCGTTGTTTTCAAAATAATTCTTTAGTACAATCAGATCAAATGAATATTTTGCATTCTTAAATGCACATGTACGACTCGTATATTATATATTGAGTCGAGTATATGAAATTAATATTGAAAGTCTGCAATACAAAATACTATATGTTTCGATTTTTTATCATCATTCCAGCTCGTCTTCGGCAATTCCCCCTTGCAATCTAGTTTTTTTAAATCGCTTAATGATGAGGGAAACATTGTGCTGTTTCCACTTTTGATTCAATGCATAAGCAATTTCCACTACATCGCCTGTGAATCGATACGAAAACCTGAATTATTTTCATAAATTTCAGATGGCATTATGAATTCCGCTTTGAAATATTCTCTATATTACCTTGCGGTATTGTGGGATACTTTTTCCGTGAGAATGTAAATGGGTTTTCCACTTCTTCGAACATTTTTTTATCAGTTGCATTAATATCGAATTTTTTCCCAGTATCAACAGATTCCACCAAAGCATTTAAAAATATTGACCATCGTGCCTTGAAATAATCTGACACCACACCTGACCACTGTTTATTTGCATAATCAAGAATTTCTCCAGTAGGTCCCCACAATGTTATTTGATTACGAGCGTTATACTCGTATAAATTTTTTTCATCATCGTTTGTGCCTAATAATCGTGCGTCATTCAACCATTTTCCAAGAAGGAAATGTTCACTTGCAGCTAAAATCTGCTCCAGATCATTGAACAAATCCAACAATGTAGAAGATTGTAATCTACAAAATTTCGAACACATATCTCACTCTCACTCCAATGAAATCCTACAATTATTTCCGGAAACCAACATTTTTTTATAATGTCTCACCTCAATTCAGTTAAATTCTTTTTATTAAAAGCATCTCGCACTCTCAAATAAACATCATCGGCATTTAATTGAAGAGCTTGCCTAGTTATATCTACCAAATCATGTTTGTAAAGAGTATTATTGGCACGACCGTTTGCAGCTTTGACCAAATTATCCCATGCAGTCAACATTAAATCTGGTTTGTACCAAGTCTAAATGAAATTTGATATGGAATGATTATTACGGGTTGCGCTCATTGAATATTAGTTATATGCATTAATTGACATACCCATGGTTGTATTTTCAAACTTGGTCGTCTCGTTATTACATAATGACCACGTATTCTTTCGAGACCAGTAAAATCATAAATAGTCCGGCCTAAGATACGCCACGTTTCCCTTGCATATTCATTCCAAGCACCATATCTCCTCAAAGAATAATTCTCGAACCTACAATTATTTGTATAAGAAATAAATGGCAATGCATGTGAATCAGTATTCATTGGGTTGTGTAATGAATAATATTGTGGGGCGAGGAATGATAAATGTCAATTACCAGTTGTCAAGATCAACGGATTTATTCCGATATGCCATTTCATTCATCAATTCATATATCACGTAGTTCTGGTTGATTCCTTCTGGCGTTAGACCCGTTCCGATCATCGTGCTACCCTTCATTTTCCTTGCTGCAATAACGCGCTGCGGTAATAGAAAAATAGTTGAATCGTTCATTGATTATTTTTTTACAGAATTGAATGAGAGTCAGCATATCAGCATAACTGGAGATGGAGATATATTACCTTATTAATTATTTCTGCTGATCCAAACATTCCGAGTGTGCCACCAAAATTGTGAAGCATGCACCAAATGAAAGGCTGTCCATAATATGATTTTAATCTCACATACTGCGGATACTGTTCAGATTGTAAATCGAGTACAATCATTTTTCCCTGGAATCAGAAGTGAATTAAATCGTTATTTTGTCGAAAAAATGTTCACTTCAAAAAACCTGAATTCTCACAATTGGAACTGAAGTCACAAATGCTTCGACTCTGGGCTCAGTCCAGAATTCGAATTCATTAATGAATAACCAGCCTTGCATGACCCTTTGGATGAAAAACGATTTCATGAAGCTTTCCAAAGTTTATTGAGAAGAAACGGAACAGAAATAATTGGCAATGAAATTTTCAAATACTCTACCATATTGCTTGTGGATCAACTGCTGTCATTGCTGAAAATACAGCACCTCCGATACTTTTCAACGAGTCTAAATCGCTAGTGGAAGGTTCATTTTCGTTAAAAGTATCGCAATTATAAACATGATCCGTTCCAAACTCATCGATGTACTGAGAAAGCGGAAAATCAATCATAATTTGAGACAATTCTTATGATAAGAAAAGTAATTGCTTTGCAACATCATAATATAAAAAATAAATTCTACTTACAGCTCGAAGAAATTTCCCACCGAGAGTTTTGAATAGAGGATCCGAAGGTGATAGCAAATACGGACTGAAAATTCCATTTCATCAATAAGAAAAAATTTATATCAAATCATTGTTGAATTTGTTATTTTGAATTACCAGCAATATTTATCTTCAAAACTATTCCATGACCCGGTTTCAGACACATTTGCATTCGGAAATACTCGCACAATTGCTCGTGGAACATGACCAGCGAATGCAGGAAGAATGGGAATGATTCCAAATTCTCTCATTCGTCTAAGTATTTTATGTTGAAGACTAATTGTATGATTGTGCCATGCAAAACTCAATGGACCACCCCAGCCACGCATATTGCCCATCCGAGACCTAATTAATAACAATTAATTAAATTTGACATAATAATTAATGCTATAGCACCTATTGATACATCCAATTCCATCTGACAATTAGTATATAATTATTTATATATAATTTAATTGCATGTACCAGGGTAAAAATGCCGGTCCACCAAATTCTTCATTAATTTCTTCTGTCGTAAAATTTAATTCGTGATACACCCTGTGCCAAATTGCTTCCTGGCCATGGAACGCCAATGCCAGATTCATACCATTGAGTGCCATCCAATCGATATTTCTCTCCCATTGATCCCACTGCCACCACGGTGAGCTGTAGC
The DNA here is from genome assembly GCA_958496275.1 of Zele albiditarsus. Lineage (NCBI taxonomy): Eukaryota > Metazoa > Arthropoda > Insecta > Hymenoptera > Braconidae > Zele > Zele albiditarsus. Next base: position 15,658,597 of record OY292408.1, read on the forward strand.
CAGCGGTGCACACATTCTGATAATATCGGAACCTGATCGCACCAGAAATTATATCATTACATTGTTAGGGAAGAATTTCTAGTAATTGATGAAGGTATACTTGCCGGTCATTCGACGTAACAGTTACATAAACGTCCGGAAAAATATCAGGTAATTGAATTTGATTGCCATCCCATGAAAAATGACAATTGCAATAATTTTTCAGATAATAATGAAAACCCCATGCTGCAGCCACACCTGAAGTCGCTATTATTTCAATTTTTGCCTCAGATGTCTTCGATACCTGATTACAAGAAAAAAAAAAATTGATAAAATAAATAAAATGAATAGAATAGTTCAATATTTGTTATATATCAGTTACAAATATTACCTTGAAAGTATCTTTTCCTTCAGGACCAATTTTATTATCAATAATAATGGTAAACCATTTGGAACTATCTCCAATACTTCTTTTCATTAAGTCTCGAACAGCATTAGCTTGTATATCCGGTGAAGTTTGGGCTTTTAAATGTCCAAGAGAATGTTGAAATCCTAATAGATAATAAGGAATTGTTGTCGTATATGTAAACATAATCAAATTTTAGGTGTACGTATATTATATATTATGTTTTATTTTATTTCATGGCTATATTTACCATCAATGTTGTGTTGATGACCCGAAGTTATATTGGATAAAATGAATACAATGATCCAACACAAAGTAAATTTCATTGCCACAGTTATTTCTACTTCTATCATACACTGCGCTGTTACTCGTACCGCTGCCGAACACCAACGCTCTTATCACTCAAAGACTCATTTCATTTCGTTTCATAAAACAATTTCACACACTACAACGGGTACGGTGTTGCCATCTGCTGCCATTGATCTGTATTGAATCATATCTGGTTTGTTATCTTCTTCTTCAACCGCACATCATGAATTACAACAGTATTCGAACTAAAGTATTTGAACAAAAAAAATTTGATGTATTTTTCAATATAATAACTATATTCAAATTCTATTTTAATAATATCTGTCGAAAGGATATTGATAATATTGTAGCATATTTTTTCAATATACTGCTGGAATTTGCTCTCGAGCATCATTTCATTATGTAGCGGATTGAAGATGATAAGGAAAAATGAAAACGCCAGCAAACTATAAAGATATCGAAAAACACAAAAGAAGTATAATAAAACACCACCCAATCAATACATTTCATGGACTCCAAAAATTATCTGAAACCTATTGGCGACTGTACATGAATAGTAAACACCCATGAAGAATTTCGTCTAAAAGTTTATGTTGCAATTTCTCCTAATAGCTTTATTACTGCGACACAACGATAAACAGAATTATTTAGAATTATCGATTAAAAATTAATTGCTCCCAGTATGTACAGCCTACGCCTCACATACTGCTTTACAACGATAAACAGACTTTTAATTATTGTAAATTATCGATTAATAATTAATTGCTTTCATTTTTCTTGACTATCGTCAATGTGCTACATAATAATGCTCGGACACGATCGGAACGATTTTACCAGGGTGAAACGAACGTAAAATCTTTATGAATTCTTTGAATATTGCTGTATCGTGAATGATCACTTAGTACTCTTTATGACCATCAGGAAGGACGAACAATTAACAATTACCATCTTTCCGCAGAAAACATCATGAAGGAATGGAAGGTGAAAATAAATTATTTTTTCACGTGATATAGAATCATCTATATTACATATAACACTCAATTGTAATTAATAATTCATATGAATAGATACATATATGTAACATCTATAATTTTGTTGCGCAGACACTTTTTGGCACGTGTACAAATATATTATCACCGATTTTAACATCACCTATTGAATAAAGGCCACAATAAATGCCAAATATTGGTGCTTTTCCATCAACTGCAATTTTCATTGGATCCAATTGTTGACGAAAAGCTTTCAATGTTTCCAACGGCTCATACTCATCAACTGTACCAGTTTCAGGATCAATTCGCGTCATTTTACATCTATAAATGAATATAAAAATGAATAAAATTTAAGTGATTATTATAATGAAATCTTTAATCATTTCCATCTTCTTGTGTGATGTAGGATCACCTTGGACAAGGTTTCACATTTCTGATGACAACAGAATCGCCTATTTTAATCCACTCCCAATTGTCTTCAACAAAAGGCTCAGAACCGGAAACGACTATATTCGGTCTAAATTGAAGAGAAGAAACTGGACAATGTAATTTTTTATTCAATTCATTCAACGATGACTCCGTCATGAGCATGTAACTAGCTAAATCAGCGAATAAACCCTGGATAAAAATTAAAGAATGCTAATATAATTTGTTTCATAGTGATAATTGAATGCAATATATAACTGATTGCAATTGAATGTTTCGAACTTAACAGTATCATCATTCCGCAATGTATTGTATGCCTTGGTAAATCTCTCCCAGGGACCTTTGAGAATGTTCCTTCTTTGTGAGGGTGCCAAACCAATTCTCAATCCTGAATCTGTTCCAGTGAGGAATCTAAACAAGTATGAATTATAATGCAATTTCCATATATTATTATACTAATATTAATAACAGAATTGAATCATCATATATAATTATACTTAACACACTTTGATATCCACTTCGCAGGCGCATTCCCACAATCGATACATTTTATTGGTTCACCCCACCACATTGTACAATTAATATTGCCAGAAGTTGTCTGTGAATTTTCTGGCAACTCAAAAATTAATGATGGCATTCCAACTGCTTCTAATCGTATACTAAATTCATCTACACTATACAAACTAACTAAAATTAATGTGGGATAATCTCTTCCTGTTATAAATTTTCCATTATCCTCATTGTATACGAGACACATTCTGCAAACCAATCATATTTATTGATGTATTTATGCATTTGTATTTAAATACGTAAATTTGATGAATTTCATGGTGTTTATTAAATTCCGAGAATTAATTTTATTTACCTATCTCTGAGAGTTAGATGGCCATTTGTTGTTATCGAAATTCCATATTCAGTGAATTCACAATCATTAATTTCCTTCCCACGACCCGATTTTAATGGGTAGTAATATAGTTCCTTTATAACACCGACTTTTATCCATCTTGGATAAGGTAATTCAGAGATTGAATTCGTCTCCACAGTTTGCACATTTTTATTCAAGAAATTTTTGATAGTTTTAGTGCTCTCCACGTTCTGGTTGTCGCCATCATTTTTTTTATTGTCTGATAATTTCTTTCGCCAATTTTGAAATACAAAAATGACAGCAATTGTAGCACCACAACTCAACACAATTGCAAATCGCCAAGACTGTACATATTATATAACGAGTATTGAAATTGTATTTACAAGAACAGATGTTTGTTATGTACTTTGATGCTCAATGTAATGTAAATAAATTTTACTCACTACAAAACTTGGCATAATTTTCTTATTCACAAATTATTTTTCTCAAGTCACAATAAAATAAATAATGTTCATCAACTTTGGAGTGTACACTTTTCACTGTGCTCGCGTATCTTCTCTACAACGTGCTTGAATATATATTATATTATCTATGTTTTTTTTTTTTTTTTTTCATTCGCCTTTAGTTCCTGACCTCGGCTGTCGCATTCGATTACATTAAGTCGCTTCACCGGCTTCATTCATATAGTGAAATGCTTGTATTATATATATTAACACCTATTGTCACTTTTCGTGTTACTAATTTATGTTGAAAAAAAATGATTATCACGTTACTAATATTTGTAATAATTTAATTGTGATATTCACATTGTTATCATACAATATTCGCAGTTTCGACAGATTTAATTGGAAACTGTTTGACCAGTTAAAAAAAAATCTATAAATAAATATGTTATATCGATGAAGTGATCATACTTTGTTTTCAAGTCGAAGACTATCTACTTTATTTATATATATGTAGCAAAATCGAATATGAAATAATATACTCCCAATGGACCATAAAGTTTGGTGTATTGGTGAACTCGTAACACAAAGTCATCGAAAATTAATTTCATAAAGATTAATCAAACGCTCCGTTTGATTCAGTACAAGATATTACAATTCATATTGTCAATGTGGTTATGAATATACAGAACTGTATACAGTTGAAATGTTATCTGTGCAAATTTAATTGTGAGCGAAATTTAAGACAGTACTTTATTTTATAACATACGATATTAACTTGGTCCCACTATCTGCACGTTTCAATATGATAGACATTTGATAAATGTGATGTTCTCGAATTCTTCCAATCAACTTTTAACTTATTATCATACAATGAGATGAGATTAGTTAATTGATCAATTATCCGGAATTAAACATTGGATGTATAGTTGCGTGATAATGAACACATAATTGAAATAAAATGAAATCTTGTCATTCTAGTTTATTATCGGAATGAATCAATTATGAACAAATTTTTTAATTCTTGCGAATTCATCAATTTCCTGTGAATCTGCAAATGATCTCTCTTATAAATATTACAGATCCCTAAATTAGTTGATATTTATAATTGACATTGAGGCATTTTTCCCAAATCAGGTAAGAAGTAATTTGGTGATCCTTCACATCCATTATGACATGAATCCAAACTGTCTTCGCCTGATGTAACCCACAATTTCTGGAAACCACATAGCTTAGCAAACTTCATATCGGTTTCCAATCTGTAATAAATATTAAACAAAAAATAAATACAGATCTGGGGCAGAATATAAAAAATTTCTGATGTAAATTAGAGTACGGATCATAAATACTCACGAATCGCCGACTAAAAGAGTTCTTCGTGGATTATCAATAGCGTAAATTTCTCTCAAATAATCTTTAAGAATTTGACTGGGCTTGGTATACCCTGTTGGTGTTCTTGACGAGTATTCCACTAGTATATCGTAAAATGGCGCAGCGCCTGTTAAAAAAAAAATCGTGTATACAATGAACAATGTTATCAACTGGGATTTTCGATGAAATGATGACAGAATGACTCTGTTATATAACCAATTAATGTTAGATTGTTAGGCATGGAAAATTTTCTTTCCGGATTGCCCGTCAAAAAAATAACATCCTTGCGTTTCAGATACCCGGCAGCCTGCATGATTTTTCCATAATTGACGTTTCCATCGAGGTCAAATATTACAGCTTTAACGTTTTTATTGAGGTTCGTTAATAATTCATTCACTTCCTTCGGCCTCCCCACTACTGCTTCCGGCTAACGACAGAGTATATAACAATTATTTTCCATAGTTTATCGAGATCCAGAAAATTTGTCAATACTTACGCCAGTCAACACTTGAAAACCCTTCTCCACTAATGCTGCTATAAAATATTCGCTACCAATTACGAAAGTCGTTTCGTTAAATTTTATATTTTTTAAATGCCAAATAAGTGCGTCAGAAGGAGTGATGATTTGATCCTAAAAAACGTAAAAATTTAGTTCTAGAAACACTTCGATTCATTCGAGTAATTAGTTTTGAAATAGAACGTATATATACAAACCAATGATGCATTGTATTTCATGGACTGCAATACACTGAGGATATATTTTTTGGGATAAACACTATTGTTAGTGAGGAATAGAATTTTTTTTCCACAATTTTCTAACTTCTTAATATTATCCATAGCTCCAGGAATAGGCACCAGGTTCCGCCATAAAGTCTCTAGAAAAATTCAAGTTCAATTTCACAATTATTAATGAGGTGCAACAAAATGAATTTGTATGATTCAATAGAAGCGATTGTTACCATCTAAGTCAGTAATTACTGTATCAAAAGAGTCAAAAAATTTCTTAAGGTCATGATCACTCAAGCGACGAAGATTTTGCGGTTGTTGCTTTGGCAGGATCTTCCGGAATAGATTGTAAAGATTCATTGACAATAAGTTTCGAATTGATGACTGTGTTTGTGATTCGCCAACTGAAAGTTCATTAATATGCACGGAATGATCTTGCATTCCCCATACAGGAGCAGTGAATAAAAACGAGGCGATGATAATTATAAAACACCATGTAATACACCGCATCTCATTGATGCCCATAATTATATCAGTGTGATTAAGAATCGTCGTTCTCTTCACGAAACACTATTACAACTGACACCAATACCATAGTATCCTCTGGAAGGGACTGCAGTTGAACAATTTCGGTATCCCCTCCATATGATTATAATTTGTTTTTCGTGCGTCATATATCGACGTCAGTACCTAGATAACTGATAACTAATTCAAAAGTGAAAGTTGTTATCATACTTGTCATTAAAAATATTTTCCAATTTTCAGAGACGGACACATATTCCATTTTTTTTACGGGAGAATTCATGAAGAAAATTTATACGAGCTGGTGCACAATGTAAAATATTCGTTATTGCATGTTAAAACTTTCAACATAATTAAGTATTAATTTACGGTGAGTACAAAAGAATATTTGAAACTTTGATTATGAGATGTGGAATTTATAAGTATTGATTTACAGTACAAATATCTGATTCGTATTTTCAGTCAAAAAGTTGATATAAATCTACAAACTTTTCCTACATAAATAATTCTAATTCCTGAGTGTTGATATTTTAATCTGTCACAATCTCCTGATTATTCGATTAATACATAGTTTAGTGAGAATCAATTAATCTCCAGCACATTATGAAGTGTTTCGACATGAGGTGTTCATTAATTTCAAAATGTACAGTGTGGCATTGTCCCTAGAAACGAATAAACTTACCATATTTTTTTATAATATATTTCAAGATTCAAGTAGTTTTCAATGCATCGATGTTCTGGACAATTTTCCATGCTATATTTGAGTGTTAACAGTTCATCGCAAAACCTATAAGTTGGTGGTCTAATTTTTTGAATGTGGTAAGTGTGTATAATAGATAAAGTCTCATTAATATGGGTTGATGTTCTACAGTTTCATTACTGTATCAAATTAATGAAATGTCAAAGTATTAGTGTGTTCATTCTCAGTAGCTTTCAATTATTTGTATATTACATCGTTCAGAGAAAATTGATAAATATTCAGTTCATTCTTAAAATGTTTGCACACTCCATTCTCATTATAATCTTACAATACACACTGGGGCATCTGTCCCAAATCAGGTAGGTGATAATACGGCCTTTCCCCACATTCATTGTCACAAAACATCGAGGCGTTCACTCCTGATCGAACCCACAATTTTTGAAAACCACACATCTCAGCAAATTTCATATCAGTTTTCAATCTGAAATACATATAATTTGAAATAATGAGTTCAGACTTGAGCAAGAAAAGAGAAATGTACTGATATAAATTCGAGTATGAAGTGTACTTACGAATTACCAATGAAGAGAGTTCTTCCCGGATCACGTGTAACGTGAACTTGTGTCAAATAATCTTTTAGAATTCGACTTAGTTTAGCATATCCTGTCCATGTTCTTCCTGTATATTCTCCGAGTATATCAATAGAAGGGGCAGTACCTGTAAAAGGGAATAAAAATATAATAATATCCGGGGATGTTAGTAAATATAATCACGAAAAATAATATATAATGTTACCAATTAATGATAGACTCTTAGTCATGACAAGTTTTCTATCCGAGGTACCCGTTAGAAAAATAACATCGTCTCGTTTTAAATATTCTGCAGCTTGCATTATTTTTGCATAATTTACATTTATATCAAACTCGAATATTACAGCTTTAACTTTTTCATCGAAATCTGTTTATGCTTCAATCACTGTCTTAGGATTCTCTAACAGTTTCACTGGCTGAAAACCACAATGATAACATTTATTCGTGACAATGTATTAATATTTTGATCATTCAGCAATACTCACTCCAGTTAACAACTGAATACCGTTCCTCTCTAATGTATTAATAAAATTTGTTGTACCAATTATGAATGCCTACAATTAAATTTTATATTTTTGAGATACCAGGTAAGGGTGTCAGAAGGATTAATAATTTCATTCTGAAAATAGAAAAATATGGAATTCCGGCATGACTTACAATTAATCCCTTGGTCAGAAAGTGGTACGTATATATATATATATATACAAACCGAAGATACATTATAAGCCATTGTCTGTAACATTTTGATAAGTTCTTCCTTTGAATATACACTGTTGTTAGTGAGGAACAGAATTTTCTTCCCACAATCTCTTAACTTTTTTATGTTCTCGATAGCTCCTTCAATTGACGATCCATTTCGCCATAGAGTATCTGCTTCAAATTAGAATTATTGACAAACAAGTAAGGGTATTGGTTAATATGATTGATCGATAAATATACTACCGTCTATGTCAGTTATTACTGTATTGAAAGAGTTGAAAAATGTTCGACGATCACATTCACTTAAAGTACGAAGATCTTTTGGATATCCCGTTGAATGATTCTGTCTAAATTGGTAAAAATAATTCAAATATTGACATTGATTTGAATTGTTTTCCAAATTTTCCATTCACTCAAACGAAAATACGTATGGGAAAATAAAATATTAAATTGAATACTTACGATGAGTAATTATAGTTCTCATTCACTGCACCACTGTATCCAGAACCAGATAATAATAACACCACTGGGATTGCAGTAAAGCACCATCCAATAAAGATGCGACAGATCTTATTAATTTTCATGCTGGTTTCTAGAACTGTTGTCCACCAGAAAAAAATTTACAAAGCACAAATTCAATTGAGGTTCAAGCTTTTATACCGTATCATACGGATCATATCACCACATTACTATTGTAATGACTAGGGCCAGGAAGTTCCTGTCGCTACGTATGTCGATATATATAAAGGTTACTGCTAGCGCGCGCGGCGAAATTAATTCTTCGGACTGAGGTGAGATGTCACCGATTATCGTGATGTTTGAAATGATAAATGTCATATTCTATTCACGCTACGAAATCTTTTCAGAGCAATCCGATGGGCGTGAAAAATGATGGAACGTATGAAAATGATAATAGTCAATGGGGGTTATTACATAAAACATTTACGAGTCATGGAAAGTCACCATGATCAAATGAAATGGATGGAAAATAATTATTGCAATTCCGAAATTGTCTGTCACACGTCCGCTGACCTCCGTATCGAAAGCGATCTCGGATACGACCAAATTCCATATGACATTTTTTGTAAGTCATAAAATTTCCCATGTGAATGTCCGCGACGACCCTGGTCCAGAGTCCATAGATGAAGCGTTGGAGAGACTCAATAGAACTCATTGATTCGTTCACATTGAAATGATTTGATTTGATAATTCGAATGAATTGTTTTCAACTTGGAGAAATTTTAAGATATTATTTATATTCGATTGAAAATATTGAATAATTAAAATTCTTGATCGTGTTCTCATTTCTGTTCTCAATTGCGTCCTGAATTGTATTATTAATTACGTCCTCACCAGTGTCGCGTGGCACTACATTTTACGATTGCCGATGTCACATGGACACGAATTTTAATTGAATCACGTGGCGAGCCTCGAATGGATCCAGTGAAGAATTTCGAATTATTATTCGTTTGTTCAACAATTTCATGTTTGGATAATGAATTTCATTCCATCAATTATTTTGTATGAATCGCCGAATCATTTTATATATTGTCAAATTGTTTAAATGATGTTCAGAATGCGGTTAAATTAGAGTTCAAAATGCGGTAAAATTGGGGTTTGAATGATGTCCAAATTGAAGTTCGAATTGCGATCAATTCGGAGTTCAAAATTCGTTCAATTTGGAGTTCAAAGTGCGGTAAAATTTTAGTTCAACTGGTGTTCAAATTAGAGCTCTAATGACGTTTAAAATGCGGCCAATTTGGAGTTCAGAATGCAAAAAAATTATTATTCAATTGAAGAAGTTGTGCTGTAAATGGGCAATTGTCCCCATAACTAGTGCCACGCGACACTGGTGAGGACGTAATTAATAATACAATTTAGGACGCAATTGAGAACAGAAATGAGAACACGATCAAGAATTTTAATTATTCAATATTTTCAATCGAATATAAATAATATCTTAAAATTTCTCCAAGTTGAAAACAATTCATTCGAATTATCAAATCAAATCATTTCAATGTGAACGAATCAATGAGTTCTATTGAGTCTCTCCAACGCTTCACCTATGGACTCTGGACCAGAATCGTCGCGGACATTCACATAGAGAATTTTATGACCTACAAAAAAGGTCATATGCAATTTGGTCGTATCCGAGATCGCTTTCGATACGAAGGCGTGCGGACGTGTGAGAGACAATTTCGGACTTGCAATAATTATTTTCCATCCATTTCATTCAATCATGGTGACTTTCGATGACTCGTAAATGTTTTATGTGATAACCCTCATTGATTATTATCATTTTCATACGTTCCATTATTTTTCCCGCCCATCGGATTGTTCAAAAAAGATTTCGTAGCGCGAATAAAATATGACGTTTATCATTTCAAACATCACGCTAATCGGTGGGATCTAACCACAGTCCGAAGAATTAATTTTGCCGCGCGCCCTAGCAGCAACCTTCACATTTATCGACATATGTAGCGACAGAAACTTCCGGGCTCTATAGTAATGACATAATTTGAGGTATATAGCTAATTTGTCTATTATATGTACATACCCGCGGGTCTAAATTCATCGATCCTATCATCGATTATATCATCATTCTAAATTTGACTTCATTCCATACATTTTTTACTATACATGCTGATAATTCAATAAATATTATACTTCAATTAAAACATTTAATTTTGCAGAAATTTGCAGTGTACTGCATTTGCTATTTTGACAGCTGCGATTCAAATTGTGTATAATTGCAGACATTCATAGGAATGTAAACGTCATACATGAGGAAATACGTGAGTTATAACACGTCCTCAAATGAATATTTCCAACTTATCACCTGATATCACAATAATTATGGGGCCAAATTTAATCACAAATTCATTATTACGAATAACAGTGATTATATATGACAGCCTTCGGCCCGAAATCCTCTAAACCAAGTTCTGTTGTTTGCTTTTCATATGATATTCATAAGCGGAAAATCCCACAATGACGGCATAGCATTTTTTTGTTATAGAACCTATTGGGACGAATAGTGACGCACCTGATTATTTTTTTGTGACGAAAATATTGTTATTTTATTGTCAGGGAAATTCAATTATGGAAAAAAATTTTATCCTCATTTCCAGATAAAGAGTCACATAGATTTATTTACTTAGAAACATTTAAAACTTTCCAAATTTTGGCATCATGCCAAGATCAGGAAGATGATAATCTGGTATTACACAGCCACTGCTTGGAGAATGAATTTGATCGACACCAGAGTTCACCCACAATTTTGTGAAGCCACAAAGTTCAGCAAATTTCATATCCGTTTCCATTCTGTAACAATTTCAACAGAACGATTAATTTATATTGTATGTCCCTCCAATAAATGACAAAAGTTCAAGAACAACAAGAGATGACTTACGAATCACCAACAAAAATACAACGTTCGGGATTATTTATTTCATAACGTTCGCAAATATAGTCTTTCAAAATGATGCTGGGTTTGGCATATTCAATTGGTGCACGACCGGTAAAATTGATGAGTAGGTCCACGAAGGCTCCAGGCCCTAAAAGACATAAAATAATTTTTGCATTAATTTATCTGCTAAAATAAAATATAATTTATACGTATTTCTTTCCAAACTAAATTACCCATGATCGTGCGTGTTTCAGTCATCAGAATTTTATTATCACGTGTGCCAACTAGAAATAAAATATCTTTTTTTTCAAGCAACGAACCAACTTGTGCCATTTTAACATAATTCAGATTTGCATCAAAGTCCAGAATGACAGCACCGATGTCCGGTTGAATAGATAAAACTTCCCGAATAGCAGTATTATTTTCTTCAACGGAATTTGGCTAAAATAATATCAATATTTTTAACGTTAATCATTTTTTTTTCGGCCATCATATAAATATATCTAATCTGCATATTTTTACCCCAGTTATTATGTCAATACCATCGTCCACCAATACTTTTATGAATGACTGTGAGGCGATTGTCATAACCTTCCCATTGAATCCAATTCTTTTCAGATACCATGCAATTGACAAAGACGGAATGATTATTTGATCCTGGAAATCGCAACAAGATACGATATCTAATTACAACAATTTCGAACATAAACACTGCAATGTTAATAGATGTATGGATAAATAAGTAAATGGTGTATAGGAACCGGTGTCGCTTCGTAGCCCATTGTCAGTAATTTTCTCAGATAATTTTCCACAGAACGTGAAGTGTTGTTCGAAACAAAGATGATTTTTTTACCCAAATATTGAAACATTTTTAAAGTTTCTAATGCTCCGTTTATGGGCGTATCGGCCAGCCACAATACTCCTTATGCGAACAAAGCGATGATGTGCAAATTGAATTATATATACACATATATATTGGAACATACATTTGTTTGTTCATGACATCCGCAAAACAATTTTTCTTACCGTCACAGTCACTCATTATAATATCAAATGAATCTAAAAATTCTTTGCGCTCCTCCATAGTTAATTCACGAATATCTTTTGGTTTCTCCATAACAATGTAGTATTCCCGTGGAAAACAAATTGTGTAATAAAATATTGAAAATATATGTCAAGAGTTTTCAAGAATCTTGTTAAAAATGTATAACACTAAAAAAAAAAAAACGTTACAAATGTTGTGAATTTTTAAATTATCCAATTGACAATACGAGAACATGAATTCATCACAAATTGATGAATTGACACTTGAGACATGGACGTCTTGTTCAGTACAACAGTGGAGATCCGCCGTCGCTAGTGACACAACGATACCTGACTACTACTCTGCCATTTTTAACTAAATTGACATCAACACTCGACCCCAGTATCTTCACCACGATAACATTTCGAACTGAAGATTTGAGCACATCGATATGTTTATGCGCTATTTACTGTTTTTCGCATTTTTGTTATACGACAATGTGACCTCGTAGATCACGTTCACTAGAAAGAATCTGTCAATTCAAGGCTGCGAAGTCGTACAATACTTATGTATTGTCATTATATATTTACGTCTTATCTGGTTTATCGACCTATTATCAATGTGTAAATATTAGCTGCTGAAATGAGATGCACGAAGTCATATATGCCAGTAATGTGACGAGAGCATCGAACAAAATAGCGATAATAATACAACCAGGTGATGATAAAAATTCTCACGGTCAAATAAATGATATTTTTCATTCATGCATAATTTATAATCAGGAAAGAATGAAGAAGAATCAAATGTGGCTTATGTTTCAAATTCGTAAATAAAATCAATTGAATACATTTGGGTTAATAGAATTTCAATTTATTAAGTTTTCCTAGCCGTCAGTGTCTTGATTCTCATTTACAAAGGTATTATATGGCTTCAGCAATAATAATAATAATAATAATAATAATAATAATAATAATAATAATAATAATAATAATAATAATAATAATAATAATGATAATAATAATAATAATAATAATAATAATAATAAATCAATCAGTGATAATAATCAGTTACTAAAAATTAATTAATAATGATAATTTTCAATATTGTGTTCGACATTAGTCGTCAACGTATATGCGTCGGGATTTTTCATTTTTTTATTTATTCTTGCGTTTTACATCTTTGAGCGCGCAAAATGCAATTTGACCGGTTAAAACGTCAACGTTATACTTCATGATAATCGATATATAACATCGTTTATATAGCCATCATAGTTATAATGACGAATTCCTTTTGTAATTGTTCTTTTTTTCACTTTTTTTCCCGCAGTTTTTTTTTTTTACATTGTCTTTAACGATAAATTCGCATGCTAGCCGAGCTCTTTGATATTTGACCATCGATCATTGTGAACAATTCCTCGTATCCCGTTCACATCTTTTTTTTTTTAGGGTCTGACTAGAAACGCACCGCATCAAATCAACTCTTGCTCTCTCTCTCTCTCTCTCTCTCTCTCTCTCACCCTCTCGCTCTTGTCCTCTCGTCACTTTTACAATTATTGTTGAAAATTCGTAAGCTATTCAAGGTAAATAATTTATACATTACATTATAGAAACACTCGATCGTACAACAAGCGTGTAACCGTTGGAAAGCGTTCTCTCCCTTTTTTCTTCCTAAATTTTGTTCACTTTTCCGGTCTCCATTCTCTGAAATTAATTTTCCTGTGTTACATCCTTGTTGTTGCTCATCAATACTATCTCTGCGTTTTTCTCTCCATTACATTCCATTTCACCGCTACTTAATAGTACCATTTATTTTGTTTGTTTATTTATATTATCATCGTTATTCTTTTTTTTTCCTTTTCGTTTTTTTTTTTTTGTTATTAATAACTGAAGCTAGAATGAATTGCCGGGACACGGAATTTTACTTTTGGCTCATCTATCGCGCGATAAATTTATCGATTGTTTGCATAAAGGAATTGGTAACAATGTAGAAATTTTAATGATTGAGATATTTCTTGTTTTATTCATTCTTTGTTAGTTCTATACGGAAGTGTACTGGGATAAGTAAAATTTCCATATGAATATAAATTTATTGTTTATCGTCTTTTCATTTTTTGTCTTAGTACCTTGAATATTTCGTAATGTCTTATGAGTAGATATAGTTGAGAATTGTAGTTACGTTTTTTTTTTTTTTTTTTGATATAACAATTGGTTGTCCGTGCGTATCTATTTAGCTGACGGCAATAATGAATAGATCATTTTTCAATTTGAAAATGCGTATATCAGTAATAACGCGATTATTTTATTTTTCAATGCTTCAGTTATATCCTATGAATATCAGTGGCGGAAGGGTAAGTATTTGATAACTTTGAAAAACTGTCCTTTCTATCATGTAATTCGTTACCCTCATTTTAATTAATGATTTTATTTCATTTCATATTTTACTTTTTTTTTTCTCATTGCGTCTTTCAATATATTTTCATGATTCCGTGATCCGGCATTTCTTCGCGCCATTATTACATATCTATCTATCTACCTATCTATCTACCCACCCATCCCATTGTTTCTTCTTTTTTGTTTCCATCTGTTCATATAAATATATGGATAAACAAGTAACAACGCGTTTGTGCAGGAAAACGCGTTGTATTTGACGATTTGTTGTGCCAAGTAAAACGTACATTTTATTATTCTTATCTTCCTTTCTTTTTTTTAATCTATTGATAGGATGCCTGGAACGTTGCGCGCGAAATTATGCACAAGCAAGATGGATTTCCTGATGTAAAATCGCCACAATGATTCTTGATAACCGATATTCGCTTCTTACTGTGTCTATTTGTATATAATTTATAATAAACTAACGTAGACAACTATATACATTAGAGCAGCAGCTTGTTTATTAATCATATATATAATTTTTTATTTTCATTAGATAATTTCGGCGCACCTGCAGACATGCAACGTTATTTTGCGAATAACTTTTTCGTCTCGTAAAATGAATTATTCAATGCCATGTATAGCTCTTGATTATCGTTCCACCATTGATTTTTTTTTATTATAATTTTGGTTCTTTATTCAACCGCATTTTAAATATTTTGTCTCATCAGAGCTCGCAAACACTAGCGCTACAATACATGAATATATATACATAATATATGTATAGTGATGTATTCTTTTTGTCAATTTTGTTCCTGGAACAAATTTTGTTTTCCACGGAATTATCATTAATCGATATTTGTCAACAAATGGCATCTCTATGAATAACGGCGGGCTGCAAAAAGTACTTTAGATATCGATGGTAAGAACATTTTGTTTATTTGTTTTATTGCAGTAAACAAGACAAGCTTAGAATAAATCTTTTATTTTTTTGGGCTTAGATTTGCGACATACTTTTCTAGAGAAAAAAATATTTTGTACACTGTATTATTATTATTATTATCATAATTAAAAATCTCGAAAAAATTTAGGTGATTCACAACTGCTTTTAATTAAATTTCTTTCTGTTTTATTCTTCATTCATTCATTTTTACATTTGATAGACGAAGAATTTCATTATTCTGTTAAATCATTCATCTCCCACTTTGTTCACGATTTTTTTTTTTTTTATTTTTTGAAAAACAGAAATAGATAATCTCTTGCACGTTTAAGTCAACCTGTCAGGGGTGACGATAACTCATTGGTAATTATCGAATATGACTAGAAATATACCTCTAGGAGGTGACTTTGATCTTGATGCCTGACAAAGACGTGACTCGGACATTGATTGGTAACGCATGTGAATTCCTTTTTTATATGCTTTGCTCTTTCTTTTATCTTTCAATAACGACATCTAATTGAATTCGACTTGGTAAATGTTGATACTCTCGATGAGGTTATATATTTTTTATGTATTTATTCTCTTTTATTTTCTTGAAATTCAAAGTACTTTGGGTTATAAACTCAGCGATGTATATAATCATTAGAAATTGTTGCACATTAAATTAACAATTACCAATAAGTTTCTAGTGCGTATTGCAAAATGATTTTTCACCTCTTTCATCTTTTCTTTTATAATCCTCTCAACCGTTTTTTAATCTTAGAAATATTCCTTCATCACATCATAATCTTGCCCTTTAGACCTTGAGATTCTCATTTAAACAGAATTCATTATTCTTTTTGTTTTCTCATTTATTTATAATTTGAATTGTTAATCATCTGTTACTAAGTTTAAAATGTCGGTGGTCTATTCATAAACGAATACACACACATTTTAATTCACTGGTAATTTAAACGTTCTTTTTTCCTTTCTAATTTCAATTACGATTACTTTTTTTCTCTTTAAATCTATATCATGTGTTAATTTTCTCATTAGTGCCTACTTATTGTTAATCAAGGAGGAATGTAGTTGTAGTAGTCGCATTGGGTTGAGCGGGACTAGTTGTAAATCGAGGAATCGATCGAACAAGCCCGGCACGTTCATCGGCCGGCACAAATATTCGTAAATTGATTTTTAATTTAAATTAACTTTATTTTTCCCACCATCTCGAATATATACGAATCTTTTAAGTGTTTATTTGTTTTATCGTTTAAATTGAAATCAATTCAAATTAACGAATTTTCTTCCTATAAGAAAATCTTCATGGCCATTATATCAATTATATGTTTGCTGCAATTGATGATGATGATGATGATGATGATGATGATGATGATGATGATGACGATGCTGAATAATAATCATAATGCGAGCATTTGACAATCACTCTCGTACACAACAATTGTATTCCATATATCAAAATAAACAAGAAAAAAAAAATCATCGCTTGTTACATTTTCAACCGAAAAGAAGAAAAAATAATAGAACAAAAAATAATAAATTAAATAATGCACAAAAATTTATATTAACTTAATTATATATCATTATTATCATATCTCCCGTGTTCTTTTTTTGTTCTTCAAAGAATAAACACGACAGTGTTCATAAATACGCGCCGCACATATCACCATAACGTTTTTTTCTTTCAACAATTATTTCAATAGTTTCGCGCTGTAATGAACAAAAGTATGATAAAAATTTTCCATAATGATAAATGTCATAAAATCACAAAAGTTAAAAACCTTTATGGAAAAACGATCGTTACTTGTCATTAAAAATAAAAAAGCATGATCCGTTATTCTTTCCCTCTTTCTTTCCTTATTTTTTTCATTTCTCATTGTCACAAGGTCGTTCTCGTCATTATAATATGGCGCACTTGACCCCTCTGTCTTCAGTACATATGTGGAATGCCTTTAACCCATGCACCATGCAAAAACACGTCTATAATCTCGTTAGCACGTCGACACGCGGCATCATAACATTGGCTCAAGTGGCGTCCTTACTACCGACAAGACGTGGCGTTGCCAAATAAGTTGATTTACCAATATTGCCACGTTTGACAATTGATAATGAATGTAATAATCTACGTCCATCTTTATTCGGGGATAACGCCACCAAGGTGTGGCTGCCAATTTGATTGCGACGAAGCGATTGATGCGTCTTCGTCGGAATGGAGACGAGATTTTTTGCAATACTCCGTGACCTCTCGATACTGTCATTATTCTCGATATCGTGACGTTTTCTGATTGACGATGAAGTCTTCGGCGACGCCGTCGATAATGATGGTGATGATGACGATGATAATGGTGATGATGTTGATTCGGTGTGCAGGTGTCCGGCAGGACGTGACTCGATATTGTAGGACCGATAATCCTTGGTGGAGTAACCGCTGTCATCGCCACTGACTTTGACATTGCTGATGATTGATGTTGATGATGGTGATGACGATTCGTCAATGTCAATTGACGAGTGTTGTTCAATCGTTGATATTGTTGCTTTCGATGAAGCGATATTCTCGCTCTCAATGCGCGTATTGCTTGGCACACTGATAGAATAAGACTTGCCAATAGTGATTGGGCTCTGCTCGGGCCCAAGATCGCCAGCGCAGCCGTAATCGTAGCTGCAGCATAATTGACCGTCCTGCGAGGGAAGTTTAAGGTATCGTTAGCGAGTAACGTTTATTCATAATTTAATTGCATTCGACATTGCTACCAAAGTGAATTTTGGAGATAATAATGATAATCAATTAATATCGTTTGAAAAACGTAAATAAATGCGTTGTGCGACTGTTAAACATTGATATATGGTAAAAAGAAAAAACTTGTTTTCAAATCTTGCAATTCTATCCATTTTTAATTTCAAACAAAATTCACTTGGTACAGGAAGACGGTATAAATAAAATAGTACGCATAGGTATGTATCAACATATTATGCGATTCATTGTTTTATTGATTGAGGAAATGGAAATAATATTTTATTGTAATTTTTTCTGGTAAATAAAAGGTTGGATCATCGTGTTTATTCATGTATTGGTGAATTCCCCATTCATCAGCACACGTTGATCAAAATGGGTATGTGTGAGCAGGTTTTTTTTTGTTTTTTTTTGGAAGGGTTAGAATTCCAAAATTGTCCCCATGACTTGATGATTCGTCCTTCCTCTCTGGCTCCATTACGTGTTTTTAATGTGGCATCGATTTTTTTTTACTCCGTTTCAATAACGTAATCACAATCACAATATCCATCAAATCAAAAAGACATGCGTCATTATATATTTGATTATAAATGATGATAATAAATTTCGGGAAACAAAACAATGAATTTCCATAGTATGTCTCTGTTCTTACTGTGAAATGCTGAGCTAAATACTACTATTTGATGACAAGACTTCAGCTAAATAGCATTGATGTTTCTGATTTATGAAATTATAAAACGCTCCTCGTTTTTCAAATGTGTGAGCTCATATTATTGGATGTTGCAATTTTTTTATTTACATTTTGTTGCTTATTTTTTGCTGTAAATATTGTCACCATAGGGATTCAGAGCCCTGGTGCTTCTATTTTATGTTTGTATATGCAGAAGAAAGGCGTGTGCAAGAGGCTCGAATTCAACAAAAAAAAAATGTTTGTATTCCATTTTGAGAACTCGACATAACAACAAATATAAGTGAATAAATAAAAAGTGTAGATGTGCCCAAAAATATTCAATATGTAGGCGTATCTTTGTGCGTTGTGAACTTAATTACAGATCATTTGATGAAAAAAGAATTGAATAATAATAATAATTAAAGTATAAAAACAGTCAAGTTAACGTGCTTAGTGGAGTACACACGAAGAAGAAGGAAAAGTGAATAACATGACTGATACACATGCGTTATTCAAGAACATGCACAATAAGTCTGAAAATGTAATTCTTTCCTCCACGAAATTTCCATTACTATAAAAAAAAATTAATCCGTTTATATTCAATGAAAATTAATCATACAAAAGTATATCGAACGCAAAATTGAAATCATAATTAGGCACTTTCGTCCAAATCCACCAATTTATTTTTGAATCCAGAGAATTGTGCCGTACATTACAAACTTTAGGAAAAGGAAGCGTGCCAGAATAGCAAATACAAACGAATTGAAATTTGAAAACTGAAAAGATGGATGAAATAAATAAAATACAGTGGCAACTAAAAAATGGAAATTCACCCGAAAAACAAAATGATGAATCAATGGATGGATAAGTAAGTAAATGAACAAATGAATAACGGCACGAGTAATAGAGACAAGCAAAACTAGCAATGGGAACAAAAAAAAATATTAACCAAAACAAAAACAAAGAACAAATACTCGAGCTCTATTTAGCATCTAGTTGAAGAAAAGATAGAGGCAGGTTAGAAGAGATATAGGTGAGGTAGAAGTGATGTGATTACCGATGCACACAACACGCGCTATTGCTCACCAATTGGGCGCAGTACGGCACCTGCAAGGATACCCATCGTTAGGCTGGTTAGTCGGTTAGTTTTTTTTTTACACGGGCAATAAATAATGATTGGGTTAGCATTGTTCAGGATGATCCATTCGCGCGGACCCGTTCGGAAAATTCTCGCTCGATTGCAAACCATTTTACTGTACATCGAATATCAATTACCACTTTTAACACAAAGTATGGAAACAAAAAAATAAAATGAAATAAAATACTATCATAGAGAAATATGTATATACATTAACATACTTTTACAGTTGGAGAAAAAATATACAAATCTATGAAATATTCTAATTTCAACAATGAATAAGAGTTTGATTGACGATAAGTCCAATCGAGTCCGCTTCGAAAAACAGAATTTTAATAGCACTGACCGATCCATGCAGGGCCGACCCGAAGCACGTGCGATCGTGATATAATCGATCGTAAATATGTAAATATATAATAATAAATTTAATTTTTCAATGTTCAACAAAATATGAAACGACAATAATAAAGCAGCTTCGCAAAAGCAAGCCAGCATATTGAAAATTAATTTAATTGGAACATCGATCGCTCGAGCTTTCACTACTGGCATACAGTGTTGATATTTTTTCTGTTTAATTTGTACATCTGAATAATTTGGAAAATAGATTAGGAATTGAAATAAGTTGAACCAAAATCAATCATAAAGAGCTCTAGGATAATATTAATTTGACTAGCTTGGATACGTCCCTGTATGGATTTGCTATGAAAATACGCGACTTATACATTAAACTAAAACAAACAAAATGAAAACAATAATTATATTATATATGTACACTAGCGTTGACTTAATGAATATATTTTAATAATTAGCGCATAGCCACTGCAGTTTTGAGTTAACATCGAGCAAAGTAAAGTGTTAACGAATTAGTATGAAAAAAATTGAATAAATAAACAAAAAGTACGAACTGAAGTTATCTAATGATTGTCATAGAGAAAAAAAAATGAATAAATAAAACGATGAACATATATTACAAAAAAGAGTAAATTCTTGTGTTGTATGTGAGTTTTGGTGATTGGACTTTTTGTGTATCACTGTTGTATGTATTTTGTTTAAATTCTTTATAATGAAGCATCGGGAGGCATTCGCTTGCCGCTGAGCATCGCACGCTCATAGCGCATACGCAAAAAATAATAATCAATATTTCAATATGTGAATCAACAATCCAAAAATAAATAACATATATATTTGGCAATATATTTTTTTTTATCCTTTCTACAAGACTTCTACGCGATTGATGCGCGAACCAGCGACATATGGGTCAAGCGAAGGCAATATACACTTCGTTTACTGACCTTGTTCTTTTTACCCACAATGTAATATATGATCTTGGGGAAAAATTTAAAAAAAAAATTCACACGAAAAAATGAAATATTTCCGATTCTTCGTCCTTTTATCCTATGAAATTCCAAAATAATTCGCATTTCTCAAGCCAAACAAACATACACGTATTTTCTTTGTCTCGAGTTTCTCCATTGATTCCTATCATCTATCTATAGCCTTCCCCTGGAACCTGATCTCACAAGTTCCCATCTCTTCGAATATATATTTTCATTGCCAAAAAATTATTGTTGTGGCAGTTTTAGTGATAAAGTTGTTTCTCTATTTCACTTTTTTTCCTATCTCTTCAAACTTGTTTGTGTGTTTGGCCCTCTTACCTTGCACTCGCACGTGGTGCACTTGTCGTGTGAATCCTGCCAAGAGCTGCCACTTTCATGAACAATACCAGCATAGCTACACGGTTGTGGATGACTTGATGATGAAACTACCGAAGTATTATTAACATGACTTTGTCGTGCGCAAGGATCATCCTCACATCTTGGACAACAATCACCATCCTCTGTCACTGGATTGCTACATGTTACTGGTGGACACTCCATTTGCCAACAGTCTATTTCACCATACTATATTTAAAACGAAAAAATAATATCAGCTCAATAGAAACGACAAAATTTATTAACCCTAGAATGATATACCTGAAACTAAGATACTATATTGGATTTTGATAGTGCTCTTGTTGAGTTGGACTGAGCCGTAATTAACCAGTTTGATGATGAACATATTTTAATAGATACAACATCATTGAATAACTTCAACCCAACTCAACTCGGTGGAATTTAATATATTTACCACCCTATGACATGAGAACTATGAATTGAAATTAAATTCTACATGGGTTTATCTGGATAATCTGACTTCCCATCGTGTCAAAGAAAAAATCGAGTGTCACGACCAGGTGTTCCATTCTAGAATTAGCTGAATAATTTCACTGAATACAATAAATTAAATTCAAATACCAAACATTCGCAAGTCTGACACTGATAAATCCATCGTTCACCACTTCTAAATACAAGATGATGGAGCTCCTGATGACGACATGATGCAGCTGGATCACATTGTGGACAGCATTTGTCACGTCTACTACTTGGCGCGCTACAATCACATATTGGATCTCTGCACATCACCACACCGTCTTTACATGTACATTGTCTACATGGACTTCCGGCTGGTGCAAATGTTTCGCTATTAGCAATCTCACGTTCATCATACCAACAACCTACAAAAAAAAAAATAAATAGAACAAATAATAAGAGCATCGAATCAAATGAAACAAATTAGACACTAAAACAATTGCTCACTGAGTTTGCACTTTTCTTCAGGATGAGTATCATCACTCGGTGGACAAGTGCACTCATATCCACCGTCAGTATTAACACATCTGGCGGTTGGATGACAGGTGTGTCTCCTCTCAATTGTCTGATCATTGCACTCGTCAATGTCAAGACATTGTGTGCCTTGGGTGCTGTCATGCAAAGCACTTCTATAACCTGGCTTACATCGACAATAATACCACCCGGGCATATTGAAACATGTTGATGAACGGTGACATCTGTGTAAATCACTGGCGCATTCGTCTAAGTCGAGTTCACAGCTGTTACCAATGTATCCACGACGGCACGAGCATCTGCCGGGTGCTACACACTCACCACCATTTTGGCACGTTTGATTGCATAATGCTAAAATTGAAATGAAGAGAAAAGACAATGTATCACTATGAATAATTGCATTTAATGCGATTTCAAATTCGGACGTGTTAATGTGTATTTGTAGTAGATCGAATTTAAATTGATTGTTATATTAATTTTTACGTTTGCAAGTGTAGCCATCACCAGTGTATCCGTCTTTGCATACGCAATAATAACTGCCAGCGGTATTAACACATGTTGCATGCTCTGAGCATGAATGATGACCGGTTGTGCATTCATCCAACTCGGCACAATTAAATTTGTCAACCCTGTGATAACCGGGAAGACATTCGCATGTGTACGAACCCACGATATTTACACATTGTGTATTGGCATTACAATGATGACCCTCAGAGCCACCCTGCTGTTTGCATTCATTGACATCTATTGCATTGAAAGAGAAAAAAAAAATATCCATTGTTAATTGATGTTATGTGATTAATTTATAGTGTTATTATTAGGATCAAAAGCAAAAATTATCAAATTTATTTATAAGAACTGTCAAAGATGAGATTATATTGTGTCATCAATCGATTTGAATTAATTTCGTTTGATTCCGGTTAACTTTAACTCAATACCGTGACAATTATGTCCGTCTCCTTGAAAACCAATATTGCAGTGGCAGGCATAGGTGGTTTGAAGATTGAGACAGGATGCATTTGTGTGACATTCGTGGCCTTTTGCGCAGTAATCCACCCCTGGTTAGATATGATTAAGCCAGCGATATTAAGAGAGAGTTAATTTGTTATATATGTGATGGATATTGATTAATATGTTAACTTATTATAGGTATCATTGATATTGTTTTCGGGAAATTGGGAAAGTTTATTTGGAAATGTATGAGAAGCCATCGGTAATTCGCAAAAGCTTGATGTTGAAGTCATCATTCATTTATGTATTTAGTTATTTTATTTTGTGTACCTGGACAAAATTTGCAGCACTCCTCGGCAACACTTATTTGTTCACTTGGTGGACATGGCAATGGTGGACAACGTGTCTCTGTATCGAACCTCTGACACGTAAAACTACCATCGAAACAGTCACACTCGACACATTGTTTCGGCGATACTTTTTCACCGTGATCGTAAATTACACCGTGCAAATAACATTGTTCTGGAAAATATGTTATTTTTTTTTTATTGAATAAAAAAGACGAAAAAATAAATCTCGAAACATAAACTTGAAGAAAAAAAAAAAGGATTGGTAAATATTGAAAAATAATGGGAAGAAATGGAGATGATAAATGAGAGGAATGAAACAAAATAATAATTAAAGATATGTCAAAAGTTTTTATTTACTCAGACAAACTGGACAACATTGTCCCTGTGGTATCACTGGATGTTTGCAAGCGACGGCAGCACATGGCGTAGGCCTACATTCAATTTCACCATGAATACAAGAGCATTGTTGACAGCCTTTTTCCCACGTGGCACCGTCTTCATGAACAGTGCCATTTGCACGACAAGATTTTTGGCACTCGCACTCTTCTACCTTGCTTATTCTACCCTCTGCAGCAGCTAGCTAAAAAAAATTCACGTCGATAAGAATAATGTTTATCGTTGCGACATATACCGATTCACCATTAAAGTGGTGTTCGCTAGATTCAGATCATTCATTTCATTTCATTGCTCTACTGTTGTTTTAGACATAGTACTTGTAAGAATTTATTGGAAAGTTTGGAACATCAGATTGGTACATCTATAATGTACTTTTTATGTCTGTCATAATATTATATATGATATTTACCCTGTGTGTCAATTCATTTAAATTGTGCATTAGTTGCTCGACTGTATTCTGAAGAATAGAAAATTGACCACAAGTCGGACAGGATGTATCAAGCTGGGGACACTGCGACAAATAGCCGTGAGCACCTGGAATCAGCTTAACATCCTGAAGGGCACCCTGCAAAAGAAAGAAGAAAAATGATACATAAATTATAAAGAGAGAAAAAAATAAAAAATGAAAATAAATATATCAAAGAATGAAAAAGAAGACTAAACTGCCATTGAGTTCAATACACTAGACATAATGTATTGCATGACAATCAGGAAAAAAAGGAGAATGTCATAAGCGCTTGGGCTCAAACTTTTTCTACCGAATATTTCCTTTGATAACAGATGCGGGTTTTACAACACAGTAGAGTCACGATGACGAATGATGTTTTCCCCTTTATATTTAGCTCTGCTACGAAATGCTATTCATTTTTTCCAGATATGAAATACGCTCTTATATGTATATAATATTAATGTATATGTACTTTAAAGAGAAAATGTTTGGCGTTTCTTTGGCCGACCCAAAGTTGAAGTTGAGGTAAAGTAAAATTGGTATCAGGTGGACCAGGCCTCAATAAACGCCTGTAAAGGGGATGACAGTCGACCAGTAGCTCGACCTGCGAACCGCTGATGCTAAGGGCGACCCTATGCCACGCTCCGTCTGCAAGACGAAACGGAAAGGCTTCCACATGGACGGCGCCATCACGCCGTGATACATAATGAAGACGAAGTTCGTCTTTTCGGCCGCTGCTCTGCAGCTCCAAGTACCTAAAATTTATAAAATTTATAACATTTTATTCAAACATTTCAACTAGATTTAACCTATTAAAATTCATATTTATGACTATGAAATACACGTACCTATTATTACCATGGGAGAAGGCTACGATTGTTCCGGAATTCGCCTCCTCCTGTCGAAGTGATGCAGCAACAGTGAACTCTGGAACCCGCCGGAGTAATGCTGCCGCACGTTCAAAATTTTTCTGACTTAATTGAAGATTTCTCTCCTCGCCTGAAATATCAAGGAGAAAAAAAGAGCGTCGACTCTACTTGAATTACGTCTCATTTAGATACAACAAACAGCATCAAAATTCCAATGATTACAAATAGATTAAAATATAAATTAGTAAATGTATATTCAAGTACCCGAAAGAAAAATATTCAGTAGTATAGATCAGTATATTATTGGATAATAAACTTCGTGAGTGAATAGATGTGAAATAACACTCAACAATAAATTATCAATATATATTGTTAAATCGCAATTATAAAAAAAATCCTGAAATAATATACTTCGTGTATCATTTTACATCATGACTATACATGAAGGAAATATGGGGGCGAATGCGTTTCTAATATAGACAAACAAATATAATTATTTGTATGGTTGCTAACAATAAAATTCGATTCAAATCATGGAAAAAACAGTAAACAATTGAATTTTCTCAACAAATAATCAAATATATATATTTGCCTCTGTTTAGAAATATACATTCCCCATAAGATTATCTACAAAATAATTGAATAAATTCAAGTATAGGAATATT
Organism: Zele albiditarsus; assembly: GCA_958496275.1. NCBI lineage: Eukaryota > Metazoa > Arthropoda > Insecta > Hymenoptera > Braconidae > Zele > Zele albiditarsus. The sequence goes on from OY292408.1 coordinate 15,685,242, forward strand.
ATACCATGTACAACTAAGAAAGACAATACTTTATTGATGTAAGAAATTCAATATATTGCAAGGACGAAAAACTATCCCGATCATCATTATACACATTAAGGCTATATAATTTCTTGCATGGTCTACCTTTTGTCACTCATTATCCATATACCAAGCGTGTCTCAAATTTCGCAATGTGGCACGCTTCGTAATTGTCAACCAACAACCACCTGGCATGATCACACGTAAAACGTCTAATCATCAAACACGAGTTTCATCCGATACGACAGAGAAATGAATATGAAAGCGGAAAAAAAAGAAACAACAACCACCCTCGTGTCAATACTGATTAGCCCTTTTTTTTTGGGTATTGTTGCATCGTCCGGTTTGGCTTCGTGGGCACCCTCGATAACTGTAACTTAAGCGCTAAATTGTGAATTTCCTCGTCGCTTCCAGATCTCATTTTATAAATACCGCGGTCCCGGTAACACGACACTATTGTTGGTAATACATTCTTCCTTATCGACTGTGCAGTAATGGGCGAAGGAATAATTGGCTTCTTTGCAGACAGCAGTGGATAAGGAAATACACATACCGCCTACTAAAATGTTATTAAAATGTAAGGTATATTATGGAGAGTGATGAAAGAAGTAGAAGAAGACGGTGCGTTGTACGGAGGAAAGGGTGATAGTGATGATGTATATACGTCAGTGAAGAAAGTCGACGCTATGTAATTACCCGGGTCTACGCGCAATTGCATGAAGGGAAAACGTGCGCGTGCCAGCCGTCAAGTTATACACGCGTCGATGAAAATTATAACGCTTGAGTTCACATGATAAAGAGGTGTTGGGTTATCTGCCTCAAATTTCACCAAAATAATTGGTCTGCTTTACATACAGTAAATTTATATGTATACATATATTCAATTCATCATTATTCAATTGTTTATATGCAATGAACGTAATATTCTGCATGATGATTTGAGATACATGATTATATATTTGGACTAACTAAATGACTACGCATTTGAGAAAAATAATTGATACATTCGAATTTACAAACGACTGCGTTGATTGTGGATGAATTAAATAATAATAATATATAATAATTTGAATTCAGGAGTAATTCAATTAATATTCACATCAGAAATTATCAGACGTGACGTGAATTAATACGACACAGGGGTGTTAATATTTGTCTGCCTCAAATCTCGACAAAATATTCTGTCTCTTCCATATATACATTACACAATACTGATACAAAGTCATACCAATAATAATCTTTAATAGCAAACAATTCTCTTGAAATAAAAAAGAAAAAAAATAATAAAATAGTATCAGAGATTAATTCGAGAATTTCTATATGAAAAACAATTAATATATCTCTATCGCCGACAGATTCAGTTAATTCACACCAGAGACAATGGAAGAGCCACACGTATTGACAATATATTCCAAAGGGTCGTGAATATATATATATATATATATGTACGTGGGGTGTCGGCAATTTTGAGCAGAAGGCGCGAAGATGGAGTGCGTTACGTTCACCCTTCTTCCATCCCTCCACATATATACATATAAAACATCACAACCCTCTTACGAAGGGATACGATAATACCTTTATTTACTTGGACTCAAGCCATGACGGGTTGATAATTGAAATTTCGTTTCAATATATATGAGAGTACACCCTCTCACACACAATATGTAATATTGCTCACAAATATAACCAAAAACGTTGTTTCACATAAAATTATTACTTGGTATTTATCTTCATTGTCCCAAACAAGGTCTTTGAACTTTATGTTCACCATTATTTCCCTTTCTTCTATTTTTTGTTTGTTTTTTCGTTTGGTTTTTTCTAACACACCCTCAAGGTGAATTTTTCGAACGTTCGTCTCGAATGGTTACACTCCCCTGCATAACACGCAAAGCTACCCTGATCTTTCTTTATACCACATACAGTTAGGTGTAATTGGTGAGTGTTTTTGGGGAAATAATTGGACGTCGTCGATTGGACAACGACGGGCTATTGGTATAGACCACGTTCTCTGAAAATCATCGCGTGAATTCACATAGCTCTCTGAAAAAAAAAATTCTAGACGATTATAATCCTATTGTTGGAATAAATATGTCTATATGTATTTAATTTTTATTTTTATTCTTTATTATGACTTTTTTTCTTTTTTCGTTCGTTCATTTTTCATTTCGGGTTAGAAAAGAGAGAAGTTTATGATAGGGTTAATGGGGATAAATTTAATTGAACACCTACCCTGAAGATAATACGCAGGTTTCAGTCTGACAAGACCAAGTACCTGCGTCACGCCCAGCTGCGTTGTATTGTGCAGTTGTAGGGCTGCGAGAAGATCTATACTACCCTCTAGATCAGTTCCAGTTTTCGTTTTACTGGCGATTATCGACGATTCTGTCACCACTGTTGATGCTGTGTTCGTCGTTGCTTCCTCTATACTGTCACTCGTCGCTCCCATTACTGAAAGAAAAAGATTTGATGAAATAAAATACGATAAGATGACTTGGACAAATTTATATATTGAATTGATTATTTATAAATATATTGGGTTTTGAAAGAAGAAAATTAAACTTTAAGAAAATGATATCAATTAAGTGTATTATTTATTTATTTATTTTTTTTTATTGATTGGTAATATTGTTAAGAATTATTTGTACATGGGATTTATAGTTATTTATAATGTTTATGGGTGAACGTAGTGGTGAACTTTGTCGTGGCATCGTTCGTTTATGACTGTGTGCACATAACAATACCGACAATTATGAGTTCAATGTGTCAAAGCGCACACCCGGCGGGACGTTGGAAAAATATGTTTTGTACACTTTGTAAGCCAACTGTTCGGAATATTGATTTGTGTCATATGCCGACACAATTCATTCTTCGAAACGTTGAAATTTTAATTTACATATTATCGTTCAAGTTCTTATGGTGTGTGAGTAAATTATTCACTTCGGGATTGATTAATTGATCGATGATGATTTTTAAATTGGTTATAAAATACTAAATATTTTTTTCTGAAACCAAAGATTCACCAATCTAATTTTTGGATGTACGTACTGTTACTCAAAACGATAATACAAGCGACAATATATCGATTGAATGATCATCTTAACAAATGAGAGTGGAAAAATAATATTTTCGAAGAAAATTGTCAACTCTTTTAATTAAGAGAGATTTATTACTTTTTGTTTGCTCAAAATTTAATATGCTTTTTATCTTCCAAGTGCATGAAAAATCCTTTCATTCTTGCTTTTTCCCCCTCCCGTCCCACCCTCTAATAGCAAGATTAATCGAATTTTCTCAGTAAAAGTGCACTTCCTATCACAATATGGAAAAAGAAAGAAAAAAGAAGAATAAAATGGAGAACAACAAAAATCATCTCAGCTAATCTACCAATATCTCTCAGCCGCTTCGATCCTTCAACTTTTCATTCACTCTCAATTAAACAGATTTAAGTTATTAAACACCACTTCAGTCACCCAAACTTTTGCTCAATGTTGTCTATATTAAATTACCTTCTGGCAATGTGAGTAAAACAATAAAAAGGACGGACTAAATATATACCATGCGGAAGAAACATAGCTCCCCTGTTATATTAAGCTCAGACATATATCATCGGCAACACGGATGTGTATCACTGGTTGGGCGGACACAAAAGCTCATCTTTATTCGTATGGATTAACTGATGGACTTAATCGTCTGTCGATTTAATGGCATCATGCGCATACAGTTAATATATCTCTACTATTATGTTCTATCATTATTATTGTACTTATTAATGTATTTCTATTTTTATAGTTCTTTAAAACTCTGCATATTGATAATTGAAAACAGCTCCATCACTTGATCTGTATTTTTTGCTACATAAATCTATAACTTGGTTATAACCGCAATTAATGTTTATAGCAAGCTGCATATTAATTCATATCAATTGGTAGATAATTTAATCATTCGTAATTGTTATCTACAAAATTTAAACACAATTGTCTGGAATTTTTTTGGGCGAAGTACCATTGTGAACATTTATATATTGATTAAAATTTTCGGAACATGTCGCATTGACGTGTAAAAAATTAATATTTTTCATAAGTAATCAGGATAATAGCTGAATTATTTTTAATTCTGTCAGACTTTGCATAGTTACATTTTCAAACGCATGTGGGGAATATATACTATCTAGAAGAGCCCTCACGGTTCAATTATTACTGAGCATAATTCTGACATGATAAAATATTTACATGGCTACGTTATGGTAATGTGAAGTTGGAGGAATTATGTTCGAATTGATGCTAAAATTTCCAATAACATCAAGCTGGTGAAAAAAATTTTCATTATGTCACAATTATACTTGGAGATAATTAATAATTAACTAATAACAAGTATCAAAATTACTGTTCTAATATTATTACTATTACTACTAATACTTCTAGTACTGCTTCTAGTATTACTTTTAGTACTACTTCTACTACTACTACTACTACTACTACTACTACTACTACTACTACTACTACTACTACTACTACTACTACTACTACTACTACTACTACTACTACTACTACTACTACTATTACTACGATACGAAATCACGTTTCATACAAGTTGCATCTCCATCCCTCTCATCGTTGTTGTATGGTCTACGTCACGCGTCTGTGCTAACACAACGTCAATGCCCGGCGTCGACTACGACGAGATGAAGGAGAGATGCAAGAGAGGCGACGGAGGAGGAACATGGTGATGGCAGACTGCCGGGCGTCGCGACGCCAGGCTATCGAACCGAACGTAAGTTTTCTCTTCATCATCTCACGTTCATCAAAAATAAAACGATCAGTAATTGCATATTTATTTATTTTTTTGTACACACTGATTTCAATTCAATATCTATCTGGATTACATTGAATAAGCCTATAGTAATAAAATTTCTTTCCATAGTATGGCCATGGAAATAAAATAGAAATTCAATTACTGCCACATCTGGTCAGACACTTTATGGTCTAATCGAATTGTTCCATCTCTCGACGACAATTTATACACTTAGGTATATATGTTATATGGGATGTGTGAAGAAAAGTGTCATCGTTCATTTATCAATGGTCATTTATATATAAATGCACTTCTTTCACCCCATATACACTTTGGGCACATGAAAGAAAAATAGAAAAGGGAAAAAATAAGTGCTCCCACTTTCATGTTGAAAGTTACTATGTAAATAATTTATTAGAGCATTGGAATAGTGTTGATATCGATTGTTAAATAAATAACTACTAAGCCCTTTTCATTAACTATATTTTATGTATAGAGATAAGTGAAGGAGGGTGTCAGAAATAGTAAAAAAATAATGAACATTTATAGAGAAAATATGTAGTGATGATTTGCTTTTTTTTTCCACCAGAAACTTTAAAATATTATCAGATAAAAGGAAAAATCATGTTGCAATTTTTTATTTTAATAAATCATTGAACATTATGTATTACTCAAATGGCAAAAATATCTAGGAGTAATTTTAATTCTCATCAATAATTGTTTCGTCCTTTCTATAATATTTAAAAGCTATTGGTAAAAAAATCGCCCCTGGACATGTCCTCACAACTCTTTTTTTTACTATGTCGGATCGATGACACACATTGCGGAGAGAAAAAAAAAAAAATAACCAACAACTGCACAAATAAATAGATAAATAAATGAATGAGCCAATAAATGCAACGTAACATTATTAAAAGAATTGAACATTATATTAGTTTATTTCTCCCATCACAGCTATATAAAGTTCCAACAATTTATAAGCATTGCCTAATAAAATAAAAAAATTTAATTAAATTTGACAAATAAACGGATTAGAGTAGAAAGAGAATGATTGCATAGTGACTATTCATTTTATCTCCTTTCTTCACTCACTCAATCAAATGTTTGTACATGTTGAATATATGTTTTATCATTTTTCCCTTTTCGTGCGCACAATGTGCCCCTCATACTACCCCAACCTAGTGTAGCCGACGCAACGGGTGCATTCACCCTGACGCATAACCCACGAGTGTTACCGCACGTTCCGTCACGATTCTCAACGTCCCTGGAGACGAGCACAAAGTTGCTGGGAGTGCTTGTACGCTCACATCAACAGTATATATATTTCCACCCTTAACAACGCGTCTCTGTATTGTACATCCGGTCGTTCGTCTCATTCGCGAAAGTTTAGATACACACACACATACACAAATATATTTTTATATACATCAATCCACACTCGCACACATCTTTCTGATGGTGATACCGGTCACGCAAGCAGCCACCCTACTATTACGTTTGATGTCCACCCACACGCTCCCTTTTCTTGTTATTCGAGTCAATGAAGTGTCAGTAGTAATCTTGATGACTCATTGCCAGAAAAAAAAAAGAATGTTGGTTTTTTTTGTTGATGACGTAAATGCGTCTTGGAAATAAATCCGGTGGGGATCTAGCAATTGTTGACTAAATTCGATTACAGTAACAAGCACTGTGAATAAATCAATTGGTTGGAATTCTTATATAATTTTAATTAACTCTTTGCTGCTAAGAATATAATATGGAAATTAATATTTGTGGTACTTTGTTCTGGGAAATATAAAATTTATATCAATGAAATACTTTTGATTCATTTTAAATCGTATATCAATGAATCTTATTTATTTGTTGAAAGCTCATTGAATGCATAGTTATAAGTACTCAATATCGTATCACAATTTATTAATGCGATGTATAATTTATGGGAAACACTGATGAGTATCAATAATTATCTAAATGTTAAATTAATTTAATACTAGTAAAGATCACTGCAAGATTAATTTCCAACACGAACATTTCAAACTTTATAGAGGTAACTTCAACACTGTAAATTTCTTCCAGTCCTACTCTTACTCTCTATGACTGGAATCGAATTAATAATTTATTGTAGTAGAAAGGTGTTTGATTACTATATAAATTCTATACCCATTGTAATACACTTTTTATAGAGACATACAATGTTTATCGGATCTGTATTGTTACTGTATATGACCTTGCTTATACACGTGCCAGTCAATTTCAATTTACAAGAATTCAACATATATATATATATTCCTTTTTTATTTTCATTCAAATAATGTCGTGTAATTTGATAACTGTAACAATTAAACCCAAGGCTTCATTAAATTTCTCAATCTTTGAGTATACACACCAAACAAATTCACAACAGTAAAAATTAATTAAATTTCTTTCAAATATCTAAATGATTTTTGCTACTGTACATTGACTATACATTGTATATATAGGTAAATGGATATTATACAGAGTCTTTGAATATGAGTTGAGTAGTTGAGGGTCAAGGTCAAAGTTAATTTGATCGGGCGGTCGATGACTTTGATGTTGAGGTCACATATATGGAAGACCTATGAATGCATACATTGACGCACATTCATGTGAATTCCTTCATTAAATGGCTTTTTATATTGGAACACGGTGAATTGAGGTGGAAAAAGAAAATAGAGTAATGATTTTTTATTTCATTCATATCTATTTATTGAAATAATCTGCTTCTCACGGTTCGCAAAAATTGGCTCCGTGTCATTCACGCTTTTGTGTCCTTGTGTATTATATACAAATGATTTGACATACATGGCTGTGTGTGAGAAATAAAAAAAAGAGAAAAGTATAATTTTTCGCCTAGGACGACTTTGCGAATTGTGCGACGTAGAAATGAAACAAGAATGGTTCTAATGAGTAAAGTGTAAGGACGAGAGAAAGAGAGAGAGAGAGTGAATGCCACACGACATAGCTTCAAGGCTAATCTCTTCCTCAATCAACGTTGCTTTTGTATTGCGACGTACAATAGTCCCGAAGTGCAAGACTACGATACTTTATCAAACATTAAATCCCAATGTCGTATCAGAGTTTCATCACTTTCAATTCTATTATTTGTTACTTGTTCATAAGTCATTTTATGTTCGTTATTGCTCAGTATTATATTGACATTGGAATTAATAGTAAAATTAAATTTTATTTTCATTTTAAATTTGGATGAGTGAAATAGATATTCCAGTGCAATAGCAGCCATTGGAAGAAATAAAATATAGTACAGAATGTTGATTAGTGTATTATTTGGAGTAATATTATTTTTGTTTAGTGAATATTTTTTCGAGGAAAGTAAACTGATTTATTATTGGATGTATCACTCTGTAGTTCATTTATAGTTATATTAAAAGTATACGGTTATGTGTCAATTTATTTGGAAGCATTTGATGCTGGTAAATTCAATCCTGATATCTGATCTTCATACAATTAAATTCTATAACAATTTGATCTACATCCAATCATTTTCTGTTCCTCTTGTTCTTTTGAAACGTGTTCATTAACTGTTGAGAAAATGACAATTTATTTATTCTTCCTCAAACATAAAATCTCGAAAATAAATCAAATGTATGATATCATCATTAAAAAGAATTGATCTCTATTCTTTTCTTAATAAAGACATTCATAATAATTAATTATCCTTTATATGAGATTAAAATAATCAATAACTACTTGATATTTAATAATCGAAGAAATGGGAATTTAATTATTTTATTTACAATCATCATTTTGGTCTAGTTTTATTTATTGATTTTTAATAACGTGTAATATATTACGCAAGAGACAATTGGTGCGTTCTGAAAACTCATTACGCTTCAAATGATTGAAGTACAAGAAAGGGAGAAAAAAAAATGTCATTTGCGATCACGCGATAGCATATAGCTATACATTGTGACTATCATTAGATGCTATCTCAATTGAAACAGGTATTTCTATATGTAAAATTCAGAAACCAAATAACAATCATGAGAATTATTGATGGTGTTTTGTGCCCTCTATCACGTGGTGTTTTACTTTACCAGCCCTTAATTCACATACATTATCTCCTCATTGAATATAATTTATTCATTCATTCATATAAATATATAACATTGTATTAAAAAATAATAATTCTTTTCATGTCTAACATGAAGAATTCATGGTATAAAATACACGCGCAAGCACAAATTTAAATACCGTGATGATAAATGATTGCTTATGTCATTGATCGTGGGAGTAGAATGAAATAGATAAAGAAATATGTATGTGTTCCACATGAAGGTAAAGATATACATAGGTTGATCACGCTACATGACGAATTTCTTATTGCTTCAAGGAGAATTCAAATGACGTGTGATGACCCTAATATCTTTCTCAATATAGCTCCATATTCATATATGCCAAATACAATAAAAATAGCTTCTATCGTAGTCATCACCAATTGACACCATTAGAATATTATTTGTTCATTTATCTCTTTTATTAATTATTTTCTATTGATTTTTTCGACGAATTGGGCGACGATTTCGCGCTCCGATTCGCTTGGACAATTCTCTGAACCTCAATATCAATACAATCAAATTGTTATCCAGCCAGATCGGCACAGAAAGTCATACCACAGTGATGAAAAAAATCCATTTATTCGTATGGAATAAAAATGTTTTTTGTTATGAATTTTGTTTCCCCCTTTTCAATATGGAGAAAATGGAAATTATATTCAACAGACCGGAATGAAAACTAAATACAGTTGTCGATGAAATAAAAATTTGACAGAAAATAATATTCACTTAGTAATAACGCAGCACTCCAACATATATAGACATGAAGCAATTGCAGCAATCATGGACACTCGCCTAGAGGGCTTGCGGGAACATATATATTCCCCGCAGGCACATTACGCGCAGCGGTGGTGATGGTGGCATCACATAGCGTATACCGCTTGAAAGTACCACTCGAGCTAATGTCACGGCCAGGCGTGGAAACTACCTCGAAGTGGACAATATCCAGTGGATATGCAAATGAAACTTGTGAAATGCAAGTATGTGTCTGTCATTGTAGAACAGATGCTCACTGCAATTTCTCATCTGGTCTCTATATATTTTTTTCAGCCTGACGATTGTTTATACATAAAAGAACAAAAATAAACAATCCGATATGAAATTTTTATCAAAATCTAGAAAATTATTTACAAATTGTCTTTTTTTTCAGATTTCTTCCATATCTATTATTTTACATTTCATAACTTTGTATTCATTTGGAATTAACTGTCTAATTTTTTTTATAATTGTGATGGATTCATCATGATTACCTGCAAATTGTTAATCAAATAATAATTTTTGAAAAAAAATTGTATGAGTTACTAATTATTAATCATTGATAAAAAGTTTTTGAAATGCTTAGACAGTTTTAAGACCAAATTTATTCACACATATAATGATTATGGAAATACTGGAATAATTGATTTAAGATGAACAGAAACGCCATGGAGTGACAACTTTCAGTATAGCGTAACAAGAAGGACTAATCCACATGAAAAGCATATGTAATGTAGAACGATTACTCACAGTATATTTAACTCTCCATTAAGAAATTATTTCTCTCAGGAAAGGTAGAGTTAAATTGTATCTCAAAATAAAATTAAAAAATGTAATATCGGATTGTAGCTGACAAATAATTTCCTATCACTCAAATACAACTGATGAATCACAAATAATATATGAACTCTTGCAAGTCGTTAATCAAACAGTTGCTATTTAATATTACGTTTACACACATAAATATTTTACTTCATTTCTACAAAAAAACCTTGTCATATCAATTCTCAAAGTGTCATAAGCAACACAAACATTAAATTACTACATTGAATGATAGCTTTGGTAACTTGTTTATTTCAAAGTATTTTGTGATATATAAAATAAATAGAAATAAAATGAACAATTTTATTGAGAAAGTTTCCTTGTCAGTGTGTATAGAAAAATTGATAGAGTTCAAAGACCCACATCTATTATATTCCAGAATTTTTTTTCCTATTATTTATTTTATTTATTATATTTTAGAAAATATCTTCGTTTGATAGGTAATAAAAAATATAGCTTCTCTCCTGAACTATGTTCGCTGAAGTGAAAGTATTGAAAATCAAGTATCAATGATCGTTCACTGCTTTTCACAAAGGCATTTAATTAAATGATTATTTGCTTTATAAACTAAAAATATATTGTGGTGAGAATGTATTATGAGCGGTTGGATTATTCTAGCATGAAATGTTTTGATCGGACACTATGATGCGCGTCTCGGCACCCCGGCGCCACATTATAGTTCAAACCGCAAATACGCGCGAGTAAAGGTGGAAAATAAAAAGGAAAAATACTCAAGGGGGTCCTGGATAGAAAGAAAAGTCTGACGATAAAATATTTAGTATATATGTATTCTTCAAACACATTGAGACATTAATGGTGCAGACGGGTGGAAATTACCGACGGCGTCGAGTGGTCTGTATACTCTCAAGCACACTACAAACCCCATTGCCTATTGAGCATATACTTTACTAAAATAGTACCACTATAATATATTGTTATAAATATATGTATATATACATATATATACAGTTGAGGCAACAACGAAAGTATTTCTATTTACGGATAGTGAAAATTTTTTTATTCAACCTAAAAATAAAAATGTTACGAAACTTTATAGGGGTGTGAAATTCATTTGAATATATATTCTATAAATATGTACATGAATATCATCAAAAAATATATGAATTCAGATCAAAAAAAATTATTTTTAGAAAACTGACTTACAGACGGATCTAAAAATAAAATAAAAAATTGTAGTTAGTTTTACACTTCATCGACTTCACTTCATTCGCTTGTCTGAATAATATTTTGTCTCTTGACTTATATTTGTTTTTTTCATTTTTGACAACTGTCGACATACTACATTTATTATTTATGTGTACAGTATAACATCACACTTCAGAGTTGATTAGTTTTTGCAATAACATTATGAAATTGTGTTTCTAACTGTACATCTTGATGTTATCAATAGGAGAAAAATTATAAAAAAATTTGATAATGATAAAAAACTACTTAGTCAGGATTGGATTTTTATTTTGGATATCTTATATCTGTACAAAGAAAATAAATGTTCTTTTTCCTTTCTTGGCTGTCGTGACTATTTTATCTTTTAGTGAATAGAAATGTGTTGTCTTATATCATGAAATATTGTCACGGAAAATGCGTGTAAAAAGTTATTCAACGGAAGAAAAAGTGTATATATATATATGTATTCATTGGGGATAATATTTCATCGTAAAATAGAAACGATCAGAGAAACTTTCCCACTGAATACCCCCCCAACAAATTCGTTCGAATCACTGCCGCTTTACTAAGCAACTGCCCTTTTATTTTCCCTCATAGCAGTAATAGTAGTGGTAGGCTTTAGTTACCCCTCACGTTACGCTAAATGTTGCAGTCAGGGCTTGAGCAGGGATAAAAGCTCAATGTCCCTTGAGGATACTATAGGTGAACACAAAAAATGTTTTAACGAGTTGAATATACAGTAGTGCTCAAGAGTATTTCAACGAGAACAATCATTTGAATTTTTCTTATCTCTAATTATATAAATCACAATGAATTATTCCATGAAAAAAAAAAAAAACAAAAATCCACAGATTAGCATTTATTATTTTGCATTGTGATTCCTTTCCATCATTTTCCCTCAAGTCCTTTACAAGTCCTAAATCAACCACTTTTTTCTTCCATTCGCTTCTCTATTGAAAGACACAATTTATGTAAAGTGGTGGAAAAAAAAAAAAAAAACGAGAATCAAGAAACATGAAAAGAAAAAATCCATCAGAAATCATCATGGAAAATTGTCTTGAGGGTGAAAATTGAAGGGAGAATGAGGACAATTTTCTCGCCATTCATTCGTACGCCCCAGGCCAAATCTGCCATCCGGCGCAACCATCGCATAAGGGGGCGGTGGTTTTCTTCTTCGTCTACTTTTTTTTTTATCCCCCTTTCTATACCATTGCAGACGAGCGAATCCCCGAGGAACAAGGCCCACCACCATTCGATAATGAGCAATTCGCTCTCCATTTCCCAGTCTTTTGTGTCCCTTTGTGGCTGTGTGCCAAAGAGGATCATCCTGGTGGAAATAAAGGAGCCCACGAAGACCGTCTGCACTAAAACGAATACTTTTATATGTGTATATAAAATAAATTTTTACGTATAAATTAATAATGTAAAACACTTAACAATTAAATTGTTCCATTAATTATAGTTAGATATTAATTTCATCACTGTTTGAATTAAAAATAAATTGTGATAATAGTCCGTGGAGTATATATTCATCAATAATCCAACAATGAACGAAAGTTTTGAAAATAAACGAGGAACTTAGTATAGTGAATAATCAATAACGCTGTCGTGCTTCATAAATTATTATACATGCTCCGTACGTCGCTCAGGACAAGACATCAATAATTCAAAGGAGCAATATCGTTCCGATTATTTGAATGATATTAACCCGTCATCACATATAGCAAACCGATAAATCGACACGAAGTAAAACATCTTGCCTGTGTAGTAAACACAATATAGTTGAACATGACATTGTAACTAGTTCTATTTTCTCATGCACATACTGGACTAGAAATATATTTATTATAATTTTTGTCGCTTTCTTTATTTCGAAATCAAATCAGCTATAAATTTATAATATCAATTATTATATCAATTAATCATTCCTATGTATTAATTTATTTTTTCCATGCGCAAATCAATCAGCAAATAATGATGGGTTCAAAAGTGATTGATAATACTTTTGGTTATTATTATAATAATCATTATAGTGATTGAAAAAATGTATTTGTCTTTGTAGTGAATCGTCTTGGGACATACCACACACACACAGACACACAGTTATGAATACAAATACTCACATACAAATATTATTGAACCCCCTGTGTTCATTAGAAGTTTGTCATCAATAAAACCAGAATGGCCAATGTCACATCAGTTCACTCCAGGCAAAGTGTTTCGTTCGTCGAATTTGCAAATTGCCATTGAACTTGGGTGGCATAAAAGAATTTATAATGCATCAATATAACGAAAAAAGGGGTTAAATGACAAAGTCAAAAATGCAAGCGGTAATAATTCTTCGAACTGAGTTCACTCCATATAAATATTTGCTAAGTGACAATTTAAATGATTGTGCGAAATCGAATGAATTATGATTGATTGACAGTGGAAGAAAGTTATATGTGTAATGTGAAAGATGATAAATTGTAATGTGTTCACTAGTTGATATTGAAAATTGACAAATAGAATCATTTTATTTTAATTTAATACAAAAATTACTATATATTATTATGAAAACAATTTCTTCGTATTTGATAAGACTTATTGACTGTTAAAAATAAACTAAAATCAGATATTGAATGGAATGAATAATTCATGTATGATTATATCGCGTGACGCAAAACAAACGCTGCTATGCGCCACTTTTCGCCCTTTTGGCAATAGAAATAGCAAGAGGGCGTATAAAATTTATTTTTCATCACTGGCAATCGTAAAAATATAAATATTGAATTCTTATTGGTGTATAAAGTAAAGAAAAAATATTTTGTTATAGACAACAAATATTTCGTCGAACCGATACACCCAATATCAATATGTAACTATTTTATTTTATCAAATTATATATTCAATGAATAATTCATTTATATACATTCGTTTGTTCTCGCCAGAAAATACATGAAATTAACATTATAGAAAATAATTATTTATTGTTATTATGAGAATTGTATTTAAATGTATAAAAATTCTGAGATGTGGATACTAGGTATCCAGTGCAACTGACTGACACGCGTGTCGGACTTAGCTCGAAAAAAGCCATGACCCCAACATGTGGCATATATAATAGGGAAGGAACAGAGGAACCTTCAGCTGAGATTTACCGCTTCCCATTGCGCCGAATAAAACGTGTATAGCGGCGAACCCTCAAGGCTTCTCTACTACTACTTCTATTTCTTCTACTACCACTACAACTACTACTATTACTACTACTGCGATTATGTAGCACCGCCACAGTAGATGGATCGTTAAATTTCATTCTTATAAAAAAAAAAAAAGAAGACTTGAGGTTACTTTTTTCATTTTATTGTGGAGTTGAAGGAAATTTATTTGATATGGTCGTTGCACTTTAGTGATCAAGTCTCATTAAGTATTATAATATTTCATAACAATAATTTTAATGTTCATCATAAGTATTACAATATTGTATAGACGAAAATATAAAGTTTATTATGAATTTATTCGTCAAATTAAAAAGTTACGTAGTATTACTGCGAAAAAAATAACTTCATAAGGATATTTATTGTTGCACAATTTATAGAATTGGATATAAGTTAATAAATTTGTTTATTTTATCGTAATGGAGTTTTGTTCGAGTGAACACATTTTGACAACTTATATAAAATATTCTAGAGCTTTTAAATAAATTAGAGAAAAAAAAGAAGCGATGAAGGGTATGAAATATTTACACATTGTGGCAAATATATTCAGAATTATGGTATGTGTAAAATTATATACCTGAAATATATGTATGTATCGGTATGTGAAAATATCCTTTCGGCACGATAGCGGAAGACTATCAAAAATGTTTTATGGTTGAGGTCATGAAAATTGTTTATGATTAAGAAAGAGAAAAAAATAAAGATAAAGGATAGAAAAAAATATTGTCATAAATTTTCTGTAACGTTCTACATACACTCTAACAAGATTGGTGAAAATTTTCACATGGAAGTTTCTCACAAATCGTCTAAACCATAGAATTCTTGCTACACATATACGTTTAAAAAAAAAAAATGATATTTTACAGTAATTATATTTTTAAATATCCCATTTGTCAGTCGAATGCAAATCTTCATCCTACATTATTTATCAATGTTATACTCGCATTAACAATTCTTAATGTTATATGTTTAAATTTTTATCGTCGAATTTTATACAAACTTCATCAACTTTACGAAGTAAAACTTGATGACAGTTTTCTAAACTTCACAATTGCATAACAAGCTCATAAATATCTCAATTCACGAAATTATTTCAATCATTAAAATTAATTAAATCGTCGCATGAAAGAATTCAAAATTATTTCAGCAATAATATGAGTGCTTGAATGACTGAAGCACAAAATGAAAATAGCTTCTTTAGCTTTCATTTCATCATATATGCTGATCAATTTTTTATCCCATTAATCACTTTGGTTAGATAATTAGCAGCAGATATTTTATAACTGAATATTAATTTTTATGATGACGGGAAGAATTATTTAATTTCAAGCAGCACTTGAAAATTCGCATTCAAATTAAGAATTAAAGTTCATTCCTGTTTCCAAGATTAAAATAATCTTCATAAATCCAGAATAATAATCTTAATTCGGGAATTCAATTTTTTCATTCAGTGTATGAGTATGGCTATTATACTAAACAGTATAAAAGTGAATTAAAACAAAAGTGAAACAGAGAGCAAAGATCGTGGGTGAAGGGAAAAGAGGTGCGCCATGTTGTCTGGCTACCCCGCATTGCGCCAGTGAACTCAGCGAAAGCCCTGGATATCCACCACCACCATACCTCACCCTCCTAACCCTCTCACACTCTCCTCTCTATCTCTCTCTCTCTCTCCATCCCTCTTTCGCCCTTCTATCTATTTCACTCGCACTATTTCGCAGTAGCATCGTACTCGTACTCATAAACAAGAATAAGATGGTGCTTTTCTTCAGTCATATCGTACACACATACACTACATGACTAACACATTCACTGTAACTATTTGCCTTCAAATTTCTATCTCCCTCTGGGCGTTCTCTCTTTCACTCTTCTTATCTTTTTAGCCCACTTTTTGACAGCACAAATTCAACGCCCGCCTGACAACACCCATTGCTTTTAATTTTTTTGTTATTTCATTGGGTTTTTTTTTTAATGTCCGAGTTTTTCTATCTCCAACGACAACACAAATGTATGTTTTTCAATAGAAGTTTACAGATACTGAAATTATTTTCAAGTGGATTAAATAATTGTAGTAGATGGAAACAAGAATTTATTTCACTTTTTTTTTTTCTATAGTCAGAAAGTTTATGAATTGACACTTGGGACTATAATTTTTTCCCTCATTTAATCGAATTATTTAGAATTTGATATGTGAAGGCTTTGGGGAAATCGCTGATGACGAAAGTAAGATGGAATATTTATTAATCTTTATAACGATTGACTAAATTATAAGAATAATGGATTGATCACGGTAGATTGAGAATGTGGATTCTAAAATAATGAACTTGAGGATTTCTTGATTTAATTTTTTGAGAACCTGAGAATTACAACGTGAATATCAGAAACAAGAAATTAAATTAAAAGAAGGCGTTACTCTAGAATAGTAATGTAATTCAAAGAGTTAAACGATCGAGGGATCAATTCAATCATTTTTATCCACCTTTTCTTCTGAAATTGGATGAAGAATAAGAGTGGATGAGAAATAAATTTTTCAATCGTTATCATACTACTATTATATATTAAAATTCCCTACCCTACCCCACGCTATTCTCAGGCCATCGCCCTCAAATTTTATTCCTCTTACTATATATCCATATCTTATCTTTATCTTCTTCTTATTTTTCGCTCATACTTCAACGATTCTTCTTTTATTCAGTGCTATATATAAAATCCCATTATCCTGCGACATTTACGCTCTATTTGTTTAAATCTTGGGCAACGAAATTCGTCGTGAGATTCCAGCGGAAATCGAACTTACGCTCTGGCAAACTTAGTAAGATCCCCTTTAAGAGAAGGAAAAATCAATTTGCTGAAATAGCAAAAAGAAAAGTTGAATAGAGACGAAGATAAAAAGAAGGAATAAGAAAGCGTGAGCAGAGCTTATACGATGATGGGGACAAGGACTTTTCACGTGGGAGCAAAATAAAGTGTCGAGAATAGGAAGAAAAAAAATTAAAAGAAAGAAAATGAAATATAAATTGATGCTAATTCTTGTATCGATAAATCAATAAAAATGTATATTTAACACATCCAGTAGTTTAACATCTCTGAAAGGTGTGTATGAGAAATTATTTAATATCACTTTCAATCTAAATTCAAATAAATTTTTTCGCAAGTTAAAATAAAAATAAAAACACTCGTCAAAGATTTTCACCCGTTGAATTTAAATTCAAAATTGCGTCACTGTGAGAGTAATATATTTTTGCCAACATTTCCTTTCTTTTTATGAATGAATAAACCAAGAAAATAATAGACCAATATATATATATACACATATATGATATGATACATGATATATCGGTATATGTATATGAAACACGAAAGTCGTGTTAGTTTTAAATTGTCGAGCGTCTGGTCGTCGTCGCGTGACGAAGGAAGTTATATAGAAACTATGTGGCAAGCGCCTAACAGTTTGAAAAAGCCATACACACAATAAAAAAGAAATAAAAAAAAATAATTCATATGTAAAAATAACTCTTGATCGATTAGCCAAAAAAAAAAAAACCAAACAAACAAACAAAAAGATATCTGTTATATATGTGCTACTACATCTTCCACAGATTGTGTCACTGATCAATGATAGTTTAGAATTCACCTCTGGAAGCTTTATGTTATACATACAAAAGTATATAGATGCAGTTGGTATATATCGTGATGGTGCAGCATTTAAACACCTGACGTGGCTGATAAGATAACGTGTTTCAGTGATGTGCCCTAACAAGGATTTACCATTTTGAATTCAAAACTAAATACTAAATATTGTTATAAATCTATATATGTACATTTTACTCATGTACATTTAAAAATATTTCTTCAATATTTATTTGTCTATGTAATTAAATTTGCACAGTTGGCAATATTCAAATTGAATAACTTCAAGGCTAATTCGATAACGTGTTTTTCACATATTTACTGATTATCACAGGATGAATAAATGAATCATAAATATAGTAACATATAAAAATATGTTATCTCGATAATGTCCTTCAATTATCAAAATCAAACCAAACACTTCTACAGATTCAAATGTTTTTGAAATATTTCAATACCTATTTTCATCATTCCACTTACTTATTAAATACTTCAAGTAATAGTATATTTTTTTTTTAACATGCGAATAACCTGTGAATTATTTCAAGTGTCTGAAGAGTCATTACAATATAGAACACTTGTTTCTACAATGTAGTGTTATTGAGAAATAAATTACTTAAGAGGCTGATGAGATAACATGTTTTTCCAACCATAATCCATCAACAATTTTCTACCCTGAATTAAAAATGAAAAAGATTATAATTAAATAATAAATATCAATATATGCCAAAATATATTGCATCAATATTTTTTTATTTTTTATTTATGAAAATTGTAACATCTGGTAATGTTGAAATTAAACGACTTGGGAACAAAGCTGGCTTCAGTAAATTCTATACAATGTAACGAAAATTGAAACTGGCAAGATGCCCAAAAACACATGAATTTCAAGGAGTTATGAAGCAAATGAATAGGACGTAAAATGTATAATATTATATATATGGTATGGTATATGAACATGAAGGTATACGATATATGTATGTATATTTTGGGGCTAGTATTGTAGCTAGTCTCGGCAGTTTGCCTTTGACCTCGACGCTCTCAAGCGTGATTATTGCTTCCAGACTGGGACACCCAATGTAACGAACGTTTATTGGCGACTAGCCAAATTCAAAGATCTTCTGAGAAGTCATTGCTGGTGGGCTCGCAACTATACGCTGAGAATGCACGTGGACACTAACGGTATTATTTATTGAGATCAAATTCATTGATCGTCATCAATCGATTTATATTACTTCAATATACATACTGTTTAAAAGTCAAGGTTAATTTTTTTTTTCTTCGTAAATAGAAAATAAATATGCACATTTGATTGCATACATTGACAAAATTTTATGTTCAATTTCAACACAATAATTCGATTGTTTTTGTTGAAGGACTTAGATCTTTTCATTGAATTTGAATTCATTTTTTTCTGCACTGAAAATATACAAATGGAGTATTGGATTTTAACATAATGATTTTTTTTTTTATTATTCTTAGTACATAAGTGGCGAAAAGCTTTGGTGAATTTAAATTTAAAGTGCTTGAATTTACTTCATGAAAAGTACAAAACTTTTGTGTTGATTCGACAAAGTTTTATTCAGTCAGATTTTTCTTATTCATTTATACGAATCGATATATTATTCATATAATGTTAGAAACATTCAACTACTTCAAATTAACATAATCTTTTTGTAAAAATGTCAACACATCATTTATCCTCATACTTTAAATAAAATTCAGTTATGCAAATGATGTTCACACACATTTCCAAAGTCTTGCCCACACCAGGTGGACAAATTCAATATCACAATTCAATCTACCTGCTTTCACCCCACTAGCAAACCCTAATTGCACCATCACCTGTCTTTTAATGTCACAACATTACACAATAGTAATTCATGTGAGGTGAAAATTAATGTGCCACGGAATTTACATTTATTTAGGTCGAAATATTGTACACATAAAAGAAATCTCACATTAAAAATTACATATATACATACATATACATTCATTTTATTTTTGTACGTGTATGTATGTATATATATAATATTACACAAAAGCGTAATTAAAAATGAACAAAAAAGATATATGTGACAAAGTGCGGGCAAAGGAAATGTAAATAGGAGAAATAAGAAAGGAAATAAAAAACATAACGGAAATAAAAGAAGCAAGGATAAAAAAGAGAAAAAAAAAAAAGAAGAATAGATGAGAAAGGGAGAGAGATCAAAGTGAAAGGGAGAAACGGAAGAGAATACGAGAAATGGCGAGTCGTGAGTTTGGGACTCAAAAGAGGTAGATGGGAGTTGTAGGAGGAGGAGGAGGATTGAAAAGGGGGAAGGTGGAATGGTAGGCACGTTTAAGTAGGTCATAGCATCCAAAGTGAACGCGCATTCTCCTCAACTCTGGAGAGTAATCTCATCTCTCCTTCGCTTTTATTATTCTCTCACTCTATATATTCCTCGCTGAACTCCCTCGCTGTCGCGAGATAGGGGTGAATGTCGGAGCTTGAATTCATTATTTTCCGTTTCTTCGCCCCTATAGGTATAGTACCAATATCAATGTATACTTATATAACTCTCGAGTATATATCTCATGTTTGAAGCCATGGTGATTGCTTCTTGGCCTGTGGGAAAACCTAATTTCACGTGATCAGATCTTTTATTTGGAAAACGAAAAGAGCGAAGGGAAAAAGAAGAAGGGGAGAAATAGAACCGACTAGTTGGGAATGGAAAAGATGGAGAGGAAAATGATGAAGAGGAGGAGAAAGTATAGCAGAAAACGTATTCAATCGACAAACTTTGGCTCAATTGAATTAGTTCTTATTGCCAAAACGTATCGACGATTTATCAATTCAATGTGGATGAAGAAGTCTAATGATAGAAAAACTTTTATACTATAAATGGCTGATGAAGAAAAAAAGAATAAAAAAAAAAGAGATTAATTACGATAGTGAAACAGTATTAATGGAAAAACATTTAATTAGATGTTGGTGATACTTTGAGTCAATTGTTTATCTTCAAACTTGGTTTTTAGATTAGAATAGATACACTGTCTCGGAATGGGAATAAAATGTCACACAATAGATGAAAATTTTTTTACATGTTATATCGAACAGTTAATTTTTGGACACACTAATTTTTTATACGATTAATCAATATTGTTATTTCTAGTTCTATCAGTTGGGTAAGAATGAATGTATAGAGTGGCTCTCACTGAACTTTTCACCTCCGTCTAATCCGGAAGTCACATCACGGCTATATAAAAACAAAAAAAAGTATTCATCATAGATGAATAAAAATAAATACGTGTAGATAATTGTAGAGAGGCAATATTCTGTGACAGACTTCACCCGAATTTATGATCAATCATTTTCACACAAATTTTTCAGTAAAATTTCAACACATAGATTTATAATATAATTCATGAATCCTCATACCTCAAATGAATAAATCATTGTATTTCATTATTGTCCGTAAAATTTTGTTGTTAATTTCATGAATATGTAACTCGATATATTTCATTCTTTTATAAAATCGAATTATTTTGTAGTATCCTATTCTCTAGATGATTATATCAACTAGGATCTCAACGTGTTATATATTCAATTCAAATATATGAAGAATATTCCGAGGAGATTTCGTCCCAAGACACGTATTTTCATACTTCAACTGAATACGTTTTATTCCCGTTTAAAATTTGTCATATTTCGACCTAGTTTTAAACCAGTCAAAGGTAGGCGACCTCTTAATTGTCTCCCACGACCTAAATTTGCTTCCAAAGAAATTTAACATGTTCTAAAATACTCTATAATTATCCGTAATGGAAGAATAGAACACACTACATTTCGAATCCAGGCTCGAGATAAAACATTTACACATACATACCAACACTCAATTTTATTACTTCCCCATAAATTCAACTTTAACGATCAAGTGTATTTCGTTCCTTTTTATCATTCATATTTAACTCCAAATATTCTTCTTTGCGCAACATAATATAAAAGAGAAAAAAAATTCGCAACTCCATGCATGGCGAAATTGTATCGTCAATCGCTCATTAGTAACGCAAGGTCAAGTTTCATGAATAATATCCTCTTATATTATGCGAACGATGAAATAAAGAGAAAAAAATAAGATACCAAGGGACGTCGAAGATTGTGAACAACAAAACAAAGCACTGGAGTATATGTATGTATCTGTATTGAAGAGGGATAAGCACAACAGGGGGGACACCTGTCGACAATCAACGCTCGTTTCGTGAAAATCCCTCGGAAAATTACGACCTTCACAATTGCAGTAGTAGTGCCTGTGCTAAAGCACATCATATTCGCATAGCAATATACGACGAACTCTTACGAAGAAGAAGAAAAGGAGAAAATAATAATAAAGACGATGAATAAAGTAGAAAAGAGAGAAAAAAAAATGGCATAGGAAATAAAAGTAGAAATAAGGAAAGAGTATACAGTTATATATAAAAGGACAAACGACGCCAGACGCGATCAGTCAAGTCCGTTGCCACAGAGAGAAAAGAAAATCGAGACGATTGCAAAAAGGCACATGAAAAAGAACGACATGAAGAGGAAGAACAAATGGAGGAAAAGAAAAAAAAAACACAAACAAAAATATTCTGAGTGCTCAAAGAAAAAAAAATTGATAGCAAACTTGGCGCCATCACAAGAGCAAAGAGCAATAGAGTCCGTCGATAGATATAAAATTTTACAATACCTATTTATATATATACTTTGAAATTGTATAAAATATTCATATTTTTTACATATTAGCTAATATTTCCAGCAATAAAATCTTGGAAGACGTTTTCTTCAATTTTGTTTTTATCTGGAAACAATCTCGGAATGATATACAGACATAAAAATCTATGTACGTGTCTTCTCTCGCCATCATCGTAATGATCAGCAAACTTCAATTGCGACAATTTTATTGACTAGCCGCCCCCTGCAACGAATATCCCGTGGTGCGAATTATAGGGGCGAGTGTTGAGAGTGCACTAAGTGGAAAATTTATGGCAACTCATTCTGGTACCTAAACAAACGGAAAAAAAAAAAATCTTTCATCGACACCAAAACCTGTTTCATTATAAAAAACAAATAATTTATAGCCCCTATACATGTATGTAAATGGTTGATATCAAGTTTTACACAGAAAATATTGATATTATATAGACTCTTTATATATTGATACATTTGACAATTGACATTTTTTTTTATTATTAATTTTTTTTTATCAAAGCCATGACAATCAATATACTGTCCTTAGCCTTCACGAACGGTCGATATCTGATTTCATTTATTAAGAATCCAATCTCGATGTGGAGTCATCAATAATCCACTGATAAATTTACAAGGAAACTATCAATCGATGCGATTAATTTTTTATTTCATCGGTAATCGAATTGGAGGTTTTATTATTTGTTGAACTACGATATTCTATAGTATATATAAATAGTTAATTGCACTGAGAGAATAATTGTGCTATTTTTAGTTAACGATTAAAAAATGATCCTGTTGAGTACACTAAAATAATTGGATTAGTCAACGTTCATCACTCAAATTATAATTGATTGATTATTCAAAAAAATATTTCTCCATATCTCTGAACTTTTGTGAAATAAAGTGATATGGAATATAATTTTACAGACAATTAAATACATTGCAATACAATATATATATATTTGGTTTTGTCAATGTAAATATTTCAGTGTTGACTATTTCATTAACTATGAACTTGATTTAATCATTTTGTGCATTCGAATTTTACGATCTCTCCAGATGTGTTGTTCTAAAGTAAACGAAAGTACATATATAAAACTGTATAATTAATAGGTCAATGTTCTGATGCATTTGAGAAACAAGAAATCCGCCCCTAAGGTATTATCTGTGTATGTGTGTGGTTTTGTCGTAAACTCAATGCAAATTGAGACATTTAAACAGTTACGATCTTCACATATAATATATTGTAAATCTATTTCATGTTCACTCGTAACACCGTTGAAATAGACAATTAGCACATAAAACTGTGGTCATATATAAATCTTCTAACCAATATATTCACACGTTCAAACATAAATAGTAAAATGTAGTAATAAAATTTTCTTCGCATCTTATCGAAGTGAAAAAAAAAAAAAAAAGTAGAAAAAAAAATAATTTTCTCGACAATGATCCATAAAAATGCGGTAGAAATTTTGCGATAATAATTTTTCTTGTCATAAACAAATTGTATTTTTATTGTTCGCATGCGTGCAAGTTCTTAGACATGCAGAAAATATCGATAGGAAAAAGGGTAAACATCTAATACAGAAAGAGAACGAGTGAGAAGTGAAATGAAAAATAAATGAAAAGGTGTATTTTTTGTTTAAGTGCAGGACACTGGTGCGGCAAAGTTAAACCTATACTAGTCTAAGGAAATATAACGTAGTAGTGGTCCATCAATTTTGCACGCAGCGACATTTACGATGCGATCGTAAAACTCTTGGAGGTTGTTGTTGGTGAGGTAGAGGGTGGTGAGGTGGAGTGAAAAAGGTGGATGGGTCGAGAAATTCGATCGCGCACACAAAGGGCTTACGTAAGTATTAAGTGCACTTGGTATATATAGACATGTGCATGTATAAAATCGGATTGAAGTGTGAGAGCCATCTCATATACGACTAAACGTAAACCAAAGTCACATTTTTATTGGTATCCTTTTTTTTTTTTTTTTTCTTTATTAAAAGAAGTTATTTTTATTGAAACTGCATCTATATTTATTTGACTGAGTATATAGAGGGAACATACATATTAGTAATGTGATTGCGAGTTAGTGTGTGTGTGTGTGTATATAAAAGCTTGTGTGAAAACGTCACTGGATTAAATTACTTATATATACATACGATATTGGATTTTAATTTGCCGGAATGAAGAGTTGATATCGAGTTCTCTTATTTATTTAATTATTTATTCATTGATTCGATTTTTTTTTTTTTCCGTATAAAAATGTAATGAATAATTAATTGATAATTGATAAACGAACAGATTGGAAAGAAATTCTAGTGCAGATTTTGATTAATTGATATTGACATGAGCAAATTGAAATGAAGATTAAAAATCTGCGATACATGTATTTCAATCATGATGAATATAAATGAAGGAAAATATTTTATAACAATTGATTTTGAGAGATTTATTGAACTGTTGACCGTAAGATGATAATGATTATCATTAATATCTTAATTCAAATAGTGAATTGAGAAATCGAGATTGAAACAATCAAGTCGTATTTTTTTTACTATACTAAACGAATTATTTTCGTAAAAGGGGATCGCACAATTCACGCGACTATTTCTGGCCAATTCTACTTTCGGTATACAACAAAGGACACAGTACATATAAAGGGCACGACGCATTTCTTCGAAGATCAGGAGAATTCCAAAAAACACAATGAATTGTCTCTCAACGATCAGAGAAAGTGAACACGAAAATAAAGAAAAAATGAAAAAAAAATACGTGTAAGTCGAAAAAAATTATCACAACTTACGAGCGAACGTTCTGACATGCCGTTGAAATTTTGTGGCGTAAAATATTTCACTGAATAAAATTAAAATATGTCTACACATTTATTTTCTAGCACTAAAAATAACATTTTTTCATCTCTGTTCCTCTATTTCTCTTTCATCTTTTTGTAACATCATGAATCGATTAAACTTATATAATGAGGATGGAGTATATCACATGAATTTAGAACTTTACGAGTTAGGGATATATATGGTATAATGATATATAGACCATTTCCAAATGGTACTTTAGGTGCTATCCGAAACTTCCGATGCAATTTCATTAGAGTGCCTAGAAATTCTATAATGGTTTCCAGATACTTCAAATGCCAGCCACACAATTCAACACGGCGCCACAAAATTATTAATGCGCATACATGTGTATATATATGTTACACATTGACAGACCTATATTCAATTTCATTTCGTATTGACTGGCGCAAAATTGAAAATATTCTCACGATATGATTCGTAGTATTTTTTTTTTATCAACAATGATGCATGACAATTTTTTTTTTACTCCAATCAAATTTAGGAATTATATTCCACATTTAGATTTCATTAATCGGAAACATTTGTCGATGATGTATTGCTTGGATTACTGGAAAACTCCCTCTTTTTCACATGACTATGCACAAAAGGAATATATAGAACGATTTTCATTAAATAGCGATGGAAAATCATTTTATTCATCGCACTAGAAACATTTTTGTGAGGGTGAACAGAATATTAAATTCATCGTTTTCTTATCACAAGGATTTTTCCTGAACATATATAAATATATAAAATAATCGAAACAAAATACTTCGTATACGAACGATATTTTTATCTCTGCAACACAACCCAATGTGAAAATAAATTCGTGGAAAATGTCCAGCCTATTTTTATATCAAGTCCTCACGCTATTTTATTCCAGTCCGGCAAGAATACATTTATTTTTCCTCTTTCTCATTAGTAGTGCAGAAAAACATTTTTTTTTCACTATTCACACTTTGAATGTCATGCAAAACTCTTTGAAATTATTTTTTCAATAAAAATATGGGGCACACAGTTATAAAACTAATTAACATAATGAAATAAACGGTATAAATACGTCGATAGTTCATCAGCCGTCGATAAAGAAGTAAAATTATTATTTTCTTATTTATTTTTAGCATACACACATAACTGCTATTACTCGTGAAAATTAATGAACGCAAATTTATCACTGTCTCATTTGTGTGATATATTATTTGCACTAGGGTAAAAGCGTCCACAACAAGAAAATTACAAATGATCAACAAAACTGGATGACAACACAAATTTTCATCGAGTTGGCACACGCAAGAGGCTATTCCTACAAGTGTACATTCGCACATTACTCTTATTTTTATTAGTACCATTATTATTATCATGAATATTATTATAACTATATAGTTGTCACCGGGAAATACTAAGTTATTTGTCACATACACTTGTGTTGTTTAGAGTATTGAAATATTTCATTAAATCTAACTAAGTTTCAGAAGTGCAGAATATTCATAGAAGTGTGGCGCAGTTCAATATAAACAAATTGCATCAAATTTGTCGAGTTGACGAAATAAAAATAGACGTGTTCAAACTCCATATCCGTATCTGTTTCATTGTTATACTGTCGCCCAAGCTTTGACACTGCTTGAGTCCGAGAAAAATTAAAGAATTGGATTATTGTATTAATAGATCGAAAAATATATTTTACAAGTTCTATTACGAATTGAAAAATTAAATTTGATTAATCAATTCCAAAATGGATAAGTATATGGTAGAACTCGAACGATGATATCATTAATAATTCAATTACACAGCACTGAATAAATAAAAGATCCAACGCCTGTTCATCCCTCACAATTAATTGTGAAAATTATAGAGGAAATAATTGAACGAAGTTATTGAAATGTGGTTGGAGAAAGGATGAAGTAGAGATCCAGGATTAAAAAAGACTGGTGAATTATCAGATGAAGAGAATGATAGTTATTTGTACAGGCATGTAAAAATGTGAGTGGATTCGAATGAAAGAACTTGGAAAGAAGTAAGACGAGTTAATTAACTGTAATATATCTACAGACGGGAAAATAAGTAAGTCGTATTCACTCTCTAGAAAAATATATTTATATTCCCAAATGCAGGCGAAAATATAAAAAATAAATATAAATTCCCATACATTGAATTAACAATTCTAAAAAAAAAAACCACAGAATATATTCCCACCATAAACTGACAACTAAAAATATATGACTGATAAATTTCCGTTTACAATGTAAAATATATTTCGTTTTCATAACAAGAGCTAAGTAAAAATGAATTATTCTCTTCTCATTAATACTTGCACATCCTCATTAATACATACCACAACAAAATAATTTTTTTTCTCCCACAAGAATACTTCTTAATCGAAAATATTCACGTATATTAAATTAATTGAATATACATACACATTTTAGATCGTTCACGCTCAAAGTATACACATAAAAACCCATACACATACACATGTGGAGAATGATAAGTAAAGTATAAGGGGGCAAGAGGGTAAAGTGAGGGAGAGAAAGAGAGAGGTGCTAAAACTTGGCAGTGACGCTAGACCCCAGTTGTGGTGCGCGGCTGCCGCGAAAATTTTGCTAATTATAGAATCGGCTCGTTGGACTTGAACCAATCCTGACCTTCCCTGCTGCGTCATGCGACCTAGAAAATGGCATGTACCATTTTGTTCCCTTTACCGGTTCGCACTTAACTCTCAGTCGCATCGTGTGCATGTCAACTCTATCAAAAAAAAAAAAAAAAAAACAAGAACAAAAAAAAACAAAAACGCAGAAAACAAAAAGATGAAATAAAATATAAAAGTGATCCATCACCTCTCCATTATCAACGAAATATTATATTGTTCGGGGATATATTTTTTTTTTTAACAGCACAATCGTAAGATGGTATCAGTAAGTGAAATAAAAAAGCAATGAAGAATTATAGAGAGAGCGAGGATTGGGTGATTGGGGGCGATCGATGAATCCCCGAGAAAGCCCCGGAGGGTCGATGAGGAGAGGCAAAGGGTGAGCGTGAGATTGTAGGAGGTCACATCCAAGTTCCACCTTTGACTTTACTACGTGCCTATTCCAATGTCGCTATCAGACCCTTCGATTCTCCTGCTATGTAACTTATATACATTTCTAACCATGGAAATATACCGAAATACCTCGTATCATCCCTTGGATACCATCCAGCAGTCGTGAAATCAATAGATGGAACCTTGTTACTCTAATCACTAGCTTTTTCAATAAAAATATTTTAGTATAATTGAATTCATGTATTGAGTTCGCCTAATCCACAATACATTTGAATTCCTTCTACTTTCGTATTTATCATTGCAACCGTAATATTCAATAGCCAAAATATGTAGAATAGTCTATGTAGAAAGTCAATCAATTTTTTTTGTCACAATAATTTTTAACGCAATAATTTTATATGGTAAATGTTGACATCTTCACAATTACGAGAGTTATTTGAAGGAAAATTCTACATGAGAATATCATATGTATATAAATATATATATATATATATACGTGTGTATGTGTAATGGTTGCGCACAAGAGTCGAATCGCATCGGTCGTATCGCGCGAAGTCAACGCCCTGGCAAGCACGGCCAACTATACGGGTCTCGGTGGTCGCTGCATTATGCAACCCCTGAACGACCAATCGCGGCGCCCTCCACCACCATCCCATATATAATAAAACCACCACCAACCACCAACCACTAACAGCATACTACATATATATTGAGTCGTTATTTTAGTCTATATACGTATTATACACACTACTGGCTTATGAATGCAATTGTGAATGCAGAACTTATCTAGTGAATCTCGAGATGACTGGTTGAAAGACAAGTCGATTAAAATGTCGCAGAATATTTTCAATAAGGGCTTTAGCTCAAACGTATCTATTAATACTTGATTTTCTTTTTTCTCAGCTGATGTGCATGTTTTCATCAACTTCGATTATTTACAACATTCTCTGCTTGAATAATTTGATTCATGCCAGTGGATTCCTTCTGACACTCAGTGATATTTTGGGAGAACGTGAAATATGTGCATAATATTATTACGATATAAACGGAAAGAAATAACAAATTGAATTGTAAATAGAAACATCGTGCACTTATTAAAATTCGGGTGAAGTGTTATTGAATCATGTAAAATAGCCATGCTCTGAAGAGATGTCAAATAATTTAACGAGTGGTAAGTCCACTCTCAGGAGAATCATAATTTTTCTTCCTGTGATGATTTTATAAATTATTTCATCCATGTAATCAATGAAATGCACTGCATGTGAAATTACAGTGAGAAAAAAAGTATTCTTGTGTCAACAATGTTATTTTTAATCCTAAAATTATTTTTTGCACTCGAAATGAACAATAAATTTCATTATTAACCCTCAGTTGTAACACAGGGGTCTGAAAAATTCCAACTACATGGTTTTTTTTCTCCTTCATCATTCATATTCTTGTATACTAGAATATCATATATCAATTCATCTTAGACGATCAACTATAAGATTATCATCT
This sequence comes from Zele albiditarsus, assembly GCA_958496275.1. Lineage (NCBI taxonomy): Eukaryota > Metazoa > Arthropoda > Insecta > Hymenoptera > Braconidae > Zele > Zele albiditarsus. The sequence goes on from OY292408.1 coordinate 15,715,829, forward strand.
CAATTTTTGGAAAGATTTATGAGAACACACAAGAGTTATAAGAGTTATAGCAAAAACAGCAATTTGTTATTATAAAACAGAACAGAACAGTGCATAATAATAATAGAATGTCAATAATAAATGAAATTTACAAATAAATACGAAAATGGCTGAATCGAAACATAGAAAAAATTCATTTTCGATTATTCTTCTCAAGGGTGTGGGGTTCTTGCCCAAGAGGCTCGTCTGGCCCGAGTCTCCCCTATATATATATATAATAAAAAAAGCTATGTTGAAGAAGTAGAATATATATATATAGAAGGAGAGTTGGTCTACAATTACGAGAATGGAGATGATATCTATAAAGGGGTATATGGTGAATCGACCCAGCTAGACTATATACTGCCGTGTCCGTGTGCGACAGTCCTGACGAATGGCCAACCTACATGCGCTGGACTATAGAGAGAAAAGGATAAAGATAAAGAAGGAGAAAGAGAGTATATACGAACGTTCGAGAATTCGTAGAAAAATAGAAGAATAAAAAAAAGTAAAAGAGAATATAAAAAAAATTAATCGCCATAACTTTTTTGTTATTTCAAGCGAAGCGAATGGCAAACAAGAATATCTGGAATTTTTTCAATAAACCATTCAGTATATCTATGTATTCGAGTGCATGTGTGTGTGAATGGGTACAATGCTAAGTGTGATATGTTGTAATGATAATTGTGAATATATATATATGGTGATATAATGAACTTGTATATAGAAACTGAAAATAAAAAGGAAATTAATAGAAGTGGCTGCGTGATATAATGCGATGTAGTATTTGATGAAATAAAAACTTTTTATTTGCGATAAATAATTTAAATACGTAATTTTGTCGAAATGAAAGTGATATAGATAGGGAGAAATAGGAGTAGAGAGTGAGAGGGGAATGTATTCTATTCAAGTAGCACCACTGACTTTATTATTAGTGGCGTTAATGAATTGGCAACCTACTTAGAAACGACAGGAGAGTGAACTCTGAGCACAAGTGATTCAAATATCCAATGCAAATTGCTTTCGTGTCTTGTCATCGTCGCCACAACAATTTTCATTTTATATCTATGATAAACTATAACTTTGTAAAACATATAGAATTTATATGTATAATAATTTACAACTGACATAATTCACATTGTTTTTGAATATTAGCGAGGTCACGTCAATCTTTCACTTTACACATTGAAAATACATGTATATATATATATATGATATACATTAGCAATCATATCACATAATTGCACACAGTTTTTATTCTCTATTCTTTCAAAGTAACCAATACATTTGTTATCTCAAAAAGATTGATCTAAAATAATATAATATAAAGTTATATATTAATATTTATAATGTAACAGAAAATTTCTGTCCACATGTTCCTTACACAGTTCCCATCAATCGCTTGATCAATTTCCATCACAGTTTTCACCACTCAATCTCTTATATTTCAGTTGCTTTCCCCGTGACATTGATTAGTAATGAAGTATCCATCGCATTTTACCTCAATCTAAAATTTCTGTTTGTAAAATTTAATTAAAATTCTTGAGGTTGATATAAATGGCGTTTGCTACTCGGGCAAAGCTTACGTCTTCAAGATATCATTAACTCCAAGTACAATCATGTTGATAATGAAAGAGGTGAGTAATAAAATTACAAGGGCGAGGCAGCGTAATTTGGGGCATTATGTGAATTGGATTTTCTTGACTTTTCATATTTGTACGACAATTTTTTCTGGTAATAGTTGACCCAAAATGGTTTCTATTAATGAGCACTCAAATGTAAACGTATTAATCCAAATGTAACATATTAATCCAATTATACTCAATCACTGGAGTATAAATTCCCATCCTAAACATTCATATTTTCTTCTTAATTCAATAAAACAAATAAATAAAAATTGAGAAATAAATTGAAAATATAGTTGAAACAAAAATATCCAAAAGCATTTTCATTTTGCGGATAATTCATTCGCCCACAGGGGTTGAAGTAAAAACCTTCAAAACTGTTTGCTCCCCTTTGTCTTTCTTATACTCACTACATCCCACTCACCATCTCTCAAATGGAGTTCATCATTGTAGAAGGGCGAAAGGCACTTGTGTTCCAAGTGGATGCCCGTCACCGCGACAATTGTACATACCTCGAAAGGTAATGAAAAAGAATGGAGGCAATGTAGTGTAACTCTCTTGAAAAACTTACAATGAAAGTGAATGCTAAAATACCCGAGACGCACCATTAGTAATATACACCATAGAGTCTCAGTAACATTCACCCAAAATTAGGGTGAATGGAGTGTATGAAAAGTGATGGAAAGAAAAAATAAATAAATAAAGAATAATAAATGAAAAAAAAAAAAAAAATATTCAAGGCGTGTGCGTACGTACACGAGCACATGGTCGAGGAGCCACCAGCCGTGACAGCAGCTGTCATATACATATATATATATATATATATATATATATATATATATGTAGTTGAAATACACGAAGTGCATCACCATGAAGTTACTGTGGTGTTGGGCCTCCCTCGCCATATAGGTAAATAATCTTACTCGCACTTTTGCTCTTTATCTTTTTCATATGTATATGTATATGTATATATATATATATCACCGTCAATTGAACCCCTACATACATACTCGGGGTGTTGAGGAACGCCTCGTTATGCAGACCGTATACCTAAGCACGTATATATTCATATGCAGGTGCTCATCGTTTTTTACTTCCTCTCTCATTTTCTCCCTCCATTTTTTTTTTTTTGTCAAAGATGAGTAAGTATGTATTTATACAAAAGTATCCACTCTACATATTGGCATCTCCCTAATAAATTCTTCATGTTGCTCAATATGTCACTGTAATGACACGTGCGAGATGTTTATGTATATACGTGAGGGTGAGAGTAATATTTGTGTAAAAAAAATATCTTGGGTAAATATTCCGTCAGAGAGATTGAATTTCTGTTATCTCCATAATGTACCGCATCATACATATATATTATATACGTACGTTTAGGCTCCGTTCTTTTATTTATTATACATCTCTTCCTTTCTTTTTTTTTTCTTTTTCTGTTATTTTCTGATTGAAATCTAGACATGTGTGATTTTTTTTCCAATAATTGTGGGGCGGACTTGTATTTTTGGTGTAATTAATTACGTCAACTTTTAGGATTATATTTTATGGTATCGTTATTGTAATTTTAAATGAATTATGCGATCATAGATAGGAATTCTAATTCTCTCATTGAATCATTCGATTATTATCTGATATATATTTTTAATTTGTGAAACCACAACTTGTTCTAAATTTTGATTGGAAAAAAATAATATTGTTGGGTATATCTACTTAAAATTACGAATACTTTTCTATAAAAAAAATTGATTTTAATAGCTTTCTATCTCATAGATTATTCTCGTCCTTATTCTTGACCGTTTTCACGTTTTTTTTGTTTCCCATTTGAACCCAAAATACATATGCACGTTGTGAAAATGTTTTTGTTCACCATTCATAACACATATATATTTGTATATTATATATGCAATATGAATATGCGGTTAAATCACGGCTGAAATAATAAAATTCGTGGGAACAATTTGGAATATTTATGGTGATAAATTTTTTCACCATGTGTGAGATATATACGAAGGTCACTACTGCTCCTGCTTGACAGAAGCGGAATTTAGGTCGATATACCATGAATTGTCTGGGTTCTTTCGCCCTTATTTTTTTTTTTTTTCTATTCATCAATATATACTTTTTTCATCTTTTTTTATTTCGGTTCTACCAATGCGACGACTCGGCGCGGGGATTAAGGGCTATTCACAAAGAATAAAGGGTTTAAAGTTCGTTCGAATTGAGAGAGAATGGATGAGAGAGAGAGAAAGAGAGTAGAACCAGAGCGAGAAAGGTCTCCATGAGGCGCCATCGGGGGACAAAGGACGGATTTTTTTATTTTTTTCGGGCGCCGCATTCCATGACGTATTAACTGAACAAAAGTCGAATCATATTATATTCTCATAAATTTCCACGAAATTAGTTCCACCGTGAATATATTTTGGATCAATTGATTTAATTTTACTTCACACACTGAAAGTATTTTTCCAAAGAATAAAATAATAATCGACCAAAATTTCCAATAAAGAAAAAATTTGAATTGAATCAAATTATATAAAAGGAAATATAAGTGTATAGATATATATTCGGTATATATCGAACAATGAGTAACGGATGACCAGGTTAATCCTGCGTCACGATAGAATCACGTAAAATATCAACCAGAGTTCATTGAATAAGAATAAAAGAAGCCGATGAAATAAAACAGAGAAACATACGCATGATATTCATGCGTAGTAGAAGTATAATATATGTGTGTGTACACAGTTTGCACGATTTATGTACATATGTATATTTTTCCGAAGAGACCGTGACAGAAATTTATTCGATGGTGCGTGCTAGTTTTAAGCTAGCAACATACAGGGAAGGGGGCCTTTATATAAATTTGAAAGGGCGATAGGGCACACACACACGCGTCATTCTTCCCCAAAAATGTACAATAAATCCCAAGAGACACGAAAGAAACCCCCTCTATAAATATATATATATATATAAAGAGAGAGACATGACATTTATTCCTGATGCGAAATCAAACAAAATCATTTTGTAACATGTTTTTTATGCGTCGGTAAAAAATTGCAAAAATATCAATTGAACAAGAGTAATTGACAAATAATATATATTTTCAACACTTTACATATACATATTGACGATGAGTATATGAAAAAATCAAATTGGAATGGAATAAATGTGAAAATGAAAATGTAAAGTGATAAATGTATCTATGTGGGCCTTGAGGAAGAGAAGGAGACGTTCAAGAAGAGCAAGCGAGAAAGTGAGTTTGGATAATGTCTAAATTTAAGAGTAGCATAGAATTGGGGAGAATCATGACACGGCTGAGAACACTCTCTTCTATATTATCCGTTGATCAGTATAGTGAGTGAGAGAGATAAAGTGATTTGTGATATACATTCACATTGGGAGGTCTGAACACAAAATAACGAAAGAGTGTGCTTCGGACTAAAAAATATATCGGTCTGCCGCGAAGACAACACATTACCATTCTTTCGTTTTTTTTACCTATGTCGTTGTCGTTGTCTGCGACGTTTTATTATTATTTATCACACTTTTCTGTTCTTCACATCAGACAGAAAAATGAATAATCATAAATACGAAATGGTTTGTAATCTCACGCGCGTCACAAGATGTTTTCTCTAATAATAAATAAAGCTTATTTGAACCCCTATCAACTGAGCCAATTAAAAACATCAGATCGTATGCATATAACGTTGAAACTAGAAGAGAAATGAATAAATAATTGCAGCCTTGACATAGGTGACAGTTACTATTTTTTATTTTGTTCCACATATCACATCACAATATGTAAAACCACATAGTTCTTCATCGAACTGGTATGGTTATGATACTGAGAATTAAATTGCTGAACATCAATTGACTCAATCAATCCAAATCGATTGGTGTCAATGCTCAGCCGCACCAGGGAACATTTAGAACAAAATAAATCGATTGTAGAATTCAACACTCTTCATCAATTTCTAAATTCGACTGTGTCCAAAAATTCTCATATTCTATTATTCGAAATTGAATTAGAAACTAATTGGTGGAATGGAAAAATGTTGATAAATGAAATAATAATTAGTTTGACGTGACAAGAACGAAAAAACCCTGAATTTTTGTCATTCGATTAATACGTTCAATTCTTTTAGATATAAAATACTGTTTTTGTGTCCATTCTTTAAATTGATAATTAAGTGATATTACAGTATACTTAGCAACTGAAAAAGCACCGGTTTATGCCAAGTATACATTGACATAGTATCTCTTAACAATATCCACCAAGTGTATATTGGAGCAATAGAGAAAAAAAACGTCAGATAGAATTACGATGTAACAAGAAAATGAGATGATGACAATATATTGAGAGAGGGAATGAGAGTCTATCGTGGTAGTATATAGGTACCACGCACGAAAAAAAATACACTCTTGGCACCCGGCATCGGCAGACATAGGGATAAATAACAGCAATGACTACGTGGGCGCGGCTCGAAAGTGTCTGCGAGACACACGCCGCGATATTTCGTCGGGCGACGAGACTGCGTCCGTAACACTCCGGATTTCGCACTCGTGCGCGAATATAGAGTACGAAGTTTAGAGGAGCACAGGGTTATAATGTAAAACCAACAGTATATGAAAAAAAAATCGACACGCATCACAATTGTACGGTACAACTTTCAAATGAGCATATGTTTTTGATCATTGTATAAATAATCACATTGACGGCAATTGGAATATTGACCGTACACAAAATTATATATTGGAGAACTGCAGAGAGCTGATAATCAACTCGTTCTGATTCTCCGCATATTTAGGCAAATTTTTTGAATCAACAGAACTGTTTTCCTCATGAAATAAAAATTGTGCGATAATTAATATCACCAAAACATTGTTATGATGGCGAATTTTTCTAATGATTTCATTGATTATGAAATATGGTAGCGATAAATCATTTATAGAATATTCATTTATGAAGATTACCTGGCGAAAATGCGAGTGCGAGGAAAGTTGTCACAGTGGCAAATAAAAGGAAGACGAAGCTATGATTGCGCGCTCTACCGCGTCGTCTTCCTCGTGGTGTTGTCCTAGTGTCAACCAAACAGCATTCTCTAGTGGCACCTCTAAACTCCAACGTGTTGTCACCCTTATTTTCTTCATTCGTATGATGCGACAACCAGAAGTTTTTCGTATTGTCGGTGGTCCCAAGCCGTGAGAAAAATAATAACGAGGATGACGATAACGACGACGGTGATAATAATGTTGATGTTGATGATAATGATGTTTTGTCTTCGTTGTCAATCAGACAGCCGTTTGACGGCTCAACCGATTTACGATAGCGACATCGACGCTGGTGGGTGCGTGCCCTCTGGGTTGGCGGGCCGATCATGGCCTGGACCGGGCCCAGTGGGGACTGGTCTCGTCAGCGTTTCCGGTCGACGCTGGCTACTTTCTTTTCTGCTAACTGTTCAACTGATCTACGAGGCATCACCACGACAAACAATTTTAACCTTCAATGTTCCTTTTATTCACAACGACTTTTCTATTTTTCTCGACGCACGATATGTCCCCGCAATCCTTGTGGATGAATCGCGAAGAGAATAGAACCAATATATATATATATATGGCAAGTTTTTTTCCAAAAGAAAAAATAGTAAATTGTATGGCCAAAATTTAATGTTGAATCATTCGGGCGACAATCAATCACTTGGTGCACCAACGCGTTTATGTATACGGCCCCCCCGCGAAATAGACGTATCACTCTCCCTCTGTATGTTGAGAGAGATAGACGAATTAGCGCTGGTTTGACGAGGAGGAGACCCGACGTCGGGGGAGGCCACGACTGAAAGAAACCCTCTAACGGGGCCACGAACCGCAAAACCGTCTCGATGAAGGAAATAAGAAGAGCCCACACACAGTCACCCTGTTTCTCTATATTTTCTCTTTCTCAACACGGTCTTATCTATTTCTTTTTTGCTCCTCTTTCTTTCTTCACTTATCACACTTGTAAAATCCACCTTTATTTCTATTTATCGTGGTAGTAAACGTGTGTGTTGTGCACACACTCGATATATCTTCACTTTAGAATGGAAACACAAAAAATATGAGGGAATATAATGGTGATGATGAGGTATTAATATTGAAAGGATGTAAAATCATTCTCTTCATATCAATATTTCATATAACTTGAAGTTGTCCACGCGGTCACTGGGAAGTTTTCAACCCTGCCGCCCCCGCAGAACTCGTAATATCACACAACGCGCAGACTCAACCGTTAAAACGTGATAAATATAAATGAGAAACAAGCGGCAAGTGAATGGGCGGTGAAGAGAGGGCCGAATAAAAAAATAATCTAATACAGAAGAGTGCCAGAAAACGATGAAAAAAGAGAAGAAAAAATAAAACCGAATGGTAAAAAACAAGGAGAAAAAAATACGAAAAAATAAAAAGAATTCAAATGTGAAATAAACTTCCGCGTTGTTAGACTCGACGTAGTATATACTTGATGCCGGTTAGGCACCACCGCACTGCACTCTCGTTGCTATTTCACTATTTCGCATTTATATATTATTTTGCATATGTTGTCCACCGAGTTCTCATATAAATATTTCTCTACACTGCATTAATTCTTGCTTTTTCGTTTTCCTCTGTTATCTCTCACGTTATATTTTCTATTTTCTACAACTTGGGCTCAATTTTTCATTTCAAAAGAATTGACAACGTCAAAACGTGTTATCTACACAACGGAAATTGTTGCCATTTGAAATCGGCAGAAATTGCGAAGTGTAATGGAAGCCTACGACGATACGAGTGTCTCGGCCCCACACAAATGTGTGCCCGGTAGCTCACTAGAAGGTCGACGCGGCCCGAAGTGGGATTGGGTGATTTGCCGGGCGGGGAGCTCGTCGAAGACTGGCGCGGCGCTCTTGACTACTGAGCCGAGGGCTCACCACCAGCGCGGCGTAACGCGGCACACACGCACGGGCGCCGGCCGCCACCGCTGAACCTATTGCCGCACGCGCGTGGCGTTTTTACCACCAGAAAACGGCGGAAAGTGGTGGTGGTGGTGGTTAGTGCTAAATGTTAGTGGTGGTGGTGAGTCCTAGTGGTGGTTAGTGGTGGATGTCATCGTCTTCGACATCGTTCACTTGGTAGAACAGCAGCAGCGCCAATAACGGCGTCGCGACGGCGACTTCACGTTACTCCCCGCAATTCCCCGCAAAGCCATCGTCCTGGCGAATCGATGCCCCGTGTCTGAAGCTCCGCGACCTGCCGGGTGTACCCTTCCTCCTTCGTACCCACCCACCTCATTGCGAATTTTATCAGACTCGTACTTATATGAATATACATATACCAAGGTATATGTACATTCCAACATTCTAAAGCACCGAGAAGTTCTCCATGCAAAGTTTATCGAATAAATATTCGAATCTTTTGTAGAAAAACAAAAAAATGGAAAATTGCCTATTGTTACTTCATATAATGTTCAAACACTCACACTCTCTTCTCCCCCCGACCTGCATCTGGAAATATCAACAATATTATATAATTTTATTGAAAAATATTCAAGAATGATTTCAACGCCATATATGAATTGAAATGTGCATTGAATTCAATAATTCATCGTGATGATTCAAATTCACTATACATTTTTCTTCGTCTAGTAGCACATTTACACTCACATGTATGGATAATAATTTTTTTTGTTGGCCTACACATACTCATTCTCTCGCTTTTTCTCTGTCTTTCTGTGGAACGTGCATGGACAGCAGGCAGGCAGGGGGTGCTCAAGCACCTGGAGGCACTGGGTGGCCGTCGCCAGGTGGTTGCAACTTGTTGTTGCGGGACCCCGTAAAGCGCGCACCATGGGCCCTTATTCTACTGACTGCTTGTGTCTATGTCCACAAATGATGTGTCTTCATAGCAATTTGATTCGATTATTAGTTGAAACCGATCGATTTATCATATTGATAACGAGACATGAATTCTTCCCCTGAAATCAAAACACATGAACAGATACATTGAATGTATTTATTATCGACTATTTTTATCATCATCAAAAATAGAAATATATTTTCGGAGCCGATGATCAATCTGGTCGAACTGAATAATCCATCATTCGTATTATCTATCATTGAATAAAATGACAAAACAGTCTCGATCAATTGTCATCATTTGTTTGGTCCATATGCGCAATTAAAGTACCCTATCATTAAACTTGGACTCTACCGTTCAAGGGACGGATACATTGCAATGTCATTACACATTTGCCTTCAAGCAATTTTCGTACAATGTGACCAGAATTAAATACACCACATCAGAGTGAACAATATGCCGAGGGTGAAATTAAATTCGAAAAATTCAATGTTGAGCGTGGATAAATCACAGTCTGGTGATACATTTGGTGAAAAATAAATAGGCATATAGAGAAACATTTGTGTGCACTGCATCTTCCTATATTATATAGGTAGCGGTGTACAAATTGTAATCCAACATGAAATGAAAAATTTGCAGCTGTCTTTCCGGGTCATTTGCAATGCCCGTTATTCGTATATCCATCACAACCATATACGAAGAGATACAACGATATAATATATATCAAAATGTGGTGGCCTATAAAAGGGATGTATATAGTGTGGACTACCGCAATGGCCATTGGATTATCCATGGGAATGATTCCAAAATTATTATGCTTGTCTGGAAATATAAAAAATATGGATGAAAAAACGTTGAAGAAAAAATCAAAATTTGATATAACAACAACTTTGAATTTTTGTTAGTCTTGCATGCATGATGGCACGCGCCAACCTATTCACTTATATATACATATATATATATTTCTTCAACTCTGTATACTCAAGTCAACGTCCATGACAGCCGGCGTGTTTAGGAAAGGATAAAGATCTGTTTCAACTGATAAGTATCGTATGAAACACTTTTTCTCTTTTCTAACGGCTGTAAACTTGGACTACACACAACATTTATATATATATATATCCAGTAATGGAAAATGAACGCGAAAAGAAGAAACAATATGACATAAATGAGAAAGTTATCAGTTGCAATGTTGACGATCATAAGCAGAGAATTGAAATTTTCAATTTACAACTGATTAACGCGAAATTCGGTATATCTTATTAACGAATGTTGGTGCACTATTCGCGTATGGGGAAATGAACAAAAAAAAATGAATATGGGAAAAAAGAAAGAAAAACCCTTCACACTCGTCCTATCTTCAACGCATCATCACAACGCTTCGCACAATAATATAAAAATATGAAATTGCCCCACCCTCAAAACCTTGTATAAACTAGTATTGAATTTTATTTCAACCATATATACATTTCATAAAGAAAAAAAAATCGAAAAATTCAGACGAAATAATGGAACAATTTTTATTAAAATGTTCATATTTTCGGATCCAAAAGAGTTTAGAGAATCTATAGAATTCATTTATCCTTCAACTACCCACTTTTATTACTAAAAAAATGACAATGAAGAAAAAAAATGGCACGAACCATTTTCCAACCTCCATTCCCAGAAAAAAGAGTTTGCTGCCAACTTTCCGAACCCAAGTGGAAAACTGCCTTCAAGAGACAAGTGCATAATTGATACATACGTATAAAAACATTTTTAATTGCTATCTTGACTTTTTTCTACATTACCCTACTTCAAGATTGATTATCACGCCGGATACAGAATAAATTTGGTATCCATATTTTCATCCATATTATGGTTTTACAAAGATCGAAAGAAAATAGAACTTGAATACGTATGAGGATGAACATTATATGATCTGTCGCATATGACCCCTTACCCACAGTATCATTCCCCTTTACCTATTCCTGACTGTTGTCCCTATCACAATATATCGACAATAGAATTACATCAGGGAACGAACGAGATGAATCACGTTGCAATATAGGTACACTTGCCACATTGATACCGTTCACCCTTATACGCATTGAAACCCCATACCCATTCGTATCCCTCTATAAATATATGGCTATCAATACAGTAGAATTAACACAACATAGGCAGTTCGTATATTTATTTATACATATACCTAATATTCGCCCACACATTCATATAAATGTATATATTGATGAAATGCAGTGAAATTGTCCTCTCATCCAAACTGATGAGATTCCACGAGCCATTGATAAACTGGCCAATCGAATTTCTGGTTCATCAAGATATATATCCGTCTGTATACATGTATGTATAATATGTATATATACATCACGGTGCATCTGGCTGTTCACGCTCTCTCTACTGATTCAATGCGCACCTACATCAGGGGGTGGTCAAGGGTGGTAGGAACAGTGAGAGAGAGAGAGAGAGAGAGAAAGAGAATGATTGTTCATGCATATACATGAGGATGTTGTGTTCGCTGCGACATAGTTTTCAGCTTCATGCATATTTCATCCAAGCGATTATCGACAATTGAATTCATCGTATAGGTAATCAGCCATTCATTGAGAAATATTTCAATAATTTGTCATTATTGTATGTCTATGTGAAATTGTGGTGCGAATTATTTTAACATAATTTTCCATATAAAAGTTATTTGTGAAGCTAATCTTTTTTTCCAACAGATTAAGTAAAGTAACATATTCTTTTGAATGGTTATATTATGTATATACATTGACGAATGTGCGAAAGAGTGTATGCCACACACACCACCTGCTCGGCTCATCATAAATGGCCTCGAAGTAAATAAACAACTGTATCGATCCTCGTCCCTCCAATATATGAAAATCAACATACATAAGATTGTATCATAGATGAAAAGGGTGGATTTGCACCTCCGTATTATTATTTCTCTCATCATCACCACATGCAACAGAATCACTTTATCAATAATTAAGAAGCCATATCGAATATGTATCGTTGGGAAATAGAATGGTTTTTCCTGTGTACATAATTTCTATCTGAGCTGTTGACAATATAAAATAAAAAGAAAATGAGTCACTGAAAAAATGATGCAACTAAATTTTGGAACAGAAAACAGAAGCAACATAAATCAATGATTTTGATATCAAACACTCTTATATCATCGCGTGTTGAATTATACGATGCACACGCAGTGTAAACTCATAATACTGCTTGAATACAAAAATTCATATAAAAATATATATGTTACATATAACAATATGTAATGTACCACATATAGGTGTGGTCTTTTGGCGTCGTTGTGGAGCCTTGCGCGAACAAGTGGGACAACTTGAGAAAGGGGGGTAGCTATACTGGTTCAATGACAACGGCAAAACTCGAAACGACATCGTCGGACTTGGCTTCCGGCCATTTCCCAGCTATTGATCCACGACGCGTTACGACGCGCTGGCCCTACATGTAAGTAATTATAGGTGTATCATGAATATGTACATATACATTCATACATACATATATATATATATTTATATAGACATAAACATACATATGTAGTTGGTGAAGGGTGAAAGGGGTACAGGAGTGTGAGAGGATTGTGTGCATATCTACTCAGCTCGTTGAATCGTGCAACGCCAGCTCATGACCGCGGCACATCACCAACCCCTAAACGTGGGCCTACTGTCTCCCCTGACTACACCCCCTCGAAGATTTTTTGCCTTCTTTCCCTTTTCTTATATACCTATCCGCTTGAGCTCTCGTGTTGTGGCACTACGAGACGAACACACGCACTCTTTTTTCCTTTTCTGTCTTTTTTCTTTCTTTTTTTTTTTTAGTTACGGCACTCTAGACCAGTAGAGTCCAATGTCTAGAGAATATAGGGAGACCGGGGGACTAATGAGGTCTTGGAAACGCGTGAGGGTCGAAACTTTTCGACAGTGAATTACGTTCCCTATGGGTTATTTATTATAGTTTCTACACGACAACTGTGTACAGGGGCCACTACTTTTGCAAACGTTCCTCAATATGGTTCTGTTTCTTTTTTCTTTGATGCAATATATATATATGCTTGTCGGAACAATAAACTGGAAGATAAAAAAATTTAATTGATGTGGACGCAAATATTTTTTACGACCAATTTTAAAACTGCTCAACTCTTTATTCATACAAAATCTATCTGCTTTTCGTTCATTTTTTTTGTCTGGTATTTTTTACTATGGTCGGCAAAACTAGATAGACTGAACCAAAATCAACCTGTGCCTCATAGCAATTATCTTTTACTCTGATATATGTTACGAAATAAATTATCAAAGTATAAAATGAAAAGGCGTCAACGCACGGCATTCATTCTCGGAAAGAAATCCTTTCTCCGTCACGAATAAAATTTACGATTTGTGTCGTTATTTATATTATTTATGAAAAAGTTTCTTGCAAATGATCAACTCCATCCGTGAATATCCGATAAATAGCATGCAGGTATAAATATTGAGAATAGGAAAAAAAAACAGTAGAATAGAATCGAAAATGAACTATTGCGAATATGTATTATCGTTTTGGGAGTACACTGGTCATATAATACTGGATAAATCCCCAATGACTCCGCTGGGAATAGTCTATACATATTGAAATGAATAGTGATAGCGAACAAATACGACCTCATGCGCAAACAATATAAAATGCGATTATATCCTCGTTTGAAATAAATAAATGCGTTCACGTGGCGCGAAACTATATCTCCATCAATTTTTCACTATCACAAGACATTTATTGCAGCCATCATAGAATTGACTAAAGAGTCTTCCTATCAATTCCATTTTCACTCTGTATATATCATTTATACTGCAACAATAAAATCACCCCATTAAATAATTGAGTTGTCATGAGCATTGAGATGAATTGCCACTGGTGGAATAGACCACTACAATTTATTTGTTCTCATACGTGATTGAAATCCACATTAAAACACATACACATAATAATATTTTGACATTAAGAAAGAAAAACGATAAAAAATAGAAAATTTTCTCACGTAATATTGTCATGAAAATTTCAATATCTATACATCATTCTATCCAATGAAATATTGACATGATGCAATTACCGTTAATACTGTCAACTGCTTTGCACTCACCTACCCCTATCACTTGATGAGGTCTGCGATTCATTTCCCTCCACAACTCATCAATGTCCTATCATCAACGATACTATTGCTATATAAACGACTGAATTGTATTTCCTTAATTTCCGTAATATCAAACCTCACTTCAATGATGACATCCGACATCACATCACTCAAACACACAAAGCACGAACCTATACAGTTTTGTATTCTAATTAATGTATCTAATTTTTTTTATCCACAAAATGAGTTTAAGATGACATAGATGAAGAAATTAAAGACCAAATATATAATTCGAAACTATTCTCAATCGACCAGTCAAATTACTATGGATGATTTCAAACATGCGGTATGCACCACACCTCCAACCACCATACAGACAGGCACAACTACAACATTAATTATTTCGTAAATGAATATATCTACGATACGGAAATATTATTGAAATATATGAGTGAAATTATTCGGGTCGAATGACCATGTGGCTATTGGCTTTGAATTGGATTCGCAGCTATGAATTATTGCCACTGGGGGTAACAACTGATGCTGAAACTATTTGGCGCATTCCTACGGATGGGAGTATAGTGAATAAAGGGAGAGAGACAGGAGTAGAGTAAACTACGAGAGCAAGAAAGACAGGGTATATAGAGGTACAGAGATAGAGAGAAAGCACGAAGCTATCCGCATCGAGTGAACGCATACCTCAGTTTCTCTCTGCGGCTCAGCGTGGCCTGCGAGCGCACATACAATCGATAACCAGGAATTAGTCTGCCAAGCTGTCTCGCTCACCTAATACCCATGTGTATCCACATGTGTGAAATATATACACTATACTTATTGCCCAAGCGCACATACGAGCTCATCGTATTTCTCACATGACTGATACCTAATTACAATTACTATAAATTCGGAGTAAATTCAACACACCATCATTCTCCATGACAATTTAAAAAATATATGCATATGCGCAGTTGAATAAACACTGAATAAATATTTATTTAATTATTTTTTTTTTCCACTTTCATGTGAGTTAATCAAAAGCGTGGTTGCTTTTAGACAGTTAAATCGATACGGGTATTGCGTAAGCACGTTCCACATTATGTATATATATTTATATATATTACTCGGCGGTGAGATCAACGAACCTTCTATCCCGCGAATAATTCGGAGAGTATAGGGAAGAGTACCTAAAAGAGAGGGCGGGTGGAAGGTGCTTTGGCTAGTAGTACTACATATATGTATATGCAATTGTTATATATCGTCATTTCGTCTGCATTTTCTGGCCCACGCGCGCGCCTTCCACCATCCATGGTATAAGAATCAATGTATGTGCACATTATGTCGTATGTTACAAAAGAATTGTTCAGCGGGAGGTGTAATAAAAATGTATATATGTGTATATATGAATGGGAAAATGAGAGAAATAAAAAAAGAGGTACTCACGATAAGTTGGCATTAATGCGAATTCAGAGCAGATACAATGTGTTGGATCGACGCATTTTGCACAGGTCTATGGTAGCAGCGGGTCATAAAGAAAAATGATCCTGTGTATGCCGCACCTTGGCATGGACTTGTGCATTTTTTCTTCTTTTTATTTCGCCACCGCAAATAATATATTCAATGTGTATACCCAAAGGATCTTGTTGCACGTATCAAACCCGTCAACAAACAAACAAACATCCGTTTTTCTATGTTTGTGTATAAATGTCTGTAGGTGTGTATCGCCTCTGCACATCTCACGTTGAGAGAATGAAAATGAAAGAAGAAAAAAGTGAAAAAAAAATATGAATGGGCGAATAAATAAATGAATGAATGAATACACGCATGCAGCATAGTCGACAAATACATGGATGCGAATATTGTATAGGATAAAATAAGTTTGTGTTGAGACTCAGGACAAACCGACCCATAATTGGGTGGGTCGCATAATCGTGGCCATAGCATTAGTATCAATTAACTTTTCCACAGTTCAGATTGCCATTAAGCAAATTGTATTTTATTAGGAGAAAAGGAATATTGGTAAGAATGAATTTCACATATAGATGATGGATACATATGAATTAGGGAAAAGTCAAATATGCAAAGATTAATAAATGCAGAATGAAAAAGAAAGGAAAAAAATAAAAACAAAGTAAGCAAAAGGACAAATGATAATGTGTACGGGGATAAATGAGGCCGTAAAGCCGTATTTCTCTCTCTCTCTCTCTCTCTCTCTCTCCCGCCATCTCTCTCACGGTCTATCTACTCCAATGGAAAAAGGGATGGAGAGGATCACCCGAGTCAGTAGTAAAGATCAATACGTCACCACTACCACTTTTTCAATGCGGCACCAATGCACATTGATGCCATAGCAGGAATCTGAATAGTTACATATATTCTGCCATTTTTATATACTTGATTATATCCACTTCGATCAATTTGTATACATGTCGTATTGTTTTGTGATTTTCTTTTATTTATACAAATAATTTCCACATCTTATCCCTCTTCTCTTTTTTCACTTCAATATTCTTTTTTTTGGTAATTATATTTCTGAATAGAAAGCAAACAAACCTCTTTTTGTGCAAACAAAATGATTGACTCTCGTGAAGAAACGTCAAATCTTTTTTAATAAACACGGAGGGAGACAAAGATCGATGTATTGAGAATCTACTCAAAGAAGTCGGCCACCTCCGCAAGCTCTCGCGCACGAGCTTGTTCATGTGCCCATCGGTCCTCTGCCAACTTGTCACTGAGAGCCCATTTATCATGATAAACACGTTGGTTACATTCTGGACACTTCTTACCCCCTGAGAAAAATATAATTAATCATAAATTTTATAATTTTTTTCCTTTCTATATAATGATGAATGTAATGTTTTTTTTTTGCAATACCATGGAATGGAGGTGTCTTCATGAATGTCAGGAGACAATGCAAATGAAATAGGTGGCCGCAGTAAAGTCTTTCCACATGGAGATCTGCATCGGGATTTACGATTGCGTCTGTTGGATTGTGCGGAAGACATATGCCTTTACAAAGTTGACAATTTTCGTTTGGAAATTTTTTGACAGTCCTGAAAAAAGTTGAAACCCGTCATGATTTGTGCATTTAAAAATTTCCTACTCTTCAGGAGTCTATTGAGAATTATTTACCGTATTAGGAATGAGGCAACAGTGTTCAACGATGGTGATGGCGAAAATGTTCGATTTGGCTGAGATTTTAGCGGTGGCTCAACACAACGTCGTGCTAACTCTCGACACTGCCCCAAAAGATATCGAGAAAACAGCTGAGGAAAATTCGTTTCCACATCAGTGAACCTGAATCAGTAGAATGTAGTAAGGAACTACAGCAATTCATAGGAATCTTATAAAATCTTCACATATATTTAAAAAATACCTGACAGCACTTATTGGATAATCATCTGGAATTACAATACGTGCTTTATATAAATAAAGACCCTCGTGTATTTCCAGACAAATTAATGACGTTTTTTGTTTCAATTTTAAACAGTCATTTCTGTCCAATAGCTTCTTCAACGACGATATTTCATCATAACAGCAAATTAGTGGATTTTCTCGAATGAAACTTTCAATGAATTTTAAAGTTGGCAGAATCTATTTAAAAAAACAAAAGAAAAAAACACAACCAATCATTTATACTTCTCCCAGTCAATTGGTGTGTTTAGACTAACTCAACGTTGAGCAACGTTGAGCATCACAAATGTTGAGTTAGTCTAAACACACCCAATGTTCACACTCAACACTTCTCAACGTTTAGTTCGGCCAAACACACCCAATACCAATATTGATTCGAATTACTTGTACTTTCCCCAAAATATTCTTGCACTCTTTTTCACAAACTTCCGTTAGTCCATTCAATAATTTTGCTGATAGTGTATTACTTTTTAGTTCAATAAGAAGTGGCTCTTTTGGGTAAAGATTTGTAAATTGTATGCAGACGATAATACGCTTGAATGCTGTGCGTCTGGAGAGAAGAAAATTTTAATTAATCACACAATAATGATTAAATACATTAATAAACATGTTGTTGCAAATTTACTAACGTTATTTCCACACGGACCATAGAAGACACACAGGACACGAGTCGGCTACCTTGAACGACATTCTGACAAAGTTTTGATACTTCTCGTAGTTCATCGTCAATAAATCCCATGGGCGAATACCACCAAATGATTATGAAATTAATTTATATTAACCAATATATGAAAAACTGAAAAAATAAACATTTTAATCATGCAAAACATAACCTCTATCGATGTGGCGGAAAACTAAATTAAAAGTTTTCTATAAATTATAAATAGTTATACATAATTATTGTTGAAGAGTATTATATTTCACCTCACAGTTGTGTCAATAATTGTTACTCCCATAAATAATTTCTATTTTGCTGATACTGCCAGTGAAATAATGATAAGTTGACCAACGTCACAGTAATTCTTATATCATAGATTATCTACCATAATAGGCAATCTACAGAATACTTATGTAAAAACATTATTTTTGAGGTTATAGATGAATGTTAATTTTTTTTATTGCTATTATTATTGTTAGTGTTCTTGGAAAATGACGCCATTCCGCAGAGAAATAAATAAATGGGGGGGAATTTCGTGGATATATGGTACCGGACGTAGAGGGCGCCAGTTGACTCAAATGGAATATTGGCGCATGATTGGAATCGTCGGGAATTTTTCTCTCTTCATTCAATATAAGAGTATGTAAACGTAATCAGCGACACAAACTTTCGTTAAATAATCATCACATGTCGGTTCATCAATGAATCGGTCCTCCATACTCTCATAATGCATTTCAAACACCAAACCTCAAATCAAATTCACATTAGAACACCGTATTGGACAGATAACTAGAAATATGATAGAAACTTTGTTAAAAAATAAAGACATGTTGTATATGATAATATATTCTATATGGTATGACAAAAATTATATTATGCCAAGGGATAGATTATGTACCATAACGTTTTGAATTTTATTTGCAATACAAGTTCATTTATTGACTAATCATAAATGTTAAATCCCTATCCATAAAACAGCAGTTACTTTCGAAATGCACATGCAATAAATTGAAAAACCAGTGGAATCCATATATTCATATTCCAACTATTAAATCAAAAATAATGTCATAGAGTTTTTCACACAGTATTCAATCAAAGTCGCATCAAAGAAAAATGCGAAATTATTATATATAGCGCCAAAAATAATTCAGATTTGTATATGTATCGGTTGATACAGCAGAGAGTGTATAGTTCTTATAAACTGGTCGGGAACATGGCGCTGATAGCTATAAATTTCTAAATAATGTGTATATTGAACTCTCTACCAATTCATATATACATTGAAACATATATACCATTGATGATTTTCAAAGTGTATTGAAGGCTTTTCGGCAACGTTCAATATTTTGTCGACAAATATAATTCACAGAATGATGAAGTACTCAACCAATACAATGGATACAGATTGGATGACTGCAGAAGCATCTACTGGCGTAAGTAAAATGCACTTGGCACTTATTTTTCATTATTTGCAATCAATTTGTATTTTTTTTGAGGTTAGAATGACAGTGCAATCTTTTGGTTTTTAGTGCATAATATTTTGGAAGATAATCATTTATTTATATTACTTGCAGACTTCAATTATGGCTTGTGAATTCGATGGTGGTGTGGTAATTGGCGCTGACTCACGCGCAACAACCGGGTAAGTTGAAATACATATTTGAAACATCTCACATGCATTACTGGAAGAAGCAACCGATGCTCATTCTTTTTCTTCCCTGATGATGGGAACTCACGTTATGGAAAAAGTAATCCTATCACGTAAATTGAAAAAAAAAATCACTCTCTTATATTCAATCCTTGGAATACACGGTGGAACGAATTCAGTTCTGCAATGATTGCGTTCTATGATAGATTCGATATAAGTTATTAAGGATCAAAATATACGATTTTGTTATTATGTTTTTGTTTATAGTTAGTTCATTATATTCGAAGATATGATTCTCATAATTAAACCGAGTGTAGTGGAATTAGTTTTAGACAAGAATATAGTGTTGATGCTAAACCTTCGATAAAATATTGAATTTTCTGGCGTGATTGATAAACGCAGTATGAAAAAAAAAAAAAAACTGGAATCTATTTTAATTTCTCTCGAGGATGATAGAAGAATTTAATACTTTATTACCTTACTGGTTAAATCTAAATAAAAGGCCAATGAAATATCAGGTTAATGTTGTTCATTTATAATGACAATAATCAGATATATATCATTACAGGGTAAAATATTGAATTGCAATAATTGTAGAGAAAAGAGAGTGCGTTTTTCAGATTTTCGGATATGGCATGAAACCCATTGATAATAGTCAAAACTATCCCTTTTTTTCAGAGCATACATAAGCAACAGAGTCGCTGACAAACTCACAAAAATCACGGATAATATCTATTGCTGTCGTTCAGGGTCCGCCGCTGATACTCAAGCTATTGCTGACATTGTCTCCTATCATTTGGGATTTCACCAGTAAGTTTTTTTGTATTTTTCCGATAATCAGATTGAAGATGAGGTAATGGGAACAAGGGGAACAACGAAGAAAAATTCCAGACAAAAGTTATATAGTTATATTTTTTCAACAGAATGGAGCTTGGAACACAACCTCTGGTGGAAACAGCTGCAAATGTATTTCGTGAAATGTGCTACAATTATCGTGATTCACTGGTCGCTGGTATTTTAGTTGCCGGATGGGACGCACGTAAAGGTGGACAAGTTTATAGTATTCCCATTGGAGGTATGTGCGTCCGACAACCAATATCGATCGGTGGTTCAGGATCCACATACGTTTATGGTTACGTCGATGCTCATTACAAGCCAAACATGAGTAAGGATGAAACGGTTGAACTGGTTGCCAATAGTGAGTATTCGAAAAATAGTCAGATTCGATTTAAAGTATGTATTGTCATGAACGAAACAAAATGAATCCATTTATTTTACAGCATTATCATTGGCAATGAGTCGTGATGGTAGCAGTGGTGGTGTCATACGTCTTGGTGTAATGACGAAAGATGGAATTGAGCGTAAAGTGATCTTGGGCGATAAGTTACCCAGATTTTTCGAAGGTTGAAGCGTAAGCATTTTGCATATGATGAATTTACACGTAAATATTTACGAAAATTTTCTATATACCTTATGAATTTTAATTTGAGTAACTTGGGTGAGAATAAAGACAATGAATGTTGATGATAGAATTAATACTAAATTATTATACCTCATTCACAATCAATTTGTACGAGATCCCTAAAGATCATTTCCAACAATTTCATGATGATATATTATAGCAAATTGTTAAATTGTTAGAGAAAGGTCAACGGTTAAAATTATTGCGCATTGAATTTCCGGATTATTGTTCTCTTCGATATATATATATATATATATATATTATAACACACCTAATTCGTTTCTATGCGTTGTGTCTTCCTTCTTCTCTTTCTTTATTTTACTGAATACATTTGCCACGAATCTATCATCATAGATATAACGAAATATATTAAAATTGCTTCCTAAATTTAGGCCATATTATCCAATTGTGAATCACTCAAGTATACAGCAGCGTTTTACTGTGGTACTTAGAGCCATTGTCACTTTAATAAGAAAATCGTTGTGTCGTGTATATGAGTGGAGTTTCATATTGTCGCAGTTGAGTGGCATGTGCCTCATTTATGTGTCGGATACGTTTGAATATCTTCTTTCACGCGTCGACGTTGGCAATCACGAAATTTTATTTTGATTCCAATATCGTGTTGTGCTGGAAAAATCAATTCTTGTAATAGATTATTTAATTAATTCACGCAATCGTTTGCCGTGAAAAAAGGAAGATCAAACTAGAATGACTTCCGAAGGATATCCCAGCGGTGGGATCAGAACCAATTGGGTACCAGGTCAACCCACTGTAGACGAAGTTAGCAACTCTATGCAAAGTTTCAGTGGCGTTGATTATTTAATATTCATAATTATGCTTGCATCGTGTGGCGGAATCGGAATTTATTTCGGATTTATAAAAAAAACATCAGGCGAAGATGAATATCTCGTGGGCGGTAGAAACATGAAGACATTCCCCGTCAGTCTCAGTCTCATTGCCAGTTTTATCTCAGGAATTTCATTACTTGGAACACCGACGGAGATTTACGTTCATGGAACGAGTTATCTGTTTGTAGGTTTGGGCGTAATACTCGTCGGTTTCATCATGTCAAATATTTATTTACCAGTTTTTCACGAATTACGACTTACTAGCACTTATGAATATCTCGAAAGACGATTTGATGGTAAAGTAAGATTTTTAGGATCGGCACTTTTTTTTCTGGGAATTGTGAGTAAATTGTATACCTATATTGAATATTGTGTGCAAAATATTTTTCATGATGCTCACCTGGACATTTTCAGATGACATGGTTACCCATCGTTATTTACGTGCCTGCATTGGCATTTAATCAAGGTAAATTCAATAACGAAAATTTTGTTTAAACCTGCGGCAGCTTCAATCCATCTTCTCAACTATTTTTTTTTTTTTTTCTTCTGTAGTTACGGGAATAAACGTGCACATTGTTACGCCCTTTGTATGCATCATTTGTATTTTTTACACATGTGTGGTTCGTATTTGAGTTTTGTATCGAAATATTTTGAATTTATCATTACATCAAACATATATGATAACACTATTACTTTATAACCAGGGGGGTTTGCGTGCCGTAGTATGGACCGATTTTGTTCAAGCATTCATTATGTTCGGCGCAATGTTGCTTATCGTTATCAAGGGTACCATCGATGTGGGTGGATTGGATGTCGTACTTCAGCGCAATTATGATTCTGGAAGGCTCGAATTACCGCTGTATGTGAATAGAAATATAAGTTGAAACACAGATATTGACGATGTGATTGAAAAATAATAATAATAATAATAAATACAGATCTGATATTAGTCCGTCGACAAGACACACATTCTGGGCTCTCATAATTGGGGGATTTGTTCATTGGCTCCAATGTGCGGCAATGAATCAGAATATGATTCAACGCTACATGGCTTTACCTAATCTCCGAGCGGCCAGAAGGTATTGCTGCGTCCGATTGTTCCTATTGAATGCATGTGATGATAACAAGCACGAGATCGTTATTATCCATAATTGCGGTATGAAATTTCAGTGCACTCTGGATATTTATCTTCGGTGCTTTGGGTCTTATCGGAATCTGCGGTTATTCAGGCCTACTTATTTATGCTTGGTATCATGACTGTGATCCACTGACAACAAAATTAGTAACTGCGAAGGATCAATTGCTTCCTTTGTTGGTAATGGACATTCTTGGACAATTTCCGGGTTTGCCGGGACTTTTTGTCGCCGGAGTATTTAGCGCTGCTCTGAGGTAAAATCAAATCGAATATTGCATAGCAATTAAAAACAGTACGGTTGGCATCTCTTTCTGTCTTTACAACTCTTCAACAGTTCTTTGTCTACTGGACTTAATTCTATGGCTGCAGTGGTGCTGGAAGATTTTATAAAGCCATTACGCAAAACACCATTAACTACTAGATGCGCTGATATATTGATGAAACTTACGGTTGTTGTTCTCGGCGTAATATGCGTTGGTTTAGTGTTTGTGGTGGAGAAAGCAGGTACGCATGTTCTCCAACTGTCAATAACTATGAGTGCTATTCACAGTGGACCGTCACTCGGAATTTTCAGCATTGGGATTTTATTGCCATGGGTTAATGCTAAGGTAATCCGTCATGTTCAGATTTTCTGTCTTCAAAATTATTAATATGTAATCCATATATTTTCCATAACTATCGATTATTCATCTGTGATTACAGGGAGCACTTATTGGTGGCATTTCAGGATTGGGATTTATGGCATGGGTTACTCTCTCTGCACAAGCGGCCATTGCCAGTGGAAACATTATGTAAGTATCAAATACTTTATTACAAAATTTGTTTTATTCACGAAACGAATCAAAGAATCAATCGTGATTATTATACATGATTCGTGTTTGTTTTGACGTCTTATCGAATCGCGGTTCTCATGATCCGGAATTCACAGAGAAATTATTCGAAAACAATATTAGAATGGTTCCGTTAAAATCGTTCAATAAACTTATAAGGAACGCATTAAAAATTTTTTTTATGATAGATTCGCGGAGAAACCGGTTTCAACAGAGGGTTGCACATATTGGTTCCAACAAGCCGAAAATTTATTACTTGTGGTACCACCTGATTCTATATTCGGAACAACGAATGATGAAGCATTAGGGTGAGCAGAAATTTTGTTGCTAAAAGTATAGGTGTATCTGTTACAATTGTTCCAAGTCATTGTGTTTAGCGAACCTTGGGCACTATACCGTCTCAGTTATTTGTGGTATACCGTAACTGGTGCATTAGTTACAATGAGCGTAAGCCTTGTGGTGAGTATTGTATCGTCAGAACGAATTGAAAAACTTGATCCAATGTTGGTTGCACCATTTATTCGCAAATACTTGAGGAATACAGACCCAACTGAGCTATGTCAAGTTCAGGTATCTAATTGTTTTCGATTTAATATTTTTATATGTTATAAAGAAAAAAATTACCGATAATGATATCATTATTGTTCGTCCTCTTTTCGTAGACCGCATCACGTGATGGACATACCAATAGCCATTTGGTGGTGCCGTCTGTGACACCATCGCTCACAACTTGTACGTAGATTTTTGAGCATTTCTTACGCATGACAAGAGGAAGGATATGATATTTTATATTAATAATAAGTGCTGATCATCGTATTTAATCATTTATATATACGAAGTTACATGTATGGGTTACAAAATTGTACAAAATAAATACAGGTGTAATAATATTTGTAATAATGTTTTGTATGCGATTTTTCATGGGTGAACTCGCAGAATCTTATCTCAAAGTGGATTTTCAAATAAATTCTTATATACGTCATTATTTTGTTCTAAAACGTCTAATTGATTTCATTTTTGTGCTTTAAAAAAAATTTACGTGATTAGTATACAGGACACAATGCAAATTGATATAAATGTGCATCGACTATAATGGATTGTACTTGCTCATAATATTTTATGGCCCCTGAAGTTATTATTCTCATTTAAAAATGTATACCTCTTTTACTACGAAAATACAACTTTCTATCTTTCTATTTTTTTAATCACCTGACCAAATTAAACTATAATGCTCAAAATGGAACTTTGGTCAACTGCCATGCAGATATATGCATGAAACTCAACAATCCATCTTTCCATACGCGTGTACTTTCATCACAAGCATCATGTAAAGATATGGTTTTTTTCCATAAATGCGATATCGATTCGATGAATCTCTAATAATACAAAAGTATACCTTGCTATACAACGATGTTAAGATAAATTATCTGCCTATTGGTAAGAAATCGAATGATGCCAGCTTTCGACATATTTCTATCTACGATTTCACTTATCTATTGACGCATCTGTTTGCATTGTTGTTCTCGTTAATTGTGGCTTCATTTTGAATCGATGACTAGAAATTGATGAAAATTCTCAAAACTTTGGCATAAAACGAATCGTATAAATATACATTATGAGGTCATGTTATGTAACGCTTTTTTTTGTTCGATGTTTGGAATGTACTATCCAACTACCAAATTTGTACCTTATGTTCATATGTTATTATTACCCCAGCAGATTGAATTAACTGAAGATAGACTGTTAACTGCCGATCGCATTGTGCGAAGAGTACACTGAAATTCAATCCTATATTGAAGTTTATATATTCTA
Organism: Zele albiditarsus; assembly: GCA_958496275.1. Classification (NCBI taxonomy): domain Eukaryota; kingdom Metazoa; phylum Arthropoda; class Insecta; order Hymenoptera; family Braconidae; genus Zele; species Zele albiditarsus. The sequence goes on from OY292408.1 coordinate 15,742,282, forward strand.
TAGGAAATGAACATCGAACCAATGTCGTTTCTTTGAAAACTTCGCTTCAAGTTTTATTTCAATTGTATTGAACTGAGAATGAACTCTTCACTGATCAGATGGACGAGCAGTCAAATTAAAGTATTTCAAGTCACTAAACTTCTAATCAACGCTTAAGTAAGTAACTGTTGAAAAAAAGTTTCATTTCGGTCAGTATTTTGCATATTGTAACTGTTGATTTTAAACTGAATTATTATAGTTCGAATCTAAATCACCTGAAACTTCAAATGAACTGAGTTTCAACAGTTTATCTAATCCGCTAGGGTGAGGCCTCTATGGAGATGAAATCATATGGAAGTATCAGTTAAACATTCGTGCATATTACCAATACTCCGATAATAGATCTGGTCCCAACTTTTTGTCAGAGTTATAAATTTATTGATAAATATTACTGGAAACTGATATTGTCGCTCGAAATGTGTTAAAAAAGTCTCGAACTATGGTCAAGATAATATAGAAAAAGAGTATAACAGTATTATGGAAATTATTTTCTTATATAAAAAATCCCTTACAAAAGATATTCCGGAAATCATGATATAAAGTTATATATATAAATATAACAAATTTAGGACAATCGCTATTATTCTCATAATCTTGCGCGGACGGATTTGTATATGTATATGGAATTCACAATTACGTCCTGGTTATTAATGTACCCAAGATGTAATAAACATCGGAAATTACTGTAAGTATTAAACCAAAATTCATTAGAAACACATCAACCATAGTTCATAAAAAAAAACACATCCCCGCCGTTATCCCGGTATCGAGCGTTTTGTTTTTCTTTTCCTTTCTGGTATAGATTTACAAATTGATGTACAAACGAAATGAGTTAAAAAAATCGAGTAAAATAGTTATCCCAAAAAAAGTGGTAACTATAGACTTCTTTTTCTTGTATGAAGAGCGTAGACAAATACGAGAAGTATTAGTTAAACATAACACCACATATTTTCCCCAAAAATAGTGCGAAACTTTGGTTTTTTCTTCACATCATATATGTATCTAATTGTCTCTACACTTATATGAACGTACTGAATGCACTACTAGAATTGGAGAGAAAAAAATTTATCAATATTTACGATCAATCAATAGTGCGACAGTTCATCAGAGTGTTCATGGTAGTGGCGCGTTATCTTCATATACCATTGCCATTTTACTATACTCCATTTCTCTTCTCATAGGTTTATGCTGCAACAAATTATAAATACCAACCATTAATATGAGAATTTCTCACAATCATTCCACATAATAGAAAATAATAATGATTGACTGTATTGTGTGAAAAGAGTCGCATGAGAATAATAATGAATTCTCTGCTCAAACGTCTTTTAGGACTTCCTCGCAAACTATTCGCAAGTCAGGAAAGAAAATGTGAGAATGAGAAAGAAATTTTTATAAAAAATTGATAATGACACTTTTGAAAACAATCAGTAAAATTACTGAAAAATATGTGAGTGCATATGTATATGATTGTGTGCTCACCATCTAGATCTCACCTGAGATGAGATATTGCATGAACTAGCATCAGCACTGATGTCTTTGTTATCACCCGGCCGATTGCTATCATCCAATATTAGTTTGGAGCCAAAACCGTCCAGCTCAAGATCGAGATAGAGTTGATTAAGTTGATCATTAACGAGCATTGGTTGATGAAGATATTTCAAGTTATCTCTGTCGGCTTCTAATACCTCTTTCAGTGTTTTTGGAGTCATTTGGTATCGATAAATAATGTCGGGTGTCATTTTGACACCCTGTGACCATGGTGGAGCATTGCGCTCGGTATGATCCTGTCGTGGTTTTTGTATAACATCTACGTTTCCTTTTTGCATCATTTCCTGCGAAACAGTAGCAGCTCGTCGAGCAGTCTGTAGTTCGAAGTTGGCTTTCATCTCATTCACCATGGAAAAGCGCCGGTGTTCAGTCATCCCAGCTTCATGACTTCTTGATATGTATGTCTAATCATATAATTGTTTCCCAAAATTTTTTTAGAAAATATCGCAACATACCCACAAAGGAAAACGCAACGGTTCGTTATAATAAAAATTTGAAAATAACATTGTTATCTTTATTTCATCCATACCTCGGGCATTTTCATTTCAAGTATTTGTTCGGGATAGCACCTGCTCCCGCAGCTTCTACTCACAAAACTCCCATAGAAACTTGAATCACTAGAGTCTTCCAAACTTGAATCTATCTGACGCATTCGTGTTGAATTATCAATTGGTGGTTGCATACCAGCCCGATTGGAACAACCACAGTCGACACTCACACATGATGAAAAAATACCGCCAGGTGAAGTAAGCTGAATCAATAGCAAATAGGCAAGATATAAAAAATAAAATTCATTATCGAACAATAACCAAATGAAGAGTTAAATGAAGTTGATCTATAACCTTTCTTGAGGATTCAGACATTTCTGTGGTGCTACCAGGTTCGACTTTCATACTCGTGGCTTGACTTTCCGGTCGTTTAATATGATCTAACGTCTTTGGTGGTGGGCCTACCTCCAATTTTTGTGTTTTCTGATTTTGTACTGTCGATACTTTTAATATTATTGGCGATGCGTGAATCATGGATGATGTTGCGGACGCATCCATTATCGATGGATACAATATGCCCGTTAATGGTGCAGCCACGTACGGAGCTTGAGGTGTTGGTTGCACAGACAATACGGCCGAAAATGGATTTGAATTTCGTCGGGATGTTACTGTGTTCATAGTATTTTCACGGAGTTGTGACACAGGTACATAGTATAGTGGTACCACGTGTTGGAAAATTGAACATTGCGTAACGTTCTGTGTTGATTGACTAAAAAAAAATAAATTCTCATTGCGCTATTCGTAAATTTTGTTTTAGTGATAATTGAATATTATAATTGAAAATTGTAATATCACATGTATAGAAAAAGGTGTTTATCTTACTGTTGTGATTCTGTGACAGTCATTTGAGGCCACACATTGGTAGTTGGTCTGGAGACATCCGTCAACGAATTATCGTTAACAATATTGTTGCCAATCACAGCTGAATGTTTATTTCTATCACAATTTTTTTCCGACTCATCATATTTCGCTGTCTGTTAATATTTAGTTCGTTTATTCATTATCGCGAATTGTAAATTGAATTAGTACCCAACTATTGGAATTGGCTTCCATTACCTTGAAAACGTTTTTCTCTTGATCGTGGCTATTTCTTCTTTTACATCCTCGCGATTGGGATTGGGTCTTCTGCTCTGTAAGTGCAGCCTCCTCTTGGCCCTTTGAAGTTTTAGTCGTCTCCTTATTCAATTTGGCATTTTTAATACCCGTACGTCGTTCTTTATGTTTTTGCACCATCAATTTTTCCATTTCCTGATTGTGTTTACGTAAAATCATTTCAGTCAAAATTGGTGATGCAAAATTGTACGGTGCCTCTGAATTACTATTGACATAGATGTTTTCGTCCCTACTTGTTGAACTTGTTTGATTATTCGAACCACTACTCAAATTTTCATTACTCCGAGAACCACAACCATCATGATTTTGTAAATTATGACCTGAAGCTGGAAACGACAACAGAGAAATCACAGAACAATGACGTGTTTTGAATAATTTATTTTGAAATGGTTTCCCCAGAATTATTGAGTCTTACGTGTATGATTTGATCTGGAATTGATGTTTTCATCATTGCTTGGTGCTGACAAATTAACATTTTCTTCACTGTCACCGTAAACGGCCATTAACAATGGTTTGCTGTTGAAGAAACGTGAAATTTTCTCGTCGTAATTCAATTGATTGTAGCTTGGTGGTGTTTCACTAGATGATTTACTATCGCAGTACTCGTGATGAGGTGATATTTCGCCAAGCATTACACTGTCATGTTCCTGAAACAAGGGACATCGTAATCCCTTCACAAGTATATTGTAGCGACAAGAAAAGACTGGTAGATTAATGATGGAGATAACTTGAAACAATAATTATAGTTTGTAAGCTCTTCATATACCCTCATGATTGACATGCAAAATACAAAATGGACTAGTTATTCGAAAATAACTTTAAAAATTCCCTATAGTGTTAGAACAAAATTTGTCTTCGTTCAACACTGACACTATAATTCTATTTTTGAGCTTCCAGGAAGATCTTTGTTCATTCTCATTACTTACCGAAAACGAGAGATTGTGCTAGCAGCTAACTAGATACTAAAATGAATGACTAAAACATAATTAGGACTACATACAGATTGAATGATCGAGGACTGCTTGCTCATCTTTTACACCACTTACAGATTGTTTACATCATACCATACTCAATGTTTTTTTCTTAATAATAAAAAATGGATGAAAAATCATTGATACTAAAACGAAATTAATAGTCACCGAAAAACTCCTATTTTCAGCATCTATCATAGGTGCTTTGGTGGTTGACGTTGTCGTTATTCCGTTCACTTCATGTATCATACTCGCCATAAATGTAGCAAGGTCATTTGATCGCTTGGTCATGATGTCACTCGTCGGTTTCGGAATTTCCTGCTCATGAGACGAAGAAAAACAGAGAGACGGATTCATATGAGATAACAAAGTTGTGTAATTTCAAAAAGTTGTACCCGTGAGGTCTGTTATTCCACGCATCTGATCAAATAATTTCAGCAATACATGTTTATTCTCTAATCAATATTGCGTGATTAAAACCCAAAATTGCATATCAACCAAAATTTATGGAATGTAATTTACATGTTCATACAGGGCCCCCAATTACTTAACATACTTTGAACTTGAATCAGTCTACCACCTTTTGAATTATGAGGGTTGTGTTTGGTGTGCCCTCACACTAATAATACGCGAAAAAAAAAAAGCAAAAAACAAGCTGGAAGTGAATCTGCGTTTTTACTTTTAATCACGTGATATCAAAATGCACAGAAAGATTGGAATATTACCTCAGCGAGAAGGGTGCAGATTTCGTTTTGTATTATTTGTGATTCTTTCATCATTGTTTCGGTCATATTTGCAAGAAATTCACGTTGCTGAATATCTGGGGACTGAAAAACATCAGGATTTTCTGGACCCCGAATTACTCTGTGATGACCTGTAACAAATTCGCGTTTTTTCTCCCACGGATTGATAAATGATGACCATTCAGTCTCCAATACAACATATCCACCATTTCGAACAGCAAATCTGTACGGTTTCGATTTGAATAACGATCCTTCGAGTCGTACAACCTGTCCAGAGAAGATTTCGAAATTATTTTACATTCCGATATTCCTCCTTTTTTTCTATTTCATTTTTTTATCTTCGTGTTCATTGTGTTTTATTCACGAATATCGCATGCTCACATTCTCATAGATGTCTTTGATGTACGGTAAATCTGCGGGATGATAGTAGCTAAATAGGGAGCGGCCCAACATGTCTTGGGGTAAATACCCAAAGTATTGCACCATTTCATCATCAACATGAGAGAGATGACCGGTTACTGTGTGACGTGTCGAAAATATTGATGATAATATTGTTTCCTCTGGGACTGCAAATAATTATAACATCATATTATATAAAATATACTTAACTGAAGTTCATTAATTGAAGAATATTACAACGCAATTTTTAAGATAGCCAAAAGTTTGAGACGTTCCCACTGATGTTTTCATGATTACACGATGAGAAGTGAAAAAAAAATATTCCATAAATAGTGCAATGCCATTAGCATTACCTTTATAAGCTGAAATTACAGGTTCAGCTGCTATCACAAGAAACATTATTTCAGTTTTATGTGCGCTATCACGTTCCCGATAATGTTTAAATGATAAATGGAGATGGAAGGAAACGTAAATGGCGGTTGCACTACATTTGGCATCAGGGCCTATCAACTTTCTCATATATCGTTCATCTGACTCATCACCTGTATCCATATTAATTTTTTTACTTATATCTCGTTCTGAATATCTCCGTAAACTACAAAATAAACTCGTTTGAGGTCCGTTAAACTCTGTAACAATATAAACATAAAATAATTCTTATTCTCTAATAATATGGTATACGTGACTTTCAATAAATAATCTTACCCTTCTCACGTTCGCCAAATGGTACAATAACACTGCTTGCGATTTTATCAGCAAAGGTAGCTTTATCTTTTGGATGAACATAATCAATGAAAGACTGACCAATCCATGCATCTTTTGAGTAACCAAGTGCTGTCTCCAATGATGCAGTCAAATGTAATACCAGACCATCATGTAACGACACAACAGCAGCCAATTCTCCCTTCTAGAAAATCACATACGTAAGCAAGAGACAAAAAAAAACAGAGGAAAATACCATTAGATAAATTTTCTACGAATATATTTAATTCTGCCCCCATGACATCCGCTCATTCAATTATTGAGATAACAACCTGATTTGTAATTTTTTTCTATTAACAGTTTATAACACCTTTCTCGACTACTACATGGTTTTGTCGACATAAAATATCGTGCTTGAAATGCACGGTGTATTTATATAGAAGAATCGGGTATCATGATGGATTATGGGGAAATAAGTGATGCTGGTTTATGATTTGCACCATGTATGATTAATCGCATTAATTTCGCGATTATATTTGCATATGAATTTGTTACATGTTCCCAAATGAATGCGGTGATGCATGGGGCTGCGTAACAATATATACTAACATTAGAATTTGGGCTGATAGTGTCCAGAGGATTGGCTTGACAACCAAGTTTCTCCTTGGGAGTGTTGAAGTTTCGATTGCCGTTGTGCCCATCAGGATCCGTGGCATCCATCAACTCTACAGTGCCTACTTCTTCTTCCGTTAATCAGGGAAAATATATATGTTATGACCTTTTGTCGATGAACAATTGTGTCGGCCCACTGTGTATATGCAGAGTTTAAATTTTGTTTGTTCAAACGACTACCTATTTTTTTCCCCCTCTATAAAAATGATTAATTTATACATATTTGGAATCGTCGAAAACTCCTGAAACTTTCAATCTAACGTCACTACATTCATATTGGTGAATGGAATTAGCGAAGAAGAAGAAATGGTAATTGTTTAGCTGCCTCAATTTGACTACTGAATGCGTAACTATGAATGTGTCTCTATATGACGTTTGTCCAAAAATCCTATGCTATTTATTATCGGGATGAAATTTTTTTATGATTTGCGAATACATTCAAAACATTGCCACTCTGACAACAATTCCATTTCATCTCCATTTATCCGTGTATATTCATCGTTATCTACTAGAGAATATTCGCGGTTGAAATCCTGTTTATATAAACTCATCGTACCACGCAGTGGGGACTTGGTTACATATTCAATATAACTATGACTGATTACAACGTGCCTATACCAAGCGAGGGAAACGAGTAGAGCGAACATTTCGTCTTGAAGACCATGATCGGTAAACAATTATGAAAGCTTTCTAACTTTCTAATGTATTTTTAACTAAAAAAACTCCCAAAATATTTACATTCATTATTAGAAAATGTATGGTCTACATGACATGGAAATTATAGAAATAATTACGTAAATTTTATAATATTGCATACTATCAGCGATTATGTAAACTGGTTTTAAATATTCACAATAATATATCCCAGAATAATCTCGTGATATATTTGGAATGTTCTCGATAGAATACAACTATTCATTACATTATAATGAGGGATGCAGTGGCGTTAGTCAACAGTTTAATATGAAACTTGATTTCATATCGTAATAACGAAGGGCAAATCGATTGAACGCGAGTTAATTTAATTAGAATTTATCAGATTTGTTGACATCACCTTTTTTGAAAAAGGTGATTCTAGTCAGATCTGAACAAACATATCTAATTCTCAATTGAGTAAGAGTGGGTCCTTTCTGATACAACGCTCAGTATAACATTAAATCTTGTTAAATTGCGTGAGATTGCCTACAGTTCAATAAAGTAGCTTGCAGTTACTCTCTGCCACAGCAGTGCCTTCTTGTTTTTGTTAATATATTTGTCTCGGTGACACTCGGTCATGGATTAATGACCAACCTGATTGCTTGAGTGCCAAATCTAACGAATCGATAGTGACCGCCGTGTATGACGGAGTTTTCGTTTCTTGAGCACCAGCTTTAGTTACTAATGTCGTGTCATTGCAGAGTGTCATCAATGTTTCTAACTTCATCTTATTGTCTTCCTTCCCTTTTTTTTTGCTGATTGGTCTCGGGAGAGCTCCATTGCTGCAATCATTTATAAAAAAACCAAATTATTTTCATATTAAATCGTAACGTCATGAAATTTTTCGGTGTTTATCTTCTACTTTTCAAAAAGCCTTCTTATCAGAGATACATTTACTTATTCAGCCATAAGATAAAAGTCAATTTCAAGTTCCCCAGTGTAAGCACAACTGTCGAAATTGTGGATTAAGAACAAATGAATCGGACCTCCAAAAAAGGAATTGGTATATGAATAAGAATATTGATTACACGTTATCTATATTTGTTTGCAGGGTGTGTGTCAATGACAATTGATTACATTCAACAAAGCGTTATTGTATTCATCCGATAATTGTGCAACGTGTCCAGCAGAGAGACGAATTTAAATCCACAAAGACCTGTTTTTATCCTGCAGTATATTGTTTCAATATAATGGTGCACTTTGATAATAATTCATGAATATTTATTGACAATTACTACTGAGAATAAACTTATTTTATCATGGTAGATAAATTTAAGTGTTCTATTTATGATCATGTATATCATATATATAAATATTATGCAGACGATTAATTTCAAAATAAAAATATCCATTTGTGTCACTTTTAAGCTCTTACAACGCATCCGATGGGGATAGAGTAATATTCTAATGTCAGTGTTCTAGACGAAGTTTTATACGAAAGTGTTACATTTGAATTGTGTAGAGGTCGAGCAGTTTTTATCAATATGATCACGATGTCTTATATGACCCACACGATCCTAAATACATATACAAATATACATGTGGCTTCATTATTTTTCATAGATTACAAAAACAACGAAATCCCACTGCATTTTCGTTTTCAAAAATGTTAAATTCCTATTTTCCCCAATAGTGAATCAATAGTTTATATCATTCTTTATTCGGAATACCAATCAATGTGGTATTCATAATATACTCCATCAAACTCATAAATTATGCTCCAACAATTTTTTTGATAAGAAGTTTGTAAAAAACGAGTTAATGCAAATACATTAAGCAAAACGGTTTGGTGTCCAGTGCTACGCTCATACGTATATGCTGTTTTTTATTAAGAACAGTGCAGTGAATCCAGTGTCCGTTGGATTAAATTCTGACACACGTTAGTTGGCGACACAAGTCACCGGCACGCGGCCGAACACGTGCGCTTCTGCCATCAGCTCTCGACAATGTGCATTGTGTATGTATACAACAGTTAATACAGCTATGATCACTCAATGTTCATGTGACATAGTAATCTCAGAGTTCTTCTTTGGGTGTACTTTTGTATGATATACACGACTATTACCACTTACATGTAGATAGTTAATCTCGTTTGGATATTTTATAGTCGAAACGCTGAATATATTTTTCGAATATCTACATCTTAGTATGAATTCTTCTCATTTTCTCTTCATTTTAACGTTCGTCGGCTTATAACCATAATATACTAATGATAGAAAAATTAAATCTCCAACTATTATTTATATTTATTTATTTGTTCATTCGAAACGAACTGTGATGCGTGGCACATTCTAATCACGTCATGAGCAAACATATAATGTCTCCTGGTCACGTTGCAGAAACCGAATTATTAATCGCAACGAAGATTTCATAATTATTCATTTTCTGTTTGTTATTATTTTTTAATTTTCATTGCACTCTGATGTAATAATCATTAGGCGTATGGAATAAAATTTGATTTTATGTAAAATTCGTTAATAATTCAACCAGTCAATATTTTTTGTGTACATACGCAAGTCTTTGTATCAAAATTTTAGCATACTAATGGCATACTTTATTCGAAGACAAGTGGAAAGCGTTTCGTAATCGAGAAATTATGTACGTGCTGTACGATCAGGTACACAATCACGACATTCACTTATTTATATGCTTATTGATACTTTTATTAATTTTGTTTATCACATTATTATAATATTTAAATATCTAGACACGTTACCTGCAGCAAAATGTCGATGGATTACCACCGCAATAACCGCTACTTTGAGAACGATTGCTGTTTTTGGATAATGAACTCCTACTGCTGAAATTGGAAAGAAAAAAAGGAATCATTTTCCGTTATCAACTCGATAATTACCAATTATATTTATATCATTCTGACAGATGGGAAGCATATTGTCTGTATATAATATATAATGGCTTTATGAAGCTAGTGCAATAAAACTTCCCTAGTTGCCGTGAAGCATTATTGTTTCCAGTGATATGCTTGTTTAATTTCTCTTCTATGTGTATAATAACACTGACTTTTCACACATATATTTGTATAGCATTCGGAATATATATTTTTTTCCATGAATAATATAGCTGGTGTTCATTGGGTGCAGTTTGTTGTGTAAAAGTGATGCATAAAGAACTTGCATATTGGTTCACGTTTGCGGCCTCGTGACTTGGTAACACACAAAGCTATTATAATCAATCAACTACTTCACTTTAAAATAATGATGATGATTATGCATATCAACAATTATAGCAATAAAGATTCAAATTTTAGTTCAAGGATTTGTCATCGGCACATGGATACATCGATCACCATACGAAATCCCATAAAAACTTAGTAAAGGCAAGCGGAAAATTAAAGAACATTTATTCGACTTTGAGATATTCAAAAGTGAAACAACATTTCAAGCTTGGTATATAACGATCGCTAATTTTTTTTTCATGCAAAATTCATTGTCCTCGGATAAGATGACGCTACGGCTGACCAAAGTACAAATCATCAATGACCAATAAAACTCAGTGATGCATACACAATTTAATATATTGTTTTGCAATTGGTGTTTTCCCATAAAACAAAATTGACCTATACACAGATAATACATCAAAAATATATTCGCAGGCAATAGAATGAAAAAAAAAAAAAATAAATGAATAAAAATGAATTATGCATTAATATTTTTGTTCAAATCATATTTTCAAATAACTCACCTCAGCTGCGACTGACTATGACCACAAGTATTCGTATAACCGGAATCCGATACTTTTGCGTTATCGGTACACGACATTTCGAGCAGTTTATTATTTTTTTATTTATATACTTGATTATTGTTATAAAATGTTTCTGTTTTATTTTATCTTACAGCCGAATACACTCATGCACTGAACTGTCGAATTCATTCACATGATCGAATCAATTAACGATTGGGTTGAATTTATTTTTTCTATATCACTTGAATTCGCGATTCGCGCAGAAAAAAAGTTGAGCAGCACGAAATAAATTGTATTCAAATCTTATATCAAGTTCTCTGATGATTAAATAATCGAATTCGATAACCTGTTGAGAAATAGAGACTAAGTGTTATCCGCGTTTATATGTCTGAAGGGATCGAGATCGGAGTCGACAGTGAATTCAATTTGAGTAGATGCTTGGGATATACTTGACAAGCTTCCCCGCCACACGACCACTGTGCACGTTGTTGCCGGTCTCCCACTTTTCCATCGACAGAAATATATATTCAATACAAATACGGCACAATGTGACAAGACGTAACAACGTGCAGAATTTATATTATTGGCATATAATCTAAATGAGCATGGTCTTTTGTTATATCATTCCACCTTATTTGTCTTTTCTCAGAGTGCCATAATGATGCATAAAATAAAATTAACCGGAAGATAATGATAAGATTTAAATATATGTGTTTTATTCACGTACAAATTTATATATGTAAATATTCCTTGTATCTCGGATAAATAAAATCACAGTTGAGTCATCAGGTACTTGGGAGTCGATGTGCCAGTTTGTTCTGAAAATGGAAATAGAATATTGTATTATGAGAAAATTAAATTATTTATATGCTCATCAAAGTAATCAATTTATCATGTCTCTTTTTCCATCTTGTATTTATTCATAGTTGCAAAGTAAAGTATAACTTCTCAATCTTTTGCAGATTTCATGTGTATCGTACTTTTTTTCAGTTTTTTCCTCAAGCGAAGTCAGTTGCTGTTAAAATAATTCTGCGTCAAGTCAATTTTGTTAATAGATAATGTCGTAGACGCATATGTTAGCGATGTGTGTCTATTGATTTGTTGAAATTACTTTCATAATGCCGCATGTGAATATTTGAATATTGTTGTTATGTTAAAAATTGTAGTTTTCGTTTATATGAGGAAAAAATGTATATATGTATATTTTTCAATACACGTGAAAACATTTACATACACATGGCGGAAAGAAGTGGAGAAAAAGAAATCTAGAAACGAATTATTTCATTTACATCGAAAATAGTCAAATAAGTCATTATTTTTATATTCGAAATTACTTTCTGTTTTACAGAGAGAGATTTCGGTCAACTTGCCCACATTCAATCCAGGTTACTTAATTCATTGTGTGAATAATAAACTAAAAATAATTTAAGTTAGAGATTCATTGATTGTGCAACCAAAATTTCCAAAGATCTATTTCAAACTCCACAATTAACTACATTCTTAGTGAATCCATGAACAAAACGATTCGATCCACATTTGAAAATGGAAATTATATTTATAGAGTATAATGTTTATTGTGTAAGAACTGGTATCAATATATTATAATTTTTTTCTTCTTTTCTTTTCTCTTTAGTTTTGAGAGTATATATTTTCACGACATGACTTCATCTTTCATCACTTGTACTGATTAATATTTTTCGTCTTCACTTATAGAAGCAAATTCTTCAACAATAAGCCAGCCCACCAGTCGGACCAAAAATTTTGTGTTTTTTTTTCTGGTATAAAAATAGATATAGGACGTTATTTTCTCTTTGCGCGTGAGCACATCGATTCTTTTTTAATTCCTCATTTGAATATCCGTAGTTATGAAAGCGCACAAATATCTACTTGGAACGAAAAATACGAATGAGCAATTATCATTATCATAAATATAAGCGTGAACAAAATGAAGAAAAAAACAAAAAAAAACAAAAAAGTACAGAAATTATATCAGTCATTGCGCAAGTCTATCCCAGAAACAAATATGCCCTTTGGGATGAGTAAAGTAATTGTGTTTTGAATTATGAGAAAAAAAAAATTATGTATAGTAGCGTTTCAAGTTTTTCGGTTAATGTTGAAATGGCAAATGTAAGCGATCGTAATAAAGTAGTAGTTGAAGTAGGTTTCCTCAGTTGCAGGCCCGACGTGGTCAAAGTGAGTCTTTTAATTCGTCTCATTGTTGCGTGCGTCCAGCTTGTGTTTACCAGTCAGTCTGTGAAGACAAACACAACAAATTACATTTTGTTTTTCTGTTGTTTTTCTCTTGAGTAATTCTTTTTTTGTTGTATAATTTTTTCCTCCTTATTGTCAATAATATCGTCCCTCATATGATTATAATATCATGTTCGTTAATAATAATATATGTATATTCACACAGATGTATTCACGTTGTTTCATATACATGTGCAATCTACTTACGTGACACTCATCGATATTAATTTTCATTTTCATCCATTTTCAAACGTTTTCGACGATCTTCGCCGACATTCCGTTCCTCCGCCTCCAATACTTTTAAACGCGATCCACATATTTCTTGACCATGCAATCCCTACAGTTATATAATTTATTGATTTATTTTACGAAAGTCTCAAGAGTAATCATAATTGAAAGCCAAATAGCTCAAATGATTGAATACCTCAATTGCTCTATTTGCACTTTCAACACTAGCATATTTTGCGTATCCACAGTTTTTTCCCGGCAACATGTAAACATCAATAAGATGACCGAATCTACAGAATGCGTCTTTCATGGCGTATATAGGAGGCACCGGCGGTCCACAAACGATAAAACATCTTTTTTCAACGTCAGCGTCAATGTTCGCCATGGGTTGAATTGGTGGCAATTTGACGGACATTGAATGCTCCAAGCCTACCAAAATGAAAAATCAACAATGTTAAATGCAGGGAATAAACTTTGAGCATGCTGGTGAAAAATGAATTTTCAATGAAATTCTGATGGGCCTGGAAAAATGAAATAAAATAGAAAAAAAATACACGTACTCGGTGCCGTTAGTCCGGCTGCTTGAATTAATGACGTCGCTTGGGCTATTGTTTCCGCTAGGTGGGCTAAGTCCGTTCTTGTTGAGCCCAGTCCACTCAAACTCGATCCACCTGGTTTGAGAGTATTTTTTTGTTGTTGCGGTGGTGGGACACCAGCCATATCGGGTTTCACAATCATTCTATGTCCGGGTGGATATTCAAATCCATGAAATTTTTCTCTTGCATATGCGGCAGCACTTGGATGCGAATAAACAACAGTGGCTTGTCCCCGTGGCATTCTGTACCTGACGTCAGTTTTTAAATGACAATAATCTAAACCAGGAACAATATCGAACAACTTCCACAGTTGATCTTGATTCAATGCCGGATGTGCAATCACTTGTAATCGAGTGTAACCCTCTGAATTTGGATAATTTGACACAATTTCTAAACCAATGCTATTTTTACCAAAACTTGATCCACCGTAGTTATTCCCAGAATTCTCATAAGACATCGACATACCATTATTATATTTCGATTCTGAATGATCAGGTTTAGGTTTCTTGGGTTCAGCAAACACAGCCTTATATTTTCTGTCACATTCCTCAAATGCTTTTGCCGCACTTGATACTTTTTTAAATTTAACATAACCAAATCCTTTTGATTCATTAGTACTCCGATCTTTAACAACCGTTGCATACTCAATCGCACCAAATTTCGAAAATTCTTGTTGCAGTTCATGATCTGTCATTGATTTTGGCAATACACAAAATAATCTAACCCATCTCTCTTCCTCATTAGTTTCTCTCACTGATCCTTGATCGCGACTGAAAAATATATAAAAAAAATAACTCAATCGTTTGGATATAACAACAATGAATATTATCGTGTTTAACATAGGATCTGAATTTCATATCATACTTTGAAGCAATCATAACTTTTATTGGGCGTCCTATCGAACCCAACATTTTGCCATTCATTTCTTCAAGCGCTGATGCTGCCTCTGATGTTTTGGAGAATTTTATATAGGTAACACCTACAAAGAAAAATATATACATACAATAGTAAATGAAAACTGTGTGTCAAGTTTGTTTTTCGACTTTCATACAACAATTAAATTTTGATTAAACACGATTTCAAGAAAAATGAAACTTCTTTTGTGATAAATTTTATTGTTGTTCTCCTTTTGTCGGAGTAGTATGATGATGATGAATCTAATCAATAGTAGAAGTGAAGAAATAATTGATCGATCAGTGAATCAGGCAGAATTACCTTTATTTTCCCCTGTATTGCGATCTTTAACCACCCAAATATCCTCAATTGTTCCAAACTTATCAAATGCCTTTCTAAGATCATCTTCCTCCAAACTTTTATGACAAATAACGAACAACCGTGAGTTAGGTGGATCGTCATTTTTTGATCGTGGATCTGTATGAGAATAATATGAGTCTCGTTCTCTGTGGTCAGCCATTTTGCAAATGAGCGAAATCCACGATCACAAAGTCCCAATAAAGTACCTAAAGTACTAACTCCAACTACATAACTCGATGAACGAGTATATACGCAATGTATGTATGTATGTATGTATATAGTGCAGCACACATCAAAAATCCCCTGCCGCGGAATAACAATAAAATTCCCACCTGCGCCTATGTCGGAGACCCAGAGGACATAGCACACAATCGTTACCAACAGTCGGCATGCTGAAAATGAAACTGATGTAAAAGTTGTATGAACAATGAAAGAGAATGAGTATAAGGTAAAGGAACAGTAGAATTGACCAATCCCGTCAATGCATTAGACGCATTTTTTATTTATCATTGGTTGGATGTGCGGCTCCTTAATCCCATTCTCTACCATTTCTCATTGTGCATAAAGCTTCAACACTACCTTAAGCAGTTGATGTCCTCTGGTTTGAAACACGTGTTTCATTATTGAACATAACCTCCAAAATAAAGTGTTGAATTGTAATAGCTGAGCATTATTGTTGCAATGGTTCGTAAAAAGATTGATAACCGTATTCGAGTTTTAATTGAAAATGGAATTGCTGAAAAGCACCGAACGATGTTTGTGGTTATTGGTGACAAAGCCAGGGATCAGGTAAGAAATTAAGATATACGTATAACATGATTCAGTTTATGTTGACACACACACACACACACACACACACACACAGACCCTAATTACTGAATTAATCCATCAATATTGAATTTCAGGTTGTATTGCTTCATCATATGTTATCAAAATCTGTTGTCAAAGCTAGACCTAATGTACTGTGGTGTTACAAAAAAGATCTTGGATTCAGTAGCCATCGTAAGAAGCGTATGAAATCAATAAAAAATAAAGCGAAAGCTGGCAATGTTGTCATTGATGATGATGATCCTTTCCAATTGTTCGTTGCATCAACAAATATACGTTATTGTTATTACAATGAAACGCATAAAATTTTAGGTAATACATATGGTATGTGTATTCTTCAAGATTTTGAAGCTTTAACTCCAAATTTATTGGCACGAACTGTTGAAACTGTTGAGGGTGGTGGTCTTATTATACTTTTATTGCAATCAGTTAATTCATTGAAACAATTATACACAATGAGTATGGATGTACATCAACGATTTCGCACTGAAGCGCATCAAGATGTAGTATGCAGATTCAATGAACGTTTTTTACTTTCACTGGCCTCGTGCAATCGATGTTTGGTTGTAGATGATAATTTACGTGTATTGCCAATATCATCGAAAAATTTGAAAATTGACACTGTACCAAAGAGTACATCAGATAACGAACCGACAGAATTAAATGTTTTGAAAGAGAGTTTACAAGATACTCAACCTATATCTGCTCTGATTAATTGCTGTAAAACAGTTGATCAAGCGAAAGCATTGCTCAAATTCATCGAGACTATTTCGGAGAAAACCTTGCGATCAACTGTATCATTAACAGCTGCTAGAGGACGTGGAAAGTCGGCGACGTTGGGATTGGCTATCGCTGGAGCGGTAGCATTCGGTTATTCTAATATTTACGTATCGAGTCCAAGTCCAGAAAATTTGAAGACTTTATTTGAATTTGTGATTAAGGGATTCGACGCGCTTGCTTATGAAGAGCGTCACGATTATGACCTTCGAGAATCTACCAATCCGGAATTCAACAAAGCCATTGTACGAGTGGATATCACGCGCGATCATCGACAGACAATTCAATATATTCATCCAACAGACGCCCATAAATTGAGTCAAGCTGAGCTATTGGTAATTGATGAGGCTGCCGCGATACCCCTGCCATATGTTAAAACCATGCTTGGACCTTATCTCGTCTTTTTATCATCAACTATAAATGGCTATGAAGGCACAGGCCGTTCATTATCATTAAAATTACTTCAACAATTGAGAACGCAAGCCGCTGGTTCAAATAGCCATGATAAAACCGACACAACCAAGACGTTGAAGTCTGATAAATCCATAGTGTTTGGACGTCAATTATATGAGCTTACTCTTGATGAATCAATTCGTTATAAAGCAGGAGATAAAGTCGAGGAATGGCTGACGAATCTTCTTTGTCTCGATGCAATGACCCATGCACCAATTTTATCAGGATGTCCACCACCAGATGCATGCCAATTATATTACATCAATAGAGATACGCTATTCTCATATCACAAAGCATCAGAGATATTTTTACAGCGTCTTGTTGCACTTTATGTCGCATCGCACTATAAGAATAGCCCAAATGATTTGCAAATGATGTCTGATGCGCCTGCACACCATTTGTTCTGCCTATTGGGCCCCGTTAATCCGGATCACAAAGCACTTCCAGAAATTTTGGTGGTTATTCAGGTTTGTTTGGAAGGTGAATTGAGTAAAAACACAATTGCTAATGGATTTGGCAGGGGCCGACGTGCCGCCGGTGATTTAATACCATGGACATTGGCGCAGTATCACGACGATAACAACTTTCCACAATTGGCTGGCGCACGTATTGTACGAATAGCGACACATCCGGATTATTATGATATGGGATATGGCACTCGTGCTTTAGAATTACTCAAACAATATTACGAAATGAAAATACCGAATATTGATAATAAAAGTGTGGAGGAAACAGAAAAAGAAATTGAACGCGTTGACGAGGAAAATGTTGATTTATTAGAGGAGAGAATTGAACCACGAGCTACGTTGCCACCACTTCTTATCAAAATGAGCGAACGACGTCCTGAACGATTGGATTATCTTGGGGTATCATTTGGATTGACAGCACCGTTATTGAAGTTTTGGAAGCGATCGAATTTTGTTCCGGTTTATTTAAGATCAACGACTAGTGATATAACTGGTGAACATTCATGCATAATGTTGTCGAAAGTTATTAATGACGACGAAAATCAAAATTTTGAATGGATGGCGGAATATTGGAAAGACTTCCGCCGTGAATTCATGAAATCGCTGTCGCGTGAATTTTCAAAATATTCTCCATCTTTAGCACTAAGTGTATTGACAAATAAGGTTTTTAAAATTCCAAATGCTACAATCAGTAAACAAAAATTAGATGATGAATTTTCATCACGTGAATTTCGGCTATTGAAAAAATACAGTAATAATATGGCTGATTATAATTTGATTATGTCATCAGTATCGTCAATAGCCGAATTGTATTTTGAAAATTTAATGAATGATACGAGTTTTTCACCGGGACAAACTGCGATCTTATTAGGTTTAGGATTACAACATAAAACAATTGATAAAGTGGCGGCGGAATTGAATATTTCAGCGTCACAGTTGCTCGCTTTGTTCAATCAAAGTATACGTAAATCAGTTCAATATTTGACTGGTATTGCTGAAGATTATATTGAGAAAACAATGTTTGTCACGGAAGGTGTCAACGATGGTATTCAAGTTGATATAGAGAATGGAAAAAGTATGCAAAAAGAACTTGAGGTAACTGCCGAAGAACTGATGAAGAAACAGAAAAAAGAATTGCAAAAATTGAAGAATGAAAATTTGAATCAGTATGCTATCAAGGGATCAGAAGAGGAATGGAGTAACGTTCTCAAAGGTAAAAAGGTGAAATCATTGATATCAGTGAAGAGCGGTGAAAAGCGATTAAATTCAACACTTGATGATACAAATTTTCAATTACCCGACGATCGGAAGCAAAAGAAGAAAAAGCGATTCTCAAAATAACCAACCATGTGAAACTTCGTGATGTTAAAGAATGTAAATAAAAATATTATGTTTAGTTTTCATTCGTATGTTTATTGTTCATATCATGTTTTCTAATAAAAGAAAAAAGCGAAAAATGTGATCGATCCTGTGTCTTGTACAAGTTATATGTTCGTCGTTTCTGATCGGTTCCTGATGTCAATTCCAACTTTATCGTTCGACATAACAATAAAGTAGTCCGATGTATTATCCATTTCGATCTGATATTTGATATCTATCATTGTATTAATTGAAATATATGATTTCAAAAAAGTTTATATGGATTGGTTGTTATATCTCGCTCAAAATTTCGTTTTCATTCTGCCGGAAGCAATAGCTGATTGTTTTCTCATGGAATTGACCGGAGGCCAGAATATTTGATGTTAATATTCTTTAATTCTCTAATAGTAAGGTGATGTCGATTTTTCCATACCGATCATTGACACTGTTATCCGTGCACCCGTATTTACATGATAGGCGGCTCTTGAGTATAACTTCTCAAGTTGATTTCATAATTCAAATCAATTTCACAGTGATTCTGAATGAATGAACGAACGATAACTCCAACCGATTTCACTCTGATCCAATTGGCTTTACAGAAATTAACTTCATGATTTCGGGTTGATTCTACGACTCAAAAAAAACTAACTGCAGATTCCGAATCTACACATTAAAATACATACAATGATTATCAAAATTGTCGTGGGCCTTAGAGACGACACAGTCTTTAAGTGCAGCGTATAGACTAAACCAATTGTATATATCAATAATACTTTTATTCATTGCAATCAGAATTTTATGATATCGCTTGTTTTTCAAATTCAAACAATTTTTTAGCGCTATTATAATTATCCGCCAAAAACTAATAAACCGCTCTGTTGGTGCAACAGAAACTTAGTTCGCAATGCAAAAAAAGTGGCGCCATGGGTTACATTTTTTACACACGACGAAAAAACTTTTACTTTCAATATATATATATATATATATATATATGTAATCATTATCGATACATGCATATGTGGCATGCATACATAGACATCACTTGCTACATACGTCCCACTACGTCCTTCACTTATTGTATACAGTAGATGTGTCATATATCATATATGACTGCCTCATATGGCAGCATTAGATTATAGTCACTCTTACGCGCTAATCTCTTAATTTCTTTCTTAATTTTCTATAACCTAGCATTTGCTTTGTCTTTCAAAGAATAATTACTTTTAACCGCGAACAATATGAACTCAAGGTCCTTACTACATTTAATATAAAGAAAAAGTACAGTATCACACACATATATTATCTTGAATGTTATTGTTACAGTCTGGAGACTGACTCATATATGTCATTTTGATTCTTTCAGATGAAACATACAGTGAATTAAAATTTTTATACTGCTGCATTTCTATATTCATTCAAGAGCCGTTAACATACAAAATTAAATTGAATCTCAATTTATTTTTTAATGCCAAAGTCATAAAAAAAGAACGCGTGAATAAAATCATATTCATTCTATCATCGCATTTATGTGAGAACATTCTAAATAGATAGATTGATATATTGCATCGAGCTATCGTTAACAATACCATAGAATCATATAAATTTTACATTCAATTGTATTGACCGTAAAAAAAAAAGAAGAAAAGAATTGTAGATAAAAAATGGTACCAAACTCTGTGGATACTCCTTGGGGAATTAGATTGATAAATTGGATATCATCGAAATGTTGTCCAAACAGGAGTATGAACAAATTAGTATGGCACAGAGGAGCAGTATTGGCATTGACATATTTAGCATATACATGCTATCATATGTCACGGAAGCCCATATCAGTCGTGAAAAATGTGTTAAATTTCAATTGTAGTACATTGACACCACCACCTGATATTATAATCGATGATAATAATCGTACTACATGGTGCGATTGGGCGCCATTTGGTAAGTGAAAAGAAAAGTGCGATAGAATGAAAAATTAAAATTACTGAATGGATAAATAAAAGTTCATTGAGATTGAATAATGTTTTTTTCTTGCTTCAGATACTGATGACGCTCCGGCTCTTTTAGGTATCTTAGATTCGGCATTTTTGTTTTCATACGCCGCTGCAATGTTCCTCAGGTGACAATTTCATGTAAGCCGCCGTTATTGTAATAATGGGAAAACATTGGTGTCTTAACAAATTCATTTTTTTTCCTTGGTTGATTTAGTGGATTCGTGGCTGAACGAGTTAATCTCCGATACTTTCTGTCACTGGGAATGTTGGGATCTGGTATATCATGCTATTTATTCGGCATTGCCAAAACTTATGATATTCACAGTCTGTGGTATTTTTTTACCGTTCAAGTAATTATGATTGAATGTAGTTAATAAAATTTTATGTAATTGGTATAGTGAAACTATGTTTGAGGACAGACATAAATATATTCATTCAATGTTTTTTTATAGGCAGTCGGTGGTGTATTCCAAACGAGTGGATGGCCTGGTGTTGTTACAGTTGTCGGTAATTGGTTTGGAAAAGGAAAACGCGGTCTCATATTTGGTGTATGGAATTCTCATACATCATTGGGGAATATATTGGGCAATTTGATTGCTGCCGAATATGTTGAAACCGATTGGGGTCGGAGTTTTATTGTGCCGGGAATTCTTATGGGTTTAGCAGGTTTCATTATTTTTCTATTCCTCGCACCACATCCAAGTGACGTTGGATGCTTATCGCCCAATCCATCGGAATATAAAATATTAAATGCGACCAGCAGCTCAGATGAAGGCTACATGGATGATATTGAGCCACATACAGTGAACGGTGATGATGACGTGAGTTTGTATGCAAGAAAGAAAATTATTTTGATGATGGAAGCAAACTGGTTTTATTATACTTTCCGATTCACAATCAATCCTGCATGTTCCGAAGTGTTTCGCATGTAGTTATTTGTTCCAGTTTTTGTTTTACTTTCTGAATGCAATTTAGTATATACGTTTGTATGTTATATTTTACGTAGCATTTAATTTGCATACTAAAACTTATCAGCTTGTTAAAAATTTAATTTACTTTAGCACATCGTCTACCGCGGTCCTTCATACAAGCATGAAAATGACCTTGTAAGTGCATGTATTAACATTCTCTTTGATTTATATTGTATTTCTACGTTCCATTTTCACCGTCTTGCAACTTAATAAGCATGAAATCATACAATTAAACAAAAAATTTTTTTCATCAAAAGGATGATGAAAATATACGAACAGAGACGAGTCCTATGCTACCTCCAAAAAGACGCATATATAATCCCGATGGGGAGAGAGCAATTGGCGTTGACGGCGCCTTAAAAATTCCTGGGGTTTTAGAATTCTCGTTTTCGTTATTTTTCGCCAAACTTGTGAGCTATACATTCCTGTACTGGTTGCCGTTGTATATCAAATCCTCAAGTCAGTATATCCGATAACTGTTTATTGTTTCAATTTTATAACATCGTTTCCATCACAATCGATGCGCCCTAGCAAAGATTAATATATATATATATATATTATCTCCCTATCAGCGAATTACGATGCTTCGTTGAGCGCTGACCTTTCAACTTTATTTGACGTTGGTGGTATTGCTGGTGCTATTGCTGCGGGTTTAATATCCGATTACAGTGGAATGAGCGCTGTAACATGCGTCATAATGTTCATACTGACAGTACCGATGGTCAGTATTGATGATGAACAATAATCGTAATCGTGAAAAAATTGATACATATTGCATTCTCTTGCAGCTGTTTATCTATGACTACATTGGAAGTTCGGATCTTGTAATCAATATTATTTTATTGATGGTGACTGGTGCACTCGTTAACGGTCCATATTCACTCATTACAACTGCCGTATCAGCTGAACTTGGAACACATCCAAGTCTTGGTAATGATGCTAAAGCCTTAGCTACTGTCACAGCCATTATAGACGGTACTGGTAGTATTGGAGCTGCTGCTGGTCCATTATTAGCAGGCTATGTGTCACGATGGATGGGATGGCACAATGTATTTTATATGCTGATGATAGCTGATATCATAGCTCTTTTATTATTATCGAGATTGGTTTTTAGAGAAATACGACTGTACAGACAAAGACGGCTGGCCGTCTGAGTTCTTTAAACCTATTACAATAATTATATTTTTCGAGTGCATTGTACTTTTTTAAGAGTATATAATGTGTATGTATATCAGTATATAGTGGGTTGAAGAAATATTGAATATGACTCATGAGAATGTATTTCGAAGTGAATAACTTATAAATGTGTGTGCAGTATATTAAATATTTTTTAGTACAAAAAGCGAAAATCTGTTCTATTTAAACATTATGGAATTCCTTCTGGTATAATGTAACTTATTGAATCCGCAAATTCACCCCATGCTGCTCTTTGTATTTGGAAAGTTACGATCCATGCGAAAAGTATCGATATGCATAAAATAGCACCGACACCAGACAGTATAACATCTGAAATGACCAAAGTTTTAGCATTTATATTCAACTACCATATCATCTTAAAAGATGATATATAGTTATTGTCATGTTGTATATATTACTCACATTTCCGTATTTGCTTTTGTTCTTCATATTGTGGCACACAAAAGGCCTCTTTAAAAAACCAAATAGTGTTAACTGCCCATAAAAACGGTAATGCAAGAAAACCCACTGAAAAAAATATGGAAAAAACATACATAATGAATCCATAATAATGTTTTAGATCATTTGTTGTACGTGCAACGAATACTTAATAACTGCTACATGACATACCACGAAAATACCACTTGCATATATATAATTTTTGATCGTTGGGCGTTTTTGATAAGTCCATGATGAAAAATAATATTGAAATACACTAAATTATTGAATACAATGACAGATTTGATGTACAGGTCGATAAATCAGATATGTCAAATGAAAAATTTTAGGTTACGATTTGACAAGATGTAGAAATATACATATGTATATATGCATATAATCCGGTGGGGAGACATTTCGGCTCTGTGCACAATGGTTTAGTTTCTACCAAATCGTGTTGAGTAAGAGTTAGCCAATCCAATGATTGGTATTCTTCTATAGACAAAATATTATTGGATGATTTGGTGTGAACTTAGCTCAGCAGGAACGGCGGAAAAGAAGCAGTTGAGAAGGATATAAGAAAAAATATGTGATCAAGTATGTTCATTGCTGACAAGATCGGATCATTTACAATAACTATGGAGCTTTCACTGTAATCGAATTAGTGAGGTTTTTATTCTACTCAGATTAGGACGATTATCCGAAATGAGGTAATAAGAAAACGGAATTAGGGTTTCTGCACAAGCAAGAGGAATGACGGAACGAACGGCAGCGCTTCTGGCCAATCCCGCTATTTCCTGTTGCGCATTCGAACATTTTGATTGGTCAAGAATCAGTATAGCGTATTCTCTATTGGTCATTCATTTTAATTTAACCTAAAAAAAAGCCATGTTTGACCAATCACATAGAAAAAAAAGCGACGCCATTGAATGCGACTGAAGTAGACATGTGTTCGACGTTGTTGAGAAAACGCGACGGATTCCACGTGTATGAACAGTAACATCGAAAAAATTTAGAGTTTTTATAGTATTGAAGAGTTTAAACCATGGCGAAATTGTGTTTAAGTACGTGAATATTTATATTTATCTACCTTACCTTAATAGCTGATGATTCTCGTTCCTCAGTATTGGTTATGTTTCATTAAACATAATTATAACCTTATTTATTTCTTTACAGAAAAGGGAAGTAAGCGGATGATAGCTAGCAAGAGATATAAAATAGAAAAAAAAGTTCGTGATCATAATCGAAAGTCTCGCAAGGAAGCTAAGAAAAATGAGAGAAGTATGTTCATATTTCACATCTTGTATAATGGGTTTAGTAATAGCTATATTACTTTGGTACAGAGAATCTGATCCCGGTCCCAAAACCAGCTGCATTCAGAATTATTAAATGTTTTTTTGATACATAATATAACAGATTATATTGAATGAAAAATTGTAATTTGTAGAATATCAAATTCAATTTTTTACATTCCAGTTCAGAAAAATTGTATTGGATTTACACAGTTGATCACAGTAGATATACACCGATAAGGCATGATTATCGATTATTTGATCGTCAGTCGTATTGTCATCACATTCATAACTTTTATTATCTTGGATTTTCAGAGAAGCCAAAAATAATGCAAGTTCCGAATCAATGTCCTTTCAAAGGAGATATTCTAGCCGAAGTAGAAGCAATGAAGAAACAGAATGATTTGGAAAAACAGAAAAAACGTGATGAGGCACGGGAGCAGAAACGTGAAAAGAAAACTGGCGACTTGCAAAGTCTCGTAACGAACGCTCAAGCTAAACAAAAACAGCATGAAACAACTGTTATGGACACAAAAGACAGAACCATGCACCAAGCTGTAAAAGAAGAAAGTTCGCTGAAAGCATATTACAAAGAATTCAAAAAAGTTCTTGATTCGGCTGATGTTATATTGGAAGTAGTTGATGCACGAGATCCATTGGGCACTCGATGTAAACAAGTTGAAGAAGCTGTAAGATCAGCAAAGGGTAACAAGAAGTTAGTTATAGTATTGAATAAAGCTGATCTAGTACCCAGAGAAAATTTGGAACAGTGGCTCAAATATTTGAGAGGAAGTTTACCAGCAGTTGCATTCAAAGCGTCAACACAAGATCAATCGAAAAGATTGGGGCGTAAAAAATCACGGAATGTATCAGAGAGCATGATGCAAAGTGGCACATGTTTTGGAGCTGATATATTGCTTTCTTTATTGGGAAATTATTGTAGGTCAACTGATGGTGTAAAAACAAGTATAAGAGTTGGTATTGTTGGTTTACCAAATGTTGGAAAATCGAGTATAATCAATTCTTTAAAAAGAAATAAAGCATGCAATATTGGTAGTACTCCAGGTATTACTAAAGCAATGCAAACGGTTCAACTCGACTCTAAAATTAAATTACTTGATTCGCCGGGGATTGTGTTCACTGATAATTCACAGCCTAACAATTTCGATGGTTCATCGGTTGCATTGAAAAATGCAGTAAAAATACAATCATTGAAAGACCCATATACACCGGCAACTGCAATTTTGAAGCGAATTCCAAAGGAACAAATTATGGAATTATATGATATGACAGACTTTTCCACTCCGGACGAATTCTTCGCGAATAAAGCGCTCAGGATGGGCATGTTCAAGAGAGGAGGTGTACCAGACACAGTAGCTGCAGCACGGAGTATATTGAATGATTGGAATTCTGGAAAAATAAGGTTCTTTTTTTATTTTCCATTCAAATTTCATGGCCCTAACTAATGAGATTGATTGTTTTGAATTCTTATCGATTATTACTCCTACAGATACTACACAATACCGCCAGAAGTTACATCGAGTGAAATATCTACCGAAATCGTCAATCAAATTGGTGAAGAATTTGATATTGAAAAGTTCGAGAAAGAAGAGAAGATGATGTTGGATGATGTAGCGAGCAAATCGTCTGCATCAACTAAAGCAGCCATCACACCACTAGTTATCGATAGCACTGGTCCCGTTGAAGCAGCGGCGGAATTGGATAAACATAAGGTTAGATTTCAATCAAAATCGTCGCCATTTCACTGGAGACTATTTTTCATAAAGGTTTTACTAGTCTCAATATTTATTTTTGTTTCAGGAATTCAAATTGCAAGAAATGAATGAAAAACAAGAGAAGAAAAAAGCGGCCGCGAAGAAGGGCGACAAGAGCACGCAACCAATCAACCAGAGAAAGAAGAAAGTCGATCCCTTATCCGAAATTGAAGGCAATCAACGTTTGAACAGAGTCAATAAAATGCACAGCAAAAAATTGAAAAAAGAGCGTGTGAGACGAGGTAATTTTCATTTTCATATTAGCACGATGCTTCCATACAATATTTTCTTTTATTTGGAATAGTTCACTACTTACTCGGTTTTTTGTTATTTTCCAGAACGAGAAACAACAGCATTGGCTGATAAACTCGGTGACTTCAATTTAGAACATGCGAAGGATGATTACAATTTCGAAAGCGATTTTATTATGGGTGAAACATCGACGTAATGTAAATTATATATCAATTATAAATAACTTCATTATAAAATTTAGGTATCTATTGATTTTTGCCGCCCCATTCATTGAGAAAGATATCCTTTATTGCATGTGCATCAATTCCCATTTGTAAAGTTATGGATACGAGAGGAAGTAATTATACTTCCATTGTTCGAGAATCGTAGGCATGCAAATGTAATTAGAGTCAATATTTCAGGTATTTTATATTTCTGAAAAGTTCTTCATGGTTTAAATTAATACGTACTACGTTCATGATAGCAGAAAGTCTACCATTATTGTATCCGCAATTTGCAGTGATGATGCGTTGTACATTCAATTGTACTGATTAGTGATGTTACAATGACCACTGAATAACTGCGTTCTCATTGCGTTGCGTGTATCCAACACGATAAGTCCTAGTTGTACTAGTTCATTGTAGTTTTATACGGTTGAATAGAAAATACTTTTGAGTGTGACAATGGGCTGGTCACGACCTCCAGGTCCACCGCGAATGTGGCGTGATGTAGAATTAGTGAATTCTGAAGGGAAAACATATCAATTTTCAATTCAGGAGATTCCAGAAGATAGATATGATGAAGTTCTCGAGCACATGTGCACAACATTTGTTAGTGATGAAGCTACATTATCGAGCATGAGTAAGTTCGCACCACTGAATAATGAATCGACAAATATTTTTAAACGTAATATTAATATCTGAATCGATGATTCGCGATGAATCATGAAAGAAACCGCGGAAGATCCGGATGCGGTAGCGGTTGTGAAAGATTTTTGGAATATGACATTGAAACAGGGGATTTCTATTGCTGCGTTTGACAAAAATGCAAAGGATGAGCCACCTAAGTTAGCTGGGTTGAATATTCTCGCGGTCGTCGACGAAGAATTTGAGAATGAACTGAAATCTCGTGTCGTGAGTTATATGATTAATTTTGTAAACGGAAAATAATGAATATTAAATTTTTGAATGTGTAAAATTGATGATTTAGATCTCGCATGTAAAGATGCGGAAATTCTTTGACTTCCTTTTGAGTTTTTCGGCCGAAGAAGATCCAAGACAAATGTTCAACGTTAATTTATATTTAACCGCTTTTGGTCTCAGTGTAGATCCTAAATATCGCTGTCTCGGATTAGGCAAACAACTATTGAAGACAAGGTATCTCGTGAATATACGCCAATTAACTTATGGTGGTCTACATTATTTCTTATTAGTTATAATGACAAAAATTGAAATATGATATTGCAGAAATGACATTGGACGAGTATATAATATCAGCGTCACCGAAACTATATTCACTTCAGCGATTTCACAGAAAGTTGCAGCCGCGGTGGGATTTACGGATCATCTTGTCCGTAATTATGATGATATCGTCGATGAGAATGGTGAAAAATTATTTCCATCACTCACGGGCAAGCAAATAAAATTAATGATAAAGAAACTTTCATAATTTTAATTGGAGAGTTATCAGCTAAAGGAAGTAAGGGGTTGCAGTGTTCTTTTCGTTTCCTAAATCCATTACAACACTTACTTGTACTATTCGAGAGTATCCATCACATTCTACGTTATGTTTCGTGCAATAAAGATGACCTCCATGTCCACCGCGAGTGTGGTGTAATTTAGAATTATTAAATTCTGCTGGGATAAACTTCGAATTTTCATTCAGGATATTCCAAAAGACAGATGCTCTGAAGCTGTTGAACATATTTTTACATCATTTGCTACTAATGAGCCTACATTACAACGATTTGGTTGATGAGGATGATGAAAAATTATTTCTGTCACTCGTGGGCATACAGATTAAATCAATAATAAAATGAAGTGTATAGCAAAATTATCATGTAGAGCAAATATTTTTAGTAACAATTAGAATAACAAAATAAAAAAAAATTTATATATACAGAAACGTAATGGCTAGTTTTTATTGATTTCTGATTTACTCAATAACTATACAAAATATCTTCTGTTTGATTCCACTAATCATTATTTATAAAAATTTTGATACGTAATGCGAAAACCGAAAGAAATATTTCGATCATGATCGAATTACTAGCCAACGAATGGTTTGATATCAATATATTATTTTCTATTTTCATAGTTATGAAATATTGTTACTCTATTGGCCTTCATGATACCGCGTGTCTCCAATTGGTGATGATAGCAGAAAGTATTGTATATATCTAATCGTGCCAGTTAATTGCAGTTACACATTGTAGTGAGCTCATTTGGTGGCGAGCCTTGAACTCGATAAATTGTAGTAATTACGATTGCTCATTGCTGCTTCAAACTGGTGAATCGAGAGTATTTTGTAGCGCGACAATGGGCTGGTCAAGACCTCCAGGTCCACCGCGAGTGTGGCGTGATATTAAACTAGTGAATTCAACTGGAAGAAAACTTCAATTTTCTATTCAAGATATTCCAGAAGATAGATACGCCGAAGCTGTTGAGCACATGTCTACGTTTTTCGTCAGAGATGAAGCTACATTATCAAGCATGAGTAAGTATGCAAACGTGTAGGATAAACTGTTGAGAAATTTCGAACTTCAATGTGCATTCAAATGATTGATAAGTGATTAATAACTGAAGAAACGTCGGAAGATCCAGACGCGGTAAATGTGCTTAGAGAGTTTTGGAAGATAACACTTAAACAGGGAATGTCAATTGCTGCATTTGACAAAAGTACGGACGATGAGAAGCCCATATTAGCTGGATTAAATGTTCTCACAGTCTGCGATGGAGAATTTGAGAAAACTTTAACATCACGAGTTGTGAGTAAAGTCATTGAATTGGAAATAATGAATTATTAAGCGCTAAATTCTTGTAACAAATTTCATTATTTATCCAGATATTGCATGAAAAAATGCGAAAATTCTTCAATTTCTTCTTTAGTTTTTCTGCTGAAGAAGATCCACGACAAATGTGCAATGTTGATTTATATCTATCCGCTTTTGGCCTCAGCGTAAATCCTGAGTATCGTGGTCTCGGATTAGGAAAATATCTGTTGGAGACGAGGTGATGATAAACAACAAAAAAATATCGGTTATCAATTCCAATAAAAATAATTGAATTATGATATTGCAGAAATGACATAGGGAGGGTATATGACATAAGTATCACTGAGACTGTATTCACGTCCGCATTATCACAAAAAATTGCGGCTGCTGCCGGATTCAAAGATCAACTTATACGGGATTATGAAGATATCGTTGATGAGGATGGTAAAAAATTATTCCCATCACTCAAGGGTAAACAAATTAAATTAATGATAAAAGAACTTGTTTAGTCATAATTCCTAAAAAAAATTTTATATATGTAAAACTTTATATTAGAAAATAAAATGTGTGAAAAGATAGAATATTACAAGAATGTAATTTTCGCATGAAAAATTAATCACAACTTGAATTAAAGCATACTATATTCATGAATGACCTATAGTCTCACCGCAGTTAGCATGATATAGATAATACGAAGTATATCATAACTCCACTGATAATCGTAACACATAAAGAATGCTGCTAATTTCTTGCGAGCTGATTCGGTGGCAAAGTTTGAATTCAATAGCACGGATAGATTGTACTAGCTGATAATTGACAGTGGTAAACTCAAAATATTTCTGAGTGCAAAAATGGGTTGGTCACGATCTTCAGGTCCGCCTCGTGTGTGGCGTAATATAGAAGTGAAGAATTCAGTTGGAAAAAAATTTAAATTCACCATCCAGGATATTCCTGAGGATAGATACACTGAAGCTGCCGAATATATGTGCACATCGTTCGTTGATGAAGAAGTTACATTATTAAGCATGAGTAAGCAGAAATAAAAATAAAAATTAGGTTCATTCTATTCTCAAAGGTGAAATAAAAAATTAGAAATTTAAAGAAATATTGATTTATCTATGAAAGATGCGTCAGAAGATCCCAAAACGATAGCAGTAATGAGATATTTTTGGGATTTGATATTGAAACAAGGAATTTCAATTGCTATATTTGAACCACATCTCAACGATAAGAAACCTAAACTAGTTGGGATGAATGTCCTCATGATTGTCGATGATGAATTTAATAAAAAGTTACGATCTTACGACGTAAGTTTGATCATTTATTCGAAAATTTACTAATCATTAAATAGCCAATCCGTAAAACAAAAGAACTATATTATTAATCTAGATCACGTATCCAAAAATGAAGAAATACTTTGACTTCATGTTTGGTGTATTCTCCGAAGGGGATCCACGGCAGATTTTTGGCGTTGATTTATATTTAGGCGCTTTTGGCCTCAGTGTACATCCACAATATCGTGGGCTTGAATTGGGCAAACGTTTATTGGAGATGAGGTAGCAACGAACACATATCTCCTGTATTGTGAAATTGAACAACATCAACCGACGATTTCAATCGAATAAATTTAATTATTTCATTGCAGGGGAGACATTGGTCGGGTATACAATCTCAAAGTAACTGCGAATATATTCACGTCTGCGAGAGTACAAAAAATTGCAACTGCAGTTGGATTCAAAGATCTTCTCGTGCGTGATTACGACGATGTTGTGGATGAGGATGGTGAGAGATATTTTCCATCACTAACGGGTAAACAAATGAAAATAATGATGAAGGAACTTCTATAACTAACACATTAAATAGTAAACATGGACATTAAAAGTAACAATCAGGTCGAGCAGATAAACTGAACCTTCCAAGGATATATTTGTTTCTATGATGAATTATTTATGGACTTAATTGATGTGTAAAATTTTTATAAAAGTTTCATGATTTTATGACAACTTCGGACAATGATGAGTGCATTATAACTCTACCGATGAGAATTATTACATGATGACTACGATGAATACTTACGAATTTATTTCTTTCATGTCATTAAATGTGTGACGTGATGTTGTTATATGCACGCATCTTCCTACCGATCATAATCGCGCGAATTAGATTGAATGGATAATATTGTGAACGCGGTTACAAGGAGGGGAGAATGCAATAATTGAATTGAAAATATGGTGCATAACCACTGAACGTGGTGATGAGAGAGAGGTTTTTAATTTGTTACGCTCATGGTAATTTGGTAGTCTATTCAACAGGATTCAAGTTTGCCGCTTCATATCACCGTGCCTCTTCGCGTATTATCGACAGCCTTCAGCGGAGCCGGTTACGTGATTTGAAAGCAAAACACGAGGCACATGACTTGTTGACCGCATTTTGTAGAAAAAAGAAATAATTTAAATTTGGCACAATAGATATGATACAAGAATAATCGTAAAAATGAATCTCAAAATTATTGATTAAGTACGAAGATAATACAATAATAAATAATCATGAGTGGGTAACTTATCTCATGATAAAGAATAAACTCAAGGCGAATTATATCTTCTTGATAATTTTTTCACAAGGATTTAGATCTGAAAAATATTTTTATGAGTTTGAATACCTTCATATTCACATTTTAACTAACTTCATCGTGATCGCGATTGAACTCGAAGTTCATCTTCATTGCGCAGATGATGAACTCGTCGACGAGGAATAAAACAAAAAATTACATTAAAGACAAACCAATTTGAAACGATGATACAGAACAGATTTATTCATGATACCTATATGTCATTGCATGAATCAAGTGATGGATCCAAAATATTTTTCTTGCTTTCTCCATTCACTACACGAAACATTCAATTCTATTAAAAATTGTTTTGCATACTTATATAAATCAAAATGACAGGAGAAAGAAGACATTATAAAAGTATAGTTGTCTTTCCAAGAAATTATGCGTAACTCTATGTGGTGTGTAATATAGTATATGTACGAATGCATTGTAGTTCCATCCCACTTCGTATGAATGGTACAAAGTGTGACGATATGGTTGCACTGATAATTGCGTTGCACAATGACGGCTGCATTTGATTGCAAGCTTGTTCCGTGGCCATCTTTGAATGCAACTGATCATATTGAGTGTACGAGCTAATCGCTGATTAGCATTGGTAAATTGGAAATATATTTGAGAGCAATAATGGGCTGGTCACGTCCTTCAGGTCCACCGCGAGTGTGGCGTAATATAGAAGTAGTGAATTCAGTTGGGAAAAAATTCAAATTGATCATTCAGGATGTTCCGGAGGATAGATATGCTGAAGCTGTCGATTTTATGTGCACATCGTATGTTAATGAGGAAGTTACAGCATCAAGCATGAGTAAGTTTGGTAATATGAAAATAAAGAATTACTTTTTGATGGAAACGATTGGGACGCTTACTATTAAAGGAGTGTCTGAAGATACTGATGCGTTAGCGGTACTGAGATATTTTTGGAATTTGATATTGAAGCAAGGAATTTCCATTGCTGCATTCCACGAAAATGGTAACGTAAAAAAACCCAAATTAGCTGGATTAAATATACTTATGGTGGCTGATGATGAATTCAATAATGAGTTGAAATCATACGCAGTAAGTGGTGTAAATTATTTGGAAATTCACAATGATTGAATACTCAGTTCTTATTAGAATTGGAATTATTTATTCAGATCTCTCACGTAAAAATGAGAAAATACTTTGACTTCACTTTCAAAGTTTTTACCGAAGGGGATCCCCGAAAGTTATTCAACGTTAATTCATACTTAGGTGCTTTCGGCCTAAGTGTACATCCACAATATCGTGGCCTTCGGCTGGGTAGTCATTTACTGGAGATAAGGTATCTGTAAAAGTACCAAGTAAAGAAGCACTAACATTGTTACAAACAAAAAAATTACATATCAGTTTTACTCTAATAAATTTATTTATTGTATTGCAGGAATGACATTGGACGTACATACAATATCAGGGTCACTGCAACTTTATTCTCATCCGCACATGCACAAAAAATTGCAGCCACAGTTGGATTTAAAGATCATCTCGTACGTCATTTTGATGATATCGTTGATGAGGCTGGTGTGAGATTATTTCCATCACTCACAGGCAAACAAATGAAAATAATGATAAAAGAACTTGTATAAATAAATATCGATTAATGTGAATATGGAAAGAGATAATGGGCCTGAGAGAGTGCAGAGAGTATTACAAAAATATGGTTACTTTTGGAAAACATTATTTAAAGTTTTAATTGATGTATACAATTTTTATGAAAATAATACAATCTTATCCTGAGTTGAATGATATCTAAGTATGTCATACTGATTGTTATTATCACATAATGAAGATTATGAATATTTGCGAATTTGATCTATTGAAGTTTTTTGGCGTGAAAGATCAATGCTTGAACTGGATCATTACTGTCATCATTGGTTGTCTGAATTAGTAGAAATATTGTTTTAATGACATAATGGTCTGGTCGCGGCCTTCAGGTCCACCGCGTGTGTGGCGTGATATAGAGTTAGTGAATTCTGATGGGAAACATTTTCATTTTTCTATTCAAGAAATTCCAGACGATAGATACATTGAAGTGTTAGATCACATGTGTACATCTTTTGTTAAAGAGGAAACAATTCTTGGAAGCATCAGTGAGTCGCATTTAGATATAAAAAAAAAAGTTGCAATATGTTTTTGTATATTTTATTATAAAGTAATGAGAGGAGCTTTTCAATCTGTGATTATTTCAATTCACGTCTATTATGATTCTTAATTTGTGAAGAAATAATTAATATTGATTGTAATTTAACATTGACTTGGATAATAAAATTTTGTCTTTTTAAATTATAACGGAACAACTAAGACTATTACTCCTTTTCATGTCAATCCAATATTGGAATTGATGGAGCTTTTAATTATCATAGAAATATCGGAGGACCCAGATTCATTAGCAGTGCTAAGAAGTATCTGGACCATCGCATTACAACAGGGAATATCAGTTGCTGCATTTGAGAAAAATGAAACTGGTGAAACACCCAATTTGGCTGGTTTAAATATTCTCGCAGTTTCCGATGACGAATTTGACCAACTATGTAAATCGTATGATGTCAGTTACAAGTTAGTGCTAACTCTACAGTTGTTAATATATGGATTGGGTTATGACATATAAAATTCTTTGTGCAACAGATCTCGAATCTAAAAGCGAAAGGTTTCTTTGAATTCATTTCGAATTATTCCGTCGAAGTGGATCCACGAAAGATATTCAATGTAGATTTATACTTGAATGCTTTCGGTCTCAGTGTTCTTCCAAAATATCGTGGTCTTGGATTAGCCAAAAATTTATTGGAAACAAGGTAGTTTTAAATACGTGCCATTCATTTTCAATATTTTATTTAACATAATTATTTTTCATCATTCAGAAATGACATTGGTCGGTTATACAATATCAGTGTCACGGAGACTTTATTTACGTCTATGATATCGCAAAAAATTGCGGACACAGTGGGATTTCAAGTCTATCTCGATCGTGCTTATGAAGATATTGTTGATGAGGAAGACAAAAAAGTATTTCCATTACTCACAGGAAAACGAGTTAAAACAATGATAAAACAACTTGTATAATTTTTATATGAAGGTGTCTAAACGCCGTATAAAAAATAATGACTATGGTAATCATAGCAAATATTTGTCGCAGCTGTCAACATGACGAGAAAATTAAATACCTAGAATGTTGTGTTGATTGATTGGATTCCTCCAGAATTAAAATATCCAACTATGTATTTTCCATTGATTTATAATATCCTTTTTCCAGATTCCGAAATTAAAAATCTTAGAATTCTTTGCATTCATAGCACCGATTTTCATCCGAAAACACATCCACAAAAAATAGTCAATATTAATCAATATGTATTAAATTCGGAATTTCCTAAATCTTTATAATCCCATCCATTATAATCTCGTTAATGAATACACAGATGATAACTCATAAATTATTATGAATGAACAAAATTAACTATTATATTTCCCAGAGATATCATTGGTCGAGTAAAATTGCAACGCAATAAAAGCCTCTTACATTTGCTGTATTATAAAAAATTGTAATCCACGCTTCAAGCTTCAACATCTTTGAATATTATTCTCGAAATAATTCCATCATTCACTGCCCCCATCTCCAAGTAATCAGATAAATAGAATAAATATCATAAATCAGGATAAATGAAGGAATATTATTTTTACAAAATTCCACTACACATAATTAAACAAAAAAGAATTTATTATAATATTATACAGAATGATAAGTGACACGAGTATCCCACATACATGAATGAACGTAAGCATTACCGTATGTAAGTGAACCAACCAGTACAACCGGCATTCACCTGCGTGTCTCGAGTTCATACGCTATCGTAATTGCTCAAGTATAATTTTTCGTAGTAGACGTCGATGAAGGTCGTGATAGTTCGCGGCACATTGGATCCATGAAGAAACCAGTCATCGTGTATATGAACATATTTATATGTATATATAAATATATAAATACACATATACATTGTCCAGCATCAAGGGATATATAAAACGGTCACACGATTGCACAACCATTACATATATGCGCACACACATTTATAATAGACATATTGGTGCAGGCGCAGTCGATGCAGCGACTCGCGTGTCAGCTATACTATACAACTTTCCACGAGTGCTCAGGGGAAAACGGATGAGGTGATAGGTGGGTGGAATAAGGGTTGGCCCACGAGGGAGAGTGAGCAAGAGAGAGGCAAGGGGGTGGACGAGGATCTGGCTCAGTGCCTAGGTTTTGCATGGAAAAAAAAAGTGTGAATGCCAGACGGCGTTCATTCAAATGCCGTCCAATCGTCGTAGAGTACAACGTGCGCCGGCGGCTTTACCAACGTGTCACGCTGCGATGAGAGTTAATTATTATCGTGACAATTGCTTCCTTCTCCTCTTCTATCTACCACTCATATATGTGTATATATATATATATTGTCACGCTGATTGTTTCATTTGACGTTTATGTAGGTCGTACCGTTATACAGTTACCAATTATGTCATACACTTATTACTGTAAAATTTTTGTTTAAATATAAGAAGTGATAATGAATCTTTTGTCTTTCATTATCAAACTCAATTTTACATTTAGTTTTATTTTATTATTTCATAACTACTATAACGTTTTGTGAAGATAAAGAAGTAGTGAGTTGAATTCAATTGAAATCTTTGTTGTTATGTATAAAATTCAATTTATATTTTTTTCGTGATTTGACTTTTAAGGGTGGATGTCTAGAATTTTTATTTTTTTTTTATGAAGTGTGGAGTAATGTTGGGGATGGTGAAGGTACACTTCATGGGTATATACATACGGCCGAGGATTTGCGGGGTGAGGGTGACACGAAGAATTCTTGGCAGTGGTGTATACTCCGTGTTCAATGTGGAGGTATCATATATTCTTGTATGTACGTATATAATTGTGTATGTATATGTGAATTGCCGCGCAGGGTTGAATACGACGATCCACGCATATATATGGGGGTGGCGCGCGCGGTGCAAACGCCGAGACGATACGCACGAGCGACCAGGAGAGAGCAAATCGGCTCCGTTGAGTCTGCGCCCTCCGTTACGTCAAACATGTCCGCCCTCGGTCGTTGGTGTTAAGGGATACGACGCGCCATCACCGCGTTTTAGCTGTGACGACGGTGTTTTTTGCTTGTTAAACGGCGCGCGTTTGTTGACGGTATCGAGTGATTAAATAATAAATTGTCATTTATTATATATACAGATAAATAAATATATATATATATATATATATTTATATATATATATATATAACTGGCTACCATCGACGAACGCGAATCGTTTCGACGGGGGTGTGGAATCGCGTCTCATCTTATATCGCATTGACTGGAATATTTGCGCTTATATATATATATATATATATATATATATATATATATATATGTACGTATACGTAAATGAGTGTGTGTAAATGCGGGTGCACGGTCAGGGACGTATAAGCTTCAAGCAAAACGTTCTCTTGTAATCCAAGTGTATGTGTGTTTGTTCTGTATGTGCAATAACCATTTGAGTTCATCAGCGACACAAGGTAATATTGATCGTCATTGCAGTTATGAAAATTCACGTGGTATTTTCAATTATTTCAATACTCCAAGTACTATTTTGTTTATTACTTTTTAATAATAATAATTCATCAATTTTTTTCTCTTCATTACAAAAATTGGAGAATTATTCTTTCTCTTTCTTTTCGTTTTGAAGTCAAGTGTGTGAAAAAAGAAATTTCACATGGCGGTACGGATAGGTACTCGAACCACTTCTCTCTTTACATTTGCATGTCGTTCATCCTTTTCTCTCACAGTTTCTTCAACACCCCAACTGGTTCGCGTGTCTCCCGTTGTACTCACGCGTTAACGCGTACATTCCCGCTCTATCATATTATCATTGTGTTTGTGTGTATCCACACGCGCCCTCACTTTGATGGTTTGTTCTTTTTTGTTGCACAAAAAGGAATAAAAAAAAAATAAAAAATAAAACAATAAGGGGAAAATAGAAAAAAAAAAGAAAAAAAAAGGGTATATCGATCCACGGCTGGTCCGGGACATCGGCTGGCACGCCACCACGATATCGTGAAAGCTCCTTTGGTGCCTCGGGCGCGCGCGGTCTGCCCCCTTTCCGCCCCGGTCTCGTTTCTTTACCGCTTCATATATGCCGCTTTTTTTTTTCTTCTTTTTCTTTTACCTATTCCTTCTGCGCCCTACTTCATATTGTTTTTCACCATTTTTTCCTCCTTTTTTTTAATTAAGGATTCATCTATCTTTTCGCCACTATCAATTTTGCTTTTTTTTTTTTTTCCATCTATTTTCCATCAGCTTTATTCATATATATGTATTTATTTATTTATGTATACATGGGGATATGCATTTTTGTTTCCTTTGACATGGGAATGAGTCTGGCAATGAAGCACGAGTGAGATGCCGGTAATTTTTCCGCAAGGATATAACGGGCACGACCCTTCGACTGCCGGCGCGGCCGACCTTAATCTACGTCTTTTATCGATTTTGCGTACGACTACTCCTGTGTATATATATGTGCTTGTCCCCATATATATATATAAATACATATATACTTATATATATACGGGTATGTTGAAACAGGCGACCAGTCCTGTTTGTACTTGGACACTTATTCATCGTTTTGTCATTCATTTTTATTGCGGTTAACCAACATAATATATACATGTGTGTGTGTGTGTGTTTATGTATTTGTATTGTATATTTTATACGAGGGAAGTTCGAATATCGATTTGATAAATGCGCAATTTTGTTTTATAGGTGAGCGTAAAATCTTACTGGCAAACGAGAGGATGAGACGACCCAATGAAAATTGGTTTAGTAGGGACCTATTGGCCCTTCCCACGAGACATGATTTTTAGAAGGTAAATATAATATGTCAAATATTAATAATGTGTATGTTTATTTATGATAAATATATTTTTTATTGTCAGAATATTTGTTCTTTCGTGTAAATAGAAATAGGGTAGAATTTTTTTTTTTTCTAGGATAACAATTTTTGCTTATTTGGGATAAGGATTTATATGTATGGGTCATTAAAATTTTTCTCTCGACTCGTTCCATTGTCAAATCATCTGTGCAATTCACCAAGAGTTGCCGCAAGAGGATAGTGGTATATATAAAAAAGAATATGTCATACACGTATATAATCGCATTTTGTTATGAGCAAATCATTGAAACACTAAAAATTTCATACAATTCAGAAAGAAATATTCATGGGAAGATTTTATTATATATAATATGTAATCTTGACACTCAAGTTCACTGTGGGTGTTTTTTTTTTCCATGAAAAATCTACCGGCAAATTTCAGGAGAATTTTCGAGCGTTTGGACGATGGGTTATCAAAAATTTAGCTACATATGTACACTGTAAATAATCTGGTATTAAAATTCATTGAGCACCTAGGCATATGTATACCTACACAAATTGTAGCTTGAATGAGCTATTTCGGATTAGTTTATAGTTACATCAATTATCTACACTGGAGTATCGACACCGTTATTCAGCTTTTATTGTTTCCATTGTGTTTCGCACAAAGTTATCGAATTCACTGATAAGTTCTTAATTATGTAATGTTTAAAATATTCATAAGAAGATAGGATCCTGAGTAGTAATTTTTGAGTTATCATGTGTATCAAAAGATTATCATTAATTTTATATTATATTAATAATCAGTGGTATTAATTTAACTCAATACTGCAGTTGATGGAGGAGTTTGATA
This sequence comes from Zele albiditarsus, assembly GCA_958496275.1. Classification (NCBI taxonomy): domain Eukaryota; kingdom Metazoa; phylum Arthropoda; class Insecta; order Hymenoptera; family Braconidae; genus Zele; species Zele albiditarsus. The sequence continues at coordinate 15,782,881 of OY292408.1, forward strand.
TATTAAATTGGAGTATTCAGAATTCTCAAGTATCAATATATAATCTTCATTGATATGAATAATGGTAGTGTGCAATATTTCAGGTCGATCCAGTACAACGTTTCCAATAAATTAATTTCTGAAGTCATTTCTTAAACACGTGGATTTATCGACACTGTTTAAGCATAATACTTAAGTGGTCATGTTAGAACTGTATTGCAGCTGAATGCTAAAATCTAATTCATTCATGTGTTAGAGGACCTACATCATGCATTCATTTTTCCAACATAATAGGGACGCTTGAATTGATATTACTTGATATATTGGAATCATTCACAATAAAGATGATGATATATTGGCTTCTGGCTAATTTGGTATTTTAATTTATGACACAAACTTTCTTAAAGTGTTGACATTGAGTGCGAATGGATATCAATCAAATTTATCCAATTCATTTCACTTCAAATATATATTGAGTACATAACTCAAGTTCCATTTTAATTCTAGTCTACCAAAACTATTTGAGTAGTTTTGAATCAGTCACACGTGAAATATGCCAATTAGAGAAGTCCTACATTCGACATTGGTCTATTTAATTTCGAGATTGATGAACATCGCAAAATCATTATCGACTTTTTAAATTAATTATCGTTGTTGATGGTTCAAGTAACATGCTAAGGTTCTAGTAAAAGATGGTAAACAAAAATGTATACTCGAAATGGCACTTTCCTTTTTTTTTTTAATACGAAGAAACGAAACTTATTCTATCCGAATTTTTTAGTTAAAGATTTTTATGTAAATTTTTTTATAAATTTTAGGTATAACTTTGGTCATTATACACTCCAAAAAAGGTTTCTCTCAAAACCGCTTATTTGCAACTAGTTGACATGATTACTTGAAAATTACTCACAACATTTATTTACATTCTTTTACTATTAATTCATGGAATAAAAGAATCTCTATTTACAAACAAACCAAAAAAACAAGTGGGATGTGAAAACTTATCAGTTCAATTGTCAGAACATTATGGAATTTTTAAAGTTTAATTGAAGACTAAACTTCGACACGTCAGCATTCTTGCGAAATGAGAACTCTTTTTTAATTTTATTCATCGTGAAACGAGAAGCACATTTGCGAGAGATAGAGCGCCGTTTTTTTTTCTCTTTTCGTTCTTGATAACTTAGAAGGGAGATATGATGTCTACCGGCGAGGAAGAAATTATACGAGGCGTCATAGTTGAGGCGGTGTAAAATTTATATTTGTGTATAAAATTCGGCAAAGATTAAGCTTTAACCCGGGAGATTCTTCCAATTTGAGATATAATTTTGTTAAAATGAATTTTTGGGAGAAAGCATCTGATTCATCAAATGAAAATGTAACGGTTAATAATTCGAATATGATTAGCAAATATTATGCATTCACATATACAGATAGTTGATTCAACGTTAGACAAACAAATTCTCATTCGAATTGTATTTTAATTGAAAACAAGCATGGAAGTCTCACGCCGAAGTAATTTTACTGTGTATTTATTCGAGAATATGAACATTTCAGTGAAGAAGTATCTCTTTTTATTAGTATCAGAAAAATACAATCAGGTGAAGAATTATTTTCTCTTTGAATCCAAATAATCCATATTTTTTCCTGCCAAAACTAAATAAGATTCCAAACATATGTGTCCCAAATTGAAATTGGGGGTCGATAGTTTGCAGGAGTTACAGGGCATCAACGAACTTTGCGTGTAAATCTTTTAATGGTATGAAATTTGAAACATATTTTTTTTAGAATGTCTTTTTTTGGAGAACGATTCATAAGATATCCCTTGAATAATTCGTTGAATTTGCTTCAAATTTTTAATGTATATCGATCAAATATACTTTCAATGTGTGACAAACAATGAAACTCATACGTTATTCATTTCAATTTTGAATTGCAAATTGCCAGTAAACTCAAAATAAAAATGGAATATTTTTATATGACAATTCATCATTTCCGAAATTGTTTATTTTGTGCTTCGGTTTTTAATACTGTAGCTACTGTAAATTTATAGAAATAACCAATGTTTATACAAAATAAAATATTAAACAATCATTGTAACCAAATGACCAAATTGTAACGTAATGAATACATTTTTCATAAACACCTAAAAAATATTCCATCTCCAATGGAATTCTACCAGTAATACAGCTAAATGATAAATGAACAATGATAATAAATCACACATGAGGGTCTATCAGCATAAATCCAATGATGGAAATAAAATCATAAGCTTGTGAAGAATAATAATGAAATCAATCCCATAATACTTCAAGACTCGTAAACAATTATCCTCATCAATGAAATCAAACTAAATCATGTATGAAGTATACTTACATATTTTCGTTTGTTGAATGTATAGGCAGTGGGCATGACGGGCCGAACTAATGCAGTGGCGAAAACACGTGCGCATCAAGTACGGTGGTCGAGTTGGTGTCGGTCAAGGACAACGAGAGGAAGGCCAGCTGCAGGTGCGCGTGGTGCAGCTGCAGGGGGAACGGGGCGCTCGACTGAGCTACGTCTGTCATCAGCCTCAACGTCGCAGCTCCAGCCCGACAATCATGCTTTGTTGCGGTCGCAGAAAAGTGAGTGCGTCCTCTATAGTCTACAATAAAAACCCCACATCAATAGACACAATACATATGTATATATATTCTCCATATAAATCAATCGTGTTACAATTCAAACATGATGGTTTCTATTAAATACAAATAATTCAATATTCACTTTTGAAATGGGAGTGAAATACGAAATTGATTCAGGTTAGATTCAGGTTACAGATTATAAAACTATGAATATATAGTGAACTTGACGTTATATAATTATTTTTATTACAGATTTATTTGTGATAAATTGTCTGAATGGAAGAAATTGAAATAAATGATTTGTTATATTTGAGTCGATGATAATTTAGTCGAATGTGATTGAATATAACTCTGTGGGAAATGATCCAAATGTGGTTATATATGGTGTTTTTTTGTGCGCCAAAGTCTGAACTATAAATTCATTAGATATGAATCTACAGCTGAGACACGTTTTATAGCCGTAGATGCGCATAAACCGAAATAATCACCAAAAATATATATACGTAACTCTATATAAAAACGTGAAGAAGCGCAAAAGTCAGCGAGAATTGCCGACAGTGAAAAGGTTCGTGGTCGTCAGACTTTGCTCACGATTATCCGTACACATATACATCAGTGTTATATACATGCAATGTGAAAGCTTGTGTGTAGGTATGCAAGAAGTGAGTACATATAATACATATAGGAAGTTTTTTTTTTCTTTTTTTTTACCACAAACTTTTCCGTGTCGCTGGGTAGCGAATCGTAAAAACTTGTTCACTGCCCCCTGTATACCTCTCTCATTCCCGCATGGTGGAAATATACGAGTGAGGTGAACTGTTTGTATAGGGGTGGTATGAGGGTGCACTGCCCTCGCCAATTTTCTTCCAGTCCATTTCTCGACAACGGTTAGGAATATTGCTTTCCAGAAATTTATTCCATTTGTTTCTTTCTGTTGCTATATATATGAATGGGGAAAACAGTGAGAAATAAAATCGAGTATAAACAGTAACACTCAAAAGTATTTTGTTCGAAAAAATTATCGATCTTGTTTTTATGACAATGGATATCGCATTGAGATCATGTTTCGTAATGAAACATTTTCGATTATTTTTGGTTCTGAGAACAAATTAATTTGGGAAAAATTTGATCAAAGTTTTAGTAGAAATAATTGATCTATATTTTACTCAAAAGAAAGTGGTATGTGTCGTTGAATATTCTAAATTTGTTCAACATTTTTGTCAAAAATATTTTCAATATAAAATATTCTGACAATGTGTGTAAAAAAAAAAATTGATGTTGTTTTTTATTTCTACTCCGGAATTTCTTCTCAACCTATAAACATCCTTGGCGATCTGTGGTTGTGTGAGAAAAAATTGTCTCCATAAGATATGCTTTTGTTCAAGAAAGAAAAGAAAAAAAAACAGAATTGCAAAATGCCAATGTCTCATCTGAAATTATAAATAACATGCAACTAAATTCTTTGCTTTGGAAAATCCAAGTATCTGACTCAACTAACTTTTCCATACAGAATAATTGTATTCAATTGTGAGGTCGAAAAATAATTCAGTCACAAATGGATGATGAATTCAAAATGAAGCTCCTGTTAAGAATTTTCAATAGAGAAATATTTTTCCATTGATTCGAAATACATTTTGTAGAGTAACAACATTGTCCGTATATCCTCCCAAGATTGTTATGAGCATTGAACAGTTATCACCACAATAATGCATTCATCAAATTATCTTTATACTCTACCGTCTATATAATTGTTGCATAAAACATCCCACAAGTTGTGTATACAACTAGACTCATTGCAAAGTATTATAAGCTTATATCCATAATTGTCTTAATCTGTCACTAAACATTCAAACTTCTCTTCTTTAGAATACAAATAGTTATCAGGGCCATTGACAATATTACTAATGGGAATTAGTATTGTAAATGGAAATTGAACGTTTCGCCAGACAATTACATACATAGATGAGACAAAAGAGCGGATGGAATGGAAGAGAGGAAAAGAGAAAGTGTTGGTAAAAGAGAGAGGGTGAGAAAGTAGTATGAAAATCGTTCAGACGTCACCGGTGTTATCGCGCTAGCGAATAACGATGAAGGAAATTGTATTAAATTGTCGTGTGAGTGTCACATTAAATCCTCAATTATTAACGTATCTATACTATTATGTGATAGACAGTTATATTGATTATTAACAGCGATAATACGAATGATATTTACTTATTTGCGTTACATTTGTATCGAACATATACAATAAATGAATATATATTTTTGTGTACAACAAATATTGAATTAACAAATCGGATCAAGTAATTCTCATGATAAGTAATAGGCTACAGTAATATTGTCAATTTATTCAATGCATAGCATATTATGGTGTGGTTTGTCTCCTCAAATCAATATCACAATTATTGCAAATGCTGTTAGAAAATTTGATTCATAATAATTATATTTTTGGAGTTGGGATAACAATTCAATTTCAAATCATGAATTTGAAGTGAAAAAAATTGTATAATGTAATAAATACCGATACTAATGCTCGAGTATAATATTTATTTAGGTATATGTAGTACATCAGTCACACAGTAATTTCCACTCAAATAAAAACTTATGTCTTGGGAATACAAATATATAAATATGGAAATTTAATTAATTTGATTTATTCAAATTTCAGTTCAATGCACACTTACCCGATTGCATCTAGTAAAATAGTTGATAATCAGTTTCAATAAGCTTCAATAAACACGAAAGAAAAAATAAATATATTTTCTCAGAATACTACATTTAATATTTGGAAATATTATTGCGGTATTCGATGCATACACTGTATGCACTCAAAAAGATTGCCTTCGTCACGACAAGAAGTCACGCTGAGTATATATATATATATATACATATATATATATATTGCGAGTTCATTTTAATTTCACTAACGATGTAGTTAAAATAACAAACGACATCGTTTATATACCAAAAAATAATATAAGGGATTTTCCCACGCGTCGTTGTTTTTTTCAATTTATTTCGCCTTTTAGTTATTCATTTAATTTTTCTTTGTTCAATTTTTTCATCGTGCTTTCAAGCAACTACGTCAAATATTTCTTTCTCTACCTATAATAATGATGAAGAACACAAAACTAGAGGTACATGAAGCAAAAAACTAAAATAACTGAATAAAAAATACAAATTCTTCACTAAACCATATATGTATATGTATATATACATGGTGCAGGTTAATGATGCTTGAAAAAAAATGTGCTACATACTACTACCACTACTACCACTACTAATATTACTACTACTACTACTATAGTACACACTATACATTGCTTGCATGACTCACATGTACCTACCCTCTTTTTTTTTGTTTCTCTTCTACTCCGAAACTCGATATTGTGCTTCTTCCACGTATAGTTTATGTACAAACGTACTTCCCCGAAGTGAAACGTGAAGTCGATGTTACCAACACGCGAATTGGCCGTTTGCCTTCGTTTCTATGCACATATGTATGGTTATATAAATCTCCCCAATCACATAGACAAAATGTATATACATGATTGTTCTTGATAATTCCACAGGCGATATTAAACATATATTTATATCGACCTAGCTCGACTATCAGATGTCATTATTCACACTATATTCCATTCCAATGGAATACATTTGAAAATAAATAATTTATATATAGATTGAATAACAAATTTTACACGTGTATGATCAAGTTGTAATTTCGAGACATTTTATTGGCCTCGTTAGTGCAACCAATTTGGAACACGTAAAAATACATTTGGTACTAATGATCAATTGTAGAATTGTGATGGCAAATAATAATTGATAACTATTACATTTATAACGTATTCGTAATATCAATGAGTTAATAAATATGATGATATTTTTTTATATCTATATCAACTATAATAGAATATAAATCATTTATGTTTAGATTTTGTAGTCTAATGTGAAATCAATATTTAGTTACCTTTGTATATTCTCCATATTCTCTGTATTGGTGCAATTTCCTCTATACTGAATATAAGCTTACATTGAATTACTGTATGAAATTGAAATTAAATCTCTTTTATACCACACTTTATTCTCTATGAAACTAAAAATCCCATTTGCTTTTTCGGCATATATATTCTTATACTTTGTATCAAGAGTTCTGTGAGATGTATTCATCTTATTATATAGACTACTAAAAGGATGAATATCATACGACTAACATAAACTCTTCAACTACCATATTTATTTGTAGAAGAAAAGAAAAATGAATAAATAAAAATAAAACATACAGTGGCAATATCATCCTTCGCTATTATTTGCAATGATATTTGCCCAAGTGTCTCATTTCTACGTTTTTGCTTCGTATATCCTTGGGTCATTCAATAAATGGTTAGTGCCAGTGGCAATATCCTTGCAATGGGTAAACAATCCGGCGGCGAGAATGCTGCTGACGTGAAATGGCAAAAGAGCTGTATTATATGTTAGTGAAGATGTATCGTGATAAATTGCTACGAGAAGTGTATAACTACACAGTGAAAATAAAAAAATTAGCACTTAGCCACAATTTTCGATAATCATTGTAACAAATACATAGTAATTATATAACGTATAATAATAATTGTTATATCTGGATGATAATAATACTTTACTGTATATTAAGTACGATAAAAAATATTTGAAACTATCATTTGCCACAATTCCAAAGTATTAAGACTGTAAGACATGATATTATTATTTCATTAAGATTCTTACTTTAATGTGGAAAGTTTATGTAAGCTGTGACAACTGTGGTGTTAAAACTAAGTCAGAAAGCGTGTACACTACAAATTTAAATGTTGTATAAAGAGTGTTATCGCTTGACTTAAAATGTTGCAGTCATTTTTGATGCACTTAGGAAAGTGTTAATTTTTTATACGTACTCTGGACTTTGTTTATTTTTTTTTTTAACATAGTGAGTAATCGTGTGATGCGATATAGATTGGTCAGGACTGTTTCTCGTCTGATAGCTACTCATTCTCTTTAGCACAGTATGTTAATATAATACAAAATCACAGTTGAGTTGCAACTCATAATATAGGAATTATATTTGTGATGAGTAAAAGAATATTGAAAATACGTCGATTAATTTCTCAATATATTCTATGTTTGTTACTATGGTATTTCTATCATATCGTTCGATACTTCCCCTGAGGATGTGTGATATCGACTTATATATATATATATATAAATTGTTTTTTAATATTGAATTTATTCAATATTGGCACTCGTTCCAACAGATATAATTAGCATGCATACTCTTATACTCTGGAATAGGACAATAGAAATTATTCACACTATCACTCCACTATTAAAAGAAAAATCTAGAAGAGGTCTCTGTGCTTTCATCAAATTTTTCCATTAAAATTTCTAAATGTAGGAATAATAGAATTCTGTGAAGATTATTTTTAGTTTTTTCATTCAAAATGTACAATGAAACTCCTCTATACTGATAAAGCTTAGTTAATTAATGACTATATTGTGTCGTATAATTTCTAAACTGAGCGGTGAATATATCATTTATGCACTGATGACTGTACATTTCATATTGAGCGGCAAAATTTCACTAACCGAATATTCCGTTCACAAGTAACACATTATAATGAAATATGGAGCTGAAAATGTTCTGTATTGATCGACCTAAAATTTGTGTTTCAATCCGATCATCACTCTTATTCAATAATGTTCGACTTCACAGGAATAAATTGCCATTATTTCTGTTAGAAAAATGTTTGAAAAATGAAACAAACCAAGCGAAAAATTGATTAAATTCAACCGAAGAAAATTTCTATTTTTACCATAAATTTCTCAGTCACCAATAATTGATGTCCATTCAAGCTAACAATAATTTTCTAATCGACGTTAAAAAAACAAGAGTTCAACTAATTGATAATTAATTACTGCTATTTCATTTCGGCTGATAGAGTTACAATTAGTAGCAAAAAAAAAAAAAACGTAAATCAATTTTCTCCCATATGCAATGCCAGTAGACTAAATGTTATGTATCGTAGCAGGTGGTTCCGATTGAACCTACTACACATCATTACTGTAATAGGAGTTATTTTCTACAAAATGATCCAATTATTATGTCGACATACACGAAAAACGTTTGTATATAATTTTCTCTGTAATACAACTGACGTAGCAAGTATGATTGCGTCAAAATAATAGCATACAATGTAGACGGCGCCGCCCTTTTTGACCGAACCAACAGCGTTCACCCCCATACTTACATCTACAACAATGATTAAAATTGGAAAAACAAACAAAACATTATTTTTATCGCCATACAAATAAATAAATACACAATGTGATAGGTCAGTTGTCTACAATAAATTCACCATGGAATTTAATTCACATTTTTCTCTCTATTGTACATATGTAAATTTATCACGTCCAGATACCTCGCCCTACTATTCGATATACCCACTATACTTGTCCATACTGACCTATATATAAACGTCGTTCCGAGAATTCTATCAATTGCCAGTGGGGTTAACCAATCAGTGGGGAGAGAATGTGTATCGACAGACAGAAAAAAACTACAGGTTTTATCATGTATATCATATATATATATATATATACGTGGTCATGAAATCCAGCCAGCACATGTCACGTAACAGTCAACATATACATATTTAAAACATTGACAAACACAACAACAGACAAATATTAGATAAATAAAAAAATAATCATCCACACGTATTTTGTCTCTGTATATAAATATATATATACTGTACTGTCTGACAGTGCAATATATTGTATCAGAGAGTTTCCACTTACTCGCAGGGATGCTGTGAAACGCAGGCGCCATGGCCTCTATCTAACAATATCTATATCTATATTGATACAAACGGGAGGGTGAGATGAAGGGTAAGAGGGTAGAGAGAGAGAGAGAGAGAGAGTGGCGTAGTAGGTACAGCACACCGGGAGGCGCCCGCCGACTTTCATCCAACACTTCACAAGCTCACTCTCGAGAGTTCATTCCCCACTATTACATCTCTCAATGCTCCCTTCACATCGCGTGGGCGTGCGTACGCATGCGTGTACGCCATTACGTTGAGTTACACTACTGGGATGCCGTGGCGTCTGTCGTGACAAGTACCATTACTACGCTCACCGTTGGAAATACTACGACGCCTGCTCAGATAGTGACCTCTATCACTTTTTCTTTTTATTTCGCTCATTCTCGCGTCCTTACACATTTTTTTCCCCTCTCAGCAATGAAAGAACTATTATTATTATTATACCGTTTTTTTTCTCCTTTCTCGTACTATAAATCGTGTTGATAATCGATTTGCTCTTATATATATATATATATATATATATACAGATAGAAAGAGCGCTAATGGTTCGCCTCGATGTAGATATATCTGTTTGGACTCGAGAGGATTCAATAATATATAATCGATGATCATGAGTTTAGCGAAGTAAATGGATGGGTCATTAATTCTACCACTCCTGTTACTCCGTTTGCTATATGAAAGAATTTTGTATCCGTTGAGACGTTGTGATTATGTATATATATATATATATATATATATGATGTAGCGTAGAGGTTGTAGGATGTCGTACACGCGCTGTATTGCCGGACGCCAGTGGTGCCCAGCAAACATAAGAGAGTTTTGATGACGTCATAAGCGGTCGATAGTATATAACCACCCGTCCGCACATCACCCTCTTGTTATAGTCACCACCACGAAGCGTTTTGTGTGCTACTCATCTATGATTCGAAGTCTTGTATTATATGCGCAAGCGTATATATTATGTAGTATATATAAAGACTTTGTACGTTTCTCAAGTATGTATACGGGGGCTTCCCGCCATATTAGCTGACATGGGGGTAACGCACGATGTGTGACAGGGGTGGCTCGGGATGTTTCTTTTCACGCAAGGTAAATTTTATATACATTTGTATTTGTTTTATCATTTTTTACATAATTATTTTCACACTGTAAATCAATTATTACACTTTTATTATTTTTCTTCTTCATGTTTCTATTTCTGAAAATGGATGAGTGATTTATTTGATTGATTGGTTGATTGATTGAGGGGAAAATAATTGTTTGAGTTGGTATGAGAGTTCTGAGAGTTATTTGAGATAGAGAGGTGATAAGAAATGTTACTGGTGTGTGATGAATTGGGAATTATTACCATGACTTTGCACACGATTTTATGGAAGAAACTTTAATTGGTGTTTGAAGATATTGGGAGAGAAATAAATATTGTATTATCGTGAAACTGTTACGGAATTTTATATCATTCTTTGTATTTAATATTCACATGAGGTCATTAGTATTTTCGGATAAAATTCAATGGCGTTATAGAATAGCTGCGTATGTTATATTGAAATTTTCGTTAATTTGGAGCTATTCATTATTTTTATTACAAAAGGAACAAAACATTAAATGATTGCTTTTATCAAAGTACTTTGAACCCTACTGTATATGCCAAGTGAATTAAATTTTCATAATATACATGCATACATTGAATAAAGCAAACCGTGTACTAATTCAATTTCAGGAGGGACGGGGAGAAGTGACAGACATAAGTGCAAGTCCTGGACGACAGGCGCCTACCAACCAGTTGCGCCCCAAAGAGCCGCCACCCATGGTCATTCAGGGAGACTTCAGAAAGGTTTATAATTATAAATTTAATTCATATGACAATAGCCTCATTAAAATAAATTCAGTTAACTATTTTATAAAAATATCCCGTTATTTGCTTGTGTTTTTAAACCAAGCAAGAGCAATATTTCTATATACCTGAAGCAGAGAATTTCACAGGTGAGTGGAATCAGCACAGAAATTTTCAAGCAAATCGAGACAGTAGAGAACGACCATGACGCTTCAACTGCTGCTGCACTCGAGGCGGTGGAGCGACGTGGTGAGATGGTGGTGCGTGTTATCGAGCCCCGACAAATGGGTCGACAAGCATCGGAGGCGGCCAAAAAATTTACTTCAGTTCAAGTTCGTATTTAATTGTCATCAAAATTTAATTTAATTTTCACCAATCTATTTATTCATGTGATATTGAATAATTTATTACGGATTTATATAATTAATTTAATTCAATTAGGATCCCAAACATCCCGTTCACTTTGTTGAGATAATAAAGCGACCGGGTCAAACTTTGGGTTTGTATATTCGTGAGGGCAATGGAGTTGATCGTAATGATGGTGTATTCATTTCGAGAATAGCTTTGGAGTCAGCGGTCTACAATAGCGGATGTTTGAAGGTTAATATCAAATTGATTATCATTGTAATGAGATGGTTATTGTTAGAATGAAAAGAAAAATACAATAATAATATAATGATGAATTGTCTACAGGTTGGCGATGAAATACTCGCTGTTAATTTAGTTGATGTGACACACATGAGTCTCGATGATGTTGTTATTATAATGTCAATACCGAGAAGGTTAGTGTTGGCAACTCGACGTGGGCCACATCAAATGATAGCTCATAGTCGTCAGAATGAGCACAAAGCACCGCCTGTTGTGGTGATAAAACGTGAACTTAATGAGGACGAGAGTGATCATGGGACAAGTAATCATATCAGGTAAATATTCCATTTTTCATTCTTGTTGGAAGCTTTTTTTTTTCCCCCCTCAACATATATTCAAACTTAATTATATACCACGCGTCAGGTTGGACGCTTCTTTGTATTGTGAATCAATTAATTAATTAAATTAGGGACAGCAATAGACGGCGAGGTGATGGTAGAGAAATGCTTCCATCACGATCGAGACTTGGATTAACTGGATTAGAATCAAGTCAAGATATTGGTTCAAGCAATGGTGATCTTTATTATAATTCACGACCGGAGGGTCATTGGTCGTATCAACCACCACCACCACCAGTAATAACCCATCAACCAAAACCTTCGTCAACACAACATTTTCAGCCATACGAACGTGGCTATCCAAAGACACTGGAAAGTCTCGCTGAAAAAGTAAGTATGATAATTTTATTTACATTCATTTTTTCTTTTTGTTCATTATTTTTTTTATCTCAAATATCACAAATTCAAACAGATATGATTTGGATGATTGACATCCGCCTCACATCTTCGATTATTGCAACATCATGGAACAAAAGAAAATGAGATTGGATTTCTCAGGTGATTGATAAAGAAAAAAAGAAAGATAAAAATAATAGTCAAGTCTCATTTGTCTTAGGTCGACTTTTATCTTTTCATTATCGTACTGAATCCGATATTTAATGGGAACAATGAAGAATTGTAATAACGCCATATCTCGCACAATCGGAAGTTGAATCTGAATATAATATAGCAATTTCTCGTTTTTCTAATTTATTAATATCGAATGTTGAAATTAAACACAGATCGATAACATTTTTGCCCGTATTTTACACATTTCTAGATTAAAATCAATATTAAAATTTCTTCTCATAATTTTCATATCCAATTATCATTATAAAAATCATAAACATATATGCCACACTCTGTATTTTGGAATCTTCAACAATCTCAATACCGTTCTCATTCGATACATGACAAAAAAATACAATAACGAAAAAAAAAAAAAAAAAAAACGAATGAAATAAAAAAACTATATGTAATATTGAAAAATGACAAAACAAAAATACAGTGATTGGACTTTGATGTTGCATTGATCACAGGCTTGGCTTGAAATTAGATGTCCTAGACGATGTGAATTGATATATAAACGCACCCTTCTACATCTGTCTGCACCGTTTGACATTTGTTTGCCCTCTGTTAATTACGGGGACACCCATTCGATTGTCATACAACCTATATCAGAATTGATCGCTTGTTACATGTTACCTGTGTATACCTTTATTTACGTATACATATACATGTATATACATGTATATATGTGATAATATGGACCCATGTACATATACCTATATACATATATACAGAGGTCCATATATATTGAGAAATGGCCCCCAGAGAAATGTTCATTTTCAAATGCACCCGGCGCGACAGCTATTACCTTCGAGCCGTTCGGATTTTATATCTGAACACATGCTCGTCTATATACATATATCGTTTTATTCTCGTCAATCATATATCAATATAAAATAATATGAGGGGTTGAGGAACACTTGAAAAGAGTATATACTTCAAAACTATTTTCCGAACGGCCCGCGGAAAATGCCGTTTAAATGAAAAAAAAAAACTAATAAACCTAAAAATAATGAAATAAGTACAATATTATTCTTCACCTTCAAAATAAAAATATTATATTGACGTGATTTAATGACTAATCGGTTCTCAATGAATGCTACATCAAAAATAACCAGGATTTCATGAAGGTAAAAATAATAAAATAAATTTGCTTGATTAATAGTCCTCATAACAGTATGTGTAATATATAATGTGTACTTGAATATTGTATACAATCGTCAATATAAATATGTATATATATGTGTATAAATATGTACATATATACATATATATATACATATATATACCTCATGTGGCGTGTCACCCTCATTTTTGTGAGCTTCTGCTAGAAAAAAAAAAGCTTTATCGATATTTCTTTTTTTTTTCCTCTCTATTTTCTTCTTTTCTCTTTCTTATCTCTTATCTCTAGTTCTATCTCTATCACATTTTTCTCAGTTATTTTATCCCTCTCCTGCCTTTTTTTTCTATCTCACTCTTTCTATCTTTATCTCACTCGCTCGCTCGTTTATGTCATGTTGCCTGAACATCATTGACGCTGACTTCAGATAAAAAGACAGATTTTTTACATCGTTTTTTTTTTTTTTGCATTTATATCCTCATATTTTTTCTTTTATGCTTGAGGAAGACAAGCCATTGGGAGCTCGCCTGTTAATCATGGGCGAGACAATGACAATTTTTTTTGTCCACTAACGTTGCCATATCGCAGCAGCGTCCATGATGCCGAAGGCTATTTTTTTTTATCTTACATCTATATTTATATATCAAGAGTAAAATAGGCGGGAAAAAAAAATAATAATGACTAAAGATAAGATATTTTCATTCCGAAAATTACACAGGTACATTCGTTCTATACGAGCCCGGTGATGCCAAGTAATGGCAATCGTCGTATGTCAACTGGTGCTGGCATGCAATCAGTGGGAAGTCGTCTGACAGGTCAACCGCAAAGCTATGGTGGTTATTCACAGCATACACCAAGTGGTAGAATAATGCCAAGAAGTGGTTCAGATCAACATTTACCACGAGTCGATTATACCAGTATCACAACGCCCGCTCGTCACACTTTATTGAGATCAAGTTTAAAATCAGGTAAGAGAGATAACAATTTGTCACAACCATCTTGTCAAATGCAGTGATATTGATTAAAATCTTCAGGAATATAATGAATCGAATAGTTCTTCTCCAAATGTATCTCATCTCTTTTCTCCGCTATTTTAAGGCTCTTCTGCATTACGGTATAATACAAGATACGGAACTCAAACGGAATCGACATCAACGACACAACGGGGTCAGAGTCAATTCGGTACACTGACAAGGCGACATCGGCCATCATTGGATTATGCATCGGACACAGAAGCAACGTGTTCAAGCTCACCACGATCTGCATACTACTATTATAGGCATAATATGCGTGATCAACCACAGAGCAGTGCAGTATCACATTTAGCAACATTATCACGTTCACAAATTGGACAAAGTTCAACTGGTCTCAGGTCAAATTCACTTCCACGTAGTGGTAGAACATTACCACAACAGCCATCAGCATTAAGAACGGGTTTGAGTACGGTTGCATCTGGACTCATTGATCAGGAGGACAGTGACGGAGCATTATCTGCGCCTGAATTACCTTCCATCAGGCGAGACAGAGGTAGATCAAATTGATTGTTTGATTGATTGATTGATTAGGACGTGATTAATTCAATGACGCGAGGTTGAAATCAAGATTCAACATGGTGAATTATTGAATTTGTTTGTTTGATTTTAGGGAGGATACCATCATCACCGAGTGTATTTACTTCTGACGAATATCGAGCGTGGCTGAGTCGTACACCAAGTACTAGTGCACTCTACGAACAAATCAGAGCAACAACAACACGGCCACCAAGATATACATATAGTGCTGAGAATATTCATGCCGCGGTCAATCAGGTAATAAAGGGAATTTTTCGTAATGGAATGAATTTTCATCATACCAAGAACTATTATTTATATTGATTTATGATTTAATGAGCAGGCAGACTATGGTGGCTATGGTTCGTACCGGCCGTTATCAAGCACACTCGATCGACTCTCAACCAGATCTGCTTCGGCACAACAAGTTAATTTGGCTAATTTGCGTGCTTCCACAGCAATTAGTTCGACATCACATAGAACTGGACAAAGGCCAGCGTCAGTTGCATCCGGTGCTCGAACTGTACTTGGTGGACAGAAACCATCGTTGAGTGCTGCAGCAAGTCAACGCGCAAACTCTGTTAGGAGAATTCGTAATTTATTGGAATTGGAACAAACTAGAAATATACCGACACCAACGCCAACAAGAACTCAGGATCAAAGACTGCTAGATATTAATCCTGCCGGTGATTAATTCATCAAATATTTATTATCTCATTAAGAATGCCTCTTCTTTGGTATTTTGCATAAGCCGGATATTCATCATTTTCAGAGTTCCTCAAGTATAAAATAGAAAAGCCGCCAACTGTCGGTACACCGAGTTCAACTAGTTCACTATTAAGTTCATTGGGTGAAAGCGCAGGCAGTGATTTTTCAAGTGGTGTTAGTGGATTATTATGGGTGCATCTGCTTGCTGGACGTGGTTTACGATCAACAACAACATCATCCGCTGCCACAACGCCATCAACACCATCGGGACAGCCCAGTTTAGGCAGTTGTGGTTTGAGAGATTTGTATTGCGTTCTGGAGTGTGATCGAGTGCACAAAGCACGCACTGTCGTTCGCACTGGTGATCTTATGTTCGATTGGGACGAGACATTTGAATTGGATTTGGTTGGTAATCGGCAATTGGATTTGCTTGTGTACTCATGGGATCCACAACACAGGCACAAATTGTGCTACAAGGGATCCGTTCATTTAGCAACATTGCTCAAGGAATCACCAGTACATCAGTTGGCACTCAAAGTTGAACCACGTGGTACTATTTTCCTTAGGCTCCGTTATACGGATGCTCATCAAACGTTCAAACGACGGGGGCTTCCTGTCATATCATTGGCCACCAGAGTCGCGCCACTTTTTGGTGTTGATCTCGATACAGTGGTTAGTGATATTCAATTTATTATTTCATTGTTATTGACGTTAATGTCGTTTTTAAATGAATTTATTCACCGACTAATTGTAATTGATTTCAGGTCAGTCGAGAGAGTAAGACTGGCGGTGTGCCTGGCGGAGTGTCTACGGCATTAGCGATGGGCGGCACAACAAATATTCCAATAATTGTTTGGCGTTGTGTTGAGGAAGTTGAGAGACGTGGTCTTGATATTATTGGCTTGTACAGACTATGCGGGTCCGCAACGAAAAAACGAATTCTTCGAGAAGCCTTTGAGCGGAATGCAAGATCAGTTGATTTATCGCCTGACAATGTACCGGATATAAATGTTATAACTGGCGTGTTGAAGGATTATTTGAGAGAATTGCCCGAACCACTTTTCACAAAGTGCCTCTATCAAATGATGGTTGATGCATTGGCTGTATGTTTACCAGATGATCCTCAGGGCAATGCTAAACTAATGTTTAGCATTCTTGACTGTTTACCAAAAACTAATAGGGTAAATTGATGAGAAATTCCTTTCCGTTTGAATTATTTATCATATTAAATTGCGATAACTTGTTATAATTCAATCGTCCCTATCAATTTATATTGTAGTGCACTCTGATTTATTTATTGGATCATTTGGCAATGGTAGTGTCACAGTGCAATAAAATGTCACCAGCAAGTTTGGCAGTCTGTTTTGGCCCGGTGTTGATGTTACATGCGGAAGATAGTGGACCTAATTTAGATTTTCATCAACCAATTGCTGTATTGAAATATTTGTTGGAAATATGGCCAGTGAAGTCAGGTAATGTTTTCAGTTGAATTTATATATTACTTTTTTATCATTTAAAATAATGCATAAATAAGTGGCTGAGTAAACAGCGAGTAAATTGTCACAGACAGTTCGGAAGATTTCTTCAGTCGGTTCAACACTTCCTCGAGTTACGCCAGCAGTCGGGCTCACCAACAGTACCAGCAGCAGCAACATCATCAGCAATCATCATCAGGCGCATCATCAACCGCATCAATTACAGCAACAGCAGCAGCATCTTCATCATCATCATCAGCAGCAGCAGCAGCAGCAGCAGCCGCAACAGCATCAAATATCACATCAGGGCACATTAACGCGAACCGCGCTGCCTTGGCAGCAGCCACCCTCACTTCATCATCCACCCCTCACTTCAGCTCCCGGGGCGTACGTCCCATCCATTCGTCCTCCACCACCGGTCAAGCCACGACAGGTATATAATACAGTGCAGTTGTAATTATTCGTTCGTTTCTTTTTTATGAAGTGTCGGAGATAAATGTGTATAGAAGTTTATATTCGATATGGTAGGAACATTTTGAAATATATGAAAAAGTAAAATGTTTGTGCATGCACTCTCTCCATTCACTCGCTCCATTTTTCATTCATCATTTTTTGGCTACTGATGCTCGTACGGAGAACAATTATCATATATTCATAATTATTATATTTGGCTCTTATTTTTCGTTCTGTTTCATATTTTTCAACTTTTGCCGATCATTTCATTGGCGTTTTTCCCGCGAGTTTCATTGATAAAATATTGGAAAGGAGAAAATGCAATGGATAAAAAAAGAAAAAATAGAAAACAAACAAAGTCGTGCTGCTCTTTCTCTCTTCCTAACGACTTTATGCTCTGTCTATTTTTATAATTATTCGTTTCTCTTTTTGTTTTCGCACTTATTCAGAGCAAACGCAAATTGCCGGCTCTACCGAATCGCTGACAGCACAGAGACGACGCTTCTTGCACAGGTACTCCAACCTTATCGTTTCCCTTATTTATTTATTCATTTATTTCTTAAACCATTTATTCATTCATGTCTCTCCCTCGTTGGCATTGTAGGACTGTGAAAATTGGATGAGAATTGAAACACGCCTTTGCATCAAAAACTGAATACGGATTCTTTTCATGCGGACGAACTTGATATTTCATGCCGGTGCAATTTTTATTTATTTTGTGTCATCCTAACTTTTTTCTATATGCATCAATCACTCTCATTCATATTTGGAATAATAGCACCTTCGATTCTATTCTTTTTCTCATCATCTCTCCGTACGATATAATGGCGCAATTCAGCATTAATATAATTTATAATCTTTATGATAATGAAATTTATTTTGGTGATGAGAATAAAATTTAATTCCTCATTCACTTATATGTCATGTGGTGACATTAATTATGTACAGGTGATAATCTCGTCTCCCGGTTCACCCAGTAGCGAAGAGTCTGTTTCACCAGAGCCAATCAATAAGACTATGCGAAATGGATTGAATTTTACAAATGGTACGACAAAACTAATGACAACAACGACCACAGCGATTACAACAACGAGTATGATGAGAGGCTCAAATGCTATCGAACAAGTTACACCAACAAGTAGTGTTGATACGGAGGAAGGAAATCCGCCGCATCTTGAAGAACGTGAACGAGGTGTTGAGGGTGATATTGAAGCGAGCGATGACGATCTCATTTCAAAGCGCATTAAATCTTAAAATACCACATGTCGATTGGAATAAATTTCCAATGAATTCATTGTCACGGTGAAACCTGGCATTTACAACTGACAGGAAATGGAGTGCGCGCTTGTGTTCCTAAAATTTAGCACAGAAAAATAGAAGAAGAAACAAATAAATGAATAATGCATATAAATGAAGTGAGAATTATTTTGAGCTGGCGTTATATAAATACTATTTCGATTGTCTCAAAGTCTTCAGAAAAATAAGTAAAAAAAGAACTCCGGTAAAATCAATAATCATTGCTGATAATATTATCATATTAACATTAATCATATAAATTATATCATAATCATAATAATAGTCACAAACATAAAGAAAAAAGAACGTCATCATCGAACTTCATTGGACTTATGCGAGAACGATTATCGACTGATCGCGTTTATCTACATCTTAATTATTCCACATCACTTTTTCATTGATGCGATTAAAAAAAAAACGTATCCAAAAGAATATCTTCTAATGAAATTAGATGCTTTGCAATTATACCCATTATTACAATTTATGAATAAACTAATCGACTGTCTAACGAAGAAAAAAAAGAAGTAATAATGTGATGATATGATCGGAGAGAAAAGAGAGGGAGACAGAGATAGAGAGAAAAGTTTACCCGTTTTTCCTGACATTTTTTAAAAATCTTTACATCTACTTGGAATCGACTTTCTTCTTATAAAAAACAAAAAACAAAAATAAAACAAACGAACAATCTTCAATTTTTATTAGAATCTTTTTGAAATAATTGCGGGCAATCAAGTTTTATCTATGTTGTTTTTTGCAACTCGATTGTCAAAATAATGAATTTTTTACACTTTCAAACATAATGTAACAATTTAGCTCTGGCATTATATCGACGTCGCATACACACACGGACACATACACGATTCATATTAAATTTGTAGTTTGTTGATATGATATGGAGTTTTAGCAATAGATCATGTCTAGTATGATGAGATTTACGATAATAAAAACAAATAAAAAAATAAAATAAAACGAAATAATACTAACGATCTTCAGTGATCCAACGAACCAACAAACTTATATATAAACAATGAATAAAAAAAGAACAAATAAAATTACCACAATTCTAATTAATAGAATAACGTAAGAGAAGTCGTGCAGTATAAACAAGAAAAAAAAAAACACTTTTACATTCACTCACTTTTACACGAAAAAAAAAAGATAGAAAAAAAGAAAACCTGGAAATAAATGAATTAAGAATATTAAATCATATGAAAATACATTGCAAGGAAAACAGTGGCATGAGTTATGGATCGACTTATTATATAAAAACAAATGGTGTATACATATTATATATATGTAGAAAATTGCGACGGTATACATGTGCTTTTGATAACAATTACTAATTAACAGCGTTAGCAGAAACAAAAAATTAGTAAAACCCCGTTCGTAACAATAACATATAAACGATAAAATAAAAGTTATGAAAAGTATAAGAACAATTGACGCGAATTAACAGAAAATAAATTAAATGAATAAATAAATAAATAAAAAACGGAGAATTAATTATCGAGATGCATATACATATATACATAAACTGCATACATTAAGTGTATATAAATATTCGATAGAGAATACAAAAAAAGACATACAGTCGTGAAAAAGAAAAAAAAAAAAATAGTGAATCTCCATGATCGTTGTATTGTGTATACCATTATTATAGATAAACTGTGTGAGGACTCACCAAAAGATAATAATTACTGACGTTATGAAGAACAAACCGAAAACAAAAATTAGATGCTAATCATTCAATCAGTAATAGCCAGTATTATTATACGTTAAAAAATTAAACAACAGTTCACCATTAAATTAATTATGATAAAGAAATGGTTATGATTCAAACGAAAACAAAATCACTAACCTACACATATACAAATACACACACTAACAAAGATGACCGATGCTCCTGACGACTGCAATTGTATTATAAATTAAATCCGCACAGTTAGATTTAATGCAACTATTGAAAAATAATGAAAAATGAAACGAAGAAAAATCCGTTAATGTAGATCAAGAATATTGTTGTAAAGTCAGTGTATAAAAAAAAAAAACGGAACAAACTCGTGTAGGATATTATAGGTCAATTCCAGTTGTGACTACGTTTCCCAATGTCTGTGCGGGGTAAAAAAATCGTTAAGTATCAAACTAGTTTATGTTTTCTTTGTTATTTCATTATGTTCAATAGGAGGAGAGGGAAAGAGAGAGAGAGAGAGAGAGAGAGAGAAAGAGAGTCTTTTCTGGTGATACAAATAAAAAAAAATTCATAATTACTCAAGCTCTGAAGTGCATAACATTGAAAAAAAATTGTTATCAATTATTCCGAATGATGAAATGGTGCGAGAAAAAAAAATGATGAAAACACAAATGACGATGAAATGAATTATTATTACTATAATATGCGAAAGCCCACTGCCGCAATTTTATAAATTGATTGTTATTAATTATACTAATATATATACAAATATATATATTGAAAGATAAATGTATTCACAGCGGACAGATATCGTTAATGAAAAATACAAAAATCTAGTTGTGATGATGAAAATTAGCTCTGTCTCATGAAATTATACTTTCAGAAATTAGTTTCTGGGTATGAAATCACTTGAATACAAACATCGTATAACTAAAGCATAAATAAATGTTCAGTATATTCCACTCATCAACGATATCCATCCATGATGAACACGGAATCAATAAACCGTGCAGGTGACCTCTAATTAATTGTATTTTTTATTCCTTTTTTTTCTTTCATAACTCTAAGAATCAATTGAGCGCACATTTTTTCGATTAAATATTGAATGAAACTTTCTTCTATAAGCCAAATCTGCATTTAAATTTTGTTAAACAGAGATATGATACAATGAATGACGCTTGAACCACAAAAAAAAAAAAAATAACAAATATAAATGAATGAAAAAATTGATAAAATGGGCAATACTTCTATACGAATGATTTCACATGAGATTAATAAATGAACATAAAAAATCAACATCATATGATCAGTAACAACAGGATGGAAAAATAGCTACGAAGCGATAAGGAAAAATAACGTTCGAATTGAATAAAAGTGAAAGAGATAATATGAAAAATTAACCGATAAATATACAAATGTAATTTTTTCAATACATAAAGGCCATTTGCATTTATGCGTTTGTCATGTACAAATTACATTGTCAACTAATATATATAGCTTATTTTGATGTGACAATTGAATATATAGACAATTGATGCCAGAGGGAGCAGCAAGGCCACAGGTCAAAATACAATTTCGAACTAATATAAAATTAAGTAATCCTCCATTATTCATCAACGAGAGAATATTTTCGAAATGATTATATATCTTCAAGTTATAAGAGGCATATAAAAATGAATAATTTCGACAATATAACATCGTTTTTTTTTTGTTATCCAGAAATGTTTGATCTTGTGCCGATGAATATAACAAACCAGACGGGAAAATGCTCTCTCAAACTTTCAAAAAAACTTAAATGAATTAAAAAAAAAACAAAAGGTCAAAATAATAAGAATTATAAATTCATAGCACTTAACGTATATAAGTACGATGGACCACGTTTGTCATACCGAACTGTTTCTAATGAAATATAATTGAAAGAAAATGCAAAACCGTTAATAATATTTCAAGGGAGCGAGGAGGAGGAGGAGGAGGACAAAAAAAGAAGCAAAGAATGTGTGACAAATGAGCAAAAAGAAACAACATTAAAATTATTCCACTGGAATATTCAGCTTGTATTTAAAGAATAAGTGAAAACAAATTCATCCCCTACGTCCCAAGAAATGTTTGCGCTCGAGAATATAAAATAAAATAATTAAGAAATAATTAATATTTATAACTGAATTTGGGATTGGCGTATGCGCGTTACAGCTTTTCATTCGTGCCTCTATCCACAAAATGCTCTGAATACACATATCTCCCTTATACGTTCCATTCCAATGTATGTATTTTATCAAGAAAAAAAAAAAAAAAAAACAATGCGCGAAAAATGAAAAGGATTGACGTTTGACAACGTCTTGCAACGTGTTAATATATATAAGAGGCGTGGAGCAAAAGCGAATTTATCATCCACATTTATCATCATTCAAGTCACCATTTATGCCGGTTAAAAAAAACAGAAGAATTAATTATGGAATCAGTTATAAATTTGACAGTCAATTCAATGAAGAGGGTAGAACAAAAAGGTGAAGGTAGAAAGTGAAGATGTGAGGACACGAGAATGGAAGAGAAATTGTAATATCGATTATTGATTACATATCGATATCCATCAAAAATCAGAAATGTCATTTATTTGAATAATGGCAATGATTGTAAAATGCTATAGAGAGCTTATATATTGTTCCATACGTTTCGGGACACATATATATATGTGTATAGTAGCGGTAGTTATACCTTATTAGGCATATAGATCATGTCTCACATATCACAGACGACAGGGAGAGGAACGAGCGAGAATAGGAAAATAATGAAAAAGGAGAACGAAAGAATGATAACGCGGGCCTACTGCGCATGTTTGATAATAAAATAAATCAATGCCGAATTCCCTTGGATTAATTGAAAATGAAATTAAAGAATAAATAAATGAATAAATGAATGGATAAATAAATGGGAAAAATTAATTACAAAAAAGAATAAATATAAAAACGAACTGAAAAGGAACACGAGAAATAACCAATTGGCCTCTTACAGTGATAACCACTTTGGCTACTTTTTTATTGCATTCCATGATAGTATTACAATTTTTAATTCCATTTATATTAAATTTAAGATCAATTATTCTGACCACTTTTATTTTTTGTTTTATCTCAAACATATTTCACGAATGACAATAAATAAATAATTCTCCCGCGTCTAATCTGTTTGCAATAATTGAAATGTTTTTATAATCCATAATAAATTATAGTTCTTTTACATTGAAAAGTGAAAATAAATAATAAAAAAGAAAATAATAAATCAATTGGCTACGATACAAATTGATAGGGCCTAATTTTGATAAAAAAAAAAAAACGTAAGTAAATAAAAAACGAAGGCAGTAATGTTTATCGTAAATTCGAGAGTGTATAAACGATTTATTGAAAAAACACATTTCATTGATCCTTCGACGCCTTTGTCCAACATGAACATTAAAAAAAAGTAGGCATATTTGAATAACATCGACCATTTGTTATCATCTCACCATAAATAATGAACTAAACAATAAAGTAAACAGGAAATCATAAATATCATAATAAATATCCTCGTGATCAATCGAAACATTGTCATTGTCATTTATATCGTCATCAACATTATATGCGAGTGAATAAGCGTGGATAATATATATTGAACGAATAAAATTATAACGAAAGGAAATGGAACAAAAAAAAAAGAAAAAACTTAATGAACAAGGAAATAATAATGTTTCGGAGTAGGTCTATACGTACTGCCTCTTCCTCGCGCCACGTATTGTATCAACTTCTAGGCTTATATTAGTGCAAATATTTGTGACAAATGTTGAGAGAATATATATATAGTGACGGATGAAAATGATTAAGAATCAACTCCAATTATTTAGAAACAAAAATTAACAAAATAAAAAATTGTAAACAATTGTATGTTTTGGCAGAACAAAAAAAAAAAAATCAATATGATAATGTCGTATATAAGGATAACGAACGAGAATTCATCGATCTAATCGATACTTCAAAAACACACGCATGTAAGCACAAGCAAAAATATATATGAATTGATTCGTGAAATTATCGAGAAGGTACGAAAATGAGAAATAAACATTTATTAATTGTGCATACGAGTGAGATAACATGTTACTCATCTATATGTATTTGCAAATGCAAAAATCGACTGTTTTGTTGGTTACACTCGGGTTTTAATTCGAGATCAATATTGAAAATGAAACGAAGAATAAAAAAAAACAAAAGTAATACATGGGTGTGAAGAATTAAATTGTTGGGCGAAAATTTTAGTTATATTATGAAAGGTATATAGAATATACGAGGGGAATACTTGAAAACAATAGAAAATGCTGAGAGTCACCATAAAAAAAATATCGCTGAGTTAAGTGTATCTATCAGTATTTACATGAAATCATTAAATGGATTCACCGCTCCCAATTCATATTACTTTACCGTATTATGACTATAGCCTAAGATTCCAAATGATATATGAATATGAATTTATGACGGAGGATTAAATGACAGAAAAACAAATTGGGCTACAAGCAAAAAGTATTTAAACATCAGAAATTAACAATAAATGTATAAATTATCGCGACGTTAAAACCATTTTCCCCCAAGATTGTATAGACAATTAAGTACCAAGTATCAACAAAAAAAATATACACATACACACACACACACAATTGTACAACAAAAAAAATACAAAAAGAGAAAAAAAAATGAAAAAACCAAATTGAAGAAAATCTCACGACCAAATTCACTTCCACTTCACACCGACTGCTCTGTATCCAATATATGAAAGAAATAATCACTAATATGAGATGAAGATAGGGAGAAAAATGCGAGGAAGCAAGAAAAGCAGGTTAAAACTCAAAATGAAAATAAAAATATAGAAAGTAAAGAGTATAATGAAAAAAAGGCAAAAATGAAGTGACAAACGGTGGGAGAAAAATGAACAAAGAGGAGAAAAAGGTATAAAGTATGGATGAGAGATAGAGAGTGCTCTCTATTAATCGATTATATAAATAAGTGAGTGTGTAGAAGAATAGTGCCGCGTGGAAAATTATCAAAGTGGTAGTTATACCGTTGTTCTGTTAATTGTTTTACAAAGATTTTATTGAGAACCAAAAAAAAAGTAGAATTTAAAAAAAAGAGAATACCAAAAGAGAGGATGAAAAAAAAAAGCTAAACCGTCATCACGTCTCGTATAACTTGATGGTTACTGGATGTAGTTTGCCCTCAAATTTCTCGATTTATATCCTTTTATATACAAAATTGTCGGTATGTTTTGAATTGGTGAAGTAAAAAAAAAAAACAAACAAAATTCGAGATGTAGTGTATAATTATTGTGGCGCGTGAATAATAGGAATTTGGGACACGGTGCTATTTATACGTATATAAATGTATGTATCGTATGCGAATGATGATGAATAATGGAGACAAAAAATAATTTCAAGTGTATGGTTGATAGAATGTGATGATTGATTGTCGTGTACGTCCAACCCAAATCGATGGTCAATTCAACGCACGATGTATACCGGATTACTTCGGTGAGGAGAAATAAAAGAAGAAATAATAATAATATGCAATTAGACAATTTGTAGTCAATAAAATTGAGATAGGTGAGAATTTCTGTCTTCAGTATAGAACAATTGTTAGTTATATATATTTATTGTGATTTATTATTGGACACAGGTGTATTGTAAAATATCAATTTTCTCCCACTTATGAGAACAATTATGACATAATAGTCATATTTACGTTCTTAAGAGAAAGAATTTTTAATTGATTATTTGATTTAATTAATTGTATAATTAAATCAAACATAGCCCCCGGATGAACTTACTGTTATACTCGTAGAGCATTATTAACGAACAGAGATGAAAACAAAGGACAAAGTAAATCATAAACATCAGCGAAATGTAGGTCGTATCCCAGTGCAATTAATTTTAAAAGTTCCCCTCAGTCCCGGTGTAAAATGTTCGCGATTAGTTTAACAACTCGTCACGAGTCGCGGTCACGGAAGCCATGAGTATTTTTCTAAGTTGCAAAGTATAATGAATTAAAGTCGTTGCATTATCGTTATTAGAGATTATATAAACATGGATGCATATATATGCATATATATATATATATATATATGTATATACATGTATACGTATATGAATATTAATATTTTAACTAGAGGAGTGAATGAGGTAATTTAATAGAACTTAATAACGCTATGCGTACTATAGTGTGATTCGGAGCAATCGGTATGGTGGTTGCGATTCATTGGTATGTGAAAGATTCAAATAACTGAAAAACAATAAAAAAATACATAAAAATATACATATATACAGGTACACGCAAGTAGACAAGAATGAAATTGCGCGACGAAGGGGGGCATGTGACGAGAAATAAAAATAAAAATAACTAGCAATTTCGTTTGTATTTTTGTCTCCTATTTTTTTCGCAATCAGCGAACTTCTATTATATTGTAAATTCAATATTCAATTGGATGTACGCGTGCGTATGTACGGTTTGTATAATGAGAAGGTCAAAAAGTTCAATAAACCCACGATGAGAATGAAGACGAAAAAAAAAACAAACAAAAAAAAACAACAAAAAAAGAAATGAATAAATAAAATAAATAAAGAAAAACAATTTTGTGCGCGATATATGAACATAAATATATATATGTGGACATATAAAATTGCATGAAGGAACTTACTCAAGTAAGGAAAAGAGAGAGACAGAGCGAGAGAGAGGGAGTGATGTATAACTTGAATCAGAAGAGACTTAAAAAAAAAAAAAAAAGGAAAACAAAAGGTAAAAAAGAACACACGTCGTTCTATCATTCACCTCACCTTTAATATACGATGTCATAATATGCTGCCATACATATAAATATATGTCTACAATAAGAAGTATATGACTAAAATATTTGAAAATAAAAATATGTTATAAGTATATATATGTATATATATATGTATATATGTGTATGTATACATATATATGTATTTTTATTGAGTTATTTTTAATTCATTGCCACCCCCTTTGATCAGAATTCACAAATGAAGATGGTTAAAATACCTTTGAAGAGAAGTATCTGGGTGATGACTTGTTAAATTTTCTTCCATGATATAGTTGGGGATAAAAAAACGGATGAGGACTAAGAAGTGTTGTTATGCCTTGAAAAAACAGGTTGGCGAAAGATTATTTGGAGACATTAATGGAGCTATGAAGCTTTAGGTATAGCTTTGTGAAAAAAATTTAGTATTCCTGGTGTCAATCATGATAATAGGATGAGTGGTGTAGAGAAAACTAATTTATTTTCTGATTTTTTAAAACGGAACGACGTTTAATGATACCTTTCCAGATTGACCGTTCATTTCAACGATAAACTCTAAAAAGATGGCACTTTGAGGCGGACTACATATGGAGAACTTTTATATTTTCGAATATTTTCAGATACAATTTAGTCGAAATATTATTCAAGAAATAACGAAGCTTGTGAATCCTCATTCTTTTATCTGTAGAAATAAGTTAAATTTTTTATATTGTGAGAATGCTGTTTTGCCCTCAAGAAATTCACAATTTAATGCTCATGCACACAATCACAATCTCATATCATATACAGACATCGTATGACCCGATTGGGTATCACGATCCTGAAACTTGTACAGCCGGTTTTCAGTTCAACTTCCGTGCAGAAGGTACACGTAGAAATGTAGCGAACATTCTGTAAGTAACTCTCCACTTCATTTCTCATCAACAATATCGTGCGGTAAGTTCATTCGGAATTTGTGTACCCCCGTATTCAATTGGAGATGAAAAATACATGAATTTACAATCACCAGTCAATGAAGTATTTTAAACAGTTCAAACGTAAACCATTTATTATTCATCAAAGTGAACGTTGATATAGTCATCCAAATTAAATATTGTATCGGAGTATATACACAAAACTTTCTCATTGATAATTTCCTGAACAATATCAATTGAAACTGTCATTTGCATATATAACAACATTGTATACAATATACTACATGTTTATGCAAACGGTGAAAGGTGAATGACATCATGTTCAAATTAGTGTCATACGTCAACTAATGTCCCATTGAGTTCACGCAGGAGTTACATCATATGAGACCCGGTCGGAGAAACATCAGGTAACTTTCAGCGAAAGTGATGTGCGTGCTGCGAAAGAAAGGAGAAAATTAATGAATAATTACATACATAACTAGATAGAATCTCATCAAATTACAGCGAATTTATTCGCTTATGGCATAGTTTATTGCCCACAAAAATTGTCTGTATATGTAGTCAAAGTGTTCATAAATAATAAAAATAATGACATAAATATTCCGAGTTGATGAATTGGAAAATTTCATTTCACTGTTGACAAAACATCATCGTACAATCACCGAGCGCGCATTCGTGCAGACACATCTTTCGCAAGATGTGGTGCATTCTGCGGGTATAATTTGCAACAGTGTATAACGTATAGAGTAATCGCAACATCATTCTGCAATGACACAGTTTTGAACAGTGGTTGTATGCAAACAATAGTGCGTTCTTCATCCAATAGAATCAATGTATATATTTAATTTATTTATATGTATATGTATCACAGGTCAAGGGCTACGAGATCGGAGATCCAATGATTGGATCACTTGTGTGTTGAAGTATTTGCAAAAAAAAAAAAAAAACTGGAATGGTGTAAATCATTGGATACTTATTTGTTCTTAATATAATGGGAGAATTTTTGACACTCGGCTTTATTCTCGTTCTCTTCAGTTGCATTTTTGCCACTGAGAATAATGGTAAGTGCTGATATCATGGTTGATAACACTGTTGAGTTAATTAATAATTGATTTGTTACATATGCAGGGCATTATCTGGAAAAATTCTTGCATCGACATAATCGTATGATTAAACGACGCATTCGTGCGGATATTATACCCAAGATTTGTTTTGGTAATTAATTGAAAAATAATTTACAACTAGTGTGTCAACTTCTAAAAACGATAATAATCAATTTTAATAATATTTCCAGATCATTTAGGATGCTTTGTTGATCCACCTCAACGTTTAACATTAAAACGTCCACCGGAACATCCGAATGTAATCCAAACAAAATTCCTCCTTTATACAAGAATTAATCGTGTGAAACGAAACGAACCAGAAATTTTAGAATATGATGATGCGTCCAAGTCCATATCTAAATCACATTTCAATGGATCTAAACCATTGAAAATAATTGTACACGGATTTAAAGGCAGTGGAAGTGGTATAGGTGTAATAAAAGCGGTCAATTTGCATCTAGACTTGGTAAAAACGAATAAAAAAGAATGAGAATATCCGCCCACATTTCCATGACATGGAAATTAATTATTTTTTCATCATTAGGATGATGTAAATGTTATCATTGTTGATTGGACAAGAGGTGCGGGTACTACTTATCAAGCAGCAGTTGCGAATACTGAACTTGTTGGTCGTCAATTGGCATTAATTCTTTTGGATGCAATTAAGTTGGGGACAAAACCAGAGGATGTTCATATAGCAGGATTCAGTCTTGGTGCACATGTCGCTGGTTGCGCATCAGAAGTATTAAAAAGCAAGGAACTATTGCTCGGTCGTATAACGGGTTTGGATCCCGCTTCGCCTTTTTTTCGTCACAACATATTGCGAGAACGATCAAGAAAACTCGATGTCTCTGATGCACATCTAGTTGATGTTATACATACTGATGGTTCTGCAGTATTTACTGATGGCTTTGGACTGTTGAAACCTATTGGACACATTGATTTCTTTCCCAATGGTGGTAGACAGCAACCTGGTTGTACAGACATAAAGAATTCAATCGTTTATAGCCACATGCACGGTTAATATATTTATATTATTGAATAGATGAATAAATATTGTACTTGTATATATAATCGCTTTCTATACTATTGTTTAAAAATAAAGCAACGAAAGCAATTATCTTATTTTTTTTTCAGAGGATCTTTTGGATCGAACTGTGGCTTGCAGTCATCTGCGTGGTTGGCATCTTTACTTAGCGAGTATAGAGAGTCAATTTGAAGAATGTAAATTCATTGGATGGTCATGTCCACGAAGAGTTGAATCGTATGTACATGGAAATTGTTTTCCACCAGAAAATATTAAGGAATCGCCAGAAATGGGTTTTGCTGCTCATCGTGGATCATTAGGAAGTTATTATTTTCCAACTCGACCTGAAAATCCCTATTGTGGTGTGGAACATTAAATTTTTTATTGTAATATTTAGAAACATACGAAGATTGTTAATGCCTGTGCTTCATTCTTATTTTGATCATCAGGTGATCCATTTAGAGCTTCAGTAATGGTCTCTGAAAATTCACCTGGAACAGTAGGAACATTATATATAAAAATTGAACATGGAAATACATCAACTATATTTGAAATAAATTGCAAGTACGTATTTTCACTATAAAATATGATAATTTGTGCTTTTTTCTACATTTGATTCATGGTGAAAATAATGTTGTGTTGAAAGTTTATACGACCGACTTGAGAGACAATCAACTTTCTTCGCCATAGCAGCAGCTACATTTAAAGCCATAAATAAAAATATTACAATTATTAATGGCTCAATATGGTATCAGATAAGTATGAGTGAAGAGCATCAGGAAGAAATTTCTACACGCCGACCTCGCTCGCCGACATTGATTGTTGATAAACTTGTAATTGAAGATCGTAAAGGGAACAGGTATTAGAAATTTCTAATCATCATCATATTTATATAATCGCGATGAGTCGCAAATATTGTTATTCAATTATATATTATGTTTATATAAATATTCATATTATTTCCGTTTCCTAGGTGGGAATATTGCAATAAAAATTTATTGATAGGCGTAGATGCAAGACCTGTCGAGTTTCAAAGGGGAATATGCAAATAAATAACATAAATAATTATATATAATTTTTTTTTTTTCATCGAATAAATGGTAAAGTAACTATTTGTTCAGAGTATTTTTTTTTTTGTTAATAAACGTTAGATCAAACAAATTATCTTCGAGTATTTAAATGCCCAATTCATTGTTTTTAATAATGTAGAATCTTTATTCTATGCAGGCCTCCATATGATAATGAACATTCTCACACTTTCGTTTCAATGAAAAAAGTAAAAAAGAATGCGTAAAAAGGAGGCGAGGCGAGGCAAGGAAATCATTCTTCCTTACGTTGAAAGAAGACTGCGCGAGCAAGGCCACAAACACAATAACGACAGGATGGAAATTGTTTGAAATGAAAAAAGTAAAAAAAAAACCGTATGAGAAGGAACTTTTATTTTGCCTATGTGTAAAATAGATCGCGAGAGTGATTCGTTTTCTCTTTTCCCCATTCGCACGTTCTCGTCATTCATCCAAGCGCATTAAAATAATGATAGTATACCTATGTGTATGCATTTACCTGTGCAATTAAAATCCCTTACGAATACCGCGCATGTACTTGAAAAAAATAATGATTC
Organism: Zele albiditarsus; assembly: GCA_958496275.1. Lineage (NCBI taxonomy): Eukaryota > Metazoa > Arthropoda > Insecta > Hymenoptera > Braconidae > Zele > Zele albiditarsus. The sequence goes on from OY292408.1 coordinate 15,815,468, forward strand.
TACGTGTTGTTTTTTTCTCTTTTCTATCAGTTCTTCTCGCATGAAAAAGAGATGATATTGTTATAGTCACTGATTGTACTTGGTTGCCAGTGAAAAGCTATTTGAGTTCTAATGTCAAGTTTTATGATGGTTGAGATATATAAGTAGTCTTATCTAAACAAAAATATGGTCATCACCAATGAAAGAAGTATAATATGAATAAAATAATAAACTAATTCTTCTATTTCGTATCATATGATTCGTGAGGAAGAAGATTTCAGAATTGAAAACAATGACGGGCAAGATGCAGTGGAAACATTGAGCAACGTGAATATATTATTATAGGCGGAAGAGATATGGAAAAAAAATATGGAACTGAATTTTCATTACATTCAAATAAAAAATTTATCATTCCCTCTTGAACAGAAAAATAATCGAAATTATCGGTTAAGCAACACCATAACCCCTTGTATTAATAAATTGTAATTGATGAATATGTACACATTGTAATGCAGATAGAATTCCCTGAACTCTCCTATTTCATTACTCAAGGAATAAATAAAAAGTATCGCACATAGTTATACATTTGATTCAGGATTTGCTTTACTTTCTCGATTTATCGTGATTTCATTCTTAAAGTTAATTCATTACAATAAATGAATAGTCATTCAGAACGGGCTCATCTCTCTATTTGAAGAATATGTGTGCTTCGCTTCCCAATCCACCCTTAACATTACCATTAACACAGAAATCGGCATTCAATCCAAAATCTTTACTTTATGCAACAACCACCCCCAAAAAGCAAAAAAGAAAATAAAATTCCACCTTTTGTTTACCAACAGTTTCAATTGAACGAAATTGCGCCCAACAAATAACGAGAACCAATTAGAACCGTAAAAAAGAACCACCCAACATACATCAAACCATAAATTCCCCAAAACAACGAAATAAAATTCATTATACACACCTACACATATCAATATTATATGTAAAAGTAAAGTACAAATATATACCTCGAGCTGTTCTCTATAATTGTCTTCCCCTTCTTTCTCAAAAAGCGAACGAAATTCGAGTGGGGAAAAAAAAATAGTGATGTGCACACCTCCTTACAATTCACATCTTTATCTTTCCATTCTGAACCAATGCCGAGAACAAAAGCAACACATCCTCTCTCTCTCTCACTCGCTCTCGATCCTGCTCCTCGCCCTCTAGTGGACATTAATCACACCTCTATACTTCCCCAGGGCCCCAACTCGGGAAAACTAAAAGAGGTTTCACACTGTACAACTGTATAAAATATGAGAAAAAAAAAACAAGTATATAAAGGACAAAAAACGTAGAATAAAGAGAGATAAAAGAATGATGGCAATAGTGGGAATGGATCACGACTATTACCACCAGATGTCGCATCGGCGCCGACCCAACATTGTGTGCATTTCTGTAATGGCCGCCGTCTGGCGTTGTCGATGAGTATAATCTCTCTGCAGTGAGCAAATAAATACTTAACATTATATCAAATCACTTGAAACGTATAAAAAATAAAAGCACTATGAAAAAACAAAACAGTTAATAATAAAAATTACGGGATGAAAAATATCGTAAATAATTGAAATGTACTAACATTTTTTATTGAAAATAATTCACGATAAAAACAAGTGTTGATTAGTGATTTACATTTTCATCAACAAAAATTCAACGATTGATTTCGTTGAGTCTTTTTTCTGCTCCTATCACGCTCTCACTCTTCCTCTTTCTCTCCTTATGTGAGTGTGTGTTTATTCATGGTGTAGCGGTCGTTCATCATCAGTGTACAGTTGTAACATTTGTAATTGTAATTTTGATTACATATTATTAATTGTATGTGTTCGTGTGTATTCGCAAACGCTATTTATAATTACTGCACGCGATGTTTCATTATTTTTGGTTTAATTGAAACGGAATTTACTAAGAATAATAATTTATTACGAGATTTTTCTTCGGATAATGAAGATATTGATGATGATGATGATGATGATGATGATGATGATGATATAAAAGGCAACAGTAAACAAAAGTGACAGCACGCGTCGTTGTGTGGTTGCTAACGTTTTGCATCAGATTTATATTCATTTGTTTTTATTCCATTCATTTTGCACCGGGACAAAACTATCAACGGTGAACTCTCGTTCTTTATTTATATATCCATAGATACATTGTGCATTTTTCGAGGAAAACGTGAATGCGACCCCATTGATATCTCCCAGAGAGTTTTCAATGAATTTGTCTTGTGTAATAATGATTTCATGAGAAAATACCATTGGAATCCGTTACGAATAATGTAATGAGAGTGGGATAGCGAATTTTTTTTTGTGGGCAAACAGACGGACTGAAAAAACAAACATAGTGAGTTGCGATTTATCGTGACGGAATGGTTTAATTTTTTGTTTTCGGTTTTTTTTTTCTTTTTTTTTCTTTCACTTTATTCCGCTGAGTAACACGATGCCAAATGTGTAAGGTGGGTGATTCGAAAGATTGGAACTATCTGGTCCACGTGATAAAAGAAATATACGTGGAAAAATAATGATTTGTATGTGAAATTTTGTTATTGAAGATCAGTAATATCAAACTTGTGAATTGTTACAACAATGTATCGTTTAATTTCTTTTTATACGAAAAACATTGGTCGCTGGGTATTAATTAGTCTTCCGTAATAACGCATAAAAATGTTGGGCAATTTGACTGCATCAAATACACCTGGACCACCGGTAAATGTATTAAGTCCAAAGCCAGGCATGAGAACAACTTCAACCTCGTGTTTGTCGTGTTTTTCAACTGAAGAAAATACAATTGTTAACTGTGATGAAAAAATAAAACCGTGGCGTGTTAATGATACATCATCAATTGTATTAGAAGCACCAACAAATTCATCAATGCCAAACTCATCATGTCGTGGATGCCCTGAGATATCAAGACCACACAGGACTGATAATCAAAGTCCAATCAATAATTCTTCCAATATTAATTACAAGTTTTCCTGTGACACAATTATGAGTAATACAAGTAAATTACCGTTAAGATCAAAATCACCACCAATCATTATTTCTACAGTACATAAATGCTCATCAAATCCCAATTGTCCACAATTATCAACTAAAACAAGGCCAGAACACACAAATAATTGTAATAGCGCGTCCAAAATAACGAAAAAATTATCTACATCAGGACCATGTTGTCTTTACTTAGAAGCATCAACGAATCCATTGAAAGAATCATCGCCAAATATTGGAGGGAAATTGTCAACAATTAATAATAGTCGTGATACAATTGATGCAAACAATGATCAACAACGAACATGTGGAAATAAATTATTAAACAGTGTTCAATTGATGAATAATGTGCCAAATAATGCAAGAACGGATATTGGTGGACACACGTCACACAATTTTTCCACATATAACAAAGAATTATTGAGTGATAATCGACGTATTTCGAAATCGTGTCAGCCATCGGCTTTCAATAAAGATATGTCTAACAGTGGTGTCTTGGGGCCGATGATGATGATGATGTCAAATACAATTGATAAAATTTCGTCCAAAGGGTCATCAGATTTCATCACATCAACACCATCGCGCGACGAAAGAATGCGTCAAAGTGAAGATCAAGAAATACAACGTAATTGTATGAATTGTCTGCCACAAGATTTACCTACAGAATTACAGTCTTCCCCTAAAAGTTATAAGGATAGAGAAAAATGTCGAGATTCATGGCGGCCAACAGAGCTTGAAGGCAGTCCACCAACTTCGATTGAAAAGTGTATCGGTGGTGACAATTTACAAGAGACGACAACAAGTACCAAGAGAAGAACAGGTGCATCGTGTCAAGCACTGAGACATGCTGTAGCGTCACTCAACAGACTCGATGACTTTTATCTTGAAAAAATTGGTGCTGGCTTCTTTTCCGAGGTCTTTAAGGTAATATTCGAAATTTTCTCCATCAATATTTATATTTGATATTATATTTCCATTTTCTTCCAATGTTAATGACGGACCACAATAACAATACGCCAACTTTGGCTGTTATCTTTCTCGATTTAATCAATTATTTACACAAAATAAAAGATATGATGAATGGAATGATGAAAAAATGGAAGATTGCGAAAAACGGAAAATGCGACGATCGATGATGTATTGCGGATTTTATTGTTATTTATTTTTCCAGTAAATGCGATCATAGGAATTATTTGATTTACAGTTGTTTCTATTGTCTGACTAGTTGCCATACATATCTAGATGTGTTGTCGTCATGAGCAACAAATTTTTCTCTTATCTTTCTTGAATTCAAACTTCCAACGTGTATATACAGATTAGATATGACTTACCTGCAAGTGTATATACTAGGTACTCTTGTGATATTAACATCATCATATCGGCACGTGTAAGCGATATTTGCATTTAAGGAGTTCCTAAAAGTCAAATAGAAATCAGGTTTCGTAGAAAGCAAAAAAAAACTGTGACAAATAATCACGATTAATTTCCAATTATGTGATAAAAATAAAACAAAAGGGCAAATATTATCCCTTCGTTCACGTCATCTGACATAGTTCTGTTTCTTATTAGTGAATGAATCTGAACAAAAAATCCACCGCCAAATCTATTTTTGATTTCTTTATTATTGTTGTTCTTTTTTCTTTTTTTTCATCAACTAGTTCTTTGAACATGTATTTTTTTTGTTCATATTATACTATTATAACTTGGTTCAAGAGTGGTTTACAATACTCCAAGTCGACGAATACTGGTGAAAAAATCTCATAAAAAGAAATCCTCAAAGATTGTACGATGGAATTGTGACAACATCAGAGGTCGTCGCGTTCTTGGCTTTGTGCCCGCCGTCACGTCGCCTCTTTACTTCTACTACAGCGTCAAATATTTTTCGTCAATGATATATAATACTTTATAACTCAGCGACCGTTTTGATGCGGAATAATTTTTTATTTATGAACCAAATGAAAAAAAAAAAAAAAAAAAATAACCGAAGATAAATAAATAATAATGAGTAAATGAAACCTGAATATTGACATTTCAATCTGCAAGTCTAGTGTGACGTATTTAGCTGTCGGAAAAAAATAATGATAAAGTAATGTAATGAATGGAAAAAAAAATTGCTCCAGAGAGGTATTTCACAATTTATGGATTCAAATTGCGACATAACAATATTGCATTTGGATAAATATGATGTCGATGAAAACTATATGTAAATATATGATATTTATCTGTCACGAATGTATGCGCAATTGCCGAGTGACCGAATAATTCATCCATCAATGATAATTTGCAGTTTATGATGCGATTGTTTATTTGAAAAAACTAACTCTGCGTCTCGCACGATTGAAGTTTATTAATAATAAAAATAAAATAGAGCAAAATAAAAGAGAATATTCGGTGGGAGAGCAATAAAGAGAAAAGAACGGGGAATTTAAATATATACACAATATAATTCATGGTGTATTGCATCCACGTAAACGAGGAAAGAGGATATGGGTGCTGACGAGAAGAGATATGTTGCGTTACCCACGCAATCTATTTTCAAAACGACGACCGGCCGCGTTCTCCCTATTTACCGTCGACTTTACTCACTTCCTTCTCTCTTCACTCTTCTTTCGTCTTTTACCAAGCCAAAATTTGCCGTCATGACGATGCATTTCGCATTTACCAGTTGGTGTATATGATCATCTTTTGGCTGGCGCCCGAACTGGCGACGACGCTCGATGGACGTGAAGAAAAAAGAAAACAAAACAAATTTGGAGAGAAAAAAAAAAATATATATAAAGTCTTTGCAGAGATTCAAAATGGCCCTTTGCCGCTTGGCAACATCAGTCCAATTTAAATTGCAAACTGTCTACAATTTTGTATATATATATATATATATATATATTTCCATGAATACAGAATGCACAGCAGCGTCTTCTCTTTATATTCGCTATTCAACCCAGTGAAACAGGGAGAAAGAGAGGAAAAAAACGAGAGAACGAGTCACTATACAATTTTTGGCGGAATGTACGAACATTACGCAATGGCCTGGCGCTTACACAACGTAGCATTTAGCGTGCATGAATTCAGCTACACCTACCTCGAGAAAATTAATATACATATGCATTCATTCTGTGATATATGTAATATATAGGGGAAAGTCGGGCAACACGGACTCCCAAGGAAGTTGGATGTTTACAAATCATCTCATGTAATATTGTTGTTTATAATATTTTCGTTGTTAGTGAGATTCCAGCGGAATGTTAACAAATTATATGTAACCGCTATGCTCTCATGAAGAGTCAAAAAATGTAGGGCAAGATGAGCTTCTTAGAAAAAAAATAAAAACTTCCAATTTTATTTTAAGGAATTATTTCATGATTATCCGTATTCATTCAATTAATGGAGTGAACTGCGTGCGTATAAACGCCCTGAAATAGAAGTTATTTGTAATTCAAGGATATTATATTTGATACTGGGACTATTTTTCGCACTTGAACTCAAAATAAATTCCATCCTACATTTGGGTGTGAATGTTTCAAACTTCGTTAAGTAATGAGATTTTAGATTTTTTATGTCTAGTTTCACTCTCACATATACAATATTTCACGTGCAAATATCTTAGACATATCATTCGAAAACTCTTGTCTATTTCAATGTTACAACATTCCACACAAGCTATTTTTAAATACTTGTTCGACAAACGTTATGGAAATTATGACACAAATCGCCAGTCAAAATTTTGATTGTTATAACGAAGTTAGTGAAAAAAAAAATTATTAGTTACATCAAATGGCATTCAATAGTACCTCTATAATGACAATTAGACGTTGACATAAATTTAAACATGCAAATCCATTCACAAAATAGAGAAATAACATTTATTTCACTCTCAATTTTCGATAATTCTTCAAACGAGTACCCCCATCATGCTCTAGGGGCCCATCTTGTCCAACCCTCCACCATACATATTACTTTTCTTCCTATTTCTCACGCGACATCTGCACATTGTTATGTACACCTATACATAAATATTATCATTATATATGGAAATGAATATTTTTTATTTTTATGAATAAATAATTGCCGCATCCTCGCACACGTAAAAAATAGTTATATGAGCATATATGATATATAACGAGCTATACGGTTCGATGAGCAAGAAGTCTTCAATAATTGATCTCAATATCGAGTCTACAGTATTACTAGTGTATACCATACACAGACGAAAACAAAACAAAAATATTATGTAACCATTTAAATTATTGATTGTATCGTTAAATTATTATTGCAAAAGATAAACGAATGAAGACTCAATTGATCGATTCTTGTACGGACAGCAATAACGATCACCATCCATATTCTCATATATATATGTATATACAGTAAGACGTAATGCGTGGCCGTTAGAAACGACCTTGTCGGTGATTCAAGAGTACAAGTACCTATATAGCGGCGTGCGCGGCACAAGAAGTAGCCACGACGCCGCCAACTAATATAAAGCGTGCGAGCCTATGTTTTGTCCATCACACACGATATACGAGAGTTAAAGCTAAAGTATGCATGTGTATATATGAAGGGAAAATATGTGTACATATATATGTATATAAGCGCGTTTCCGTGGTATTTCTTCCTTCTGGCAATAAGAATGTTGGAAACATACGTGAAAGCCGGTCACGCCTGGTGGTCATGGAGTACGCGAGCGAACACTCTCTAATGAGCCTCTTACGCTCATTCGCCCGTTTTCGTTGTCGACCGGCAATTCGCTTTGCCACGCTTGGAACTATCGTCATGTGGATAAGAAGTACTTCTTCTGGTGTTGAAGGAGAGCAGCATGAGAGAGGTGTCAAGAGTGATAAGAGGAGAGATGGTGAGAATGAAAGACTGAGAGGGGGGATCTCTGGAGTGATGAAAAAAAAAAAGAAGACTTTTTCTCGCTACTTTTGACTCCTGAAAAAAATCTACGTTGTAGATTGGACACTCGACCCACTAAATGACACGTGAAATTACCTTGTTACAATTCAAAAGAATTTTAATTCACCTTCGGATTTAAGAAAAGCAAAGATAGAAAAAAAAGGTGAAATAAAATTTAAAAATAAATTGAGGAAACGGGTGGCATTTCTATATTTATTTCCTTTATTCATTTTCTTCACGTATGAGGTCGTTTCAATGACCTTCGATGAATTATTGCAATAATAATAATAAGAAGGAAATTAAACGATGAATAACAAGACATGCGAGTGTTTGAATAGTATGTATGTATGTATGTTTAATATACATTGTAAATATTTATGGATATGGTAGGTGTATAACGAGAGATTTCGGTGCGTACAAGCGTGCTTCCGGTGTGGATGAGTGCATGTACATATATTTGTCAGCCACACGCTCGGAACTCTATTTAGAAATCGGTAAGAAAGTTTGCTAATTCAATCGTATATATCTTAGATGGAAATTAAAATTGTATATATGTACATAAACATCTCACTGTGTAGACATACACATTCCACTGCTATTGTTTCACTGTACTGAAGTACAAAAATTAACTGTGAGATTTTTTTTCTTCCTAATTCTTTTTTCACTCTGAAAGAGAAAGATATGTCGAGGGAATGCCAAAATGTTTTGCACATGTTTGTGTATGTGTGGATATATTTACAAGTGTGAGGTGAAAGTCTACGTCACGTCCCACAGGATATCAATCAAAAATTTCATGATCTCAATCGGTGAAATTGTCCAGTTTTTATTTATTTATATTCATTTATTTATTTTTTTTTTTTTTTTGTTCTCATTCATTTTTTGATGAATCGAAAGTCGAACAATTTCACGGCATATCCAATTGAGAATGTATTTCGGTTTAGAGTGCAATTTATAAGGTGGGTTCGGAGTTTTTTTTTGTAGCTTTTTTTATTTTTTTTTCAGGAATTGAATGAGCACGCATTGTAAAAGTTTTAACATATGTTATTATGTGAGCTTATTTAGCAGTATAAAAATGGTAGTGAATTGTAACGCTATTCATTTTATTGGTTGTAGAAGCCAAGGAATTTCCCGTTGTCCCCAATTCCTGCGAGACTAGTTTCTCACTTTGTCATATTTCTGTTCATTCGAAATCAACGAAATCAATATTTTTTCTATACAATTGCTCTAGTACTGACAATATTCAGACGTGTGATGATCGTGGAATGCATTGGATAATTGAATCTCCAATTAACTGAATGTCGCGACGTTCAATTCCAGACAGCTCTCTTCGTAGTTTCAAGCCGTGTGGAACTTCATGGCTCCCACAAGTGAAAAATATTATTAAAAATACATTTCATCACTATTTTCGTACTGCCGAAAATATGTATGAACATACTTTGAATTCAGTATTATCTTTGCTTTTTAAAGTTCTTAGAAAATTTTTGGAAAATAACCTCAATACTGGCCTTCTAGTATACCGCTTAGAATACCACTTTAATCAAATATTTGGCGAGGAATTTATTCAATCGGTGAAATGCAATTATGTATGCAAAGTCACCACATATATTCGATGTCTGGCGAGTTGATGAAGATGTTGTTGCAGTGCAGATGTAGAAATTCTTGAAATAGTTTGAGCATTAGTATTGCAATTTTGAAAATAATATACAAATACAATCAGGACAATCTGTATCTATAAATCTTCTTCCAAATAATATTTGCAAAACTGCCCAAATTAATTGGCCTCAAATTGTCATTATGGCACTTCTCAATTTCTGTTTACACAAATCTGGTCGAGGCTCATATGTGCCAGTTGCGTATTCGTCATCGTTTGGCTTACACCCAACTAAGTCAGCCACTGCCAAGGAATCTTGGCCAGATAGTCTTGCGAATTTCAGGATTACTCGTATGGCACCCATGCCCGATAAGATTTTACTTGAACACACCAACATTGTTATCAGCAAACGCATATTAACAAGTTTCATTTTTTTTTTTTCTCTCCAATTATTATCAACCAATCTAACCTCTACAATTTATTCACTGAGGTAGAAAAAGTGGAGGTCATCGTGCCAACTTAATATGCTACATTCATGAACATGAATGTAAAAATGTTACACAGATGACTCATGACATTTATTTATTTACTTTTTTTTTTCTATCTCCGACCTGTAGGACCTCGTGTCATCATCAACCGTAGTTGCGGTATTTGTGGAGTTTATTAATAATCGTTGGCAGTCGATGTAATTCCCGAGTCCGGAAAGACATATCTCATACTTGCTATTGCAGATTACAGTAGAGTAGGAAAGATGAATATATATGAACATTATCCAAGAGAGAAAACGTTAAATTGGTTGCAACTATTTTTATCTATACAAATAAAAATGCAAGAAATTTGATCCCACCTTATTTTCTCTATAAAAAAATTCCTTAAACTTATCCCAAAAATATTTATGATCAGTAACAATTTGTTCTTGTTGTGTCTTTTTTTTTTTTTTCTTTCCATCGAATAAACAACTCGACACAGAAGTAGTACATGGTTCTTCTCATCATTTGACTTTCAACATGATTTTATTAACGAATTTCTCTTGTGGGAATAAATTTACACAATTTTCATTCTTGTGTGTGGGATTGAAGAAAAAAACGAAGTGTCAGTGTTGGTGCCTATACTATTTCCAGTATGTATACTTGAAATAGTTATTTGGGAAAATTTTGTCTATACTTATCAAGTTCCATATAGATTCAACGACGTGTGAGAAAGAACAGGTCGACTTTCACCGTGAGTGTTGTTGTTGATGGTGCACGCGCGCTATATGCCATGTGATAATACGCAAAATGCAGTTCAGATGGGAAGCTTATATATTTATACCATGATTGGTTCCTCGATGATTTCTTCACCATTCGAAAGTAGTTCCGTGTCATATGGTACACAAGTGATACTGTGAAAATTGATGGCGCCACATTTTTTTCTTTATTCTTCTTTCAATCATACATATGTTAATCAACAGTCAATTCAATAAATTTGATAGCGGGGCTTTCGTTATTTGTATTTTATGTTTCTTTTTTCCTCTCATATATATGAATCGCTTCGTTGACTGGCATGTCTCTTCTTTTCTATCATTTGATTGCCGTAAGAGGAACTGAAAGTGCTCGTTCCATCTGGCGTAACAATCTTTTAGATAATTACTTGAAAATGCAAAGAGAAAATTACATGTGATGCATCTGCTAGTATATATAAACATGTAGTTAACTTTTAAAACATGAAAATACCCGTATATATATTCATTTATTTATTTAGTTATTCATTTAAATTACAGTACTTGATTTAAAGTATAAACAATAATTAAAATGGTATTTAATTTTTGAATTGATATTATCTTTCCAGGTCACTCACAAGGTAACGGGACAGGTGATGGTCCTCAAGATGAACCAACTTCCGGCAAATAGGCCAAACATGTTAAAAGAAGTCCAATTAATGAATAAACTGAGTCATCCTAATATACTCAGGTGAGGAGTTCTATAATTTTATTATGAAGATGAAGGCACTATCGTTCGTAGAAACTCAAAAAAAAAAGAATTATCAGTAGGGATTCATTTTTTCGTGAGCAAATCGTTTTTTTCTTTAGCATATTTTCATCAATTTTGCCACATGAAACTAATGTTTGGATGAAAAAAAATTCAATATGGTAGATTTTTATTCTCAGATGAGATATTTCTGGCGTGATGATTGATATTATTACTCTGTTCGTGAGCATTCAAAAGAAAGAAATTCAATTATTATGATGAAAAATATGGCCATTATATTCAGACGTATGATCATTGAAAAGAAAACGTAAAAATTATATTGACTGCATCAACCAAATATTTTTATGTCACAATAAATTTCCAATTTTATGCTATGGAAAGATATATTAATTTTGAAAGTACCAATAATATTCTACTTCGACAAAGTTTTTGATAGAAATTTGTCAACCCACGCGCATATGAACTGTTATTTCTATGTTTCTCAACGATTTAGAAAAATCATTTTATCTACGTATATTAGAAAAATTTTGAAAAGGCATTGTGTTGAAAGAAAAAATTGATTCTGAGTTCCGAAACTTGGTGATCCCGTAGTTAGAGATATATTTATTTGCTGATCACATGAGTGCGTATCTATATACTTGTTCACGAGAACATTATTCATATAATTATTAACAATAATTTACCAATATAAATATAAAGGTCACATTGCCTTGTCTGTCTCATGTCTAGTGGAGTTCAATTTATTTTTCCATTTATTATTCCAAGAGTAAGTCGACAGAGTTGTTGACAAATTTTTACGATGACAGCTCTGCAATGATGGATATTACGAGACAAATACCGCGAAAGCAGGATTTTCCTCTTCACTTTTATAATACTCATAGAAAATTTTTGTTACTCACAAATTGTCGGACCATTTTATTTGTGAAATATTTTATTTTACAGTATCAAAGTCAATTCTCACTGCACCTTTTTCAACATTTTTTTCCTCGTTTTTCTTTTATTCGAACTATTCAGGCTTCACTGATAAAAGCGGGTCGATAATTATTGACTTTATAACACCAACTTGGCATCAATGTAGTATATATAGCTGTTGTGATACGTGTTTTTTTTTATCTACTATTATCATTGTCCGAATTTCTATTGTATCGTATAAAAAAGATTAAATTTTTTTGAAAGCACATTAATGACACATTGTATGGACAGCTCATCATACCCAGAGTATAGAAACTCTCTTATATTTATTTATTTTACTTTTACAACCAACATTTAATACACATGAAAAATGATCAGTTTGGCCTAGTTCTCGATGATATACTTGCATCTGTTCCCCTTTTTTTCCTGCAGATGACCGTCGTCTCTGTTAATTTTAACATGCATATAATGCATATGAACTCTCTTTACATATATGTATTCATAAACATATATGTATATATGTGTATCGCAAGTTTCACCGCACGATTTACTATGAAATATATAATTTTCCATGCACATTCATTCGGAAAAAAAAAAAAAAAATAATGTAAAATAAATTAAAATAAAATTCCGACGATGAAATTGCCCCTTCGCAAATTGAATATAATGTTAACTTTTCTACAGACGATGGAGCGAAATCAGGACGTCAAGTTTCCGTAATTTCTTTACCGGGCATCGTTTCTCATCTTGTTAGTGAATATTTAATTGTCGATCAATCAATCAATCATATGTAATTGATGTAATTCATTAATATCGTTATTCTTATTTCAACCCATCAATTATTATACTTATGGAATTCATTATCATTTCATGAACACTTCTTATTATATACGGCTGTTTCATTTCTGTACAGTAAACTTTTTTTTTATGTTAACTTTTCATTCAAACTATGAAATGTAAGCACAAATGAAAGGATACTAAAGTCAACAAGAGAATTTTTAAAGAAGCGAATCCTTATGTGAACGCGTGGCATTGTTTTGCTTTACGCTTGTCAGCATTGCATTGTTGACTATTATATGTTTTAATTACGTAACTGAAATTTTGTATATAGCGCAAGCGTGCAAGTTTCATTCGTGAACTACACCCGCGGCCAAGTAGGTCAGAGACCTTCAATGTTTGACCATACTTGAATATCACAGGGTCACGTAGCTCAAAACGGAAATAGATAATGAGTGCGGGTGTCTGGAGGGAAATGACAAACACTCTGTTCTTATGTTTGTGCGCAAAAACAAAATAACAATAAATTTACGACAATGCTCACTGGCAAGTGTCAATATATTTTGAAACTGTCATTACTGCCTGTTGATGAGAGGGAAAGAAAAAAAAAACGCAGGAGACAATGAAAATAATTGACATATACTTTTGTTTTTTCGTTTATTACTAATTTTCTTTTTTTTTTCTTTTTCGACTGTCCATGACAGGTTCATGGGAGTTTGTGTTCACGAGGGTCAACTGCATGCTCTTACAGAATACATAAATGGCGGCAGCTTGGAACAACTAATAATGGCGAGACACACAACGCTGAGTCATTTGACGAGGATGAATCTTGCGAGAGATGTGGCACGTGGTATGGCATATCTACACAGTCGTGGAATCTTTCATCGTGATCTCACCTCGAAAAATGTTTTAATAAAACGTGACGACATGAATGACGATTTGACTGCGGTTGTGGGTGATTTTGGTTTGGCTGCTAAAATACCTGATCCAAGTTCGGGATACAGATTAAGTACTGTTGGCAGTCCATATTGGATGTCACCAGAATGTTTGAAGGGACAGTGGTATGATCACCGATCAGATATATTTTCATTTGGCATTGTTGTATGTGAATTGATTGGTCGTGTGCCCGCCGATCCCGATGTACTCCCACGCTCCGACAATTTTGGCCTCGATTATCTTGCTGTAGCGGAAATTTGCGCCGCGGCAGATCCACCGCCTGCCTTCCTTCAACTTGCCTTCGATTGTTGCACAGTGAGTAATGTACACAATTGTCTTTTTTGCTAATTCATGTTTTAAAGTGACCTTCACAATTCTTCTAAAGAATTTGCTCTCTCTCATGGCTCTTTTTATTCGACTTCAGACGAGGTTACTCTTTGTATTGTGCCCACAGTTCAACGACACAATTGTATATGCATACATAATAAACTTGTGTTTGTTGAATTTTTTTTCACTTTTTCCTTTTTTTCAGTATGAACCTAAGTCGCGGCCAACGTTCCCGGAGATTGTTTCAACACTGGACAATTTAATTGCAAATCACGATGAACCAACCAAGGGTAACATTGGCAAGCGACAATCGGCGGATCCGGCATTGATGACGAGTCTAGATGAGATTGGTCGTGTTGGGAGAAACTTTAGGCGACGACCGGCACGACAAAGGAGTCATTCTGCCGATGCAAGAGGTTGCGATAATGCAACACCATCCGAGAAAGCACGATGTCATTCAACACGACGTGTCGGTGAACTTGCAAGTCGTAGAGATCCGCATTATCGGCCTATGACAGCAAATCCATTTCATGCATTGGGCGGTGTTAAAAAAATACTAGGAGACTTATTTTCAAGTTGCCTCGAATTGCCGTCACTTGAAGATGTTCGCGCAAGTGTCACGGATGGTGTCAATAATAAATTCAAACCAGCCCAAAATGACAGTATTGCAAAAATTCTTGATAGAAAAAAACCAAATTCCGAGCCAAGCAGTCCAACTGCGAGGAAAAAATGGGAGAAAAAGGTGGGTGAAATATAGGGAATTGCATTTTATCAATTGTATTCGATATGAAATGCTTTCTTCATAATTAAATTGTTTCCTCATAATCCTTAGGTTGCTACAAAAGTTGGCGCCGCCAGTCTGTTCGCTCATCCATTATTTAGAGACGGTTGGGAGCCACGTAGACGTGGCAGCTGTGAATCGGGATTTTGGAGTTGTGTTGGTGAAGATTTAAGTCCAGAACCGCCAAATCGTCGACACGCCTCGACGTTGAGCAGTTCGGCCGCAAGCAGTTTATTTTTATTGGATGATCATCGTACAAGTTCAATATATACTGATTCATCCGAGGATATTGCGAGTTTAGGTGGTGGCGATTCGTCATGTTGGGACGAAAGATTTGGTGGCATTGGTTCGTCAAGTAAAACAATATCAAAAATTGTCGAATATTTTGAGAGAAAACAGGCTGGTAGACATACACACGATAATGCACCAAATAGAATTGCTTTATTAAGAGCAAGTCTCGAAGGTACTGTGCCACTATGCAGTATATCTGCTGCACAACGTTTGGTCGTTTGTGAGGGCGCAGTGCGTAGTAAATTACCGCTATTCGATAAAAAGTGACATGGACACTTCAATTTTGGTACATTAGATGAGTGCACGTTTATAGAATGAGAGAGAAGAATATGGACGTTTTTCTTTGTATTTATTACGAGCTCTATATTTCGGTTCCAAGAATTTGCAACCGAAATTATACATATATATCTATATGAATATAGCTGTTATGTAACGTGTTAGGCTTGAGAAACACACCCCGAAATCGTTTAAACTGTCCAATCCTATTTTCAAACTGAAAGGGATGTAATTAATTTAACATGATGAAAAAGCAATTACATTCATTTGTTCCCCGCTTCTTCCTTGGAATTAATTGTGTGGCTTCCTTGTGATACTCTACATAAATGTGAGAGTTTCAAAATGTCGGTAGCATATATAAACGTGACTGTGATGTTTTTTGATAATATATCTACACATAACAAAGCAAACCAGGTACCTACAAAATTGTCCAAGTCTATTTGTAATATTATATTATTAAAACGAACACATTGCGATGAGAAGGCATGAGATTTGATAGGACAGAAAAGAAAAGGGAGATTGAGAAAAAGTGAAAGTTTAGCACTCACAATATCGGCGTTGTTGTTTAACCCTTTTCAGTTGATAATTATCCAACTCCGTCCTATACATACTTTAACAACTCACAATAGCCAATTTTTCGAAACAATTCAATCGCGCGTGGGAATTAACATTATTGTCAATGTTCATGCTACCATTTCACTTCCGGTGACGTTGGTTTATTCTCTGGCACATATACCAACTATATTTTGAATATTGCTACTAGATTCATTAAAAAATTTTTTTTTTCTATTTTTTTTGTCATTGGATCCAAACAATTATTTCAATGTACGCGTGGATATCGATCATATTCCCTCCTAAATAATCAAATCTGTTGTGCGTAGTAATGCGAAAATAAGCAACTGAATGAATAATGTATGCGGTATTCAAGGCTCAGGACGCAGTTTTAAAACGCAGATGAAAAAAATTGAATGATAATATGATTTGTTGGTAGAATGTGGTCCTGATTATTTTTGTTAATGAAATGAAATTAGAGAAATAAAAAATAAACGAATGACTAAATAGGATTTTAGTATTACGGATTATTGTCATGTTTAAAAAAGCGTCTATAAGAAACTGGTCTAGTCAGTGTATTAATGTGGCGGCCTTATATTTTGTATATCATAATAGAATAAAAGTGAATAATTATACTTAGTAATTCAAAATACATATTCAAATAATAAAATAAAAAAAAAACAAAGCATTGAATGTGTGCGCATTATTATTATATAATAAAACGAAGGAAAGTTTATCCTGAAGCAAAAATTAGGGCAAATTGTAATTAGATGCAACGTATTTTATATCGAGTAAACATGAAAAAATAATGTACGACAGGTTTTTAGATGCCGGTTGTTTATATAAAATAATCATTATTAATGAGAGTGAATGTTTTATTTTAGAATGTGCATGTTGTATGCCAACGATAAAATAAAAGTAATGGAAATAAAAAAAAAAAATAAACAAATGAAATGAAGAAGGACAGCAACAGGATTTGGAATGTGTAGAACGATTCAGAAAAAAAATTGATGCAAGAATTCATAGCTACGTACCAAAATGAATTTTAACACCTCACTTTTGTAGTGATGAGTTGAAAAAAAAATGTTCTCTTTGTTTTTTCATAATGGAGTAACGAATTGATTAATATCTTAGGATGAGAATGCCTGGCGATACGAGGCTCTATGTTATAAGACTGCGCATTTGTTAAATATTTTAGTTGGCAGTTTAGTAAGATGGTTCTATTTTTTTTCCTACTTTTTTTTTCTTCCTTTTGCCGTCGTTTGCTAATCTTGCCGGACATTTGAATCACTATTCACGTTGCCAAGTCTCACGATTTTGCCTCCCGATTGATATATGTTTTTTAATATAGGAATGTAAGAATGTCACGATTTTTCTTTTCTCTTTTTCTTTTTGATCGGTACCTGAAAGTGAGAGCCTGAACGAAAAATAATAATGATATGAAAGATATATATGAATGAAAACGAGAGAATTGTGAGAATGGTGCGTTTACACGAATGGACATATCTTGAGTGGACATATCGTGGCATTCGTTGACTGAAATATATGAGAGTATGAGACCGACAAAAACAGTAAACAAAAAACAGCGAGAACATACATCGGTATCTCGATACGATAAACGCATTTTCCAAAAGATTCATAATATGTATTTTAAAAAACGAACAAAAATAACACAAGCATACATTATGTTATTAGTATAAAAAATTCGTTGTAAACACAAATCATTTCTTCCATATGCGTTTGACTATTGTTTTATCGTACGGTATTTCCACGAGTACTCATATTTTTCACGATATTTGTATGTATATATATATATATATATATATATATACATAAATACATGAATACCGTCGGATTTAATTGTCGTATTCATATGTATGTCCAATTAAACATATGTATATATATATATATATTTAATTAATTATTGTTATACGAGATACCGTAACTTGGCTGGGCCGTTGTTGGCGCGAATTGT
Source organism: Zele albiditarsus (assembly GCA_958496275.1). Taxonomy (NCBI): domain Eukaryota; kingdom Metazoa; phylum Arthropoda; class Insecta; order Hymenoptera; family Braconidae; genus Zele; species Zele albiditarsus. The sequence continues at coordinate 15,833,751 of OY292408.1, forward strand.
ATACAAAGTTGAATTAAACAAAAAATAATAAAAGTAACATTAAGTCGTAAGCATTCAACATCATAAATAAAAAAAAAGTTGTGAGTGGTTGATGATAATATTTATAATTATAGTAGAATAACAATTATTCAAGTAATAATAACGAATAATAAAATGGTATGAAAAATTTTAGCAAAATGCTATATTATAAAAATGTTTCCTATATATACAACAAATAAATTTAAGAGGCACGACAATTTTCTTTTCACATACGAAAGAAAATGTCTATTTGAAAGTCAATTTGTGATATTCAGCGCAACGGTATCGTGTCTTACCGTCAACAAAGGAACTTTCCAACATTAAGGTAATCGCAAATTATATAAAATTATACTTCTCACATGGATCGTGCCCGTTTTTGAAAATATTTAGATAACTTTAATAAATATCAAACTGTGGTGACAGCCATTTTGTCATGGATTTTGATGAAATGTTTTTTTCTCGGTGACAATCATCGATTGTTGATAAAGTTATTGTTCATTATTTTTTCTCTCACCCTTTGAATATTCATTCTGGTTTATGGTCGTGAGGGGGAATTAATTTTCCCATCTCATTGTCCGGAATGAGAGGTATATAACGAGACCTTGCATTCTGTATGCGCTCATAGGCATATGGAAAAATTGTGGATTTTGTAAGATATTCATTCCCTTTCGATTTTTTATTTACAATGTGCCGGCTGGGAATCCTTTGAATATGCGACATATCATCTACAATTGTTGCTGTTATTGACGATGTACTATCATGATTATTATAACTATTTAATGTTGGTGCTAAATGTGTATCTCGATGTTCAAAATCAACTAGAGGTATGAATCTTTTCTCAAGTCTCTTTTCATTACTAGGAATAATCGATGCAGTTGTAGTAGATATTGCTACATTATTCATTGTGTCATTATTACTCATATCACTCGGGTTATCTTTGGTTGCAAATTCAATATTAAATTTATTCATTTTCGACTGTTCAATAATTGGTACCCAGTCATTGTGTTTCACATTTGTTCTCACTGATGGTTCATTGTCTGACAATGAAATAACATCGGTATTCATCGGATTATTATTGATCCATTTGCCGTCATGATTATCCAACGATCGAAACGTACTCGTATTTTCCGATTTGATGGTTTGAATTGTTGAAACATTTCTGTCGATTGGCAGCCAATCGTTTTTGGGTTCTTTTGGTTTAGGTATTCGTTTTGAACTTGTACCTTCGTTCGATCGTACCACGTCTGTGGACAATTCCATTTTATCTACAGTATCACTTGGAGCAACCATTTTGTTAGTTTCAAAATTGATTTGTTTATTTGATCTCGTAGAATTTTTCATTTCAATTTTGACTTCAATATTGTCATTCAAATTGCCACGATTAGTGAAACTATTTTCTGAATTGTTGTCCTTACCATTTTCAGTCATATCGGTCAATGGTGGAAAGTATTTGAGTCTCTCTTGACGGCCGCCAATAAAACTTGGTGTATACTGCGATATGAGTGGTAAAAATGTTTGTCGTGCATAACGCTCGGCCTGCGCTAAAATTCCAGCAAGTCTTTCTGGCAGAAATTGCACAGTAAAACTCTTTTCCGTTTCCTCTTTTGCACCAAATGATTTTTCCATAATATGGTCATCGACTTCTTTCGCCTGAATTTCTTTCATGTTTTGTCGTGTTGTACGTGGCCGCAAAATTGGTTCCGTTATTTCTGGTAATCGCAGCGATCTACCAGTCTCTTTTTTCGTCACTTGTAACACAGGCTCTTGAATTTCACTTGTGATTTCCGATGCAGTAGTTTCGTCCTCGACCAACGATGGATTTATTGAGGTAGGAATAATATATCCCGTACCAGCAAATCCCCGGCCGCTCTCAATTTCTGAATTCTCCAACGAATTTGAATCCGATTCAGTGATATCAATGAACGACCATATATTTGTTTGCTTATTATCAGCATCATCATCATCAACTTTATCATTATTATTACCATTGTTAATGTTATTGTTAATATTTTTATCGTTATCAACGGATTTTTTTTCTATCCGTTTTTCATATGAATTTAATTTGTCGATTGGTGGTATTTGCACATTCTGGTCTTTGGTAAATGGCCCTAAGTTTCTTTGTGGGTTTCTCTCATTAGAAAAAACTTCAACCGCATAGCTATTGTCCATTCGCTCAAAATTTTGTTCTTTTGTGAAAGGTCCAATACCACCACCATCACTGCTGCCACCGACCTTGGTATTAATAACACTCGATGACGGTGCTTTCTCCATCAACGACTCAGCTTTCCTCGTCGACATTGTCGAAGGTGGACTGGTATTTGCCGAAGTTGAGTTCTCCAATTCAACTGGTATATTACATTCACCAGAATATAATGGTAAATATAATGGACGTCCTGATTCAAGTGTAAGACCCCGTCTACATATCGACAAACTTTTACCAAAGCTGTCTAAAATTGAGACTTTATCGATATTCCATGAAACTAAACCCGATGAAATCCATCCACTGTAGGCAGTGTATTTTATCTGAAAAATCAATTGAAAGAGAAGGTGTTTTTATTATCAGTAGCATTCCTCTGTGTAACGGGAAAGTTTTTGAGAGAAAAAATAATTATAAGTGATGAAGCAAGTAAATAACTCAATGATCAGAAGAACAGTCGATAGAAAAAAATTTACCTCTATTGCTTCAAGATTAACGACTACCGGATGGGGGACGACAATTTTATGAAGAACTGCCCCAACTAAGAGTTCCTCGTCGTCCTTCCGGGTCATGGTGAAAGTCTCATTAAAAGAACCTGAACCAGCTAGTGTGACCTGAAGTTTTCCATAACTCCTTGCTGGTCTTTCACTACGGCTATTGAATACTTTTATCTGATATTGATGTGCACAAAATGGCTCTTCCTCCCGCGTCACCAAGTACAGTTGCCCACGTGCGCTTGATGAATCGCTGTAATAACCCATGTCGCCGCAAGGTCTGTCAACTCCGCAGGGAAAGCATTCGCCCTGAAGCAAACCATCATATCCTTTCTCGCATGGGAACGCTGGAAACCGACACTTTGGACTCACTGAATCAGTAAATAGTTTGTATGCTCGTCGATGATTACAAAGCGATCGTCCTTCAATTGTTCCAGCTAATAAATAAAATAAATAAATAGACTGTAATAAAAAAAAAATAATGATGATTGCACCTGTTTATTCTATGCTTCGCAATGAGTAAAACATTAATTGCCACAGTCATTCAATCGCGCCTTCATGAGGCACAACAACGCGCGACCTACTTTCGCACGACTCAACGAAGAAACGCATTGGATTTCCTTCACCACGTGTAGGAGGTAAATGATCTCTCGGTGTTGATATTGAGAAGTAAGAATTATATTTATAAATATCGATAGTTGCTTTCTAATCAACAATCGATTCACTCATTTTTTCTTCTCAGTGCACTCTCCTTTGTATATCAATCGAGACATTTATATCTTCGAATATTAAATCTTTATGTATTGATACGTACACCAAATGAAATCGGATACGGCACCAAGAAATAGATTTGAACAGCCAGTTTGCATTCTACCACCATTTGGATAAAAATCAACGTCACCCATTGGTTGCCACGATCCCAAACCACCAAGAATTAATTGTTCACCATTGCTGTGTATAACATCAACAAAATTAGCATCTGTCTCGTCCAATCTGACTTGTGGATCTTGGGATTCAAAGAGTGGACCAGCGGGATCAAGACCTGTTTAGACCAATTTCAAATGGTTTAATTAAATTTCATCATATACACTACAATAGACAATTATAATTATATACACCATATCTATCAATGGATCGCCCTATAAATACGAAGCAATTATATTGTGTCCAATTTTTCAAGGTTTTCACCTGGTACAACCGCAAACATAGAGAACTTGACAGCTCGCTTTCGAACTGACGTTCACGATCATTTACCCCTACTTCATTGTCGTTTATTCTATGGTGAAAACCAAGAATTAGGAAAATGAAAATTATGCTATTATTATATGATAACCGATAAAATTGATGGAGCATTTAGATGCACGCGAGCATCGAGTGTTACAAAAGAAAAATGAAAGAATTTTAAAAACAACAGTATGAATTATGTCGAATGTGCGTATGTGTGTGTATATTCATGTGTACATTATTATACACTCGGTGCAATGATTGCAAAAGCTTGTAATACTGATAGTGGCCTTGTACACTCTCGGGCAAATCCCTCGACCGGCAAAAACTCGTTTGAATTGAACTTTCGTTAAATGAGAAAGAAAAAAAAAATGAGAGAAAATAACACGACACGTTTCTAATATATCGTTGCGGAAAAATATTAATAATATCATCTGATATATATTACCTGTAATTCGTGATACATTCACAAGCTCCGCACCAGCAAATCCAGCTACATGTGCACCCAAGCTAAATCCAATCATGTGAACTTTATCCAGTGATACGTTTAAATTTCTCACAAGTTTTGCTAATTGTCGTCCAACTAAACGAGTATTTGCAGCAGCTCGGACATAATTGGGTATTGCACTACCAGGACTCCAATCTACGCACACTATAAAAAGGAAAAAGTATTTATCTACATTAGAATGGAGTAAACAAATTTTATATGACTAAATTGAACACAGATAATATATCATAAATAAATAAATAAGTATAAGTTATCGATAGATTATGGTGGACTGATATCATCCGGAATTATGAGAATATGAATCTGGATATAATGTTAGAAATAATGTATTCAAATTAATTTTGTAGTGGAGAATGTGTTTACGCTCAATCTTGTCTGAATGAACGATATTGATTTATTCGTGTTGCGAAATTAACACTCCTGTAATCATCATCGGTTATTAAGTGAAATGATGACATAGTAACTGAAAAACTATTAACATTAATCGGACAACCTTCAGCCAATTTCACAACATGATTATCTAATTCAGTGATCAATTATTGTTTTTCAATAGGATGATCAGTACATAAAATGATTGATTTATTAACTATGTTAATTATTATATGTGTATCATTATTTTTACTCGTATACGAACATATCCCGTGTGCGTGATATTATATATATATAATTATCGTGACTAATTTCAAGCTGACAGCTCTTAATTGACTTGGGTCAAATAGGCTATTTCTTTTTGTTTTCTTCGGAAAAACTAATAGGATCTCTTCTATCAAAAGTTACTATCGTTTGGAAAAATTGTTCGAGTTATCCACGATACTCAAGACTGTTCGCATCATTTATTCCGTCGCTTTAGCCACTCTTAATCAATACTTCGTGATGTTTAGAGTAATTAAACGAAAAATCGGAACTAATTCAATTTTATTTTTAGAATTGTAGAGCACTATATAGAATTATAGAGCTTCTATAAAAGGTTGGATAACATCATTTGCTACATTCCGGGATGCTTCGAATTTTTGTTAATCGAATGTGTTTTATCAGTTCTAATGGATTGTAATAAACAAACCTATGTTGCAATCGTGGACAGACATAAGCGCAGAGCGCATCTCATAAACCCATACATGGTCACAATCAGAACCAAAACCATGGACAATAACTTTAGTAGGTAGATCAGGATCAATGGCATTACTGGCTCTCTCATTTATGTCATCGGCTGCCACTTCCATTGGCACTGATCGCGCTTTGCGACTGCCATAAACAAAAAATCTGAACAGAAAAGAATATATATACTTTTTTCTTTTTTACAATTTTTCTATCATATGTTTATATTAAATTTACCTTGTGCCAACGTCTTTTGGCGGCGATGGAAGCATCTCGAGGTAGCTGAAAGGACCAGTGTCCTCGAAGCATCCTACATCTTCGTAACATACTCTTGACGCTTCTCTCTTTGTTCTGTGTAAACTTCTTTTGTGTTGCTCCCATTGTCTCATAGACTCGACAACTGCGCGAAAAATAGCCGCATCTTGACGCTCGTCCAAAGATTCGTCGAGTATTGGTGACCATTCTTCCGCTCCACAATTCCCTTTTTTTATAACAACAAAGATGAAATAAAAACAATATAAATTTTTTAAATGTCATACTCCCACGGAAGAGTACTGTTGTAACAGTGTCAATGGTTAGTTTTCACAGATTATACAGCCGGATGGATTCAGTAGAAGAAACATAAAGTATGAGACATAAGAGAAAAGTAAATTAGGTGAGAGACGGCGTAACGGTGAACAGGACAATGAGGTTCGAAAGACCGAGACGAGGGCGATGCTCGACGCAACGGTATATCTCTTCAATATAGTCAACGTCTCTCGCCGTCACGTCTTTCATTCAACTCATAATCTCCCAGTCATAACTCTTTAACCAAGCAAATCAAATAGGTGGGAGAATAAAGAATTTATATATAAAAAGAAAATTGTTATACATACAACGATAAATCAAATACTGAAGGTTGGGATTCCAAACGCTGTATTATAATTCATATGTTGCCAATCGACTCTCTTTGATACTTCATCAACCTTGGTGCTACAATAACGCAATAATGCTGCAATCATTGTTGCCTCTTCATAACAGGCCTTTTTATTATTGCGTTAGGCGCCAATTATTACTGATTAAAATTGAACACAGCGATTGAAAAAAATGATGGTCAAATTTTGCTCTTTCAATTTCTTATACATTTTTTATATAAGATAAGAGATTTAATATTGATAATGATATAGTGGAATGATGCTTCGGTTAAACCCTGACCCCAATTTTGATGACATGTTGTATAAAAGCGGACGTTGGTCACTGCGACTTTGCGTAAATCACCAGAAGATTAATGATTGTGCGTTTTTCTTAGAGGTCGTCGTCCTCTATTGTCGTAAATTCGCACGGAAGTTGTATTACTTGCAGTTCATGTATATATATATATAAATTGCTTTGCCTCGATTGGACTGTTATGTGCCATTTCAGTTTTTGTTATCAAGTGCACTCGTGCAGTAAATGAGCTCATGGGATGAGACGTCTTTTTATACTTTAAAAGTTTGTTTTCAGAGTACTTCGGTCTAATTTTACCTAAATAGGAATTGAAGAGAATAGAACAAGTCACATTCACAAATATTATTACAGAAAAGAAGTTATATTTCCGAAGGTGTGTCTTTTCATGTTGGCAAAATACATTTGTATTTGTTTTTGTTTTCCATTCTTTTTTTTGTTCATATTTGTTTACTAATGTTTGTGATGTGGTGGATTTGGAACGGGATTTCACCGTTAGAATTCTGAAAGTGTTTTGTGGTTGAATGACGATGACAACAACGACAATAATTGTGACACAATGAACGAGTAATAGGAGATGAAAAAAGAAAACATAAATGAATAAACCGGAGTTATGTGAACAGATATCGATATGACAAAGTTCAAACTTGTATCTTGATGAAGAATTTTTTTTTCAGAGAATTCAGGGAAATTGCTTGTTCTTCAAGAGACATAGTTGCTTTGAGTTCTTCAAAATTATTCGAATTTCAATTTCAATTTCAATGTGCATGTTCAGTCACTGTAAGTATAACAGTATAAATAAAACAGCATTTGATTATTAATCGATTGACTTCTAATTCCGCTCAAGGAGGCTCTTGAAAGAATGGATCTCATGAAATTATCAAAACCAATATTACTTATACATTAAAAACATCCGGGTTAACTCTATAACGTCATCGTTCTCTCGGTAAAACTTTCGCTCATCGATTGTATTTTATATACACCTACATATAGGTGAGATTATTTACTGGTATATCTATAGCATGAAATATAATGGCTTCGTCGTTTTGGGATTTATAATATACATCCCTTTTAAATCACATTTTCATCGTCCCAGTTAATATGAATACTGGCTTATGCCTTTTGTGCCTTCAAGATTTTAAATAATTCTATTATACGTGAGTGTGTTTTTTTTTGTTGATCTTTTTTTGTTTCATATATAATAAATTTGCGTAGATCCGGAGCAGATGTTGAAAAAAGTAATACATGCCATACAAGAAGTGGAGAAAGTCACCAATCTGTAGAAATCTACATCACACACAGGCCATCAGAATGTCGCCCATTCGAAATTTGCGGCCACAAAAGAGACAATAATAAATGGGAAACAAAATAGAATACAGGAAAAAAAAAAAAAAAAAAAAAAAAAAATGGAAATTATCATATTTCTCAAGAGTGTAAGAAAGTATAACGTCTATCTTTGTATGGTCTTTCAAAAGATGATCATCAGTCACAGATTTTCATATCTCAGAAATGAAATGAAGAAAATATTTTTTCAACTCAAATTTGCCCGAAATAATTATCAGACCTATTTCTTGTGGATGAGTCAAGTGTAATCAAAATAAAAACAGATCCTTTCCTCATAGCCGTAACAAATCCCTTTCATATACAATACAGGATGTCAAATGTTATATATATCCGGTAAAATTATGCAATCAATGTGTAGCCATTAACAATGTGTATTGTTCGCAGTTTGTTATCTGAATTTATCTATTTTTTATCATCGTACAATTTTCACTTGCAAAAGGTTATGACCAATTATATATTTTGAAACAAAAACTCTAAACGTTTCCTATTCATGGCATCATATGGTATTATGTAGGAATAATGTTATGCTTCTTCTTTTAACTCACCAATTATCATCAATGAATTGGTATATAGGCAACGGTATTTTACAGTATATTTTTATCGGCTGAGAAACTGGATTTTAGTTTATTTCTAAACAGCGTGACCCTATTCTTATAGTGGGCGATGTTATACTGTATAAAAAGGTAAGATAAAAATATATGACACGGATATGAAATTTTATGAATAAAATATTCATCTATCCACACAAAGATATATAGGTATTTATTTTTTATTTTTCTTCAGATAACAGGAATATGACGTTATTGTACGATAGAGTGAATTATCATCAATTTATTCTGTCCTATTTGAATAACTGTCTGATGATTCATTTTCAATTTATCAATGAAATTTGTTTGGACGTTATTCATACTAAATGTCGACGGTTTTACATACAGGGAAGGTTAAAGTAACCCAATGTAGAATAGACGGGACAACAATGTTTATTCATGTGTTTCGTTAGATTCTTCATTTTTAAACAAAAATGGTCGTCCAAATACAAACTTTGTGTCAGAAGGAAATAGGAGAATAGGGTTAGAGATGAATAAGAAAAGTGAGAATTTTTTTTAGTAGTGAAATTTTTTCGACTGTCATTTTTCGTAAGTGGAATAATTGTTGCATAGATCTGACCAATCGCAATGGCGGAAGTACGTGTGCACTCTTCCGTGGAAAAAAAGAAAAACAATTGCATAAATATATTATCACAATGATATAATTTCTCTATACCGTTGCTTGAAATTGAACGTCATCGATTCAAAGTATCTTCCGCGTGTAGAATATATAAATATATTTTTTCTTTGCATGTCATTTTGAATTATATACAGAAATCAAATGCGTTGACATTAGTGATTTTGCAGAACAAATTTTTTAGGATAGAACACAATTATGATATTACAAATGTTATTATAGACAAATCTTAGGACGTGAATACAATACACAAGTGATAATCGCTTTCACTGCTTGCAATATATCCTTGGGGTGGTAATAAATATACCGACCATTCTTGTGTCCGTGATGTTAATCAGGTGCGTTCAATAATTTATTTTATTTGAAAGAAAAAATAAAGAAAAGTAGAAAAGCAATTGAGAATGAACATGGGGAACATTTGTAGGACAATGATGAGTTGCGAATTCTATCTTTATCGATAATTAGTGCAGGAAACGTAAGTAATTAACATACAAACAGGTAATTACATCCAATATATTTCATTAATGATGATTGATGCAGCAAATGTATACTGCATGATCTAAATCATAATCGGAGTCAAGTTAGACAAAGATTATCAGGACGAGCAGTCCCATCATCATTATTGGAATGATTACGAGTATTCACAGTTAATGAATCAATGTTTTCATTTCGATCTACTTGAACGTTAAAAAAAAATATACCCACCGAAAAAATTGAGCCAAGGAAGAAACCAGAGCAAGCCAAAATTTTTGACATTCATCGCACAATTAACTGCGGTTCCGATCTCTATCGATGACTTTTAACTGATCATCATTTATTCATGTCACTTTTTCCACTGTACGGTAAACAGAATATTGAATCTGTCCAATATTATCATGACCAATTTGAATAAAAATGTATATGATAAAAATTTTTAATCTATATATCTGACTTAGTTTGATGCTTTCACAATTAACCAAATTATAATCGTGTTAAATTCCGTATACTTTCATTTGATTCAAAACAATTCTGTCACACCTCTGTCGCTGATAAATTGAGAATTTCTTTCGTCTTTACCACACCACTACTTTCAAATATGTATATGTAGCGTTATAATTTGTTGAATTTGTCTTTTAGAGTTTGATATTCAATCAATCAACTCTGTTGCAATGTTTTGACGCAACCCAATACATTTATATCTAAACGAGACATTAAATACTAGCGGCTTGATATTTTCCGTGCAGTCTTTCTCCTTTTGATTCAATGAATAGACACAATCACTCGAATTATTTACGAAAAAAAAAGCATTAATGAAAAAAATATATATATTTGATTTTACGAATTTATCGTTCAAAATAAAAAATCAAATTTGATTTTGCGCGACACGCGGGTCGAGTTCAATTGAGTTCCACACTGGTGGCACACAGAGAATCGAAACACGATAGAGAGGCACCTTCTCAATCCAGCGAAGAGAGAGTTGCGAGCATGAAACCAGGAACGCGACTGCTGCGTGGTGGCCTACTATAACAGAACTGACTACTGCCGACTCCAATGTTGAGGCCTTTACCTGTGCCGCATGTTTACGTTGTTGGATGTAAGTGGTGTTGGTGAATAAATGTGTTGTATGATTATCATCATACCACTGATGCATGTATACACCAGACATTTCATAAAATCATAGATTAATCCCCGTGACTTGGCACACGCTATTTTTACAGAAGTTATATTTTTTTCATGATCTTTCAATAGGATTTTATTTATTATCATGACGAAATCACGCTCCCATCCTATGCATTTTACGTCAACATTTATATTTTTATTCAGTCAAACGTGATTTGATGATTGATAATAAGAGAAGTTTTGAAATATTCAGAGGATGATAAAAATAATGACTAATAAATCAACTAATAGTGTAAAAGTGAAATGTCAGCAGTTTAACACTTTGATGATTACTTCCGCAAGTTGCTTTGAATTAGCACCTCTCTAGAAGCATGATTTCTCGTAGTGTGTGAACAAATCACTATACAGATTGAAATTATACATTAGATCTACTTTCATAATAAATATATGTCCAACAATTCACTATTAATCTTTTCTCGGTCGATTCATTCGCAGATAGAAAATTTTTCTCTCGATATTTCTATTTGATGTTATAGTGATTTAATTTAAAACTTATTTTGGTAGCAATGATACGTGACAAGATTTATCGACATTGCTTTATAAGCCGTCAGAAATTTTCCGGAGCTTTCGCAATGAAAGTTCCATGAGGCATTGAAAGTGATATTTAAATTCGATATTTCTATTGGGAATATTAATATTGATATGTTGAAAATGATTAATACTAATTATAGTGTACCATGTGCGATGAATTTATTTGCGTAGAAATTCTTCCGAACATTATTATTATTTTTATCTCATTCTTGAATTTATAGCAAAAGTTAATGCGATAGTTCAAAATAAGATCACGTAGAAGGAAGGCTGATAACTAAACTGGGGGATGGATTAACTACCGGCGACGCCTCACTTTCGCTTCAATCTGCTTGGTTTATTATCCATACATATATATGCGTATAAAAAGTGATGATGGGGAATCGGTGACTAATAAAAACCACTTTCAAGTGATCTGCATGCATCACGTTGTTGAATTCACTTGCCAATTATGTTCTTGCGGTCGAAATATATATATATATATATATATGTATAGGGATTAAAATAACATAATGACGAGAGCAGAGGAAAAAGAAATGATTGTGTGCAAGTTCGAATTCAGGAGAAAGTTTTTGGTGGTAGTTACCACAAACAATTTGTTGTGAGGACACATTTTTTTTTTGTAATCTAAATATCTATGTTCATCATACACATAATTCTTTATATAAAACTGGATCGCGTGGAAATAGAACGTAATATGAATAGAAATAATTGTTCATAGAGGAAATCGCGAAAGCGGATATGTTTCGATACCATTGTGTTCACTTACGTATCAATAGATTATTTCAATTATTATGTATATATATACAGAATGATTCATTTCTCATTTTTATTTTCAATCCACATAGTTCTGCACAAATCAATTAAACAATTGAGTTTCCGGCGTTATACAATGATTATAATCATCATGCAAACTGATTGAAGCGATCAGTGTCCGTACGTTTTTTTTATGTAAGTGCGTGGGTATAATAACAATATTGTATCTAGATTGTATTTCTTATAAGATTATTACCTATCTTCCTGCATAACTCAAGTATCTATTTTCGTCAAAATTATCATCAATATCTTCTTCGATCACAGCTTTACTTTTGGGTACACGACGTTCCAATATCTTTTTACGTTCAGCATCGCTCAGCTGTGATAAATCCAATGGTAATTTGATTATCCCTCTTGGTTCACAATACTGAATATTAATGGTACTTCCATTTGGTAAAACGACAACTGTAGGATAAGTTCTTTCATAAATTTTTCGATGTATCTTCGTTATTCCAGCTGTCCAACAATTAAGTTTCCGCGTAGACGTAAAACATTGCGATATATTGACAAATAATTTTGGCCATCGTGTATGCATTCTGAAACAATGTTAATAATGTTTATTTTATTATCATCAACATACACAGGTACACTCTGTACACATTGGTACCGACATGATTTTGAGGTTATGAAACTTTAAAATATTGTTTTTCTTTATCATCAGAATAAATCGTAGAATAATAGTATTTTGAGGTTGTGTACTCTACTAATTTCTCAAATTCTTTATTAATTACGAAAATATATTGCAACAACATTGTCGTATGAGTAATTATAATTTTTACCTGATAAATGAAAAGTGACACACTGAAATTGATATCGTGTGTCGGTATATATGCCTATAAATATGCATGTCGGTTCAACGCATGCGCACATTCATCACACGGAGGTGCTGCTGTGCTGCTTGCATTATGCGTGGACAGAACAACGGAATAAGCCAATGGCACACCAGATGACTCATAAGCATAAAATATTCCCGCGTTTTGCTAGTTGGCGCCATATTAAATGTGTGATGTCGAAGAGTCGTAACGTAAATTTGTGCGGGTAAAGTAAAGTGCAGTAATATATGATTTTTAATCTATGTAATCCGGAAAAAAATGATGTCGCAATTATTTGAGTAAGTACATTAGTATATAATGATATTAAGTTGTAAGGTTAACTAACAAATGATATGGGTAAAATGTAAAATACCAAATTGAAATATTTGATAGTTCATTTTTCGGTGATGATACCGGTGATATTGTTGGAGATGCTTTAACACAAATAAAATGAAATTCAAGTTAAAAAAATGGTGGAAATTAATATAAAATTAACCAAGGATGAATAATTAGATGCGTGACCGAATCTAATTAGATTCTTGTAGATTATATGAGATCTTTATTCTGAGATGAGAATAACTCTCATCAGATCCAATTAATATTTTTCCTCGGCAAAAGTTAAACGTTCGCGAATATATTTTTTAATCGATCACTGGAATTATTTGAATGCGCTGCTATTCAAAAGTTTGAATGGTCTTATTACTGAAATGAAATCATTCATAGTTACAGTGATGATGAATGTTCATTGCTAGATCGTGATTAGACGAAATGATATAATATTTGCTCCTTATGTATTATGTAGAATTCGAAAATTGGACAAACATGACCGCTTCAAGAATTAAGTTTCAATGTTCTCAAATAGACAATTGTATTGAAAAATTGCGCGGGAAGTTTGCATTTTCATCATTCATTTTTTTCTTGTCAAGACATTTCACTTCGACTAAAGTGTCGTTTCACCGTAAATAAAATCGCTTGGTCCTAGTTTGATAATTAATTAATTTATAATTAACCATTGATTCACATTCCATTATTATAGTTACTAATAGTTATATTCTAATCACAATGGTGAGCATTTCAGAATTGTAATTCCCAAATTTTGATGGAATCATTCTGATATCACTTAAATTTATAAAGTTATCATGCATTACATTTGATTCATTAATCAAAAATTATTAGTTATAAAGCAGTCTTATGAATATCCCTGATACAGAAATCCCATTGAAGAATAAAGAAAGCATAGGATTCTCATCGATGATTCGGAAATTGCGAAGGGTAATGAAGGAAATCGATGCAATTATAAATTAGATCGTGTATGTCGTTTGTTTGTTAAATTGTTCAATGATGATTTATGAAAGAAATCAATCATTGCTGCGCGCTTCACACGAAGGTTGGATGGATTGGTGTTATTAGTTCTCTAATGAAAATGTGGAATCAACATATTACTGGTGATAGTTTCTAGAGTATAAAACAGTCGTGGTTTTTAATGTCAAAATTTGCGCACTGCTCATTGATACTATACGATTTGGTGAGGTTCAAACAGTTTTCACGGTAGAAGACATTTTATCACGATATTTTTACACTGCTCTATGTTTGTGAGGTAAATTATATCACATCAGATAATGCCTAACACTTAAAAGTGATAAATACATAAATAATTACGAGCGAAAATATAAATCGAGCTTAGTTGAGATAAAAATATGCTTGGCAATAAATTAATTTGATGTTTATAGCAATAATAGGGTTACGTATTGCTATTTGTGGCTTTTGTTGTGTCTCGAGACTCAGGTTCAGCTCGACAGGTTCCAGGTAGCTCGGTATACTCGAGACGATTCCTGTGAACAATTATTTGCTCAGTTTTTGTATCTAATTTTTAGATACAACATTAAATTGTTCAAATATATTACAATTGATTTGGGAGATTATAACCATTGTTTATTGATATATTGATGAGAGATTTCATATTTGATGAACATGAACTCTTATTATGTATAAACAAATGCCAATGAACTAAAATTTATAATTCGTGAATTTTCACTACAGTTTTATGTATGTCATGCACCATGCTGAAATTCGTGTACCGTGATTTTTAATTAATCATTATAATTTAATTATGCAAGTAGTTCAATGATGTGATTGATACATGCATAAGGCGTTGAACTCAAGTATTAGAATGACTCATTTGTGTTGGATATAGGAGGATGGATACATAAAGTTTTTACAGAAATAGTAATTTTATTGCAGATAAATTTGAGTATAAATTCGTCTTTTTCTGTTCAATAAAAACCCGTATTCGATGCAACGCAATATCAATGCGTAATGAAATTGCATTAATATAATGTATTCTATAAATCTCTTATTTATCAAAAGTAAACAATATGCCCCATGTATGAAAAAAGGCAAAACAAAACTTTACATAACAGAATCCAAACATCATTCTTGCAAATATTTTTATAATACTAACATTCAATCATTATCCAAAATTTTTTATAATTCATGCAATATGGAGACGAACCCCATTTTGATACAATGATAACGTGTCCCTGTCTCATTTCGTCATCACTTTGTACCGATAAAATAATACTATTACATATAAATACGCTAACTACAACGCTAGACGTATACGAAATTTATATTCGGCCACTCAGGTCGATCACTTTTTCATTGGTATGCCTGAAAAATTCAAAATGCTTGGCTCTCTATCTCATTCATTTGCAGTTAATAAAACTATGTAAATACCGAGCACGTCTAGATGCTGATGAGTATGTTAGTAGATTTCAAAAAATAAATAGATTTTGGCGTAAGCTCTCCACGATAAAAATGTAAATTCCAAACTTTAAAAAGATAAAAAGGGCTCGGTATTAATAAATATCGTTTAGAAATAGGCGTTAGTATCCCTAGAAACATGCTTCATAATCGTGATAGTTAATTATATTATATGTTTATGATATATGATGATCATAGCAAAAAACTAATTGCAAAATCAATCGGCTCAAATCGTAATAATAATGCGGATAAAATATGAGGTGTGATGAAGAAAACGAAGCTAATGCAGTGATTGATATTTCATCAATTGATATGTGCGGATGCATGTGCAACGTATTTAGCAGAAAATTATTTCTCATTAACAACATTCACGTACCTGTAGAGTACATAATGTTGTACAAGGAAGAAAATATCAAATGCAACCGAAAAGAAACCTAAACCGAATTTGGTAGGATCACCAAAAAGACTCTCCCAGTCATCTAGAAAAAAAATTTTTATCATATGAATGAAAAAATTGATAAATTGATTGAATTTCACATTGAGATAATTGCAATCATACCATAATTGTATGCATTCAATATCATTTGGAGCATAGATAAAATTCCTCCGGTGAAATCGAGAAAGATATTCCCAATGCTCCAGCCAACAGTTGATTTTCTTTGGTAATTGTAGTACGCTTGCGGCACATATTTTATTAATGTGATAGCTAGTTTGACGTAACTACAGAAATATAGAAAATCCAACCATGTAATTACTTGAATAATTGACAATAGAGCGGAGATCAGAATGAATGATGTGAATATTCCATGAATACCACGAACAGTCATTGAAACTCGTTGTGATCCAATCTGGAACGAAAATTATACGAATTAAATATTCATTTACATTCATCTTCATTTGTAAAATCAAATTATAGACCCACCTCATAAATAAAGCACTGGGCGATAGTGAATGCAGTCGCTAATACAGCGTGTAGAGCAAAGAAAATGTCATTTACTTGAACAGGATTCAAACCCTTGGGATAACGTCGGAAGTATTCGTCCTGAAAATTTAAAAACATGAATAAGAAAAAAATTCGTAAATTATAAAATAATGGAAAATTTATTCAATGACACCCGTTCACTGTTTGAATGTGTAACTTTTCGTACCTCTACTTCTGGTATCCAGTAAAGACCGCAATTGAAAAACGCATACATGATAAATCCAACGATATTTAATGATAAAAAATCGAAATTCAGCCCGACAACACTTTGTCGTTGATAATTGCTATAAATTTGGGGATAAAAACTGACACTCCATGCCAAAAAATAAATCCACCCCACGACATGACTTATATGATACAGTATATCTGATCGTTCTATTTTCACTCGTACAAATGCATCGGAATATCTGCAACAGAGAGCAACCAAAATATACAATTACACATTAGAAAAACCAATATAAATAAATATATAATAACATAATTATTACGTGATATTGAGATCAGCCAGTTGATCGCGTGGTATAATGATAACTTTGAACAAACCCATTATATGATGGCTAATTGATCAATTGAGAATTATTACGGGATTTATTTGTAGTTATATGAGTTCAATTTAATGTTTAATAGTCACAAGAAGTTACAAATGCGCGATAAGCGCAAAACTAAGTGAGCGAATATGTTCTCGTAAAATCTCGTCCAAGACTAAAGTTGAATAATGGGTGGGCAATTAAAAGTCAGACAAAGCCAAGAGGCTATCATCTATAATAAAATGTACTGTGGTGTAATCAAATAATGAATGTCCACGTGATCATAATCTATATTTTTTTTTCTTTTTTTTTCTTTTTTCGGAAATACACAACAAAACACAATTTACACTAGCTATGA
The DNA here is from genome assembly GCA_958496275.1 of Zele albiditarsus. NCBI lineage: Eukaryota > Metazoa > Arthropoda > Insecta > Hymenoptera > Braconidae > Zele > Zele albiditarsus. Next base: position 15,851,503 of record OY292408.1, read on the forward strand.
GAATGCGAATCATGAGATGAGAGAAAATATAATAAAATAAATGAATAAATGTCAATGTCTCGCGCTTATTTTCTCGCCTTAGTATGATAATGAGTATTTTTTTCGTTCTAGTGAACTCATGTCAGAGATATTATTCCAATTTACATATGTATGTATAATTACACATAAAAAATCTGACTTAAGGTTTTTTTTCACAACCTTGTGAATAATCGAATTATTTCTACTTATCTCATGACATGAATAATTTTTGACCAACAATTTCTCACCAACGAATAATTCAATTGGTTTTTCAAAGTTCAGTGAAAGTAGTATTTTTTTTTGTTTCAGTATATATACGTAAATTAATATAATGTTTATGGGTATTTACTCACTTTATGGCATCTTCAGGTGTCACGTTGAGAGATATTGTTACAGATCCTGGTGACAAGGCTAGTACAGTAATATTCCATACTGTATTGTTGTCATTTTCAGTGATATTGAAAGCTGCAGGTTCTGTCCTTAACAAATCTTTGTGCTCTACATCAAACGCAACGTGAACTCTAGTTTTTAATTTTTGTCTACAAAACAAACAGAAACAATTAATAGAACTTGAATTCTGTATTACAAATATAAAGTTCGTAAATAATAATGAAATGGCAAATTCATTTTATCAACGGATATTTTAATTTATTTGTTATGATTGCACTCACGTGAGTAATAGATTGAAGGATCCTCGACTTCCAGCAATCATTGTTAAATCTTGATTATCCACTTGAAAATCTGCATGAACATGTTGCAATGCTGAAAATCCCATTTTGAATATAATTTAATTGAATATTCCACGATTGATATTCTCCATAAATACGTATTTCTGTTTACATACCAATTATAACAAAAATCCACAAAATTTGAAGAGCTGCCATGGCGTTCATTCAAATACCTGTGAACATAAGTTTCCAATAATGCATATATCAAGTATTGATAATTATTCATCATTATAATCAACCATAATTACTATATGTATATGATCAACTTTACCATTCGTGTATAAAATATATAGATAATAAATTTCAATAATGAAATGATTCGGAATGCACGAGATTAAATTAATTTCTTTCAACGGCTTGATATTTCATTGCAAATATGCCGTATCTCGATAATAATCCAATAGTTCCACCGGAAATGAATAAGACATTCTTGATTATGAACATGAAATTGAATACCAAAAATTTTAATAATCGATACTTGTTCAAGTTAACATTTTTTATCGTCATCTGCACATTTTTTTGAATGAAGGTACGACATAATGACATTAGAGTAACGGTGTGCCTTTGTTATCATTGATAATACAACATCGAAATGATGAAAATATTGAAACTTTAATATATTAATATTTGAGAATTGAATCGATAATAAATATGATTTATTGGGCATTGTCAAATAAGGAAGAAAAAAAACAAATAAACAATACATATATATTTACCGAACCCAATCATGTGAATTGTTTTTTCTAAAAACTGCGTGAACAAAATTGTACTATTATCATTGTAATTACGATTATTATTATCTGGTGATGATGTCTCAATTTCGAGTAACTGCGATAATTAATATGAATTATTGCCGATGAACAGTGTCGGTTTTTAAGTTTCCTATCCTAGTATAACCTTCAATTCAAGCTGCGTAAACTTCATAGATGTTGCGTCATGAAATTTATGATATATGAAAGATTACAACAGTCCATTTTCGTCCAAACGACAATATTTTTGACATTTTTTATTACAAAGTCTCACTTTAACTAGTTTTCTCTTTTTTCACAAATTTAACATTGGTATTCAATCGATTGTATAAATCTTCGTTAGTTTATACAGCTGTATACTGTGTGTTTGTATCTTCATCGCCACGAGTTCTGTCATTTATCAGTGGTGCTCAATCGCGAATTAGAAATAACTATTCTGAATCCGAACCGATGCTGGTTATATGTGCATTTTTTTTTTCACTTCAGATCTAGTAGGCATTTATGATGATTATTAGACTCTTGTTAATTGTACAGAGAGAGTTAGAAGTTATTTCATCACAATGTGTTTCAGTATCAGAATAATTATCTGTGTATATGAATAATAATATTTAAGTTATTTCCTTTAGATCTCACACGCACACAAACACACACACACATTTTTATTGTTGTTATTAACGTTTTTTTCACTATCTATAATAACGCCTCTGCTTCCATAATTTGCAATAATGCACGTCAGACTACGATAGTTATTCTTATCATTGTCGGGATATGATTCACATGAATGCGAAGGAAAAACAGGAAAATATTTTTTTTTATCACAACTCAATTGGCACGTTATACAATAAAAAAAAAAAATTTTTTTACTCCTTCAAAAGCAACAGAATTTAGAAAAGAATAATACTATTTCTTGGGAGATGGACGTTGGGATTAAATACAATATGAGTTTGAAGAGCTTGTATGACTGTACAGAAAAAATATTATTGTTGAAAAAATAAATAAGATAACTATTGACTTGAGTAAGGAGTATTATATAGATTGGATTAGTGCATCTGATAGTGCGACTGTGAAGAAAAAAACCATACAATCCTTTACTAGGTCAAATAATTTGTGTATACAACAAAATTGCATTGAAATTTAGATAAGATCATGTTGGCAATTGAATGCGTCGAAATAAGAATTCCTTCAGGCACAGTGAACTCTATATATTAAAGTAATAATACATATTTCAAGAAACGATGCAATCATACAGGATGAATGCGAAAATATAAACATCTGATTATTATCGGTCTAGACCGGTTAATTATTTTTTTTTCTTGAAGATACGTCATTTATCTCATTGCAATCCATAGGCTTACTAGAAATGATAATTCATCATTGACAATGGTAAAATTGGCTCTTGACATACTTCCCATTTTAGTGATCTAGAAGTCTATGTACCAATATTCAATCATTTTAATTTTTTTGCTCTATTTTTTGTTCAACTGACGGCATAATTAGTTTTTTTTAATTACTTCGTGAGGTAGATGGTAAAAAAAATTTTCAAGACTTCGCTTTGCCAAAACTAATTATAGCCAATGTCGAGTTTTTTTTTTTTTCGTTCATAATTTTTCCAATAAACTGTCGCGTGATAACGGTGAAGATGTTGTGCACTTCATTTCATGGGAACTAAATACACTGCTATAGCAGTGCAACTATAATTTCTTTTTCTTTGTCCTCGTTTGTTATACGTTAATAAAACGAATAATACAATGGACGACGTTATATTGTCAATAAAAATCTCATCTGTTTATTGATCGATATTGCGCCGGTTGATTTCGCCATCAGACATGAAGTTATGATGGCGTCGTCTCCACACAAATAATTACTATCCCTAAACCGGTTATTTCGCCGTTACAACAATTATCCAAAAATTTATACTTACTGAGTAGATAATAGTTTTATTTTTAATTTAATATTATTTTCTTCAATGATTTGACGGCAATCGAAAATATTTGAGTGATTAGGATACACCTATATCACTATTGCCCAAGGTAACTTCTACGAACAAGTGTATTTACTCACTACATATACAGTATGTACAGTAAGCAAGCGCGTTCAAAACACGTTAATGAAAATACAAAAAATTAATATGTATGTATTTTATTTGTGTATGATGCGATTAAAATTTTCATAGATATTTCATTTTCATCGTAAAAATATCAATTCAACTTTCGATTACATTCTGCATATAATTTTCTGATCCTCAAGAGAAAGCCACCGATGTCACTCGATTTCGTTTGATAAATCAAACAATCATTATTCGCTGTACGTATAATAGTGCAATCATGTTTCAAGGATAATGACTTTCCGTTTACATTTTATATCATAAACTTAACACACACGAATTAAATAAACGTGTATATATAGGTAGATGTATATCATTGGAGTGTGCTGACACTCACATGTGAGATAATCGCGTCGACCGCATAGTCTACTTATTAAATCATACCTCTTGGATAGCTGACAATAATCAATAATGCACTTTTGATTCCTCTTTCGACACTGAGTGAAATATTTAATGATGGCACTCGAATTAATTTTGGTTTTTTCTTCAATTTTAATAAATATCACTTCTGATAAAATAATATCAGAAAAATAACTTTGACAATGCAGATATATCCTTGTATTCAAATATTATTTTTATTGATTAACGTGTTTTGTGATTATATGATTAAACAACTGATCGATGGCCAACTGTCTGATGATGATGTACCACTAACTTTGCGTTACTTATTGACGTTTCTCTTACAAAGGCCATGGCAGTTGTGACGGTCACACTTCGATCCATGAGGTATATAAATTGGAAGCAAGGCGACATTTGTAACCGGCAGTAAATATATTTTTCCCACTCTTTGGTCTCACACCGTGTCTCCTTGTCTGCTATGCCGAACAAATCGCGTTACGTCTCACCGCACTATACCACCAAATCAACTCCCTCTTCTCATTCTTCATTTTCACTTCACGCGTAATATAAGTGTAACATATATGAATGGCGATATTATCAATTGAATTTAAGTCTTCGACACTTAAGTAGTTGAGTTATAAACAGGAATATGATGACATTGACATGGTTTTATTCATGTATTTATTATTGTCTTCTTTCATGATTTTAACTTGTATTGTTTTTTATTTTTAATTTGTGGAATTTGTATGGGAGTGTTAGAAAGTTTATTATCATTTTTTAATTTCCGTCCATAATTATATGTGTATCTATAAGTGTTTATATTGCTTAAGCATTGAAACATTAACGGAATTTGGTGACGCACTTGCTAAATGTGAATTATGGTGATGACTTGACAGTTTAAAAACATACCAGTCATGCACAGTCAGTAGTAGATATTGTAATACTGAGAATAAAACAAATGATGTAATTTGCTTTAAGGTAATTTCATTACCAGACATAGTCTTGCAAGTGTATTGCAATTATTGATGTAATATTCTACGAATTGATATTTATTAACAGAAAAATTCGAAAGTAAATCATCAGCGATTTTTACGAAAAGAATTGGATCATAAATGTGCTTCCAAATGGTGGAGGGTATTACAGGAATGCACATGTTTGGCTCTAATTTTTATATTGCTATTACTAATGTGGTGTCGATTCATTATGAAAATGATCCAATATATTCTGTTGCAATTGAAAAAAATTGTTGATTAGTTTTATTTGGAAATAAATTTTAAATGCCGATAATTTAATTTGTAATTTTATAATAGTGTTTAATGATAGGTGATATAGAAAATAAGAGAGATACCGTTTCAGTGAGAGATAACTAACTGTCAACAAAAGTTAAACCATTTCTCCACTACTAGACATTGTGTGTAGAAGTAGGCAATGAGTACAGAACCTCATGTAACTTTTACTGTACTGAGGTTTCATATGACATACCACGTACACGTTAAATATGTTAGTTAGCCGTAGATAAGTGTTTAATTTCAAATCGTTATTTCATATTAATGTAAATGAAAGGTTGGGAAGATGTTCTCAGTAGGGTACGGCTCATGTTTATGAGACGTTCGATATTATGTAAAAGGACTAGGAAAACGTTGAGTTGCTATAATTTTTTAGCTTCATTAAAAAACATGGCCCACATAATATTCACGTCGTGGATTTTTTTTATTGTTGGAATCATTGGACTTTTCATTCATAATAATCGTGAATATGTACATCCAATTTTTGTAAAAGCCTCAGATAAAATTGAAATTTGATTACTGCATTAACAACGAGAGTTTGTAGAAAGCGATAACAATATAAATTTCGAAGTTCAAGATGTTCAGACTATCTTCTTGAAAATTGAATCAACATATGGATAATTATCTCATTCAATATCAAATATTGTGATTATTTCAACATATCCACATGAGTTAATGAAACATTCGGAATTAACAAAAGCATAATGACCTGTGACAAAAATTACGTATTTTATTACTTTGAAGTAATGAACAAAGTGTAAACAAAAAATATTGCTTACTAATATGAATAATTCCTGACTCCCTGTGATCTTGTTCGATCCAAAGAGACTATCTGCACGAGTCTATCTACTTGAATTCTATATAAGCCGAAAATGATTGGACAGAAAAATCGGAATTCCTATGTGCTATCATCATTGCTTGAAAATATTTTACGATACTCTAATAAAATAAAAAATGCGACTCACTATCGACCACAATAAAAAGTCTAAGGTAAAACAGATTTGCCTGTCATGAAAACATAAACATTTTTATTACATTAATTCACGGCGATAACCTCACATGATCACGTGCAATTTTCACACAATCAGCTATAAATAAACATTCATATATATCAACATAAATTTTCGATTGTTATTTCGATATAGCTGTATATTCTAATCTATCTTCCATGAAACTAGCGCAATCACTTATCCACCGCGATACAAATTGTTATCAATTAAATTACTGTCTCTCACGATAATAATCATCACGAAATTCATATGAGCATGCGATAGATCGGCATCGCGCTGGATATATTTCTGATAGTCTTTCATGTTTGACGTTGAATTTATGTTTTGTTTGTGAGTTTATTTTTTCCTTCACATTCCATATTATTATTTTTTATTCTGTATTTCTTTTTTATGAATGTATGACAATGGGCACGTGATAATAGTGTGACAACGAAGACCGCGAGGGGGTTGCGGAAGAGACGCGCGATAGGGATCGTTGACCGATGAGAGAGAGAGAGGTGCACGCGGACAAGCCATAGCAAGATGTTAATGCAACCACCGATGCAACGCTTCGCTGATTCGCGACCGATCGATTCCAACGCAGCGAGCATTCATCTGCAAAGTAATCGGCCTGGTTGTCACTCCTCTTCCTCTTTCTCGTTTACTCTCTATCGTTTATACTCACATATGTCCATAAACTGCTGTACATGCTGTATATGAATTAATACACACACGGCTTGGGGAGTCATGATGTGATATAATCAAACCACTGCTACATATCGTTGTGAATTGGGCCAGTACGCGGTTGTCGAGTACAATCTGATACGTTGCGGGTGGTGTGCTGCGTTTCCGCCATCAATGAGATTTTGAATTTACGATTGGAGGCTTGTGATAAGCTGATTGTGCCATTCGCCACAATCAAATCAATGAATTTTTCGAATTTAATAATAATTGATACTTGATTATTTAGGACGATGTCGTGGGTGAGAAGTTTGACTTTGGCATTGATATATGAATAAATTACGACAAGTGATATGATTTTGTAACTGAGACTGGGATTTTTTGCAACTCTTCTTATTTTTACACACTCAGTAGAAATATTGGTATAGAATCATTGAAATATGTTTTTGAAACATCATTTGATTCAATGTTTCCGTAGCTTTCTCAGTGTACTTTCCAGGAGATTTCATGAAAATATTTTATTTATGTGCATCTGCAATGTATTTAAATGCTTAGTGGCTCAATTTTTCGAGCTCCAGGAACTGGGTTCGCTGATTTCGTTCTTGAAACATTTTACCCAGTGTTGTATTCCTTCAAGAATGCCACAGTATTTGGAACACGAATATAAACCATTCAATCTGAGCTGCGATTAAAATCTTGTATCTATTCTGGTTCTATTCTATTTCGGAAACACACTATTTTATAATTGTTCAATACGAGTGTATCACAAATGCTACATGGTCAACAACTGAATATACTATACCCTGAAGTCTGAGTTCATCATCAGCATCAGTCAATGTCATAAGACAAGTCTTACTATTTGTCATGTGAATTATTCTCCTTTTATATTCAATAATCCATTGCGATGTAATTCAATCCAATAGATTCGAAAAATATCACTACATTCTGCTGAGAACATTAAACTGAATTTTCATGATATATCTGACTCTGTAATAACGTGCATTTGAAGGATGAAAAAAGTTACAAACGAAATTATCATAGAGGACTATCAAGTGGTATAGAATACCGGAACATATATGGATTTTTTTTTTTTTTTACTTCGTCTTCCGGATATTGATTTCATGCAATCTATGTATATCAATATTTTTACGTTTACATATACGTTGTTATGATGGATCGTAAAAATTTTAATGAATTGTAAAGTTGCCTCGTCATGTTTTCAGCCGCGTGTTTGGGTTGCAATATTTACTTGGTCACAAAGGACATGTGAACATTGAAGTAGTCACGCTACTCTGCGACATATCGACACGCGAAAAAGAAAAGAAAAAAAAAACTACAAGGCACTTTATGCCAAAACAATAGTAAGATGCATATCTCAAACAATATTTATCGTACATTATATATATATTCCGAGTGGAATTGATTTCATCGAAAGCATTTAAGAATTTCGTATTTTTTAATTCTCGGTACAACTACGTGCTTGTCCCGATTTTGGCATCAATCTCCATTAATAGATTCATTAATAAGTCTTGACCTTTATTATCATCACGATGATGGATAAATCTATGAAATAAATCACTTTGTTCTTGATGTCCGTATATACAACCAATTGAACACAACATACTTGTGTCAATTAATTATTATCAATTGATTGAGCAGCTTTGATGTCCGAAACATTCAACAGTGTATACATTTATACTTAATTGATTCTGATTCATTTCTATTCTTGAATTTTAAGCTAAGGAATATTGATATAATAAAGTGGGATATATGATCATGGGTGAACAATAATGAAAATTTAAATAGATAGGTTTAATCTTTATGTATATATATAATATAATTTATATATACATTCATAGTTTGTTACAAGGCACAGGTAGCTTACACACGTATTTTTTTTTTCTTTTTCTCACTCAACTACTTCAGCATTCGTGCATCACGCACACATGCAATATTGTTTTTGACCATTCATCCGAGAGATTACAAGATTTTTCCATCTCATGTTCTATTTTTTTTTTTTTTATTCTTTGTCCTTCCAATCTGCCTTTTATATTTATTTTTATTTTTATTCTTATTTTTCACCATTTCACACATCGTCATCGTCATCATTCATGAGAAAAAAAAAAACTATGAAAGAAAAAAGAGAAAAATAGGAAAGGAAAACTGAAAGAGATTATGATTAGTGGATGAATGTGTTGAAAATTGATTTTGTCTTGAGTCAAGATGTTTCTTTGACTATTTGACATCACAACTTTACTCCCTCTCTCTTTCCCTTTTTCTTATTCTTCTCTTTATAAATATTTTTTTTTTTTATTGTTTCTACGTTTTCTCCAGGATAATAATTCCAAATGCTAACCACACTGTCATATATCATTTGATGAATTGATCATTAAATGCACGGCATATTGATTTAGTACAATGGAAATACCTAATTCGTAACGCGTAAACGTATTATACCGATATACGTGTTTGGATTTGTTAACAAGTATATATTTGCTCAATTTGTGACTATACAGTATATACGTCTGAAAATCAATCAATCGTTATAACATACCACGATGGATTAATTGTCACGTTTAATTATTGAATAAGATATTACCAATTCGTGCCGACCAATTCTCCCGATTGGTTACGCTCATAATTATGCGTGTCGCTTTTTTCTTTCTTTCTCTTGTCCTTTGTTTTGTTTTTTCTGAACATCAGTTTACAATGTTCCATTGAGAGTGAGAGAATTGATCGCGTTTAATAATATGACTTTGCGAAAGAAAATTAACGGTGCGTTCCATTGGAAAAAGTTATTTGTAGATTGATATTCGACTTTGTTTTGTTGAGGAATCGAATGAATGACATTATAGAATTTTAGCTTATGTTCTTATATATTTTTCAGCAATACTAAAATTGTGATGGTATGCAATATTAATGCTTCTGATTGGATTTTGATCAGTTGGCCAGACACTTTGCGATGCTTCTATCTGCTCGAAATTAATTATTCAATTGTGTGTATAATGATAGGCGATCGTTGATACTAGGATGACAAACGGAGGGAAAATATTCATAATATTAACCACTAGAGTAGAGCGTCATGATTTTCAATGCAATTTCCAGGTTTCACTAGTTGGAAAAAATGATTTCACACAATATTACAATAATTTTAGTACCAATTTCAGTAACTCCACTTATCACAATTATCAAAAGAATTGGATGATTGATTCTGGATCATCGAGAGTGTCACAAAGTGTTTGGCCATCTTGCTGGAAAATTCTGGACAAACATAAATTCCATAACTTCTGCATCTAATATGAATTATTAAAATTGCACCTCAACACTATTCTTGTACTGATGAAATCAGACGGAATTATATGTTGAACCTCCTCCAATGTACGTTCATTCGGATCATCGGAATGAAAATCACCTTAATAATGTAGTCTTCTGGACTAGAATACTCTCTCAACATTATCGAGTTAATATTGAAACTGATGAACCGAATTCAGTCATCCCATAACGTTTTTTTCACTTGAAGTATGGAATTTTTGTTCACCATGCATTCGGTGAAATTTTTATTCTTCGTTCCTTTTTTCCCCGATTCGCACAACGAATTCTTCAACTCGCTTGACTCGTTTTGCCAATTTCAAACTTGTTCTCTCTCTCTCTCTCTCTTTCTCTCTTCCCGTTTCACTCCGTATGTATGTATATGGGGACATTTGCCGACGTCGATGGTGAAGAGTTGTGCCAAAGGGTAGACCCAACGAGTCCTTGAAACGCATGGATGCCTGTGCTCGGTTGACTTGGATCTTTTCCACGCCATTACACGACAATGGGAGTTTTGGTTAGCATACTCACAACGATCAGTCCTCTGCACTCAATTTTCTTTTCATTCCTTCATTTGTTTTTTTTTTTATACATCATTGCCCCACGGTCGTTGCCGCACGTGTGAATTACATTTGGATTTTTTATAGATTATTCAAATTGAAATGAAGTTTCATTCAGTTAGTAATTCATTTAAACACAAATCTATATTTACTTCATTACCTCTTTTCTTTAAAAAAAATAAATAAATTGAAAATCAAATTATCTGGTTTGATTCATACGAGAATTCGCGGTGGTTTTGAATTGCACTCGCGGAACGTTGAAACCACAAATTCAACTGACCGCGATGAATTGGCAGGATTGGATGTGTTCACCGATTGCAATCAAACTCATTAAAAGACACATTATGTTTGTGGAAATTAAAGCAGAGGCGGATTGTGTGACAAGCGTGTAATGATGTTTTGATGAATGGTGAATTGATAATAATCAAAATGCATGTTATTTACACTATCTAAATTCCGAGTTTGGAACGATGCTACAAGCAGAGTAAACTGTGAATGTATAATGTGATTGAATTTGTTTTTGATATCAATTTTTAATTTCTGTTATTGAATGATTCGTTTATTTAGTTAGTCCGTCTGGTTTTTTTTTAGTCAATGAATATCTCACGGGTAACAAATAGCGAGAATAATCAAATTATTTATTCGTTTAAATTTCTACTAGCGTTTATGTGATGGATTATCCTTTCAGATGAATCTTTTCAATGTCTGTAAACAATTTTGAAAACTATTTCTATTTACATAAAATGTTGACATCGACCATGAGGCATTGTCGTCTGATTGTTGTCACAATGAGCTTATAATTAAAAATTTAAAAACCTTAAATGTTTAATCTAATTATTAAATATGCGCCCTAATATACTATAATAGCTAAGAATATATTTTAAAATCTACAATTGTGTTAAATCAGGAGCTCATGGGATCTTTTTTTTTTCTCATTTTTCTTTTCTTAGTTTCACTCAATAATTTGTGCGTATACAGAAATTTTACGTCGGCAAAAAAAGAATAATTATGGCTATTCCAATAACATTTAAAATTGCTGGTCGATATATATATTATGTATTTCTTGACACGGATAGAGCGCGCGTGTCTCATTTGGATTTTTTTCAATATCGATTGCTTGTTTGGTTTAAAAATAAAAATTAAAAGACCGATGATAATAATATGTATTGTGATAAAATATCTATTGGCATCTTGCCATTATTCTCCTTGTCCACAATCATTTTCATTATTCTCTCAACGGTGCTTATTATTTATTCTTTCTTTTCTTTTCATTTTATCTTTTTAAAACGCATCTCATATTATTTTTAGTTGGCCTAGTTATTACAAAGATGCTTGTACAATGATATAATATAATATAGACTCTGTATAAATTACAATAATATCGTCGTTAGTTTTCGTCCTGCTTTCGTATGTCGTCTCTCATCATTTTCATTTTTCCCAATCACATTCATCATTTTCTCATTTATTTATTACTATTCATTCATTTTTTTTCTTTAGTTTTTCTGTTTTTCATAATATCCAATCAGATATTTACTCAACAATTAGAGATTCACGGCATTAGTATCTCTGTTCCATTTTTTCCTTTATTCAACACCGGAGTATTCACAACATTACTGGTATCTTCATCTTTTTCATACACACAACTTTCTCATGATTTATTGCTTAGTTTTCTTTTTTTTTTTTTTAGATATTAAGTGTGCGCGGTAATAACAGAGTTGGATCATTTCTTGTTTTTTTTTATCTGGTTTATTTTCCTTCTATTTAATTTCTCCTTTTCATTCTCACGAAGTATATATGAAAAATAGCAGTGTTGATTCGTAGGAAATTTATGAAACAACGGTGAAAGGGGTTCGCAAAGGGAGAGCAAAGAGAAAAAATGGAATTGTATATAGCGAAAAAGAAAAAAAAAATAAATAACAGAAAAAAAAATGATGAAGAAAAAAAAGTGTAAAGCGTTGAAACATTGCAAATATTTTATCTCTCATCCAACACGTAATTTTTTTGTATTTTTTTTTTCTGCGCAATATATAATTGATCACAGTTACAGCAATTTACATTTTACATACTCTCGACGACGCCCGATTGAGAATTTCTCGTATATCTCTAACACGTATTTTATCTCCTTTCATTCACTTCCAATATTTTGTCCTCATATATTCCTCTTTTCCACATCATCATCATCATCAATTTATTTTTCACTTCGTTCTATTCTCTGAGAGATGCACACTCACATACAACATTGAATAATCTTCATTCCACATTATATAAGTTGTATTGCGTTGAAATCACTTTCTTAACTATAATAATATGCTATACACACACCATTAACCTCGTTACTTAATTAATAATAATGTAATATCTACAATTTCTACCTTAAAACATTAACAGCCGTGCGCACGACATTTTCACCTTCATTATCTTTATCTCTCATTCTCATACATACACGCACGATTTTTCAAAACTTCAAAATCATTGATAATTTTTGTTTTCATTTCATTTTAAAATCGGTTCTATTGCCATGCGTCATGATATGAGCTAATATTAAATATTATTTTATTATAATTCATGAACTTTTCCTTTATTTTCATAACTTTTTTTGTTGTATTCTTCATAATGATAAGTTCTATGGGTAGAAAAACCTACATGGGAACTTTTTGTTGATAAAAATGAACGCGCCCACGGTTTTTAATTGAGAAAAAAAAAGAAAGAAAAATTAAACAAAACAGAAGAAAAATAAATAACCAATACTGAAATAAAATAGAATAGAAAAAAAATTCCTATCCACACCATAAATTTCAAAGAACTCCATTAGCGCGTACATATTCCATCCACACAACCAGAGGTCACTATGTATACAGGATTTGTGATTTGGATCAATCAATTAACACTCTTCCCACTTTCTTTTTCTCACTCCTCTCACATTCGTGACGACCCCGTGTCACTTGCATTACTTGTGTAGCACACAGTGTTGGGACTATTCGGAACCCATCTTCACCCTCATCTTGAACAACATTCAAAATCACCTGACAACTTCCAAGCAAATTATGACAATGATCGTTATAATTATCATGAAATACGAGGCTCGATGTTTTGGGCTGCTGCTGTCCTCCATACATTGGCCTGGACAATAGAGAAGAAAGAAAAAGGAATTTTATTACATTTATTTATGAGTTCCCTGTTGAGAATAATATCAAACACATGTTGTATCTCAGCAGTTATATATATCATAGCCCTCCCCATTATCTCTCCTCTTTCAATGGCTTACCGATGCTTGTAGCGTTGAAGGCCAACATTGGTGGTGGCGGTGGAATGCCTCTTTGACACGCAACAGGACTCGCGGTTAGACTAACAACACCACCACGCTCGCGATACATGAAACACAATCTTCGGCTGTTTCTGAATGCTTGTGGCCCATTGTTACCATTCGACCAACCACTTCTTCGTGCTAGTGGGGTGGCAATGACAAATTGGGTACCTTCAGCGTCGAACCATCGGCCATGGCATGAGTAAGCTGATAAAAATAGAATGAAAATATTGATAGAAAACGTCTTGTTATAGAGCAGATTTTTATTTATGATACCACATGTATTTGTCATTGAAAATTTATATTGAATTTTCAATAGCCCTGTTAGATTAATCTATGTCAATAGCCCAGTAGACAAGTATTCTTATATTTCTCAATCTCGAAAATATCTGTGACAGCAAGAATTAAATAACTATCATTGACAACTGGATTCCAATTATTGCGACAGCTACGTATTGATTCATGTATATTTTTGTTTTTAAATATTAATTCTGAAATGTTGGTTTTGTTATTCTTAATTATGATAACTGTCGAGGGACGGTATGTTATTATTATGGAAGAAGAATACTGATATGACATTGCTTCGTTAATAGTGCATTTGTGAAAGGGAGAAATTGAAAGAAAGTAAGTTTTTTTTCCCTACAAATCAATTTATCCGAGACTTATCTACAGGTGTAATTAAACTAAGGATAGAGCGATGAGCACGTTTATGAGTTGATGAATTTGAATATGAGGCAAGGAGGGTGGTATCAGTATTGTCGACCATTAAAATCCAATTATTTATTAAATTTCAATCGATCTGCCGTGGATTATAACAAAGAAGCGGTGAATAATTCAATTGTAATGGGCATCATCTAGTAAATATAATAAAATGTTACCAATACTTTTGAATCGATGAGATTATACTACAGCATTTTTTTTTCTAAACAAAAGTGCTTGCTCCTTCGAAAAACGTTTGTGAAAAAACAGTTTAAGTAAAACAAAAAAAAATGAGTTGTATAATTTTATTTACACAATAAATTTGTTCAAAAACTTTTGTACAACATAATCCAAACAATTTGCTTTTTAACACAATTGTATATGGATGCTTTAAAGGGTTAAATCAAATTTGAATAGTTCAATGTAAATACCTGTTATAGATTCACTGTCGTCCACACAATCGCTTTGGAATTCCATACGATCAGCAGTGGAACAACCAACATTGAGTGTAGTAACTTCGGGACTGCAACGAGTTTCATCCTCTTCACGTTTCTCTCGTTTCTCATTGTCATCATTTAATCCATCGTCCTCTTCATTGTACTCGAGATTCCGCTTTATTCTCAATAAATCAGGATAGGATAAATAAACACCATCTAAGTTTAATGATCGTTTATTTGGTTTATCATCAGCTTCATAATCACCAAAATAATCCTCTTGTACTTGCAGTAATTGCGGTGATGAATTGGTTTCGTCAAATGCACTTGGATAAAATTTACGAGTTTGCTTAAAAGCGTTCAAACCAATTTGGAAATCTTCAAATTGTTTTACACTTCGTCGTATTCTTGTGTCATCCGAATTTTTCTGCGCTCTTCTGCTTGTTCTAAGTTCACCGTGATACCAATTAGAACGATCTGATCTTGTTCTTCTGCCCTGTCGTTCGTGAATCAAATACTCATTATTAGCGTGTCTTTTTTCGATTTCAAAATCAAATTTTCGTGCACGACGATCGTCAGCGTGTCGTACCCTTTCTAAATCTCTTATTGTACCACCACCACCACCAATACTTGTCGATTCGTGATTTGAATTTCTCTGATTTTCACGAATATTTCTTTGGTTATGATTGACACCAGTAACGCTAAATTTTCCCAGATAAGGACACTGCTGTGGTGCTGGTGAGCTCGCTACAACATAAATAAAATTTTCATTGTTAATTGATTCATTTATTTATTTATTTATTCGTTTCCAAATATTCAATTTAGGGTTATATGAAAATTACATGAGAGACATAAATTGGATGAGACCATGATGATTCAAAGAAGTGATCTTATTTTTTGAAAATTCTTATCTCTGCGTTTGTTAGGAATGACAAAATGGATGAAGGTACAAAAGTTTGTTCATTTCTTGGAGCACATTGTACTTCAAAGTATTAAAAACTATGAAAGTTAAGAAGCTTTAAACGTTGATCCTTACAAAAGAACATTGTTCCTCTGACATAAACCACTACAATAGAATAGTTGATTTTGTTAATATGAACTAGGAGAATGCAATTTTCATCAAGTGTAGCGGTGTGTTTAAATCATAATTTTTTGTGTTATTTCGTAATTAATACATTTCAGTCGCTTTTAACAAGTTTCACACTAATCTCCTCAACACATATGCAAGTGTGTACCTTCCACATAGAGGACGTAACTATTAGAAAGTATATGAATGATAATCACGATAATTCATAAAGCGAATAATACAATTGAAATTACATCGTACAATAATGTAGGAAATTAAACTTTTGGAAAAAAGATTCATCACGTTTAACGATAATGGCAGCAATTGCGAATGAATTCGTGCATGGATCCATGCTAATTGGATCATTTATATTCTAGTGACAATTTCTATCGTTTTGAAAATAAAATCATCAAATCTTTACTCCAACTCTGACACAATTTAATCTGGCAATAAAATCTGAATTCAAGTATGATATTCCAACTACATATTCTTCAAAGTATACATAAATCATCATCAGATAAAACGTTATCTTCAGGGGGAGGATGTTTAATGAAACGAAGAAAGCCACTATCAGTATATATATATGCATGAAAGAATTAGATATCTCACCGGCAACAAACGCCATGAAAATTTACATGACGGTAGCAAGAGCAAGAGTGGGAGGTAAAAAGTAAGATACATACGCGTGCCTAGAATCGAATGAAGCCAACAAAGCAAAGAATATTGTGGTCGCAAATGGAAGCTCGTTAGATCGGGGACCAAAGAAGAAAAATAAAAGCGTTGGAAAAAGAGAAAGTCGATAATGAGAGGCACCCGGATCGTCCGTGGGAACACAATGCCAACTCTAACGAGACAAATCTGACGACGCACCCTCTATATACTACTCGGGCTCGTTCCCCCTACCGAGCTTTCAACTTTTCCAACTCGACTGCTTCCCTCTCGTTTCTCACCCTCGTCGTGGCAGCTTTTGCTCACGCTTCGTACAATTTCTTTTTGCCTATTTTTTATTTTATTTTCTTTCATTTTGTTCTTTGCTTTCTTTCTTTTTTCGTTTTCACTCCTCCTGACTTTTCTCTGTCTTTGCTTTTTTACCATTTTTCTTGGGCCATGTCGATTTTATGCGACACCATAAAAATCTCGTTATTTTTATATAGCTAATTAAATAGGTGATTGCGGTGAGGAAGATATGTTTCATGTATATATATATATATATATATATTGTAGACGAAGCACCTCGTCACCAGTAACTTGACTTTTCCAAGTGGTTGGGTGATCCCAGTGCACATATAACGACATTGGAAAGCAAATATACACCCTTGCTTTACTTTATTATGCCCCTTTAGTTGTTTATCGGTATACACGTATATCATATGGTTGAAGCTTTAAGGGGATACATCACACGTTATATTTTTATCGCAGTCGAACATCAGTGAATCTTCAGTGAACAAATTGTTATAACTGATACATAATGTGTATACATGTATATCAGTACACTGAGAGTTTTAGTTCAACGAATGATCTCGGCTTTGGTTGAAAAAAACCTGATGAATAGTGAAATAAAAATGTGGTGACCTGATATGACAGATTGGGAACTCGCGATTGAATTCATCTATTTTCACATTGCACCTTTATATCAAAATATATTTTTTACACAACATTTTTGCAACTTATCAATTTTCACACACAGTTTGTATACACTTGAAGCAATGAGTCCTCGATTTATTTTAATCATATTTGATTATTATATATAATCGGGAATAAAAGTTTCTTGTTTAAGTCATAACTTAATTCTTAGTTCAAGGATAAAATATTCCTAATATATGACCAGAATATTGTAACATTCTTACGCCATATCCATACATCAATATCACCATCAATTACTTTCTCTTATAATTTTTTTGGGTTCATCCCACCTTGTCATAAAAATTGATAGCCCAATCAAAAATTTTATGTACCATGATTATAAAGGAGAAAAAGTTAGTTGAGATACCAAAGTAATTTAATCTTGCTCAAATGCTCAAAATTTTCACTCAATTTAATGACAAAATTGACTCTTATCTCAGGTGTGAAAATAGTCTTTTAATGAAGAATACTTTTTCTCTACGGTTGAATAAAGATAGTGAAATTTTATTACACGCCCAGTGATTTTTTTGCATCCAGTCAGCGATTATTCACTTCCACTTATCTTATTTACACTTTACTGTCAGATATTTTCATCTCAGACATTTAGATGTCATTTACTATATTCAAGCTCTTGATTTTTTCCTATGTAGAAAGTAATAAAGAAGAGTATCATTCTCAGTGTAACTTGTTTCTCGACTCAATTCGATCGGCCGGAAATAAGCAACGATCATATATATATATACGTATACAGTTGTGTTATTCCTTGGCACCAAACGGAAATGATTTTTTGGCATAGCCCGAGGGTTTCTTCATCCCCTATCTCAAACTTACATATATATAAGACGAAATGAGTCTCCACTAGCGAACGTGCCGATCCCGACATTTTTCACATTATAATTCAGCGAAAAAATTGCTCCATCTCTGAGCGATTTCTACGCACGTCAATGACATTTGAATTTCGTGTCTTTTGCAAAAAAAAAAAATAAAAATGATAAAAAAAAAAAAATTCTCAAACATTTATTGTATGTATATATTTTTCCTGCGAGTATTGACTTTTTTGTCGTTTCCATATGCTTTTCTGCGGTAGCTCTCGTACACTGTACTGTATAAGATATAAAAAAAAAAATGAGAAAAAGGCAGGATAAAAAAATTTCTTATACTTGTTCGTACATACACGAATGACCTTACGATAGATGATAAAAAGCTATGGCTGAAAAATTGAGGCTGGCATATACCACTCCACCCAAAGGCGTGTTGCGGTCGCGTTGCGGACGTTTGAGACTATCCAAGGCAAGCGTATAGAACGAAGATTGTATATATATATATATATAAATACATGTATAATATGTGCTCGTTGGACAGAAGCAAAGTCTGTGCGATGCCTGGGCGTCAGGTGACCCGTGTCAAGTTCAAAGGATATAACCGAGACGTATCATCCCTCTCTGTTTGCTTTGGCTTCTCAGTGCACTCATCTCTCCCTTGTCATCGCTGACTGAGCTACATGAGCAATATATATATATATATATATATATATATATATGTATAATAGCTATATTGTGTATATGCCTGACATCGTTCATCGCTGCTTTTTTTTATATTCAGGCACGCGACACAAAGTGCCGACGTCGTGTGTAACGTCGTTATATTGTCACGCATGTAATCCTTCTGACGCACAATAAGTCAATTTCACGCGTGGTTGTACAAATATTTGTGTGTGCGTAAAATTGTAGGGAATATTTAAAAATTAATAAAAGTCAAATGGAAAAGTCAAAAAGCACTCTTTTTTGTTAATTTTTACTAATGAAAATTCGATATTGCTCCCTTCAAGTTGGAAACGACATTGTAAAAGTTTCAACTGAACTATATCAATTTTTTTTTTTTACCGCTCCCTTTCTCGAGAGTCATTCTCTCAAAGTAGTCACGACGGGTGGAGTATATATGTATGTATATATGTATATAATATAGCGCGCAGTTCGTTTTCAACGTTAGACGAAGCGCATAACTCCGCCCAGACGACCTCTTATATACGCTTCCGTCGTTGGGCGTTAATGAAAATTATTTCCTCGAGCCAGTTTCACTATTCGCATTATAAACCCAACTCTCCTCTCTTCTCACTGCTATTGCTCGTGTCACTATTCTAACACCACTACTACCATCACCTTTTACCAACTCGGAATGAGAATCTGAAAAAGAATCCGATGGTATACAATCGTGATACTGTTGGCTCTCTCGTGCTGATTGATTAGCTTTTTCATTTTATTTTATTTTTTTCCCATTGTTTCTGTGTAACCCCCCTTATATTTTTTTCTCATTTACAGCTACGTCACGTTATCGCATTGGAATAAATATCCGTCCCATTATTTCACTTTATTCCATTTCATTTTTTTTCGTTTACTCATTCATTACTAATTTATTTATTTTTTTTTTCGTGTTACTATGAACAAACTTTTGAAATGTCCTCGTCACTGTTAGTAATACAAAAAAAATGGGGAAAAACATGCTGATTGTATTATTCAACTTTATTTTTCTGTTTTGCTGTATGAAGGACATTATAATTTGCTACAGAAATTATGTACACTTGAGAGAATAGAACTAGGAACGTTATTTCTCTCGGTTAATTTTATATTTGAAATTGTTGGATATAGATAAATGAATAGAGGTCGAAAAGTTTTATTATTTGTTAGAGAAAATTCAGTTAAAAATTATTTGAAATGTCAATTCAAAGAAAACAGAGAATCTTTATCTTGAAAAATATAATGCGTTCAATGTTTTCAAACAGAAATTTTATTCTTCTGCAATATCATATTTTTTCATAAAAAAATCCTGAATTTTTAATTCTCAATGCGTCAATAGAAAGCATCAATTGAGAGGGAAATATAATGCTACCAAGTGATTCTTTTGCAATATTATATCATAATAATATTATTTTTAGTTTGTGAAGCCACCGAACAGAAAAAAAGGTATTTTACAATATATCAAAAATTATATTAATATGCATCGTAACGTTAGAAACAACAGTTCGATCAGAAAATTTACATTTCACTGTCACAATTTATTACATCGAAGTCACAGTAGTGAAAAGCAATCCAATATATTTACACACTTACGTAACACATAAATTTATAAGAAAAAAAATGTGTAAGAAATTAGGTAATGATTTGTAAATGCATTATGAAACGATCATAGACATATTAATGTACATATATTTGGTACATTTTGGCAAAGCTCTAAACTGATAAATCCAGCGTCTCGTTCGTTATAGGACAGTAATTGACTGTCCAAGAGTCCTTAATTGTTTTCATGCCGTTAATGATGAGTATATTACATTCGTGCAACACGTGCGCAAAGGTTTTGGCCGGTTAGCAAAGGCTATCAAACATAAATCCCATTAAACGAGCATCTCCTCTCTCACTTTATATACCCCACTCTATAATCCCTCTGTGATTCGCGTGCTTCGATCCAGCCCCGAGTACGGCTCTAAATCACTTTACTGCTCGTCCAGTATTATATATACCAACTTTATATAATATATATGTACACATATACCTTCATACATATATACATATATATTTATATATATCTGATACAGTCGGGATTCTCTCTTGCTTGCTCTCAGCCTTGGTGGATAATATACGAGCCAAAGATACGACTTGTTCCTTCACACGAACTCGATTTGCGTATCGAATTTCAAATCATGTACATATATCCCACTTGAACAATTTTCTCCTCATATATACATTGCATAATATTTTACTACTATTTCGTAATCACTTTAATACTTAACATATTTTTCATTTCATCGATTTTCGCGAAGTACATTTATGACAGTTTATTATTTAATGATATTTCAAAGTGTTCCAAGGAAATTGGTGAGTTGTTACATGCGACCTAACTACCAGACTAAACATGTTTAGTATTCGTGTACAATATTACTGTCATTTATTTCTCTTCATTTGTTATGTTAACGTATAAATGCGAAATGAAATTATTCATTTACAGTGTGATCTCAATTAACCGTGTGCAGATTATCGAAGCGGTAATTTATCCAGCTCGAAAATCACAAATGTATAAATTATTAAAATCATTGATATCATACATATAAATAAATATTCATAAACAAATATGATTGAAAAAATGATACCTGGGTATTGTGTTTACACGAGACTCATTCGTTACTTTAT
Organism: Zele albiditarsus; assembly: GCA_958496275.1. Lineage (NCBI taxonomy): Eukaryota > Metazoa > Arthropoda > Insecta > Hymenoptera > Braconidae > Zele > Zele albiditarsus. The sequence continues at coordinate 15,873,573 of OY292408.1, forward strand.
ATTGCAGCAATTATTTATTCTCTTTGTTTATTTATTTGTTCAGTAGATATGTCCATTTTATGTTCTTGGTTCAGTTGGTTTGCAATCGATTCGAAGTGCTGGGAGAATTAAAAAATATTGTTTTTTTATTTGTTTATGAATGCAATCTGCGAATGATATTGTGCTTGTATGTTTCCATATGAGTTCATATAAAAGCTCATCTTCGTATAAATGTTTCCACCCGTACGTTTTCACATGTTCGTTATAAATGATTCGTTGTATTAAAAAAAGTGATTTTGACTATCCATGTATTCAGGTCATTCGTGTATAACACCGTGCCATCTAACCCAAATAATCCGGGTCATACCGCGAGTTGAAAATTGAAAATATACAGTGATATTCATCTGATTGGTTATTATTTTAGAGGTATTGCAACAATCACTTTGAGTAATTGTTACTGCTTCTGTATGTATTTTCAATTCTCTGAGTATGCATGCATCACCTTGCAGAATTTTATAGTGCATAAAGGGTTAGAACGTTGTTATTTTCAAATCAATATTTCGCACATCCACTAGAAGAGAGTCATAACTTGAAAAAGTGAAGTTCCTATAGGTAATTCCTAAGATTATTATTTTTCTGTTTATTCCATAAATATATATTGGGAATCGTTATGAAACAACAATTTTTTTTTCCGCGTCACTATTCCTCTTTAGCGTGTGATTCGAGATCAACATATATTTGTTAAGTTAAATTCTGAGACAATTCTCAAAGGTGAAAAATCATATTCTTACGTAAAACAATTACATTGCATTGAAAAAGAGAATTGCAACGAGAAAACGTTGGTGTTTGAAAAAAGTGGTTTTTACAGTTGTTTAGAAATAATTTCGGTAGGTATATATCCATAATTATAAAGCTGAACCCAGACACTATTGAACGCTCTGAATTATTTCACTCAGTAAAAATTTTGTCGTCACAGTCACTTCAAATGTATACTTAGAGTTAATTATCTTAAAAAAATATATTGATAAAAACTATATAACTAAGAAAATATTCCAATCTACATAAATAAAAATACCTCAAATTATACCATAGAATTTTTAATAAATAAATAAAGATCTATTTTATCTTGTTATCAAGTAATTAATTTAATCAAATTAGTATCACATTTATTTCAAATATTATTTATTGCTGAACTACAAAACAAAACTAATATCCTGCCAAACGCACTCATCAATAATAAATCAACTACACATTCAAGGCAAGGATCAATACAATTGCTCACGAATGGATTTATTTATTTCATCTTAATAAACTCTTCTCACACTATACAAACATAAGAAAAAAAAAGAAAAAAGGACAAGTTTGACTGCGAATCGAGCCGCACCATCCAAATGGTATGGTTCACGAAATTGCCGGAGGTTTTTTAAGATCCATATCTCTGAAATGCACACTTTCGTGACGAAACCGCTAGAGGTGGGTAGATGATGATGATGATGGTGGTGGTGGTGGTGGTGGTATAGTTGGATATAGAAGTTGAAGCAGCGTAACGTTTCAAAATGGTCTTTATATGTGTATGTCTACGTCTGTGGCTATATGTTTGTATATATATGTGTAGGTAGGAATACGAGGGGGATGAAAACGTTCGCTTGGATGTTTTTAGCACAGTTAGTATATTCGGTCGCTTATATAATCAATATACGAGAGTGAGAAGCAACGAGGAAGAGTAGCAGAGACCGAGAAAGATGCTTTTTAGGGAATAGAAGAGGTACAAAGAGAGAATGAGAGAAAAAGGGAGATAGTTGATGGCCAGTGAGAAATGGCCGAACAGAGACGAAGAAGATATTAACTGTGAGGGCGAAATGAAGATGAAGATGATGAAGTAGAGAAGTAATGAATGATGTCAATGTTTGATTGGTTTGTACAAAAATGGCACAGGGAAGTGAACGTCAATTGGCGAAGAGCGTACTTCCCAAGATTATTTTTTGATTTATTATATAAGTTACTATACTTTATGATTTTAATTCTTGTTTGTATGGTTTCTTCTTTATTTTTCATCATTCAGTGATTGAAAAAGTATTGGAATCAACACAAATTTGATTTAGGATGGTCCTTAATATGTTCGGTTGTTTTCAAAGTTCTTAAGTTTGAAAAATAAGTTTTAGCATGTTATCTGTCAGTCTGTCTGCCTGCCTGTCTGTCTATGTTTAATATGAGCTGCGTTATGTCGAGAGTTCTATGACAGAAAAAAATTTCAAAATTTTCCGATAAAAACTGGTGTTTAACTATTTTTCAATCTACTTCAACGATTTAATGGCTCGGTGAGAAATATTGATTGAATTTAGTAATTGTCGGGAATCTTTGTACACTGTAGATATTTATTATCGAGTTTTTGTTCACCTCGAATTTGTAGAGAGATTTATTTTATATGACCCATATAGTACAACAGCTGAGTGCGATAACAAGTGGTATTCGTATATGGTTGGACGACGTGGTGGAGGACTCTCGAGACGACAGGTGAATTAAAGCCTCATCTCTGGCGTGTAATTTTCCGTCCTCTCATCGTCACACGAATTAAAATATTATTCTTTTTTTTTCTTTTTTCCTTCACAAAAATTTATCGCAATATATGGTACCATTTTTAACTCATCACATTTTATATTTTACATTTTTGTATTATGTGTGTGTGTGTGTGTGTGTGTGGAGTTAAATTTCGAATAAATTTATTCCAATTGTGAATACATAAATTTAATGTGAAAAATGATAGGTTGAATGACAAATAAAAAATATATTACATTATGATAATAGAGAAATATGATACAAGGAATATAATGTCATGTCGATATATATTTTATTTGAGTCTTGTTATTTCACTGATGTTTTTTCGTCAGTAGAGCATAAGTGTATTTTCTTTTGTATATAGTCGCTTCGTTGAACACACAGAGTTGCAATAGCTCTTCGAATTGGCGAAACACACAATCGGTCGGTGCGGGGGAATGTAACATTGTCACAGCCATATTCGTTCGTTCAACAATTGTCTTCTCCTTTATTTTATCATCACGGTCACGTATTGTCATCATTAAATTCTTCTCGTGACTTGTTTTCTTCTGTGAAAATGCATCGTTGCAAATATACTGTAGATATAGATATGATGCAGGTTGTTTTATATATATAGTTTACTGTATTTTTTCAGTACAAGAGTAAAAATTTGTAGAAATAAACCTTCTTCTTTTAATTTTTCACTGAGCGATTGTTGGTGAAATTTCGAAATTGAAGGCAGTATATAATCAACATTATATAATGTCCATTCAAATATATGTTTTTACATAAAATATACAATCTATACAAATCATATAAAATTATAATTATAAATACATTAAAATTGGTAGTGAAAAATAAATAATAATCATCATCAGATAATACTTCGTTCAAGTAGATAAACATTCACCGTATTAACCAGTTATCAAGACAAGATAGAAGGCGAGAAAATTTGCCGACGGGAAATGAAGGGTTACATACAATATTGCGCGCACAGACAGTGGAGAGAGTTCTCAACTATATACATATATGAATCCAATTCAAAGCGAACTAAGTGACAAGTTGAGGGATTGCCATATGACTCTATTGTACAACCGTCAACGCATCTAAAAGGGTATTTCCACCATACACCACTACTCCATACCGTACTGTACCATTTTGCGAGATTTCAAATCAGCCAACGACAAAATATATCGGTCTATCGAATTGTATTTTATGGTTGAACGCAGTCAAGATATATTTAGCGACCCAGGGATTTTGGGGTTGTGTTGGATTGTTATAAATATATATATATATATATATTGAATCGATCGGAACAGCCTTGCGAATTCGATTACGAGCATGAGGTCTTTTAGGGTATGAGAAACTTGCGCGATTGGCGCAATACGAGGAAACTACCCTTTGCTTTCTCGCTCTCTCAATATCATTCTCTTCCGTTTGCGAGTGCCCTCAACGACCAAATGGCAAGAGTGGTCAAATTGACCACGAGACTGAAACAATGACGAGTGCTAGTGAATGCTTGGTCGTTTATATATATATATATATGTATATATAAAATAGAGATCGGGAGAGGAGCCAGAGGATTAATGGTAATATCGAACCCTTTTGCCAAAATGTCAGATACGAAAGAGCTTTTGCAATATAGTGAAGTATTTTGCGAAAGCTACTCTGTCAAATCAATTGTTTTCAATTCTATTTCTATTTTTAATATTCTTTTAATCGAATACATATTATCAATTGTATTGTTGGCGCTTTTTGTGCTGTTATAATTGATTGTGAATTGTGTATGGTTGGTATCCAGGGCAATTTCTACTCAGGAAATTTCGAGATGAAATAGTTTGACAGTAAATCATTTGATTATTGTAAAATTGCGGTGTTTTGTTATTCCAGGTAGATATTTTTTCTCTGCAGTTTATTATTTTTTACTTCGTATAAAAACGATACATCTTCTTGTATTGACCCTTGAATTTTCAGGCATGAATCATTTTTTCGTAGTATATGTTATGAATAATCAAATAAATATTTGATAATTTATTTGATGAAATGATCGAATTGCTATTAAATTGAAATATTTCCGCAGGATGAATGAATATAATTGTGATTAATCTGCAATAGGAATCAATGCATAAAATTGACATGTCTACGTGTGGTATCGTATAAAAATTGAAAGGAAATTAATATCGAATAATTATTATATAAAAATTCAAATATTGTTTGATTATTTACCATTGTCTTGCCACTAATTGCGTGAAATATTTTTCAGGCACACTTAAGTGTACTTCAGAATTAAGAGTAAATGATAGATGAAAATTTTTCTGGTGTATTATAATTTTCATTTTATTCTTTATTCAAGAGTGTCATCACGAAATTTTTTCGAAGCAGAATGACATTGAGGAAAAGCGAGAGCGAACGAAGAGAATAGAAAGAAAAAAGAAAAAAAAGCGCTCGAAGTTTTCGTGCCATATGCTCGTTTATATATACAGACATCATATATAGCACATGGGTTATACTCTCCCTTGCCCAACGAGAAATTCAAATTTACGTTCCTCGGAGTCTGTCGGTGTCCCGACGGTGTGTGTTTTCCGAACTTGTGAAAAATGAGTCTGGTCCCCATCGCACGCACGCGGCCTTGTCGAAACTTTTCTTTCGCCCTTCTCGCGCGCGCGCGGTCCCGTCAACCTTCGTAATTCCCAAATTTATACTTGCTTCCACTTTGCGCTAAGTTATATATAGAGATCGATAAAACACTCCACGATATATATATTTATTATCCATGTGTAATATGATATTTACATGGAAAAAAAAATTGAGCGTTGGAGTTTAGTAAATAATACTTGGATATCCGGTTTAAAAATATCGAATGAATTTTAAACTGGAATGAAAGCATAATGGATTATTACCAACTGTTTGAAAAAAATTACTGAGTATATAGTCTTTCTGTTTTTTATCTGAAAATTATAATGAAAGAATAATTTTCATATTTATTCAATGAAAAAAAAACGATGTGAACGTTATACAGATTATATTTGATCAGTAAACAAAACTATCCTGGCATAATCTCCATATAATAGTAGGAAAGTTTTACAGTACACTTAGTAATTCACATGTGTGGAAGAATTATTCATCACACTCTTATTTTAGCAAACTTCCTCATTCACATTTTTCAAATCAGATATTGAATTAGTAATTACTAGATTCAAGCACATGATCTTTTCCTTCGTGTGTATAGAAGGGATGGTGAGAGGGAAATTTTTTAATTCCGATTAATTACCATGAGAACAGTTCAATGTATTTATACTTTTTATATTAGCATTTCATTTTATATTGGTTTTTGTTCTAACAAAAATGGGTCTATTTTATCCATTTTCCGACAGCGTATGCATTCATTTGCTTTAAATATATGTGTATGTGTGTGAGTGTGTGTAGGCAGGCGAGAGAGAAAATTTATGAGGCTCGTTATTAAATAACCCATCGTGTCGTCTGCTCGGATGTACGCCTCATGTAATATATAGACACATCTACGTATACATCATGTACTATAAGACGTATCTATACGTAATGAGATTTCGTTATACCCGTATAAAATTTTTATAGAGGTGAATGTTAAGTTATGCATATTCACAAAGACAAAAGTATGCATGTGTGTCATTATCAATGCTGGTACTCTAATAATTTTCAAAGTTTCAAGCACCGGTCAAGTCACTATGGGATTCATGTGTTCTTTTTGTTCTTCTGCATTTTTCGACCTTTATATTCGTTGTCGAATAGAATATGATGTCACAGTAAGGAGGGTAGAAATATATGGGATGGAGTTAGGTAGAGAGGGTGCAGGAAATTGTTCAAGGGCTGCTTGATTCACTATTTGCATGTGAATATTTCATGAATGCATATTCATACATTGTAGTAAAAAAATGATGTTAATAGAAAATATTGAGAGAAAAACACCAGAGCGATAACTTGAAAAATTTGTTCTTCTAATTTTGTTTCTCTGAAATAGTTAGGGGTAGAAAATAATGAATGAGGACTCAGAAGTTTTGTTATTTTCTCGAGAAAATTATGGCAAAATTTTATTTGAAAATCTTCAAGATTGTGAAAGTTATGAGACTGGAAAAAATTGCACTTTTCTCAAAAGAAAAGTAATCGTCGTTGAGTGCAACCATTCTTTTTTTAATTCTATTTTTTACGGGAATTTTCATGGCTTAAATTTCAAAAACACTCCGTCCAGTTAATATGAAACACACACTTTTAGTTCCAAAAAGTATTACACTTTCATTTCCATGATCGAATTCAAGAAGGGGAAATATTTTGTCGAAACTATGTATGGAATCCAATAGCTTTTATAATTTCTAATATTAGCGAATGCACGTTCCATTAAATTTTAATTTCCCCACTATTATTTATATAATATTCTAGTCCTAGCCATTGTCACTGTTAAACTTCTATCTGGATCAGCAGTGTTGAATTATTCGTAAACAATTGACTTGACAATAACCAACATCAGTACTGGCATAATTCAACACTGTAATGTGATAATCGAAAAATAAATTATTCATTTCATTAATTAATTATTAATTTTCGATTAAATGAATACGTAACTTCACCACGATATGTTATCCATAATTATCAAACAGTTTTTTAATTGATTTCAATTAATAAATGAAAAATTTCTGATGTATTATTGACAGCAATATTATCGTGAATTATTTCTGCTCTAATGGTTGTTGATTTTATGATGATCGATATCCACTATATAAAATCACATTGGGGAAAAATAAAATTTCTGATGGAAGTGCTAAATTCCGAAACGAAAAAGTTGTTTGAATGTTATTCATTTCATCTACTTGAACAAACTTTTGATTCGAAAACTTTTTTTATGATCGATGTTCAGTATTCCCTTAAATCCAAAGGTGCCACTCTGCACAGAATAATTGAACATCTTATCAGTGTTCTATTTTCTGGATTTGTTGGAATAAAATCCAACGCGACACAAAGTAACAATGCAGACAAATTCATAGCAAAGGTTTCACACTGTCTAGTTTTTTACACTGTTATCTTTCCATTGTGGATGGTAAAATGACTGGAGTAACTGGAGTGATATATGTATATCTATTGCAATGATGTATATGCATTTGATCCTGTATACATGTGGGCATGTGTTTTGTATGTGGATTCAGCGATACGACCCTTCAGTCTGTGCATACACCCGTGTTGTCCTCACTCTACTTCTGATATATATGCATTAACACAATTGGCCGTGTGTGGTTTATATACAGGAGAACTGACCTCGACACAATACATAGTTCTATCTCCATATATCATGCATTTGTTGATGGATATATATGTGTGTGTGTGTTTGTATACGCCTATGTATTTACTCGTGATTTAAAAAGGATATGATGTATATTCATGTTTAGTTAAGAGGGAACAGTGGAGTGATGACAAAAAAATTTCATGCCCTCGTTCATTTTCCAACTCTGAAACGGTCAGAGATAGAAAAATGAATAGAAGTTTGTACGATTTTTTCATTTTTATTCAATAACTTATAAAAATCACGAGACCCCAAATATAGTCAACTAGTATTTATAAATTTTGCACTTTCGAGTTATAGATCATCACAATAAAATTACTGATTTGGGGCAAAAACAAAAAATATACCTCGTTAAACAATGGAATGAGTGAAATTTTCATTTCTTTTTTCTGATGAAATGAATTATTCTCCCCACTTGTGTACTGTAAAAAAAATTATTTTCAACGTATATCACTTATGTTTACTTCCACATTAAATATGGAAATGCATCAAGAAGTCGAAAAATTATCTCGCGTGATTTCATTGAAGCAAAAAAGAAAAATTCATACAACTTTATTCATGTATAAATGTGAGATTATGAATCTTTACAGGAAAAATTGCGCATGTGCCGCTGGTTTAACTTTACTATGCTTCCTCACATTATTTGCGCAAACATTCTGAATTCATGCTCTCTACTTCTTTTCCACCTGACTTGATCCATTTTTTCTATATTTACCCTTGAACAATGAATAATATTTTTATTGAAGTTTCTTTTCTCTTTGAATTCCTCTTGATAAAACGATAAAATGAATTTTGTGTTTATTTCCAGGTAACAAAGTTGAGCTCGGTGATTGAATATTGTTTTTATGGATGTGGAAAATGGATTATGGTCAACTAGCTAAAGTTTTATGGCTGCTGCACGTATATATATATAATGGAAGTAGAAAGGAACTAAACTTATGGAAGGGAACAAAGAGAGGATTTATCGCGTTGGTGAAATGGTGAGTACTAACGTGCGTTTATCTATTACAAGGATATGAAAAGCTGAAGAGTATCAAGGATATGTAGCGTCAAAGAAACGAGCGCAAGTGATCTCCAACGAAATCTCCAGCGAGGCATTAAAGGTTTTCGGGGCGTATACGAGCCCCGAAGGTGCAATTTGTTGGTGCAGCTCACGTCTCCTTGTGCATACCATAGAAGAGTGAGAAAGATATTGCGCCACTGTCTGAACGTTAACCCAGAGATATTTCCGGACATATATATAGAATGACGAATTTGATGGTAGTTTTGAGAGTGTAGGTAAGATGGAGACAGGATATCGGGGGTTGGAATGAACCTCTGTCGTATTGTGTATATAGTTTTGAAGACAAATTGCAACAGCGAATACGGATTCTTCCTTGTGGACCAGTTTATGCTGAGCTTTTATTGGGTCGAAGAGAGAATGAAGCCTGACGAAATACTCTGATGCCATTCTTCCGATGTGCCGTCGAGTATACAGTATAGTGTAGCAATAGCAGTTGTAGTAGTAGTAGTAGTAGTAGTGGATCAAATCGAATCCAATAACCCCAGTGAGATTACAACTTCGATCGTTCGATAAAGAATAGAGGTCTGGTGCAGCGAAAAACGAAGAAACAACGAAGGAAAATAAATAAATAAATGAAATAAAATGAAATAAAATGAAATCGGGAAATACGATACTTTGTGAATTTCTATTAATTCTATTTTATTTATCAGTATTATTTTTTGTTTGGCACTCTCTGAGTGTGTCTGAAATCTTTGAAACGAAAAAGTATGTCACCAACGGTATGGTTGTCGTTCTTCGCAATTTTAATTGTTTAGTTTTGAAACAAATAAATTGAGTTATGATAAATAATGGGGGATACAATTTGCATTTAAATTTAGTTACATTTAGTGTTGGCAGATACGATTATAAATGAATGGAATTTGATTTTTGTTCGTGATAACCATTTTATTTAAACTCGATAAATTTTCATGTACGTAATATAGTTGGTGTTGTTATATTTCGAATGATTAGTATAAAGTTTCAATTGAATCTTGATATGAAAATAAAATATCAAGTCATGACAGGAAATTTGGATTTCTACAATTTATCGGTTGAATAAATTGTTCCAAAATTGTTCGCAATACTTTTTATCATTGAATAAACAGTTGGTGTAATAATATCATATTATTTGTTTGCTAAATAAAAATTGTAATATTGTTTACTTATTTGATAATACTTCAAGATTAATTGTGTGTAATGTTTGTTAGTGCATGAAGCGTGCACCAAACTCTAGTAATATAAATTGGTACTGGGCGAGTTGTCTACAGTGGAATTGTTTTTCGAATGAGATCAATATAATACAATGCGACTTGGAAAATTTTATGACCGAAAGTTTGTTTGATTTCTCGTGATTTCTTCAATGCCCTTGGTGTATATACTCATGTATATTCTTATACATACCCACTATTGGGCTCCCTTTTGCGCAATGAGACCCACGAGTTTCGAGAGAAAATCGAGTGGAACGATATCTCAGAACAATTTCTTTGCTCAGTCGACAATTGTTGCACGAAAAAAAAAAAAAAAAAGGCTCATAGAAAGTATTTTATTCATTTATTTCTTTTTTTTCCTCTCACTGCTTCTCATTTTTATCATCATTTCGATGCACATCTGGTATTTTATTTTTTTATCCTCTCTTCCATCCGCTCACTCAATATACACTTCAACCGATCGAGTAGTAATAATCAACGATGTTGTCAGCCAATGGAATACAATCATTTATTCTGACAAATAGTTTCCACAATATTTTCCAAGTATTGTTGAGTGATTATTATAAAATACTGATGCGATAATTATTTTCATTTATTGAATGTCACAGTAAAAAGTATCTCAAATTATTTTGTTAATTGCGAAATTGTTGTTCGAGTGTTGTTCAACTTTATGTATGCATATATGAATAATAAATTTTTGATGGAAATTTCATCGAAAGTTTATTTTAAATTTATTATTCAAAAAATATTGTTATAATTTTCAAGTGGAAAAATTTTTCAGTACTTACTGACTAGAGTGAGGTAGGGGATACTGTGAGGTTGATAGTGAGGCGGACTGCATGCCTCTTCAGGTCTTGACACGATGCTTCCCGTCAGCACTTCCATAACATGACCGTCCCTCTTGTAGAATGTCATGCACATAAAGCCACTTCGACTAAAAAACATAACATAGCATATATGATGTTATCAAGGGTGTATGTTGGATTATTTGAGGTAGTTCTATCACGCAGAACTATATTTTGTGGGCGTGTAAGAAAGGCCTGGTTAAGTTAGTGAGAAAAAAAAATATAGTTTAGTATATGGTGGCCTTAATTTATAAGTAATATCCTTAGGGAAACTTTAGTTTGAATTCCACAGAAATGAAATTTTTACAAAATGGTATCTATCAAAGTTGAAGATGCTAATTGAGATTGTAGTGTTCTTTAATTTATTCAAAGGAGAACAATTTTCTCCGTGTGCTCTTTGTGTTGTGCTCCTTTAAACTGCGTTGGGAAAATATATTAAGTAGCTCAATTTATATCACATTATAGTCTGATGTAATAAATTTTAATACACAAATGTACAAAAGAAAGAGTATTAAAACTGAAGAGTACTTGTAAAAACAGATATCCTATTTAAGTTTTCTCGTGGAAAACGATTTCTTTATTTCTAAATTTTTTTCCAAATTAATCATACTCTGGGACATATTATGAAAAAAATATTGGAACCCTCTTTTAATCTTTGTTCTAATGATAGATCTACCTTCAATTAAATTTAAATAAGTTATAGAATAATGAAAATTAACAAATACCATCCAACTGTAAAGTGAGTCACGAGCATTATCACTGTTTGCATGGGATTTGATTGCTTTATGCTATTGCACAATATCTTGACGTCCTGTTCCTCATCACCACCAATAAAGTCCGGAGTATTTTGTACACCACCACCAATACCACTACCACCACCACCGTCAAACCACGAATTAGTCGTGTTTGATCTCGTAACATGAAGGCTCGCATTACGTGAATGAAACGTGTACGATCTTGTGAGATCGAGTGTATGCCATGTGAGACCACCACTCGAATATCCCGTGAGCCAATCCGGAAATCGACATTTTCCTGGTGATGATACTGAAATGAATGAAAGTTAAAAATTTAGGAACAATCAAGTGCAAATATTAAATTACCGAAATAATGAAAAATAAAATGGGCAAGGTGTGGTACATGATATGTATTATTTATTATATCAATAAATGATGTGAATTATTCAGAAAATAAAGAATTCACATTTTCTCTCAACTGAAAAGTCGCACTCAAATGTGACGTAGTAATTCATCAACACCCTATATGAAAATTCTCAGAGTTTTTTTATGCAATTCAAGAAAATATTATGAACACATCAAATAAAGGATTTGATAAGAAAGTGTCAATGCCATCCTGTATCAAATCCCTGATGATTTTATTAATACTTCTTCTACATGTCAGTGGTGAAAAGTAGAATAAAAAACTATAAACATAATACATATACACAAGGTTCACATATCCCACATACAGAAAGCACATTCATTTGTTGCTGCTTCTTGTTTTTGTCTCTTTCGTTCTCAATTTATCTTCAAGACGAATTGAAAGTTTATGGTCGATCTTTTGTTTTGCCAAGATGCGTCGCGTGCAAAACGCCCATGAACGCTTATCTCATCGGTGTGTCGCTTCTCGCGCTCTTAGGCGAGATACCGAAAGGCGTATCTATATATACATTGGCGTGAGAGAGTGTAAGCTCTTCTTCTTCCACGTCTTCTTCGCGCTTTCTCCTCCCCATCTTGCCGCTTTTCCCTCGTCTTGTTCTCCTTATTCTTCTTCTCGATATCATGCCACCACCGCGTTTCTTCAGCGAGCGATAAAGTCACACCGTCTCGCGGCGCCCATCTCGAAGAAAACCCGCCACGGAAACCGATAAAAATCTTCTTGGAAAAGACCACGCGAGGAATTTGCTGCTAAAGAAAATCGCTTTCGCACTTTTTCGCCACCGTACTCTCGTCCTATTCTTGTTCACCAGTAGAATTTTCCTCATTTTTTTTTTTTCCTCTCCATCCCCTACTTTTCTTTTTTACAATTCTTTACTTTTCCGAGAGAATGTCACGTTTTATGGAGCACTATAACCCCAAACCTATTATCGTCGCATATAATGGAGAAATATATTGCTATTGATAAACTGACCCATCTCACGAATTTTATTGGTTACTCGACATATCAACACTTTATTTCCTATCAATAGGGTATATTCTTACATTCCAAACTCAAAAATACAACTTTCTCTTCTTGTCTTTTATTCCTACATAATTCCAGTCGAATAAATATATAAAGGATTTTTCTCAGAGACGTTGATAAAAATGACAATTATGCAAGTTTGCACTGTGCACTTATGAAATATTGAAATCACGTGAAGATTGACATAAATGCACAATGAAAACTTCAAACGTGTTTTATTCAAAAACATATAAACGAATTAATTATACTTGTGCGTGTTGACAGGAAAAAAATTCTTTGGGTGTTTTGACCAACTAAATCATCAATAGGTATTATTCCAGTCGATACAATGCACAAAAATATATTGATTTAATAACTCTTGAGGTGAAATTATTATACTCATATTGCAATACCTTCCACTGTCCATTTCACGGCATCAAATAAATCACCAATGAACAAAAGAGCAGTGATATGTTCTTACTCACAATTAGAAAAGTTTTCATTTTATTGTATTACTGAACGGGACCGTACTAGATATATATATATGTTGAACAATAAGTCAATTCATTCATAATATTTCCCGACAGTTTGTATATCAAGTTGAGAAACATAGTTTTGAGAAAAAAACATGTTTGAAGTTTTGCCATCTGCTGCTTCATACCAGACCATCGCATCCACAAACCCCCTATGACTCGGGCAATTTTCATAACTTGAGCTGGAAATTTTGTGAACATATTCTCATGAGGAATAACAAGAGGAAAAATTCAAAAAAGAAAAGAATATGAAAGAATATTCAACGACAATATTGCCTTGAATTATATATTTTCTTCTTTTCAACTTACCTTTAGTCAAGGTCATCGTACGTGATCCCTCCATGGGGCTAAATAGACCATTGCAAGTAGCGTCACCACTTTGAGCCACTCGATAAATTTCCGGTGTACCCTCAGGGATGGATCCACCGCCAGGAAGTGGCATCTCATGGTCAATTGTTGCCATTCCTAGTGCAGCTCTATTCAAACCACCAACAGTTTGACCCGCTCTTTCATATACGAAACATCGATAACGTTCCTCGTTACTCGATGCGTGCCCATGGTGTAAACGACCCACGAGATATCGACTGCTACCTTCCTTCCACAATGCCAAGCACTCGAGCTCCTCCACTGTAATGTAGAAAATAATTATACACTCATCAACATTGCAAAATTGTTTTTGAATAGATCCCAAGCTCAACATGTTCATCAAATTCTTCCAACAATTCAGGTGGAATTCTGTAGTGCTTCAATTTACCCGAGAAACCACAGTAACTTATTGGATTTATATCTTCAACCATCTCACAAATAATATTATTAAACGAACACGAAAATTTATTCACAACCAACGTTCTCCTTCAAAATATTTCAAAAGAATATTCACTTCACTAAAAAATTCGACGAATATCCTGTATATAAAAACCAATACATAGAATAATCGGATGAAATGGCACGTGTGATCGTTCCTGTTATCGTAAAATGCAACTGTGTCTCATAGATATATATTAGCTATATCGATTGGTCGCCTTTTTTTTTTTTTTTTCTTCGTCCCTTAACCCAAGCGATAATTATCGTACCAAAGAGTCAAAAGCTCGACGGGGCGATCGACCATATCTCTTTCTCTATATCGCCAACACTTGTTCTCACCCCTTTTCGGCTCCACTATGTCCAGTATAGTGTGTGGCACGAGCGACCCCCGGCATCGACCAACGATTCTCAACATGCTCTTATCTAAATCACATCTCGTCGTACTGGAGTATGAGAGAAATTGAGATGAAAGAAAGATACGCGGGATGTTCCATGCTTTTCTTCTTCTCCCTTCTACATATATATATATATATATAAGTCTACTTTTTTTCCACGTCCACTGACTTGGACGGCAATTCGCGCAGAAAAGAAAAATAAATAAAGAAGAGGGAAAGAAAAAAATTACGAAAAAAAAAAAAAAACAAAAAACATTTTACTTCGACTAGTGGACGTGTTTTCTTTCATCTCGATTTGCCGTTCACTCACTGTCGTATGTAAGTCATGATTAATGTATATTTTTCGCTATTGAAAAACGTTGAATTATTTTATTAACGTCTTTAATACACATATACACATATATATATATATATATATGTAACTATATTCTCAAACATGTGAACTTGTGCGCACATCACTGTTTGAATGTTTCATTTGTTTTTGGCCCCTATGCACGTATTGTATAGAGTTTGACAGAAGTTTAGAGTTTCGGTATATATATATGTTTTACAAAAACACATATCGTCATAGGTGTATAGTGAGAGGGAAGATATATAATGTCGTCACATGCGACACTGTCCCTGAATAACATCGATTCTGAAATCCGAATTCTACATCAATCCAACACATGAAATATTCTACACCCTCTCTTGAAAACTTCCATCTTCACACGTACATCTATATAAATAAATACACATATATATATATATATATATATATGGTTGGTTTAAGATGTTGTCGTACTAGTTAAATATCTCAGTAGGATGAAAATTTTGTACGACACATTGGTGAATAAACATTTCATTTAAGGGGTAGAAGTTTGTGTCTTGGTTGTGTTGCGGTCGCTGATAGACAACCACGCAAGCGTCATACCATCATTCGTCTCCCGGATATATTTGTACATATCTATATATATATATATATGTGTACATACTTTGTTCTGTTATGTGTTATCTTGACGTTAAAATATCGTTCCAACGTCGCCGCGCCGATATATAACATACTTCGCGATAGTACGCGGTCGATTAATGTCTTCGAGTGCTGATGACAGCGTCAACTAGGACACGACATTGTCTATACTTAATAGTATTTTAGTTCGTTTATATTTTTTTGTTTCGGTTTTTTGTAGTTAATTTTTTTTATGATGGGAAAAAGAAGGGGAAAAGAATTGTTTTGAGGAAATTAATGTTGTTGCTGTTGGAATATTTGTGAAATTGTTTGCTCACCTGCACTCTCGGACGCTGGCACATCGGGACATGCTTGATACTTGAAGAGTAGTCTACTGTCATCAGTGCATGTATCCACATTACTAAGTGGACTTGAACACGTTCCATGATCTCGATTGTAGGTGAATGTCATTGGGCCACGGAATGGACAAGGCACGGCCGTTGCTTCTTCACGAAACATTGAATAGAGTAGTGCATCACCAGTTATGAACGAACACAATGATGCAAGGCTGTTTCTGTTGTGGCAGTATGCTGTAAAATAATTATGGATGGAAATATATTATTATATGTTATTATATTTGGGGGAAGCTTAAGAGGTATTTTTAGTTGGAATACTATTTTTCGACTTGGTATTACAATTTTGATCGCTGTTTAATGAGGTATTTTTAGACTATCGCAAGATTGAAATACTTGCGGTTCATTTCGTTCTGAAAATAATCATCGCACATCAAATGTCGGAGTGGAATATTAATTATCTATAGCAACGTGGAACGAATTCGAGAGGATAGACAAAAATTGATTCATCATCACACATTGAAGTATATGTTCTTTAATTAAAAATAATTGTGTTGTTAAATATGATATTCTTTCATCACAAAATACTAAAAATATACCTATGACTAGAACTAGGATATTCATTTTTAATTGAACATTATTATGTTGAACAATGTGATTATTTGTTATTCGAGATTGTTGGATCTAAAAATATGGAGGAATTTTATTGAACTATTTATTCTCAGAGTACGAAAAAAGAAACCAAAATAATGTTATTCGAAGTTTTTACTGTGGAGAATTATAAAAAATTGCAACCATATTATCTTTCCTCATATATTAATACATATGTACATATTGCATCTTGACGTCTATTCAAGGAGCCACCTTATGGTCCTTCATGAATATATATACGAACGTTATATCCGTGAAGATTAAATTCCAATAATAACAATAAAAACATGACAGTCGCGTAGTGACTTTGACAAATCGTTGAAAAATACGTGGTAGAGCTGAACGATAGTCGGACACACAGAGATGCGATGGTCCGACGGATTGCACTTGAGTAACACTCTCAAGTGTCCTGATACTTGGCTGATGGTCACCATGGCGTGTCATGTACTACTTCTATCATTGTGTATATATACATATTCGAGTTTTTCATGATATAAACTATCCCTCAACTGGCACTTCATCTTACTGCAATGACATTTACATTGGCGAAGCTATTTTTCACTGTTGGATCCATATCTATTGTTCTCTATTCGATAACACTGCATATGTATGACAGTATTTTTTTGCTCTCATATTTTCTATCATATAAAAAACATTATTTCCAAGATTTTTATTCAAATATCTTTATCTTCGCTATCTTTCCTTCCTCAGAATAAAAGTTATAAGGATAGAGCATCTAGATATCAGATAAACTGAATCTTGTGATTCCTGTAAGTAAATGAACTTCGATGATGTCAATATATAAAGGTGAAGTGTAGAAATACATGTGTATCTAATTGCAGTCTATAGCTATATCGTATAAGGTGGCGTGATCTGAAACACAGGCAGTTGCAATAAACGGTATATTTTTAGTATTGCTGTTGAATAATGTGAAGATGAAGTCCTGCTACTAGGAGGATGAAAAATAATAATCATTGATTGACATCCACTAATAGGTGTATTATTTATACGTAATTTTAATTGATATACCATTCTGAATGTCTCAATTAAATTATCAATACGAGAGAGATCTATTTTAGAGATGATGGTACAACATTTTCGAAATTACTTTTAGTATGATTTCCTTGCTTGTAGGAAACATTCATAATACCGATAATGGCTTGGTAAAAATATCAAGACAGTTCATATATGCGATAATTGATATTTCCTTACCCGAATTAGATTACAGGTTCTGGGAGAATTACTAATTATTCCGGGAGTGGGTCAGTTATATAATGTGACAATTGATGGTTTATTTTTTTTTTTTAGTAAAATATTATTCCTGAACAGCGCACTTTGACTTTCTATTTGGAGTAGTGTGATATCGATTTATGTATCCATAGTTTTGAATTTGTTAAATATTGGAACTTATTCTCATTATGAGAAAAATCTCATATTTTGCAATTTTTCTTAAAAAATGAGTTTATGAAATCCTTTCAAACTGACTGATACCAATAAAAATAAAAATCCTTGAATTTATGCATTTAATTTGAATGCGACTTGCAGCACTACTGAAAATTAATTTATTCCACAGCAAAATTTGATTAACTGACACAATAAAAAGCATCACACAAATATCTTGCCCAATATATTTATTTTTATCCACTTCGAAACAGAATTAATTACAACACCGTATCTCCACAATAGCAATCAGTATATTCTCAATTAAAACCATTGTGCCAATATAATAAATATGTACAACACGCTCTATATTCGGTAGAAAATGAAATCGAGACAGACTTTTTCAAGGTACAATGGATTTAATTGTCTTTGGTGCATTGCGACACAAACCCAAGGTAGAAAAGATCTTTCCGTATACTACTGTTTCACGTTGACGACATCAGTGTACATATTTTCTATCCTTTATTCTCTTCCTTGTTGCTTTAGTGTCAACGTCGGCATTACGCGCGACGGAGCTTACCTCGGAAATGTATATATGTACGTCGTTAAGTTCAACCAGAATAATTCTCAAGCGTGACGCGCCCGCGCTACATCTCTCTACTTTCATACAATAACGCTGTATAATATCTATATATATAAATAAATATATATTATTCTTTTCCGGTAAGCGCCAACAAATCCATCGATTTAATATTACCCGAAGTATTATATGGATATTAAAATTTTTATACTACAAACATCAAACTTACTCTCTTTGTATTGCAAGACGTTCGCATGTTTCTCGTGAATGACGACACAACGGTAACAAGACTTTCTGCAAATAATATAAACGTATAGTTTTAGTTTTCTTTCTATTTTATTCTCTCATTCTTATATACAGATATAAAGATATAAAAAGTAAATAAGTGTATAAAAAAAATTTGCTTTTTTATTTGTATTTATATTCGTGAATTGATGAGGTGTACATAAAAATGTTTGAGAGTGTATAGATAAAGTTCATTTCACTCGTTGAATATATTCTCTCAGTGTGATGCCTTGCTTACATTGAGAGAATAGAAGTGAACGAGGCTTTAAATTTTTGTGGTGAATGAGAAAACTGTGAATAAAACGAAAAAAGATGGAGTGATAGTCGTTCCGTGCACTCTCAAGTAGGATGATAGGTAAAGAGAAAGAGAAGAAAGCACGAGCACTATACACATTTGCACACGGTCCACCGTTGGCTTGATTCCTGTTTTTAATCAGTACGTCTGTGGCGGATCAGCTCGTTGAGTTTGACTACTATTTTCTTGTCTGTGAATTTAGCTTTAGCATACAGTGAACAATCAATCTCGATATAGAGGTCGTTGCTCCGCAAATATTGAATATTAAACATGCATGTCGTGCTTTCATTTTTTTTTTTTTTTTTTTCTTATTTATCATATATTATTTCTGTTTCATTTTTATATTCACATGCATCAATATTTTATTAATAAATATACTCACTCATCGACAACGAGAAATTTATCTCCCTCATTGTGTAGACATCTGCCTTTACTTGAAAGAATGTTCTTCGATATGAGAATTGGTTGTCGTACGCCACTTTGAAACCAGGTACCTTCCCAATGCGATGGAAATGCACACTCTGAAATTTTATAAATGAAAAATAAATTGATGGATGAGAATGTGAACGGTGCAAAGTGGAATGATAAAGTGCTAATATTTCATACGATAATCCAAAGAATTGTGTTCACTTCAATTTTGATACACACAATTTCAGTATGTTGATTATTTTATCGAAAAATTGTGCGAACGAATTGCTGAAAATCATTTATTTAGTTAAAATTAAACTATGCGTTTTTTAATTCTTTAAGAACGAATAAACTTTAAATTATATTCAGACATTACAACAATTACGACAGTTAAATTTGTGTTTCACAATGTTTGCTATTGTTCAAATACTTCAATTGTTTCTATAATTGTTTGGCAATAATTTTACTTCAATCTATCGGACAGTTTCTATCCGATAATTTGCGCAATTTCACGTGCAAAATTTCACGTATATTTTAATTTAGTAAGTTGAAATACATAAGAAACATGAATGTTATTGAGGGGATCGCAAATTGTTCACGAACTTTATGAGTCGTGCGTAGATTGAGAAGTACATTATTAGAAGCAACGGAAATGACAATTTGAGATCGTGTGAATACTCTTCTACTTGATATGTTTGAATTGAATTAGATTAAATGAACCACGTGTTTGTATGTGTATATATGTAAGAGACCAACACATATATATGTAGACGCCATAAAATTCACTGTGCAAACACAAATGAAGGGTAATTTATATATACATTTATGGATAATCCAGTTGGATACTTGGACGTAGAAAGATTAAAGGTATAGTCTGGGATGGAAAAAGTATAAATCAAGCAGCGGTTGCGAGATAAAGATAGGCCATGAATTCAACGAAAAGCAGAACGCGTTATTTAGGTATACCCTGTCGGCTATAAATTTACCGGACGTCGATATCGATACTGCAAAGGCACACATTTATATCCTTTGCCAACGATTTTATTTCAATGTGTTGTTTTTTATTTTTGTATACATTTTCAATTTTTTTCTATTTTACTGTTCAACCACTCACTTTTACGAAGGATGGTAGAGCTAATACATACGAATCTTTTAATCGAAGAGCTTAGCAGACGGCTCATTGACAAGTCATTGATCCTTGCGTTTTATCTCTCCATTGTCAGCCAATAGAAAAACGTGCGTACGAAAAAATAATCGGTAGCTTTAAAAGTACATTGAAAAAGATGAAATGAAGGAAAAATAATCAGGTGAATTGTGATAAAACTGCGCGCGCAACTTTATTGTTTGTCCCTGTACATCTCATGTTGTCACACTCTATTTGTGTATCAAGTCAATTTATTCTGTAAAGTTGGGCTTTATCAATTTACTACGAACAAAATTATTCATGGAATTTGGAATAGAGGTCAATTGTGCAAATTTTCGGATGATATTTGTCCGCAAGGAGATTGGTGATGTATATATATATATATTAAATCGGAATATATTTATTCACAGCTGGTAAAACTGCAATGTCGATGAAAAGTGTAAAATTAGGTGTTGGTTGAACTATACCATCTGAACACTGTATTCAGACTCGTATAAAATTGATTAAATACTCTAATTCGAGAATTGTTGACGTAGATCAAACGCGTTACTTTTAGTGAATTTAATAATTTATACATTTGTTTTCAATTATAATACAACTGAACATAGTATAATGATTGTTTATTCAAAATTAAACGCAGTGAAACTTTGTAGATTAAATTAAATTTAATGGTGACAATCGTGATAATACATTCAACGATTTTATCATAATTATTCTGTTCAGTATGAGGGCGTTGGAATCAAAATGATAAAGTAATAATGCAAAATGTGCCCTGATAGAAATTCAAAACAGGCGTTTACCGAACTATTTGGCTTTCGCAATTTCGATGAAATTTATATTTATATCAAATATATTCAATAACAGTCGAAATCGAATGATAATTCGATCTTTAAGACGTACAGTAGTAGACATTGTTAGATACATTCAGCGATAATCGAACGAAATTTCAAGACCCTGAATAAAAAGTGGACTTGAGTTTTGGCCAGAACCAGAGCTTCGATCTTGTTGTTTTTTTTTTGCTAATCTTTTTCAACACACTGTAAATCCAAGTAGGATACAGTGCATATTAATCCCTCAGCGTGAATGACTGCATCAATTTTCAATACACTTGGGTTCGTTAATTTTCCATTCATAATCCAAACTATGTGGTAATTTCAACACACTTGAGTTTGCACTCCCACCCACCCTAATAATTATGATCAAGATTGCGGCTATTTGCTTATCTATTGCATATTTCATTACAATCCGCAAACCTACTCAGCTGCTATGACAGTTGAAATCGCAACTAGCGAGGCCAAAATCACAGTGATCAAGTTAATATTAATCAAAATCCCAACCAAAATTACCAAAGCAGTATAATCCATTATGGTGTCGGTTATAAACTAGGAAAGCTGGATTAGATTTTTGCATTGGAGCTAGTAAATAATTAACGACTCCATTTACAGATTGAGTGCAGGAGAGATGAAGGCTTTGGTATAGACGAATATTCTAGGGGCCTGGTCAATACCTCAATTTTGCCTCCATTCAGGAAATTTCCATTGCGATCATTACAAAGATATCAATGAATACTTCAAATGCTATCTGCACAATTCATACAACAATATCAACCGAGTGTGTATGTGTGTGCATAATAGAATAACAAAGTATGATAGAAAATTTGAGTGTGTGAATATAATATTCAGGTGGTGTAATGGGACAATGTTGGAACGGGAATGGACACGTGACGATAAGCGAACGCAGGGATGGCGTATTAGCAATTACTTATGGTGCCACGGGCAAAATCAATACGAACGTGTGGTTCCGGCAGTGTGCATTGAGCATTGATAAAAGGTGTAGTGTACGTGCGCCACAGCATCATTATATATATACGGCTATGGTGAAACCCCGTCGTACAGTTCAATTCCTCTTATACACTACATCTACGTATACGAATATAATATATTTATATATCTATTTATTCCTTTCTCCCGCGTTCACTCTTGCTCACTTTCTCTGTCTCATGCTATACCATACCGCGAGCGTTTTACTGTCGATTCCCGACGACAGCATTTATTTATTTCTATGCGGTTTCGTATGCTGCGCGTCGCGCGTATATAGTTCGATTTCCAAATGGAGGGTGAATCTCGATTCGCGAGGGCTCACTGTGGGTGCTCGTAAACCCACGAGACTCGCAATTCGTAATCACAGTTCGCACTACCCTCGGGTTTTGGCCCACCACTGGTATATAAATCCGTTATATATACCTACACATCATATTACCAACATATATAGAATATTTTCAAGCAGGGTTAAAGAAGTGGGATGAAAAGATTTAATTCACGTGGTGGATTTAACATTACAGGGGAGCGAAAAAGTTTGCCCTTTACTTAAGCTCAATTGCGGAAATAATTAAAATAAGAACAAAAGTTGATGGGAGGAAAAAATATATTCGAGTGATATTTCCAAGTGTTTATTATTGATTCATTGGGGAATTTATATTTGGAATTGAATAGAATTTATATTTATAAGTTGAAGTCTGCAATGTTAATCGCTCATTAACGTTTTATATGTGATATGACTTGGTTGAAAGAAAATTGTTAATAATTGACGTGATTTTATTGTGTTTAACATCTCGTGTGAGATCATGAATATCATGCACGAACGGAATTGTACAAATCTTTGAGGCCATATATATTATTTATCATGACAATATTCATATGAAATTGCAATATATCAGTAGTGAAACTAACCATCTGTACTGAATGGCAGCGAATTATTATTACAGAAGTGATATGAAGAAAATAACAAAATATCATTTTGAAATTTTGTTCATTGATGAATATCTTATAATATAAATATTTTTTGTGTCATTTTTTTATTCGGTATGTACGGAGAACATGGATTTGCGATAAAATCCCTGGTATCCCTACACACATCCGTATACTTGTGCACGATGGATCACGCGTTCGATCATGCAAAAATTTGTGAATATTCGCGTGCAATGCGTGAATAAAAAGGAAACGTATAGTGTTGTTGTTTAATTAGTCATACTGCTGCACGCGTACAATATGAACAATATAATATAATATGTATGTGTATTATACGATATTATAATCGATCGATTTGTACCGTGCAAGAGTCGCAGTAGATTAGAAGAGGTGGTCGCGATAAGCGTTCGTGCGGTTATGAAATAAATAATTTAGTATAAAGCAATTCTGAATGTGGTGAGAAGTAGAGGGAGCAAGTGGGGAGGTCAGTAGAAACGATGCAGAGAGTGCCATATACACATAACGAATGAAAATGTATATAGTGTATAATAGTAATGCGCTTTCTCGCAAATTCGCCTAACGCGACGCGGGGCAATTAGGGGCTCATTACTTTTGCGGGTTTCTTGCTCTCCCGGTAACGACCCCCGCGAGACCGCGTAATTTCACCTTTCCCAAGTATTCTACGCTATGTTTATATCCCGCAAACTATTTCTCAATGGTACCGTGGCATTTAATTTACGTCTAGCTCTCTTCACAACCATATAAGTGGAGCGCTGTTCACTAGAGCTCCACCTGCAGTCCTATCCGGGCATCAACTATTTCTCGATTACGAACGCGTTCTCGTGGAAAATATCCGACCGAGATGTACAACCGACTCAACGACTTTTTATATGTATACATACATATTTATATGTATATATGCAAGGGGAGAAACCAAGAGTTTTATTAAGTAAATAATTCTTGAATATATAAGTTTAAAGCAACGAAATATTTAAACTGCAACTACGATTAGAGGTTGATGTGTAATCAAATATGCAATTGGAAAGAATATATAAAATTTATTTGCAATAGGATTCGACTTATCTTCATAGCGTTGATCCAAAAACTACTTTTTTCTTTAAGACAACATTAATCGTAACTGTAAAATATATAATATAATCAGCATGATTCTGGCGCGGAATTATTCGCAATCATTGAATGGAAAAGAATAGTTGAACGACAGAAGAAAAAAAAATATCTGCGGGATAACGAATTTCATCTCGTGATAATGAGAACTCTTGTTTGACATAATGAATGATGAAATTCGTCAGCAGTCGTGTGTTCAGCGGACCTTATTCTATGATGAATATTTGTCGTGTATAATGGGACGAGGGTGTTACACAATTGATCGTAAGAAAAATTAATATCGCCAAATCTCCAACATAATGAAAAATATTATTTTTACGCTTTTTTTTTTTTTTTCCGGGAAATCTAATGAAATACAATTTTATGTTGAAGAATACAAAGTAGATATAATATAATCTTCTTCGCCAAAATGAAACAAGGTGGGCTGTAGCTATAATGAGGATCGTAATGAAAAGGAAAAAGAATAAATAAATAATTTAGGGGTAAATTTGCTACATCCGAATTATTTTGTATCCCAATTTTTCATTTCTTTCGCAATATAAATAAAACTATTTCTCAAATATCAATATTAAGAATTAATTCGTTGTGAAATCTACTGAATTTTTTAATATACGTTCACATCTTACGCATTTCAACTACCTAAATAATATCAGCGAACAAAATATCAGCCTCTGTATATATATATATGGAAGAGCAATGAGAGCCCTAACGCTCTTGTGCAGAAAAAAAAATGGAAAAAAAAAAAATTACTTCACCAACGATTGCTGCTTGTAAGCGCACGTATATACCGGTAACGAGGTTTTCTCTCACTTTCACATATACATATATATTCAATACAACGAAGTTGTAATTCACCCTCAAAATGGTGCGGGCGCGCGACTCAAGCCGACCCTATCCTCTCTTTCATTTTGGTGGCGTTTGCGTCACGTGACGCCAAAATTTCTTGATTAAGGCTGCACGCGATGGTTCGGGGATCCGGCGGCCAAACGGAGAGAGCAACCAACGCGCTTCTTTTCCTTCACGTGCGCGCTCCGCTTAATTTTCCGGCCCGTTACGATCGTGCACCCTCTCCTACCACTTTCTATACCTTATACGAAAGCACCGGATTTTCCTTTTTTTTTTTCTCCTCTTACTTTTTCTCTTACACTCACTCATTCTCTATGTCGCTCCCATTCTTCCACCCCATATTCATTATAACAATATCTATATATCTATATACTATACTTTTCTTTGGCAAAAATTATTACCATCAAGATTTATATACACCGACGGCTATTTAATTCAAGCGAATTCATATATATAATATCTGCACTTTACACAAGATGGGGCGTCTACATACACACAGAAAAAAAAAAAAAAGAAAAAAAGAATGAATTGAATTATAATCATATAATTTTGATTTTAAATTAAAAAAAAGTTTCACGAGAAATGGCTTCAATTAAAACAAACTTCATATTAGATTTAAGGATTATTTTTTAATTTGAAATTAATGGAGACTTTTATTTCATATGAATTATTATGCATGTTCTTATTATTTGGGTGACATTCAAACTCAATTGAAGAATTGTTTATTTTTTTTTCCATTGGTAAATTCATGTTTATGATTATGGCTAATTACGTTCAATATCGCAGCCAATTGGACAATTAATATGGAAGAAATCTAAATTGATTAGTTTAATAAAATTATTGCACTGCAAAATCTAAAGTTGAAACAATTTATAAATTTTTATTCCTTCTATTATCATGAATTTCGCATGCGCGGTAGAGTGTTTAGCATCTTTAAACAAATTCGTTCTAGTTTCTCGAGAATAGTGTATTCACGTCAGCCGAATGTCAAGTTGAATCGACGTAGAATCGACTGCACGGAAATTGGCTGATCGTTGTGCCAACGTCGCGACTCTATTCGTCGACATTGAAATATATATGTGTGTTATCACATATACATAGATATCGTATTACATATATAGATAGATAGATACCTAGATATATGGGGGAACCTAATGGTACATATACCCACGTGTATCGTGGTGATTGCGCGACCGGGACGCCCACAACCCACTATTCACTCTCCCAAAAGGGCTCGCGAATTCGCCAATCAATGCTATCAATGTCCGTTGATGTCCGAGAGAGTTTCGACCGCGTGCGCACTCACCTATATATATATGTCGTTGTATATTTTTCAGTCGTCAACTCGCAATCGATTGGGTCCCCACATATATATTCTACCACAGAACCAGTCAGTTTTATTCAATTAATTATAAAATCAGAATTTCTCCCCCGCAATTAATTAAAATACAAATTAAATAGCTGCAGGTATTTAAATTTTATATTTCAATGTTGAATTTTTATATTGTGTATGAATATGTGAAATATAATATAAGAATATATATATCTGTTAAATGTAGTGAAATATTTGACACTCTGACAGTGAATGCATGATAAAAAGAAGAGAAAGAAAGTGAAAGGAAATGAAGAGAGAAGAGAAGGGAAGAAAGAGAAAGAGTGGGCGAGAGTTTCGACATTCTGCGTTTCACTGACAGCTGTCAGCCAGTTCGAATCCGGAAAGTTTTAGCTAGTGAGAGAGTCAAAAGTTGATATTGCTGCGTTTGCTTGAAGCTCCGCTTTGCCCATATACTTTTTTTTTTTTTCTTTCCGGGCCCTCTGCATCTCACTTTGTGTCCGGTTCGGGATTCAATGGCGTCGTTGGTGACGTGTATTCGTGAGATCGTCATCCACTAGTTCCCGATTCTCGTCCATAGAGTTAACAAAAAACATGAGAAAAATATATAGATGAGAAGGGAAAAAAAAAACGAAATGGTGGGAGAGGGGTGAAAAAAAAAGATGATGAAAAGTAAAACGGAGAACAGATGAAACTGCTGTCCGTGCCAGTCGTTCTGGCTGATTGGCGAGTACCTCTACTACTTTTACCCCGCTGGCGTTGGTTACATCGAGAAAACTCCGATAGACTATGTATAGACATATTAAACTTGGTGGTTATATAGGTATGTAAACATATATATATATATATATAAGAGCGTGCGCAAGTGCGCTGGAACAAGTCGCAGTGGCTGTCAGACACGTTGAAAGAAACGTCGGTAATATAAAAAGTCAACGAGAGAGATCCAAAAGAATTCATGAAAAATGAACAAGACTCTTGCAGTTGAAGAAAAAAGTCGCGTCGCCCCAATGCTCTTTTGCAGGAATGAAAAATTGTCGGTCAGTCAGCCAAAGGTGAAAAGCAGCATGTTCATTTTAGTAGAAGAAGGAAGCGGAAAAAGGAATAGAAAGGAGTTGAGGAAAAAAAATTATTGTGAATGAAGAAAAAGAAGGGGATGAAAAAAAAAAAAAGTATATAAAAATAAAAAATCCTTTACCGCGCCTTTGAAAAACTACTGTTTCGTGCAATAATTTTTATTTCATGAAATGAATGCGTCACGCGTTGTATAGCAAAATCGATCTGCTCGGTGTACACGAGGAGAATTTCCATTTTCGTGAACGACAAATTCGTTTATTGCTCTGTAAAATTTATGACCCAGAGAGTTTCGAGTGGAGAAACTGCTGTGGGAGCTGAATAAAAAAAAAATTCTGTTTTTTTTTTTTTTTCTCTTTTTCAACACTCGCTATATAACCAAGCACCAGTTGGGCTCATGCTCGTTCTGATGACGATGTCACGGATTGAAACGGCCTCCAAAACGACCACGGCCCTCGTGGGACGAGTCTCTATAGCTCTGCGCACCACTTGAACCACCGCGTCGCGTTATAACGTCGAACCAGATTCTCATTCCTTCTGCCTTTCGACGACGAAAATTTTGTGTCCGCCCATTTCATTTATCCCTGATGGTGGATGCATAATTTACTGACGTTTCAATCTTCATCATCGTTGTTTCCATTATATATATATTTCTTGTTTAACCATAGATAAAAATATTTATTTGAAAATGTTTCAACGATTTGAATAACCAATTTATGTATTTTAAAAATATCTGACCTGCACTTTTCATTACGTTATTCAGTTGAATAAGTTCACGAAAATGTTCGAAAATTTATATGAACACCCGGAGTGGTGTTCATATAAAAACTGAAAGTTGGATCTGAATAGGATTTAACTTTCTAAACTGAAACTAAAAACATATGAAAATTAAAAAATTTTGGGTACAGCCAATCTCGAGATTACGCGGCTTATATTAGATATAGATATAGACAGAGTGAATGCTTCCACCCCTTCAGTTATACCACTTCTCGAATAAATGTAGAATTCTATATAAAAACTGAATTTCATAAATTTTTCATATTATCCCAGTGAACTTTGTTTATCAAATTTTAATTTAATTGTTAGAGTTAGAGACACTATTAAAAAATATAAACCATTAGTTATTCACAATCGTATGGAAAAATAATCCTCATGTTTTATGTGTCTGAAGCTTTGAATCAATTTCCACAGGCACTTGCATAATTCACAAGGTTGGATATCAATGTTTTCTATTGTCTGGTGAATATAATGGCTTTCAATTGGTATAAAACTTGCCAACCACGTGAATGGTTCTGGATGCACGACAAAAAATACCAGACAATGTAGAAAAAATACATTGATTGTAGACATACATTCGAACATTGGAATGAAGAGGACTTCTAATAACTTCTTTTAAAATATATTAGTTTCAATTGTTGAACTCTGGAAAATATTTGAATACAATTTATATTACATTTCGCAACATTCTTCTGCTATCAAGCACTTTCTGATATTCATATCTATGAGACATTTGCATGTGATATTTGATTTGAAAAGAATTAATAAGATTGAACTGGAGAATAAAATCTCCCAAACTTCATCACCTAACACATAAAAATTGTCAAACTTCTGTTTTTAATCTTTCAGTCCTGAACTCAGTATTATTGAAAACTATGGGTCTAAAATCTATTCTTGGTTCAAATGCAAAAATAGTATTATAATAGAAAACAATATTCTTAAATCAATAATACTTGTTGTTCTAGTGTGATTATGTATACATCCTGTTTTTCTCTCATCAATCAAATAAATAAATTTATAAAACAATCCCCAAAAATGAAATGTAATCCTCCTGAAAAATGCTTCCATGTTTACCTCACATTCATTAATTTATATCGAAAAATTAATTTCCATGCACTGCATAAAATCGTGGCCGGAATTTTATTCAATCTACGACCTAGTACCCAGTCAATGTCTCATTTTTATTCTCAATTCTCTTCAGATTCGACCAAAAGTTTTAATAATGTCTAGTTATATAAGCGACAGTTTGGATAATTTACAAAACCGTCAATTCTCTTATAGGACTCATCCAGTCCGACTCGTTTTTCTAGATCTGCACAACCCACAAAAATCAATATTACACTTCATGCTCATAAAAATGATTCGTATGATCAAATGACAAACTTTCCAACACAAAAAAAAAAACCTAAGTTAAAAAAAAAAACGACACACTTCAGTTTGCCAGTTTCACTTGCAGCCAAGTGACTTACGAGGAAAACTTTTTCATACTCTTCTATAGCTGTTGCGCTAAAGGTATCCGCGTGCTCATTTCCACGTGCATCTTTTCGTTATTATTATTCCTCAACGCTGTCGCTGTTGACGCGCTTGCCACTGCTGCTATTCGCTCCCAAGTACTTTTCGCATCTAACTTTGATTCTTAGCTACTTATTTCCGCACTACAGTTTCAATTTCCACTTCCACCACCATTCTTCGTCCTCTCATATATATATATTCATATATATATATATATAAAACAAACTGCAAGACAGTGTGCAGCTTTAGATTTTTGATAAATCCCACGAAAAATTCACACGCGTCTCCCAGAAATCTCTTAGAAAACTTTTTCCAACCATCGTGAATAAATAAATAAATAATGAAGAAATGTACGTTGAAAGAATATATATGGTATAAGTGATTTTATAGAGAGCAGATATATAAATACATATAGAGTGTATATATAAAGAGAAAGTCGAGAGAGAGAGAAAAGGCTGTTGGTTGACAAGTTAGAAACCTCTTTCAATTTATATGCCGTGTTCCTTCAGGCAGCTTTCTTCTTTTCTTTGTCGTCTCGTTTCAATCCCTCGAGTCACATCGCCCTTCAGCATCGTAGCGCAATACTAACGCTTCACGTCTTTTGTGTCTTGCCATCTATATATTTACCTACACACACACACATATCTAGTTCACTCTTTATCTTGAAGTGATATTTGCCACGCGTGTCGGACTACGCAACACACCCTCTGCGTGATTTCAATTTGTAATAACGCTACTTTGTTTGTTCCATCATTTTTTATACGTCTTCAAACAGCCGTTGTGATCTCTACTCTCAAAAACACCACATTGTCTTTGGTGCGCGCAGTACTTTCGAACATTTTTCCCCATTTCTTCTATATCTTTCTTCGTGGAGACTTGCGTAATTAGCCACGGTGCTACAGCCAATTACCCACAGTACGGTGGCCCACTGACGTAACGAGGTATTCGCAAGAAGGCGCGACGCGCGCGGGCTTTGATTAATCAAGTTTCTACAGTGCGACTACGGCAACGACGACGGTGACGCGGACAGAGACGATGAGGGAATAAAGAAAGGAAGAAAAAAGTGAAAAAACAAAAAGAAATATCTTTCGTTCCTTAATGATCACCGCTCGGCACTCTCGATAATCCAATTACTCGTTGAGATAAAATGGATATAAGCGATTCACGAGCACGATGTGGCAGTGCAAATTTACCTATATGCCCCTTTTAATTTCTCTCTATTCTTTATATACATATATATTTCTATGTAAAAAGCTCATCATCTCTGTATGCAGTGCACTCGTTCAATTTTTTCTTCTTCACTTTATTTCATGTTTCACCGTTAAATTTAATATGTAAAGAGAGAAAAGGAAGAGGAAGGAAGTGAAAAAGAAAAATAATAAAATAAAAACTCTCATTCCCTCCTTGATCCATACAGTCTATATGAATAAAGTCAATCATAAAATTCCGACATTCGCTGCCAGTTTCAGCATTCTACTTGTGGCGTAATCTTATTTCGAACTCAATATATAATATAGTTCGCGATCCGCTTCCGCAAAGTCCGCTTTTATTCTGTCCCTCATCATACTGTGCATCCACTCGTCTCATATACACTCTCTATATATTTTTACGTTAACCATCTATCTATCTATCTTTCATTCTTACTTCGTCTTGTGCGTTCTACAATGCCACAACTGCCTTCATCGGACGCTCATCTCATAACTTAAAATTTTGACGGCACAGAGAGTTTCCTTGCGTCGCCCCTAGAATGATATTTACCCTCGATTCCCCGGGAGAAAAGCCCCGGGAATAGAAGCAAGGCATGTGGGAATAAGAGAGAACGTTGAGATGGTATAAGAGTGAAGTGTGTGAAAGGAGAAGTGGGATAGAATGTGATCGCGCGCGAGAGGGTTGCACTATTATACATAGATGGTATACGGTGGTGTGGCAACGACACGACGCTTCGTGGATTCCCTCGCATGAAACTACGGCTGTAGCGTCACTTCGTGGAGTTAGACCCGACGGGGCTCAACAAATCCCCACGCGAATTCACTCTCTCTTCTTTAACGTTCAATCTTTCGTTCTCTCTCACTTTTACACTGCACCTACATACATATATATACACACACTTTCCCATTTTCTTTTTTTCCAAGAGCTTCGACGAATCGAATTTTCCTCCTCTCGTTGAATCTCACCAAAGTCAGACGTGATGCGATATCTTGCAATAGATGGATGGAACGGATGAATGAAAAAATTTTTTATTTTAATACTCAGGTGGGAATTTTGTCTGGGCCTTATTGAGTATTGCAATTGTACAGGTGTAACTGAGGTGTTGTAAGCTGTGCGACAGCATCTTGAATTGGTTCTACATATAATTCAATTTTTTTTTTATTAAAAGTATGTTTTCGTGTTTCGAATTACAGCTCGAATTAATGCAACATGGACATCTCCTTTTTGTTTCAATGTGAATCTGTGTTCGTGCATCATATTTCATTCAAGAAAATACTGTTGGGCATAGTTAGATGGTTTCTTTTATAACTCTTATTAAGCATTGAGAATTTATTGATTATGTTAAAGTGGTGATTATTTATTTATTTGGCCATCATAGCATGATTATTTAATGGAATGTGATATGAAATATGAACGAAATTATCACAGGAAAAATATTTTTGTTACTGGATTGTAACAGATGTTTGTCGGAAGTATTGCTATATTAACAGAAAGTGTTGGAATAACATATGTTATTAATTGCATGACGATATTTTCTGTCAATGTAACATTAATTATTGTTACTCTCACGTTCATTATTTCCACTACAACGTCGAGAATGGCTGGGACTCGCGTCACACTGCACCATTAAACATGTGGCGCGTTCACATTCGAATCCTCTCTCTTTTATTTTATTCAACTATTGCACTGTATAAATTTGGTAATCGCTTGTCCCTAGGGTGATTCTGTCCAGTACAAATATACAATTCAATTTAATTCAATTTAATTCTTCATACTCACAAGCGTCCATCACTGTTCAGTAATTTTTATATACTTTTGGGTCTGTTGCGATTTTTTTTTTAAAATCATTCACACACGTATATTGTGTATCGATTTCTGCTCATTCTCTCAATAGTTGTCAATCTCTTCTATGCAACCATCACTCGTCAAATTTTTTACAATCCATCGCAATGTAAAATAATTTACAACATTGTATGATAGCTTTAAATTCAACAGCATCAACGTATTGATCTTTTTTCACATACTGGCATATACACTTTCGTAAATTTTTATATTTGTTCATACAATCAGTAAAACTAGAAGTTAATAAATTGTTAACCCCATACCACCCACTTATGAATATTACGAACAATTCTTCAAACCCAATAAAATGGTGAATGATAATATATAATTTAATTATATAATCGTTCTATCACATATACATCTAAATGATGTACATAAAATTCATGTACATATACTAAATGACAACTTCATTACACATGGGCCACGTAGAAACCTAATTTCTATCCAGAAATTTTCATTCATTTACTTTCCTACTCAATCGTTTTCTTATTATAATCCATCGTTATTGTTAACTACACTGTAATTTTTGTTTTTCCCTTTAATAATTACACCATCATAATGATGGTATATTTTTGCATTGCTAATGTTAATGAGACACTGTGAGCATAGCATATACACAGAGGGGGGTGAGAGTCAAAGACAGCGTTGCGGTGACCGCAGTAATGTGGAGGCGAAAGAGATCCTCATCATCGTCGTTGGTGTAATAGCAAAGGTCGGTGGATGAAACGATGGAGGGAAAAGGGGGGGGGGGGGGGTATATGGCTCGTTATGCGGAGAATGCCATAGTGCTTTCCCTTTCACGCAGGTGTGGCACATCGCATCCTTTCACCCTCCCACCCTTCTTTTCTCGCTCCCCTTTTCTCCTAACGAGAATCCAGATAAAACACCAAAATGTCCTTGGGATTAATTAAATAATTAAACCAGCTAATTATCCACGAAGCTACCTTCATATATATCTCGTGTTGACTTGTCATCAGCTCAACAGATATTTTACAACAATTTATCAAGTCTATGATATAAATATTTTTCTACACTTAAATATTAATGAGAATTTTTTTTCTATTCTAGTTTGAAATTTTGCGGTTGAAGTTTGTATAAAAAAATTGACGTAGTTCTGATGTTATATACAGTTCCGTCAGTGGTTAACTATAGTTTAGTTTACGTTTGGGCAATCTAGGCAACGTTGGATTCAGGTCATTATGTATATTAAACGATGAACAAGTAAATGATTTGTAGATTGTATTGTCAAAGGTAGAAACGCACTCGTTTTCTAATAACGTTGAAGAAGTTTCAACGAATTATTAAATGTGGAACTCACCCTTCCATCTTTAATGTTGAGAAATTACTCTCTGCTAGTTTTGTATTGATGATCATTCGAAGCATCGTGAATCGATTTTAAATCTACTCGAAGGATAAGCTAATGTAATTCCAACATTTTATCTTGCTCGAAAGTTACCCCTACAACCACCCCTTAATGTATGTAAGTCACTATCGGTTTGTTTAATACAAGCCCTCGTGAGGTGTGTCCAAAATTCAACTGATATATCCTGATTTTATGGTGCAGTAACTCTCTCACTTTTCTTCTTTAATATTTCTTATTTTAGTACTTTTTCGGGATATTTATTTTCGAGTTATATTTCTTTCAATTCTTCCCATCATCACCACGATAGTGAGACGTTATTAAAATTCACTCTGTCACATTTAATAAACTGTTCATCATGATATTAAAAAATAATTCATAAAGATACAGTTTATTATTATATTTTCCAGTGAATAATTCTGAATACACGATACGTATGTTTAATCACTGAAATAGTACAGTGACAGGGCTTTCTCAAGGAGTTGACTTCATTGAAATAACACTAGAATATATTTCATTTGTAAATAATGAGTGTTAATGTAAAATTCACATGAATATTCCGAATCACAATTGACGAAAACAATAAATTAAATTCGAAAACGCATCTCACTATAAACTATAAATATTTACTGTAAAGAGAATCCACATTTGATCTCACTGCTTTGAACCAGGTCGGCTTTAATCTATCGAATTCGAATGCTTGATACATGAAACATAACCAATGAGAGGATGAGATTGGAGATAAGCTCGCGGAGAATCCACAGGACCATACGCGCGTGTGGTTATAATCTTGATTTACGGAAGAGCCTATAACACATAACGCCAAGTGTAGGTATATCTACAAATTAACGTATATGCAGTAAACAACCCTCTGCAATTCACTGGCACTTTGCCATCTGCTTACATTTCATTGCTCTATTGGTTATTTTCAGTTTACCTCATCCACTTTCCACGTATTTTTTTGTTACTTTCTTGACCACATGAAACACAAATATCTACAATTACCTCCTGCTCTCAGAATGATGAATAAAAATTCGAGCATAAAGGTTTAAATTCATATATTCATCCATCTTTGATTAACATTAAGTAGAAAAGCAATATTCACCAAGAAGCAAAAGGTTTTAAATCGAATCTTTCGAATTCTTATTTGAATAATTTGCTATCAAAATTATTCTTCACTTCCGAATCAAAACTAAATCATCTTACTTCAAATAATTTTTTCCCCCAATGTATATCATCCCATTGATGTTTCACTGATTGATATCAATCAATATGAAATATATGTAGCCAAATACATAAACAATTGAACACATCTTCCCTCGTTTTTATTTCTTTTTCCACTCAGTTATATCAACATTCCCATAGGAGATGATATGAATCGAGTATACAATTGCGTGCATCAGATCGGCCAGCCACAACACCAATATCAACATTATATCGCGTCAGAGATGCGGGACGAGTTGTAATACGTGAATGGAATTGATATATCAAAAGATATTCCATATATAGTTTCTTATTTTTCTTTCATTCATACTCCATCTTTCTTTTCTCGCCATTCGAACATGCATTATATCTCAAGTAGTTTTTCGACTCCCTTGGGCGAAACCCATCGACGTTTTCTTCTTACCCTCCACGTCATGGATTTCATTGGTGTGTGGATGGTTACTTCAATCATGAGTAGTCATACATCAGTTTGTATAGTGGCAGGCTGGGTGAGCAAAGAGAACGATAGCCGTGGCTAAAAGTCCCGCGGGAAAGGGGTTGAGGTCAGCTACTGTAGTCCTTTCTTCATTTATATATATATATATATATATATATATACATATGAAGATAATATACATACATTGCTTACGCTAAGTGATAGATCGGCCATCAAGCGGTGGAATCCTTGGGCATTCGATTACCGTCCCGGCATGCGGTCGTTGTCCGCCATCGACGTGTGTTCACGTACTCTCTCAGTCAAACGGTAAATCTATTATACCACGAGGGACCAAGGGTGATCCACCCAGCCATTTGCTATTCCTGAAGCAAAGATATAACCTAAACCACCAAATTAGCCTCGGCCCTCTTAGTTTACGCTCTTTGGCCAACAAGATAAGCGCAGAGTCAGCCAGAAATAGCATGTATATAACAAACACACAACTTGCCTCGTTTAGACGAAAACTATTACTGAATTCCTCTCACGCTCTTCAAACTGGTTGTCGTTCATATATATATATATCTAACCATGTGTTTGTCGTGTTTATGTATTAGGTATATACATATGTACTAAACTTAACCTACCCAGCATTGCCCGGGTTTTGTAGCAAAATGGATTCTTGCTTTTTTATTTGGAACAACCTGGAAATAATTTTGGGAGAAATAACGTACATAAAAATCATGGAGGGTTGTAGTAGTGATTAACTGAAAATAAATTGGTTGTTGAGAACTGTTCATTTCTTTTGTTTAAACTCGGATATAAGAATTGTAAATATCCTTATAGAGAAAATAAAAGTTCAGTGGATATAGTGGCGGAATGTTTGAGTGATAGATACTGTAATTAAATGGTATGATTCACGTAACAACATTCACTAGACAGCGTGAAAAAATAATTGAAAAACTGGATAATAATTATTGCGAGATGTATGTGGAAATTTATATAGCATATGATGAATTTAGCAATTGATATTATACTTCTCATAGGTCACATTGTAATTTTTGTTTTGTTATATTGTAGCATTTCAAGTTCTTCCGCGTTCAAATTTAATTTTTTTTCCTGTCGATATAGTATTTTATTAAGCTACTTTTGTTCAACACGCCGTCTGAATGTATAATGATTTCTAACCGGAAACCCAACGATAATCAATATGAGAAAGAGAAAAAAAAATATGATGAATCAATGATGAGTAAATAAATTCCACTCTTTTCCACAACACTATCACTTCCAATCTTTCCATACAACTACATACACACAATAATAAAACAAACGTTTACCTTTCTCATGACAGACTTGATTCACTCCAATAACAATCCTCTCATTCATAATCCTATATCACTGTACATCATATTTTCTATTTATCGTATAGAGTTATTTGGTCAAGTAAAACAACAAGCGCAAACGCGACAGGCGAGACAACAGTAGCTTTTGCAGTCAAATTCCATTAACCTTGCGCGGACATCAATACCACATAAGCCAATATTTCCATATTTCCATGCGGTTCTCTCGATCACCGATGGCACTAGCCATATATATATATATATATACCGTGTCCAACCGCAGTTTTATTCAACCTCGCGTGCGCCAATAACCAATCGCAACTTGACGGCAAAAAGTCACTCTCACTAATTTTTCAATTATTCAACATTTTCTCTTTCTATTATTTCTATCTTTTATTATTATTACTCCTCTATTATTTTCCACTTTTTTCATCTTACTCTTTGTCAATGTGAATAGCGAAAAAAAATTTTGTATTTCAAACTTTTATTCGTTAGTATAGAGGGGATTCAAATTGGTTGTGAAAAGGGTGAATCGACGTGAAGAGAATGTGCATAGGTATAAAGATATATAAATTCATGGATGGTAAAAATAAAAGTGGAGGAAGAAGAAGTAGGTATGTATATATATATAACTATATATGAAGATGGTGAGAAAAAAAAAGAAAGCAAAGGCGAGAGGGTGCCTGTCGCACGCGGGCTTTTAAGTAACGGATGGACTCTTTGGCAAGAGTTGTTTCTTGTATATACATTATAACTATATATTCACGAATGAATATATATACTTGAATATATATATATATATATACATTTTTCAAGCTTCGTCCAGTTCTCGCGTGAGTTGAGCTCATTTGCTTACGTAGTGCCACAACCAACACGTGTAGACTTTAACTCCTGACATTTTTGTTTCCTTAGCATTTGGTCCACCCAGTAATTGTATGTTCAATTATTTTTATATCAACTTGAAATATTTAGTTCTACTTTCAATGTTATTCATGATAGTTATGAGTATCATTGAAGTATTGACGAGAATATTTATGAAGGTTGTTATGAGTGAGTTTGTTTGTTATTTGATTCTGAAACAATCGGAAGAATTTAATGAATGCTCATGAGAGTATCTTTTGTTATGCAGTACAAATAAGTAAATAAGTTTGAGAGAGTATTCAATAAGGAAAGCTCGTATCACCGGCTCTTATAGACAGTCACCGGAATTTTTTGTTTGTGGAATTGAGTGAAGGCATTTTATAGAAGTCTTAATGCGTTCTTTCTTTTATTTGCATGAGTATGAAAATTCGAGAAATACAATTTTAATGATTTCCATCAGTTGAAGAAATCATGGAGTTCTTAGCTGTCTAAAGTTTTCGTAAGTTTTGGCGGCCATTTTCGTGGTACTCCTGTTCATCAGAAGTCAATTAATAATTTTTTTTGTACAATAGTTATTAGTGTAGCTGACGTTGGTACTAGAACTATTTGATTTTTTTTGAAATATATATATTCATTTTGGTTTAACGAAAGCCAAGCTAGATAATGAAAATCGTTACACTCTTGCATTTGTGGTTCTACAGCATTTTATCAATTGAAAATCTATTGACAAAATTCTGTATTTACAATAATTGTTGGAATATCAACCTTCATTATAATTCTGCCATTACAAAATCCACAAAATCATTTTTATTAATTATATATCGAGTCAAACACATATTTTTAATCATAGCAACAAATAATAAATGAGTCAATCTGCATTGCAATAAATAATTAATTTACATAATAAATTCCAATTGATAGAGATGTTCGATACAAACTTTCATCATTCAATATTATCAAATGACAAAAAAAAATTATGGATTATATTTCAATGCATCACTGTCTGCAGTTAGTACAACTGTGAATATTAAAATATTAATTCCATTGATATTCAGATAAATTTATTCATACACATTCATATAAATAAATTAATACTCGAACTTATTCATTTATTTCATATGATTAATTGAAAGAATGAAAAAAAATCAATGAATTATAATATCAACAGAGAAAATCATTAAAAGGCTGACATAATACCATACACAATCACACAGATATTACGTTAAATCAAAAGATAATATGATTGGCACGGAAAGTATCAGCGATTTTCAATAATATATATGTAACAATGATGAACGAGATATCTGATTCGTATATGTAATATATATCATGTATGCACTGATTGCATAAACTCAGCAGCGAATTGGAAGCTTTCCCATAATTATCGGGCCAATAATTTCCAGAGATTCAACCGAAAATGGGCTTTCATATTTTGAAATTGAATATCATGTAAAAACATGAACGTGTTATCATTAATGAAATATATTTACGCATGTATGCAATTTGTGCATGCATATATAAAATACCATATTAATATCAAATATGTTTATTAACAAATTTATATTGCTACAATCCCTCTCTAACAATATATGTAGAAAAAAAGAAAAATATGAATTGACAAAAGTAAGAGAAGTTCCTGAAGATGTAGATAAATATAAAAGAATGCCATGAACAAAAGTATATATATATATATATATATATTGATTCTTTATACAGATGAAATTGAGTGTACAAGATGAAATAGAGATTATGGATGAGAGAGAAAGCTACGTAAAAAGAGAGATCAGCAATGGGGAGAGTACCAAGGTCTGTTAACCAACTTTTGAAATATCTCAAAAGGCTTTTAGCCAGCTCTTTCAAACAGTTCACCCTATTCAATACCCAACAATTCCCACGAGGGCTTGACTCGTTACCAAAAAAATACGCCATTTTGCATTTATCAGTGTGTGCACAAGTTTGAAAATAGAAAAAAAAAAAAAACTAATAACACCAAAATAAATGAATATATAAATATATGAATGAATAAAAAAAATGAAAAAGTCTACCTATAATACATAAACTGTAACAAGCGAAATAGAAATTAAAAAAAAAAAGAAAAGTGAATTAATCGATTCCAATGTGCAAAGTACCTAGTGCACACGGATGTTCAATAAATTTTCAGGCCTATATTGTCGATGGTGTGCATGTATATATTAATGGTATACGGAAGAGGAAGAGAAAGGAGAAGAGCGAACGAAGTGCTTTCGCGGCGTGTGCAAAGCAGTGAAATATTTTTCATTAATCCGATTATTTATCGGCCGTCGAGCGCGTATACAGTGTGTGTGTGTGTGTGTTTTTTTTTTTTCTCTCTCTTCTTTCCTCTCATTTTATTTTCCACACTCTTTTCGACCCTCATGCGCGTTGCGCCCTCTTATATACACGCGGTAATCCATGTAGACGCTCGTTGTAGCGTGGTTTTTGGACGTGGTTATAGGGGACCTCCCGTACATACATATACATATATACACAGACATGTATGTTTATACCGAGCTAGTAGGAGCAAAATGTTGAACGAGGGGAAAGCAACAATACACATATATGTATATATACATTTAGAAGCGCAAACTCTGGTAGGTCGTAATAAATTTCACGAAAGGAGATGCGAACGGTGAAATACAGTAGCGGAATACGTAAATCACTGGACGATAATGCCGGATGTCGACTCGCGGCACGTTTACGAGCGCGCGCGCCAACGGCGCGAGAAGAGACCACCGATTGGTACACGCATGTTGGCACATCGCTGTGTATAGTCTCTCAATATCAACTGCAGCTTATATCCATATGTGTATATGTATATTGTCGTGTTTCTCCTTTTACTCCACTTTCGCAAAACATATACAGTGCCATATATGCAACCGAAATATTCACTCGATGCCTGAAGACTTCTATGCGGATTTCACATGCATACATTTAGATATGTACAGTCACATATATCTGCATATGTATTTATATACAAATATATATGTACGTATTTTGTGCCGTACGCAAATGTATCGATCTGTGTGCATCTACGTTGAGGCATTCGTCCCGCGTCATGACCACTCCGCGCCGCTTTTACGGCTGACCCAACATCGAATATTACTACTTTCAAGTGAGACTGACGAATATCGTCAATGTTGTATCGACAATCGATCGTTTGCTGCAATATTTTTTTTCCCCAGCCTATTTTTTTTTTGTTTTTTCTCGTATTTTATTTCTCTTTTCTTTTTTTTTTTTGTATGTTTTGAGCGAAGAGACAGGAAGGATGAGGATACATCAAGCAGCCAATTGGTGATTGAA
Organism: Zele albiditarsus; assembly: GCA_958496275.1. Classification (NCBI taxonomy): domain Eukaryota; kingdom Metazoa; phylum Arthropoda; class Insecta; order Hymenoptera; family Braconidae; genus Zele; species Zele albiditarsus. The sequence continues at coordinate 15,915,380 of OY292408.1, forward strand.
CAAACCATTGGTCATATAGATGTATATGGATATGTGTTTCAACTGGGTTGATGCTCGCGATCGCAAATTTCATTTTCGAAAAGCCGCAATAGCGCAAGCACGATATGTTATACATATATACGTATATCTATACCTACCGTTCACTGTATATATTCGTTCGTTTGTTCCGCAAGAGCGAAATAAATGAAATAAAAAACTAGTAGAGAAAAAAAGGACCCCGTTGATTAAAAAATGTTTGCGGGTCGCCTTTCAATCTGCAAGAGCCACCTTCTATTTCCGGGCCTCGCACTGAATCCGATCGAATCTCTAACGCGCTCCGCCCTCTTGCATGCATGTGTGTATGTGTTTTTTTTTTTCATTTCTCTTGTGTCATCATCCCACTTGTGACCCCTCGCCCATCCCTTTTGGCGCACGCTCCAAATCATTATTTTTGTACGAGTCAGACTTGTGTATCCGCCCTAAAAAAATTAATCTTCCTCTCTCGTTGTGTCGCATTTCTCAATTCTTCTTTTCACCACACATTCTCTTTTCGCTTTCACTGTCGCCATCGTCCGCTCTCTGACCTCTCGCTCTCTTTCACATCTTCTACAATATTTTTGTTTGCTCTCTTATTTTCTTTCTTTATCGTCACTTGACACGTGCACATGCTTATATTCTATCTGTCATAGTGACACGCCAGTTTGCAATGCGGGATATTCATCTCATCAGTAGTATTATATGTAACCGCAGACTTGAACGCGACCACCGTCAGCGTAACGCAACCATATACTTCACCAACATATGGTCTATTAGCACTAATAATAGATGTTGGCTACACAGCCCCACATGGGACAAGTATACAGCGTGAAGAAAAAAAAAAAAAAGAAAAAAACGAGAAAAAAGTAGAGAAAAAAAAAATATAGAAGATAAAAAGGTCGAGAGAGGATGCAGCAAAAGAGATGATGTTGAGCGTGTGTGACATTGCATTTACTCCAACGCCCTTTCGTTACACCAGCCGCTAACGATTACCTACACGTTTCGTCGCGCACACTTAAATCCAACCCGCGGTGCTCGGCAATGTAATTAAATTAGTCGCGATACCGCATAGAGTATATGTAGTGACGGCGCCTGTCAAATTTTTATATATATATGGACGGAAAACCACAGCGATTTAACGTGCGTAGAGATTTCCGATTGCGGAAAAATAGTAAGATAGAATAAACGGGATTAATAATACTGTTAGGAAAGAAATTTATGGGTAACAGTAGCAGAGGTTCGTTTAGCTGTATGGGATGTAAAAAACGTCTCTCTAGTTGAACATTGAAATATATGTGATACATGGGAACATTTATCTTCACTGCACTGTTAATCTCAATGTGTTATAAAGTGTGTTATTTCCAATCTTGGAGCATTGTAGTTATTTTTAACTCACTCAGAAGTGTGTTAATTTTCCATACATAAATTTTAACGTTGTAATTACTTTTAACACACTTGGACGTGCAGTGTGTAATCGCTATTCATCAAGTTATGATTAACTGTTGATATTTTGTTTTACGTTTATGTTGGTATAAAGTTAATGTTTGAATGTTGGAATTTATTTGTGGATAACTATCTGATATTTATCAGGCATGCGAAACGCACAGAATGAGAACTCAATTTTTTCTGCGTTTTGAAAGTAAGGGTGAATTTACATGTTGTCATTTTACCTTTGGTTCTGATTGGCTGTCGATATATTCAGCCAAGTTCACTCTCATCTTGAATTGCTCTTGGCTTCAATTTTGACATATATTTATGGCCACTTGACCGAGATCGATGTAAGCACGTAGTGGCGCGCGTTTATTCATAGTAAAAATAAATTCAGAAAAATTTCGAATACGTGAGAACTCTTTGTTTTCGTTTTTATTATTTTTTTTTTTTGAATAGTTTTTACCTCATGATTTATAGCTGGTTAAGAGTGGGAAAATGTCCTTTGGAGAATTTGAATAATTGTTTTGGGAAGAGACATAATGGAATGATTGAATAATATCTTTACATGTGATCACTCAATGTCAGGTGGAAAATTTGAGAAATGAAACTTTTCTCTGTAGGGTTTTTTACAAATATTAAAAGCACGAATAGATTCATGAATTATATTTATTATTTATATGGAATACTATTCATTAATTAATTATGTATATATATATCCGTGTGATTTTTATTTTATTTATTTTGTTTAGAACGTTAGACTCGTTAATGAGAAAAAGGAAATGTAGGTATATGTTTGTTAATATAGTAATCATTTACGATTCATATATGGGCGTGCGCATTTCTTTTTCCTACTAATGACTTTCGCAATTACTTACATGCGTAAGGAAGTCGTTAGTACAATTATACTACGCATCAGTTGGCACGTTGAAAAATGATTCAGTCACATTCTATAATTAAGAAAAAGTTTGAGTGTTGACGTGGATTTCGGTAAAAAAATGATTAAACCAGGAAAATGTTATGCAACAACCTCGCTGCTATGTACATAACGTTATAATTTTTGTATTCATTAAGTTGACTAAATTTTTTTCCCCTGGGTATATAAAAAAGCAATGTAGTTAATCGCAATATACTTCAAACATGGATGAGAGTTTTCGCTACTTTTTATAAACGACACTTACTTACAAAAAGGAAAACAAATAGATAAGTAATAACACAGCAAGAATTACAACTATTAGGGATGTACAACAATCTAGAATGAAGAAAATTTGACGATAGATATTTTTATAATGCCAATATGTTCAATATTCAGTTTAGTAAAACAAATTAGAATGTCGACAAAAAAAATTATAATATCGATTACTGAATGTATTTTATACTTTGTGAACTTTCACATACATTCAGGATTTAACATTATCCAGGCATTTCATACACTACTTCCATCTCTTTGTTTTTTTCCGTATAAAATTATAATTCAATATTGACCCTACACATTATTTTTCACACATTTATATATTTATTCAATGAAAAAGTTGACTGGAATTCGAGCAAGCTCTGAACAAATTATTAATGTCCTCCTGTCACTATATACAAAAAATCTTTTTTCTCTACATCGTTGTTGGTGATCGAGAATAAATGAAATGACAGTTTGTCACGAGAGAGATAGAGAGTGAAATAGTTCTTGCGTGCCGAAAATACGACGCGTCGCGTGGAAAGACGCGAGTACGTCGCGACACGCCGGCGTGTCCAGACTATATATATATATATATATATATATATATATATATTTGTTACACAAAGAAAGAGAGAGTGAGAGTGGATAAACGAAGCAGAGATGTCCATAGGCGACTCTATGTCGCCATGCGGCGAGTTGGTATTTCTTCTTCTTCGATTTTTTATTTTTTTTCCTTTATCATTATTATTTTATTTCATGTTTTTTTTTTCTCATCTATTCGTTCCACCATCAACACACAATTCGCTAAAGAAAATAATATCGGACAATGTCAAGTAAAGGCACTTTCACATTGTGTCTCCATTGAAATTCGAGTGTTTAGTTGAAAAATGTTGTTATATACACTGGAATCCCTCAACGACTTTTCACCCAAGGGTTTTTCATAAAATTTGGATATATAAAGGTGCACTCCACGCTCAAGAACCGTCTAAATAATTCGCTGCGCTGTTGAAACCGAGAGTGAATAATATATATATATATTTATTATTATGTCTATATAGTTTGAGGACTGTATACCGTATTGAGCGTTTTACAATTTGCGTTCTTCTAGAAATCTTACAGAAATTCTTCAACCATAAGAGTAATAAATCATTTCACTTTCTGTATTTGTTAGATAAAAAAATATAGAAAAGCTTTATGTCACTCTTTTTACATTCTTGTTTTTAGCAATTAAATAACGGTCGAGAAATTATTCGAATCTGAATTATATGAGATCGGAGTGAAATAAAAAATAATTTTCATTGATAATTCAAGCAAACCAACATTAGACACGATTTGTTATTAAAAACTTTACTTCAGTTCCAAACCCTGAACATTATTCCAATTTCCATGTGCGAATTGTGTATCACATGAATATTCATAGACATTGTGATTAATATGAATTAATAAATAATAATTAATAAATGACATTTATTATACCTAAACGACAGGAAAATATATGGATCATCATTATCTGATATAATTGTTGATTTGTATCACGTGAACAAAAACAACTTGAAATTAAATATAAAATATGTTCCCAATCAAAATCAATCAGTTCTGATTCAATTAATTTTTTTCTTATATTCTCAATGTATACTTGAAATTATGTATAAAGAAAGAATAACAAAACAAAATGCATTATCAATGTTCCATTACACTCTATCAAAGGAAACAAAAGTGTCAGATATAAAGTCCATTTTTCCGAATAAGATAAGATGTACGAGTCACCAGTGAACCAAAGTGTGACAGAAGGAAGTTCAATGGATTTCCAGGAATGTAAACGTCAGTGTAAAGAAAAGGTTCGAACCGTTGTGCCGCAGCGGTGCGTATATATATACATCCACAGTAGTTTGTCACAGTCAAGTGCTCGCTAAGTATGCATACCATTTGTCTCAAAGCGTTCTACTCTATTCTTACTCGATGTCATTTCGCATTCAACTATAACATAAACAAGCAGAATTTGGGGTGGGCAAGTGGACTTAATATTACTATAATTCATATTTTTTATTCCTAATTCTAGCCAAAGGTTTTGCTCTACCATTAGCAATGTGCAGTGTTGATAATAAACAGTGAATTAAATCCAGTGAAACTAATTTCGCTTCAAAAGGTTATGTCGAGTACATGCTCGTGGTGGTTTAGCTGATCGAAAATATTTTCTATTATTCATTTAATTCCAATTCAGAGAGGAATAAAATTATCAATTATTATAAGCAAAATCGTGATGATGGATAATTTATCTTCCATAATTATGGCTTTGTATAATAATTCGTAATTTTTTACTGATGACATTACCAATTGAATATTTATCGTGCCCTAATTAAGCTTGGTAATGATTATTAATCTCACTTCTCATTGCATTCGAATTATTCAGCATATTGCATTTAATTTTCCAAATGCAATATCGCAATAATTACCATACGAAATCGTTTGAATTTAATTTCTATCGATAGGAAATTGCCGATATCTGTTCAAATCTGAGAGATGAACATAACTTTACTATCCTTCTCTTTAAACTATACATATTGCATCGGTAGCAAATTCAGTTAGAATATTGCAACGAAATTTTACTCTTGTTATAGTAATTGCTCTCTTACTTGTCATTCATCGTAGCTATTTATTTATCCTACTTTTATTTTTATTATTATTCTCATTTCGTGTCGAATTTTCAGGTTCAGAGGCAGAGCGACACGTTATGCGTAGCAACAATCAAGTGTCACCCGGATATTTGTGCTGTCACGCGTCAAGTCCAACTCTCCGTTTACCAGTAGCATATATAGATACGTGAGTATATAAAAGTATATATAATTTAGAAACACTCACATACTGGTGCATTTGTGTATGTATGCATACAACCAGTGTTTGTCTTTTGACTCTTTATATCATTTCGTGTGTTACAATGAGAAAATATTTTTGTTATATCAAGTACAAAGCTAATTAACAATTAAATTAAATATCGTTAGCCAGATGTGCAGTCATGTTCATTATGGCAATGCTGCTGGGTTTGTTATTGTAACTTGACTGATATTTTATTTAAAATAGTAACATCACGTAGGCAATTTTCTTTCTATGATTCTCGACACGTGTGTGTGTGTGTGTCAAAGAACGATATAGTTGTGACCAGCGCAGAATGTTTGTGAGAATAATTGAATAAGCAACTTCACAATGGAATTTAGGGAGATGAGTTTCATGAAAAATATTATCCCCCAGGTTGAATTTAAACCGAAGATAGCACATTATCGAAAACCGTTCAAGTGCTTTACCCACAAAGCCTTCCGGATATTTGATAATTCACACATCTCTAACCAATCATGTGGTTGATATTGTGGGTTTTATGTGACCTATTAACATGTACATGGTGTATATACCAAATACCACTGTACATCTTATGACATGAAAAACTTTCTTCCAATTATGGAAATGTTTGATTTCAGTTGAAAGAATAAATACAATAAGATGTTCTATCGATTGGAATAAGTTAACTATTATATATTTCGAATTATTATATATTTCGATGATGTCTTATTAATTTATTCAACCAAATCATTATTACAATTGTTATTGATATGATCATTTTGGATTTGCGAAGAGCAAGTGCTGACCAAGTATTGAGGGAAAAAAAAAAACAGGGGCTTCAGTTTAATTAATGACAGTTGGATATCTGGGTTAAAAATACCGGATAGATATTAAACTGTCGCTGAAGTGTGTGGAAATTAACCGCACGTAAAAAATTAATAAGTATGTATAGTAAAATGATTCTATTCATATGTAAAAATTATGCTAAGATGAACGTGAAAATTGACTTTTCAGAACAATTTTTACAACAGAATAGGACAATTTTATTATATGCATCGTTGTTTTTTTTTTTTTTTACTCTTATCTACACCACTATTGATTTTGGTATTTCAAACCCGAATAATAATTGTTCTATACAAGAGCACTTTATTTTCTCTCTTTTGTTTTCCTGCAACGCAATTTCCCAATGCATAAATTACTATTAGAATTTATGTAGATGGGTTGGGAATTCCATTTCGATAACAAAACTAACGCCAATCAAGTTTAAAAAATATTACTCAAACGTCACGAAAACTCATTTCATATTGTTGTGTGTGTGTGTGTGTGTGTGGCTGTGTATTTTTTTCAGCGTTTGCCAATGATTATCTCAAATAAAAAAACAAGTGGCGCACCATTTGTAGCGCGACCAACGAAGGGTTAATAAATAATTTTGGTGAATACGGTAAAATAATTGTACAATTTCAATGCAATTTACTTGTCTCATAAATATTCAAGAAATAAATTAATATCTGATGTGATATTACATTAATTAAATAATACAAAATGTTATTACGTTTGCGTTATAACTGTTACACAATATTGTTCCTCTATATCAAAAGTTATGTGTTGATGTAAACGTTTGAGTTTCATATTCACCATGGCATTTATGAGAATAAAAAAAGCATCAAAGTGAAAATGTCACGGTCGTATCAGAACAAAAGTGTATAATTATCATCCATGCATTATTATACAAACTCGTTCGTTATGTATAACAGATGAGATATATTCGTTTGTATATTGGGTGTATGTATACATACACATGTGAGTACTATATCATCACGTCTTTTTTTTTTTTCGCTATATATATATACATATATACACCACATGCAGCACCTAATAATTCATCGAAATGAAAAGCCGAGAGGCACTCTCGATAACCGCGTTTCGTGTGAGAATATATAGGCTGATGCATATAATGGCACTGCTAGGAGGGTGAAAACGGAACACGGTTTCGCCGCTGGAGGCGTAAAGAATAATAGTATATATATGACTCATCGACTCCCCGTGGCTTTCAAGCGTGCAATAAAGAGCAATGTAAAAGGAATAGCGTCTCGAATTTTCTCGCCTCTGAGATAACTGGGACACACACCGTGTTTATACATTGTAAATTCGTAACGTTTGAGATTGCAGACCGGCTGCAACGAAGTTCAGATATATATATATATATATGTAAGGTTGTTTTATATAATCATTATTAATATTTACATTCTACATTATAATACGAAAAAAATGATTCATGGGTTTTGCGAATAGTCAATCAAAATGGGAATACCACACGATGAAATTATGGAATTGAAATTTTAGTATTTTCACTGGTGGAAAAAAAATAAGCTCTTTTACACTGTTGATTAAAAATATTAGACTATTCATTGAGATCAAACGTAATTTTATGTTTATAAAGAATTTTTTATTTCTCATACACGAATCTTTTATATTAACAGTTATTGATATGCAACCGTGATATTGTATTAGTGTCTTTGAATGTATATTTCCATTCGTGGTAATTTTTTCATACAGATATGGATTTATTCATACTATTGCGTCAACTATTGAGTCCTTTTGCGAATGAATTGCTGTTGCTAGAGGCTCGCTAATCTCTTTATTAATTCGTATGAAAGAAATTTCATATTTCATTTGATATTATAACATTGAAAAATTTATCATACAGTTATTCTAATATTAGAATAAAAGATTGTTATTTCCGTCAACAGTGACTTATAATTCTTTATTATTTTAACGACGTTAAAACTTCAGTCGGAAATTCAATTGAACAAGCCACAATAGAAGAGAATAAATAAATATATGAAGTAAAACACATAGATAACGCTCAACGATAGCCACATGTATCCTGAAGAATTTTGTAGGAAAGAACCAGGTGGATCGGATGATTGCATCTCGACTTATCGATCTCCTCGGCCCAAGAGATGTTGTTTAAAAAAAAACAACAATACAATTCGAGTTATAATATAAGTAACTGTGCTCCCCCAAAGTACTACAAGAAAACAAAAAAAAATACATTACCCCAATTTACATCGATTTCCCAAATTCTTACATAATATTCCGTAACACACACACACACATTCTTGTGCTATGCTTTGAGAGCAAAAAAAAGAAGGAAAAAATAACAAGAAATCACCTTTCTAAAATTCTCACAGTGATGTACTCCCACAAGCTAGTTATTCCCATATATAGATACAGTCTCCCCTATCACAATGTTTATCTGTTTATATAGGCACCCATAAATATCAAAGTATTTATAAGCTTTGGTATTTTCATGAACACCTCCTCACTCGCGTCTCAGTGACACACGCGATACTACTATTTAAATTCGATCAGATAATAATATATATTTCATCTATATATACACACATATATTTTTATTTATCTATATATTTATTTATAATGATATTCGTCGGTGTATGGACAATGACAAGACGATGAATTCAACGCTATATCGACTATTATTATTATTATTATCATACACTCTACGTGAAATCTCGTGAAATATTTTATGACTAAATAATACGGTTGGCGCGCCCGTGACAACGAGACAATTTGCTTATGAAGGAAGAATCTTTATCCATACCATGACAAACGAGATATAGTCGAGTGATGATATATATATATATATATATATATATATATATATATATATACATATTGAGTCTGGAAAGAAATGGAAAGGAAGCCGGGCGTGTAATTCAATTTTAGTCAAATCGTTTTGAAGATTGCTGCTCGCGCTGAGAGAGTGAGACAATGAAGTGATAGAGGTAGACAGTGGACTGTATGAGCTTATGTATGTCTACATATATATATCTATATATATATATGTGTATGGTCGATGGTTAGGGTGACACCATCACTAGGGACACACAGAACTATATATGGAAGACCAGGAGATTTTCCAAAGTGGCAATTTTGGAGGCAGTACGTCCACTCGTGCATCACCGGGGACGACGCTGATGCATTATTCATACGCGATGCTCGACGTCTACGTGTATATGTGTGTATATGTAAAGTGTGTGCGCTCGTTCGTATACGCCTGAAGCATTGCGGCTTCGGTGTGCGCGTACCCCTCATCGCCTTTACATTTATATAAACATATATATTTTCTCGAGGGATATATCATATGTATGTTTGAACATATATATGAAATTAAGCAAAGTCATATGACATACCTGTATATGAGAATTGCCAGGGAGTGGATGGAAAGGAGAGAAAAAACGGAACGAAAATTTTGGCTAGTGGTTATAAGTTGTCCAGTACTTTTTATTATGTGAGAGTGATATGCAGAGAATGGCGGTGAAATTCTTTTTTCCTTTCAGCTTTAAATATTTTTATTTTTTTTTCTAGTTTTAGATAAATGTTTATCGCGGGTAAAAGTCGGTCATGTGAGCTCAATATTATACATGAAAGCTCTTTACTACTTGGTTAATAGATAGTTGTGATAAAAAATCGGAATGAATAAAAAGTGTTTGCATGTATTCATGGGGAAATAACTGAGAGTTTGAGTGTGGTGAATGATATCTTAATATTAGGATTAAATATACCATATGGATATTGAAATAGAAACTAGGATAAATAGGACAATGGATGATAATCGCGTTTGAACGATTAATCAGCTTATGGCAGGTTTTATTTATTTTTCCATGAAAATTGTGGTGGAAAATGAATCCTCACGAAAACTACATTTGTTCATTGAAAAATTATGTCTCAAATTAATTTATATATAAAAATGAGGAGAATTCGTCTGAGCACCACATAATTTATAGCATACAGTTGGTAATTATTCTACTTGCCCTGCAGAGAGGCGTTCCATTCTCAAAGATTCCAATTCGTTCATCTCTGTATTCCACACTCATTCATGTTGAATAATAGAACGTGGATAATTGACAATAAATTCGCTGGAAAGCTCATTTTTCTACCGTCAGACACGTGTACAACTGAAGCAGTGATGCTTTCACGTGCGAATAGCCATAGCTAGTAACTACAGTACGGAAAAATCCGTAATAACAATTTTCACCGACCTTGTTTCAATATCTATTTGAATAGCTGTTAGAACTACCTATTTAAATGATCAAAACATCTTTATAGATCAGTATAATTAGTTTAAAAATACTTTGCAATAATTTTGACAATAGAAATAGTAACCTAACATCGCTAATTCATGAATACGTAATGACCTATCCAATTTTTCTTGAATATTACTTCAAATGTTTATAAAGACTGCATTTTTTTTTCCAATGTGGAGTAAATTCCTTTCACCAAAAGGCTCAGCATATATATAAAACAAAGGATGACTAGTGACCGAAAGAACGGACATTAAAATTACACTTGAATTGTCAAAGACATAGGGAAAATGTAAAGCGTTGGATGTAAAGATGAAAAGATCTTTTCCTGTACATATAAATCTGAGATCCAAAATAGAAAGAGAACCACAAAAAAAAAAAAATTGATGTTTACGCCACAAAGGTTATGATGAAACGTACAAAAATATAAAAATAAATTTGATGCCTCACCTGTTTGTCGTGAGTTGAAAGCCCGGGTGCTTGCTGCAATGATTATAAGCAGCAACGGGCTGAGTAGGACCCTGGTAAATGGCGGCATCTTTCCGGGACTCGGATCACGCGCTTGCGCGTTTGAATTCATTTAACCCACACCCCTCATCACTCCAACCGCAACAGTCTGAAAAATATAATGCAACAACTGAATGATTATTACAACCATGACAAATAATGTGAAGATATAACTGGAAAAAAAAATTTTTTTTCACCACTCTTCACTTATTTTTTTATTCTTTTTGCCCCCAATCTCATCTTTGTTTCTCTATATATCTGTCTCACCCATACTTTCTCAATGTTCTTCCTTCCTCACTTCAATTGTATGTCTGGAAGAAAATACTTTTGTGTGCACCACAACCCATTGTTGGTATCCCCCAGTGGGCGTCTACTTTCCAGCCACGCTTCACTCTTTCTAGCTTATTTATTTTTATCCCACTCTTTTACTCCTCACGTTTCTCACCCTCATCCACAAGCGTTGGTGGATGTGGCAGTATAGCGTTAGCGTCGCGTACAGATCCGGTTAGATGAGAGGAAAGACATCGTGTGTTCCTCTTTTTTCTCACAGTTTGTCGTGCACACACATCTTCGGCATTGTGTGCGTCAGTACGCGATGGAAGAAAAAAAGAAAAAGCAGAGGAGGTAGATGGCCCTAGGGCCCAAGTACGCGCGCGTTGGGTTCCCATTATGCTAAACCGCAAATGGAGTCCTGCGATCGAGTGTCTTCCCCTGGAGCTCTACAATGCGCTATAGTACGTATACAACGTAGTAGATGCGTCTGTTTGGCGTTCACATCTTTATATACATATATATATAAGCCTATCTAAAGGTGTAACATTATACTCTAATGGCAAAAAAATTTCATTCGCCTCGTTTCGTTGTGTTGCCTGACATTGCACAAATGAGCTCACCACCGCGCGTATCATTTACATCAAAACGCAAAGCCGTAACTCAAATCTCAAATCCAAACTTATCATTTTCATCACCGACACGCAAAAGCAAAAGCTTTTGGCGCATGGTTATAATTCTATTCACACATATACCACGTTCTTATATCATAACGTGAGGTGTGGCTTCTCTTTATTTAATCACCGTTACAATTATTTCATTTATTGTTATGATTGTTTGTTTTTGTTAAATAAAACACACAAGTATAATGAATGTGTATTGGGTTAATTTATTTAGAATATAAATATAATTGAAACTCAATGCGTGCGGATAACTAAAACGTGAATGAAAATTCAATCAATTCAGTGTTTTAAATAGTGCTGGGGAATAGTGCACATTATTTGAATACGTTTGTTTGCTGTGACGATGAGAATGGCTAGAATTTGCGACAAATGCTGCACGTTGATATATACGTGGCGCGTAAATTTCGTAACGCTATCTTTTATTTATTTGAACGTTCACTTTATATTCAATATTTTACCCCAAGTAATTCCAAAGTCATATAATTATTGGAACAAAAATCACTCACAAGTTTCTCATCATCTCTGTGACGTTTCTTTAGAAGAAAAAATTATAATAAATATTATTAGTCTAATTGTAAAAATTCCGAAACGCAATTGGTAACTTTAACTAATTTTATATAAAAATTACACCAAGATAATATTCTCCGTGGAAGAAATCTAATTTTTACGGTACTTAGATTAATTCTTCCGCTCAATAATTTCATTAGCCACTTCATTAACATAATTTTTACTTTGAAATAAGAAAGTTCTATCATCTACATTCAGTAATTTTTTACATGTGATTATTCTCCTTCCACTAGAATATTTATTTCCTATTATTAACCCATGATCTCAACTATTATTTATTAAATTCAACCTTTTACTTTATTCCCCCCCACTCACATCGTCCCTTACACTTCCCCCATTCTTTCACCATGAATTACCCATCGCAAAATTAACCTTAATCAATTCAATATTAATAATATATATAATTTTCTTTTAACACTGTATATAAATGGATTCAAAGGATGTGCGCGTGCTTGCAATGTCCGCGATCATTTACACATGTATGTATATCCAGTCGCAAAATGTGCGTCCAATTTAATATATACGTATTGTATTGGTGCTGGTTCACATGACCAAAAGAGAGGATGGGATTGCGCATCTATTGGTGCGAGTATATATAGTTTGATATAGTGTGTCATAACCACGAGCACATTGATAGCTGGTGGAGCAATTATGTCAGCGGTATATGCCATGCAATCAGATGCAGTGAATCCATTTGCACACCATCAATTTGACATGGAAAACGAGAAACCAAAAAAAAAAAAAAAATCAAATAAATAAATAATAAATAAATAAAACATGAAAAATAAACTGTGTGTATTGGAGTTGTGCTATGTTGTATGATATAATAGAATATGGAAATATGGACAGTTGTGTTTAACGAGATACACATTATTTTTGGTATCTTTAAAATCTGACATGAGATTTCTGTTGTGTATAATAAGACGTATAATTTGATTGAAAGTGAACATTGAGATGGAACTGGTCTCGTTCTATTAATTAAGGTGATGAAGAATCACCTACAGTAGTATAACATATACTGCATATTAAAAATTGCACTGAGCATTCTTAAATATTATCCCATAACTATTCGTAAAGTCACCAACTTCGGAGTGCATATTATTGCCATTCTTCCTAAACTCAGATGGACTATTAATGACATCAGCCAATATAACTTTGATTTTATGTTACTGCAAGCAGATTTAATCCACATTTTTGTGGTTGATGAACCTAATGTTGTAAGAATAGGGATGAATTCCGCATCATAACCTCACTATAATTAGAACTTGTACCCCTACTATAATACATTTATATATATATATATATATATATAACCATGAATAATAAATTTTGATTGAATTGCCTCATGGAGAATATGCTCGCTATAATATATAAAACTTATGCAACGATATTATAGAAAATACAAAGGAATATCTGGCATGAAGTGGATAGACGGGAGCGGTATAGCTTTTCGTTACAGCGCCGCAGATTCTTGCGATAGTAATTTAGTCGCACGGAAGAGCGAGCGACATCAAAGGGGATGCGAAACAGTGACTAACTTCGAAAGCAACGATTCGAAGCAGCGGGCGGCCAATTAAATCGCAAGAAACACTAACTCGATTTGTGAAGGAGTTATCTGTCTCTCTACGCGACACAGTTGCACTGTATTCAGTAACACCGTATGTATATATGTATATGTATATAAAACACATCGAGGAAGATATAATGGAGCGAGTGAGGAGACTTGATCCGGGGTCCGACTTTATCGGTGTGCACCGCAGGAGAAATGTGCTCGAGGGGTTGAATCTTCGTCGTTGTCGTAGTCGTCGCCAACTTTATTTGAGTTATAACGGTACACCGCGTGTCTTGTCGTAACGGATATAGGTGAGGGCGGCGAATGGTGCGCACAGTTCATGGCCCTCTATGGACACCGGGAGACCCCTCATGATAATAATACACGGAACAACGGCGCTATGGTGTCTATAGTGAAGATATTGTAGAGAAACGTGAAGACCACCGCGAGTTATACAGCACGTAGACCGACACCGGAGATGGGAATAAAGGGGTGGTGAGGAAGAGAGGAGGTGAACAGTGGCAAAGGTAGAGTCGCCGAGTCGTGCTAAGCAACTTGGATTAGTTGAATCGACTGGTTGCGTTCACCTTACTCTCTCCCTTCCGTTCTTCCTCTCTGTTTAGCCATCTCTTGCTCTTTTGCCTTTCTCGTGACTCTCCCTTGGCGCCAAGAGCTTGGCATTACGCCAGGCTAAATTGTCAAGAGAATTGCTCTCCCCTTATTTTCCGCTCTTTCTCTCTTGTGCCATCTCATTCCAATTCGCTCTCTCTTTTTCTCATGCTCATTCGCTTTGTTATATGTATATATATATATATCTTCGACCCATTCGCCAGCGCACACGCGAACTCGTGATTTCAATTTTTTTTAACACTGTCTGTCTTCTTAACAGTAGAGCCTGGGAAATTTCTGGTACTTTGCAGAGGAACTCTCTTTTCCTTCCTCACTCGTTCCAACAAAAGTTTGACTGTTTGAAATTAAGAGACTACTGCGCGGCGAGATGAAATTGATCGAAAAACTTTGGGCAGCCGCTCACTTCTACTTCGGTGTTATATTCTAAAAAGATTTCATCTATTTGTTTTTCTCAACGATCAATTTGCAATTTGTAATCCGCTCACTGCAAAATTAGTCTAAAATAAACTTACGGTATGGTTATGACAAATAGCTGAAACATTTTATTGCATATGTATGTAGATGGTGATATTAATTGTTATTACAAATCATCATATTTATCTGTGCCCCGACCAGGAAAAAGTGTACAATGACTGAACATACGGTGAATTATTGCTAGACTCATTTTAAAAATTACAATAATTCTTTATTTAGAAATGATTACCATCGATACTAGAAAAATTTAAACTTTGGGATGACAAATAAAATCGTATAATATCCATTCGGTATTTTCACATTTCTTTTCTTCATTGAAACTTTTCATTTATTAGGGGAAAATTTTATTATACTTCCCCTCAATATATTCAGTTCTACGCAACTAACTTCCAAGATTTGACAGAAGATTATTCAGCATTGTCAGTTACATTTCACGTGACACATCAGAATGACAGTGATTGGAGCGATATGCTCGTATCCAGATATCCGTCACGGATATGGACAATTTTTTGACAAAATCTTTATCAGCATATTTTCGAGATCTACCTTTTCAAATTATAGATAAAGTCCTCTAATCCCTTACGGTATTACACTAGTTCTATACCACTTCCAGTCCACAGTCCGAGTTTCGCCACAACGCCTCCTTCACTATAATACGCCAACAACATTGTAACTCGCGCTGCATCAAGAATTCCAGGAGCCACGGCGCCGCAACGCCACCATCTTCAGCCGACAACTTCTCGACTCCTCAATAAATCTTCTCAGAAATCCCACCACCCCCTCCTCTCATCTACCAACACCACTACCACCACCACCACCACCACCTTCTTCTACTCTCATACTTCTTCTTCTTCTTTTTCTTTACCTCCAGCTTTTCCTTTGTGACTTTCTGTATATGCCACGAATGTGTCCCAGAAGCTCACGTCCACACGGCACATGAACGTGACATGGCTTCTGCTCCAACATTGTATAGTGTGTATACACACTAAAACTGCACTGTCTTTCCGTTGTGTTGCATCACATACATTCACTTTTACAAACTGTGTGTAGCAGCAAAGAGCGTATATACCCGGTGGGTCAGAGCCCGTGTAGTCTTATTCTTTTTCTCTCTTTTTACTCCCTAGTTCTTCCTTTATCCATTTCTCTCTTTCGATAGTTCTTGTTTCATTCTTTTATACTGTACGCTGCACCAACACTATCAACCACTGCTACCAAGCTGCAGTAGTACAGTAGCCCAGTCGTGATCTCACTCGCAACCTAGTTTCTTCTACTATCAAGTCTTTTCTACTCTTTTCCACGACGCTTCACCAAGAGCGTGGCTAAGGAAAAACGAAAGAGGAAAATACCAAGTGAGAGATGTCTTCACATAGATATATATACATGTATACAGGAGAGATAGAGAAACTTGGAGTAACGCAGAGGGTAAGGTGGCATTGTGGTTTTATATAAGGCACTAGAGGGAGAGAAACGAGTAGACGAGAAAGTCAGAGTTGCAGCTCACACAAAGACTATACACTCAGGCCTTTATGTCCGGTTGCCTATTGGTGTAAGCTGATTTCAGGCTTTAGACTTTACTTTGCGGAAATAACCTTTCGTGGCTTACCGAGTTCGCCATCCTCGATATAACATTTCCTCTGTGAGATGCATTTTACCGAAAATTACCTCAGAGCTTGCAGACGAAAACTAATGCAATGACAATTGTTATGAAGAATAGTAAAGAGAAATAGGCAAAAGAATATTAATGTATAAGGTAATACGAAAGAAAAAAAAAGGAATATAGTGAATTTTTATATAAGTAAATACTATGCAAATATTGTGGTGGAAATTACGAAATGTAGGATGAAATTGCTCCAGCACAAATAATCACTCCACGTATGATAAAATATCGTTTTTTATTTGTGACAACAATGCGAGTGTGAAGCTTTTTATACCACAATTCTCTCTAGATTCATATAATTTTTGTGGAATTAAATAAATACCGTTGAATATATATCATAATTTTACTGGCAGCATGTAATTTCAAATGGATTCACCTCAACTGTTGAATTAATGATTACGCAATTAAAATAACAGAAAAAAAAAAATACTTGTCACGCATAGATTTTATTTTGGAAACAAAAACACAATTTATTGTGCTGTTGGAAAACTGAAAGCCCCAATTGAAACTACTTGTATTCAATCACACGTTGCATTTATATTACTCATAAATAGAGAACGTTGCTCAGTTGAATAACAAGCGCATGTCATCCTGTCAGTTGCATGAATCTAGTTTACATCTTTGGGTCCAAAGCTAATACAAAGTACATATTCGTTACAATATCTTCAATAATTCATGACACTCTCATGCCCTAATTCTATTTCACAATATAAATGAAAAATCTTTAATTCCTCTTCTTTTCATCAAGACATTATTTACTAAACTCGTATTCTCTACTATCTTTCTGCACAAAATGAATTGAATTGACAAAGAAGTATAAGACGATGCATTTTCCTTGATTACAAATCAAAATATCAGAACAATGATAGAACATGGACGATCAAAATTCCCAAGACACATGTCACGTGTGTCTGTGTGTGTGTGTGTTTATGTGTGATGTCCCTGCCGTGGCGGAATGAAGCACGTACCATGTCACTTGCCACCCATTCTCTATTTCTCCTGTCGCGGTCGAATCGTTGTGGCCACACCACTTCCCATACCACACATATATATACACACACACACATTTACAGATATACAAACACACCCGAGACCATCTCGCAATCGTTGGTGGCTCGCTTACTCTCGATTCCGCACCGCGGAGCTCTATTTACACGATGCGACGTAAGCCGATTCCCTAGCAACGGCGCAAATGTCCCAACGTCTCTTTGGGGATAATCTTGAGCGAAGATTCTACCCGTGGCAATACTTTTGTGTGATATCGTTCGCCAATATATACATATACAAAAGTATATCTATTATAGATTGTGACTGGTAGGTTTTTCTCACACAATTTCATGTTGTGTTCATTGCTTTCATTCGAATTTTCTGAATTATTATGCAAACAGTTGATCGTATCATGTATTGTGATTAAATATTTATATTTTGATTGCCAATATACTTTTCATATATATATATATATATATTGATCTTCTGTTTTCATCATTGTTACTTTCTTTTTCTGTGATGTCTTTCATTCCGGGTTGGTTCCCGAGTCGTTGGAGAAGATTGAATGCTTCTATCGAATAAGAGGAAAATGGAAACCAGGCAATGAGATGAAGGTTGAGCGAGAAAAGGAGAAAAAAAAAAAGAAGGGAAAATGCAACGACGAGATTTATCCTTGGGCGATTCGAAAGTGCCGACGCCTGCAAGCTTTCCACCACTCGCACTCTGCGTGTCCACTCTTATATAGGATTTTTATGTATATGTATATATATAACTTGGCAATATATATTCTTTCATGATACACACAAATGTAAAAAAATTCAAATGGAAATTCTGTCGTTTTCTTTGAATATTTGTTATGTTATTTCTATTTTTTCGCCTACAAATTGTCTGTATAGAGTCAGCGAAATTTTGCTTTTATCAGTGAAGATTTATGTAAATAAATAGAAATGATAATGAGATAAAGATGATAAAAAAATCTAAACATATGGAAATCAAATAGAAATAATGAAAAATAAAAAATATTCACGAGTTTACTATTGATCGAAAATATATTTTTTTTTTCTCTTTCGCAGTGGGCTTCATGTCCATTAACGAGTTGGGTTATAAATGGAGGTGCGGGAGTAGGAATGGGCCGGATTTGGTGAGGTAAATCGATCATTGTGAGTTTTCGTGTGGTCGAGGTCACACAATGTGAGTTATATAAATTTGTTCAGCTTTTCGCACGGCAACAACGTTTCTTTTGTGTATATTTTTCGCCATCACATACATAGCAGTATTTATATAAGCGGGTATAGAAGTATATGACACAAGTATAAAAAGCTTTCAACTATATAGAGTGAGAAAAATCCTTCTTTTTCGGTGCAGTTTAATGAATGATGAGATGAACTAATCTTTTGTTGATTGAATATAGGTAGTTCAATGGACTGGCCCGAGAGACTGGAGATAAATTCTTATTTTGAAAAATTACATACTCGATTGGAACCCACATAAGACGTCTTATGCTTAAACAAAAGCACAGATTCAGATCGTATTTGTTACACAACCGTTTGTATTATTTAATGTGCCCTAGATTTATGATCAAAATTATCCAATACATTTCATAAATAATTCAAGAATTAAGTTTAGAAAAATGGAAAGGCCTCATCACTAAAATCTCATAATTATCAAATTAATAAAACAATAATGTTAATAATATTGTATATTTCTAGATTTATCTTTATGTTATAAATCATGAATAATAAAACACTTTATTATGTTTTAGCTAATTTAATCGAGCCCTTCTGATACGCCCACGAAATACGTTTCTGCGTGATAGAACTCCCTTAACGAGAATCAAACAGAGAAAAACAATCCCGAAAAAAAAAAAACCATACATCTTTCATTGTAATGTATAGGTATTTCGTTTGTACTCTGACAGAAAATTTTTTGTGGCCATTTCTTTTCTGAGTATGGTCGCATGTCTCGTCGGCTTGGAAGTAGGGTTCGATGCCTAACAAGGGATAACCTCGTTAGTACACAACCGTCCAACAGCTTGTGTGTTTTACAAGTTAGGAATTAGGTTGATTAGTAGGTCGTCTAGAGTTTCACATAGTCATCACACAGTCATACAAAGTTTATTTCTCATCTCTTCTTTATACAATATTATATAAGAATTTTCATTTCGCTTTGACGTATAAACTCAGTTTATCTGAAAGGTGTACATGTATATATATATATATTTGAAATTTAGTGGTCAAATAAAGTGAGCAATAGTGGCAGCAATAGTGTAAAAACGGACGCGACCCAGTTGTCGCACTTCTGTCAAGAGTAAATTCAACTTTGCGGCACCAAAGCAAAGAGATAAAAAACAACGAGTGCAGTAGTGAATCTACTTTACCAGCAGGAAATTACACGTTTTTCCGAGTCGGTGCATTCGAGTTTGAGAGTCTCGTTGACGTTAAGAGAACCTCGATATGTATTCTTCAAAGGAGTTTCTATTTATCGTCATTGCCTTTCTCATTCCTTCTTACATTATTATTTCACTTCATTTCTTGCTACATTTCTGTTTGACTATTTTCTTCATTTTCTGTTTTTCTAATTGCTCGTATTTGTTTATCAATTCTTAAAGTCGTCAGATACTTTAGTTTATATTTACTGTGGTATAATAAACATTTCATTACTAATTATTGATCGTTGGTGAGTCAGAGAGTAGAGCGAACATTGAGAAGATGCAGTGGTTTAGTATAGTGCAAGGTGAATATGGCGTTTGGTTTTGGATGCCAAAATTCTCTCTATACTCTCTTCCTCTCTCACTCTTCCAACCACATCCAAACGACGTGGTTGAGCTTGCTCACCGTCCGAGCCTAACCAGAGTCAACCAATTCTCGATTCCGAGACTGTATGAGCGAAAGAGGCAGAGAGATTCAAAGTCCAGGTTAATTAAGCAGTCCAAGTTTAGCGTACTATTACTAATTGCAGCGTAGTCTGCATTGCATGCTCATACACCAACATTTATCTCTATATGTGACTATCTTAATTATATGAGCGCTTTTTACCGGCTCAATCACAACAGAATCACTTATCCAATTGTGATAACATCCCTGTTTTATTTCATTCGTTTGCTATAATCACTCGATGGCTATTTGAGACTTGTGATATAATTAAAATGTCACTCAATTGGGATGTATAATTAATGAAATCGTTGAGTTATATAATGAACTAATAATGCCAGATAAATTTTTTATTGTTTTAAAATGATTGTCAGTATCAATTGATAATTTGAATTCATTCTACCTTTAAAGTTAGATAGACAATAAAAATTGTTTTTTTTTATTGTCTCAGTTGCTCATCAATTATTTTCAATCACGATGCAGTTTTGTTACTAACCATTGAACTGACGTTATCCATACATATAGACATATGTAAACGAATAAAAAAACGAGAATTTTCATCAACAATTATTTGCAAATAATAGCGAATAAACGCTAAAATAAACCGTTGGCAGTTAAACATCTCTTAAACTATGCCACGTCGTTGCAATTTGGTCAAAGCCAATTGCCGCAACTGGTCTACACACCTCGCTATATACGAATAAAAAATACTATGGTTTCCGGCATTGCAGTTGAATTCTAACTGGCGAATTGGCGCATCGCCCCGTGCCCGAGATCAATGTCGATAAGTGGATGGAAGAGCGGAAGAGAAAGGGTGTGGAGTAAAAGAGATATAGAGTGCGAGTTATTTCCTGAAATACCGGACGTGATATTATATATGCCCAACTCATACACACACGCTCCATTCCCCTTTATAACTCTTCCAATAACTATTTTATTCATGCACACATCAAAAGAAGTTTTTTTTTTTTTTTTCCTTATCACCAAATAATTTCACCGTTGAAAACTTCATGCATGTACACCATTATCTATGTACACAAATCTATCTCGATTATGTGCTCTCTCATTATTCGCAGCACTTGAGATTCATTATTGTTCGATAAACTCAGCTTTTATCACCAAATGTCTATCAATGTATCGAATATATATACATACATACATACATACATACACAGAGTCTATAACACTTTGCGCTTCAGCTCTCTCGTCTAATTAATATTTCAATTCAAAGTTTAACGTTTGCAAGTATCGCAAGAGTCCCGAAGGCGGAAAGTGCTTGGGACTCTGTGCTTCTCTCTCCTACAATCTTTCCCTTTCATATCGTGATCGCGCGCAAGAGTCCTCGGGCGACCACTTACTCGTATATACATATAGCCCCCCCAATGTATAGCGCGATCGTCGTTCCGAACGATAACGAGTTTCAGGAAAGATACGATACTTACCTATGTACCTGGTTGTATCAGCTTCTCACTTGCATCTGTCTTTGTATGTAACTACGTACATATATAAATTCCTCTTACTTCCCTATACGTATATATAACAAGGGCCCCCGGGTCCTCCACTAACCGCCAGCTTACTTTGCAAGACTTTGTGTCGATTTAACTACATACTGGGAGTTTACATCCAAGAGTCAGCTTCGAAAGATGGTCAATTTCCAAAGCGGCTGTTTTATCTCTGTATAACTGTGTTGGTATATATGTATTATCTACTCAGTTGGCTAAAGGTATATATATATATTAGTTGCTAATGAGTCGTCCAGTGTATATCATACTATACCGAGTTTCAAGAGCTCTTGCAACTTGGTCTTTTTATTATATATATATACCTCTACTTGAATTCACGTTTAACGAGTATTGCTTCACTCATTCGCGTCCCTCGATAGATCTTGCGCCAAAACTTTTTATCTTCATTCCCAGGCACACTTTAAAGAATTTTGTCGGTCCGTCGAGTGCACTTATATAACTGTGTACAAATATATATATATACTAAAGTGGTATTGAAAGTTTTAGATGTTGAAGAGACGTCTTTGAGATATATTTATATATGAATAATAATTTTATGAAATTGAGGCACGTGTATTGAAAAATTACGCCACCAAGTAATTATCAGTTGTCAATAATGATCAATCAAGATTTCATGTTTATTTTTTTTTTTTAATTTGATATTGAAGTTCAATGTGGAGTTTGGCGTGTGGTAATGGTTATTGGAAATTAATGGTTACACGTGAATTTGTTTTGGAGAATTCAATCCACGATGAATTGTTATCATTAGTATTTTTATTCCTTGATGTTTTCAATTCGTGTTTTCGATATGATTATGCGATTTTTAACCAAGTAGCATTTATTGAACTTGGTGGAAAATAGTACCACCAAGATAGCGTTTATTTATTGTTTTATGATTGAATTAATTGATTTGCTTCTTTCTCTTTGTTTTCTATTTGTATCTATCATTATTAATAATTATACCATAGTTAATATACAATGATTATTAAACTAATATTCATAATGCTTCAATTGTCTGTGGTTAATTTATTTCGATTGATGATTAAAAATTATCCTGACCCCGTATCAGTTTGTCTTATGTTCGAATTACATGATCAAATTTACTGGAAAATTTAATAGACAGAAATTAGTTCTATTCGGCAAATTTAAGTGCTTCGGGAAGCTTTCATTCCTCATTATAATTACCATTGTAGTCACTGTAGTAACTTTTCAATCATTCAGAAAATGTTTGATCCTTTTAATAATTGATGTAAGACGTTGCTATGCATCCAGTAAGTAACAGCAATAAAAAATACTCGGATTTAAAGTGCACTCACACTATATTTCACGATTACCGTATTTCTACAATAATTCATTGATCGAATTAAAACTACTCTTCATCAATAAATTTCTTCATAAATGTATTCGTACATAATATCGAAAACATATACCAACGATTACATAATATGAATGATTATTCATAAATACATAAATAAATAAATAAATAAATACACTTTTTATATATAAATATCGATTTATTGAAGATAAATATCTGCGTGTGTCACTGGTATTTTTTTTTCTGCATCTTATATCACCCAACAGACGGAGGAAAAGATAGGAATTGAAAACACTGGTGGCGTTGCCAGGCGGTGAAGTTCAAGCAACGTTTCATAAATGGTTCATCGTGATAAAGAAAAAAACAAAAAAATCTAGCAACGAAAGTTCCGGCATGAGTCGATTCAACCAAAGTTCTTTCCGCTCCCGCCCAAATGTCGTTCGTTCCCTCATTCTCGCTCGCTTGCTCATTTTCTTCCTTATACTATATGTTATATATATATATATATATTCGCCGCTATGCGATTGAACTTGCCTCTACCAAAGTGATTTATGTATAAGAAGAATGATAAATTACTTTGGGCAAATATAAATAGTCGCTGGTTATATATAAATCGAGTGACCGCATCGATTCTCTCCTTTATTCGTGCGCAAACTTTCAATACTTCTCACTCACTTTATATATATGTATATAATTATTCTCTCCGTCTCATTTTTCGCCCTCTATAAATATTTATATATATATATATATATATATTGGTACAAGTTTGTGCGCTCCCCTTATTTCTTCACGATACTGCAACCTCATGCCTGTCAATTGCCATGTCTCATCCGCATCATGAACAGGGATACATTCTAAGGGATTGACCCTCATATTACGTAACGAGAACGACATTTATCCGATAGTAAGATTCCAGACTCTTGTACGACTTTATATACAGATAAAAAAAAAAATAAATAGAACAGATTTGGATCAAACGTAATTCATTTGATTTAATGCAATTTTGCTACTTATGAAAATTGTCATACAAGTCAGAAGAAAAATCTATTTTTATATCATTTATTTTCCTTCTATTATTTTATAGAGTATGTTTATTAGTGTGTGAGGAATTTTGTTTAAGAATGGTAGGACATAGAATTGTAGGAGGGTCGGTAGCGATGAAATGTAAATGTTGACGAATGATCTTAGAAACCAAATATTTAATTTGTGTGATTCGTACACGTGACTTTATTGAAGTGAGTTTGAGTCTTGTTAATCACAAGTCAATTTTTTATTTCCTCTTTTTATATCGTTCACAGTAATAGTCATTGTCATTGCCTAATATTTATATAAATGTTGATTATTTCACGAAACATTTGACAATTTAAAATAAATACTTATTGTGGTGAACAAACTCGTTCTCTTGGATTATTCTATCTTTACGAATTGCAAATTCTCATTCCATTTAATATTTCTCTATAACAACTCATTCGTCAAACTAATCCTCATTGAACTAAATCTCTAAAAGAAACGAAAAAAAAAAAAAAAGCCAATCGCCAAAAATTCAAATTATTCTCTAAAGTTCATCAGTGTGAATCTCCCGAAAATTGAAACAAATAACATTCTTTAACTCAACTGATGAACTGCCAATTTACTCCAACTCTCGCAATATCCCCCACAAAAGAAAAAAAAAAAAAGACAAATAAAAGTCTCACTCATGCAAATCCAAAAATAACAACGTTAAATCAAGTCATTAATCGTCTCAACATTATTTCTCCTCAACTAAAAATTGCACACTTTCATTCCAAACATAATTTTTTTTCTCTGCGTGCACAAAATTCAGTTCGCCACATGATGAACGATAAATCAGTAGCGCATTATTTCATCACAAGATTCCGATAAGAGTGTAATAAAGAAGGAGAAAAACAAAAGGGAGTGGTAACAGGAAAGAGAAAAAGATAGGTGATCAAGAATAAGGGTAGAAATATATGCAGTAAGCTTGGCCAAATATCCACATCAGGGTGCTTATATCCGTGCTTAAGATCAAGCAAATCCGGAACTCTCCCTTTTCCTATCATATATACAGCCCTTGCACATACAAGTATATATATATATATATATATATGTCTTGTGTACACACACTAGAATTGGAAATAGGAGTCAGAGAGCAGGAGTGAGCCGACACTAGTCAGATGTGGCGGACCGATTAAGACGTCGATAAATAATATTAATTGCTAGCACGACCCTTGCGCGAGGGCTCACTCTCTCTCTCTCCCACCCTATCGCTCACTCTTCCTTTCTCTCTCATTGCCTTTCCCCGTCCCACCTCGTTGAATGGGCTATGGGGGTGGTACACGGACCGGCGGGCCAGAGGTCTCTAGCAAGTGTTGGGGTTTAATCAATACCGGGGCGCGTAATCGGCAAACGTGCCCGGGACCCGCGCAAAGACGAGAGAGGGTTATTGTAACGGTTTGTATTATATATATGTATGCATATATAGATGCGTGTGTGTTTGCGCAATTGGGTAAGTATTTCATAAGCTCGGTAAAGCTCCCGTTAGCATGATTTTAATTAATAATTCTCTACGTCGTCGTGATTACGATCTCCACGACGACGACAACGACGACGACGACAACGACGACAACGACGACGACGACGACGACGGTAGTTAAGAAGACGCATGTAAACTATACGTTACACATCACGTCTCTATTGTGCTATTATGCAAGATTCTCAAAATCACTTTTATCTATAAGTATTCATGTGCAGGAAACCATTTTTATATATGAAATTATCATGAAATATTGGTAACGTATGATGTTAATATTGTGAGGGGAATGAATATAATGATAGGGGTGGAAAGAATATATATAAATTACTGAATGAAGTTTATAAAGATTGCTGAGTAATTTTATTGACATAAGTGATTGAAAATAGTAGGGTTTATTATACTTGCGTGACTAAATCGTTATTAGGGAATGTAGTGAAGTGTATTTGTAATTTTCATTTATTGTCTTTTAATATTTTTATGAATGTCATATTCAAATGTCTTATAGTCATTTTTAATGTGGTCTTACAGTTAATCGATTATGATTATTTATAGTGACTTTATTATAAGTACCAACATTTGGCTGTAGGAAAAATTGTGAGCAGGTCGAGTGACATGTATTTCTGAATATATTTTATACTTTTATAGTTAAAATATATATTTTGCAAATACTTTAATACATAAAAGATTAAAATTGCCAATAAATGTTCAAATATAATTTTTTCAGAGCATTTATCTAAAAAAGAAAATATGCCAAATAGAAAAATATATTTACCTATACCTCGAAAAATATTTCTCGTCATAAAATACATAAAATATGTGCATATCGACTATAGAAAACTTATTACACAATTCTTTTCTCATATATATATATATATATATATATTGGCGATGACTGATGAGATATACGAGACGAGATTGGAATAGAAAGGAGAAAAGAAAAAGTAGTGAGAGAAGAAACAAATTGATAATAAAAAATTGATACATATATATTGGCAATATTTTTTTTTCTCTCCCTGATCATACCTCTACTTCAACGTCGTTCTCATCGATGTGAAAATGCAAACGTTTGTTCAGTCGGTAACATCGTTCGACAATGTCGGCTCGTTATTCGTGTCAAACGAGAACGTGAGAATGTATAGTGCAAGTGAACTTAACTAACAGCAAATAAGCTAAGGGCTTACAATGTATGAATATCTATATATAAATATATAGAGAGTGAGATATACCATCGTTCGTACATGTAGTCAAAGTAGCGCAAGAAAATTCTGAAGTACACGTGCGATTCGTTAGAAAATTGTACAGGAACTCATTTAGTATATATATGTGTTTCGATTGTATTCACAAGTGCATGAATAAAATTGGAATTACATTCGCTGGGATACATGAGAAACAAAATAAAAAACGAAAAGGAAAGACAAATAAAAACCAATCACCTAGATGAAACATTTGAATAATTGAATTGGACTATTTTCACATCGTTACATTTTTTTATGTACTGTATGATGATCAACTGCGCCACACAGTGATGTAATACTCACTGGCTTTTATAAATGTCTGCTATTCACAATAGTATTTGCTGTGATAAATGACCATTGATGTATATATTCATATGCATATATATACATATATATTGTATGTATTGAGGTAAAGGGCACCAATGGCGCGATGTACTTCCGGTGTAATTCTGTGCCCAACCAACTGGCTCGTATGTCACAGGCTCAAACGAAGCGGCGAGGTATTAATTAGAGTTTCGCTCCGGGAACCACGATCACTTATCACCGAATACCTTGTGAATATCCGACGTGAGCCGAAGGGGATGGTCTCGTCCGCGCATACACTACATATGTATATATACATAAATACATACGTGGTTATATATATATCTATACCCGAGTAACTTCCAGGCCATTGGTTATATAATACGTTCGGCACCAGGGCACCAGAACATTCGTCAATGCCGAAATGGAGGAAATTGAGTCAGTAAAAATGCTTTTTTTTTTTTCGTACTTTTTTTTTATCTCATTGATTTGGATTGATTGGTACTTTGCGCGTTCATTGTCTCGGGGGTGAATAGTGGTGTATTATAAGTACGTATTCAACGTGATGATGATGATGAATACTGACCAATCGCACGCGAAAAATTACTCAACGTACATTTGTTTTATTCTTGTATCATCGTTGAGTTAAGATAGTTGGTATTTTTTATTGAACAAATATGATGTTTTAAAGATTCATGTGTTTATACAACTTGCATTACATTATTTGATTAAATAAATGCAAATATTATTTACGCAAACTCGGAGACTTTTGTAATAAATGAAAACCGTGTGAACAAAAAATTGATCTATTAATTCCAAATCCAGCCACGAAAATAGCATCTCTACAGACTTGTCAATAATTCTCTTCAAACTATTCGAAATGTATACTTGTATAGGCTTTTTTTGTGCGCCAGAATCTGACGCACACTTCTATAATCATTAACATGCAGCTGTAATAAATTATACACCTGTACATACATATGAAAAAATACTAGGAACTTGGTACCGCATATGACGTAAATTTACAGATCAGATTTTCTCCTAAGAGTATATTTTTTTCTCAACTGCAGTCCACTCGAATACTCAATATATCTGTCCACAAAGTGATATATAGTTTTATATATTGAATGAAGGAAATCGAAGACCATGCCTCAGTGATTCGTGAAATTAAATAACTTTTGGTTAAACTCGCTCAGAACCGTCCAACACACTAATGGAGTGTCTCAGCGGAAGTTGCTCAAACATCTATAAGTATTTCATCAGTTTATATAAATACTTACAAATATTTCACTATGTATATATAATTAACATATCTGTATATACATTGCCAATGAACGTCCGATGGGTAATTTGTCGCTCGGTCACTCTTCCATTTGCTTCAACGCAATTTCCAGAGGACATCGACCACATATACACTGTACAATCACATTGACTTGGGTACTTCAGCACTATATGTACACTACGAAGATTCCCCCGATACCACAACTAGCTATTAACACAATTGCCAATTGATTTTCTCTTTATGATGATGGCCTTCATCAGTTTGTTGTTTAACTTAGCTAATACATATATATTTATATATCCCCGGACATTTCACGTTTCCGAATATATTTATAACACATCAATATTTTGCCAATCAATTGAATCGACAAAAACAAAAGTCAAATAAAACAAAAACATCACTGAATTAATTTCAATCTTCTTTCATTAAGCTTCTATGATTGTTTGCAATATTTTTATATGTCTATTCAAATGACCTATAATTCCATCACGCTATGTATTGGTAGAATTATGTATTGTTCATATCCATCAATACATCGCAAACAATCGGAGGGGCTTAATAAAAAGCTGATGTTCATAACAATCATCAATCTATTCCCACGAAGAAATCAATTAATCGCAATATGAACAAACTATATAAAATATATAGTCGGAATATATATAACGCACAAACCAACATTACAAAAATTCATCTCGGATAAAATATATATGTAAAATATATTTCTGATATAAATATACGAATATATTATTACGAAACGACCTGTCATATTGCAGCTGGTAACCGTATAAAAATTTATTCGCAAATACAAACTGAAAAAGGACGATAAACAAGATGAAATATAATAAATGAATGAAGCTTTATACATACTGATGAATCATTCGCATCAAGATGTACTAATTAAAATCAAATGATTTGCATCATTATAACTCTCATTCATTGTACATATATACATTTTACAGACAAGCATACATACATATCACTTCATGCACGGTATAATTCAACATGGATTTTCAGTATGAGGCGAATGATCGATTTTGAGTCGACATGAATAAATTATGTCATCGTCGCCCATCAAACACCCGCCATCAGTCGCCCTGCCTTTCACGGTAATCACTCACTCCCTTTCACTTGAATACTCGTGTATATATCTATATATATATATATATATATATATATTCTCTCTGTTTCCTTCTATTTCACTGCAAACGAATCGATGAAACATTCATATACGTTTCCTCTCCAATGAGAGTTGATATGAAAGAGCGCTCTGTCGAAAATTGGAACGCGTTCACGACGGCAATAATGATCGTTTGCATATAGACGATCGCATTCACAGCATGCGCTATGCAGGAATCTACTGTATAAACATATACAAACCTATATACATGCGTTTATATATATGAAGAGGAATTTAACTTCAACATATATGCATATATAGATGTGTATATAAACACATTTAGGTACACGATATAAAGTCACCCTAGATCCAAAGTGATATGTAACACATCTCTCTGTTCCTTTTATCACCATTCACACACGAATAATCGATATATGTTATAAACACATTGAACGTTAGTGGCTAGTTTGTATATATGTATTCATGCCTTGGTACATTTGGTTTTTAAATGTATGATTATCGAATTGTGAATAACAATAATGTGTGCGTTCAGTTGTGAAACATGTCAAAGTATTTGAATTTTTTTCTGACGTTTATTGTATTTGTTCGAGTGAAAAATTGCGATTGGAAATGATTGCATATGGATATTTAAAAAGAGAAAAAAACTCATGAGATTTGGTTGTAGACATTTATGAGGGAAATTTTGTGACAGACATATTGCCCTCATCGTGTGTCATATACAAAGTAGACAAGTTCAATATCATTTCAAAAGATCTTGACTTGGGAGCGTGCTTTTTTGGAGTTGCAGATTTCTGCCCTCAACTGGTTCAAAAGTTATCAACCATTCTCTGTTTAGACGTTTATTAATGTGAATATATATGTACGTGAATGAAACAAATTTGTGAAGATGTTTGCAAGGGCATAGTTTTATTCGAGGGATAATGTTAGAATATGGAATAAATAATTTTTGAATAAATAGTTCAGTGAGAAATGTAGCGACTTCTGTATATATTCAATTGTAGAATATAGAAACATAAATCAAATTAAGAAGCAGAACTAAATCTTTTCGAATTTAAATCACAAGTGAAAATGAATTACAAATCAAAATTATTTCTAGATTATAATCAAATTTTAAATACGTTGAATGAAAATTATTTTATATTGCATTTCAAATGTAAAATCACTTGCGATTGAATAAATTGTGATACCGAAGACAGCATAGAGTGAAATTTGTCATCTCCCAGATATTCAATGGAGAATATTTAGAAGACAGACTCCTAGATATTAATATCATAATTGTTTTGAAAGAGAATGCACTGAAATATACAAAAGATGACTTTCATTTCAACAATTATACTGATTAAAACGCGTAAATTCTCACGTATTGTTTTTTTTTCTTCTTCTATTTCCATTAAACAGTAGATATATTGGTGTACACATATAGAGATACACGGATAGAGTTTATCGCAAGCACGGTAGTGAGAGCGCGAGAATAAGCAGTGTGGCAAGCGTGGCGACGCAAGGGACGTCTGTACATGAAACAGCACTTACACTCTCAACTCGTAGCACAGTCCTCACGATATAGCGCACGATTTTCTCTCAACGTCCTTGTTCGACCTGTACCCACTCGCATTATTCGGACTGGATATAACTGCTATTTCGTCACCGTATGTGTGACCTTATACTGCGCATTTTCCTGCACAAAATATAACCCCTATCTCCACCTCTATACCCATTTTTTTCTTCTTCTTCTTCTCCACTTTTTCACTTGGCGATATATTCATGCAGTGCAGTGACGCATGAAATAAAAAGAAACAAACGATACAGAGAGAAGAGGACAAATAAGCATTCCCTTCTTTTTATACTTCTGGCGTCTGACATGTGCGACAAAGAATAGCTCACATTAGAAATTTTTCTTTTTTTCTTTTTCAAAGTAGACTGAGAGTTTGCAACTCGTCGGCGCGACAACCTATTCAAGTGAACATAATAGACGAGACATTTAATATTTTTTTTTTTTTTTCATAAGCAAGGTATTTTTCTTCCTGTTATTACATATACTATTGTAATTTTGAAATGTATACAGTCCTGTTATACATTCAGTGAACAACACATTGTTTATTATTGGATTGAAAGAGCACAAGAGTCTCTTCCACTCTCAAAAATGATTGGAAATTAAAATAATTTATAGAAATATGATAAATAGCTATGGGGTTTTCAGAATGTCTACAGGTGCTACCAAAAATCTCTAACGTTTAATGAAGATTTATGCGTTTATTATGTGCTCACTGTTCTTCATTTTGTGTTCACTTCTAAGACCACCCTATTTCAGCACCTTCATGCATTGTCATTCAATGTTTTATCACATATGTCAGAGATAATGTATTGCTTCATTATGTTCATAAAAAAGAATCAATGCAAGAAGTATAAAAAAAAAATAAGTGGTTGTGAGAAAACAAAAATACAGAAAAGTCCAATTTTGGTAATAGAATGAAAGTAAAAAATTTTGTTCAACATGAATTTATTCGGCAGAATTTGGTAGGATTTAAGTTCTAAAATCCACAAAGCTATCTATCTTTCAATAAACTATTTTGATTCTATAAATTTTTGCCTTTGGATGATATCGGTATTGCACAACGTTCCCAAAACTGTTGACCTCGGAAAACATGATTTTATTTCGTTGTCCATAGTTTGATCAGAAAGTTTGTACACCCATTAACTCAATATCGTTTTTATGATCAATTGCTGCGTTACCTGTAGCTCCGCTTTTCAGTTTATCTGGAATTATATGGTGTATTGAGGTGTTAAAAAATTCAGAGTGAATTTACATCTCACTAAAATTTGTTATCATCATTGTTCTATCTATCCATTCATTTATTATTTATTTCTTTATCCTTACTATTTATATTTGTTGTTTGACTAAGCTGCTAATTAAACTCGACAGCTCTTTATAGCGTGAACAAATCGAACGTTTTCTACTCTCGAGAGATGGCAACGGAGAGAAACCTAACTTGTTCATATATATATATATATAAGTTGATTCAACGAGCTCCACTTTGTCTATATATCGTCGGGTGCAATCGATTATCGATTGGAAAATGAACGAGTTTGGTGGAAGTTCGCGGTTTGCCATGTAACAAAGTCAATTATCTTTCCTGCACGATCCAAAGTACAATTCTATATACATATATATATATAGATTGTCGTTCGTTTCTCGCTATATAGAGAAATTAACCGATTTGTCTGTCGTTTTTATTCGTGATTGGGTTGCAGAAAAAAAAAAATAGTAAAAAAATAAAGTGGAAGGAAGATGTATTGAAAGAGAAGAAAAAAACAATCACCGTGTCTCGAATGAACTGTGCAAGTGTACGGACTACTGATGGGGGTTATAGTACATGGATATATACAGAGAATAAGGTAAAGCACGAAATCGAGGAATAGTAATGCATAAATATATATATATATATATGCATGAAATATTTCGCCCGCGCAATGGGTTTTTCGCCGAATATATAGAGTGAAAAAGCGGTCGAATCAATTAGAAGCTTGCGAGCCGATTTAAATTTATGCGCGAAAATTAACAAGTCAGATCTCGACTTTCAGTCTCCGCCAATCTCTCATATTCTGTGTATACTGTACACTTGTGTGTGTGTGTGTGTGTGACTCGCATTTTCTGTATGTTTCTGACATGACCTCTTCAGTCTGGTGGTATCCAAGGACGAGAGGAAGTTTTATCCACCCTCATTGTCATCAACACCCTCCTTCTATCCCCATGCAATGTCTTGGTCATTATGTTTTTTTTTTTTTTATACTATTTAAGCACTTTTTCACTTCTCATGTTCTATTACCTTGTATGTATATGTATATTCAGTGATGTGGGGGATAAAATGGCTGGGGGAGGTATATGATTTAGGTTTATTATACAGACAGCTAGACACAGCGACACTATGTTTACATTGGCAGAAATTGATAACGTATAGAATTTATGGTTATCAATTTTCCGTCTGTCGCAACATTTCTCTCATTGCTGAAGTGATAAAAAGTAATTAGCAAGTAGTTTATGTTAATAACAATTTTCTATACGGGGTCTCGGTGTCGAGCATTCTTCGCACCCCTGCTGAAAACTCCCTCGAATCCAATTGCGCAGTAAAAGTTTTTACTGAGCAATTGGACGGGATTTTGAGAATTATTGAGACAAGTAAAAGTTGGGTGAGAAACAAATTGATTTAATGAATTTTTGAAGTGTTGGTGAGATTAATTGATGATAATATTGCTATTTTTAATCGTCACTACCAGTACAATTTATTTTTATGATTTATTATGTAGGAAGTATATATGCAATCAGGAATTAACAATCAGAGTTGATTTTTTTCTGATATTTTTTTGCAATTCAATTTGATTTTTCTTCCAGAATATTAATGATTCTAAATTTTACTGGTTATAATTTTTCATTTGATTATACGTATGTGTCCTGAATAATGTTCATACTTATTCTTGTTGGAATTTATTATAATCATATCTTTATTTTTAGTTTTTATTCAGACACTCTACGAGACACTTAAATGAGGGTAGAATAAAGAGCGATTATATAAATTGTTGAATGAAAAAGTGTTCTTGCGCGTTGCAACATACCCTTGCTGGTATAATACCCAGTGTTTACGATATCGTTACCCATCTCTACAATTTTTTTTCACATCCTATTCGTTCCACGATCTACTTTTTTTCACTCACCATTAACAGTATCATACATTTTATAAGAAATAGAGCAGCATTTTCATTTTTAATATTCAATTTTTATGAATTGGAGGAGAGAAAAAAATTCAGTACTTTTGTTTCAATTATATTCCTCGATAAAAATCCTGCTTCTATCATTTGTCTTTTTATTTCCTTCATTATTGTGTACAATTTTTTTTCATCCACAATTCGAGAAAAAAAAAATGTGAACGAGATATTATATGAAGCACACGATAAAATTCGCCATTTCCAAATCCACACAAAGGTCCAAAAATGTTTATGAAATAATCCTACAGACTTGTTAAACATCCCTCACACATATCTATAAATACATCCATGACATTTGAATATGACAAAGAAAATATAAACATGAAAAAATAATAATATATACATTTGTTTGTGAAGCCACACGCGCGCGATGAATCGCGCATAAAACAAACGAAACAAACACGAATCCATTTCATTTTATATCATATAAATACATATACGAATAGGCTGTGAACAAGTATGCGACAGGGTAGTAGATGCCATGGGATTGCGAAGAGAATATTGGACGAGTAGAGTTTGGAGAAAGAGAGATGAGAAAGAAAGAATGAAACGCTCGCGGCATTTTCACAGTTATATGTCTATGTACGCGAAGGGAAAAGGCATCGTGTTCAGGATTGGTGTGCAAAGCTTACCAGTCAAGGGGGTTTGAGCGAGATGGGGAGATTCACGATGAGAGAATGTGAGTTGGAGTAGAGCAAGAGGTCTAAAAAGAGATAGTGAACTGATATAGGCGGTGAGGTATATAGGCGGTTAGAGGTACTACGCGCCTCTACGTCTCGACGCCCCAACTTGGCGAGCCATTGAAATTGCAAATGCGCATTATGGATATTTCCCTATAGAGGGGGATGAAGAAATATATGTATCTGTGTGTATAACCACCACGAAGTACACGAATAAGTCGAAGGGGCGCACGCGCAATTTACCCAAAACGCGTTTATACCCGCATATTCAGATGCGCTTGTAAAGTCGACGTGTTACACTTGGGTTGCTTTTGCTTTACCATTTTCTGGAGGGAAGAATAAAAAAAACGAAAAAAAGCAAAAAAAAAAAAGTGAGGTGAAATGAGAGTATGAAGGGCACAAGGGAAAAGATGCTGAAGGAAAAAATGAAAAGAAGGATTTATATTGCAGTCAACATGCCGTCAAATCAAGATGGCGCTTCAGTTGTTTTCATAATATATATTGTTTTGAAGCTATGTATTATATGTAGTGGGCGAAATTGAATAGGATTCACTGTGTTGAAACGCGTTTGCTATATTGTATTTTGTTCATGTTTTACTTTTATTTCATTTTTCGTCACATTTATTCACACATATTGCATCAAAATAGGTGCAAGTTTAATCAACAAGAATCGAAACATTATAACCGAATGGTTTCATCGCTTTCAAAACAATTATTTTACTGTATTTTTTCCTGTTGTTTTTTTTTTTTTTGTTTTCACAATTATTGTAAAACATACCCGCGAGTTAACCGTGAATAGAATAAATAAATGAAATAAAAAATCACGAAACAAAGCAGAAACGAGTGAGGAAAAAAAAAAAAAACAAACAAGAGATGCCCGATGCAGCATAACATCGTCGCTAGTATTTCAACAATATAGCGTCAGTTTAACTTCATCGGCTCAGTGAATATTTATTTATTCTGCATATAGCTATATCATATTACGTTATTTTTTTTTTTTTTTTTCATTTTTCCACCGCAACGAGGTGGAAAAGTGCGGTAAAGTTCATATTTTTTCGTGCCCACTTTGACCATTATTCCGCAATTTATGTTTTAGTTGGGAGAAAAATAAAAAAATTTTCCTGTTATTTAATATACCGGTTCAGAAAAACTTCAAAGCGTATATATATATGTGTATATAAATATTTGAACAAAGATATAATGCAGGTGTGTGTAATAAAATTTGTTGATTATCATTTTTGTTTTGAATTCACCATCAAATATAGAAAATTCAATTGAATTAATGCCCCGGCGAGTGTTGAATTAATTTTACCTCCATACTTGATTGTAATCAGTAATCACGCTCTCGCGACATGTATACACGGGTTGACAATTGACTTTTGTATGTGTATGTTTGTACAGATGTGTTCTCCTTCGTTATCCACTCAATGTTCATCCGTTATTTTTTTCTTGCCTCTATTTTTCTTTGCCCCTCTCCCCGTTCTGTTTAATAATCAATTTACGTTTTTAAATACGTTTGGAGTAACACGCGCAATCGAGTCCAGAGTTCGTTAATAGTTCGATAGAAGCGCGCTCCACGTCACACCAATATAGTCATAGTGACGAAATTTCCGAAGGGAATAAATTATTGCATCACCCATTTTATCGTCAATTTTTTTGTTATTCTCTTGCCTTTATTTTTTTTTTTCTTTTCTGTTTTATTTCTCTTCTTTTTTTTTTTTTTTTGCTTCATTCTTTTCGATCTAGCGTGGTGGAGACTTTTTTTATCCGCTCAATTCACAGGTGAACGAGAATAACTCTGGCACAGCCGCCGCCCGGGAAAATAATTGAAAAATGAACGCTCATCGCACGTCAGATAGTACGGTTTAATGCTCATACGTTATTATTGGATATTTTATCCGCTACTAACGATCCGCCAGCATCTACAGACTTTTTCAAATTTTTTCTTTATTTATTTCCATCACACACATACGCATATACACACACACATATAAAACAATTATTATTTTTTCAACACTCTTCACTACGAATTCTGTGAAAAAATTAAGCTCATGAGTCCGCATTATATTTTTCATGTTCGTATTATAATTTTTTTCGTTTGTTTACAAACTCTCGAGACTAACGAAAAAAAAGTTTTAAATCGTTGTTAATTGTCATGCGTGCGGTATATATAGGTGACAAGTGTACATGGGTATGTATATATATATATATGCAGACATACCTCAGTAAATGCACGTTCGGCCAATTAGAAGTATCCAGTAATGAAACTTTTTGATTCTCCAGAGTTGATCTTTTGCTGTTGGCAATTATGTTTACATTAACACCTGAAACACAATTAAACGTATTTCAAACGGACATGACAACTTTAGCCGAGATAAAAAATAATTTTTTCATATTTGTTCTACCATTTTGTTTGTTAAAAATTATTAATCATAATTTGTAATAAATGCTTTAGAATTTTTTGTTTTCATATTAATTGTGCAAACATGGTTGTTTGTGAATATATGCTGTTGACATTTTTATTTAATTTTGCATGCGTTTGAATGTCGTGTTTTTAATATCAAAATACAATTGTCGAGAATGAAATGTGTTGAATTTGTTATATTAATTGTCGTAATTTCTCCTTGTCTCGCAATTGCTGTTACACTATTATACATACATACTTAAATTTGTTTGATGAATGTATGTAAAAGGTTAATAATTAAAGATCTTGACAAATGAAATCTCTACAATTAAAATTCGCAACATAATTAACAAACATAAAATGAAAACATGATAATTGCATTGTTTTACTGTATTCCAATTATCTTCCCATTGTTTCTCTCCAAGCTATTCTTTCGTTTCCACATTTTTATTTCATAATTTTTTATTTCCACACTCACTTCATCATTTATAAATGATAAATGAAATGGCATTTTCACATGTAGATTGAAACAAATTATAGGTATATGCAATTCGTAATTGTTTCAATTAATCCGTTAATATAATCCGTTTGTCATGTATTTCGTCCACTTGTGTCGCGCATCGATACTGATTGAAATGACAGGGTGTCATAGTAACGCATTTTCATCAATATCCACATCTATATATATGTATCTATATACATATATATAAATATATAGGTATGTTATATTGTATATTAGAAGAAGCACGAATATATACAGAGGACAGTTGATGATATATTAACTTCATCGACGTTCTAGCTATACATAGAATAACGTCGAGGATGGATGAACTCAGAGATACTGCATAACCATAGTCGACCACGTTCGAACCATTAGCATCATTCTCTCTCTCTCTCTCTCTCATTCACTTCTTCTTCGTATTTCACTCCTCAATCCTCAATTCACGATATCTGATGTTTGTACACACAAACCGCAACGCGGATTGTTGCAACGTACTGTCGACGTATTTCGCGCACCGATTAATCATTCTCTCAATTAGACCACTAAAATTATTCACTGTATGCATATTTCGTTGATTTTCTGTATTAATACTGGAGTGTATATATGAGATATTTGAGAAATAGTATTTGTACATGTAAAGACGTTGGGAAGACTGGATATTTATGTGAAATATTTGAAATAAAAATTCAATCACAATGATTTGTTAATATTTATAATAGTTTGAATAGAGTTTAATTTAATACGAATGAAATTTATGGATTGTTCAGTCGATTGTCGAAAATATATTTGAGGTTTTATATTCAACAAATAGAATATTCATTTGTTATTTTCTGGTTATAGCATTTGCATATTCAAATGTGAATACTTGTGTTATGAATATATATATTTGATATTGAAAATTTATGTAAGGACATAATGAAGATATGGTGGCTATTGTGAATACAGTTTCAGTATATTTGATTTTCATTCATCATTGGAGCTAGGAACATAGTACACTGATGAAATGATTAGTTAAAAATTGATTAAGTAATGTCTAAGTACATCAGTTAAAATTACTGTGTATATTTGGATAGAATTCCGTGTGATAATTCCTTATGAATTATAAATGGTATGATATATTCCGCAATCAATACCATAATCTTTATCAGTAACATTATAATATTCGTACATTATATTGTAAAAAATTAATCGAGAGCGAGCGCATTGATTCAGTGAACCGGATAAGGGATATCATTATCTTCATAGTATTATATTCTACACTATAGTCATATAACAAATACTCATATTATGAAAATTACGTTCTTCAAATACTCTTCATATTTACTAAAAAAAAATTCTATTCAGATCGTGTTCCTCACTTAATCGTCCGTTTTATTCCTCGAATAATTGTAATTCTTTTTATACTCTGGATCACCGCTTCCGTCTGTGTGAATAGTGAGGAGAACTGTTGAGACTGAAACTGGTATTATCAGCAAATACACATAATGAGCCACTGAAATATACTCTCCTCCCTCTGCGATTCATGAGAATATTTTTTATTCAATCATATATATTATTGATATTCATGGATACCGAGAGAAAAAAAATATTTTATGACGTTCATCCAATATACAACTTTATATTTAAACACGACATATCAATATCTTCTTCAGATACTTACGAAAACATTTTCAGACAACTTAGTCTCAGTAAAAAAAATTCGAAGTAATAATTTGAAAATGATATAATAGAGTGAGATCATCGCAATAATAATTATAATATTCTATTAAATGAAGAATTGATATTTGTTGACTTGATTTTTACTCGAGGCATTTATAGATATGATTTATTTTTCATCAACTTTTACTGGTTTTAATTATTTTCATGATTTGGCTCTAGCGGTAAAACTTTCTGCACTCCCACTAGATATAAGAGTAAAGAAAAAAAGGAGACTAGAGACACAAAATGATGCAGTAAAATCGAGTATAATGCAGATACTATCTGAAACACTTTGGCGATTACATCGGTCTACTCTCTATGGATATGCTCTTGGGACATTCCCTTTCACGCTCCCTTTGCAAAGTTTTCGTCTGTATATATACATATATACGAGTGTTCATGGGGAGGTATGGCTGTGTGTATGTATGTATTGAAACCATTGCCTCGTTCCTCTCACGTTGAGCAGGATTGCGCACACTAAATACACTCTAAATAGAGGCAGTACAGCATATAACAGTTTCCGATGTGAAGCTGAATTTCTCCATTAGGCAGTAGAATCGTTCGCAATGCATCGGAAACAGTGGGAACACGCACGATTTGGCCATTTACAATTTTATATCACCCATATACAAATACATATACACATACATACACCTATTATATGTTACTCATGTCTATACAGTTAAAAGTTTTGTATGAAAAATTTATACAAAATTCATGTTGACAATAGTTGCTGCATACTTTATTCCAAAATTTTAACGAAACAATTTATATTGATAGAACCTGATTTTTCGAGTAAAAATAATGGGAATTATTTTCCAAATACTCATGTAACATATTTTCTTTTTTAATGTTGATTTTGACACTTGAAAGAGAACAAATTACATAGCGTGTCACTCAAAGTATCATTGCTATCATGATACAAAAAAAAAAAAATTCTTTGGAATATTTTATGAATTTATAACCAAATGTTATTCAATAAATGTACAAAGAAAAGTCACATGAAGTGTCGATACGAATAAATGTATGAATAATATCAATATCGATATTTTTAAATTGTACTAACACGCAGATACTAAAATAAAAATAATAGACAT
Source organism: Zele albiditarsus (assembly GCA_958496275.1). NCBI lineage: Eukaryota > Metazoa > Arthropoda > Insecta > Hymenoptera > Braconidae > Zele > Zele albiditarsus. Next base: position 15,956,578 of record OY292408.1, read on the forward strand.
ATATAAACATCTATCACGTGTTAATTTTCATCTTACGTTGAATTTTTATTGACAAATTTGTTGAGAATGAAAACAATGAGTAAAAAAAATTGGACATAAAAAATTATATGTAAAAATAAAAATTATCAAAGTTTTAATATATAATATTTAATCAAGTGGTCAACCACCACATATGTACATACACTCATGGATATATAAATGCAGAGGTGATTTTTACCACCCGCGAGGCATCAAAATGAACTGGCGTATAAAGTTGCGATGTAATTTTTGAACTGGAGTTTGCGTGACCAGTCAGAATGAAATGGTGAGCATACGAGTAGAGAGAAATAGAAAATCAGTGAGAGGGTGAGCGCGAGTGAAACACCGGGAAAAGCCGTGGGGTTGCACGCCGCCGGGACTACGTAGGACGGTGAGAGCCCGTGGATCGATTCAGCCGGTCGAGTCGAGTCAAGACTATATGTGCCACTACCACCGGTCTTCTCTACTACTCTGTATATATATATGTGTATATCTACGCGTCTCTCCGTATGTCCCACGCTCCTCTGTCATTTTATATATATATATATATATATATGCATATATATTACACACATAAAAATATGTTTGTACCTGTGAATCTCCTGGGATGACATTTTGTCGTTTGTTGAAATTTTTTTATTCTTCGTTCGCCCTGAAGTGCCGCGGGCGGCAGACATTTGAGTCGCGACTGTCAGGTGGGTTCTCGCACGTCATATATGGGAATATAGACGCGGGGGAAAAAAAAAAAAGAACATGGTATAGAGAAGAAACGAAAATCGAAATCAAAAGGAAATTATTTATTGGAGAGAGAGAGAGAGAGAGAGAGAGAGAGAGAGAGAGAGAGAGAGTGTGGAACGGATCCGTCAAAGAAAATGATCGGATTATCAGGAATTGTGAGGAAAAAAAAAATTAATCTTTTAGATTTCTATCTTTAATATATAATGGGAATTATTTCATGTGTGGTTGCATTCAGTTGGTATTAACCAACGTTATGTACTTCATTTGCAAAAGAAAATAAATTTTTTCATCGTATTTTATCATTGCGTTTGAGCCTTGATTAATTACTACTCCGGAAGTTTTTTATGACATTAGTTGAGTGAACATTTGACAATAGTTTTCATGGGATTTTCAGATAGTGTACTGATATGAAATAGTGTTCAAATGACGTGTCTAAATGTTCACAATGTTCACAATATTATTATGTGAATGGGAATGGGTGATTGAAACTCTATGAAAACTTTGGAACTTCGTTATCTAAGATATAAAACTATTATATTCCAATTTTTATATTCTTTCATTCTAAACAATGTCACGAAATATCTACCTGAATTAGAAATAAAAATGGTTCTTGATTAAAGTTCAGAATAATTTGTTTTAATTGAAAGAAGAGTGATTAGAATTTTTTTTCGGAGAAATTCATCTTATTCCATATTTTGTTTATTCTCTATCAGAACATAGCTGCTGTGTGTAATGCACCTATATTTTTCCATTTACTTCCATCAATAACAAGAATACCATATGAAATAACTTGATAACGTTCAATGTCCCAAGGGGGCCTGTCCGATTCTTTCCCCCACCACAAATTACACCATGAAAGAAAGTAGAGAATAAAAATTCCAAACACATAATAATGTTTGAACAAATTGTTCCAATAAATATGTCCGCATTTAATTATAAAAATAAACCCAATATATACCTTGGTTTTTTTTTCTTTCATCCACTTGTTCCCTCATGTCCAATTTCCCATGGGATAAAAATGCAACTGGAACTTTTAAACCTATTTGTCTATTTGTGTACACATATATTTTGTATCGCCCCGGAGTGCGATAAGCCGATAAGCTCGGATACAAGGCGCGGGAAAGGGTGACGATATAGAGTGAATGCGAGTGAGGGGAGTATAAGGTGATGTTGAGTTAAGGGGAAATATACTATATAGAGACAACATGCTAACCACACGCTGCAACACGTCTGATGTATACAGGGTGTACCAGATTACTCGATTTTCTATCAATGTCACTTGATTGTGGAATTTAATTCAAATTTAATTATTTTTTTATGCAACGGTTATTGAATTTGTGTTTTTTTCACGAACCTCGAATATATATGAATTCTATATCAGTGTCGAAGAGAGTTTGTTAGAATGAAATGAATATATTTATTCTTATTTCACAATATCGATATTGGTTGTCTTAAATATCCGATTTGTTTATTTATTATTAATCACTCTTGAAACGATAAAATATTTGTTAAATATACTTGAGATATGGGGTAAACTTGAATTATTAAATTACTGATAAATATTCATTTCGTTTGGATTCATCTCGAAAATTTGTTTGAAATGGATATATATTGAATTGTTGACTATAGATATTTTTGTAATTGATTGACGTTACACCGATGTCGTTATTGGACACACTCATGTAAAGCGTGTCGCTGAAGATCCCAACTGTGGAAAATTTAACAATCTTATATATTGACATATGTCAAAAAATTCACGATAATTACAATCTCTCTCGTATTCCATATAAACGTTATCACACTTTTAGTTTTGAAAAATGCATGAATGAATACAAAATAAGTAATTTCATATTATGAATAAATTCCCAATTCTTCGTGGGTACACTAATCCGGCTCTCTCTCTCGTCAAAGGGTTGAACTCATTTGAGGAAATCCCCCAACATCCACAGCAATTAGTCACATTATTTAATTAAAAAAGATTAACAGATTTACCCAAAATTTATTTTCATCCAAATGAAATAGACCAAATATATTAAAAAAATATATATTCAAAAATTCCTTTCAATTATAATTTTCCATATATTCTTTCTAAGTATCTCAAACACACCACTTTTTCATACCATGAAATAAATCGTGGAAAAATATACCGCAGTACATTGCTCTTTCTTTAATACGAACAAGTTGGAAAAAAAAAAAAAAAATAATATCACCCCGAACAATACGCAGCTCAAAATTATATATACTAATAGCCTGAAAACTCCGCTTGTCCAACTCTTATCTCCTGTGAGCGCAACGGGAAACACTACCATACAATGTTGGCCAGTCTTATGTTTTCAAATATTATATCCTCACTTTGTCAGAAAAGGTCGGTCAGGGTGAAAGGACAAGCGGGACACCGGACGCCTCTGCTTCACATGCATATGTATAGAAATATATATATATATATAAATATAATAAAGCACACAGTCGTGAGAGCGAGGCGGTTAAATATAAGCGCGCAGCTTTAATCCAGTTGCGCCGTCGCATGCTCTCGTGCCACTATACAAATCCGACGGCGAAGCTCTCTCTCTCTCTCACTCTCTCTCTCATGGTCTGCTGCAATGTATCTCGTGAAATACAACAGAAAAAAGAAAAAAGAAGATGAAAATATAAAAAAAAAAAAAGTACCTGCCCGATTCGTTTGCATATACGCGACTCCGAGAACTCATGTACATATACCTTATACAACTTTATATATATAATATATATGTACATATGTATATCTGTATATCTATATAAGAGCACGAATCTACTCTCTGGTTTTATTCACGATGCACGTGCGAGATGGAAAAATACGAGTGCACTTTAACATTAGAAATAAAGTTGATATCCACATGTATGTATGTATATTTATATTTATATGTATATATAGTCGTTTAAAAATCGAGTTACAGAACTTTGATAAATTAAATATTCCTTTGGGAAAGACTTCGATAAAACGAACTTTTTAGAAGCAAATTATCAGGAATTAGAAAAAGAAGAAAAATGTTTCATGTGTCTATATGTTTATATATATGATTGTACTTTTTAGTTATTGACATTCAATTACCATTATTAACTATTATAGTTGATTTGCTATTATTCCTTGTTTTTTTTTTTTATTATCAAATTGTTTATTGAGATATCGTCATATGCTTTAGCTAAATATTTGGAAATAGTTTATGTTGAATTTTGTAACATAGAGACTGCCAACGAAAAATTTTTGATTCACCCTGTTACAATATTTACATGTGATGTATTATATAAAGTTTTAATATATGATCGAGTCTAGAATTAGAATTTCCAAATATTTGTTACCTTGTTCAAACCTACTGAATTTCATTTCATATATCAATCATGAACGATGTTTGGAAAATTCTCACTTGAATTATTAACTTCTTGAATTACATTCATCGATTTCTATTGAAGCATAACCTCACTTTCTTACACAATTCATATACATTCGCTTTCAATTTCACTTGTCATGATCTTCCAATTCCCACCAATACCTCATTCATAAAAATAAAACGAAAATAACGAGACGTCACACCACATTGTTTCATTGCGAAAAAAAAAAAAATCACATTGATCGACATTCATCTTGACGTGCATCTACACGTAACGACGAACGATGATGTGTGTTAATCAGCTGTGATTTATCATTCGCGTCGTTTGGCACGAAGCCGATGCCAGGATTTCCCTCGTGTACCGTTCAACGACGATGCCTTGGAGCAAACGTTATTCCACTCGACACTATGTGCTACATATCCATAGATAGATACATTATAAAGCCCATGGATATATATATATATATCTAAATACATATATATATATATATATATATATAACATGAGAATCCATATAATAGTGGAATCCGGTATCGGACAACGCAATGCCACGATTCCACGTGCGTGATGCTCCATCTCTCACACCATATACCTTTCCCTCCTTCTCACTTCTACTAACATACACCCTATATTGTGTATTGTATATAGAACCATTGCCATTGTCCTAGTGAAACACTCGTCCCTCTTCCGCCACCCGGATAAGGGCGTATAGCGCGCCTAATCGCACGTAGGAACAATGGACGCGCCTTGTCATCAGTGACTATTGCGAAAGTAATTGCCGCGTCCTCCCTACCTCACTGTCGCCCTTGTTCACTAGCGTCATCTCTTTCTTTCACCCTACGACACATGTAGGCATGTACACATTTATATATAGGGAGATGAACATGCCAGTACACATCGAGACGAAAAAACACATACACACTCATGTCGAGAATGTTGTCGAGCTAATTAGGAAGGCTCATGAAAAAATCAACGACGGCAATGAGGGAACACCGCTTCACAAGCATATCTATGTATGTATGTGTAATATATATATATATACGAGGGGGTGGGAAATATACTGCAGTGAACGAAGCGTGATGTGAGAGACCGAGTGCCAATTGCTGAGTATATATATACGTATGTATACGTGTATGTATATTGTAATGTAGAACTTGAATCAGGAAGCACGTATACTTGTTTCAGACGTTTTCTTCATTTTTTTATTTTATTACACTGTAAAAAATTCGGTGTATGAATTAATTTTAATGCGAGGTATATTATACAATGCGAGTTGTGACTCGGGTATTAAAAAGATGGTGATGCAATTATTATTATTGTTTGCTGTTCTGTGTGATTTTGAGTAGCCATTGATGTCATTAGTAATTATGGTGAACATGTTTAGTCAATGTTGTGTCTGAATTTTTCTTTTAGTTTAATTTTTTTCATCATTATGATTCACATTTTATTTGATGTTATTATGTTTGATAAATTGGCTGAATGAAAATTGTCGTTCTTCGAAAAATGTTGGTGATAAATGGGAATGAAATTATTTATCCACTTCTCACGTTTTTCTTTTTCATTTCCCTATGGATTTTTGAACTTTTATTATTGTTAGCAATATTCACGTGTATCTGAAAAATTGTGAAAGTGGATCTATGAGTTGACAATGGAATGTTTAATGTATATATAAATACTTGAATATATGGAAAAAAAAAAAAAAGTTTCAACTGATATCAATAATTTGTGTTTTGTCAGTGCAAGGGGGGGCACAATGACATTATAATACAACTTGTATCTTCAATGTAGACTCGTCGAGAAGTCGCCACGGGTGGGACAGCTTTGAAGTCTCCGACAACAGATCTCACCCCACATACACACATATATAAACTCCTTTATATCACCCTTGTGGTAGTAATAATAATAATTGCCTGAGGGTAGGGAACAAAGAGACGACAGCTTTGTAATAGCGCAAAATTGTCTGCGTCAATTGCTAAGAAAGACATAGAGAAAGTGACGTATATAGAACAGAAAGAGGGGACAGGGGGTTAAAAAAGAAATGGCAACGATCTGATGACGCAGTGATGTATAGTTCATAATTCTCTCTAGCCATATATATTATATAATTCCGAACATGTAGGGGAGAATCAGAAAAAAAATGGATCCCTCGGGCAAGATGGACCCCCCCTTCAAAAAAATTAGCAGAAATTGAAAAAAAAAAAGCACTTTAATCTATTTATTTTTGCATATATTTCAAATCAATTTATAACTATTGATATTTTTATTGGAACTACTCAGTATCATACTTCAGTTGAAATGACGGAGAATTTTTTTTTCTCACCACGATTTAGTATTACAATGTAATTCAGACCAATTGCTTGTTCGATATTTTTCATTATGTTAATTAATTGAACATTAAAAAATAGTTGGTATTTTATTTTGTGACATTTGACTACTGTTTCGTATATCTTCGAGAGATATACTATACACCTGACAATAAAACATATTGATTCTTCACACTGCTTTGATGTGTACATACACACTCATCCTTATAGATGTGAATTATTTCTCTCGACCAATAATACCCTAGTAGAAAATGTAATCATGTAAAAATCCTAAACGCACCCTCTTGTACCCTTATGAAAATAGCGAAATCCACACTATCTAAATCTTACCATATTACAATATTTTTTTTTATAATTATATGTTCTAATAGTACGAACGAATAATAAAAACTAAGCTATAGTTTACAATCGTTTGCGGATCGTTTCATCTATTCCACTTCTCAAACCCTCGTCACCGTGTGCATCCCCTATCGTATCATTTTTTTTTTTTTTCTTTTCATTACTTGCATCTGATGGTGACACCATAGATTATCGTTCTATCCTATCTGCAGGGCTTCTGTGAATATACCATAAAGCTTGTTTTCGGCTCTTTATATTATTTTTATTATTATTATTATAGTTATTATATTTTTTTTTTCTCTTCAACATTCTATTCACTATTTGTTTGCATGAGTAAATGTTCCATCAGCATTGGTGAGTTATGGCAAGCGCATCAACGATTATGTCCATTTAATTTTTCTGTACCCATGTCTACCCTATTCCGCCTTTTGACAAAAGTGTCATTCAGATTTTTCACGCTTCCACGAGTGACTTTAAAGATACTCTATATCACTGTCACACTGTTCTTAATATAGAACGCATATGTTTGTGTAGTACTTTGTATACAAGAACGGAAGAAACGAACAGTTGGGATATGTATATAAGTGATTATATCGTTGGAATTGTTGATGTTGAAAATATTAAAGACACAGTGTAGTAGCAATAAAAATTTATCAAATATTTAATAGATAGCTTTGGATATTTTCATTTCCTTTTGTTTATAAAAGTGTTGATTGAAATAGTCCGCAAATGTGTAAATACGATTTATTCATTTTATATTATAGTGTACCAAAAAAAAAGTGATAGTGCAAATATATTGGAAGGTCAGATGCACAATTTATTATTGGTGAAAATGTGGCACGTGACCCGAAAAATCCAAATGCGTTATGTATATTGGTACTAGAATAGATCCGAATCAACGTTAATAACATCTAATCGAAAGCCGTTCGTGTGCTTTACCGCTAAGCCATCCGGGTATTTGTCATCTCTCTAACGTGTATAATCAATGTACCACTAGCCTATCAATTTTATATCGTCATGATAGCACTAATAGAGTACAATGGGCGTAATCGTTTATTTCACAGCATTGAATGAATTATTTCAATTAAAAAATAATAATGATCTCTATAAATATTTGATGTTGGATAATTTTTTGTCCTTTCTCATAAGTTGAATGAATGGAAGAATTTCTATTGAATATTTAATAGGAAGTCTTTGAACAGGATAATATTTTTTTATATTTCCCAAACTCAATTCATGTATCGTACAAATTTTGATGGGAGTTGGGTACCGCTGTTATTTTTGCATCAAAAACACTGGGTCCAAGTTTAGTAGCTGCTATCGCATGAAAATCATTGAATAAAAATTACATGAATTCTGAAGTTGGAACGATAGTATAAAAACAAAAAGCCATCATCGTATAATTTTCACTAAAAATCCACAGGAATTTTGTCATCCCTTTTGTTGAATTAAAGCTAAAAGTTACTTCAACCAACCAAATTTTGTTGAATTCCGTTTGATTTTTCTAGTGAAATTTCCATATAAAATAGAATGGGATTCAAAGTAATTTAGTTGAATCAATTAATTCTTATTCTCACTGTACTCCTGTACACCCACTCATCCCACTTTCTCTCCACCATATATTCGACATTTCAATCCAGATCTCGCGATATTATTCACCAAAATTGAAGTTCGTCGTTTATTCCACTTTCATACAAAAAAAAAAATAACATTTGCATACAGCATAAAGAATACTCTTTGTATGAATGTAAATAAATATTAAATCTTGTCCTATATACGTAAATGGTATATACCAAACAAACATATTATACCATGAATGGTTTAATTAATATTAAAAATTTATTTTCATTCCACTTTATCGTGCAATAAAAGAGATAATATTCCAATATTTTGATTTTATCTCCAATATTTATTTTCAATACTTATATTTCATCCCATCTCTCCGCATAAATTATTCAACCAACCTGCAATATACGATAAATGATATAAAACCTATAGATATATTGCCATATAAATACATAATAAATTTAATACATCCGTAAATATATATATATATTCAACCGCAAAAGATGCACATCGACAAGTTTATTCACGTATACATTTTTACGCGATCAAGTTGAAGCGAATATACCGTTACAACTTATTCCGCAAGTTAGTTCGTAATTCCTCGTCCAGTAAAATGTTTATTATATATACATTCTCACACACAAGAGTAAGGTGAATAAATTTAGCTGTGACAAGATCGATTTCTAGCTCTATGGAGCCAACAAATCCGTGATCCCACCTCCAACGCAAGGCGCCTTCTCTACTACATATATTAACTTCACATATACAAGAAAATTTATATATACATGTATATCGAGAAAAGAAAGATGCCGAAGTGGGTTCCGCAAGCCCCTGGCGTATTTCCACCAGGAATGTTTATGTAGTGCGCGGTGGCATCGTCCAACCAGAAAGGACGTGGGGGTATAGCGCGGGTATTATTGCTGCGGTCGAAGGTGTTTTGGTCGAACCCTCGACTAGCAGGCATGAGACCGGATGAATCGAGCTTGGCTTAGGGTTGTTTTACTCTCGTCGGCAGGTGCAGACTCCATTCCCAACATTGCCATAGGTATATATATATATACACATAATATATATATGTAGATGTGTAAATTCATTGACGTGATGTATAGAAGTGGTAGTGGTCCATCGCCCAAATCCCGCGGGATAAAACCAACTCGCCTGGCGTCTGGCCGGCTTGTGACACCCTCTGTGGACACTCTCCTTGCTCCCTCCCAAACCCTTTCTATCTTCCTCTCACTCGTTCGTCTAGTTGTGACCAGACACCATCACTACCACCACTACCCTCCCAAGCCCGCGAACAAACACCCGGGGCTCGGCCAATCCTGAATATTTTATTTACTTGCAACTACTAGTGTTATATGTATGTATATAGATTGCTCTATACCCATCGTGTTCACTTCATCCTCACTGGGCCTTTATACCCCATATACTTGCATGCGGTCACCTCTTTTATATCGCTTTAATCGCACAAATTTATCTTCACCGTCTGCTTTACTATCAAGAGTATCGTTTATGGTGCGACGTCTTTAGATTATATTTATGCAGTGAGGGAAGAGTTGAGGTCTGGAATTATTTTTAGAAACGAGGAGTAAAAGGTTGAATAGTTTGGCTATTTTTTTTAAATGTATATTGATGTATTTTTAGTGAACATTTGAATAGACACTATTTTTTATTATATTTAGTTTTTTTGGATGATCTTTCTTTTTTTTTTTTATTGAGGATTTTATTATTGGTTTGGTGTCTAATGAATTGCTTATCCAATACGTTTCATCATGTTCTATTGTATTTGTTTTCTTCTGAAGGGAAATGTTTTTTTTTATTCTTGTTATATTATAAATGAAAACGAATGGAACATTGAAACTAAAGATAGAAATTTCAAGAGATTGTTACCTACTTTATGTATACAACGGAAGTACCAAACTTCAATCTTTTATATTCCAATCTTGACCTAGGTCTCGAAAATTTAGTCTAAAATTCCGAATCGAATATATTATTGACACAACTGTGAAAAATAGTCTTCAAATTATAAATACAATATCATCCAATCCAGAATATCCGTTTCCTCAATATGCATTTCAACAAGTGAACTAATTAAATAATAATCAACGTTCCCAAGAGAAATTGTGAAGCTTATCAATCTTCCTACACTTTTAAATTTTTTATCATTAATTGATTAGCATACAATTTTTATACATTCACCTCACAATCTTACTGACAAAATAAAATATTGCATAGGATAACTTGTAAATAATCTTTATTCTTTTTATTACGTCGCCACATTTTATTTGAATCCAATCTAAATAACGTAGTCTGATCATTGAGCAGTAACGATCCTTCAAATAATAAATTCAAACATATATTTTCATTATTCAAGTTGTTGCATTCGGCTGTATGTCTCCAGTATCTATCTCATACATTTCACCCACAGCATATATATAATCAACGTTTAAACATATGTATATATTCATGCGTATTTATGTATATATAAATTTAAGGGCGTACATTGAAGACTAATTGAAACGAAAATTCAGTTACTACTGATGACTTGAGATAATATTGACGAAACGATTGGCCTCGCGCGCGTTGATGGCATAAATTTAACGTTACGATAAAAAAAATAGAAGGTAATCGCCTTAGCTCGTGGGAAAATGCACGAGGTGGAACAGAGAAAGCGGTGGATGGTGGAAAAAAAAAAAAAAAGAAAGAAAAAAAAACAGAATTGGCAAAATCCGAGGAGAAAAAAATAATATGTATATATAATAAAAAATAAAATACTCGTCACTGTGATTTTGCCGATGTATGTACCATTGAAGACATAAAATAAAAATCAAACATTTTATCGTAAATGTTACGAGAGTGATGTGTCTCTGTAAAAGGGAGGAAAAAAAAAAGGGAAAAATGTCAAGTGGAAGAAAATAAATGTATGTCTATGTATGGGTATACTGGTTTTATCCCGACCATCAGGAAATTTACCACTTAACGAGATGGTGTGGTTATATATATATATATTGCACAGAGGGTTGGCTCTCTCGTATAATAACTGGCTCAAGGTATTACACAGAGACGACAGGTGGCGGCCTAAACTGTCGCTCTTCTTTGTGGCTTTCTCTGTCTTCTATCGCACTTTCTTCTTTCTCTCGCTCTCTCAACCCCACTTCCATCCTCTCTTTCTTTATTTCTCTTATAAAGTCTTTCTTCTATTTTTCGTTGTGTCACCCACTCTGAGTATATAGTGTTGAAACTTTTAAACGTGACAAAAAGGAAAAGATATTGGGACAATTATAAAAAAAATTTATAGTGTTATATAAGGAGAAATTGTTTTTCTCAATTTTTTAAATGTTAGCGGTGATGATATTGACATATATGAAAATAGAAAACTAAAGAATTTGTATTCATGTAAAGATGAGATACAATCAAGTATCAAATTTGGAACTCTTTGACATTTCCATTTTAAATTGAGTCATGTTACTGAATGTTTTATTGCATTGTAAAAGAAATGTCAATGAATGTGCAATGAATAATTGAAAGGTGGAAATTCAATTTAGATTTGGTTATGTTATTGATTGACACAGTTTATTGTCATTGTATTTCACGACTCGAAAGCCATAAATGTTTAAAAAGAGTAATTGAACAAGAGTTCGCGGATGTAATTATGAAAGTGCAGCATTTAAATGTTATGTCTGGTTATATTTGATATTTTCTTCATTTTTTTTTTCATTCAAATTTGCGATTTCCATTACAAATGATATGAACATGTGGAACAGAGAATTTATTCTTACACGTTTGATCATTTTTTGTATCAAAAGAAAAAATAGTTCGTGATGAATATTCGATCCACGAATAACAACATGGAACTCAATGTGTAATGACTAAATTTATGATATGGTAGTTGAGTGTTTTTTTTTTATTCTTGTAAACACATCCATCGAAATGAGTTGAGGCCAGACTTTACAGATTTTGAAATTATAAAAATTGATTTTATGCTCAATTTTTATCTCTCTACGAAAATTCGCTTCACTAGTATAACAGCAAAAATAGTGATCCGAAAAAAACAGCTACACTAAATAATGCATTAATAATAGCAATAGCGAACGCACGATTAATTTTGTTAATTCAATTTCTCGTTTTTAAGTTAATACTTTCATCGACTCAAAAAACTAACTTTTCAGAATAATGCGATCAAAGTTTAACTATTGCTCAGCCAAGTCAGCTTTTACTCCGGAACAAATCAGTATATCATCGTTAAGTTCCCAAATCCTCCTACAATATTCTAACCAAATATTCTTCAAAGTATATTCATATTTCAAAAACATGCAAAAGTGAAATTGATTGTATATAAATTTCACTCAGGTGTTTTTCTTCAAAACTCTTTAACCATAAAATCATTATTTATAAACACTACTAATAAAAAAACTCCAATATAACATAGAAAATGAAAAGAGAGCCTTTCGGAAATATTCCGTAATTACTTTACAACAATTTCATCAAGATTGATTTTTTTTGTATCTATACTTATTCCTTTCTCTACAATAATTTTCGTCGAATCACTCAGTGAATTCTCTCGCAATTATTTAGCCTCTTATATACTTTGTGTCCATTATATCCATCCTCTCGAATCGCACACTCGCTTGCGCTACATCTTCATTGCCTCCTTCCACGTATACCCCAAAAGACCTTTCATCCGAATCCATTACCCATTTCGTTTATTTATTTACTCCCTTCTCTCCCACTCGTCCCATGAATTCAGAAGCATTGTGAACTCGCTTGAAAGTACTTTGCTCAATTTCATCGGACGATAGAGAAGGGGATGGTAAAGATGAAGCGGGGATTGGTGGCGACTAGGGTATAAGAGAGAAGGAAAAAAATGAAAAGTAGTAGAGCAGGAGCCCCTCGATCTTCGAACTCAAATTTAAAAGCGTCGTGCGCGCACCTTTCCCGGCTTAAAAGCATCATATTTTACTTGGCTTTCTCTCTTCCGCTATATATATATATATCTTCTCTTTCTCTCTACACTTCTCTCCTCTTTACTCTTATATATTATAGTCACACCGTCTCTCTGTTGCACCATCGTGTCGCCTGATGCACCCTTCGCATTCAGTCTCTGCCTTGTGCGCAACGTTCACGTATATACTTATATATCTCATTATATATAACTCTATATATAGATATCAAAATGTATGTAAACATATATATATTTTTTTTTCCCCACGTTATAAATTTATTTTTTCATTTATATCTTTGATGAGAAAAGCTAAATTTATGTTAAATGTGAATCATGTATACATAGTTACCACTAAGAAAAAATATATATTCCAAAATGCTGGTGAGAATATATAGGAGAGTAGAGGGTTTTATCGTTCACTTAAAGTAGTTCTATCTTGCTGCACCATATTTCATGAGAGTGTTAGAAAGGTAAGAGTAAATAAGTCAAAGAAAAATATATTTCATTATTTATGATTAATAACATATTGATGGAGTTGAAAATGTAGGAACAGTTGACAATTGTCATTCTGTTGATTTAATAATGTTGAATTCTTTGTATTATTTCTTTAGACCAACGTTAACTTTGTATATTTATTATATTTTTTATTGAAGTACATACGTGATTTAAAATTTAAAATATATATCTCGTGATGGGCATATGGTGAATGAACAAGTTTGAACTTGTAATATAATTCGTATACAATTGCGAGAAAAGACTTGGAATTGCACGCGTGAGAAAACCTCAAAGTGCAAGCAGATATATATTCAGTCTCACGCGCGTTTGTGCTTGAGAATGCGAACGTTCGTTAAAGCTCTTGGAATTTTCACCAAGTTTCTATTATATAACTCAGAGTAACAAAGAACCAGCACACTGCGATAAGTGTATATACAGACGTGCAGACGCCTTCGTTTTACGTCCCTTTAATTTGTGCCACTCTGCCCTTTTCTCGCGTCATTCCAACTTTATACGTGTGCGAGCAGCTTCACTTGTCTTCACATGCATTCCATATATATATATATATATCAAAAGTCAAAAGGAACGTAATGAACGAAAGTGAGAGAGAGAGAGCGAGGAACCGAGTGAAACAGTGAGGAAATATCATTGAATTACACTAAGTGTATAAGAGTCATACATGCCTTTATAAAACATCTAAAAAGAAATCCCATTCTTCTCCACATACTTTTTTCTCCCTATACCTTTTCTTCCGTTTCAAACCCAGTAATACTCATGTTCATACCCACCAAAACATTACACTTTTAACATACATACTCTGTCTGTTTTATTTTTTTCTAATTCCACTCCAAGCCTCTTCCACGCCCACTGACTCAAGTACATACACATATACAAAGAGCCTCGTGGAAAAGCCATTTTTCTTGCGCGTTCAGACGCTCCAGGTAACGAGCACTGCACACCAATGGTCAGAATGAATTTAGAGAAAACCAGAGGAAAAAAAAATATATATAAATATATAAAAGGGAATAAAAAAGGGGAAAAACAAAATCACCAAGAAAGAAAAAATAAAAAAATCATCAAACGAAAGAAGAGAACGAAAAAAAAAGAAAAAAAAGTGATAATAAAAGCTGATGCTCGTCGGTGAAGAGCCTTGTATATATCACTCAAGTCCAATGTTTTCCCACAGTTTCATTCATATATATATATAGGGGGGATAATAGATGAATGTAGGGATGGGACGTGTCGTCGACGAAAAAGAAAATGATTATTTTCAATGTTGAAATGATTGATGTTCTTTCTGCAGCACATTGCATATATAATACATACCACTGAGCAAAGATTTTTACTTCATAATCGTTCGTGCTCTACCACGACATCCCGTATATCTTCTATACATACGCGTGCATATATACAGGTGTATGTACATTATATAACGAAAAAGATATATACATAACTATGTATATATATTTTATCTGTGACCATTCTTTTTGCCATTCTCCTTCATTCCATTCGCTGCCACTCTGTCCTATACCAAGAATTCATATATATTTTTCAAAGCACCGCACATCAATATATGTCTATATAATATATATATGTGTATATATGTATATGTGGCAGTGCCGCCAGTTTATATATGTGAAAGCGACATATTCCAAACGTATGCGGAAATAATTTTTCTCTTCTTTTCATTTTCACGCACACTATCATTTTTATCACATCTGGAATTTTACGACACGTATACATATATAAATATATGTGTGTATAGGGTATACTAGAATGATTGAATTTTCTTTCAATGTAGAATTAATGAATTTCATTTAAGCGCATAAAAGTTTCCGTGATCGTTTGATCAGTGCAATTCGAATTTAATTATCTGAGGTAAATTTAGTTTGTAACTCAAATAGAGATGGTTGGATCAGTGCATTCAGAAAAGAATTCATTATATCATGGAGTAAATATTTATTTGTATTTTATATATTGTTGATATTATTTGTCTTGTGAGTGCAGATTCTTAATATTTATTAATTACTTTTAAAAATATTGCGTTGGCCAGCTAAAAAAATAATTTCAGCGGAACCGTGTTCAAACTTATCGGTAGAACTTTGTCAACTCTTGCACCTCTCATATTTTTTCAGTCAACAGTACTCCAATTTCTTCCTACAAAATCATCAACATTATGTGAAATTATTGTTTTTGTAGCGTAGAAATTAATGTTGGCTTTCTATTACACGAAACAATAATTACATATCTCTATTAATATCTGCGGAGCCATCTCAATTTTCATAATCTGTTTAACGTGTACCTAAATATAATTCAACATCAGTAGAACTAATGTCAACAAATCATACTCGAGACAAATGTGTCAGTAACTTGCATCCAATTATCACTCACCAACTAAAAATAAACATTTATTCATTCAAATTCAAGTCAGCCCAATTTGTATGACACAAATAATCATAACACATTTTTAAACATGAATAAACTGCTGTCTCAGCGATGTTACACCTACGCAACAACCGGATACACTAATGTAGCGATATACTTGTCAACGTATATATCTAACCCAAAAAATTCACTGTCAACTTCGCATCAACCAATATTTTATTTTTCATCCAACAATTATCTCATAAAAAGAACATGAAACAATCAAATCCTTTTTCCGTTCTAAAATAAATTCAACAATCTCTGTTCCACAAAAAGTCCACTAATGATATATCACTAACATATATATATATATATATATATATATATATATATATATATCTAAAGAGTGCAAAGTTCAAGAACAAGTTTCAGTTCTAATTCCACACTCTGGGGACATTTAAGCACTTTGAGGTCCACAAATTGTTTTAGGGTTCATTGCATAATTTGGTAACTTTATCTGGTGGTTTTTTATTTTTTTTTCATTCTCCTTTCATAAACGTAGTTTTCAACATGAGTACAAATTCTGCACTCTACGCACACACACACATGCATATATAAACTAGTACGCGTGCAATATCCCCTGGATACACATGTGAATACAAAATATGTATATTCAAGACCCTACACCAGTTCGCGACTTCTCTCCCTCGTTCAGTATGCCCAAGGCTACATATCTATATATCATTTACGTATATGTACGCGTTCAAACTTTCCCATTCACCCCCTTTATCCCCCGGGTCTCTTCACAACCTAACTATTCCCACCGAGAGGACCCATCTGTTGTTCACGCCAAAATTATCATTTCATATCTTCACTCTCTCACTTTTCCACCACTTTCTCATATACTTCTTATTTGAATGCAAATTGTCAACGTATATATTTATACAGAATATATATATGAGCTTTACACACACATATATATATATATATATATCATTGTCATCGTCAGAGATTGTTATATTATTATTGATATCACTATGTAGGGGATAAAAATCAATTGGTAATTATCACATCCATTGTAATCGGTTATCTCTTATTATACGTTGATGCATTATATACATGTATGGATTCTATTATATATATATATATGTGTAGGGTAGAACGACTTGCTCGAGGGGTGAACGGTCAACTCGATCGTGGTATATATGTGTATAATGGTCATGGGAAAATGGACAGTCGAATGGGACGACTCTGGCAACGCGTGCGGTCTTGAAATTGTCGAGTCGACGAATCGACCAGTGAATGCATATATATATATATATATATATTATACACTATTTTAGTATATATCTATGCACTGTTCACGTGGAACGTGTATATACTGTGAAATCATTCTCGCATTAACTCGTGCTTGACATTTGGTTTTGAAATTTATTGTTTGTTGTATTTTGTGAAAATGTATTAGAGGGTGTATTTGGGAATTTTCAATTGCAAAAATTTTTTTTGTGCTGTTATATTTTTAGTTTTTGTGATGTTTGAATGTTTGATGGAATTGATGATTGAATTTCCGAGGTAGAAATAGATATCGAGTTTTAAACTGACGTTTGCTACCGTTTACGGATGTATATATCGTTGATGTCAGACCGTTGTCAACTGCGTTGAGAATTTCTTTTAGTGTTATTTATATATAGGATTTATTAGACACTTTTTATATATATTTATTTAGTTGAAGATTTTGTGGACTCAGTTACAATATAAATCTTTAATTTATATTTTCGACTGCACATATATATTTTGGTGAAAATCCATTTTTATAATTGTTATTGTTTATAGAAACCATCGCAAGGTTTTTCGATGTCTGGATTTTTTGGGATCATTGGATCAAATACTTTCGCATGTCTTTTTTTTTCCTCAATCCTTTTAAGAACCCATTGATGAGAATGAAAAGAAAATATATTGAGTAAAGCAATGAGCTAAAAAAATATTTAGATAATTCTCGAGAGAGTTTTTATTATCCGTTTGATAAATTCTCTCATTTATTTCTGTGTTGGAGTAAAATAATATGCAATCGACATAATCTATGTATTACTATTTTGCAAAAGAAATTTATCCACAAATTTCTCACAGACTATACATGCATTCACTCGCATTGTGCAGCGATAATTTGTGTACTCTTTTCTCTCTACAATCCAAACAATAACACATTGATGTACATATACCTTTGTCTAAAAGAGTTTTCATAAATTTGTTGTACACACCAGTCTGTATACCTCTCTTCATATCTCAAAATTTGCACAATATTAATTAGACTGAACAAACTTTATATAATACACATAACAAACCACAACTGTGAAGAATTATTTCAATTTATAATAACGTCAATCTATCCACTACACTATAATTATTTTTGTTTACACATAGTATACACATTAATTATTACTATTTTGCATTTACCCCAACAATTACATATGACAATAAGTCAATTCGCATTGCATGCAATTGCACAAAATTCAATTACACAACATGCATCAGGTCAATTTATAATATATCTAACATTGACCTGATATTAATTCCAAAAATTGAATTAACCTCTTATTACCCATTAGCACAGTGCTTTCAAACACATAAATGCATGTTTATACTCTTCACAGCTAAACACAAATTGCTAATATAGAATAACAAATTTTCCATTTAGTATGTACATACGACAAACTGATTTACATCGTAATATTACTATTCATATATAAAGTGTGAACATACACATAACATAGATAGATAATAATAATATCAATAATGATACATGTATGCATGTGTTTTCCCTTTAATATTTCCAACCGATTTCATTCGTGAATTTAGATTGATTTTCCAAGTAAATTGGAATACGTTTTACGAATATATATATATATATGCGTATGTGTGTTAGACATATAATATGTGGGTATGCATTAGTGTAAAGGGAAACAGTATGAGAGGACAGAGACTGCCTTACTGACTGGCGGATGGGCTATATAACATTAGGAGGTAACAGTTGTCGAAGTTTATGCTCTGACTATAACGTAAATTTAAACCGTTGGTGTGGGTGAGTGAATGAGAGGAGAAGGGATAGAATCAGAGACGAATAGAATACGTTAAGAGAACCAAATAGGGATGCAATTGCAATTGGAAAAAAGAAATGGAGAAAAAGAGAAGTGGAAATAAAAGAAAGTGAGAGAATTGTGAGTGTGCAGCCAGGGCGCATTCGACCGTGGGAGGATGAAAGGTGATTTCTCTCGTAATACCCATTACTATATAACCATATACGGTATATATGTATATGTAAGAGAAATAGGGGGTCCCATATGCTGAAGGATTAATACACCCTTTGGCTAACATTACTTCCAATATCAGTTTATAGGGACGTGGCCAGAATTTTCATTCACGCATATTGTCATTGGACAAAAAATAATAAAACATATATGATTGATTTGGTTTTGTATGTTTATTTTTTTCATTTATCAATGTTTGGTATTTTTTTGTTGAAGGATGTGTGATTTTTATTGCTTCTGTTTACTACTATTATCGAGTTTTTTGTCGATGGTAATACTCAAGTTCATATTCATCTAAATTTACTTTGTGATTTTAATTTTAACATTCATGGATGGTTACAATTGACCTGATTTTAGTGACAAACATTCTACGTGTATGCATTGTATGTAGTTTTCCTTTTTGTGATGAGTTCGTGCTATGCACTAATTGTTGTTACGTATATTCTCAACTCTGAATTGTTGTCGATACTGTTTGACAAGTTTAATTATGATCTGAAGTTGCGGTGATGGAATTTTAATTGTGACATTTATACACTGATGTGAAAAATATTCTTTATTTGATGGTATTATTTCTGCACTTGGGTCGAGGATATATTTTATTCTCAATTGAAATTTCAAACCAGACTTTTTGCAAGATTTTATATGATGTCCATCAGAGACACTCGTCTAAATAAATAGGATCAATCAAATATCTGAGTGGTTTATCAATTTTTGATTTAAAGAAAGGAAATACTGCAAAGAGCGGAATGAAAAAGCAATTAATGATTATATTTCACAGAGAACGATAAAATATTATATTCTTACTTTGTGAACATTTCGTTATTGGATCAAGAACATACTTATACATAACAAAAGAATTTTTATTATTGATTGAAGAATATTGTATTCAGAAATAGTACTTTTGTTTAAATGTATTCAGGATCAGCTTAACAATACTCATGAAAGCATACGTGATCTAATCTTCCTCGAAAAAGTGCATGTTAAACGCGTCAGTTGTCTGTTATCCGTGTGCCTAATTGGGTGTTGATATCAGCTTGATGAGAATTGCCGCTTGGTTGAGAACACGATATTCCAAGGATAAGATGCTCATTACTTGGGCACAATATCTCACAATATGATATGCGCTCTAACGCTATTCTCCAATCATCTAATGAAGATGAGCTGCTACACATGGAATTATATTCATTGCAGTCGTATTTCACTGGATCCTAATCTGCTGTCGATGTCGCTATTTAAAAATGATGAATACAACAAGGTAACACTTTAAAAAATATACATTAATGCATTTGGCAAAATATGAAATATATTTTCTTAAGCATCCAATCCTTCACTAAATATTACAATAGAATGTATTAATTAAGCCTGTCTTATGAATTGTTCCTTAAACTCGTGATGAATGTCATGCTTAAATATTCCATGGTAAATTTTATTATAGTCTCACTATTAATCGATGATAACAATTTATAGAAGCATTTCAAGATCTGCAATATTGCAATGGCAATTGCCATA
Source organism: Zele albiditarsus (assembly GCA_958496275.1). Taxonomy (NCBI): domain Eukaryota; kingdom Metazoa; phylum Arthropoda; class Insecta; order Hymenoptera; family Braconidae; genus Zele; species Zele albiditarsus. The sequence continues at coordinate 15,977,543 of OY292408.1, forward strand.
ATAAAAATTCGAACACGTTTCAGAAAAATATTTATTATCGTGCTTTGTTATATGACAGTGCTCTTATTTATTTTCCCTTATTCACCATGATCACACTAATAATCGTAACAATCAATGAAAAACCCACTGCCACAGAGTTCTATAAAAATATTTCCTTCATTTACATAATCAAAATTCATATAAACATTCAACATTTCTTCACTTATAGATACACAATATTATACCACACCACTCTAATAAGTTTGACACCCACAAATCCATCTGTATAATCGTGTTTGTCCACGTAAATATTTATTGTTTTTGTACATGTCGCATTGTAGCAGTATGACAAAAGGGATTTTATTTGAAATGGAATACTTGTGTGTACGAAAAGAAGCATAGCATCCACACATACACTTCCTGTATAAAAAAAAAACTATCTATACAAATGCATACCAACATTCACATTCATACACAACACACACACACACACCCATTAACCCCATTTCATATCATATACATGTACATACCAACACTGCAATAGGTGACAGGTGGAATTTTCAAAAGATATCATTTTTGCGCATATAAATAAGTGCAAGCTGAGAATAAGAGAAGAAATGTGTTTTGTCATCCTACATGCTGAAGTGCAAGTATATAAACTCACAATATCTATATGCAGTGCAAATACATATACACACACATTTATTTATATATATATAGTTGACGAGATAAACCTCGCGATGGTGTGACATAAGCGTCGCCGTTTTCGACTGTTATACAGATAAATATATGTATAATGTATTATAACAAAGATATGCGCGCGCGGTCTTCGCGCTTCTGTAGTTGACAGGCGGTATACAATATCTATATATGGAAACATTATATATGCTGGTACCTACTCTAAGGTATTCTATATATATTATATGGGTTGGATATGTCAAGAAGATTTTACGTGTGCAACACACACTTTGCTCGCCGGAGAAAATAATGTGGGTAAAGGAGTATATACCGAGGGAAAGGGCGACTGGTGGTAGTAGAAAAGTAGATTGTCTGGGTACTTATACTATCTACATATATATATATATATATGTGTATGTAAATATATAGGTACATACGTCGAAACCATAATCTTACTCGTAGAATCAGGGATTTCGCATCGTTGATCCAAATTCGTTCGTGCATACTTTTACGTCACCGGACGATGGGGCTGATTTTATCCGAGCGAAACTAATTCGAGATACGCAGAGTACCCATAGAATGTACTTTAAAATATATATATATATATATATCGGTGTATGTATTTTTTATTTATTTTCTCCGATTAATTGGTGGATTATTGGATGAAATGCAGGGGAATAAAGTGAATATTTATCGGTGTTTTTATTGAAAAAAGGAGAGGTTTTTTTCTTTTTTTTTTTATGTAGGTTTTATTTAGGATTTGTGAATATCTGAGATTAAAAAATCAAAGGGATTTTCCCGTTACTTCGGTAAAATATATATTTATTTGGATGTGGTTGTGTGTATGGTATAGGGAGAAGAAAGCAAGTTCGCTCGTCGTTTTCTTCGAGTTCCCGTAACGATCTTCCGCCGGGAATGTATGCAGTGTATAGTGTTGTTGCAACTTGATATAAGTTTTCCCACGCGGTGTTTGTACACCTTAGTACAAATGCGCGAATACAATACACCACATACATGTGAAATATAAATATATTTGTATTTATATATGTGGGGGTTTTATTCATAAAATTTAATGAGGAATCGATTGTAGTTCACGAAAATGCATACATGTGTAATATAATTATATACAAAAACACGTATAATATTGATGGTATTTGGTATGTAAGAACACTATACGCATCTGTCTAATAAAAGTTTTTTATAGGTGTAAGCATGTTTTTTTTTTTCTTCTCCTGTTCCATAAATCCTTCAATTAATCGGTGTGCAAGTTTTTTATTTTTATCAAAAGTAAATTGCGATATCGGATTTGTTTTGGCAGCAATGAAATAATTTTTTTTACTGCAACCATAATTCTTTTTTTCTACTTCTCACGAGAAATTCTACAAATTCCAATTTTCCCATACTGTAGTTTCACTCTCTTCCGCACTCATGAAATATTAATTAACAATTGCTCTGTATTGACGATCGAAATCCGGTAGAAACTGTAATAAAATTACTTTGTATAAAAATTCAGCCAGTACTCGCGTAGATTCTTGAACATCAATGAATAATTTTCACTCTCAAATAGTTAATTTTCGTAGAAAATATGGAAAATCGAATAAAGATGAAGATACTTGTGAAATTTTAACATCAATTCACCGTCCAATCAGGTCGATTACTTCAGTCTCATATCAGAAATTTTTTCAACCTTAAAAATTTATCCTGATAATTGTGGGTATCTAATATATATTCATAAGGTTCCTAATACGAGACCGAGACGGCGATTTTCACTCTCTAAATATTGAATTGAATACGTAATCACCACTTTATTTTCTTCATTTATTAACTCTAACTAAAATTCTTCCTACCAATGATGTAGTAACATGTATAAGCTAATTCTGCCAACTTATTATTTGAACACATCTCTACTCAATCCGCACTTTGGCTTACAATAATTAAATCAGTAAACATGTGCATATTCATCATAACTAAAATCTTGATAATTCCAATATCATTGCAACTTTGTAATAAAAATTGAATCTATATGCTCTCGCGAGAATTATGATTAACGAATAACATATAAAAAAAAATTAGTTTCTTCTGACCCGAATCACGAGAATATTTTTCAAAATTCATCACTTTTGTCTACGATATGATGAGTCGAGAATTATTACAAAATTGTGAATGTTATTATTATGAAGCGGCTGTTTTTCCCTGGAAATTAGCGAAACTCAATCTCGAACGGAAACAAAAAACACCATATACATACATATGCATGCTTTCAGATGTAAGTGTACAGTGTAACGAGTATAGGTTGTGCATGTTGAGACACGCAACAAAACTTGCCGAGAGAGAACCGCTTGTATGGAGTATATTATTCGAACGACTATAACGTATATGTACTTGTTTCATATGTATATATACAAATAAATATCTATATACATTGTACATGTATATTATAACAGCATATATGACTAGTCAAGCACATAACACAGAGCAATCACCCTGCCTCTTTCTCCCTCTTCTCTTTGTATCCGCCCCTCTTAACGTTGGTATGTCGAGTAGCCGGAACTGACACGCGCTGACCAAGTTGCCAAGCGTTATACTTGCACTCACGACATTGACGCGCCGTCACCGGACGTCGCATGCACTTCGAGATTGCATAATGACATAATATTTATGGTGTATATAGGTGCTTGCGCATGGCAAACGAACGGGTTGTAGTATAAGGCTATATAGAAATCACCACCGGGCTCTCACAACATGTTATGAAATATTTTGTGAAGTATTTATGATTCAGTATCGCTGCAATATTATATTGGTCAGTGTGTAGTCAATATGAAGTGAGAGGATTGATTTATTTGATACGTTAATCATTTATTTAAAATCTACCTTGTTTCATATATTACAGATATTCGTTATGTTGATAATTGAGAAATGTGTAATTGGCTTGGTGTAGATGTATCAAATTGGCTGAGTTAATTTGACGGTGAACATAAGGGTGGAAAATCTGTAGCATTGGAATTTTTTAGAAAGAAATTTTTTCGATTATGGTTTGAGATAGGAGAATGATTGAAGACACAGGCGTTTATCGATTTGTGAAGAAACTTCGACTGCAATTTTATCTGGAAATGTTCGAAATGATTGAAGTTTCTGAAGAGTATGTCGAACGAAGATCCGTTAAAAAAACTTTGACTTCATGGTGACATTCATAATTATAAAATAGCTACTGTGGAAAAATAAATGGTACTTTTTTTTCTTTCAATTCAATTAGGAGGATAGGTAGACTCGATGCACGCAGCGATTATTAGAAATGTTTCGTGTTTATTATTCGTATAGTTATTTTCGCTTTGTGAACCCTTCTTTCAATGTCTGCTTCTTCACATTCTACATACATTCTCATTTATATAATTCCTATATCAGAAGTGTGAGCATTTTCCCAAAAAAAAAACAACTCCCCAGTTTATTTAAGATGAAAATGTCAATATCAATTAATTGAATAATTAATTTGACACAGTCAGACTTTTCTCGATTTAGATATCGAAAACCAAGTCTTGTTGTATGTCAGTTTTCGGTCAATGCACCAGTTGTAGCATCATTTATATAGTAGGATTTATTTCAGCTTCACAATGTACTATTTATCTGTACCAAATAACTTTTCAAACTGCATCTGAACGAATCAATATTTATTTGCATTACTAAGAGATGGTTCGAACCAAATCACCAGCACATTCACTTCAAATATAATCTATCTAATACTAACCGGTATTGTACACCTTCAGAAGAACTTGTGCATGAATTAATAAACTGTATATTAAAGAAACAACATTATCGATATTACGAAATACAAATGAAATCAATTTCTGTCCAATAAAATTACCTCTCAATAGTATTAATGCCGGATTTCCGTTCTGATTTGTGAATTACTTATTAGTTCAGTGAACATTACATGAAAAATAAATACATTTTAATCGTATTCACCAATCAAATAAATAAAAAATTCAATCGTCAATATAATTCCGAAATCTTCTGTTTACCAGAAATTTAGGAATGCCGATGCACCCTATACATACCCTCCATTCATATGCCGTCATATTGTATAAATATATACGCTCACCATTACATATATATTAGAAAAGTAATGGTTGGCTTGACACATTTTTAATTAAGACACTTTTGAAGACGTGATTAATTTCATGATGGCGCCTGCTGTTACGTCGATTCCAAGTTCAAAAGCAAAAGAAAAAAAAAATTGAAAAAAGAACAAAAGTCTTTTAATGATAGTGCTTAAATTTACGATTACACGATAACTTCCCTTTTCTGTTTTTTCTTTCTCTTCAGTAGCAGAAGAAAAATGTTCTTCATACCATTTATCCAAATATATGAAATTTGTTTCATTTTTGGTTTTTTTTCACAATTTCTTATTATTGAAATATAAATGAATAATAATTAATAAAGATTAGTGACACTTGGTCCCCAAAGATTGCCATGTTCGGAGTTTCAGATATGGCAAAACAGTACGCCGCATATTTATACATATATATATATAGTGGTGTGTGCGGGGGCAGTATACGGTTTCGTATACCACGGCAGGTTTCTGCAGGACAATATTTAGTATTCCCCTGACGCTTGCTGTCGTGGCTTATATATATTTCGTGTCATATTAATATTCCATGGGGATAGTGAGAGGAGTAGAAGCGAGATGTGCGCTGTAGTGTATATATATATATATATATATATATATATATGTATATGTATATGTATGTATGTATTTACAGCCAACGGGTTCCTACAGGTAAAGAGCAAGACAGTGAGAGTGGAAAAGCATCAAGCTACTATATATTTTCACCATTGTCCTTATACTCCTCTCGTCCCCGAAACTGTAACTTGTTCCCGGGTTGAACTAACTAACGACTCAAGTTGATACACTCGACTGTAAATAAATACATATATACACTGGAATAAAAAATGAACAAAGAGTTTGAGTTTGGTAAATGATACGTAAATATCTGCACAGGGGAAATGAAGAGCTTGAAGTATAATAAATATTGTCTTTTGTTCATATGATGTGGAAAAAATACTAAATCGGACAGTTAGTTCAAATAGAAATGTTAATGTAAAAATTTTTAATAGACAGCATGACGAAAATATTACAAAGGGTATAGTAAATTTTAACCGCACCTGTTTCCCTGAACATCTACAGAATTATTATATTAAAAAATAGATGATACAAATATCTATACACATTTACCGAAATTACGAATTTAAAAGAAACAAAACTAACACGCATTTCATAATAACTACAACTTTAAATATTGAAATTACTTCCAAATATATCTTTACCATAAATCTTATTTAGAATAGAAAAATTCAACGATACAGCCCATCTTTTCTTGTTTGCGACTGGTAATTGACAATTATTCATTATTTCTCCACCATCACATTCACTTTTTATCATCCACACGATATTTCCAACCAAGACATTCATACATATTATTTACTCGCACTTTCATATATTTTTTTTTTCCACCGCACATACCCATTCATTAGAAATAACACATCACCTGGCGTATCGAAGCATTTTATTTCTTTTTTTTTTTTTTTCATCTTTATACTTATATTTACTTGATATAACATGATAAAAAATATTTTTCCCCCATCACAAGGGATCGAAGAAAAGCGGTACAGCGATTGGTAGTAAGATATATAACACACATATTGAGTGAAAAATTCAATGGAATAGTGACAGCAAGCGCGACAGAAACGTCTTTTCCCCTGGGCACAGCACAGGATGGTGACAGCGTAAAAAAAATAAAATAATATAAAAAAAACTGTGGGCGGATATGTACTATACATATACACATTTAAAAGGTGACCTATTTCTATCGTGCACCAATGCTTCGACACGTTAAATTTCTACACTATTTATTTATTTATCTATCGATCATAAGGTGTATATATATACACATGAACACATAATGGCATCGTTTTAGGAGTCTCAATAGAATACACGTTCACTACTCTCTCCCTCTCTCCCATTTCACTCTTCCTCTCTTCCTCTCAAACTCACACACACACACACAACTAATTTTGCGTGGTCTAAACCGTGCAGAATTGTGTGATAGGTATCGTTGTTGGTATGTTAGTATAGTTACGATGAGAGTATATAAGGGATAGAACGAGAAAACATGATGGTGGAATAGTATGAGTGAGATGTGAGATGTAAATTGTGTGAGGATATAGGGGAGTGCGAAGGGTTGGTATATAGCTTGGTATATAGAGTAGACGCTGCCATTTGCTGGTGCACAAGCAGCCATCCCTGCCATTGTTTAAGAGAATAATGCCCGGGCTAATCTGCATGAGATGATGCGTCGACCGACATTCGTATAAGCGGTGAAAATATTCCCTGTGCGTTTGCAGTTTAACAAAAGATATACGTCAATCAACCGCCTCCGTAAACAATATTGTATATGTACGTGAGTCTGCATGCTTATATATATGTATATGTATGAGTTTGATGTGTGGGAGGGTGAAATTGTATCAGTGCTTGCACTATAGCGCCTCTCTAACGTCATTCATTATTGACTAACTGTTAAATGAGTTAGTGAATCCGTTGTTTATATAATAATAATGGATGAATATAAGTATAATATATGTGTATAGCTGACCTGCACGCAACATTTCCACGTTTCACCATCACACTATTTATCTTCCATTATCTTCATTTATTATGTATGCGTATATATATATATATATATATATATATATATATATATATATATATATAGGTATATAGATATATTCTATCTATATTTTTTCAGTTAAAATACTTTTCTAGTTAATCGTTTATCGGTCAGTTCATCTCCGGTGATTTAATGGCCATGAAATATTTAAATTACAAATTCTCAACTGACCATCTGCTAAATATATATATATATATATATATATATGGAGAAGAGTCGAGGAAGATAGGTTCAGCGGTCGAAGTGGGTTTCGTAATAGTAATGGTAAATGATTTGTTTTCTTTTCTGGAGTATATGAATTTGTTTCATCTACAAGGATATTATAAGACAGTAAATTATTCATGTGAGTAGATCAATGACTTTGATTGGTTGATATATGAATATTATTGAGAATCGAATATATACACAATAAACTAATTTAGATGTGAGTTGGAATAGAAAACAATGTTAGTTACGTTATCTCAGAAATATTCTGATATATGGTGTTTTTTTTTTCTTTTCCATTCGAATTCGCTTTTAAATTCGAAATCGAATTCTATTTTAAGTCAACAGCAAAAAATCGATTTTAGTTATGAAATAATATTCTTGCGTTAATATAAATATTTTTTCAATATGATTACGTATTCAGTGAAATTTATCAATTCACTCTCTGTAGCATGAACTATTCTTGCCTTGGTGATTTATTATCGATAAATAATGGGCATAGAAAAAACAATAATTAGTCCACTAACAGAATCATAGATGAGAGTAAAAGGGGTTTTGTCTCATGCCAGACATAATCTTTGAGATTAAAATGCATTTTGTTATTTACAAGTGCATTTATAAATTCATGGAATAAAGAAAAATGAATTTGAACAGCCATATACATAACTTTTGCACGCGGTAGAGGGTTAAATAAATAATAATAAAGGTAAAACAATCCTTGAAAAAAAATTATATCTCATCTTGCCTTCCACTATCTAATTTTTATCGAAATATGGCGGCTGTAAATAATTCACATAAATTCCATTTCAGTTCAACTATAAACAAAAATACAAAAAAAACGATTGTAAACCCTCAACTTAGTGGATCCATCTTGCCCACACTTCCCTGTATATATTTGCACTGGAAAAAAAAAAAAAAGGAGAATTATCGTTGTTAAATACACACACGAGTGGTTTATGAAAGGGCAGGGTAAAAGAAAAAAAGGTGAAAACAGAATAATTTTTGTAATAAAAATGCGAGCGGTATAAACGCGTGAAATAATTTGCCCTTCATCTTTTTCACCCTCTTAAATATCTATGGTACATATATACAAGGGCATACACAACATACACACATACATACATCTAGCCTTCCATCTCATCTCGAGGGACGTAAATGCGATGGCAGGTGCGAGGTACGTCTCCAATATACCTGCCCCAACCAACATGTACACTCTTCGACAAAAATAATATACTTTAAGCCCTGCACACATTAGCTCGTAATGTGCTCACATTCTCTGATGTAATGTCCTTTGAAACCATGATCCTGTTGCAATGTTCACTTTTCAGTGACAGTGAAAATATAATATTCACTATCAGTTTAAATGTACGTGTAGTTGGTAATGTAACGATAATATCGATTGACACTAAATCTCCTTCGCTTCAATCCCAATTTTTTTTTTTATTCCATTCTCCCATTTATCACAGCTAAAGTGCTTGAGATTTAATTAATGTTCATTTTCAAAACTCTTTTGTCACAGTAATAAAGCATTCCACAATTATTAACGATAAAAAAAAAAATTATTTGACGTTTTCTGCATATAAAATCACGTGTGAAGGGCACTTGGATTGATTATTTTCTGCACAGTTTTCCCAGTTAAAAGACGCTAGTATTATATGGAATAGCAGCAGATTCCAAGCAAATATATATATATATACATATGGATATGTATATTTAAATGTACATATATGTATAGTAGTCGTTTCTAGTGAATCGTGGGTGCACATCTCCCTCTGGTATTTTATATTCACCTCGAAGTCTGCATATTTAATCGCGCAAACGGTGCGAGATCCACTTTTCCACTAGTTCATCTCTCTGTATACATTTTCACCCATCTCGTATCTTTCTTTCACATGGACAACGTAACGCAAGTGAACTGTACACATCATCATCAAATTCAACGTTGGCCATACATGAGTTATTCACTTTCCTACAGTTTCCTGTGCTTAAGAAATATTACACACGATTAATTTTGTATGATTTTTGAAGAATTATAACAATGTTCGATTTGTTTTTCACGTCTTTTTTTTTTTGTTTTTTCATGACAATATCTTTATATTGTTAGTATTTATAAACGATGCCTCTACATACGATTGAACAATACAAAAATATTGTTCAATAATATAAATGATGACAAAATTTTGTGTATTAACTTTTGTAACATTAAAGTAAAAATTTTCCTTTTGCTATATATTAATATATATCAAACTGAAATTTCAAACTACCCTTTTTATAACACGACAACAATACAATTGTTGACATATCTTTCGCCGTAAACACATCGGCAAACTAAAAGATAAATACAATAAATATGAGTATAAAAAAAAAAAAAAAAAACACAGTAAAATATTCCATAATGCATTGCACGATTTCTGCCCCAGAAAAATTACACAGAAAACAAAACAAAACATTGTTTGTGTTTTTCTTGTCTTTGTTTTCACTTATCTTCAAGAACATCAGATGAGATGAATTGAGGGTAGGGAACACATTAGAGTGCGCGCGAGAGGTTCACAGGCGAATATATATATATATATATATTTTGGAGAATAAAGGAAATTTTGCACGTGTTTCAAAAGCGTTATCGGGCACTCGGGACGTCGACGAGTCTCTCGCGCACCACCAGGCGAATGTGAAGGAGTGAGAGACTGGCTTGCCTCTCGACTTTCGGGTTGAAACGACAACGGATAAGAAAGTTTAGTTCAGTTTATGAAAGATGCAGAGCCCGAGTTATCGTCCCGGTGAATTTTTCATCGACGCCCAACGTGGCTCACCCAGAAGCGCTCGCGGATTTTTACCCACTCTTATGTATATACACCTACATTCTCATACATTTATATATATTGTACACATATATGTCTTATCCTTTTCACCTTCGCGTCGTTTTTTACGTCAGACGAGTTGCATCAGGCTTCGTGTACTCAAGAAGAGGGTGAACCCGAGTATAGAGACTGTAACGTGGGCATCAAGGGATGGGTGTGGATTGCGGTGAGAAAAGTTTATGGATAAGTTTGCCGAGTCGTTGGATGCCATCGTGAAATTCGAATGAACGTGTGTGAGTGCTTGTGAAATCAATGGGCAACAAGCGTCTATACATATGTATGGTCTTCGCGTATTGAAGAAAGTGATATATGAATAAATAAGACGTAAAAAATGGAAAAAAAAAAGAAAAGAAGAAGAAAATAGAATGAAGAGAATAAAGAAGAAAATTGTAAAAATAGTGTACGGAAATGATGGATGGTTTGTGTATAATAAAAATTGCATTTATTAAGGGAAAAAAATTAGAACGGTCATAGAGGGAAAAAATCTTTGTATAATATTTACAATAATATTTTATACGGTCGGTAAATTTTTTTCGCATACAGTTAGTGATTATTTATAATGTTCTTATTCTACTTTTTGCTTTACTATCCATTTAAGAATTTTTAATTCACATAAACACAACGGCAGTTGGTTGATAATGAAAAATTACATTTATTCAGTTAAAAAGTTCATTTATTTATGAAAAAAAAAAATTGAAGTAGTCATATGAAAATACAATTATGTTTTTGTGTTTACAATCAAAAAAAAAATTAATGAATCTCTTATAAGTTTTTTGTATGCCACTGGCGATTATTACCCTTCCATGTGCATTCAACTTCACTCTCAAGTTAAGTATTCCTAACTCTGCGATTCCAGTCGTATTCAATAAATTTAAGCTTTCAAAGTTGTAAACCATGCCAACTCATGATAAGTAAAAAAAAAAAAAATCCAAATATGAGGATAAATATAACTTTATGACGAAATTGAAAGTCGAATACTACTGACACAAATAGCAATCAATTCAATCCTTTCTATCACACTACTATATACATCAACTTCCAACTTTCCTTCATTTAACCTGTACAAAAAAAAATATGTATTTCAAACTATTGTTGAAAACGAATATAACTCTCACATATATCCATTCAATTCTCCCCCAATTAATTTAAGAATTATCAATACGAATAATTTCACTTCCATCACGCATAAAAAAATTCTAAACAATTGTTCACAAATAAAAATTCTTTTATACAAAAACATTTCATAAACTAATCACTTTCAATTACCAGAAAATTCTACAATACTATTTGAATTACTGCATAACAAATAATTAAAGGCATAGACAAAATTTATACATTCATATCTACTTTCCTATATCTATATCCATATTATTTATATACAGCAATCGAATACGGAAGTGAAGTTAGACGGTACACGTCCGGAAAAGTGAGACGAAAAAAGGGAGCATCCGGTTTGTTGCAATATCGATAAGAACAGGACATTGAGTATTGGGCGTAAAACTCGAGAAAGAAAACGACTCAGAAATATAGATATAAATACTATAAATATATATATATATATATATATAACGTATAGTCGACATGAACGAGAGGGATAGAGTAAGGCAGAGATACGAGAGAAATAACGTGGGGCGTGGACAGGATGAGTTATCCCTGTGTCTGAGACTCGCCCACCCACCCGCACGTTTACTTCGTATCTTGCAGGACACTTTGGGCAATGAGGACGTCCTGCCTCGTGCACGAGAGGAATTCTCAACGAGCACGCATCTGTCCTTGTCTATTGCCACAGGCACAACATCGCGTACGGTACCTTAAACCAAGAGCTCGAGAGTACGAAAAGAAAAAAAAAGAAAATAAAATGAAGGAAAAAAATAAGCAACAGAGGTAGAGGAATAAAAGAAAAATAAGACTATAGCATTGGTGGTTTAGATTTATATATCTGTATACACCAACCGATACACACATATTCATATATATAAATACAAATACACACACGTGAAAACGTGAAATCGACTTCTTCGTTCTTGGGATTTTCCCGTTTTTCTTTCTTTCTTATTCGTTTTTTTTTTTCTCCTTCACCCGCCTTTATATACTGGTATAACAAGAGAGAAAGACGCGCGGGAACATTGCTAACCCATACTCTTACTACTTACTCACCCGCGCTCGTCTATTGAATTCCCGCGCGCGCCGTACTGGCAATCTTCCTCAACTCCAATACTTTATATATATATATATATGTATTATTTTTTTTTTCCCTTCCACCATTTCTCCCTCTCAATCCCTGTCTCTTATATATTCGCTCTAACTTTCTCTCTGTACTCTTGCATCCACGTTTGTGGCATTAACCAATCCAATGAACATTTGTCGATACAAAGTCTCACATAATGTGGAGGGGTTTTATTTACGAAATGAAATTTGGTATTGTGGTAGCGCGGTGCAAACGAAAATGTTTGTATTGCGATGTAAACACAAATGTGTTTGGTGAATGTGTTAGGATTATATTTTAAACATATTAGATTAATTGATGAAATTATTTTGTATTAATAGTAAGATAAAATATTAACAACGCAGGACTTGAATTTACAATATTGATTGTGAATAAAACGAATTCAAATGAAGATTATTTATATGTAGTTTTTTTTTATAATTCATACGATATACAAAGCTATTTTGTGAATTTCTGTGTAAAACTGTTCACGTTTTTGATGGAAAAAATTCGGCGAACTAATAAAAAATATGATTGGAAGAGAATGTACCGTGAACAAAAATGCTACGAAAAAAAAATTCGACTGTACTATTGCACATGCAGTGGAATTGTTTTATTCACGATTGATCCATTTGCGTGGATTTTTCCCAGTGGAATTCTTCCAATCACTGTAATTTACAAGTTGAATTTGGAATCATAGAAAAAATTCGAAACTAATTATATATTTGGATTTTTATGAAAATCAAATATGTATTTGAATCAGCAATATTATGAAATAGAACCATAACCACTAAAAACAACAATACATATATACAAAAACTGCTCCAATTTATACCAGGTCAAAGAGACAAAACGTGTTTGCCACACAGTAATTACATGCGTTCAACATCACATACAAACAGTGAAAAATTTATTCAACGCTTCACATGTAACGACAAACAATTTAAAAATCAATGCCAACAATTGATAAAAAAAATAATGAAATTAACAAAACATGATCAATAAACAAAAGTATCAAACTTATTACAATTAATATTTTCCCACCCTTGTTTTCAATAACAAAATTTTTTCTTTTCGTCACACTTGTATGTTTTTATTAACAATTATAAACTTCTCCAATATCCTTTTCTCTACCCTCATACCCTATATATTCGCTTGTACAATTGTTCTGCACACTCACATCTAAATTTGTATCAATAGTCAATCCAAAAAGCATTTGTCGATACAACGTTTCCACATAAAACGTTGTAGTATTATTTACAGAATGAAATTCGACATGGATATTCGATATGGTCATTAATCCGTTGGCAAAATAGGGTATGCAGAATATATTGTACACATTGTATATGATCTGAATATATATATACATATATGTGATGGGAAAACGACTAGGCGTTGCGAGACGAAACGAGAAAACATGGGCGAAAGGGGCCAATGCGCCTGAAGGGCAAAATGTAAAAACAAGTCCATTGTTATCGTCGTCGTCGTCGTCGTCGTCGCTCACGGTGTGGCTCTCGCGTTTCACAGTGGGCGGCATTTAGGTAACTTAACGACTGCATACGTCCGCCCTGCATGTATATAGCTTCTTTCGCCATTCTTGCCACCCAACACATAGGTATAATGCCCACTCTTCTCGTATCATATATATTCAATGTGATTCTTTACATTGATTAATGCGTCTAGATACGCTCGAAAACCCAACAAGTTCACTATTATATGTTGATACTTTTCTTTATTCGTATATAAAATCTGTATTTTCATTCTTTATTTTTTATTTCAACTGCCAATAATGAACAGTCGTTATTTCATATTATTTAAAATATGTGGCTTTTGGAATTTAAAACTGTATAGTATTTTGAAAAGTATTGTTACATAATTGGAGTAACGGAATATCGTTGTTTTTTATCCGAATGAAAATATTCTTTCACCGAACAATTGTTCGTTGTTATGAAAAATAATCGAAATGATGAAATTCATTTAACGAAATCAAAACAAGTTGAAAAATTATGACTAAAGCCACATTTTTATTCATAGTTTTTTTTTTTACCTCTGTAAATACAGTGTACATTTGATGTTTTATCCCATCATATAAATATCGTTCATATTGCACTCCAAACAAAAGTATTTTGGCAATAGTGAAAAATGTTTGTAAATAACGAGCATTGTTTTCAATTTCGATGAAACTATTTTCGGATAAAAAGCTGTCGGTACTTATTAAAAATAATTAACGGTTTGATAGACAGCATCGTAGAGATTATTTTCATTGCAATCAATTCCAAATTTAATTTTGATATGAATTATTCTTCTTCAACAAGAAATATTAATTTTTATTATGTCCCATGAAAAAATATTTTCCAAATAAAATTCTATTGGTATAAATAAATCAATAATTCAATGAAGCAAAAATGTATACAAACAATGCATACAATTGATATCACATTAATTTATATATCTATTCATTTTTATCTTTGTTGTTACGTGAACAGTGCTTTTATATATAATTGTTTTGTGGTAAATCTCGTCAACCGCCTGTTGTAATCATCCTCGTTGACATGCTAAATTAATAATGTTTCATTCTATAGACAAAGTTACAGAAACGATTTAGCATGGGAACTATGACGTAGAGGGTAAAACTTTATATATCTCTGTGCGCTAGTGGTTCGTTGAAGTTGACAGCAACTATACACACGATGGTATATATCCAGTTACATGACACAACAACACCTTCGTCTATACACATAAATGAATTTGTGTTTGTGTTACACAAGCACAAACCATATCAAACTTTAATACCACGCTGCAGAAAGATTGCATATTTTTTTTTATCTATTTTCTTTACTCAAATGCACTGATATTATTACCGTAATACAACGACAATCGATACATACATAAGTAATTGAATATAACCGATTTATTCTATCGACAATTGTTTAACAAACTCACCTCTGTATCCCGGTAGTAGTTGTATATAGAAGTTCTGCTCCAAAATTGATCAAGTATCACGTACCACTGTGACTTGATTAACACGTTTCAAAGTTGATGTAGGTATATATTTAAACAGTTAAGGACCAAGTGAGAGAATGTGATATAGTGTAAAAGGAAGAGAAAGAGAATAGGAGTAATCACAAGAATTGAAATCACTTACGACACACGTCCTCCTTCAATTTTATTATCAAATATTCTGATGTTGAATTTAAATTTAAAATATACATCACCGCACGATTGAATGTTTAAATAAACACTGGAATATTCATTAATAAATTATAACTATTGTATGTGTG
This sequence comes from Zele albiditarsus, assembly GCA_958496275.1. NCBI lineage: Eukaryota > Metazoa > Arthropoda > Insecta > Hymenoptera > Braconidae > Zele > Zele albiditarsus. Next base: position 15,993,471 of record OY292408.1, read on the forward strand.
ATTTATTCAATGTGTACGTGGTGAAACCACAAATGAATTATTCCATCACAGTAATAAATATTAGCTTTATTTTTTCACAATGTTATTTAAATATATTCAAATTAAAATGAAACGACACAAAATTTGCATTGTCAACATGTCCATTTTAATTGACACACATGTCACATTGCGAACTGTCAATCATTTCTATTATCACTTTAAATTGCAATTTCACACGTGAAATTATATCTCAAACTGTTTAAACACAAGTATATTTATATACATATAAATAAATATGTATATATAGATATATATATATATAAATATATATATATATATATATTTATATATATGTTGGTAAAATTCAAAGAGTCAATTCGCCAAGTAGAAACGAAGCTGTGTGGGGCGTCGAGAGTCGCGTGGTATCGATTGACCGACGGGCGCAAAGCCTTTTTCTTTTTACCTAAATGCACGGGTTTCTCTCAATTCATTCTCTTGACTCACATTTTTTTATTTATTTGTTGAACAATTAATTTGTGTTTATTGTCATAAACGAGAAATGGTGAAAGTAAATCGTAATAATATTAAAGTGATAACACGAACGAATATATATTTATTTTTTTTTCACGTGTGTCACTTGCAATGTGCTTACAGTTGTTTAGTAGAGCACTTTTATTTGATAACAATAATTGTGACAAAGTTTAATTTAAGAATGAGGTGTATTGAAACTCACATTAACGATAAGTTTGATGTTTTTATGATTTTTATTTCGCGGACTTGTGACATTATCAAACGATGTATTGTTAATATCAACGTACAGATAGATAAAAACGCACTAGAACGCGCGTATCTTACTCGGACGTCCGGGCCGGACTGAACTGAAGCGCTCGGCGCGTAGTCGAATGTTGGGACGTCGCACACGCTCAAACATACCGTGGTACCGGCACCCCTCACTCGGCGGAGCCACGCTTCAGTTTTTCCCTCCCTTCGTCTATGCTGCCTGCGCGGCGGCCCAACTATGTGTGCTCTCGTGTTCATTGTATACGTGTATGTACATGGATTTATACATACAGAGTAAATGAGAACCCGGCAACCAAAGAGAACCAGTATGAGTGCAAAAAAAAATTGTGCTCCTTATTTATTTACCTTATTTTATTACTTACCCCTTATGCACAACATACACATAGAAAAAAAAAAAAATTATTCTCCAATTAAGAATATTTTTTTAACCACTGGAATATTTTTGGTTCAAGAATAAAATATTTTTAAAACAAGAATGATTCTTGGCACGATATAAATTCGTTTTATTATTTCTCAAATTTTATTCATTGTTCGGGAAACTGGATGATAACATGATGTACAGAAATACTAAACCGAAGATAATTTTCGGGAAAAGATATTAATTGTTTTGTGGATTTTATTAGTAATATGAATATGAATAAATTCATAGGGTCAAGGGAATTATTGAATGCTGATGAACACGTAAAAAAATAGAAGTATTAGCATCAGTGAATGTGATTGAAAAAATATGAAAGAGACCGGATGAGTGTGAGTATGGAAAAAAAATGTGGATGCGAAATATTAAAAGCGAATAAGAGTTCGAGGCCTTCGGCTAAATTTATTGACTGAATATTCAATTCAATAGAATAATGAAATTTGCGTCAGTACTTATAACTCAGTAGTTGAATGACAGGAACGATTATTTCAATACCGAAAATTATTTATATTATTGAACGAAGTATTTCAAATATTCCTCCAATGAACAAATTGTATATTTTATTGTAGGACAACATCGATATGGAATGAAAAATAATATTCATCAATTTATTTCTCAATTCATCAAATAAAAGATGTGAAAGTATATTGGGCTGGCATTTTATATGCAGATTTTTTCGTTTTTTGTTTAATTAATGTTCAAGTGAAAATCGACTGGTAATTCGGTTTTTAATTCGGCAATTTTAATTCGGGAATTAAAATCGAAACATCCACGCATATAATTGTTTATATGTTCTAGGAGCATACATTTTTATCTATTCTCATGAAGGAAAATAAAATAGAAAATATATTCGCAAATATTTCCCTCACCGTAGGAGGATTATTTTAATCGTCAGAACTTGAAAAGTTACAATCCGGATTAATGAAAAATTCATGGCCTTAAACTGATAAAAAAATCAGTCGATGTATTGTTGGAAATTTCATAATATTCTGATAGGGAGAGTTATTATAAAAAGAAGACCAAGTCTCGAGATGTTATTCATAAAATATAAATTCTTCAATATTACAATATTTCTCAATTTTATCAATCAATTTTTCATTTTCCTTTCCAAAAAGTACAGAGTAAAAATCACTTTCATTATACATGAATCCTATTGCGTTTATTCACAGATATGTATATACATATATATGTGCACTCTAAATAATTCATTTCGCAACGATAAGACCGCGAGACTTTTATATATTGTTGATTAAAATGGTTTTTGCTTCATATATCCAAGTGTATGACAAACTGTTGAAATATTTTAATAGCAATGAGTGAAAAGTTTACGAGAATAGTATATAAAGAGCGATAAAATATTCGGTCTAAAAAAGCCGCAACCCCTGCAGTCTCTTTAGTCGTTTGCCGTACCCCCATATATACATATACCAGAGCGACTTCTTTTCTTTTTTTTATGATAAAATCAGGAGAAAAACGAAAACCGCAAAATCGAGGACAGAGCAACGGCGCCTGAGCTTTTCCGTGTCATTCACCATGATTGAAAACACAGAATATGTTATTGGTACCCTCTCTCACGTTAGTTTATATACGTTAGTCGTGATTTTTGCCATACAATATACCCCACATCTCTCTCTTTAACACACATACACAGATTTTCGTCAACGAGCGCGTCTAAAAAATGGTAATCCGATCGTTTGTACGGTATGAAAGCTCTTCAACCATCGGATAGCCACGGCGCCATTTCGTTTTCCCCAAATTCTATTTTTATTTATTTTTTTTTTTCGCCTCTTTCCCTTTCCCAAAGCCTATAGTGTATACACACACACACACACACACACACACACACCATATATACCCTACGGCAGCATTCAACCGTCTCGTCTCTCATTTTATCTCATCGCTTTCTTCCTCCATTCTCTTTCTCTTTCTCACATTCTCTTTTGATGCCCACGCGTTGGATCTTCAAAAGCCTCTTTATGCGTTTTTCCACAAATGATTTTGGCGAGAAAATAAAGGACATGCCCCGAAGCATCTCATCGTCATTCCACTCATCCTTTCTTTTTTCTCATGATATCATACAATATATTATTATTATTTCCCCCCCTTTTTTTTTTTCAATACCCACATGCGCAATCTTTTTTTGTTTTACCCATCTATTTGTCAGACATTGGATTTCAATGTATATATATATATATATAAGTGTGGATCAGCTATATAGCAATGTGATAGAGATTGCGAGAGAGTGAGCAAGATAATGAGACTTATTTGAGAGGAGGAGAAAAGTTTGGGAAGAGTTTTGGGGGTTTATAGACGCGTGTGGAATGCGAAATTTCAGACGACTCTTGAGAGTCTCAAAGAGACTCCAGAGAAAGGGATGCTCTCGCTTTGCACCATGTGTTTTCACCACCTTCGTTATATATATTATATAGAGAGTCGCAAGGATAACGAGTCGCGACAATATTCATGCCACCACATCCCCCTAGATGAAAAAAACAAAAATATATAAATATATGTATATATTTTGAAATGTGTTGGAGTAAATATATTATTCCAATTTATATGTGAAAAATTATATTTGAGAATATATCTGATTATGTGATTGCTCGTGTATATATTGTAGAACATTTTTTGTCATACTTTTTTCAAATATCTGAATAACTTTTCGTGTTTGTTTAGACTGCACAATCTGAAATTTAATTAGCGACAAAAATCGTATGCTGTCGGAGTATATGATTAAACAAAAATGTTAATAATATTATTTACCCTTTATTTTGAAATAAATCACTTTACTGTCATTATAAATCGATGGTTCTCTCAGCATCGAATTCAAAAGTATATAATTCATTACTTGAATGTCTGATAATTATTATCTCCACAATTCCAATACTCATCATAGAGTGCATCAAACAATTATCAGTTGCAATATTTCGACTCGAGCAATCTTCATATATTAAAAATAAATAGATATTACAGTGGAGTTCTAAATTGATTCTTGAATACTCAATTGAACAGAATTATTTTCAAAATATAGTACATTTAAAGTAGATATAGTAATTACAACAATAATTTATCCTTTCCCAATTACATGCCGGTGAATAAAAGAAAATGATTAGTAGTTTGCAATTCATAATGAAAAACTGTTTATTAATGAATTATTACTAAATAAATTAATTTCTGCATGTCAAAATAATATACCACATAATACTCATTGTCAACATACAATATTCTGTATAAAAAATTAAATATCATATATTCAATCAATAGTAATGAGATCAATTTTCCAAAAAGAAAAAAAAACACCTCACTACGTTGACATAGAAACCGGTCCCATTTAATTTTCTCTATAAACACCAATATAACCGCAAGCGCACGATTGAGACACATCGGTATACACGGCACGTACTGACTCGTTCACGCAGAAGGTAAATGCGCTAGTGCAGCGCGCACTTTTTCGAGAATCCGATTTATATTGTATATATGTACATAGACAAAAAGTGCTATGGGTACATATATCTTTGAAAGCCAGAGACGCAAACGCCTCGTACGAAATCTTCTTTACCACCAGTGCCAACGGATCAGTATAAGAAATATACGTACACATACATAGAATGTATAGAATACATTATTTGTATATATATATAAATTCCATGTTCAATAATTCTCTTCCATTTTCTATTTTCAACGATTGATAAATAATATTATTTGCGCCAATTTATTCTCGAGTGTGATAAATATATTATATAAGTGTCGTAAATTTTTTTCTTCGTGATTTATGTATTGTTTATATATTTTTCTATCTTTTATCTTCCATAACTGTATGTATTTGTGAGTGTAATAGGAGTGGGGCATGGTGGAATACGATACTTTTTAAATGGCGTTCCATCACGCCCCCACATCTTTACAAATATAAAACTTAGAAACATATCAATTTTATATTTGCAACACTGTGGATTTTTTTACTCTCATTTGGGCGAGTCACGTTTAGCTCGGCATAGACAAACACCATATTTTGAGTATATACATATATATATATATATGGGTATTTATGGTGTGAATAAATTTGTCACTGACGCCGTCGTAAATGTCTTTTAGGCAATGTGCTTGCTCACTTCTCTGTACCTAAATATTTCACACGTGTGTATATTTATAAGTACACTTGTTTATATATGTACACGGTGTTTTTGAATTTGCACGAAGAGAACAGCAATTGTGGAGGAAGATTACAATTATTTGAGAAATAATACAAACCGAATATAATTTTTTATATAATCAAACTAGATATTTTTAAGATAAATTTGCTCCTCACCATCCATCTTACAGTATATAATTCAACATTTTTAAATAATATATCTTGATACGAAATTTATTAAACTGAGTAATAGTGCAATTTTTTCGAAAGGAGCAGGAGTGATAAAAATTTACTATGCGCTTTGTAATTATTTCATCGTGATATTTACTAAATATTTCTATGTGAATCATGTTGGTTCCAATCTATCATTCAATAACTGTATTTTTTATACTCATACATGTTTAGCCATCCATCCTATTAAAAAACACGGCATGTTATCAATCATATTCATCGGTTGTGAAATAGATGACATGAAGAAAAACATACAAGGAATAAATATCGATTCTCAAATTTCACAGCGCAGCACGCGAAAAAAATGGCGTTGACCTAATTATTCAATAATTTTCGAGCTCTCTAATGTTTTTCATACATATATTTCGACTTCACCTTAACTTCAAGTTGATTGTTATCTATCTACTTTACCGTTACAGTTTTTCTTAGCAAACTGTTCCACATAAAATGAAATTGGTCCAAAGAAATGATCGAAATTCATGAGAATTCTGTATTATAATTCCAATAACAGCAGCCGCTTTTATGATCTGTATAATATCGGCAATCATCCATAACAGCAGTGCACTGTTATGTCACAGCAGTTAAACTCATACGAGATTATTAGTGAGTTGGGATGTGTTGTGCTGAATATTTGGAGACTCGAATGAGAACACGAATGAACAGACAAAATAGAACACGAGTGAAGATACGACTGAACACGGCGTCGGTGGCTATCATTTGAATTCTATTGGAGCACCTATAAATTATTTGTCTATTTCAATAATTAATTACGCAGAAATGACTGGACTGTTTTTATCACCGCGAATAACCTATTCCTATTCTGAATTGTATAAAACAAATTTAGGAACAGCCTGGTGCAATTTTGCGAACACCATATGTATATGGAAAAAAAGATAGATATGTTTTTTTTTCTTCTTCGCTATACGTTTGGTCATCGTTTGGAAAATATTACATCACACTCGGTGAATCCATAGGGTTTGATGATGACACTATACATAAAAGCAAACTACGTATGGTTTTTGGCCGGCAACTTTGGAATAATGTCAAAGCTGACGAGAGCTTCTATGACGAGACATCGTAGTCTGTATTATGTATATATTGTATATGTGTACATGAAGCAATATATAAAGGGGTAAAGGGATGCCAAGAGTTTGGTTCTCGACGGCTTGCCGAAACTCACTGGCACCTTCACGCGCCCATATAGGCGACACGACGCGATAACTTTCCCTTCAGTAAACTCTCTGTACGTAGGGCCAATTGGGAATTAGTCTATCGTTAAGCAAGTTTACTGACGTGTTCGCGCGCCGTCTGCCTTTGTACAGGAAACCAGCTCGCTTATGGTAAATATTCCGTATATAGATATAGATATATAGATATATATATATATATATGTTTGCATGTGTACAGTATAATATATATGAACCAAGTGCTAAACTATTTCTTCGTAATCGAAACACTGAGTGTTTACTTTAAATTTTTTCCAGAGTAAAACTGTGAATACGAAAAAAATAATTTATTTTTATTTTTCTCAAAGATGTTTGTAGTTTTTGATGAGTTAGCATTTTAAGAAAATTCAAAAAGATTGATTTTTGTTTTGTTTAGTCGTTGAATTTCAAATCTTTGTCAAATATCACTGCGATCATATGCAAGAAATTTAACGAATTAACGAGAGTTTAATGTTTGAAATTTTGTAATTTATTATTTGAATGATTTTTGTCATTCGAATATTGTGCAATGGGAGAAGAAATGATTGAGTGAACTGAACCTTGTTGATTCTCGTTCCCAGTTGGGTGTCCTTATCTGAAAAAATGAGATAAAATAAAATTGAGTGTGATAAATTGAATTTTTTTGTTAAGGTATTGATTGGAGTATTGCCATTTAAGATTGAGATGTACTACAAATCTCTATTTGTTGAATTATAACTGTTCATTATTTATTCTGTTGCCAACACATTGATTTATCCATTGATTCGCTCATTCATTTATGCGTTTATCGATACATTTTTCGATTTTTAAATTCATTTATCGCACAAACTTTTGACATATATTTTATTTATATTTATTTATTTTTTTTTATTTTAAATACTTCTCATATGGTGACGTTATATTCACGGGACGTGGCTGCCCGTTTATACGTCATGTGTCCTGGGAGTATGACATTGAATAATCGCGTGCATTGTGAAATAGCCAGAGATTTTCCATTTGAATTTAAAAGGCGACTTTTAATATTATTTTTTCTCTCTTTTTCTTCGCCATTTTTGTCTCTTTCTTTCGCCAACACATATAAATATTTTGTATTGCACGAACGTTATTTGTTAACATCCGCATAAAAAATATACAAAATATGTTTTTATAAAGAGAAATATAAACGAGATGTTTACCACTGCAACATTATTTTCGCCTCTTTTTTTTTCTCTATCTCTTCTACGTTGTATTTATTTTTTTATTCTATTATTTTCTCTTTCCCTTCTTCTCTCTCTCTCTTTCTCTCTCCCACCCTCTCTTATTCCATTTTGCTCCCTTCCTACTTCTCCTTCTCTCTTTTACTGTTTCATCTATAACCATTGAAATAGACAAGCGAGATTATACGCCCGCGGTTCTATAACAGGAAATTTTTCTTTTTTTTTTTTCTTTTACGAAAACGAGGGACGAAATTGCTGGCGCCGAAAATATGTTGCACACTATAAATTCAGCCTCCCATCTTATTCTCTCTTCTTCACTCACTCATCCTCACTCTATCCCTTTTTCTCTCTCGCTCTCTCTGACGTGTATTCGGTCGTTAGCACCTGCTCTTTTCCATCACAACCACGTCTTTGAAGTTCACCAGCACTTGGCTACATCCCACATTATATGTATTATAATATATACCAAAACAAGTTTCAACACGTTATATAATTATTGTTATAGTAATAATAATAATAATTGTGATTATTATTGTGTATCATGGAAATAATCACATTGTTAGTGAAGTAGTCAACCTCATTATTCCATCAATGATATATTTTAATCATAAATCATTTAATGATTACTACAATTAGATGTAAAATAATATTTTTAACTATCCTTCTATCTGCGATTTGTTGTAAATTTTTCTTCTAATTGACAACTAATGAATTAACCGAACTATGAACGTGTGCGAAGTTGAATTTCCTCTAATAGCCTACATATTATATACCTATGAATAAATGTATTGCAAACAAGATTGAAAAAATGGCCAGACTTGCATTATTGAATACACATTTTTTCCAGCACGAATAAAAAAGTAGACGTAGATACATTCACTGCAGTTAAAATGATATATCTATCTCTACCATTCTTCGAAAAAAATTTGATTAGTTTCTTGCTTTTTTCATCTTTCGATTAAAATATTATGAATGCATATACAATCGACAATTAGTCACACTATTCACATGACGTAATAATATTAATAGTAATAAAAACAACTCAAATACTCTTCACAAAATGATACCGCGTGGTTGCAAAAAAAAAAAAAAAACAAATACACCACCAACAACTTTTTGCCACTGTGAAAAGTTGAGACAAAAAAAAATCGAATATTAAAATTATCCAAGATTTTCAACCGAAATAAAATAAAAAAACACGTCTGTGTTTTTGTCAATGACAAACAACAGTAGACGCAACAGAAACATCTAGTTTCCTCATTGAACAATATCGTTACGCTTATTTTATTAACATAAAACTAGCCCTTGGTGATTATGTTCTAAACAAACGTTGTCACTGAGGTGTATAACACGTTAAAAGTGGAAATTGAACTGAGAATATTCGAAGTGAGCACGGATGTAAGCGAGGAATAGGAAGTGTTGGTGAGTACGACACGGATGTATAGAGAAGTGCCGCGCGTAGAATATACGAAAGGGAAAGAGGGATGAGTATACTGAGGCCTTTATATATTCTCGTTGGCGTTGTTAGAACGATGGGAAAAGCTCGCGCAATTAAATAGAGTCGAGTCGCCAATCTGCACGCCCTCGTTCCAAAGGCACTCAACGATTACGGGGGTGCTCTTCGCAAAACATCCCTCGATCTACGAATCCACAGTCATATCTCTCTTACGCTTCCTTTCTCTTATTCTCTATCACCCTCTTTTTATGTATACATCATGTACATACATATAGATATATATATATATATGTGTTTCACTTCGTCGCTTGACTGTCGGTTCATTCTCATTCACCCTGCTCTCGATCGAGTGCAATGCGAGTCAGCGTGCTGTATCTTCTGACGCGCCCTTGTCTCTCTTTTCACGTTTTCTCTTACTCTTCCACTCTTACTCTCACTCTCTTATCTATACACTGTATTCTGGATTTAACCCGAACGTGGCATTGTTGTTGCCAGACAGAGCGTTTGCTATATAGTAAAAGTGCTTCTTGAGTGCTTGCCTAGGGCTTGCGCGCGCGGCCTCACAGGTTCATTAGTAAAACTCAAGTGTGTCGTGTGCACTGAGCATTCCATTGCGGAAAAAGGAGAACAAAAAAAAAATAAAATAAACAAATGAGTAACAGAAATAAAAAAAAACAATTGTGCACGTTCTATGATGTGTGGAAATCATTCGTTTCTTTTTTTATATTGATTATTGGTTCATATAATTGAGTGAGTGGATGAATAGACGAGGTAGAATCCAAGTGGGGATGTGGAGTTGGTTGATTAACTCAATGATAGAATTTGTTTTCTATCTAAAAATTTGGATGTTATGGATGCTGTCAAATGATTAGTTTTTTTTTAATAACAACAATTGAATAACTTTTAGTATGAAAGATGGCGTTGCATTTATCAGAATCATTTCTCTTTTACCTACCCATATATGCTGCCTTCATTTTTTGTTGTCCAATTTTTAAATCGATTGAGAAATATATTGAATGGAAGTTTTTTCATTATTTTAATAATTTTTCAAATCGCTATAAAAAACGCCTGAACCCCTACTAAACATAACCGATTATGAAAAAAGAAATAAGAATATACGTATTTTTTTTTTTATTCATACGTGAGCGAAGAAAAAAAAATTAAAAATGTTTGAAAAATTGCATAAAATCAGAGAAAAAAAAAAAATTCACTCCGTTGTTATCATTTTGACAGCATAACTTTTATCTCCGCTATTTCGCGTTCATTGTTTTCCCTCAACATATACATATGAGAGAGATAGTAATTTCGGTTGAATTGGGTTATGTGACAGTGCGAACGCGACGATAGCATGAGCGCAACGCTAGCAGAGCACTACGTATAGCGTTGGGACAAAAACATGACCGGGAAATACCATACAACTCGACAGCAAAGCGAGTGAAACACGATTATTAATTCGCGTAATGAAGAATTTGTACACGAGCCCCAAAATGTGCGCGTATAATTATACATATCTATATACCGTATAACCATATATACACATATATTTGTGTGCCATATATTTTAGCGCCGTGTAAATTCGCTTCATCGACAATCCAGCTCGTAATTCCGCAGCGCATCGCGTATATTTTCCCCCTCTATACAAATACACTCATACATATATAGTTACTGGCCACTGTCGAGTGCAAGTAAACAATAGAATGAGCTTTATGATGACTTGTGTGACCTCGAGACTGTTCGTTGACCGACAAAACATATAACGCCAGCCATTTTATATGCATATATATTCTCTCACTCAAGTCTAATTGCATGATACGAATATATATATATATATATATATATATATAACAAGTCATCATGGAAACACAGAGCTCAGAAAATTATGAGTGGGCTATAATAATTTTCACGTCGATGAAAGTTTATCTCACGCGATCGAATATAACTTCACAACGAATCATTGAAATCTATATAAATATAGACTTTTTTTGTGCGCCAATGTCTGCTCTACACTATCATCTACATGAATCATAAGATTTAATTCACCAGATGATCATTAGAACACTTGAATAATTGGTGTGTCGGAAAACACGCAAACTGTCGAGATAAAATGTGATCGATTTTGTGTTTTGTAACTTTAATTTACTCTGCTCACGTTCACTACTTTTTCTTCCTCTTGAATCTCATTCTCTTCCCCTTTTTTTTTCTTCTGATATTATATATGTAGTGTGTGGGGAATATAATGCGCATTGAATTGAGAGAATTTTCCCTCAAGTTAATGTCAACGACTAAAGGAGAGAGACTTGAAAATACACGTCTTTATATTACCCGCGAGGCAACCGCACACACCAGGGCTATACGTAAAATCCTTACGAAAATATTCACCAAGCATAATCGACTCTTGCCGCACACGGTGACGCGTCAACGGCCTGAATCAACATTCGTGTCTCTGCTTCTCATACTTCAATACTCAGCTCGCGGTTGCGTTTTCATTCACGTTTCTCTTTCTATCATTCAACATTTTTATATATCTATATCCCCTTATTTTTTATTTTATTTTTTTTTCATTCTTGTGTCCTCCCGCATTAGCACCTTCAAGTATATACTTCGCATATATACATATACATATACACACACGCACCCCCCCACGAATACATACATTCAAAATAATTCGTCAGAGTGAAAGGGAGTTTGAGTGGTTGGTCTGATGCGAGCGTTATCCGCAAAAATCTCATACACACATATCCTTTTGAATTCACTAAAATTCCATTCCCGACAACGTTTTACATTTAAATACAAGAATGACAATCACTTTTTCACTTTTATATACTAACGATTGCTGAAAGTGAAATCATTCGATTTAAGTAATATTTATTAGAGGGAAAATATCACTTTGAAATTGAAGAAAAAATCGATTTTTTATTTACTTAAAGAGTGAATTATGTACTATCAAGCACATCATTAATTAATCAATTTAATTCTACTCGTGAAAATCGTTGACAACCTACTTTTCAAATTTTTCCTCTGAATAATTTCTAGTTGGTCGTAAATTGTAAGAAAAATTTATATTTGTCTCCAATCTTTCGTTTGATGATAAAGCCGCTTTACAAATTTGAAATTCTCATCAATCTACTTAATTTATCAGTCGAAACTACCATGTAATCTTTATTCTATGTAAAATTTCTTTCTTCTCTTTTTCTATTCAACCTTTTTTTTTCTTTTATTTGTCATGTTTAAAGGTAAATGTCCACAATGACGTTTGTGATAGTTAGTAGCAGTAGTAGTAGTAGTCGTTTTGATTAATTGGTTGAGCAAAGTATGCATACATATCTATGTCTAAATAATGTCTACATATACAGATATGTATTTATATATCTAATATGTGTATATATGGTTCATGCTCTGTGTAGATATACGTTGGTCAGCCTGCGGCATATCAGTGTTGGCGAACTGGCTATATGGATTAGCTGTCTCGTCCATAGAGATAGGCCGGGCGTTTATGAATTGCTCCGATGTGTGGCAGAATATACTCATGACCCCTTCTCACAACGGACCTAATACATTTGGTTCCTTTGTCTATGTCACACACTCACAGAAATATAATGTTAGAGGAGATAAAAAACCAAAATAATAGTTTCATCACGTCTAATCTCATCTCCATGTCAACTTGAATTCGAATACAAGACAAGAATTATAGATAAAACAAGAGTGTGAAATAAAAAATATATCTTTCACATGAACTCCAAGAAACTTTATCTGAAAATAAAATTCGTTTACATGTAAAACATCATCAATATTAATTCTAATCTCAGATTGAATAATTTATGTATAAGCATATGCATAATTTGTCAAGTTCCATATATACGAACAAATCAATTAAATGGATTATTAATAAATGCAAAAGTTTCACATCAGGAATAATTGAATAATGAAAAATGTACGAACACTGTACTGAGACATTTGAATATTTAATTTTACAATTACGTCAAAGTGGTTTTACGTGTATGTTCGATTGAACATGAATAATTAACATGCATAATATGAAAATAAATATAACCCGTTTCGAATACGTCAAATTATTTTCTCCAATAATTCTCATACATTAGCACAAACGAAGAAATATGAATAAACCAATTAAATATAATCACCATAAATATATATATAAAAAACCATCCCTTATACCTTACACAATAAGTTTGACATACTAAATCCCAAGTTACACATTCACCCATAAAAGATTAAAAGGCCATCAGTTCAGGGTGAAGAAAAACGATATTTCATTATCTAGAAAAAAGCAGCAGCAACATTTTTTTCTATGAAGAATAAAAATATTTCTTTATGTATATATTTTCCATTGTGATCAACAAGAACATTTGGATGAATACCAACAACACCTTTTCAAAAACTCTACGGGATACTGAACCTATATTATATTTATACATAAATACAAAACATCGTTGAAATGAAGCAAGTGTAAGAAATACTCGCTCATCATCCATCTACACCTCTTGTGGCCCACAAAACACATCGTTCAGGGACGGTGGTAATCCCGTTTGGGTTGCGTGGAGAATAAATTTCCGTTGTCGTTTCACTATACAAGGGATAATACCTATTCGAGGGAATCTGCGTCCAATCGTACGAGGCGGTACCGTCGTATAATTTCACTATTGGGATACATATATGATATAACAAGGCAACTTGCACAGCCTCGCTTACATATATATAATATATATATATATATATGTTTGTATATAGTTAGCACTATACCTGCAACAATGCGGTCATCCAATCCCTCGAGAATTTGTGTATGTATAATATATATGGTATGTGTTGTATATACAAATACGTATGTACATATCTATTCGCGTTGCACGATATAGATTCGACTTTGTGGTAAAATGATTGGTGGACGGTCTATATTTTGGTACAACTACGGCAAATAGTCATCGCTTTCCGACGAATCCATTCCGCCATGACATAAAAATCACATCAATAGGGAATCACGCGAATCAATCACATTCCCTGGGCATTCAATTATAACATTGTGGCTTATACTGTCGAGTGAAAAACGAAATTTTTTGTTTGGTGATAAAAAAAAAAATCAGTTCATATATGGAAATATAAATAAAGCTGGTGTTGATTTTTTTTGTTGTTTTATCTAGATTTTTAGTGCTATTATTTTATTGAAATGATTTCACATGGAATTATTTTCATATATGGAAAATAGTGGGATTTATTTATTTTATTCTATGATTGTGTAATGTACGTTTTGTATTGACTCACTAAGGGTAGATTTCTATTTCGTTTTTTTTTTTTTTTTTTTCATTCGGTTATTCAGTTTGTTCATTGTAGGATTTTTTTTTTTTTCTTTCTTTTTGTGTTGGATTTTGATTCGCCAACAATCGGCAACATATTGTGGGATAATTTACGTCACGGGTGTTCTCAGTACATAATATAATGTGTGTATGTTTGTTCACCCACGAGACAGTAGTCACTGAGATGTGAAATGAAAATTTATTTAAGCATTGCCGACTTGACATAGGTCACGTGTTTGATTGTGCGCGTGTGACAATGGTTATATATATATATATATGATTGTAGATATATATGTATATTGGTTGTCTGAAGGTTGTGTAGTGATATATCGGTGGATTCTCTGTTGCGCCTCTCACATTTCTCTATGAACGCAAGACAAAGTGCCACAGCTGCGCGTTTTGTGGACATACGTTTATACCTAAGTGTCAGATCAACGACTGACAAGTGAATCAGCTTCTGTGTAATCTTTTATGCTTCGCTGAGCACTAAAGGCAAAAAGGAAATTTTAGTGGGAAATATTTGGAAGTATTAATATATCTAAAATAGCATCACATTAGTCGTTGAATTCAAGAAAAAATTAACTTGAGATTTTTTTATACGTTTTGAAGTATTTTCATATTCTTATTCGAAAGATGACTCGGTTGTTTGTTTAGAATTAAGTTCGCAATTTTTTTTATAATGTTCTTCAATGACCTTCGTTTATACTACAATAGCTGAGAAAAATTATTTAGATTGTTAACTATTAAAGTTAATTATTGCGATTTCAATTATTCTTACTCAGTTTTCACCAGTGGAAAAAATTCGGAATATTTCAAATATTCAAATGATTCTCCTATTAGTAGCACTTTACGTATGCAGATATAAAAATAGATGGATGATTGATTCCAGGTGAACATGAGGGACATGAAGCTTAGAATAACTCTCGCAAAAGTTCTGGACAGCGACGAAATCTATGGGTTTTGTAAGTAATAAAAATCAATTAAATTGCTCTCATAATTATATTTGTACTTCCTCATATACATGACTACATACATGTTGAAACTTTACAACACTTTTATTCAAAACTTTCAAGAGGAAATCCAAAGATCCCCTTGAAAATGAGTTCATGGAGTAAGATACCCCAGTAGAGCAGAAATAAAAATTTCCTAAAACTCAACGTTCTGATCTACTTATTCCTTTTTTTCTATTTTTCCAACTTTTGGCATTAAACTTTTTTTCCTCATAGTCATATTCTATTTCCCCTATATGATTGATATAGAGTGTCCCCTACTTAACGGCTGACATGATGATAGTAAAATGGAAATCAATAACATTTTTAACATGTAACTAAAATATATTTGTCTAAAGTAAATATACATTCACAGCAAAATTGAAAAAATACAGATATGGTGTACGAAATGGAAATTCAACATCAATACTTCAATACATTTATTTATTTATCCATTTATTTCTATATTCTTTATTCTTTATTTTTCTTCACCATTCAAGATCAATTTCACTGACAGAGTAAAAATTAGAAGTATATTGTATAGGAGTTGAAATAGAGAGGAAGAATGTCTTTCGGTACATAATTGCATGTGTGACTAAAAAGAACGATTTATATAGTGAGAGACTATAAAATTTGTCGCACTGATTAATAATTGGTCAGTCTGTTAACGTTAACTTGACCATTTAATTTGCCCACTCATCTGCTACATTCACTATATAGTTGCTACCTCAACTAAAAGATCCAACACAAAGAGTGTACTCGTCGATTTGAATGGAGCCAATTGCACAAGCATTCATTCAGTCGTATATATGTACACTCGTCTGAAGAAGAAAGGCGCTTTTCTCGAGTCAGCCATTCAAAGACTACTACACATATATACATTTATAATATATATGTTTGCTATTGACTCTTCAGCATTCATTGGTATTATTTCATGGACGTGGATCTCTATTATTAACTCTGTTATATAAATTGAATTATTCACGATAGCGAAGCAACAATAAGAAAAAGATAAGAAAAAAAGAAAAAAAAACGAATAGAAATAATTGATTGAGGAATTCTAACAAAAGAATGAAGTTAAAAATATATATATATATTTGAAATACACCCTGTTACCATCACATTGTGTCGATATATATCGAATTGAATCTTAGCAAAAGATCTGCAACTAAGTATTTGTAAACCACATATATACAATAAAAATTAATTGCTCATTTTAGTATCAACAATATGCAGAAAAATATTTGAAATTAACATATCTCGACTTATTCACTAAATAATAGATTTGTTATTATCCTCCACTTTGAAAATTAATTCGGCAATACAATTGCAGTAAACTCCCATTTTAACAGTCAATTTTTATGTAATTGAATAAATAATTCATATATATATATTTCTCGCCACGAACATATACAATATTGTTTTGAATATATCTCCAGTGTTTCGATTTTGTTGCTTGTTTATCATTTATGTAACCTTTACACCACTTCCTGTTTATTTTTCTTCTCTATTTTTTTTAGATTTCTTTTTCTTTCATTAGGAACATGTGGATGCAGCGAATAGGGTTGCACAATTAATTTGCAATCCTCTCTCATCGTATTTAAAATTGTCGTGACAGTCTGGCGAAAATTTATTATCTCTATTTTGTTTTTTTTTTTTTCTGTGTATATATATGTATCACGTTTTTGATAAAATATATTCACAAATCACGTTTATATTACTACTATTGTTTTTCAGTTTTATCTTTGTTTGTTTTGTTATTTGGCACCATTGCGCAACGCTCTAATATACTAACAGCTAAAGTCTCAATGACATATTTATTTCTATATTTTTTTTTCTTTGTTTGTAAATATAATTTTATCAATCGCCTAACAGCTCTCATAAAATATATATAAACTCAATTCGATAACATTTTCATTTATTATTTTGTTTGTTATTCTTAGTTATTTCCTTCTTTTGTTTTATTTTACTTATGTGATCCTTTGTCATGGCAAACAATGTGCACGAGTTGTAAATTTTTTATAGTAAAAAGGTTATCGTACAGTCCAAAAACAAATTTTTCATTGACATCATCCTCTTCACTGACTTTTAATAGTTGTGGCACGAGTGTGCGCGATCGTTCAATTCTGAAAAAATAATCAATCCAATACTAATTAACTTATCGTCATATTATTTAAATAATTCTTAGCAAAACAGAGAAAAAAATGATAGAATCGGTACAGAGAACAACAGAATTTAATTAAATATACGAAACTCACTTGTGATCTAAATTCCATGTAGAAAATAAAATGAGTTCTTCGCGTGATCTGTATGGATTAATTCTGTGATTGTCACCATAACCACAAGAATTAGCATTCCAAACGCCCTCACATTTGAATTCACCTGCAGAATCGCACAATGCTTGTTCTTCGTTTTTTACCCGTGGAAAAATTTTATATGTAATACTTTCTTTGTCATCAATTGCTAATCGTTTACTCGTTAACGTATTATCACGCGTCAACAATCTTTTGGCATCAATTTCATCATTATCACAACGATCATTTTCATTTCCTTGTTCTTTGAGTTCCATGTTTATTTCATCAATATTACGCAATTTACATGGACAATGATCATAACAATTATCATTAATAGCATCAACTTTATCCTGTATATTATCTTCATTTTTGTAACTGCAGCTACGATCAAAGTAATATCCAAAATAATGATCTTCCTTCAATTGCATTTTTAAATATTCAATGACACGATGTATACGTAATCGTGCTTGACGATTATTTAACCATGTTTCAGAATTTTTTATTTGTTCAATGGTTTTGTAAAGATAACCACGTATTCGGTCTTGACATCTTCGATGCATGTATGCTTCCTGAAATATGAAATAAAACAATTCCTTAATCACAAAATTGATTCAAATAATAGAAGTAATCTTTAGAGTGCACAGTATTATTCATCCATTATATTCACCACGACCCATATCAAAAATTAAACAAACTTGTACTATCAAATCATAACATAATTATAATTTCATTATCCTTCATTTAGAATACAATGAAGATACAAAAATTGTGCTCGGAGCCGCGTATATAAAGATATCTCATAGAATATTCTATATTCAATTGTTGATCAATAAATTGATAAATAATTATTTTACCTTTGTCGTGACATTAGTTTCCAAGCCTTTAAACCATTCTGGATGATCTTCCCTTTTGCTAAAAATGGTCTTTGAGTCATCTCGATTTAATACGACATTTAAAACAGCGACCTTCCTCTTGAGATTGTCAGTGAGGAACTTGGCAGCGTGATCACCCATCGTAAGATAATCAATGTTTACCCGCCTGAGGGTTTCATAGAGTAAATCCGCGTCTGCAGCAATACCCGAGAAGAAGTGAGTAATAATAATCATCATCTCATAGATGCATCAGCAAAATCGATGAGTGGCTGTGAAATGCTTGAGTGCACACTCGAGAATCGAAGGGCGCATGAATATACCTGAGAAATGACATCCACAATGCACGATAATTTTTCGACTTAATATTTTATTATATATACATGAAAAGACATTGACGAATTATATTAAATTATGCAATCGTGGATATCATTTAGTTCCCTTGCTATTTCTTTACACACTCGGATAATCCATTTATCAGACAACTAATGAGATCGAATTATATCGAATGTAAAGGAAAAATATTTCTTCATGTATATTTACCTGAAAATACCGTTTCATCGGGTTTCTGTAGAATTAATGTTGTCTGTGGTTCTAATGTATGAAAATATTCCTCGTCAACTAATGAGCCATCCAACAGATACATATTTATTTCCGCCAGATCATTAGTTACCTGAACAAAAAAAACGAAACAAAATTGTATCAATCAAAGTTCGGTATTATTTATGCACTGGAAAACAAGATCAAATAACTTCAACGCCATCGATTATCGATAATAAATAATAATATTGATAACTGTCACAAATAATATTAGCTGTGGTATCATTGGAAACTATTATTGATAATAATATTATCCATTGTATTATTAAAGTATTCTATTGGAAATAATATTGATGTATATTATCACGAATTACTGTCAGCAATAATATGCTATTAATAGTATTATTATTTTCCATGTTACAATTCTTTTTTTAATCATCGTATTTAAAAAAAAGATTTTTCTCTATTCTCTTTTTCTTTTTTCTAATGAGCAGGTGATATAATAATACGCACGATAATTTGATATATTGAAAATCGATAATTGGTTAAATGTGATATCAAAGCTTTAATTTCACAATCTGAGCCTTGACCTCATATATGAGAAGAGATGGCCGTGACACTGACGGTAGGACTATACTGTACGGCCGCCCCCGGGCCGCACTGGTTCAATAAAGCAGCGCTGCAGAGCACAATCTCCTTCGAAGGTCACACTACTGCAACCCAATTTACACTTCCGCCTAATTGCATTCACAACACTTGGATAATTTAAATTACTTTTTTTCATTCTTATTCAAAATTTATTTTCTTCATTTATTTCTTTTGTTTCGTTTTCAATCAAATGTATGTACATTATTGCAAAATGAAAGGTCAGAACGACGGACTTTTAAAATTAAATTTCACGTCACGATAATATAAAACATATTATTTCGAATTATTATTATTCTATATGTATTATTTTATTAATTATTATTCGAAAATACTTACATTCAATTTTGTACAAGCTTTACGTTTTAATTCTTGAAGACTTCGACATGCCACACCGAATTTGCGCGTTCTATTAACATCAGTCACTTTGAATCCCCTCAGCTAAGAGAAAAAAATAATTAAAATAATATCAAATATATGTTTATATTTTATTTCAATATATATCGAATATTAGATTTGTTTTTGTTCAATAAAATATTGAAAATATCTACAATAACTTTGTATTGAAATAAAACCACAACTTTATACAATTTGGAAAGAAATTTATTTTACCTCGTGTTTCGGTTGTGGTTGCGTTAATCGTGCAAAACAGTGCGCAAGAAGTGACATTGTGTTATTTCCACTTTATTATTAGTAATCACTAGTAAATGTAATCGTGATTTATTTTACCACACCGTAAAATAGGTTGTCAATAAAAACGTAACACAGCAGTTGATTCAGTTTGTTTGATGCGCGCCACTGAGACTGTATGCGCAACGAATGAAAAATAAGTGAGTAAGAGAGATGAATATAGAGTAAGAAAGAAAATACAAAATATCAAGAGTGGGAGAATGTGAAATGAGATGACGATACTTAAAGTGCAAAGTGTCCACGCTGAGTTGCTATCACAAATGTACACAATCACAAATAACAATTATTTCTTTTTTATCATACGTTTTTAGCCACTGTATAACAATTCATTGTTTCTTCACGAACTATTTTAATTTTATATCAGAGCATCCGATCACGATGAATATCCTCACGAGAATATTTTGGTCGTGGTTTGCTCTTGCAAAATGTCCCATGAGCGCAGGAAATGGAATTATCGGGACGCGCCTGCTCTCTCTATCCAATGTTTGTTCATTTCAAGTGTAGATGGTAGCACTAGTACTATTTACTGCTCAATGTTGCGCGTGTTATTCAGAGAGATATTTCATTCTATCAATGTTAATAAAAACGTCATTTATATGATATTTTTTATGTGATGTAAAAAGAAAATAATAATTAGCTTGGATGTTGTTATTATTAGAAGTTTATTCACTTTTTTTGCGCACATTATCCGCAGATTTTAGTATAATAATATCGGATAATAATTTTTATCGTTATAGTGCTGAGATTGAAGCCGGGTTAAAAATTCTATGTATGACTTTGACCTTGACCGCTATTTCGGTTTATTTGAAATTTGAAACTCCAATATTGTCATAATCATAAACGTGGTATCTATAGCCTGAAGTGGAATTTATAAAAAAGCGTCATATTGAGAAGATATAGCAGGAATAATACATTCCTATTTGTTAACAGATTTTTCAAACTTTTGTCGATCAAAAAAAAATATAAACAATCAATGGATCAGATATATTTTGTTAGGGGGGTTGTAGAGAATTAAATTACGGTAGAGTTAGAATATTTGTCAATTTCTCGACTAGTGTGTGTGTGTGTGTGTGAACAAAACTTTGTACGCTTGAACCGGAAAACTAAAGAACTTCTCCTCGAGTAAGTCATCGCGAAATCATTTTCAGATTAATATTTTCATCCAATAAATGTCAAATAAATGAATTGATTGATTTTCATTCCGTCAAGACCGCGGCAGAATGTTGGACAATTATTGGCTGCCATTCATCGAATAATCATAATAAAAATAACTTGATGCTCGTGCATGATTTAGGAATGGCCCAGAGCTAGTTCTTTTTAACAGTCTCGCCAAACTAGAGTGAGATATACCGGTTATATCATAATCCAGTTTGAACCTTACGGCAAAGGATTTGAATGTTGTCATAGGCAATCTGTCATGGAGAAAATTTCTATTATATTCCCATTTAAAAATAACCCATTCGTTTATCAATGACACATATTGAAAAATGTTAAAGGCAAATGTTATTGTTGAAATTTCCTCTGTATTATGAAATTGATTCATTGTCATAATTTTCATCATGGTCACTAGGTAAAATAATAAAACCATTGATCTGCTACTGGCTATTGATAAGTGGAATTTATATAGAACTGCTGAAACAACAAAACAATCAGGCAATAGCGTCGAAAATTCTTTACTAGCTATTGAAGTGAAATTGAATGTTTAGTATGAAGGAAAATTATAAATGAAAAAAACAAAAAAAAAATTACCTGCCGATGATGGAAATTGAATTTGAGAATTGTGAGTGATGCGATTCAGTCATCCTCTTTAAGTTTGTGTAACCCAGCATGGTGGATGCGTAAATTATAGTAAGAGAAGAAAGCGTCATCTTAACGTTCTTGTTGATGAATTTCTTCACATCAAGGTGAGCGAATATATTAAATCCTTTTTTTTTCTCTTTTCTTTTTGGTAACGCAAAAGTGTTAGCAATTGATCAAAAACTTGTCATAGATAGTATATCGAAACGATCGAGAAGTTGTACTACGTCCATTCTTTCATTTCACACTTATTTATTATGAATATCAAATTACAGATGAATACATTTGTCTCAGATATGGTTTAAGAAGGTAAAACAGTTCATTTTTTTCTACATTAGAGTTACATAGATGAAGCAATAATGTCTCTTATAAAAAAATGTGTCAATAAAATTACCGTGGTTGGAAATTCCATTAATAATTAGCTATAATGAATGTTGTGTACACGTATAAGTTTACTGAGTAAATCAACTTTTTTTCAATTATCTGTTTGAGCACAACTGTTTTGGGAATTGTTTATGAATTCAAATTATTTCATGCGCAATTTTTATGATCATAAATTTAAAATTGATTCGGGAAGAATGTGGGGAGGAAAAAAAAAAAAAAAGAAAGTTTCTCCACGTAGTAAACTTGACCCCACATGACAAATAGCAAATATCAAGATTCAAATTTGTCTATTTATCCACTGTTGAAATAACATGACTCATATTATCGTTGACAGTTAGAATGAACAACCATACACAAAAAAAAAAATTCATTCGGGACTCTAGGAGTTCGAAAATTTCAAGATATTTCAAAGTCATACTTTACACAATTCCAATTCTTTCCTCAATTAATAAAAAGTGGAGAAACAAGTAAATTATTCGCATTAATTAATATGTAGAAAATGTTATAGAGTCATCGTCATAATTATTTCTCATAGATTAAATTAATACATTGTTACGAAATATGTTTCTCTATTTTATATGCGAAGGAATACTGAGTTGTATTTTTAATAGACTTTTCGTCGATGAATCTATTTTATTACATGCCAAAACTTTTAAATGGATTTAGATGTATTGACTGTAACTCCAATGTGTTTAATTAATGCATAATATATAATTATTCATTCACCTGACCGAAAAGTGAATACAATGGAATTATATCGAAGAACTCCCAACTCATTGTATATTTCACGAGTTATTGGACGTATGCACCGGGAAAACAGTTAATATCCAAATTAAATCATTACGATTATTTCATTATTGTGTCCTTTCATTCATAATCAATGCGATCAGCATTACATTCTTATTGAATTACACTTAATCGAAGGTCAAACTCTAATGGTAAAATACAAATAAACCTTGATGTGTTTATTGTTACAATGTGTATCGAAAAGCAAAAAAAAAAACAGAGGAAAAAAACTTTTAAACGATTTGTGGTTTTTCCTGATTCATTTGTAATATATTTGTAAGTGTATCAAGGTATTGATTATATCAATGAGAATAATAACGTAACTATGTTGATGATAATATTCATGATATAATATTTTCATTAGATTGAACAGATCATACAGTGAGAAATACATTATTATGAAATCCTGAGGGATTGCAACAGATGTATATTCAAAGTATCACTGTATTCATTGGAAAAATTGTGTTGCAATAATATATTATATTGATTTCATACCAATATTTTTCAAAGTGAAATTGCTGCTAATTCTATTTTAACTACTTCAGGCTTCCATTAGCTCCAAGAAAGAAAATTTTAATGGCAATTCACCTTTCATAGAATGTACATTTTGAAGTGAGAATCTATTGAAATCGCAAAAGGGAAACAACAAAATGGTAATTTCGTATGTAACATATATATTGTAAGTGGAGGAAAGTAATAATAAATGAAATAAAAATGAAAATTATTATAATGATCTATAATCTTTACCCTCACCGTTTGACCTGCGAAGTGTGTTAAATTATTTATGTTAAATAACTGTGTACTTAATATCATATTATAATTCATGTATTCATTTTTCTCTCCCTTCTGACAATGCAATGTGATATATGTTAAAATATAAAAATTCTATCATAACAACGTATTATTATTTTAACTTTATATATATATATATGTATGAACAAAAAACTTGTTTTAGTATTTAGTTTATTCAGGAAATGATATAACACAGTATCAATTTTGTATTGATGGGAAAAAGAATGATTGAATGAATTTATAAAATTATAAAAATTGCGGTGATTTGGATACTGTTGGACATTGATACAACTGATAGCGATATAGCAAAAAATTTGTGACGTACTTGCCAAGATATTATGTTGATCCTGTTTTTCTGATTCACTGTCAGACAAATATTTTCAATGGAACATTTTGCAATCATCTATGAAAATTAATTATCACGAGTGAAAGCAGTTTATTATCATTATTAAATTTTTGGAAAAATTGGCATCCTTCAACTCTGTTGAATTTCCAACCGTTGAATTAATGGTGTCATGGACGTCTGGGATCTTTATATATATATATATATATATATATATATTGACACATTCATAAATGAATGGTAAAAGTTGAGAAATTTGAATAAGTCACGGGCGGTTGTTTGAATAAGTCACGACACAAACCGAAATGATCTCGATATTGAATTGTTGTTGATGAGTAATTATTGCTATGAGAAAAAAAAAAAAAAAAAACGGCCATTTGAACAAATAATTTATTTAATTGTAGATTATAAATTGTATTCATGTATCATTCGAACAATCAATTATATTTTTTCTATCGCACAATTTGGCAGGTATAATAATAATTTAAAAAATCAACAATATCATAAAATGAAACATTATCGATGATACGAAGTCTACAAAATTTGCGAATGGACAAATTAAAACGGTGAGATTTTTTTCTTTGGCTAAATTTTTCAATGAAAAATTCACAGAACGTGTTATAATGTGTCTTTTTAGTTGTCTTCATGAAATAAAAAGAAATTATCGCTTGTCCACACGTCATATTGGAATTGGCATTGAGTTGGAGTAGGGATGATCGACTATAATACTACAGCTGTTTGTAATAACCATCAGACTCTGTGGAAACGTGACAGAAAGGTGGGGACGTATCTGACAGAAGATCATCGGCTCACTAGCAGTCACACTCGACAAGGTTCTCTCCAGTAGTAGCACCCACAGGAATTCCCAGAGTTTGAATTGACTTCATCAGCAAATATAAGTGGTTAACAGTTTCTGCAGTCAGTGGATCATTTGTTGATCCAGAGTCACATTGAAATTGTGAGTGTAACAAGAAAGCACCAATTTTACCTCATTCAATATTTTCGACGTTAAATAATAGTTCAACATTATCATAATGTGGTCAGCAAACTTTCATTGTATTCATGAACATTCCAATTTCAACTTGAACTTTCACCAAAAACCAATCTAGGGTCGGAGTGTAGAAAAAAAAAATTATGTATCAATAGTCATGTAATGAAAAGTTGATTTATAACTTTGTTATTTCTTTCTTTTTTTACATATTTCATTTTGTACAATTTTCTCGAGTTTCAACACTTTATGTTCAATGAATTGCTTAATGAATTGCCATTTATTCATATTAAGTGAGAGGTATATGTGATATCATTGCTAATGTATACAGCGTATGTATTTATGTGCGCGTTGCTCCACAAATTATTTTTATCATAAAATTGACACCGTAAAAAAGAAAAAAAAAAGGCTAATTACTATTGAAGTAATTACACTCAAAGTTTCCATATAAAATTCCACGATTCAATCGGCTCTGAACTACGATCCATTATTATCAGTACTATGTACACAGATTGTGTGAATGGCGGGTGGGGATTTGTTAATTGTGTAATTATTTCCATTATTCATCGAACAAAAAAATATTTATCGATGAACATCATTTACCGGAAATATCGATTGATTATAAATTTTCATTACTATTACATACGAGACAAGTATTAATCACACTGCCATTAAATGATGCGCTCGTGGAGTATAATACGCCAATCAATGAATGCATGATTGTTGACAATTCACAATAAAAATTCAAGTAAAAAAATTGAATAAGTAAATAAAAAAAATTAAAAAAAAAATTATTTGCACAACACTTCACACTAATATGGACACTTCATCGAGAATAAAGATGCATTATGAGATTAAATTATAATTCAACGAATCAAAAATTGAATAAAAAAAAAATTTATAGTTGAAATTGTGGTAAAAATTGCAAAATTTCCATTTCATTCGTAATATCAAAGTTCACTGACGAGATAATATACAACTAACTCTACCATATTCTCGGCGTGCCACCTGTTGACAACAGTCATACACCGTTACTAATCTCAGGTTTGTTGCTAATAAATACACAGTGTTATAGTATTTGAATGCGTAATATTGCAAATGCCTTGAAAATTACACAGCCACACATTAACGTTTCACAATATCCTCAATGTATCATTGATTTCCAAACAATATATCTGAAATTAAATTTAATTCCGATAGTTTGTGCGAGTGTGTATGTGATTTGGTCGGTGCGGGTGGGTGTTTGTATAGTGAAAGCAAAATTCTTTATTCTTGTAAACATTTATTCACCAAATTGCACCTAATCGTTTTAATTTTTGCTCAATAAGTATATTAAAACTAGTTTGTTCAAACACATAAATATACACGGCATCGGGCAATTCAAGTGAACGTGAAAGAATTTTGATAATTTTACCAACCGCATACAAACCATATAAGAATATATTTTTTTTTTTGATAATGAGTTCTTACACATAAAATGATGAGAGTCGAAGCCAACTGGTAGTAATCACTAGTCAGTTTCAAGGTGGGACAGTCAAGACTCAGCATACCGAATGAAGGGCGTACATATAGTTGTTGCAAAAAAAAAAAAAAAGAAATTACCAAATGAAGAAAGGAAGAAAAGGAAAAACTTTCCGCACGTGAGAATTGTATATTGCGTTGTTAGCTATCATAATCAATGGTAT
Source organism: Zele albiditarsus (assembly GCA_958496275.1). NCBI lineage: Eukaryota > Metazoa > Arthropoda > Insecta > Hymenoptera > Braconidae > Zele > Zele albiditarsus. The sequence continues at coordinate 16,020,994 of OY292408.1, forward strand.
GATACGATTGATCGGTGAGTAAGCACAGATGGAGAATATAAATCACTCGATACTTATGTGTCTAGAGTCTAAACTCATTGGCATATTTCTATACAAAACATTGTTTGTTGATCATATTATCATAATGCAAATGCGTCAGTGGTATCAAGTGGTTATGTAGAATCACAATAGACAGGACCTGTATAGCAGGACATTCAACAGCACGACCGGTTTAATTTTTTTGCTCTAGAGGGTCTTTGATCTCCCATCAAGATTGCGTTTTAGTTGTTTATTATTATTATTATTTTTCCTTTCTGTATTTTTAATGTGATATGGTTGTTGGTGATTGTTGATTATTTATTATCAGTCTACATACTCGACAACCGTGGATATCAACAATCGATCGCTATATCTTTATCTATATTGTCTATATGGATAAATATAGTTATTAGAATTATTTTTTCTTTGATGTTAATGATGGTGGTTAGATTAAGTTGAAGATTATATTGGAAATCTATGAGCACATACACGAAACTGTGTGAAAAAACAAAGGAAAATGTTAGATGGGCTTCGGGTGGATGATTCTGGCATAATTGCTTACTCTCGTGACTCAGTATGTCTGGTCCAGTTGAAAATAAAGAAAAAATGGAAATGAATGAGTGAAAAAGAGTTCTACTGTTGGACAAATCTTGTTCACCTTGGTTCTTATTCGCTCAGTTTATCTTTGTATCCTTCGAGGGCACTTGGGGACCCCTCGAGTTGATTGGGCTCATGATTCTTCTCATGGAGGACTGTTCACCGGTTGAATAAAGATAGCGTGTAAAAATTTGGACAATAAAATGGAAAAAATGATAGAAATAAAAAATTAGTCGATTATTCATTCGGAATAATTATTCAATCTTCCATTGTCATTCCTTCTTTGTCTTTGAATTCTTTTTTTTTTTCTGTGTGAAATAAGCATTATTATCCAGTCATAATTAACGGTGTTCGCACGTGTAGGAAGAATTTTCTAAGAATTTGAGAAGACACGCAAATTTGTTAATTATTTCGGGTACATGCATACAATGATGAAAAAGTTATACAAAAAAAGGAAAACAAGTATTTCTATTACCACGTCGCTGCAATTATTATTGAGGATAAAAAAAAAGAGGGAAATTACGTATTTTAATTGACATGCAGCATAAATATAGATTGAATTGTTTAGAAATAGATACTGCGAATGTCATTCTTAGATTAATGATAATTTTTCGATTATATTACTTCTTAATTTCCAGGTATCAAACAACCCAAGAGACGTGACGCGATAAAAACAAAACTAAAATGCCGGGTGTTATTGAGTGGTATCAGGACCTGATGCAAAACAAGATTGGTAACATTATATTCTATACAACTAATAAATGTTAAATGATATGAAAAAGAGATAATTAAGAATCATTTAATTAATTAAAATTTTGTTGTTTCAGATCCAAGAACCAGTGATTGGTTTCTCGTAACTGGACCTGGTCCATTATTAATGATCGTTGTGTCATATGTTTACTTCAGTACTTATGCCGGTCCAAGGTACATGCGAGACAAGAAGCCATATTCGTTGAAGAATATTCTCATTGTCTACAACTTTATTCAAGTTCTATTAAGCTGCATTTTAGTTTATGAAGGATTAATGGGTGGATGGTGGAATGGCTACAGTTTTGGTTGTCAACCAGTTGATCGATCTATGAACCCGAAAGCCATAAGGGTAAGGAAAATTTATAATATCTTTTAGAAGAAATGGAAAACAAACTCCATCGTGGAAACAAAAAATTATTTAACTCAAACTTTCGTTTGAGTAAATAAAATAGATGGAGAAATCTTGTATTGTTTATCTAGACAATTGTTGGTTCTATATTTTATTTTACAAATTGGTATTTCCCATTTTTATTTTTTTCCAACAAGCTCAGACTAATCCGCACAGTGACCTAGTACTTTCCATCAGAGTATTCACTTTTACAAATATATCATTGTCATTTCCGGTCGAAGTTGAAGTCAGATATGAATGTGACGTAACAATTTATCATTCCCTTGAAATTGATTCACCATGTAGAACATTCTTCATCAAGAATAGATATAACTCGTAGCATATGCAAATTCTCATCTCAAAAATTTATACAATCTCACATGCGATCATAGCTGAATTTTCGAATTTACAATTTTAACTATAATTTTATTGATAGTCGAAATAAGAAGTTTCGAAAATAAAACATGTTAATGTGCTTGCCGATAAAGACAACGGTACATGGAACCACTTGCTCACAATTGATAGCCGATCAGACAGTAATAAATTGTTCTATTCTATACATTACGAATTTCGACTCAAAACTTTCTAAGTAAATTCTTTGAGGTCCACTTTTTCGAATAGTTGGAATAAAAAAAATTACATTTTCACATTAAAATGCATTCTCAATATAGCATTTCGGAATTTCAAACGATATTTTATAACTTTCCTTATTACCACCTGTGATGAAAAGTGAAAGGCACAAGAAAAAGAAGAAGGAATGACGCATAAGTGAATTGATAATAAATATTTTTATTTTTCCAGATGGCACGAGCAGTTTGGCTGTATTATATCTGCAAACTTATTGAACTTGCTGATACTGTATTCTTTGTTCTGCGTAAAAAGCAACGCCAAATATCAGGTCTTCATGTTTGGCATCATTCAATGATGACAGTGACATCGTGGGTTGGCGTGAGATTTTTCCCAGGTGGTCATGTAACACTTCTTGGTGTTATAAATTCATTTATTCACATCCTCATGTACGGATATTATATGCTATCAGCATTTGGTCCTGAAATACAAAAATATCTTTGGTGGAAGAGATATTTGACCCGATTGCAGTTGATACAATTTTGCATTATATTTTATCATAATGCTCAACATTTCTGGTTGGGTTGCACTTTTCCAAGAGTGCTCGCTGCACTTTTATGCTTAAACGCGAGTATCTTTATTTATTTATTCGGTTCGTTTTATATTAAAAATTATACAACACCATCATTATCAGCATCAACCAAAGTCAAATTTTCGGAACCAAATCGGACATCAACTGTCGATAGCAAAGTTAATGGTAAAATCGACTGATCGAACAAAGTAGTTCGAGTCCTTCTCTGCGTTCAAACTTTAAGCAATCGGTGTCAAGTCGTTCGAACTTTCTCAATCGACGACTTACCGACGGAGTTATTTAATAATAAGTGATCACAAATCGCACAGTGTAACACACCAATCTTCCTTTTTTCTTTTACTATTTTCTGCGGTACAGAATGTGTCTTGAATTGTCATTCCTTCGTGCAAATTATTTTCTCCGTTTGTAAAATAGACATTCACACAAAATTTAGATTACGATTTCGAACATGATGAAAAATCTTCGCGCGTATTTACAATGTGACTATATATATATCATACATATATTCTTATTAATTATTCACACAATATATTCTTGATGAACATTACTCGATGGGTCATTAACCCTTCACATATGAATTTGATCTAATATGCATGTCTATACAGAGCAACGTAACATCAACCACATGATGACGATGCGATAAATAATTGAGTTATATTTTTTTTTATTTGCCAATTTTAATATATATTTATACTACGTGGATTACGATTTTTCGATTACAATTCAATCACAAGTTATGTGTTCAAGTTTCATTGATAGCGATCTTTTATAAAGATGAAAAGGAATCATTTACGTAGTGGAAAAAGAAAAGAGAACAAAAAGGAGAAAATATGGAAAATACCATGTGTAAATGTTCCAATAAATTATTGCATCACTTCATCCAAATGAGGAAAATTCCGTAAGAAAGTAATCGTAATAGAAATACAAAAAGAAATGAAGAAGAAATAAAAAGAGACGAAGAATTTCCGAGGTTTTGACCTGCCAGACATATATATATATATATATATATATACATAAATATATTATATCGGTGCATCAGATTTTGTTTTATTCACAAAAAAAAAAAACTCGTGAGCTCAAAACAGTATGAATTGAATGCGATGAGTAGGTAGATATTTTTATATAGATTTAATGCCAACAACTATGTTTTAAGAATACAAACAACATGAATAAAAAATTTTTACACAGAACCACTCGCATATACGTGCGTTTATTTATTGATTTTTCACATTCATTTTCCACCCTCTCCCAGTTTCGTATTATATGATGAATTTCAACAACGCAACACTCAAATTGATGAAGAACTATATTTTCGGTGTCAAAATTGTTTCCACTATATTGACACTAAAGGAGAAAAACATTGGTCTGTTCAAATGAATATGTTAATGAGTATGAATAGAATTTACCGAATCACGATGCGTCGCATATTCACCATCGTGGTCGATAGTCGTCGTAAGGTCAAAACTGTGAGACCTGAATCGCCGTCATATCCGGCTATTCTGATTAATTCCTCACCATCTTGACGTTGTACCTCCACCACTTTTTACGTCATAAACGTATATGGCCAATCATCAACGTGGTTTAACGGAGGTTAGACCAGTGCATAGTTAAACTATATATTCGAATAATTAATTCAACGATCCATTCAATAGTCAACGCATTATAAAATATTTCAGGGTATCAGTGAATTGTATGCTAAAGAATTTCAGCAAACAACTGCATAAGAATTTCTTTTAGCAAATGAAAATATTCTTTTACGTCATCATTAAACCATTTAATCGGTGACAATTTGGGGATGACTTCAGTATATTCCAATACCCAAGTGCGTAAACATTTACCAGACAACCTCCCAATCTTGATGCACACACACACAAATTTATGTTTATTCTACTGTTTTCATTATAATACATTGCTCATGTGTTTTAAATGGCGTAAAAAACTGCTCTCACTCTGTTACGGTACTCCACAGTGATTGGGTGGTTCGGATGGCATCCTTTTTTCTGAATTTTAGTTATAACTGACTGTGCAACAATATCTCCAATTTATTTTTAAATGGAAGAATAATTATTAATTTTGAAAATAGAGGACACTTTTAATTCTAAATTGTAAGTCATCGGTTGCTCTGTTACATCGTTTCTATTTGTTTTTAAAATATACACAATATATTTGTTATAATAAATAATTTTCGAAGGCAACCGTATAAGAGAATATTGACGTTAGTGTACGCGTGTTCTAGAACAGTGTTTGAATCAGTGGATCCGAATCATGGCTACTATTATCAGATCGCTTTTTAAATTTTATCGCTATATGAATGATGAAATATCAGGTAAGTTAATTGATATTATTATTCGTGTGAGAATTAATTCATAACATTTGGTTAATCACATCTGTATTCTTGTTTTTATTCTTCGATTAAGATCCCAGAACAAATCACTGGTTCCTGATCAGTAGTCCATGGTCTGCAATTGCTATACTTGGTTTTTACCTCTATTTTGTGTCCGATCTTGGTCCGAAACTCATGGCGAATAGGGCACCATTTAAATTGGATAGAATATTACAAATTTACAATTTGATACAAATAATACTCAATTTGTATCTGGTATATAAAGTAAATAAAAATTATCTATCAACTATCTTTTTTATAACATACATAATAAACTTTTTTGTTTTCATTGATATCATATTTTATTGATTGACATTTCAGGCACTCACACTCGCGTGGCTCAATACATATAGTTTTTATTGTGAACCAGTCGATTATTCATACGAGCCGCGTGCCATTGAGGTAATTACATCACAGGAAAAACGTTCAGTATGAAAAAAGAATGAACTAAAAAATTTATACACAATTTTTCCTTTTCTTTTATCCATATTATTTAGATTGCTGAAATTGTATGGGTGTATTTTATCGTAAAATTGACCGATTTACTCGACACCGTGTTCTTCGTTTTACGGAAAAAAAATAATCAAATTTCATTTCTTCATGTATATCATCACGCGGGAATGGTTATAGGCGCTTGGGGTGGCGTTAAATATATGGCTGGTGGTCATGGAACATTTTTAGGTAAAAATTATTATCTTCATCCAATAACATCACGTTAATTAATTTTCATGAATTTTCTTTTTTATGTTTACGTTATTCAAAAAATTCTCTTCTCATTTCGCAGGCCTGATCAACTCCTTTGTCCATGTGATAATGTATACTCATTATCTCGTAACGTCTATGAAATTAAGCAAACCTTGGTGGAAGAAACATATTACGCAATTACAACTGACACAATTTCTCATAATATTATATCATTTTTCACAATTATTATGGACTGATTGTGGATTCCCCATGTGGCCTGCAGCAATATTCATTCCACAAAATCTTTTCATGATTGTTCTATTCGGTGATTTTTACTACAAAACATATATCAAAAAACGAACACAAAAATCAGACAAAAATGATATCAATAAAAAAATGTCGAATGGTCATTTGAAGAATCAATAGTTGATTCAATTTTATAAGATATTTAGAATTACTTCATTTTTCACTACCATTCTATCATAAACGTTCTCTCACCATTCACATATTTTGCATAGCAATGCGTGACCATGTGTCTCAATTTATCATTCGCATTAGAAAAAAGGAAGACAAGTTTTGTAATCTAAATAGAGAGAAAATAAAAAAAAAACTGTAGTATAATTTTCAACATCTCATCAATAATGTAATGAGATTTTTCATTGTTCATATTGCAAAATACAAGGTTAAGATTGAACAACTTATTTTTTTCAATACACCCTACTTATTTTCCATCAAAATAATATTTTCCAATTATTATTATCATTATTATTATTATTATTATTATTATTATTATTATTATTATTATTATTATTATTATTATTATTATTATTATTATTATTATCATCAATGTTACGATTACAAAAATTATCGACAGGGTTCGTGGAATAAATGAGTTCCCAAATTAATTGATAAAACAGAATCAATTTGGAAATAAAAGATGGCAGCATGGTACGCTTTGAATAGTAATATATATGTATATATTAAGAGAAATCCCGTTATAAAACTACTAAAAATTCAATTGAAAGGAAAAGGTTGAAGTGATGACAAAAAAATGAAATAAAAAATACCGTGGCCCGCGACGTTGTAACGATTCGAAAGTTTTTACGAAAATTATACTTTTATCATCAAGCAGGTATGTAGTCACATAGAAAATAATAATCATAATAAAGATGATAATGATAGAGTGAAGCATGTTGAATTAAAAATGTATACTGGCAAGTGTTATACATTTAGATATACAAATTTTTATCGTTTATATCAATCGTCGCCAAAACAATCATGATTCGATTATATTATTTGAAAAACAATTCACGAATATGAACTGAATTATTATTTCGTCAATATTCCGGACAACAGATGAGAATGCTTTTCCTGATTAAATCTCGTATCAGCACATGTATTTCGATAATTAATTTTGCATTACTCCGTGCATAAAACAAATAAAAATATTCATTACTTAGAAGTGCTGACACAATTAGTATAAAAATTTCTTCCACAAATTAAATAATGTCCCACTTATTTTTAAGATGTTGCTCAGGTAGAGTATGGTATGTGTAGCATACTTGAAACTCACCAAGTTATATAGCGGCCACAACGCCATGAGATGCCGTTATTTATTTGAGGTGCCTCAATTGCCGAAGGCGATCACACTCAGTTCCGATTTCGGTCATTCCAAGTTCAGAAATTATTAAAATTATCATTGTCCATGCACTTGTAGTCAACTTGATCTTATGAAATTCATATAGCTAAATTGATTTATTATAGCTCCTTATTCAACCTTGGTGATATCGCATCAGTAAATCAGTAAACAGGAAAAAAAAAAAAACGCCACCTTGAATTGTGTAAATAATTCCTGAATATCTGGATAGGAAATTACTGACTCGTCAATGAAACGAAATCAGGATGATACAATTTTTTAAAATTATCAACAGGAAGAAAGAATTACTGACTGTACAGTTAAATAATTTCACTCAATCTTTATTTGGTAATTTTACTAACAAACTTTTATTCTTTTATTCATTCAGAGAATGATTAATGAAAGAAGTTATTGGAGTTCGTTCAGCAAATAAATAATTGGAATTCATTTTCATACGATTTGTAATTATTAATTAAAATCAAGATCTTGATTGTTTTTTTTTTTTTTCATGTATATGCGATACTGGCGTCGTTCCACAGCCACGTGTCAACTCGCTGCATCAGTCGATCAAAGATTACATTGTAAGAACATTAGTTTTGTAAATATGTAAAGGATTGAATAAGTGTTACAGTTTTTTTCTCTCATCTCCGCGATTCCATGGATGATAAGGTTGCAAGGTAACTGCATGATCATTGAAGAATCAAGTTATACTAATATAAATTCGTGGCCTACATTATATAATAGCAATGTCATGCATAAATACGTATACGGAAGGCGAATATCGTGAAATTGGATTTGTTAAATAATATGCGAATATCTGAGTTGTGAATATAATCTTAAATAAATAGTAGAGTGGAAGAAGATGGGGAACCGTACGAAAAAATGTTTTCTGAAGCGTATAATGAAAATTTCTTTTTTTTTTCTTTTTCTTTTTTTTTTTTTTTTTTCGCGGGATATTCATGAAAGAATATTTCATCATACCGTCATTCATTTGTCGATGGATGTTCTCAAAACCTTCCACAACACCGGTGAATTAATTGAAGTGACGGAGATTCCTCGAAAACCTGACACAGGTCTTCATAGTTCAAGTATATATGACAAACATACCCTAATAAGTGAAACATGAACGATTTAAATTACAAAAAAAATTATGTCAGTTTGTTACCTTGACCGGGATTCAAACCGGGTCCGTGGAATAAGTAGTCGTCAGTGCTCTTGACTTTTCTTATATAAATAAATTTACTTCACTGATATACACTTGTACACTGTATGAAGCTTGTAGAAAAAACAATCTGACAAAAAAAGCTTAGCATCTATATATTGTGCTGATACATATTCAATTTTAATGTTCAGATATTTTTCATTATCATTCTTATTTGATTGATAATATTGAATATAACTCGATACAATCGTGATTTTCGAGAAAATAGAGTAAAATTTCGCCACTTGGACAGTTAAAAAACATTATTCAATTATTATTATTTACCAATTGAGTTATCGACAATCAGCATAACTTGTATGCACTGAAATCGACTCATATTCACCTACATAAAATCACCGCTATTCATTTTACGTTGTTAATAAAATTTAAATATATATATATATTTAAAAGTGTTGTTACCCTTTTCAAACCAGGACTATTAATCATTTTTTAAATAAATGTAATGTTTTACTGAATACCGTTTTTCCTGTATGTACTATATTCTTCTACACTTCCGTTTTATGTTTCATGAAGTATCGAAAAGCATAAAAAAACATTTTTTTCCCCTCCATAAATAACACACGGGTTCTTCTGAAGCATCGACACCAATCTTCCATTTATTATTTTTTCTTCCTATCACTTTCATTTTTATCTTGCCCACAATTGTTTTGACTCACAATATACAAACATTCATTTACAATTTCCAATGACAGTTATGCGTGTGGGATACGTAAGTGATACCATATCACGTGAAGGATAATTGAATAATTGATGATTTTTATCTACACAATTGAAAACATAATTGTCTCGAGATGTTATTGTGCAGTGTAATTAAATATTTGTCTACATCAGTAATATTTTCTCATCGTAATAGTGAGGAACTTTTTTTATGTTATAACGAGAATAGTGAGTGGAATTTTTTTTGCATGCAAGAAGTATTAACTAATGAGCAGTAAAAATTGTGAATATTTGGTAAGTGATCAATTCAGTGACAAAATTTTGTTGATAAGTGATGTATCGTTATTGTCTGTTGAATTTTAAATAACAAAACATAAAAAATTTACATTTGAATTCTTCTGATAATTTATAAAATCCGTCAATTCTACGTACTGGAATGCCAGAGGTGCATTGAGTTATTCTTGACGTCATGATAACGTGATGGTGGTGTTGGTTTATTGCAAAAGATAAAATGCAAATGTTCTACTGTTCGCACTATGTATATAAGTCAAATATGTATAGTTCTACCGATGAACAACGGCTACACATACAAACCAAAGTGTTTTACCGTTTTGCAAGACCCATAATAGAGTTAGAGGTTTGTAAAAGCGTGATAAAATAATTCCAATGGATCACATCACTTTTTTCTTTACTTGTGCAATAAAATAACAATTTTTTTTCCCACTATTGTCACTTCATTGAACAAAAAAATAAATTAAGTTACGTCAGCATACATGATGTTTAAATTCATGAAACCAAATTCTGTGAATGATTTAAATCTCTCACTCTATAAACATATAGTATTAAAAATAAGAAAGAAAACATAATAAAAATAATAAACAAACAAAAAAGTGCATTTGCAGTGTATGATTTAAAAGTAAACATTGAGTGAAGATTGTGTTAACAAAATGATTACGAAATCATTCACGACAGTGTCTACTTCCGGCTTTGGAAAAACATCTGCACAAATTTATTCCTGACAAATAACACCAAAGTCAACCGTACATAAATATATTTTATTCGCAAATATAGCATATTTAAAATAGAATTTTCTCAAGTTAAAAAATGTTCTTTGATTCATCAAATTAAATCTGTCACATGACAACAGTATATGAATATTCAATAATTTTGAATTTTGATTGGGGCTTTTACCAAGTTTTTTTTTTTTTTTTCTATCGGTTTCCATTTACATACTACGATTGAAGACGTCACGATTACATCAAGAGATCATGGCTTCTAAAAAACGTCAGTTCCCATCATTATTATAACTACCTTGGACTTCGCAATGAATTTTAAATTCATATAACATTTTGGTAGGGCTCATTATAATTTTGTGAATTAGTATATAAGAGGAGACGCGCTACGTACGCACTTGAGTGCTTATAGGTGATCACTTGGTGTATTGGTGGTGAACCTTAGGAGCCCTGAAACCGCCTTGTGTCATCGCTCATTCCGAAAGGCGGAAGGCAAACGTATACAGAGAGGGGTATTGTCCAATAGTGTCGACTCAACCACCACGCACCGTCTCTTGTTGAATGTCAGTTTATGGTTTGTGCTCTGTTAGCGCTCAAAGGCTCATCCTCTAAGAACTCGCTTACGAACGTGGCGCGCGAAGTACGTGTCTCCACGTACTTTGGATTTTTCACCACCATAATCCTCATCATCATCATCTTCATCACAATAATTGTAATTTTCATATTTTTGTTCGATGCTGCGTGAGAACATTGCTGTCAATTGTGAGTTACCAACAACAATACACTTAGTTCACGTGTGTTTTAATTCTTGGTTTTAAATATTCATTAATCGATTGTCATTAATTTATTACAATTGTCAGAGCCAAAAAAGAAAGAATCAAATTTAAATAACAATATGTTAAATAATTAATTTATGCATGAAATTAAAATATTATTCATCATTTTTTGATATTACAGCGTAACGTGGAATAAATTCGGACTGAATAAATAAATAAGTAAATAAACAAATAAACGGATAAATAATAACGACTACATTGCGATCATCATCATGGCGAGTTTTATGAAACTGGTGGTCAGCAATTACAATGAAATATTGGACATCAATAGAGGTATTTGTAACAATTAAATTTTAATAAATAATAAGTAGAATGTATTCATTTGTTGAATATTTATTCATTTATGTATTCATTATGGAGGATATAAATCGCTGTGACACGCGGTACTTTGGAACCCATGTCAGTAATTCTATTCGAATCTTTATGCTATTTATATGTAAATAAACATAAATCCATGAAGAATCCGATCGATCTTCACAAATATGTATTCACAAATATGTGTATCGTTACAAAAGTTTTATCTACATAATTGGCATATAATATTTTACAAGATTCACATGTACGTAAGCAAGTCTCACTAAAAAAAAACCAAATTGTTTTTTTTTTATTTATTGCTTTATAATTCTTTATTTTTTCTTTTTTCATTTTCTTGTTTTTTTTTTTTTTTGCCCCACGTGCTTATATTCTTTCATGATTATTTACGTCATACTTTTTACATTGATTCGAAATGAGAAAGCGACGGATGGTATGAGATATGTGTGTGTTACTCCACGTGCTCGCATCTCAAGAATGAACCAGCCAGCACAGAGAAAGTCTTGAAGGCGCGGCGTCGCGGCAGACAGTCAAACATACAGTCACATTCTTTAATAATAAACGTATCATATATTCATTCCGAAATTTTTTTTTTTTTTTTATATATATATATACGTATATGTATGTTGTAACGCTGCCGCTAAACAACGCGCAATCATTTCGGTGAACTTGGCGCAATGGCCGAGTGTTTGACTGTCGATTGGTAGTCGACCCAGTTTTTATCTTCCCATTCGTTCTGCTGTACTTCCTTTATATCCATTGCAAATTACGAAAAATTGCATGCTTCAATATATATTCATTTATATATTTATTCATGCATTTGTTTATAAAATGATGCAAGAGAATCGTGTCAAAAGTTAACCGGGACAAACTTTGACTATAAATTATCTTTTTATTCGGGTATATATATGTCCGGCGTTTGAGATTTATAGCAAATGCTTGGTGTATAATAGTTTACTTGGAAGTGTGAAAAATAATTCATTGACCTTCAAAAATGTTTTTATTATTATTCATTGTTGTTTTATTTTTTTTTTTTTTTTTCCACTTGTTAAAATATCAATTTTGCAATACAGATCCGCGCGTGGACAGCTGGTTTCTCATGAGTTCACCTACTCCAGTACTTGCCATACTCGGGGTCTATCTTCTTTTTGTCCTGAAACTTGGACCAAAGATGATGGAGTCAAGAACAGCATTCAAACTTACCAATACTCTTATTCTCTACAATGCTTTTCAAGTACTTTTCAGTATTTGGCTTGTGTCATTGGTAATATTATTTTCACCCTACAATTACATTTATGACATAAGTATTTTTGATGCATAGAAAAATTTTAATAAATTATTATTGATTTTTTTTTTTTTTTTTTCATATGTATTTATTTATTTCTATACAAATAAATACACTCAGGCAGCGCGCGTTAATTTCATTGCCTCCATATACACAAGCAATTGCGGGACTGGTGTTGAACCACGTCAGGAGACCGGTACTCAGCATATGGTAAGGACTCTGCTTTGAATTTATAATGTAATTTATATATGTTAACTGCGTATATGTGTGTGTGTTCTTTTTTTTTTTTCTTTACGTTTAATCGATAATTATTTGTCTGTATTTTTCTTTTTAGATTTCATCCGCCGCCTGGTGGTATTTTTTCGCAAAAATCATTGAACTTCTTGATACGGTGAGGAATTTGTTTTTTTTTGTTTCACAATTAATGAATATTTAATAAATTAGGTAGAAGAATTTTTGGTTTAGTTTTTTCCTGTTACTTGGATATTTTTGAGGATGTCTGGTAGACACTAAATCAACAATTAGCATAACACCAATGACTGCATTAATTGGTGTCTTTTCTTTTCTATTATATTACGAATTCAGCCGATTCACTTGAGGTGAATAATAAATAGATGAAATAGACGATATACTGATATCAAATTCTAATGAGATCATTTACACAATTTGGAATAATTGAACGCCATCGATCTTTGAACTTAAATTGTTACGAAAGAAGGGGAAGAAACAAGAACAAAACAAAACAATGTTATTTGTAACGTGTGATGTTATCGTGTGTGTTGCAATAATTTGAATTCCATTGAGCAATGAATTTATACATTTATGTAATTTTGATTGAGAATTTGTTTCTCATTCTTTTCACGTTTTTATTTATAATTTTATTTCATTTATTCATTTTTATTATTCAGATATTCTTTGTTCTGCGAAAGAAACAAAATCAAGTTTCATTTCTTCATGTTTATCATCACACGATCACAGCCCTGTTCTCATGGTGCTATTTAAAATTTTTGCCGGGTGAGCAAGGTATCCTGATTGGTTTTCTCAATTCAACGGTGCATGTTTTTATGTACGGTTATTATTTAATTGCTGCCATGGGTCCAGAATATCGAAAGTATTTGTGGTGGAAGAAATACATGACATGGATGCAACTGGTAAAAATTAAAAATTTTAATTCATTTTGTTGATTGAAAGCTGGTGACACAGAAAAAGGATGTTAATATTTATAATTTTATCAATTTTCAGATTCAATTTGGTGTTATGCTTGCTTACTTGATGACAATTCTCTTTATGGATTGCGCTATGTCAAAAGCACTCACTTACTTCTTCACTACAAATGTTATTATTTTTATTTATTTATTCAGTGACTTCTATCGTAAATCGTACATTGTCAACAAAAAGAAAGTTTAATTAGTGTTAATATAGAATTCGGCACAGATCTTGAATATATATATGTGATTTTTCATTTTACGAATGGTCGCTGTACAGTGTTATAGTTGTGCATTTTTTTTTTTACATTTTTTTTTCTTTTTCTCGAGTAAATGGAGTCTACGAATTTTTTTTATACTATTGTTAATGTGCATCAGTTAGCCCCCAATGATGCATCCGTGTATTACATCAATGATTCTATTTGTGAATAGATGTGATTATTATACGCATTGACATAGAATACGTACTGAAATATATAATAAAAGTTGACGTAGTGTTGATATTTGAAATAATTATAGAATAAAACAATTATCATTGTATCGAAATCTTCGAATTTTATTTTACGAATTTTTGTTTCATCAAGAAGGCGAGTCATTAATGAATCTATATGAAAACTAGATAGAATATTTTAATTCGTGGTAAAAATAAACATTATTCGGGAAAATTAGATTGCGAAAAAGGAGATTTCAGAGAACGAAACAAAAAACAAAAAATATATATTTATACAAAGGATTAATTCAATTATATATGTATAAATCATCTGATGTATCATATCACTGCATACGCCGTGCATAATAGTCGTTAATTACTATATTAATAAAAAATTTAAAAAACAATTAAGTTTTCATACACAATATATATGGGTATATTGGCTGCATTTTTTTCCATTAATTTCAGGTATGAAAATTCTCAATATCCCAACCATCTCAATTCTTTACGCATGTCAATAAAATTCCTCAATTAATAACATAATACGAAAAACAAACGAAAGATAAAAGTGTGTCGTAATATACAATGCCATGTAATTTACTCACACCTACATATATATACATATATGAGGATAAATTTTGAAACATAATTGTAAAACGATTCGAAATGACCTTGCTTATGTGTCAAAACAATCACGTTCATCGACGTTTTTAATATTTATACATATACAGATATATATGCACAACATATTGTTTTTTATCATTTTTTTTTCTTTCATAAACTAATTTTAAACATATATGTATTAATATTATTTTTTACATCGTTCATCGATGAAGTTTAAGACTAAGAATACATTACATATTGTGTTTTCGTACAAAAACAAAAAAATAATAATTCATAACGTCATCTTTTTTTTTTTCGTCTTTGACGAGGATATAATGACAATAATCCTTGCCAATTTTAAAGCCATCATGATCTTTGGGCCCGATCACTTTCAACGTGTGAGCAACACTAATTATTGAATGTAAAATTTGATAATGGAAGATGTTTTGAATTGTTTTTTATACAACTGTCTTGCGCATGTACAGACGCACTGATTATTACTTCTTACTTCATTATAACAACAATATCTATATTCCTAATGAATCATTCGTGTTGAACGAATATATGGAAGCAATTATAATGATTATAGTCAATACGACCACACTGAGCAAAATTCCAGGCACTTAAATTAAAAGAAAAAGTGGCTGACATTAATGACCAATTGAGATTTTGTGATTTTTTTACACTGATTATCATACTTTATCCATTTGAAATACGTCAGTTATTAGTCAGGTTGATACATAACCGACCGTGAATATCTAAAAAATTGGAAGAAATAAAAAATTTTCTTTATACAATAGCCGAAAGTACTTTGTCATTTCTCAATTTTTGCACCAATCTCTATCGCATTAAAATTATTGTAATATTTATATACCGTATCTTGTGTACATTTATACATATTCACGCGCGTTTTATTTTGCCATTTATTGTCCTACCATTGGCAATTATTGTAGGAATTTTCCCATCTTCATGTTGGTGAATATCAAAATTATCAATTGATTCTTCCTTTCCATTTGATTTAACTTCATCATCTTTCTTATCTTCGATAGGTGGCACATAAGCTTTTTTATAGAAATCAGAAAACAGAAAATAAAAGAACATGACATTGGGTAGAATGAGAATAAGCGACCAGCGTGGATATTCACAATCGTAGATGAGCAGTTGCAAACTGTGCACAAATGCAAGGCAAAATTGACCCTGTAACATGAAAAAATATTTATATAAATATATTATTGAATGATCGACTGAATTAAAAAATAATGATTGACTTTACCATCTGTAATGTTGTTATATATTTCTTCCACCACAAATATTGTTGATGTTGTGGCAATAGTGCCGCGAGTAAATAGTAAGTGTACATAATGATATGGACAAAACTATTAATCACGCCTGGAAAAAAAAAAGAATGAAAGAAAGAACCAACAATTATGTATTCATACCATTGGAAAGAAACAATTCTGATAACTTGGATATTTTTCTTCATTTTTTTGCCATTCTATAAGCATTACTAACCGATAAAAGTTCCATGACCACCAGGATAATACTTAGTAGCGCCCCACGATATCAATGGCATCACTGTATGATGATACATATGTAGAAACGTAACTTGCCTCTCTTTTTTTCTCAATACAAAAAATACCGTATCAAGCAACTCGGAGATTTTGGCTATGAAGTACATGTAAACACCTCGAGCAACCTGATTGTAGGGATAAAAAAATGAAATTAAGATTGATTATTGTTTAATTATTCCATCAAATTAAATATACACTTACCCTCAATGCTTCTGGTGTATTTGAATAATCCACTGGCTCGCATTTCCAACTGTATTTTCGTAACCAAGCAGCATCAAGACCTTCCCAACATAACCATATACTGAGAATCACTTGAACGAAATTGTATATTACGAGAGTATTTTTGAGCTTGTATGGTTTACGATGTTCCATGTGACGTGGACCCCATGAAAGAACAAAGTAGAGATAGCCAAACATGATGCTGGCGCCCGGTACTGGCGATGACATCAAGAACCAATCTCTCGTTCTTGGATCTTTAGGGGATTATATTAATTAATGTATTTATTTGGCATTATTAATGTTATTCGTTATATTAATTTGGGATATGAAGTATATATTTTTGTTGTCACCAAAATTATCTGGAAAAGGGTTACAAACAAGTTTTATTCTTTTTCGACATTTATCACCAGAATTAGTTGAAAATTGATCCACTTATGTTCTTCATTCTAACTGTAATATTTTGGGTTGGCTAAAGTCTTGCTTATCGTTTTCTTTCCTTCAATAAATGATAACTTCTTGAAGTATTGTCATATGCATATAGTTATATCGAAACCTTGGTAAAATATTGAAAACATATTTGAATTAAATACAAATAGAAACATCGCGTCCGATCGAAAATATCGAAAATATTTTTTTCTCTCAGACAAATTTATGGCGATAAAAAAAATTGCGATTTATGTTTAAGTGTTCTCTAGTTTGTCAAGTTGAACTCTATCGCTCAAAAACAATACAGAAATAAATATAAACACGAGAATTACCGTGCCCGTCAAAATGCCACATGTCATTCTTTGATTCAATTCAATTTCTTGATCATTGTTGTTGTTGTCGTCGAAAATCATTATAACTTATAAAAAAACCAAAACATGAATTATATACATGCTCATCAGTTTCCATCAGACATTTCAACTTTTATAATTGGTTCAGAATGTACCTAAGAATATATTCCGTATCAATCATTTTAGAGTAATTAACGCAAATAGAATTAGGATTCATTCTAATCCAAGAAAGAAAAAAAAGTTTCTAAGTTTCTTTAAGATTCCGTTGGTAAAATTGCTATATATTATCGGTCCGAGTGCAATAGAGTGTTTAGATATTCCTAACCAGCCAATGAATCAATAAAACATTCCCGCTTATAACAACGTCAATTTCCATATTTTCTTCATGAAAGTAGCATTATGAAACACGTCGAAATTACCCTTAATTTGTATGCTTTAATCTCAAACGATTCCATTACTTTCTTCTATCACTACATAATAAAAAATGAAATTAATACGTGATGTAATTACAAAAATTAAAAAAAAAACACCACGCTCCAAAGACTTCGATTATTATTAAATATAATCAGCAATTAAATATACTCACCGGCCACATCATAAAATACATGTTGCCAAAAGCGAACTACCGAATTGTTATAAATATTGGCCATTTCGCTGGTATATAGACTCTCGCTGGCATTCATCGCAGAGGCACCTGCAATAGGATAAGAAAAAACACAAAATTTGCATAAGTTATTTATAAATTTATAATTATTTGTGAGTGCCACTGTGGAAAATCTTTCAAAGAATTCAAGTGGAATTATTTTTTCACAGTCACCTTTTTTTTCATCATCAATTAACATTGAATCATTTATTAAATACGTTTAATTCCAATAATTCTTCATACTATATATACTGTTCATATTTTAAATTGTATGTAAATGAAGATCAATAGTCATGATGTAATAAGAAAATTAATTCATTCTACGTCAATGAATTACGCGGTAACCGCATGAAAGGAAATGATGAAAAAAAAAAAAAAAAACAAACACTGTCGTGATCACGATGCAATTGTATACAACATTAAATGTGACGTCGTGAGTAATAAAGATCGGCACGGGAATTTGACAAGGAGGATGAGTAGTCAGCGACCAGTGAAAAATATATATATATATGTACATACATATACATGCAAAATAATGTGACACGATAATTGCCAAAGTATCATTTTAGACTGATGAAATAATTATTACTGGATCTTTATCAGTTTCTGATTCATCCCGTTTCACGTTTAAGGCATACACTTTTTTCTGACGTTGACATTCTTAAATTAAAATTAATCGGTCCATCGAAAAATAATTATGAATATTTTATGCCATGGATATTTAAAAATGCGAATACAGGAAAAAAAAAATGTTAAAAACACTTTATACAAGTCAATGACACATGAAGTGCGTGTGTCTAGCTTTGAAGAAATGTGGTCGAAATATTAAGAAATTGGATTTGCATGTTTATGCACTGGAAAAAAATTGTCTCGATGTGAATATCATTATTTCAGTGTTCAAAACAAGAATTATTCCATTATTCATAATTCAAGTACACTTTTTTTCTTTTGATGTGAATAAAATAGATGATATTTACGCAGCGTGCACCTTCGATCCAATAAAATTATAAACAAATTCCAAAGAGCAGCGGACCCCTACACATCTGAAAGATGATATAAGAAATCAGCAAATAAAAAATGAACCAAAAAAAAAAAAGTTTTATTGGAAATAGAGATAATCAATGACTACGATATTGAAGTATGGAAACAAGGTAATGTAGATGAACAATTAAAAATCGATTTGCGATAGAAATGCATAATTGATTCTCATTTGACATTAAATAATTATCGTAGAATTCCGCAGTTATGCTAAAAAATATTTATTTCTTATTTCGAATATCTGATGACATGTTTCATCGTATTGCCGTCATGAACATGTAAAAAACAAATATATTCAAGAGCCAATCAATAATTGATATATATCAATTTTAACTTATTATCATAATTCATGTTAGTCTTCCGAAATAACAGGACTGGATTGACTGAGAGTTTAAACATACATATAGAAACATAAAGATCACAACGTAAAATGGATCGTTTAATCATAAACACATAGTTGTCATCACAAAACGTTACTCGAATAAGGGAATGAGTTGAAAAAAATGAATGCATGCAAAAATTCTAAAGTATACGTAATGTGGAAATACATGCACACACGTAAATGTATCTCATTCAATTTATTCATAGACAAATTTATATCTGTATATCTGTATATCAATCATAAGGGTCACAATGACGACTTCAGTTTCTTCACATCACGACACATGTTTCCTTCATCATGCAAGACATATATATATATATATATATATATATATATATATGATTGAATTGCATCAAGCAAATAAAATGTCATATCAAATCAATTTCTCATGTAATATATAATCGAAGACCGAAAAGTTTGGCTATGTTCATAAAAATACACAGAATTGAATGTTGACAATAAGGGAAAACAGAAAAATAGAATAAAACTTAAGAATATATTTTTATTCATATTGAAATATGTCACATTAATCGATCAACACGTGTACTTTCAATAACAAATGTTTGTTAATTTTCCTGTTACTGAGATTGATGGACAGTACATGTCATTGATGTAATTCGTATCAAGAATTCATCATGAGTAAAAACAATTGAAATAAACAAGAAGAAAAGAAAAACGGAATAAAAAATGCTTGACAAAAAAATCTGGTAATACCCAGAGTACGTATAATTTTTTCCACAAACCATCAACGCAAACAATAAATTTTTTCTCTCATTAACGTCACAGATATTGTGCACGTTGCAGGTCAGAGATGCGTTTAAATTGGAAGTTGATTTGTTTGTCTCATAATATTCTAATGAAATAAATCATTACAACGTAAACATAATTGTTAATATGAGACAAGTTCGAAGAAATAAAAAATTAACTACAATTCTTCACGTCTCCCGATTTTGTCTCACGTCTCTAGCGTCAATGTATATATATATTTTGTACAATATATAAGTAGAAAGTAAAAAAAGTTTCCGGTCGAATGAAAGTAATGTAGCGGGGAATGAAAAGAAAGAAAAAAAAAAAAAGATGGAACAGGTACATATAAACGAACGCATACTATGTTGTTGCGTGAATATACCAAAATGAAGAATAAAAAGAATATGACTGAGTGACATAGAAGAAAGAAAGAAGAAAAAAGGTAGAGAAGAAGAATTGAAAAGAGATATAAAAGTGTACAGTAATATCACGCGATGCCTCGAACGACCAAAGTTGGCCAGCCCGCGTTACAACCAATGTGTTATAGGTATTCGTTTCCCGAGCGCTACGCTTTCTTCCTTGTCGCATTTCTCTCCGTGATCTCCTTCACTATTAACTGCAGCGTATAATGGAGCACGCAAGTGTCATTGTGAACGATATATCTCGAGTCGGAATTTAAATACCGGTTTCAAACGCCCAAATTTTATATACGAAAATATTAAATCAAAAATTTTAGTTCAATTAATGATCTGTAAAAATTGAAGTTATAAATACATGAACGTGGAGTTGGATATAGTAAATGATATTGGAATATGTGGGATTAAGATATTAAATACATCATGTCGAATGGTGTTATGATTACACTATGCTCAATATTATTGAATGTAGGAGAAAAGTATTATGATTTTACATTGTAGAAAATGTTTTGAGGTCGTATGTTTTATACTTAGGTCAGGCTTTTTCCTGAATTCATGTAATTTTTATTGGAATGTTTTTTCTATCATTTCTTCTTGATTGAAGTGTTGAAGATTTTTTTAAAATTGAAGTGCTTTGGGTCATATTGAATAGAATCTCCACATAATTTCAGTTTCGAATAAAAGTAGAGAAATTTTATGTGTAGTTTTTACTTTTGTTTATAATGTCTTCCTGTTATTCTGGTTTGATATGTACATGTGGTATTTTTCAAGTCAGATATTTGAATATTATTCATTGCATTGGGAACTCTTCATATTTTCTCGCAGCTAGGAAAATACTGAAGTGAAACTAGAACGAAAGGGAAATGAATTACTGATGACCATAAGTGAAATTTTCCTGTTTTTACTATAAATAATAATGCAAAAATGATTTTTCTCATCTCCATATTCCTCAGAATTCATTTTATTTTCACAATGTTTAAACTGACATTTTCTCTGTACGGATTAGGAATTGGTGGTGAATATTTAATCCTCGTTACCTTTCTCCTTACAGTAAGTACTTCCGTTTTCAGGAAAATAAAATTCAAATCATATTCAAAATACCTCAACTCGTGTTAACGATCAGGTTGAAAATTATCTTATACTACTGTTACATCAATGATCTTTTATAAAATTAATTTTTAGATAGTTCAAGCACTGAATGAAAGTTATATGACAAAAATTCATTTTCAAAATAAATTGTGGGCATACTATTTATATTTTTCACACTGAGCAACATCTATCATTATTAACCAAAAAAAAAAAAAAAATAGAAATGGAGGTGAAAAAGTTACGTATTTGTATAGTCATCCAATTTATAATTAATTATCATTACCAAAATAATATTTTCGAGCTGAATAATTTTATGCCTCTTAAAATAATCATATATACATTTGCTTCTCCACTCCTGTATACAATAATCCTTCATCATACTCATCAAACCAACCGAAAATAAGAAAAGAGAAACAAAACAATAATTATTGAGTAAAATACAAAAAATAAAAATAATAAATTGGCGATTGTCAAGTTGCGTGATCATGCACTGCGTCTATATGAAATGAAGGACAATGCTTTGATCTTTCTTTTGGTATACACCATTCGAAAGTTGTATATAGTTGACTTTATACGCCACATAGCCGGTCTATTATGTGATCCACGAAAAAAAAAAAAAAAATAAGAAAATGAGAGAAAAAAAAATGGAATAAAGTAAAAATCAACTGACACATATACAGTATAGAAAATGTATACATGTGATTACTTCCTCAATGTTTATGGAGGCATCTAGATTACGTGAGTGTGGATTAATACTAGCCAACGTGCCAGATCACATGCCGCATTAGAAACCACTAATTTAGACACGTAACATAAGGAAAATATTATTGACAGATGTATCCATACATTTTATCTATCTATATACAAATGTATTATATTCAAGACACATTCACATGAATATAGTACATGGTACATAATGAATTACATATTGATTGGTAAGACAAAAACCGCATTACGACTGTATGTGTAATCTTTACGCGAAGAGAATCAATCACCTTATGACATGAGATTATCATGATGTAATATTTGTAGAGTTTGTTCTGATGTGCTGATTGAACATCTTACGTAGCATTGAACATTATACCATTCATGTACTCCGATACATGTACTATATATACGTGAATAAATAAACATATATATATATATATATATATTCACAAAGTTGAGCGATCGCGTGAGAATGTTACCTCACATGCTGAGTTCACCACCCTCATAACATTTAAAACATCTTGTTGCAATATTCAAAAAAACGTATCTCAATATATGAATATTGATAAAAATATTGAAAAATTAAAATAGCGAATTATAATCATATGGAGATATAAAAATTTATATGCTTCCTCATCCTGCATTTGATATTATGAATAATATATGGAGAGGAGAATAAAAATTTAAAAAAAGGACTATGAACTGGGAAATAAGAGTTAACATTCAGATCATTTAGTTAAAAATATCAAGTGGAATGGATAATAAAGTGAAATAGTAGAAGCATGCAAAAAAAAATTGGATGTATAATGAAACTGCTTATTTGTTTCTTGCAAAAATTGAACTATCACTTGAATTCTTTTCCAAATCAATTCAATTGTCACTGTATAAATATGTAATGAAAGAATAAAATAATTATTTATTATGAAAAAAAAATATTATATTCACATTATTTCTACCTTGAAAAATAAAAATGATTTTTGATACGTTTGGTAAACAATCACAACCTTGCATTTTATTTGAACTTTAGTATTCCAATTGGCATTTTTAATCCAGACATTTATCTCTTATTCACTACATTTAAGCACTTCCTTCATCATCATACAGACGAAAAAATAAAATATGATTGTATCATTTATACGTTTGTTGACCGTTATAAACACACGTGTCTGAAAGAATCCTCGTGGCAAAATGAACGTCATGGTAACTTGAACGCGAGCACGTTGAAATACAAGCGCGTTTTATATACTTTGTGATACAGGTTTATCTGGCCTGGATGCGTCTGGACGCGCGCGTGCCGTTACTGTAATGATATTTTTATATATATATATATATACATCGAGGATATTAATTGTGGCAGCGTTATATACAAATGTAGTCATGATTATCATAGTAAATTGCATTGTGTTGCATTGCCATCGATCATGACATTCAGGGAAAAAGTAAAATTATGAAAAAAACAAAAGAAGGAAATAAATAGCAAGTGAAATAATATTTTTGCAATTTTTTCTATTTCGTTTAAGGGTCGCATATATGTTCACCAATGTAAAGACATGTGTTACCATAATAAGAGAAAGTTTTCTACTAGAAATACCGGAAATTACATGGATGTTAACCCTTGAGGCTGGATTCGTGATAAATTACAGAGAGTCTATGTACCAGTCATCAGATACATGAGTGTGTTAGATGATAAGTATGCATAACTGACCATTTACATTGCTCTCAAGAATTAGTTACGCGATTGATAAATTATTGAAATATATTCGCACTGTAGATGTGTGCGTTAAATTCATATTCTTCTCTTTATATCGCAGATATAAGTGAATGAAGAATGATAATGATCATAGTTTGTTTATGTATTTTTTTTTCGTTCATCGATTCAGTAATTTTCTCTGAAAAATTATTTTTCTATGAGCATATCAAAATTTTGCAGTTGAATGAATAATCATAATAATAGTTTAAAATATTGATGGGAATTAAAATTGCGTTATTAATTTTCATCAAAATTTTATGTTACAAAGGAAATTAAGAGTTGATAATTGTTGAATAATGTTTGGAATTTTATAGAAATCCAAACTGAAATATATATTTATTTATATGGAGACAGTTATACTCGTCTATACTTGTAGTATACACGCTGTGCGATCGACCATGCGTGCAACTATCCGTTACATAGTTACGTCTTTCAGACAACTCGATTTTGATATTATCCCTAATGCCACGCATTTTAAAATAAATAATGGAAATAGTAAACAAATTTATATCAGGAAAAGATAAAGAAATAGGAGATATGTAAACATGAGAGATGAAAATTCAATTGGATTCAAATTTACTTTCATTATGCATCAGTTTTACAAAATAATAAAATAAATTTTTGTATAAAACTTACAATAAGAAAGTTCTAGGAGTAGTAGTGCACATTAAATTTAACGATCGAGCCTTAAAGTAGGTCCATTCTAATTGTCACCGTTAACACGTCTTGATTTATTTACTTGCACTCAAATATTTACTTTACTTTACTTCTTTAATGTTTTCAATAATCAATATAAATTAATAGCAAAAAAAAAAAAAAAAAAAGAAAGTGTTTAGAAAAATAATAAATAAAAATAAATCAAATGAATAATATAAAGTTACACATTTATTGTGAATTGTGCCATAAAACAGGCGTTGATTGAAAATTATTTAATTTATCCAGTTAATAAATTAATATCAACAACTATCTATTGAAAGAGAATAAGAGAAATGACTATAAAAGTGAGAAGGCCCTACTGCACCAACCGCGTGTCGCGTGTCTCGGTGCTACTGGCAAACTGGATATATCATGTCCTGACAATCTATTCCTTACTGGTAATTGCAAAAAAGTGGGGCCTCAATGCACTTCCCTCCCCGTATGAGCATACAAACGAGTGGGGCAAAGCTTCGTTAGTAGTATTGCTTAGTTGGTAATATAAAGATATTAAAAGACCCCACCGCAATCAGCCCATGCCCACCATCACCCTGTTGGACTCCACGACACTACACACTGATACATTTCACTACTTATCGTTTACTCTTATATACACTTGCATCTTACGTCACAACTTAAGAAAGTTGTATAGGTAATAATTGCTTGCTTTTCGATCTCGAAAAATTATTCATAAACTGTTTCAACAATAATTGCCGTATGTCCACAAGAATCAACGATAAATATATATGTATGTATAAATATTTTGCCACTCATCTCTGAATCATCTGAATCACCAAACTTTTTGCATTCACCCGAGGTCAATATAAAAATACAAAAAAACAATAACAATAATAATGATAATAATAGATAAATGAAGAATCCCTTTCACTAAAAACAATACATTTTAATTTCATTTACCTAATGACTAATTTATTGTTTCATACTAATAATATATCCTCAATTTAATTTAACCTTCAAAAATGTCTGAATGTCAGGTTTACACCTCAGTAAATATATTTAGGAGAAGAAATAAATAAAAAGATAGATAAATTTTGTAATGATGAAAAATTCATTTACAGTGTGGTGAATACATGACATTAGAATTCACTTAATTATTTCCATGCAAATTCATGTTTTTAAATGTTCATTCAATTCATACTGACGATATTACTAATATGCAAATATCGCGGAAAAATACATATACATAAATTATTATAAATTGGAATTAGCATTGATTTCTAATTTCTTACATTTTATTTTGATAGTTCGCATGCACTTGACTATTTAAAATATAGGTCTGAACACCATTCAATAATTTGAGGTTGGCAAATGGCTTTAGAGTTTCATAGCAAGTCAACAGCTTGACCGCTGGCATGTTGCAACGTTTCGTGGCCATTCAAGAGAACGGCCAAGAGCTGTTGGAGCGTATGAGAGTAGTGATAGTGCACGGCAATAAAGGAGAAGAAATCTGTATTGAGCTGTACCTATATAAATATAGTATAGGAATATTGCGTGAGTCAGATGAAAAGTGAATAGAAATATTTAGCAATACCATCCCAGATTCTTTGAACGCTCATCGACACTCTCTTTCACAATTGTGCGCCAATGACTACGTTAATCGATGTGATAAAATACAATGGACCATCATATATTTTTGCATTAGTATCATGTATAAATAATTAACGATGTCCTTGGGATTTTTGAATTTCTCAACCGTTTTCTCTCTCCTTCATGAGCATATTTAAAATAATTCTCTCTAGCTAAATAGCTATACGGCTTTTAAAAATACTTTGCTAAATATTATAATAATTAAATTTTATTTGAATTGGTATCTTGGTTATGGCTCAATATTTTTGTTTCAAGGACTATGTAGAAGAAGAAAAAAACGAACATGAAACATAAAAATTCAAAGTGAAAAGACAACAAGTGTTGAAATGAGTATCATATTTGAAATATTGCTATGTTTTCAAAATATAAATATATAGTGGTGGATTATGAAATTAACTCAAGACAAAAAACGTTTGTTATTTTCATTTAACTATGTATTAATGAATGGACAAGGATAATGATGAGGGTCAATCGTATGATAAATAATTATTTTTGCATATATAGTCAATGGGAATTAATTTTACCAACGTAGTTATTTTTTTAATTTTTTTTTTTTTTCTTCACGTCTATTATATATACGGATATGAAGATGTCGCGAAATAATTTATAGTACGACAAATAGTCAGTGAACTCTATGTATTTTAATTTATAACTGATGTGAATAATTGCATTGAGAATAATTATCGATACACAATACATAAAGAAACATTTTAATTGATCATTCTTGTCGCGTTGTATGCAAAAATAATCTTATTGGAATTAAGAAAGGTAATGAATTGTTTGTATAACAAGTGATCGTTTAGGAAATTTATTACAATTGAAATATATTATTGTTCTTCACTGCATACATTGAAACAGTGTTCATTTATCGAATTAATTTCGTAGTAAACAATTCACGGTGGTGAATTCCATGGCATTATTATTATTTCAATCAAATATTCTGAATGAATAGCAGAGGATGAGGGAAAAAAAATGTGTAAAAAATATTTTCAAATAGTTTCCGTGATTTATGAGAGTTAAAATGGTAAAACCTGATTTTAAAATCATTCGTTTTTTTTTATTTTCAATTTTTTCGTTTACTTTTATTCAAACTATTCGGAACACGTGGATTCTTTGACCTGATCGGCCTCTGTTTGCTATAATTTGTATGTATTTCCGAGTATTATACAGTGCGGCAATAGGATTCCATGATTTGAGTGATTATAATTGTGCTTTATAACAAACATAAATGAATGTAAAAAATTTTTAAATAACTTTTTAAGTACATTGCAATAACATATGTGTATATTGTCATTGACAAATGCATTAATTGCAATTATATTCTTGAGATTTCATCGTTTTCATTCATACAGGTGACGAAAAAAAAATTTATTGTTTGTGCAAAATCATGATGATACATTGGAACATTATTTTTCCATGTCATCAAAATTTTTTCTCTCCCATCCATATCTCTTTATAGTTCCTTGTTGAGTGTCATTTATTATCACCTTGCAGAATATCTCGTAAACATGTAGTTAGTGATGAGCAAAAACCACGAAAAAATGAGAAAAAATAACAAATAGAAATAAAAATTGAAAACGTAATACAAAGACTAATTAATTATTAATTATTATTTGATAGACTTGTTATTATTTCATAGACTTACTTTTATGTCAACTGTATTCGATGTAATATACGAATGATCCCGGAACTCATTTGTATAGTCTTTTATATGTATCTGTTCATAAATAAAGATTTACACAAATACATCATTGGGAGTCCCCATTTGTCAATTAGATGATTCGAAACTAATGCAATTATCTCTGCTGCTAGAATGTACAAAACAATTTTTTATGCATAACAAAAAGGATGTCCTTCACTACCTGCAGTCAATATGCAGACGATTAATTGTCAATGTGATTCAATATATTTCGTAAATATTCAATCCACTATTTGGTATTCGATAATAGCCAGGTATAGATTAAGATATTCTAATATAAATAATAATATAAAACCTGTTTGAATAACGTGAGACCAATGGATTTGTTCAAGGACCATATAAAATCTGGTTTTGTATATAGTCACATTGAATTACAACATGATGACCCAATATTACCGGAATTTTTTTCTTCCATGGACTTTGGACTTCCATTTACTGACGTCAGAAATTAAATAATAATAAATTGATAACCAAAAATCATGGTTATTATAATTCATATTCTAATATGTATTTATAGAATCTATGACATTACGAAAAATCCTTGAGTGTGTAATGTATAAATATATAGAAGAAAAAAAAATTAATTTCGACATTATTATCTGCATTGCAGCATAGCAATTAAATATATCGTATATTCCATGTATGAAAATTCAAAGTAGAAACAAATGAAAAACACCCTGCTTTTCGTGACGTGAAATACCGATGAACAATATTCTGAATAGATCAATCCAATCTAATGTTAGAAAGAACGATTACCGATTTAATTATATCTGAAAAATATTTCATCGACATATTTTAACATATTTTATTGCGCTATGTACATATAAATATTCACTATATTCATGGACAACAATGTACAGGCACATGCTGACAATTAATATATGTAAAATAACATTAAAGAGAGTGTAGTAACATTTGTAGTCAACGTTTTATCAATTCTTTGATTTGATACATATAAAATAGTTTGTGCGTCACCGACGTCGATTGTCATGAGATGTAGCGTGTGCGCTTGATTATTTTCGGCGAGCGGGATGTCGTGAGTTCGACTTCTTGAAGAGCGTAGGTTTGTTTTTTATAATGCCCGTATATCACTCACACTGCCACAGGAATAATTATCCTCGTAACTGACTACATCTAGAGTTTGGGTTATTCTATACTTTACCCTTGTGGGAATGCGGATGTCTTCGACAAAAAAAAAAAAAATACGATGTACGTACACATCTAATGATGAAGTGATAGAAAAAAAATCATAAGATAACATGGAACTGGCAATGGGATTTTTAATTCAAGAACTTTGAGAATATCTAATAGATTTTTTTTCTAAATTGTCTAATTTTGGAAATTCTTTCACCATTAGATTCAGAATATTAAACAAATTATCCACTTTCTGTTTATTCAATGATTGAAAAATAGAAGATTCGACTAATCACCGCACGAGTGAGTAATATGTCTTGAAAATATTATTAATTAATTATGAAAAATATTCATGAACCACAAAATCCATGCAGATATTATCCATACGTGGATATTACAGATGAGACAATTTATAACACAATTGAAATTAATTCCGGAAAAATAAATAATTTCAAAATATCAAAAACCATATTGATTTCAAATAAATAACAAAATGTTCATAAGGTGCACTTTGTAACTCGTGTAAGTGTAATAATTGTTAACAGTGCAGAGCGATACACTACGAGAAGTGCGTGGCAACGGAGGCAGGTTGACGACTGAGCGAATTATTGGGGCAGTGATGTGCACTGTAAAATAAAATTCATAGACGAATAACAGATGCAAGGTGAAGGGGTGTACTTTATTGACTCCCCACCACACCTGCGAGCATCTACAACTCAATTCCATAATGATGACTAACAATTAACCGTCAACGAACGGGGAAGAAAATAAAACTTAATGAATTAATTCTGATGTTTATAATTACTTAAATGAATGATGAATATGTCAATTTTACAATTATAATTAAATTTCATCAGATTTCCTCTATACTAAAAAAAAAAAAAATATCCTGTTTGACCATCATCACTATTACTTTTGCCATCAAGTAATACTAATTGAATCACCTATATTTATCAAATAAGAAATGTCAAACTGAAATAAAAATGAATTCAAACAAAGTTTAAAAATACATTCCAAAATAATTGCTGCATCATTACAGATAAATTATCGCGAGTTCAATATCGTTACGCGATAGAGAAATGTAATATATATATACTGATGTACAACAAGTCCGACTCAGCGCGGTCTCGATCTACTGCGGGAAAGTCTCCTCTACTCACCACGCGTGTAGCAAACGTTTTTTTCATTAAGATATCACCATAATAACTAAATACTTTAACTAGATATTTTCTTGGCCGTGTAACGTCAGCAGTAATTGAAAATAAAATTACTGAATATGTCAATAAATAAAATATAAAATATTAAAGTAGCAAGAAAATTATACACACATAATAATCATTTAATTTACTAAACATCTTTACCTTCAAAAAAATCGTACAAAATTTTTCTTTCTATTCATTATTTCATCAAATGTCCTTCTTATATTATGAACAAATTATGAAATCCATAACAACGCAGCTAAACGATCGAGACCTTGATTTATCATCACAAGTGTTACATACGTGGTTCCTTGTTTTATCTATGGGGATAAGAGTGGTGCAACGGGAGGTAACAAACGTGCTCCCACTCCTCGTTCATGTGCCTCAAGACGGGGCCTAATACTTAAAGTCAGGAGATAGCTGCGCCTTCGTCTATTCCTGCTCCAACTACGATCAGTGGTTCCAAGTGTCAGGAACAATTGTGCCACTCAAATTACCATCAATGGTATCATCAAATAATTAGTGTAAATTTGTTATTAATATACGCGTATGATTTTAGTTGAAAATTAAATTCTCCAATTTGTTCAATCATTATTTTTTTTTTTTTTTTACTTCCTATTTAATTATACGAATGTATCAGTGTGTGTCCATTATTTCG
The DNA here is from genome assembly GCA_958496275.1 of Zele albiditarsus. Classification (NCBI taxonomy): domain Eukaryota; kingdom Metazoa; phylum Arthropoda; class Insecta; order Hymenoptera; family Braconidae; genus Zele; species Zele albiditarsus. The sequence goes on from OY292408.1 coordinate 16,052,502, forward strand.
TCTCGATTTATTTATCGTTTCAACTTCTCATTTACATTTATCGTTCATTCATTTTTTTTTTATTAGTGAAATTTAGGGAGAGAGCAGGAAGAAGTCGCGAAAGAGGGAGGAAAGATAGAGGTGGTTGGTGTACTGATCATCGTACGACTTATTTGCGATGATGTCTTTCGAAGTGGAACTTTAAGAGAAAGGTGACGTTAAGTTCGCGAAACGGCGTCGAACTAACAGGATTCACGCGGCACCGATCTAGAATCTACACCAGTTGTTTTCAATTGATATACATGTAGTCATTCAAATTATGTTGTGATAAATTTTTCGTGTTACATTATTCAGAGAAATATATGGGAGAAGAAAAAATTCTTAGCAATTTATTTTATTAAAAAAAATAACAAATTAATTAAATACATGGATTGTAATAAGGAATGATAAAAAAAAAATACATGGAGCTATTTAGTGACAATCAATTACTTCGAGAAAGACTCCAACGTTTTAATCTATCTGACTAATCAACAGATGTCAGTTGTGTGACGTGTACAGTGACAAGATTTTCATCAAAGTCAAATTAACTAAACGTTAAAGGTAAATTTAATTTGACCAAATTGTATAATAATTTTATGAGATATAATATATGCGAATTTTTCGTAATCGAACGATAATCGTTAATGTATGGTTACTTGTTGGCAATGGAATTTGTGTGGTGAAGGGCTTGAACACATTTGCAACATATATAATTTCAATCTTTCCCAACATTGGCGAACTTGATCTGCGAAACGGTGAACGTTAAACAGAAATTAAATTCATTGCAAACCATTGGTTATAAATCCACAACTAGATCGTGCAAGATCACGTTCGACTTTTCGTCATACATTAGTATTTTAGCATTAATAAAAATACGCAATTGACACACCAAGTACATGCCTATGTTCAATTATTAAGCTCTATCGTCTATGATGAAACATGTAGTTATTTAATTCTTCATCGATCGACAAGTATATACTTATTTTATTTTTTTTTAACTATACTATATCACATTGATCTTGCTGATGCCGATTGAGCAATTTGAACAATTTTCTTGGAGCCTCGTTAGTGATTAAACATCTGGTTTTATTTTTTGCTCTCATTATTTTTCAACGTCTGAATGTTCGCTTTTAATTATTTTGATAATAAATATTTGTTAACAGTTGATAATATTCAATGATTTTGATTATTTTAGCAAATTTTCCTAACTAATAATAACTTCCGCAGAATATTGAAATGAATATAATTATGAAATTGAACATTTAGAAAAAGGATCAAGAAATTTGTTAATATTTCTACATCTGCTTCTTATTAGTAGCAATTTTTCTCTTCATTTTTTCCACACCATTATAAATTTTTTCAACATGAAAATAATTAGTGTGTGATTGTGTGTGTTGAACAATTTTCATCGCTTTATTCAATTTCCTCGGATTATATTTATGTGGGCATGTTGGGACACTAATGACCAATTCAATTGAACTCCACTTATTCTACCTGCACACATACTTCATATATGAATGAATATATACCCACACATAAATGTTTATATACATTAGTGATTACCTAGACTGTAAATATAAACAAAAATATGCAAGACCGATTGCAAAAGATATTTGGTTCAATTGGAGAAAGACTCGTACGTTACACGTGCACGTATTTAGCCCAAGGTCGTTGAATCATTCAAAGAAATACAGATATATTAATTTTTGTAGTAAAATTGCTTGGTCAAGTTGGGATGTGGTAGTTGAGAGGAAATTTTAATTCTGAGAAATAAATTGTTTAATGTAGGAGGGGAAAAGAAATGTTTATCAATTATTGTTTTATATTTAGAAGAATTAGATAATAAAGTGATTTAATATAATGATAGTGAACAATTACAATAAATATATGATGAATTCATTATATATTTATTGTAAATACCATGCAAGAATAATTTCATTCATACTGCTACTTAAATTCTTTTCAAAATTAATATAACTTTTACTGAATGAATTTAATGTAAATTATATTGATTCAAGGAAGTATTATAATGCATTTAGTCATTTTGCATCTTTCTTTTTCACGTTTACTCCACTACTATTTATTCAAAATATCCAACTCTGACATTTTATTTTTCCATGCAGCAATCATATGAATAATAAATTCACATTGAAAATAATTAATGCTGGGTGTGTATCATATAATTCATGGTCATATGTGATCTTAAAAATGAAAATTTACAATTCTTCCGTGAATATTTATTTGTAAAGTCATTATCGAAGCAACGTAAATGCGCGTCAATAGTCAAAACGGGCACACAGGAATTAGGCACGGCATCCTACTTGAGGCGCAAAACGAGGTCGCGACGATCTTCAACATCCCAGAGAGAACCTGAGAGTTGTGAAGCTTGTGCCGTTTAAATCGTCAAAGCGGTCATCACCCAACACAACTCTTTAAGAATGTGAACGAAGAAAAAAAATGAAATAATAATAATAATAATTATAATAAAATGTTACATTAATATACATACATACCTATGTATACATATAGATATGTGTGATTGGAAAAAATTATTTTTCGTTGATACTTTCACTCTTCTCGATCATTCGATGAAATCGTATTGGCCTTACCGTTGCGGTGGTGGTCCAAAAAACCGTGATCCACTTCCGTAAAGGTAAATGAGGTCATTATCATCTTATCACAATTTTTTTTTCTCCCGTCTCACGAAATATATGAAGTCATATCAAACAAGGTAGTTGAGGAGAAAATAATATTATTATCTCCTTTCTTAATTCACTCGCTGATTTTTTTCGTTGTAATAATAATTACATTGACATTTTTCAATTAAATCCACAGGATGTTACCACTTTCACGTTTTGTCAGAAGCGGGGGGAAAAAAAAAAAGATGAATAAGTTTCGGATGATCAACTACGTTATAATTTTTTGTTTCTTTTTCTTTACCACCTTATATATATAACCGTATGTATATATAGATTGACTTTCAACATTGATCAGAAACTTCATCATACCGGATGATGATAGTTTCGAATGACTTGCTCTCTATTTCAAATACCCTTTATTATGCCACCTAACGATACGCGTTTGTCTTAAAAAGAAACATGAAAAAATATTATGTACAGTGGCATACTTTAATAGAGTGGTAAAATAATAATAGAATACAAATAGTAACAATTCCGTTATCTTTGTCGTTATCATATTATTGTTTTAAAAGTGTGAAACAATTATTTGATCCAATTCGAATGAGTAAAATTATTTCGACAATAAAGAATAATAAATTGGATACGTTGATGCATTCAATTTCATCATGAATTTGAAAGTAATAAAATGAAAACGAAAAATTAATTATGACTATATTTTTTGATATAATATGAAACTGATTGATATAATGAAAATGATCACAGAATTATTTTACTGTGTATCAATAATGTTTAGCTGAAAGCAGCGCGACGGCATTACGTTTCAGTAGATGATAGCAACTTATTTACAATTAACTAGGCACTCGGCCTACTTACCCACTAACGGGGTGAGCTCCATCGGCAACGGCATCTACTTCTTCCTTCCTATAACCACATACCCATATGTACATATACATATTTGTATACATCATCATCATCTCCCTCGTCTTGTATATTCATACCTTGCTTGCTCTCACTCTTTCACTCGCTTCTCCGATAACGACGAATAAACTTTCTCTGTAACAAGTACCGTTCGTCGTCGATCTGCCTATACCACGTGTAGAATGAGATATTGCATTTGGTTTTCTACATACGATTGCGGTGACCCTTAAGATATATTACCGTAACAATTTTTTTTTTATTCTTCTTTTCATACTTCTTATTATTCTATTTGTCAATTCTGTTGTTCGTTAAACTATGTATACTTGTGGAATGCCACGGTCAAATGAAGCAGCGTTATGTTTTGTTTTCTCATGTATTTGAATTATGATGGGATTTCGCAAGTAGGCTGGAAAATTTCAAGAGTAAACATAAAAGATATCATATTATATATGTAAATTGTTGTTTCGTTTATGGATTGAACACATTTTTTATTTTGATATAGATTTCCTGCATGGTTTCACTCAGTTTAGATTATTATTTTTTATTCTGTTTATATTTTTGAGAATATTATGTGTATTTTATTACATTAATTCGTGACTGTGTCATCATTATTTATTATGACTCGAGAGAATTATTAGATGTTATTGGAAATATTATGGTGAAATTTATGATAATTATTTGTATGTGGCGGTTGGAGGAAATGACAGTTGATTCTCGGATTGCTAAAAGTGAGACAGAATTGGGTCATCTAGTTTTTAATATGAAGTCATTGTAGAACAGTTTTGTAAATTCATGAAATTTGAAATGGTTGTGTTATATGAACAAACAGTGGTATTGATGTGTTCGTAAATTTTCCAATATTTATGGATGAATGAATGATTGGGAAAAATTCAACTTCTAGAATAAATACAATTGTATATAAATTGTACTAGTTGAGAAAATCGTGGAATTTTCAGAGTCATTGATTTAAATGTTTTCAGTTTGAAAAAATATTCCAACTCTATTTTCTGATCAACGATTTCATTATGGTGATTATTGATTTTAAACTCGTGAAAATTTTCCAATTGTAAAAAATTATTCGATAGAATTTGAAGATTAATTTTTTTTTTTATTGACAGCAAAAACTCCGTATCCCACTCAATTGAAAACGTCAGTTGCCAAGAAATAATGTCTGAACAAATCACGTTCACGTTATAAAACAACCAAACTTACAAAAAAAAATAAATGAATAGAATTCGAAATGGAAAAAAAAAGCAAAGTAATAAATTATGTAATATGAAAATCGTTCGAAAATCCAAAATATTCCATGAAAGTGGCTGTCGGGCACACAGTGAGTTGATTTCCGGGCTATTTATCACATAATCAATTCTACAAATATCTTCCTGCATCTCGTTAATGTCCGTGATGACATTTTATTATAATGATGCAGCAAAAATTATCCACAATTCAATCAAATCGGTGTAAAACAATTTCAATACGTTCGCTAACTCAACTCATCCGACGTAATAAAATAAATTAGCTGCATCCCGCGCGCATCACAGAAAAAATTCAAGTTAAACATGTAAGAACATGAAAAACAGAAAAAGAAAAATGGATGAATGTGACAATACCTGTAATTGCGTGGGGAAAGCGACTCATTTATTACATGAAATGATTTCACAATATTCAGCGTTTGGATGCGACACGTTTGCGAAGAATATAATCTGTCAATGCGCTCGGGACAAATAAACACATGATGTGCCATAATCTAAGAGAAAATATAGCGACGATTGATCGATAACAAAAAACTTTCGTAATCCTCATCCATTGGGTACACATTATTCTCTCTAACAATAATGATAATGAATAATATAATAATTATAATAACAATGGTGATGGATGATGATGACGATGATAATGGCGCAATAAAGATTGTCTTAGATGTGTTAATAGATTCCAATAGATGTGTTAATATTCTCTTTTTATTCCCATTTCTTTATTTTAATTTCTTCTTTTTTTTTTCTCTTCTTTTCTACAATAATTTTTCAAGGAAAAATGGCATCAGCAGCGGCGGAATTATTGGTAGAGCGTCAACCCGAGCCACTCATGAATATTCAAGATGTAAATCGGACATTCGTTGGTGCTGAGGGTCTCGTAAGAATGGCGTTAGATCATTATACAGAGATACTTGAAACAGTCTCGGATCCACGAGTAAATGATTGGCCATTAATGGATTCACCAGTACCATCAGCACTAATCGTTCTGCTTTATCTCTACAGTGTAACTGTACTTGGTCCACGATTAATGTCCAACAGAAAACCATTTCAATTACGAAATATTCTTGTTGCATACAATGCTTTCCAAGTTATATTTTCGATAGGAATGATGTATGAGGTGCGTATAATTTAATTTGATTCAATATAACGTATATATTCTTGATTAATTTAATTATTCCAAAATTTTTATATTCAATGTTATTATTATTAGAGTTTAGTGTGGTAAAAAATATCACATTCATTTCCGAAATATCGTCGCATGATTATACAGTATTTGTATCTTATTTTCCCCCTCATTTTATATTGTGGTCGTTAAAACGGTGGTGTTTATAAATGATGACTTCACGAGCCAGCGAAGCTTAACATTGAAATCATTTGATATTCAAATTTTTATCTAACATGGATATAATGGTGAAATTCTTCAATCTCTAAATTCAGCTTATTTATATAAATCTTCGGCCACATTGCCAAAGAAAAAAAGAGTTTTTAAGAATGTAGAAAACAATTTGAACCGACATAAATATAACCGTGAAAAAATAAATCCCTTTTCTCACAAACATTGATACCACTTATTGATATCGTTTTAACCATCTTCTGAGTATATCCTTATGGAACCCACTACTTATGAAATGAAGATAATAAAACAAATTTTGGTTTTAAATGTCTCATTAAGATCCAAAGAAAACGAATAGAAAAAGAAACGATTTTCTCAATTATTTGTTTCAATTATTTCTCTACCAAACACTTTTCTTCTACTTGTATTCACTCCAACTTTCAATCTTTAAACTTTCATACCACAATTTTTATGACCGTATATTGGATTTTATTGTCACTTACAAATCAACTATACTTACGAACCACTCCTTTTGTGATATAAAGAATAACATAATGTTTAGAGATAATTGTTGAGTAGCCGGATAAAAATAACAATTCACTTTTACTGCCAATCAGTATTAAACTCTAACAACAAATAAAATCAAATTATGACAAATTTGGAGTATAAACAAAATTAAATAAAGTACCAAACAACCAAATATAAATTAATAATGGCATCTACAATTATGTCTGTAAATTCTTGTTAAATTACGTTACAAATAATTATAGCTCCAATATTATCAAATTCCATTCCATCAAATTAAATGATCAATAACAATATAACCAAACTCAAATACAAACTGCACCTCTAACTGTTCACAGCAAGTCCATTTCACCTGTACAATTATTGACCAATCCCAATTGCAATAAAGCATCAAGAATACAAATGGTAACATGCCTTCTTTAAGGCTCATTCTACTTCATATTCTACTGTTGATTTTACAAGTGCATAAGAATAATATACATAGAGGGAAGTACTATGTATTTTTTTTTTGTATGTGAACAAACACGAGCGATTATATAGAAATGATCTAGGTGCAACTGAACCGGTTGAACAACATTTAATCGTATGGTTATATTGTCGAAAGTAGGACAGACAGTGTTGCAGATATCATTGAGACGAACTACTGTAAAAATATATTTATCGTCATCCAATAATTACTCAAATTCAAAATAAAATAATAAATAGAATTCTACTTAAAAATGTAATTTGATGCAATTTCATGTAATTTAATGAGTAATACTATTATTCAATACGTGCAAATCACTTTTACAGTCTACAGTGTCATTGAGCTTAGTGTATTCATTAACAGAGATCTTCTCACACGCACAAATAGCTCTCAAGTGTCAAACTTAGTCATAGGTGTTCGGTAACTTTCACAATCTTGCGCAAGCACGTGTGTGTGTACAGAACCGATATATATATATATATATATATTCAAATATGTATGTATAGAAAAATGCACTACACGCGCTACAAAATGAAATAAAAAGAACCGAAATTACATCTCAACCTTCAAATTTTGTTACATTGAGAGTTCTATTGAATATTTTGGCTTAGACCATAAAAATGAAAGAAACAAAAAAAAAATAAACTTCATATTCTCTTTTCATGTATCAGTCACCTCAACGCAAATATTTTTTCATCTTTTGCTCCATACGTGAAAGAATTTCATTATCCACCTTGGCCCACTTTTATCATTTCATTTACTTCTTATTTTTTGTTTATTAATTTTTTTTCAATTTTTTTTTCGGTAATTGAATGTCGCTGGATGGAAAATACATACTCTCTTGTGAAAGATGAATTTCATTATATTTCAATATAATAGACATTTTATTATTGTCACTATTTTCTTTTATATTTACTAAAAGCCATATATAACGTCTACTGAATATTGAAAACATATTCCGTATCTGTCTTTCACAATTTTTTCCATACTCGTATATAGAAAAAAAAAAATTAATCTAAAACATAAATAACTGGAAATGAAAAAAAATTAATATAGTAACGTGGAAAAAGCAAAATTTCTGGACTCCTCATAATTAATCATGAAAATATATATATATATATTTGGCGGAATATATGTTTGAAAATGGACGAGTAAATGTCCACATATGTGAACAGTTGTAAACAGCATCGCGTACAAAGTAGAATTGACTTCATCTTAAGAGAGGACGGCTATGGTGGCGTATATATATATAAATATATTGTGAACGATTACACAAGGCCGATTTGTACACATGTACGCGCATTTGCTGTCGTTCATTAAAGGCGAAGCATCCTGTTTTCGAGCGTTTGTGCAACGGTCCGTATTTTATTTATTTTTATTTTTTTTATCTTACTCTTCTCACTCTCCCTTCTTTTTCTCTATCCCTCATTGTGGAATTTCCCTCGACTACTTTCCATAAGTCAAGGCCCCCTGGATTTACTAGTAAGATATATATGTATATCGCTATGACAATCGTGTCCTCGTGAATTATGACGAAAACTAATGATGGAGAATCAAAGAAATATCCATGATATATATTCATAAATATGTAATGTCTAAATTAAATTTTTTTTTTCTATGAAAAACAAGTTAAGCATACATTCTGCTCTTCAAACTAGTTAAGCAAATCCCATGACGGCTAAAAATCACTGACGCATGTTCTCATTTATATGTATCTATACAATATTATATACTTTCAATACATATTGTCAAACTTCTTGTTTCATTAAATTTTAACTTGAAGTAATCTCATTTGTGTTTTTCTTTTTTTCTTCTTCTCTTTTTTGTTTTTTTTTTCTTTTTTTCATACTGTGTTGTTCATTTTTTCCAGCATCTGATGTCCGGTTGGTTATTGGACTACAGCTACAAGTGTCAACCTGTCGATTATTCGCACAGTCCCACAGCGTTGCGAATGGCAAATTTATGCTGGTGGTATTTTATCAGTAAATTTACGGAATTCGCTGACACGGTGAGCTTTATATTATTTTTTTTTTTCTTTTAATATATTTATTCAAGTTTAATATATTTATCAACAAGCACATCTTCATCAACTTTAGAATATGTCATATGTGAAAGCTTTTGATTTCTTGTTTATCGATTTTTTATTACCAATATCTATATTTATGATCATATTAAATAGAAACCATATATTGAATTGCTATTTTGCATACGAGATTATCTTGTTTAATCGATTGGGTATCAATTCGAAGAAATATTCAACGAGGAACATGAGTCGCAGCCAAAATTGCAGCACGAAGATCACATGGGATCAATACGACTCGGGTTTTCCATTTAAATTAAACCAAACTAGTTGTGTTATTTTTGATTTGCGATAGTATCCCCCAAATTTTCAAATCTAATTTTGTATAAACGCTGATAATATAACTTCCATTATCGCTTCAGCTAAATACGCAGTATATTTTCTAATAATATTATTACTTGACAATTTTCTACGACAATCAATGTCGGCTATCAGAATGTATACAATAAAATTTATGTGCGAACATTAATATAGAAGAGATAATATTATTCAAACGCAAATGCATACTTAAATGACCTGTTACTTGGACATTTACCTTACATATTATGTTTGTCCTTTTTCTTTTATTAAATGAACAATATATCTTGCCGATATTATTTATGTTGCATAGAAGTATTAATTGTTTTACGAAATATTAATATGATTAATGGAAATATCACATGGCTATGCAATTTTTTTTACTGATTTTTTCTTTCATGCACATTAGTTCCAGCCCTCGCCACTTACAACCAACCATTGCACGATCAAATTGCAGACGATTCGATTAATGAGCCAATATTCATTTACACTTGCATCCACACTTCATCAATATAGATATATATTTATATACATGTGTGTAGTATTAAGCAACTTTTATCGTATCTCACAGGTGCAACCTTTGTGCAAACGGATTTATTAGTTTCATACCGAGCAAGTTGCGAGTGGGCAAATTAAATCTTAATTGCTCTTTACCTTCATATACTCGTACTGACTATATTGAAGTAAAAAAGAAAAAAAAAGAAAAAACGAGAGGAATAAAATAGTTTGAGAAACAACTTTTGTGTTTACACATACACTTGGGTGTATTTGTGATAGTTGCAATCACAATAAATTAAATTTTATCGTTCATTTAATATTGTATCTTGTACTTTTTTTTATATTTCGTCAGTCTTTATTTTTTGTATGATGTAATGTTTTAACGTTGAAAATTCATTTTGCATACAGATATTCTTTGTGCTACGCAAGAAAGACAGTCAAGTGACGTTCCTTCATCTGTATCATCATTCATTGACCCCACTAGAGACGTGGATATGCGTTAAATTTATTGCCGGTGGCCACGGCACCCTTGGAAATCTCATCAACAATGCAGTGCACGTAGTCATGTATGCATATTACATGCTCTCAGCAATGGGACCCGAGTATCAAAAGTATTTATGGTGGAAGAAACACTTGACGCTAGTTCAATTGGTAAATATATTTATTTATCGTCAATTAATCACAATAAACATGACTACATCAAACAAATATCATATGATATATATATATCGTTGTTGCAAATAAGAAAAAAAATATCCTCAGGGGGATTTCAAGTGAAAATCTAACGACTCTCACTGGAATGAAAAACCAGTAAAGGTGATGACAGTATTGCAACGTGTCGTGTTGGAACGTATATGTGTGCATGAACTGAATGATCTGGAAAAAAAAAAAAATAAGGGCTATGTTGAGCGAGAAAATAGCATTGACTTTGATCAATTACTCTACGCCTTACAGTCCCATTCATAATCATTGTCAAATATATTTCGAAAGATATACAGACTCAATTCAATTTTTTTCTTTTTTTTATTTATCAAATTTTTTTTCTTGTTTTTTTTTCATCAAACGAAAGTGAATGTATTGAATGTGCATTGTGCCATGACGCACCCCGTTACTTTGTTGCTATCTTTTGCCATAGGATTACAAGAAATGAAGGGGCGCACAACGTTGCTCATTTTCGATAAATCCCACAAGATAAGAATGAATATTGCGAGATCAATCGTTGCGCGACTGTCTCGCAAGAAATATCACATTTTATTTCTACTGCTATATTCATTTTTTTTTTTGCAATGTTCGCGCTATTAAGAATTCTCAATAATTACACGATATTAACTGATCAATCTCCACTGTATTAAGCCACTGTAAAATAATCGATTAAAATTAATGAAACAAAAAATTATTATATCAGAAAAAACCGTAACACATGATACGTTTTGATGTGGTCAAACACCCTGGTGCAATTGCATGAGATACATTGTATAAACTGTATACATGTGTGTATATGGATGTTTGGATTCTGGGCCGTGGTGAGAGAAACGGTGTGTTCTGAAATTTTAACGATTGGAAGGGAAGGAAAAGTGAAAAGTAGGTATCTACGATGTATATGTTAGGCAATTTTCTGTATTAACTTGGTTTGTCGGACTGCGAGAACTGCTGAGACATGTTGCAATAATTTGGCATTCCACGGGCTTACTTACTGTCGAGTACACGGCCATTGGCACCGGCATACCTATTGAAATCTATAGACTCCACCTAGAGAGGCTTGGCTATTTCTATCTCCCAACATTTTATTTTGAATTTGAATCGCGAATAATAAATAAGATCTTGCATCCCTCACGAGTTACGAGAATAAAGAACCAATAAATAAAACTCGTTTGCACATGTCACTGTTGGATTGATTAGTTACAGTAGAAGAATAATTCAGTGTTTATTTGATGCACACGTTTTTTATCAATTTTTTTATATGTATAATGAAAATATTTGTTACACTTTTCAGTATTAGAAAAGTGGTTGTAGGATGAATAACTTATTTACAGAATAATGTCTGCCATGCTCATTGTGAGTAATTTCCGAGTCAAATATGCTACCCAGTTATAGAACCATCCTTGAAATGGTTACTGATATTAATTATGAAAGAATGAAATAAAAACATAATTTTCTTTTTTCAGATTCAATTTTTCCTAGTTTTCATCCATAGTGCCCAAGCGTTGTTCTTCGATTGTGGATATCCGAAACTTGTTGCAACTCTATTACTCCTTCATTCCACGATATTTTTCATTCTTTTCGCCCATTTCTATAGTCGAGCTTATCGCAGACAAAAAATTGTAAAGCAATTGAAATGCGAATGAAAAAATAAAAGAAACAAATGATCAAAAAATTTTATTAAAAATGAAAGATAAAATTAAACGGTTAGTGTAATAATTTAACACGATGAAATGGGAAGGAAGACGGCAAGACATCTTGTGTGATGTGTTATAAAAAAAAAACCTTCCGAGATATTTCAATATCGTGCCAAATATTTGATATATGTATATGTTTAGTTCATCAATAAACGAGCAATATTATTGAACCGATGATGACGCATGGAATATGACATGCTCGTCGACACGCGTTGAATATCCAAACTCATGAGACAATTAAACATTTTTTTTTCACAGTAAATTTAATGATTGTTATTTTATACTTTTATATTTATATGAATATGAATGAGAATTGCCCGTTGGCAAATTCTGATAAATTAACAGTGAATAGAATTTGTCAGAATGTACATGCAAACGTGAAGATTGTGTTTCATGTTTCCAAATATTTGAATACATGGAACATTGTCTACGGATTATATATACTGGGGCGAGAAGAATGAATGAAAAATACGTTAAAACCATAGAAACAAATAGAAACACTGTAAATATAAGTATGCTCAATTGTTTATCAGTTTTTCACGTTATTTCAACTTCTTAGCGAAAAATAATTTGCATGATAAATTCGCAGAGAATTTTATATCAAAATATTGCAATAACAATTTCTTTTAATTGACAATGGATGAAAATCATAATAATTATAATGATGGAATTGATTCAATTTATCGCATTCATTGTTCGAAGTTATTTGTAAATCACAGAATTCGAAAAATGAGTTCACGGCATTGCGGTATGTTATCGATGCGCATGAGAGGAATGAAAAAATTATTTCTCCCCAGAACAACTGAAGAATTTGTTTTAAATTATCGTTACTTTTATTTTTTCCCCATCATTGGTGGTGGCCACATCACCTTCGGTATTACACAACAAGACGAAAAAAAAAACATATTATATACAGTTAATCAAATATAATTTATCACAATAAATAATAACTTAAGTGTCTGTCTTACCTCTTGCAATGACTTCCTTTATTTCCTAGACTTTCATCCTCCGTTATATTCACACTGGAGATGCAAATACTGAATCAAATTTACGATTTATTCTGGATCAACATGGCAAAGACAAAAATTGTGAAATACTTGTGACAATTTCAAAAATGCGGAAATAAATATTGGAAGTAATTGAACAAAAAAAAATGAAGGAGTGACAGTAGAAATAGAAGTCGGTCGTACGCGGAGTCGCGCCACGAGCTGAAACCTGAGACACGCGTTCAACTGTGTTCTATCGATTATGAAGAATTGGGAAGTGGCGCAGTGACGATCATTTGAGACGAAATAGAACACTGCAATATCTAGAATTCAATTTGTATATAATTACACTTGCATTGACTATAAAATCCCGACTATCGTCTACAAATAATGGCATTATTTATCGCACTGAATAATCACTTTTAATATTGAAGTCGCAATGATAGAAAAATTTTTCTACACTATAAACTGCTCACAAGAATTTTCGTAAGCATTCAGAGTTGACGTTTTATTTTTCCCCCCGAATTACATACACAAAACACGATCTATACATCTTGTTGATACGGATTTTGCTAAATAATAACGACATATATGTCTGAATATACATTTGATTCCGCCAATCTATGATTAAGTGATATTCCAAGCGCCCATCGCCTTTTGTTGCTCCTCTTTCCTTTTCTTCCTTAACAAGAGCCGACGTTCACGTTCATACTCTTTCATTCGCAAAGTATAACTGCAAAAATTGATATATCGTGGAAAGTTCATTAAAATAATTCCATTATCAAATGTATACCTTTTTCATTTTGATATAAAGTTATGGATCAATTGATATATCTTACTCTTCGTAAAAGCAGACGTCCCAAGCATGTTTCTCGGCACCGCATTTGACGACCCAAGGCATTTTATCTACTCGGCATCGTTCAAGATTTATGAAATGATGTGCGCAATAATCACGTCTGTCTTGTGGGATTCTGGCGGCTCTCATTTCTTGCTCAGTAGCTACCATAACTGAAAAAAAGGTATTACCATTTGCATTATTCTTCATTTCTCTCACAGATTTTCGGTGCAGCCGAACAGAATAGATTGACTATAAACTGATTCGTAACCGGATCGAAATGTGTGAGAAACTAACTGGAATTTAATGAGAGTCACGAAAGATATGTAAACCATGAATCAGTTCGGATCCAACTTCTACATAACTGAATTTAAACTCGCTCATGTACTCGAAATGAATTTTAAGTTTCATTCCAATTTCATAGGCGGAAAATAAGTCCTAATTTCGGCCAAATTCCACATATTATTCCATAATTTATAGTTGCAATACAGTTATTCGACTTCGAATCAACAGCAATTTCAATCCAACTCTATCTCAACAGTTCATCCAGTCAGCAATAATTTGATTGCAACAGGTAACAGAAAATGATGTACTTTTGGTACTGAACGAAAAATCTATCTCATCTCCTCTCATCTTTTATTCTTGTATAAAAATTAAATAATATTCTAGCTTAAACAATAAATATACATGTGCATATTGACTACGATATTATTATGTTGTTCCATCTGATTATACCTCCATTTTGATTATGTCATGATTAAAAATTGTTTTACTTCGATAAAACCAACCAGAATGTTTATAAATAAGCGATTGTGAATCGAGATAATGGTTGCATTGTTGAATTTGTACGGACTAAATGTGGTAGAACTGAAGAAAAAATAGAGTAAAAATGATTCAGCCGTTTGGAGAAACAATTTGGAGGAATTTGAGGTTAGGTACAAGTTGTTCTACCTCTTTCTTTTCTGCCACTTGGAAATCCATAAAGAGGATCAAATGTTGGCAGTGTATTACCGATAGGAGTGACTTCAGGTTCAGTAAAACTCGACCATGGGGCACCCATTTTAATTCTTCATGAATTATTTTTTTTAAATCAAATTATGAAGCGACTGCAGTACAAGATTGACTGCAGATCGGCTGCTCCACCACTACACTGACACCTACTGGAGATATATATGTATAATATATATATATATATATATATATATATATATATATATATATATATATATTACATAATCTACAATGATTAAATACGAAACGAGAAAGAACATTAAAAAACAAAAAATTGTTTTGTTCCATCAAGTTGCATATAAATTTATTTTATTTCAATATTATGTACAGATGACAGTGATACTTGATTTGTGGAATTTTGGCGCTGTATTTTAATCTGAAATTAACTGCGTAATGATGATAACTGGTGGGGCTGAAAATGTAGAAATGAAAATAAAATGAATTAGAGACTTGTCGGTAATGGAAAATCGCTTCATGGCCTGAGAACATTTTTTTTTTACGAATAGGTTTTTTTTATTCAAAGTTGAAATCGTTTTAATAATCTGCTTGTGTCGATCATTTTTTTTTACCTATGTTCTATTTTTTTTAACAAAAAAGGCATAAGTGTGTAGTATTCAGTATCTTATTAACTCGACAATCTTCATAAAAAAAGTTAACAATTTGGCGTTCTATTTGACTGCATCGTACTTACTTCGTGGAGCGAGTAGTTTCGATTTTTTGTTATTCTTTTGTTTATCGAATTTTCATTTTTCATAAAGCTATTCATACGTTTTCATTCCAAGGCTTACACGTTAATCATCATCTTCCTCCATTGCTTCGGCACCATTTGCACCTGAAAAATAGAAATTCTATTTGATTTCACTGTGTAAGAATATCAAATAACATGATACGTGCACAATGGCGTTCATATGTTCGATGTTAATTAATGAAAGCGATATCAGTTAAAGTTTTGATTGATCATCTGCGCTGATTATGCTTTGTCGATTATTTATATTGCGTCTTGTGCGTATGGGAAACTAGATACTTATAACTTCCACCAATGTCCATGTCGTCTGCCAAGCCCTAATACTACGTGAATTTTCTTCAGAACATGTACTTTACAACATTTCTCTACATTTTTGTTTCTCCTCAACAATTCAGGGAAATAGATTCACGTATAGATAGCACTCAATTTAAAGATTGACCCTCTCAAAATTGTCTTGTGAATTCTACATAATTCTTGTTCAACCGATCCGAAAATTCAATCTCATCAAGTAATAAAAATTTTTATAAATTCACTTACCATTCTGGCGTTTTTCTTCGCCGGGAATGTGTCCAGATTGGAGTAATTTACCGAGTCTTTTAACTTCATCTAATGACGATGCACCAGATATTGCTTCTCTGATCTTATTTCTCTCATCGACATTCATCGTTGGTTTATCTGGAATACCCATGGTCGCCTGTATTTTAGCTTTCTTAGCAATATCACGAGCCATTTCTTTCCCACGTTTAGTACGGAAATATTCCATTGCTTCTTCACGTTCCTTCAATTTGATTTTTCGAAAATCCAGTAATCGTAGTTGTGGAAATCTATATATAACATATTGTCTATATTGCGGTTTAGCTGATACTGGATTTTGCAATAAACATAAATTCGTGAGGCTTTTCAATGGAATTATCGGATCCAAATCGCCCAATTCTTGTATCATATTTCCAGTTAACATAAGAGTTTCCAAATTCGGAATACAATGCTCTAATCCTTCATTTATTCTCACAATTCGATTGTTATTGAAAAAAAGGGTTTTGATTCGTTTTAGATATGGAAATCCATCCAATTTCCGTATATCATTATCCGAAAAATCAATCGTATCAAATTGATCCTGATTGAAAAAAAAATGGATGAATAAACTAAATATATATATATATATATCAATGAAAAATAATAATTATCCAAATAAATAATACAAATTAGATTTTTTTATTCAGAATACGTACCAGAGTCGCCCCCAAATTCTCTATTGTTGGTATCTTATAACCTAGAAAAAAAAAGTTAAGACATTAATTAACATTGTTGTATTGTTGCTTATATATATGAGTGGAGACGCGGCATAATCCTAACCTCTAAGATCCAATTCTCGATCTCTCACAGGATTTATATACTGCATCGACTGCTGGATAAGTTCAGGTGTTAACTTAACCATTTTGACGTTGATTAACACTATAAATGAATTAATTGATTAATGATTGGTTGTTCCTGAGCAATTTAATTAGAAAAAGTTTTCCACATTAATCAGAAAAAAACTGGAATTGGCTGACAACATGTCTTATACATGGTAATGCATATATATATAGAAGAATTCCATGAAGTCGCTGATGGCGTCGGCATATTCTTCGAAATTCCCTGTTTTATCGATAGAAAAGTTTTTGTAAAAGTCTGTGGCGCGAAATTTTGTACAGTTAATTGTATTTCCGATGAATAAATTACCAGAGAAACCATTTGATATACACTCAAAACTCACAATCGTCTTGGCGTAGATAAAAAACCAATTATCATTAACTCATTACGCTGATACGTAAGAATAGCCTCGGCCTTATTATGATTCTCAATTGTCAGATTAAAATAAGGATGACTAATAACCCGAAATAATAATTCATATGTTAAGGAGAATAAATTAAAAATATGGAACCACTTCACCATCCAAAATACTTATAAGATAATTATAAGAATAAAAGAATAAAATAGCATTTGGGAATCTCAGAAAAATCATTTGCATGTGCTGCGTGGTAGCGACATAGGAAATATATGGGAATCATTCATGTGATTATCTCCTGTCGATGAAGAAGGAACCTGTACTACATTTTCAAATTATTCAAACTTATAAATAGTATCCTCAACCAAATTAATTATCATAAACACCTTGAATGAATCAATCGAATCATTTTCTCTTTCTCGGAGCCACAATATTGATATTATCAGTATAATAATGAGAGAAAACAAACATTGCAATATATATACATATTAGGAAAGAAAAGAAATGTAATTTCAGTTCTTCAATGTTTAAAGTCCTGTACACATATTATAATATTTACGTAATTAATGTAATTATTTCCTTATTTTACCATGAAAATTTTTTAAATCTTGGACTTGCATATTAGCAATTGAGAAATCATCTACACACGAAGAATCAATTGGTGGATATATCACATACATATACAATTGCTCATGTATATGGATACTATAGTTATACATTGATTGAGTCAAAGTCCACTGTCTAACATCAAACGTATTATTACGTCCACACTGTTGTGTGTCGTTTAAACTTGTCATAAAAATTAGAATGGAGAAAATATAAATGCGCAACATTAGAATGACTATCGGAGAAAAAAAAGGATAAATAAACAAATGAAAAATAAATATGTCAATGTATAAAAATATATTGAAATATAAATTGTATTGGATACTTTCATGGAAAGAATCCATAACTTTATTTATGCACAGCTGAATTGCTAGTTATAAAGAAGTAACATAATTGAATGTATCAATAAAAATGCAGGTCAATCATCGCTCAAAGTTATTTCATCATGACAATTTTTTATTCTCAATTGAAATAGTCATGAACAATTATCAGAAAAGTTTGTGACGTGCTAACGAAGATCACAATTGTCTATTTATCTTGACACCTTATATCATAATTCAAGAAATGACTTACGGTTATAGTATAACAAATATTACTTACTTAATCTTCTTTTGTATTACACTCACATATTTTTTCGATTTCTCTCTTTATTATTTATATGCATATATATGCATGCATAAATGAAAAGCCAAATGAGTCGACGACCCATTCATTATGAATATATGCATTTAACGGGAATAGTCAACCGGTATTCACACTTTAGTTGGAGAAGGACCTTGGAATATTTATGCGAACATAATGAAATATCGAATATATCTGCAAAGATACATGTCTACTGATATACGCATCAGTTAGTTCCGAAGATTCTCTGTACCAGTGTATCGGGCTAATTTTTCTATCGCATTTGTGAAATTACGCCGTATATCAGAACGATTTATTATTCATGAATGTATGGTATTGATTTGAAAATAATTTTGTCACCTTACTTTTCGTTTGAAATCTACTTAAGAAACATTTTGTATATACACAATGTAAACTTTAAAATTAAAATTGAATGTGCTATATTTTGGGAGTTAATTATTGAGAAGAAATATAGATATGTATGAAATTAAATGTTCAAATGCGGAAATTTCAACAAATAATGACGATTTAACTTCCTCTTTCGGAAATGGTGTCCCCGTTTGTCTATAATTTTAGATTGCTAGTCAGTGACGCCACAACGTAATGAAAGTGCATGAATGACAACATACAGTACCGATAATATTTTTCTATATGTACATATATTTTTTTTTCCTCTTTTTTTCATGACAAAATGTTTTGAAATATCTGGATATATGCATATTGTTTATATGAATTTCGAATGATATTAGATACTTATGTATATGTGATTTATGTTTATACGTGAACGTTGAAAAAAAAAGTAATCATATAGTGAGGTATTGAATGTATTTGGTCACTAGTAAAAAGTAGACATTTGTTAATACTCAATGTATATGATGATATATTGTAACAGTTTGTTGAGAGGGATGATCAGAGTGATGGCCTAACAAACATGAATCTTTTAGTAAAAGTTATTATTCATAGAATAATTGGAGATGAAAGAATGAATGAAGATTATACAAGAGTTTCATTATTCTTTGGAGCAATTCCTGATAAAGTTTTATTGTGAGATATTCTGAATGTTATTGTGTGGTAAATGTAGAATCACGATAGAAAATTTTCTACGTTAATATATACATATGTTGATGTATATTTGCATTCAAAGGAATATCTAGTTCGTTATATTCCAACAAAAATATTTTATAAGAGCTAATAAGACCCTATAGAATTGCCATAATTATTTTTCCCGTGTCTATTTTATGGTCTTTGATATTTCACATTCGTCTCCTCACATAACAGACATATGTTTAGAGTGTATAAGAAGAAAAAAGGAATTATATATTTGAATTGAATGAATGCTACGGCTTCGACTATATTAACATTCCTGAAATTGCGGTCATTGAAACTGTCCAAGTCAAATGTCGAAATTA
This sequence comes from Zele albiditarsus, assembly GCA_958496275.1. Taxonomy (NCBI): domain Eukaryota; kingdom Metazoa; phylum Arthropoda; class Insecta; order Hymenoptera; family Braconidae; genus Zele; species Zele albiditarsus. The sequence continues at coordinate 16,072,906 of OY292408.1, forward strand.
TTTATTTGTGTCAATTGAATTCTCATCTCACGAATTTTTCTACATCATCAACTAACGTTATGATTAGAAATAGTGTCAAAAATGTGTCATTAATAAAAGACATCATTCAAATAAAAAGTATTATTATTTTTTTCTTTATTTATTTACACAATTTTTTCAATGTCTATAAACTAATTTCATTTCATTATTCATCCGCGCGTTTATTTCAATCTTGCAGTATAATATTTCAATAATTTTATTTAGTCACTTCTCCTTTTTCAGATATCATGATAATTTACAAGTTTTTCAAACAACGTCAGGTGTAGTGATGACAAAAAAAAACAAGTTTTCACGCACAACCACCTATGAAATTCTCTCTCTTCAGTTGGACTGCCACAAATCAATTGACGTTGAATAATACCTTGATCATGGGTCATACAATTTATCACGATGACCCTGATGATCAAGCAAATAATAAAAATGAGATAAAATTCAAACGATATTTATTGTAAAAACAATTCCGCAGTTAGTAAATGATGAAACGATTCGCTAGAAAAAAAATTGTAAAACGTTCATATTTTTTTCAATAGATTAATCACATTAACAACATTATCATGTGTGTGTGTGTGTGTGTGATGCGTGGGCATTTTTTTGTACCTGCAAATAAGAAAATAAACGGAATATGGGGGAAAAAAAATTCATCAGGTTTTATTGGAATTTATACCGAACCTTCATTTTGCTGTAGCCAAAAATGAGAAATAATTTTTGCCAAATTACAATTGAATAGATGATTAACGGTCAATAATACTGGATGCATTTTGTTAATGGTGATTCACAAAAGATTTTAAATATATATGATGATAATAGATGAGAAATGTTTCCGGATTGCGGTAAATTCCATAGTTAAATAAAAAGATGCGAATGTCATTCAAGCGTGTTTATACAGTAATATATTTTCCATACATGAATAAAACTATAAAACGTGAGTAGGTCATATTTGTTATTACACATGTATAAATAATATATTGTATATACATTGCTTAGACTCAAGTGGTAGTATTACGCAGCGATCACATTGTTTTTAATTAAAAAAAGTGTGAAATAGATGCGAATATGAAAGTTATTCCAGTGTATTAGTAGGATAATGTCTTGGTGAAAAGAAAAAAAAAATTAAATTGTTGCAATTAAAGTCGCACGCGTCTATATATTGCCTAATTTTCCCCGACTTCGCTACATCATGATTAAAATCATTATACTTTGGAGCCAACATCTAGAAGATTCGTCGCACAGTTTATACCGATTGCGATGGAATTGTCCACGGTACAAAGTTCAATTCCACTTGCAAGTCTCTCACTTGTTCTCCACCTGTATTTTTTTTATCCTCGTCCGACGTTCATTTTTATTATTCATACATTGACGTTTATGTACTTACCGATTGATTCCACCAATTATCGTAATGCTGCCGATAATCCAAGCATACTTTAAACTTGAAACACCTCTTCATTACTTGACCTTAAAAATCAACAATGTTGTATAACATAGTATACATGTATTCAAATAAATACCATTGTTTTATGTATGAAAAATTTGAATGTTGTTGATAATTTATTGCGTCTTTCCTTTGGATTAGATTGTATCGAACATGTAAAAAAAGAAACATGACCGTGACCTACTGCCTTTTTATATTTCTATATTCTTTACAAATATTAGTAAGAGTGAAGTGAAAAAAATGCGTCGTACGTTGAATATAATTTTCAAATCGATGATCTGTAAATAAATAATCATACATTATACATGAGCACCGAATAACAAAGATTTTGTTAATTTATATTATTGAGATGACAATAAATAATACGTCTTTGATGTAGTCATGTTATTATGGAAGCAATTTCCAAATTGTTTCATTAGTATCATTATTTCATTTTCACAGCTTCATAATTGCCAAAAATATCGAATTTTTCCTTTTATATAATGATAGTTCATCTACAGTGTAATCCTACAATGGAAAAAAAAAATGTTTCAATTTTTTTTTTTTCATCGTCAAATGACTTTTATCGCACCAGATATAAACATTACTTTGCGACAAAAAACAAATTAATAATCTACTAACAACCTATGGAATCCTCTAAGTGTTCTAGAAAAATTTTACCAGCTGATGTATGCCAAAAAAAAAAAAAAACGTGTCCCTCCAGAATAACATTTTAGCAACTTACAGTACACTCTCGCCCCACAATATTCTATATTTCCAGTCAAAATTAATTGAACTAGAACATCAAGTTTTTATTCTATTGTTAGTTTGTTTGCATTGGTGTTTCGAAAAAACTAGTGTTGAACTGAAGACTACGATTCTCGTGGTATTGAGATGATTGTATGAGTCACCGATATAATCATCTTAAGCTATGAATTATTTCACATGATGCGTCTTATTTATAATGCATCATCGGAAATTCACATTTTGATTAATTCAAAAAAAAAAAAAAGAGGAAAACTTGTATAAATTTTGTCATGATCATTTAATCATCATTATCTTCGATTACACATTAATTAATTATTGATGAAACATTAATGACACTAATGAATTTAATGATCCATCGAATAATCCGAGCTCATAAGAATTCCACATAAATGATTAGAAAGCAATTGATGCAGGATAACGAAAAAAAAAAAAAAAAAACCTCGGATTAATTCTATAAAAAAAAAGTATAATATTTGGCAAACAGAATGACTTGAATAAAGAAAACATGAGCTATAATTATTTGACAGTCAATAAAATAACATGAATAAAAAGAGAAGTTGCGCTGGTAGATACAAATCGAGGTGAACCACATATCACCATTGTTTATGTCTTTAATGCAACCGTGAAGATACGCATGGAATTTTTTTTTGCCATATATTTTCCCTGGATTTACATATTCATATAATGTGCTAGACCGTCGCGCTCCGATGATAAACAGCATCTGGATAGTAAGATCTAATATAACCGATCAGTACACAACGGCAATAGGATACGATATAAGATCTTGAATGATACTTTTTGTTTTGCGCTGCAATTATGAATGTATCACAAACAATTTCTGAGTTCGCGGGAATCCCAGTAATTTACTCGAATCATTGAATCATAGAAACAAAATAGAAAAATCCCAGGACGTTATTTCAGATTCAGAAGATGAAAAATTGATAAACAAATGAGCAACTGATTTCAATAGTAATTATGGGTAATTTTCTTATCCGTACTGTTAATTTATCGAAAAAAATCATATTGGAAATAAATCAGATATTTAAATGCAGATAATTTTAGGGTATTTATATATACATATGCACACATGCACCAACCACCCGAGTAAACTTGGTTCATGGACGCGTCGGGTATTTTGCAACAATGAAAAAACCAGTTTGGCGGCATTTCTTCACCCTCCTCTTGGTGAAAAATCTTGCTGGGTAGGACCAAAACCGGCGTGGCCACTACATATACACGAAGAAAAAACAAAATAATAACAATGATAAATGCAAAAACAGAAAAAATCTTAAAGAAATAAGTCAAGTTACACACGTCATTTCGAATGCAATCGCATACTATTACATATATCACAAAGATTTATCGTTCTGTATTGATAGCGTTAACAGCCAAATTTATTGTCCATCCATGTCATATTTAATTATTAATCGTTCAATATATATGTATATATATATCATTAACTGCACAGTGAATGGTAAAAAATGAAATTGCACGTAACATTTTGGAATACTTAAAAGTATGTACAAGAAGGTCAGGTGAAGGACGTGCAACAGTTCACCAAGTTCTTTGTCTGCATATAAATTTCTGGGGGATTTTTTTTTTTCCCTTTTTTTTCCTTCTCTCCCTTTTTTTCTTCGTTTTCTCTTCCATCCCGGTACCAGCCCCATGACCCTCTGGAGTTTACCTTGAAAAAACAAGACGGAAGACTTTATTCTACGTGCATGAACTTGGATGAACTTACTGACATGTTTTTCTCCCCACATGACCTCGTATAATTCATGTCTTAAATTATATGAAAATGAGTGAGAAGTAGTTCATGTATTTCTCATTGACCAATCAATTCATTGTTAATTTCAATAACTTTGATTTTTCATCGCGAAGAAATGCTTTGGGGTGGTGGGGGATGACAGTACTGACACACCGTATGGCTCAACGGCACAGGTGTTATAGTGAAGAGATATAAGACAGTCACCCAACATCGAAAAGTCAGTTGGTTACCGTCCGTCGTCTATTGTACGAAGCAATTGTCCTATCGTGTGTCAATGTCACTTGGACGGTGACTGTTTTATATTTATTTATAATAATTCATTATAATTTTAATTTGAAAATATTATTATTTGATATTAAATCGTGTGCCTCGTGGATCACGGTGAACATTGTACAATCATATTAGTCAATTTTTTTATTTAGTCATCACTAAATAAATCGAAATATTAGTGTAATATATATTTTTTTTGAAAGACGCTTGATAAATTTTTTTTTACGAGGTGAGTAGACGTGTTAGAACTTTAATCACAGATATATATTTTTTAACAATTAAACGGTATTCAATTCATTGACATTAATAAACAACGACATTAATATATATTAATATTGTTCTGATCTTGATACATACATTTATGGTGAAACACGATAGGTTAATTAATTGCAGCATTGCGTGGTCTATTGTTCCGATGTAATCTATTTAGTGTGGTGGAGTTTTTATTTTCACTATGAATGCCACCAAAGTATATTGAATCATTCATTTCTATGGTACAGAGAGTGAATGATTCATATTCAAGTCGTGATTATGTAAAGTGCAGCGAATAATAGAAAATTTATGACTCGTTGATAAAACAAACATTGAAACTATTTAAATCATTTTTTTTTTTCTGCGCTTTGTATAAATTTCAAATTCAATTTTGTAAAACAACAGTAAGATGGACACTGGGATATCGACAGATTGATACATAATGACCTTCAAATTGTGCGTACACTGACAATCTGCAAAAACACTGAAGAAAAAAAGCTTCAGATTGTTTGCAATTGAAAAAATTATGAATGAACTCTTGAAAAACGGAACGAACAAGAAACCGAAACACCGGAGGTCACGAAATCATATTTATATTAATTGATTTTTTTCTACCAATTTTATGAATTTTTTATCACATGCAATGAAAATGAAAATTGTATCTTTATTTCAACAAAACACTTTCATATTTAATACGAGACAATAAAATTTTTCTTTCCTCTGATATTCGTGCGTATCATAACGTCGACATTTACCAACAAACCTACTAAAAATAATCTTTATGATCGTTCGATTAGAGAAATAGATACTAAATATTTTTTATCTTCATCGTAGCGGTAGTGTACAACTTGCCTCGAACCACTTTTCCTTTCAGCTTCTATTACGAAATTCTTCACATAAACGACGGAGAAAGAACGCGTGAAAAACATCACCCGGTGACTCTATATACATAAAGCTAGTTAGGCAAGGCCTCATGTGTTTTGAGCCGGTTCGTAGACCTTCGTCAGCATCCAACCTAGATCTAGAACTTTCTTAGGGGAATGTTGAAACATGTTTTCTCGTGTATACGTCTAGTTGCTTCGAGATTATTCCTATGTATTTCTATGTATCTGAGTAATGAACGTTTATTACTATCATTACATGTTTATTCTGTCATTTATTTAGATTCCGCACGCGATTTTTTTTTTTCTTCATTCAACCAAAACTAAGTATTGTAATTTTACCGGATTGATTCAATTGCAGATGGCGTCGTGGTTGCAAACAATGACAGAATCTTATCGTGATTTAATGGACAACAAAAGTGATCAGAGGGTGAATGATTGGCCAATGATGAGTGGACCACTACCCACACTTATTATCTGCATTTCTTACGCTTATTTCGTTAAGGTTATTGGACCAAAGCTCATGGAGAATCATAAACCTTTTGATCTCCGACGTTTTATGATATACTACAATTTATTTCAAGTTATATTCTCAACTTGGCTATTCTATGGGGTAAATCCACAAAAAATATTAATATAGCATTCTATATTTATTTTCATTGACTGATTAATTGGTATGAATTAATTTATGTAAATTTTAAAGGGTTTGAAAAATGGTTGGTGGAATGATTATTCACTGAGATGCCAACCAGTTGATTATTCGAATAATCCAAAAGCCATGGGAATGGCGTTAGTTTCTTGGTGGTATTACATGTCGAAATTCACTGAATTTGTCGATACACTTCTATTTGTTCTGCGTAAAAAGAACGACCATATTTCCACTCTTCATGTTATTCACCACGGGATTATGCCAATTTCAACGTGGTTTGGCGTTAAATTTACTCCTGGTAAGTATTTACAATCATGTTGTTTGAAATAAAACGAATTATTCAAATTATTTTCCAGTGGTTTGACGTAATTTTATTACTCATACTAATTTGTGTTAGACCACAACTATTTCTTATGTATATGTCCATAAAGCCATGATTTATTTTTTTATGTTTTTTATCCGATAAATTTACCTAGCACATTTAATCATTATTTATTTATCTATTTATTCATTTATTTGTCTATTATTCATATTTCAGGCGGCCATTCAACTTTCTTTGGTGTACTCAACACATTTGTACATATAATAATGTATGGGTATTATTTACTCGCTGCTCTTGGACCCAAAATACAGCCATATTTATGGTGGAAAAAGTACCTGACATCTCTACAAATGATACAGTTTGTTCTTGTAATGGTACACGCATTCCAATTACTATTCATCGATTGCAATTATCCAAAAGCGTTTGTATGGTGGATTGGTATGCATTCGGTTCTCTTTTTCTATCTATTTAGAGACTTTTATATTCAGTCTTATATTAACAAACGAGATAAAAAGGCTGCAACTGTTGTGTCTGATAATAAAACAAGACAAAAGACTGCATCTACAAAAGATGATTATAATAATGGTACGCAAAAGTCCGAAAATGGTGCACTTTATCTAACCCCATATAAAATGGCTACGGGTTATATATCAACTAATGGTTTGAGAAATCGTGTATTCATCGACAATCACACCGTTGAACAATAATTGAATTATTTTTTATGTATAAAAAAAATTGTTACATTGTAACTAAGAACATTGTTTTACTTACATTTCAAGCAATTCTGCTGCTTTATTGTTTTAACAGAGTCGTTTTTTTTTTCTATTATATTTTACGTAAAAGCATGCTTTTCACACTGTATCATGTACAATATAATTCATAGAATACCTACAAGTGTAAATGTATCGGGAGATTAAGTTGCAGATCAATATAATTCATATATATTGTCGCAAATGTGGATTTGGAAATTTGTAGAAAGAGGACAAAAATATATACAAACGACTGAAAGTAGAATGATTAGTATTCTAATGGTCGCAATGAAGATGAATAGCAACATATATTCATAGTGATGTGTAATTATCTCATTGATATAGATGCGTGTATATGAGTATGTGCGTTTAATAGTATAATTTTTTATTTGTAAATGTAATGATATCCATGACTTACTGTTGTAAATTAGCAATAACGAGAATTAAACATAGTGAAACATTAATAATCGGATAATTGTCTGAATACAATTTTTCATCAATCTTTATGTACAAATTATCAATGAAACTGTTGTAAAAGTGTTACATTGTCTGACACAAATAAAAACAACTACAAATTTAATGTAAATTACACACTTTATTATTGTGTCTGTTTTTTCGTACATCATTTTTTGTCTGAATTCAACTTATATATAGAGAATTTTTTTCATTCTACCATTATTATCATTGTTTCTTCACTTGTTAGCACGTAATACAGTACAAATTCAGGATGAATGAAAAAAATGTGATATAATATATAGCATTCATTAAACTGTGACACAAAAAGGCTAGATGGCGGTCATTGATATGGAAGTATGAGAATTTGAAATAAGAGAAATTCCTCTGGGCTCTTCATCTGTCGAGAATAAAAAGAGTATATGAACAAAAGGAAGTGCTAAACGAAATAAAATTAAATTAAAATGAAAGTGGAATGGATTAGCTAATGTTAATTTTCTTTCTCTGTGGATTCATGGAGATACTTGTGTAATTTTAATTCGGTGAAACTCATCGTGTTCGCATCACGAATATCATTTGACAATGAGGTAAAGAAAGGTATTGGGCAATATGTCAACGTTTTTATCTCGAATTGTGCAGACGTTTTACTTTTGTTTCAATACAATGAAAAATCATTTCTTTATTGGGACAGGAAAAGAATTTAGTTCATATAGCATATCCGCACAGAATTTACAGATACTTCAATCTATTTTTTATGTGATTGACGTAAAGGGTATCCAAGCAGGATCTCTCGACCTCATGAATAGCGTATAACAATGTAATATTGAATCAATTCGCAGTTCATTTCCAAGTGCAAAGCACTGTTGAATAAGATTATACATTTGTTCGACATTCCGATCAGGTGGAAAAATGACAACTACATTATTTCTTATGAATTCAAAACATATTCACGTCTCTGGTTTTTTATTTAAAAAAAAAAAATATATATCTTCAATACTCTGAACTAAATGTTATTTTCCTTTGGAAAATTTATCGATGCTCCATTGTTACCACTTGTTCACAATTCATTATAGTGATTTATATTAAAGTCGATATGAATGAAATTTCAAATGGGTTACATGCTTTTTTTTTTCAACATATTCATTTTTATGTGTTACAAAAAAGTACATTCGAATTTTGGTTTCAGTGTGAAAAAAATGACTCGTAAAAAATTATACACGTCGTACATGTGATAAAAGGTTATGGTTACACATCATGAATATCCAGTGGATTTCATTAATTACCGTAGTTATTCACGGGTCAAGTGTCTACCGATATTATTCACCTGTAAGAATATACGAGATGAAGCTAGAAATACATTGTATTCCAAATCACTTTCTGTGATTGGTCTGCCAATCATCGGAGATATCTTAAGATAATTCGCCAATAGGATGACACGAGTTTCATAAAAAAATCATTAAAATTACACACAATTAATAGAATACAGAATATATAACGACGAATTACGATTTCATGTCCATATCATTGTCAAAAAAAAAAAAAAATGACTGACATTTATAAAGAAGCTCAATCATTGATCTATACACACTATTATCCAAGTAGGGAACTGATGAAATACAATCGTTTCCGTGACGTTACAATTATCGAAAGCAAGTACGAAAAATGCAAGTGAAGGGCGCACCTGTAAGTTCTCTTTCAGTATTATCATTGTGGGATTTTTAATCTATTTCATTGCACTGGCTGTCTTGAAACCGTGAGAAGTTTACCTTGAAAAATACGACCGAGGACTTATTTTCTTCTTCATACCCCGTTGTGGAATAAGTTAAATCATCAAAAAACGATCAACGAAGACAAGTTGATACGTTTATATCTATTTACTTTTTCGTGTCAATCAATTCATCGTCAATTGGAATGACTCTATAGCTACCGCACGGTGGGGGATGACTTTACATACATTCAACGTAATAAGACCGCATAGGTGTCATAACGAATAGATATAAAGCGGCTTTTCAATATCCAATAGTCAGTTTGTAACTGTTCATCTATTATATCGCTTGAACTGTGATAGTTTAATTTTCATCTATAAATATTCATTCGTCATATATTAAAAATTTAATTATGTATTATTATACATGTTGTACACATTGAAGTGAACATTGTATCAATATCGTGTCTTTTCGCCATTTATTTACCAATTTTTTGTACGCAATCATCTTTGGAAAAGTTCATTTCTCTGAAAGGCGTTTGCATAGCTTTTTTCAAGGTGAGTGAATGATATTACTGTCATTATTAAAATGCAATACTCATTATTGCCATTTATATGTTTTTTTATTGATTCAAACTAATGAATGGAAATACCAATCGTATGATAGTTGTGGAACACAGATTTTTAGTTTTGATATTTGAATTCGTATTGAAAAATACTCGGTCTAATTTTTTACCTTAACCATCAAGAGAGAAGTCATGACCGAATTGTAATTTTTGATCGGTTTTCATAATAAAACTTAGTGGTATGTTTTATATTAATTTATTAATGGAAAAAAAGTTGAATTCATAAGTCGCACGAATTTGTGATGACATTTGATATTGTAAATTTAATTTCGTGAGCATTATTATTATCTGCAGTGAATTGTTTTAAAGTTTCGTATTATCTTGCTACGATTGTCACAATTGTCTTTACAATAAATTAAAATTATTCGATAACGAAAATTACATAAATCAAAAGATAACGAGCGATTTTTTAAATTTAATACAGTTTTGGAATTAACTGGTTATCATTTGTTATAATTATGTGGTTGCAGATGGCATCGTTGTGGCGAACATTAACCGAAACGTACCATGATATAATCGAGAATAAAAGCGATCCAAGATTGAAGGATTGGCCTATGATGAGAGGGCCACTACCGACCATTATTATGTGCACTGCTTATTTTCTCTTTGTCAAAGTGATCGGACCAAAGATTATGGAGAATCGTAAGCCTTTCGCTCTCCGACGTACAATGATATTTTACAATGCATTTCAAGTCTTATTTTCAAGTTGGCTGTTCTACATGGTTACTTACACATGATATTTGATTTCCATGAATGATTTATTGATACGTTTTTAATTTTTCATTTACTTTCCAGGCTATGAAAAATGGTTGGTGGAATGATTATTCATACATATGTCAACCGCTCGATTACTCGGATAATCCAAAAGCCATGGGAATGGTTAAAATGTGTTGGTGGTATTACATAGCGAAGTATACGGAGTTTTTCGATACGGTACTGTTTGTTCTTCGTAAGAAATTCAATCACATATCCACTCTTCATGTCATTCACCATGGTGTAATTCCATTATCAACTTGGATCAACATCAAATTTTACCCTGGTAATAAATCTAAAATTATATAAATTCATTATTCATCAGAAGCCAACGATTTTTCATTTACTTACAACGTCGAATTCATTTTTTATTTATTTTACTTACTGATTTCATAGATCAATTCCTTCCGATTATTTATTCATTGTTAATATTTCAGGCGGTCATGCAACTCTCTTCGGACTGCTCAACGTATTTGTACACATAGTAATGTACGGATATTATTTTCTCGCTGCTTTAGGTCCCCAAATGCAGCCATATTTGTGGTGGAAGAAGTACCTTACGTCTCTGCAAATGCTGCAATTTGTTATTGCAGCTGCACACGCATTTCAATTATTATTCATCGAGTGTGATTATCCAAGATTTTTTATCTTTTTTACGAGCTCCCATGCAATATTTTTCCTCATATTATTTAGGAACTTCTACGTTCAGACTTATAAAAAGAAACAAGATTAAAAGGCACTATATCTTTCTCTCATAAACATAAGCAGACAACTACATCGTCACAAAGTAATCATAGTAATGTACAGATCCAAATTCACGACGCGTCATTAACATGGAGAAAAAATTGTATCATAATTACCAAAACGTTGATCCTGATTCATACTTTGATACAAGCAAAGTCATTCCGTTATCATCACTATATAGGATGCTTCTCTTTTTATTATTCGTTATGTGAATGCATATTTCCACACTGCGAAATAGATCAGGAAGTGCCTGAAAAATTAGTTTTCATCCTCAGTACATTAATAATTGCGATTGAATTGAATAACGATACGTAACTTTTTTCCCGCTTCTAAAAGAATCATGGATATAATTCTTTTGTTTAATCATAAAATAAGTTATTAACAAATAATAAATTTTCGATAGAGCACCCATTATCATTATGAAAATTATTGGAACAACATGAATTACAATTTTTAAAATATCTATAGAATTCTTGTACGAATAATTCTTGCAAAAACAGTAAATAAGGAAGGTCCTAATGTTATTCCACCCTTAGTTTTTATAAAACCAGTATCTACATACGAGAACGATGAGCCACTTGGACGCCTAGCGTCATTCGATAAAACTATTATTCCAAATAATATTCACCCGATCCGGATGCGGATACGAAACGTATACATATTTTATTTCATCGTTATTTTACTCATCGTCATACAATATGTATAAAAAGTTATATATAATTATGGATAAATAAATCATCTATGTTACTTGTCTTTTTGTGTTTTGATTAACATGAGCAAGATCTGTTGACCTTATAAATGACAAGTACCACATAGTGTGAGAATAGTGGAGGCGGATTCGTGAACCACTACTCTCCTGAATTATGATCCATTTGCGACGTAAATATTCCTAGCTTTCAGAATTTCCGACACACATGTCAATATTATATTTCATATTCCATTTCTGGAAAAATCAGGATTGAAACTATAAAATAGACAGATCTATACTACCACAATTAAGAAGTTGTTCTTACATCTGAGGATAGGGTGAAGTGGGAGTAATGGAAACCAATGCCATTGCAAACATACACGTTGACAAAATGCTTTGTACATTATCAATTTCTATAATTCTCGTAGCCCGTGAATTATCTACCAGAAAAAAATTGTGTTGGAATTGAATTGCAAAGTCAGCATGTTGATGAAACATGAATATTAATGAGCTTTTAGGACAGCAAAATAATTGAATTTTTTAAAGGAAACGAAGTGACTGGCGAAAAATGCCGTACTTCCACACTTGTTTATTAACATGATAGCTACATTTCATTCATATTCGATAATTTCAATTGATATTTGCAATTAATTACGTACAAAGTTTATCGATATGTAAAATTGGAAATAGAATTTCAAACTAATCATTATTTTATCTCGTGCAGTAGACTGTTCAAACTCCATCGCATCACAGTCGTCCATACAAGAAGGAAGGTGATCCTTGCGTTTTCGTAGGACTTTCTTCTGCTTACTGCTGCTCTTCTCCAAAGCTGTTAAATTATTGCTTTACCCACTACAGGGATTTCGGGCAAGCTTCATATTCGTTAGAAATTTGACCATTTTTATACTGAAGTGTCCAAGTTATATTATCTTTTAATTTTTTCTTGCAAATTGTATATTCGTGAGGAACTTGTACAATAATTTCATTCCATCAGAATGTACTCCATGGTGAATATACTCTACGATAAATTCAGCACATAAATTCCTCTTCTTTTACTCTAGATATATCAGGTTTTAATTGGGGATAAACTTCTGACCCTCCTGATTATACATGAATTTAGACAAACACCAATTACAATTTCTTTTCCGCAACATCATCATAGATAAGAATAATATAAAAATAAGCAGCACGAACCCAATGAATCTCCCTCCCACCACTCATAGGTGACATATAATCACATTGAACACATATAAAAAGTAACTATATATCATCGAATTGTCAGTTAGTTACCGTTCATTGTCTACTATGACACTTCAACGGTAGCTGTGATGCTTGTTGTAAAAAAATTTATCATTTTCGCTTCACTTTTAGACAGACATTAGTTATTGATTATCGAATCGTGTTCACTGTGAATCATGATGATCATTACAATGGTATAATATTATTTATTCATTTATCGTCATCAATAAATTGGTGAAAGAATTTCTTTTTTTTTTTCGAGCATCACGTGATATCGTTATTTGTTCAAGGTAAGTGAAGGATTTATAATGAAATGTGAATGATTATAAAGATGATGAACATTCATTGTTTTTGAAAGCACTTTATTGGTGGTAGAACTAAAATGTTTAGTAATTGTCTGAGTAGCAATTTATAGAAATTTATCATTCACAATTAACCTTTCATTGGGTGTTGTTAACTAAAAATCAACCAGAAATTCCCATCGAATGATTTCAACGACATAGTAAAAATTTGTATTCTGGCCAGCATGAATTTACCAAGTTATCTAAAAAATCGTGCACAAAACGGATAACTGTACTGTTGTTTAAGGAACCATTAATGAATACTAAGAGCATCACAGTTTCGATAATAATATCTAGAAATCATGGTGAAGGGTGAAACAAACAAAAGTATATTGAACCATCTCTAATCACCATATTATTATTCATTGTTCTGATTCAATTGTAGATGACATCCTTGTTGCTAACAGTGATAGAGTATTATTACGATCTAATGGAAAATAAAGGTGATCAGAGAATAAAAGATTGGCCTATGATGAGTGGACCGCTTTCCACAATTATAATTTGCCTTTCTTACGCCTACTTCGTCAAAGTGATCGGACCAAAGTTTATGGAAAAACGTCAACCTTTTGTTCTCCGACGTGTAATGATATACTACAATTTATTCCAAGTCATATTGTCAACTTGGTTGTTCTACGGGGTATTTACAATGGCAATCAATATCTATATCAAAAGCACACATCTTTCCTATTTGTCTTCCATATATGATTTATTGGTGCGAAACACGGTTTTCTAAATTATCAGGCGCTGAAATATGGTTGGTGGAATGATTATTCATTCAGATGTCAACCAGTAGATTACTCGGATACTCCAAGAGCGATAAAAGCGGCTTGCATCAGCTGGTGGTATTACATATCAAAATTCACAGAATTGTTTGATACAATTTTATTTGTCTTGCGTAAAAAGAACGATCATATTTCGTATCTTCACGTGTATCATCACGGAATAATGCCACTCTCAACATGGTTTGGCGTGAAATTTGTTCCTGGTGAGTATCCCTAATTTTGTTATTTGCAATATCAATATTTCAATAGAACATCATTTGTTTTTATGACTTTTTTTTCTAAACAGTTATTCCAGTGCATCAATTGTTATTCATATGATTGATATTTCAGGTGGTCATTCGACTTTCTTTGGTTTACTCAACACATTTGTACACATCATAATGTACGGATATTATCTACTCGCGGCCCTCGGACCCCAAATGAAACCATATTTGAGGTGGAAGAAGTACTTGACAATTCTGCAAATGATTCAATTCACTCTTGTAATAATGCATGCATTCCAATTATTTTTCATCAAGTGCGATTATCCAATTGCATTTGCATGGTGGATATTTATTCAAGCGCTCATATTTCTCTTTCTGTTCAGAAACTTTTACATCCACTCGTATACAAAAAAACAGACGAAAAGTGTTGATTCGGCATTATCGTCCAACACAAAAGATCAATAAAATACATTAGTTCATAATAATAACGTTAATTGCATTGGAATAAAAGTGATGTCAGTTATTTCTGCACCCCCATTATATTCTATTGAATTCCTATCCAATTGGACATCACATATAATTATGTTGAATTGAATGGAAATGGTTTAATTCAAAATCCACATATGAATCATTCATAACAGAAGAAACATAACACTTCTCGTCAATAATTAATTACCGAAAACCTATTCAGTATTAATTCAAAAATGGAATGTTGTTCAGTAGATTGAAAATCTATTACTAACACCAATTGCTTCAATGAGGCCGGAATGAATTTGTATAATTTGATTTAGAAATAAAAAAATAAACAATAGCTCCCTTTTGCTCCTACACATCTCAAGTCACGCTTGCATTTATTGATGCTCCTATACAAATGCGTTGACAATAATATGAACATTGCTAGTGTGATGAATTGTCAAACTAATAAATTTTTTATATTTGGGCCATGGCATATTCAGAACCAACAATATCACACGTAATAATTAAATGAATAATGGATAGAATTCAAACAAAGCTATGATATTTATAAAGACTGATATACTAGGTGCTGTGCGCGAAAATTAAAGTCCACCCTTCAGAAACTGTACTGGTCACAGCAAAACAGTTGATTTCACCAAATATCTCTCTAAAAAAAACTATAACTTCTTTATTTAACTTTTTTATTAAAAAATGTCAATGCTTCGAGCTACTCCTGTGTTTCAATCAAATAAGAACACACTGTATATGTATGATGAAACATCAAATTAAATTATCTATTATTACTAATGGATTACGATCGATGGACATTTAGCAAATATAAAATGTTGGGGAATATTCATGAGGTCAAGAGATCCCGAATACATGTTCTCTAGGTCAATTGGAAGAACAAAGCGGATTATAATATCATATATTCAATCGATGAGGAATGGCTATTCAACACATGCACTAGACGTTATAGTACCTGGTATAACTGATATTGAAACATGCACATTCAACAACGCGATGTTTTCCATAATGATCAAAACAGCTGTGTAGTCATCATATTGTTTATACATTATAATTGATAATTTTCACAAGTTTCATCTGCTTGTTCAAGTGAAGTGTTTCTCTAATGGTCTGACTCAATTTAAAATTTAACAGCATACGTGAATGTAAATTTATTTGTGATTCTCGGATCGACACATGTTATTATGGAGATGAAATGTCATTTCGGGAAAAGTGACATAGGTTTTTATATTATGTTTAAAATCAAAGTACAATGATCAGTGTTACTTACCAAATATACAAAATCTATTATATTCAGCTCTGCATTTTCAAATAATAAGACAGGAATTTTAACATATGATTTTGAATTAGCAATGATTAGAATTTATTTTCGCAACATCATTGAAGTCTACAGTGAGTGGAGGGAATCAAATAATACAATCTTATCAGTAAACTCATTACCAATTCAATGGATATGATTTGCGGTGCAACTGATTCTTCTGTATGGGTGGGGGATGACGGTAGACTACAATGTATAAGTTCACACAACGAGATGGGTGTCATAGTGCACATATATAAAACCCGGCCACTGAACCTCAAATAGTCAGTTAGCTGTCGTTCATTTTCTATTATGATGCTGGACTGGTGGCTGTGTAGTTTTTACCCATAAAATTTATTATACTTTTACTCGAAATTTGAATGTTTATTATCCGATTGTGTCTATCGTGAATCACGGTGACCATTGTGATGATATAAATAGAATCATTTATTTATTTATTTATTCGATTCCCACTATTAAAAAATTATTGGCGATTATTCCTTCCAGACAGACGCGGAACAAACTTATAACTTTAAGGTGAGCAAAGGATTATTAATTATAACGACAATCGGAAATTTGGTATTCGTTGAGGAGTCGTGAAAAAAAATTCATTAATTACAATTCATGAAATGCAATATAATATAATCAGAATTTGCGAGGGAGATAATATAATGGCAATAATCGCAGATACAATACATTTATTCTTATCCAAAACATAATAACATTTATATGTTTTGCAATGAGCCTGCCAAAGCTCCCTGATGTATGTGTTTGGTGCTTCAGATGCTAGGGTTTCTCAAGTGAAAGTAAACGTGTGTTATAGACGAATACAAATTTCAATAATTGATAATAACATCTTCCTTACTTTATATACAATTTTGCAATATTTGTTGATGTATTGACAACAAAACTAATCCACAATGTACTTCGTTTACTCCCAATTTTATGCTTTGATTGAATGCACCATTCCTAATACAATGATTCAGATAACATCTAATAATGAATATTTATAAGATGGCAGAATAGAAAAAACTAAGAATCATTATTGAAAACCACTGTAGTAAATAGAATTTCGTGTGTGGATAAGTTGCAATGGATTTAATTTCCGGCATGAGTGATACAGATTATGATTCTCAATATTGGTTCCAATACAAGCTGTATCTCGGTGTGCATTATTCGAACAAAAGTACAATTTTTGATTGTATGCAAAACTTGGATGATATCCCTAAAACTGTGGACAGAAGTTATTCCGAAATTACCAATATTCTAATCATTTTTCACTCTGTTTTTTATCTTTGATGACGAATGATCATGACTTGTCATTCTGACTTCATTGCAGATGGCACCCTCATGGCAAACAGTGACAGAGCTTTATTATGATATAATGGATAATAAAAGTGATCAAAGAGTGAAAGATTGGCCTATGATGAGTAGCCCATTTCCAACGATATTCATTTGCATTTCTTACGCTTACTTCGTTAAAGTTATTGGACCAAAACTCATGGAAAATCGTAAGCCTTTCGTTCTTCGACGTTTTATGATATACTACAATTTACTTCAAGTTATATCATCAATTTGGCTTTTTTACGGGGTATTTAAAACAGAAATTGATAATAATATTGATTTTACGCAATTATTCATGTGCTGATTTTGCACGAACTATTTACTAATATGAATTCATTTATTTTTTTCAATTTTCAGGGTCTGAAAAACGGTTGGTGGAAAGATTATTCATTCAGATGTCAACCAGTCGATTACTCGGATAATCCAAAAGCAGTGGGTATGGCTGTGATGTGTTGGTGGTATTACATTTCGAAATTCACTGAACTTATCGACACATTTTTATTTGTTCTTCGTAAAAAGTTCGATCATATTTCCACTCTCCATGTTTATCACCACGGTATAATGCCGTTTGTAACATGGATTGGCGTTAAATTTATTCCCGGTAAGTATCCATATTTACTTTGTTTGGATACACGTGAGATGAGTACAATTTGTACTCATCTGTATTCCTCCAAAATGCGATACAATAATTATTGATGTGACTTGCATACAATGACCTATCGCGTAATTTCGTCATCTATTTTGATCTTATTTATATTTTAGGTGGTAATTCAACTTTTTTTGGCCTTCTCAATGCATTTGTACACATAATAATGTATGGGTATTATTTTCTCGCTGCTTTGGGTCCACATATGGAACCATATTTGTGGTGGAAAAAGTATCTGACGTCTCTGCAAATGATACAATTTGCTCTTATAATCGTGCATGCATTCCAGTTATTTTTCATTGAATGCAATTATCCACTTGCATTCATATGGTGGATCTTTCTACAAGCGATCATGTTTCTTTACCTGTTCCGGAACTTTTACTTTCAAGCTTATGTTGAAAAAGGAAAGAGAAAGGGCGCAATTCTATCATATGTTGATGCGAAAAAACGATAGAATCCATTGGCAAACTATCATTATAACTATAACACACTGAGAAGCAATGTAACTCCACCATTTCCATTATGTACTATTCGGTTGCCTGTGTAATCAAAGGTCATATATTTATTTACATATAACTCTTTCATAATTAATCAGAATGTTTAAAAAGAAAAAGCTAAATTATTCATCCCAAAATGCATATGATGCATTCAGTCACTAACTGTTTCGTACCGTGTCACCCATGATTAATTCATGTATGGAATTAAATTATTATAACTTGATGATACATGCTCAATCATCATCAGTCCTACACATATATGGTTCTCTAATTTTTTGGAACATATATTGAGCATACTACTGAATAAATGAAATGATGTAATAACAAATACAATATAAAAATCAATTTTTGATACAAGCTACTAGATAAATGCCATAGTTTTATTGTATTTTTCATCTTTGCTCTCTCTGCTGCTTAGCTGAAAGTATAAGCGTTGATACAAAAAAAAATAATGCAAATTGCATGCGCCATTTTGTGTTCACCCACCATCACTATCTGGATCATGAAGAATGTTCATTCAACTTGTATAATACCGGCAGCGGAATATTTTAAAATCCAAAAATTCGATGCTGATTATTGTGGAATATCAGTGAATCTCATAAGAAGTTGAAACTATTAATAGTAAGTATGGTGGAGTCAAAGGAATGATGTGCATCCTGTTCAGTATATTATGTACATGTTCGATTGTGTATATTTTACTTCTTCTATAGCATTGTGCTGAGTGTTCGGAAAAATTTATCACATATGAATTTGAATGAAGACTGATTAGAATCTTTTTCTGCATTCTCATGGTAGAATGACAAGAACGATGTAATAATTGATAGGAAGCTGGTCAATACATATATACATATATATTTTTTCCTCACTAATGAACTCATTGCCAATTTTGACTAATTTCTTCCATTTACATATCAAGGAAAGCCCTCAAAATAGTGGGGGACACGCTGCATAGTTCAGCTTGATAGCAAAGGTGTCATAGTGAATTCATATAAGAAGGAGCTATCCGAAATCAAATGGTCAGTTGTTCACCGCTCATCGTCTATTATGACGTTTCGATCGGTGACTCTACGAGTTATAACTTAATGTTTGAATATTAGATTGTGTCCATGCATAGTACATCACGGTGATTAGTGCTTACACATAGTCTTAATAATTTATCTATTTATCTACCAATTTATTGTCATCAAATAGTTAGTGAAAAAATTATTTTTTAAAAAAAACGCTTCGAAATTTTATTTTTCCAAGGTGAGTAAAGGTTTCATAATTAATATGGCGATGAAGAGTTTGCTACCAACTCGAATAAAATACGCGCGTCAAATCGCTCACGACAATATGAATAAACATTTTTCCATCACGATTAACCTTTCATGAAATGTTAAATTTGACGCCAACCGGCAATTCATATCATACCAGTATCAATCACGTTGACGACATTAAATGAGAATCACAGAAACGCGAGAACAATAGGAATAATTACATGTGTATTACATACTTTTGTTTGAGTTGGAGTTGCACGTGCGCCCATGGCACTCCGAATAACAATTCGTCCATCACAATTGACCTTTCATAAAATGTCAAATTTAAAAATTGAGCAGCAGTTCTTATCAAATCAATATCACTAGCAAACAATGTTATTGGTATGGAAACATATACCAGATATGAATGATTATATAAAAATTAACTCTCGTACATTGAGTTACTCGGTGTAGCGATGAAAATTCCTTGATGATTGTCTCAAAGTGTTGATGAATTTTATTTGTATTAATTTGAGAGCATGACGAAATTACACCAAGTCGTGTATGTTAGTGATTATCAAAAGTTCATTCTTCTTTATTGTTACAATAATGTTTTGTGTAATTTGTTTCAGTTGGTCATTCGTGTTAATTAATTATTGAAAACCACTGATTGTTATTCGTTGTTTTTTTGATTGCAGATGGGGTCGTTGTGGCAAACAGTGACAGATTGTTATTATGATATAATGAATAATAAAAGTGATCAAAGAGTAAATGATTGGCCGCTGATGGGTGGACCATTTACAACAATCTTCATTTGCATTTTTTATGCTTATTTCGTCAAAGTTATTGGACCCAAGCTGATGGAGAACCATAAACCGTTCGAACTTCGACGTGTCATGTTATATTATAATCTATTTCAAGTTATTCTATCAATTTGGCTATTTTACGGGGTATTTGAACCGATATTGATATCAATATTCCACAACAAAAATATTTGCATTTAACAGATTGGTATAAATAATTTTTTTCTTTATTTTTTAGACTTTGAAAAATGGTTGGTGGAATGATTATTCATTCAGATGTCAACCAGTCGATTACTCGGATAATCCAAAAGCAATAGGAATGGCTATAACAGGATATTGGTACTTCATATCGAAATTCACTGAATTTTTTGATACAATTTTATTCGTACTGCGCAAAAAGAACGATCATATCTCTACTCTTCACGTGTATCATCACGGAATAATGCCAATTACAACATGGATTGGCTTGAAATTTGTTCCTGGTGAGTATCTATAGTCGTGACATTCGTAAAAATGGTTATTTTAACCTCAGAATTAATTTTGGAATTCGAGTTTTCAATTGATGTCTCAGCATTCAATTGATTTATTACTGAATAATTCTTCATTTATATTTTAGGTGGTCATTCAAGTTTCTTCGGTCTTCTCAATACATTTGTGCACATAATAATGTATGGATATTATTATCTTGCTGCTATGGGGCCGCACATGCAGCCATATTTGTGGTGGAAAAAGTACTTGACGTCTTTACAAATGATACAATTCCTTCTTGTAATGATTCATGCATTTCAATTATTCTTCATTGAATGCAATTATCCGATGGTATGCGTTTGGTGGATCTTCTTACAAGCACTTATCTTCCTCTACTTGTTTAGAGACTTTTATATTCAGTCTTATGTAGAGAAGGGAAATAAAAAGACAAAATGAAATGAATACGGTCATAATGATTACTAATCACACGCTGAAAATAAGAATAGCATTGTCAATACCACAAAACACCATATTGTTGAAAATATGGACAGAAAATATAGCTAGAAAATTCAATAGATTCAACTCGAAATTGTTATCAAAACTATATGGACATATACAATTATAAAAAGCAAATTAGTGCATACGAACTTTACACTCACGTACTTCACGAGCTCTTTCTCTAATTATTTTATGTAATTGAAACTGTAACGTCAATTGCCTGCTTCGAATAATAATTGTTTAAACAGTCATCCAAGTTATTTATTGTTTGAACAAACCACGTCATCGAAATGTAATATCTACATATTTCAATTCATATTTCTATGGAATTGTAGGCTTCGTAGTTTAGAATTTTTTACATTCAAATCTATTCAAGGTTCACATTTCCTAACGCGATATATTGTTGTATAAAATGATCATTCAATAAATTTTCTATGCACCATAACCTTTCCAACTTCTTTCTACCCAGTAATACTTAGTAATCAAGAGAATGAGCTGTGTTGTAGAGCAAGAATATTCCATGTGAAAACAAAAGTTATAAAATTTAATATAAAGTCAATGGAAATAAAATACACCAGAGAAAGCAAATATATGGATATCTTTATATCCACAATGTTCTCGTCATTCACCCACTCGAGAATAGAAAACAGGAATATTCTCGTCTTCTCTTGTCGCTGAACCAAAATGAACGAAAAGAATTGTATCCATTCTAGAAATGAAAATTATATACAATTGTAACATAATTTTTTAGAATGAAGATGAAAAATATTGGAAGAACGTAGATTTCGTATAGTTTTAACATAGGCCTTGTGAATTCCTATATATGTTTGGCTGATATTATACTATTCAGTGTAGTTATTCTGCAAAGTTCCAATCCACTATTTAAATAATATTGTTTATCCAAACAATGAATTATTTATAAAATAATAATAAATTTTCTTCTTCTCAATGCAGAGCATTCACAGAAACATTTTCGTTATTATCGAAAATTTAATTATTTGTCGTACAAGATTTGTCGCCGTGTAGTATTGATGAGAACAGTAATGTTAGTAAGAAATGTGAATTGCTAGAAGTGTGTACAAAAAGGTCAGGAGGTGAACGAATAATCGAATAGATTTTTTGCATAAACGTTCGCTTATGCTTATTTTTTCCCACGCGGTCGATCCCAGTATCCCGAAAATATTATATATAGAAAATCGAATGAATACTGATTACACTTATGTTTCTCGCCACATCATCGTAAACAAGAATAATATACGAATTGGTGTGATGCACTTGCAACCATTTTTTCGCTAGTGAATCTAGCACCAATAAAACTAACGCTTTCGATTAGCGAGACAAAATAATTCTACGGAATAGTGGGAGATACTGTAAACACACACTGTGGAATTTGGCTCGAATAGATAGGTGTCATAGTGGACACGCTTAAAAAGTAGCTATTTAACATGAAATAGTCAGTCGGTTGCCGTCCATTGTCTATTAAGACGGTTAACTAGTGGCCTTCTTGTTTTCATCTATAATATTTTTTGTACTTATTTTCGTATTTCAATCATTTATTATTGAGATGTGTTTATCACGGTGATCATTGGAACGACATAGTTACATTAATTAAGTTATTTTTTTATTGATTTATTCATCGCCATTCAGATTATCGGTGGAGATTTTTTTTTTTTTTTTTTCGTGAAGCGTGTGATAAAATTATATTTTCAAGGTGAGTTAAGTACCAAGTATCATAACAGCCCTTTGGGAATTCAATGTTTATGGGGATGCTCTGAATAAAAATACCTACAGTACAACTATCCTTTCATGCACCCACAACAAAATGATATAGAATTTAGTTTAGTAATGACGTAAGTGCAATGAAGAATAAATAATTAGTTAGAATTTGGGGAACAAACACAATTGGAATTGTTGGACCTCTGTAACAAAATCCAAATTACATATTGAACTTTTACAGTGCAGCATTGAAAAACATGACATAGCGGATTTAATTACTGTTGAAAAGATACTAAAACTCCAATTATTAATTCCAATTATATAATCCAAGTATACACTCTGATTATATTTTTTCTCAATAGAAACTAATTGTTAACTATTTTTTCAATTCAATTGTTAGATGACTTCATGGGAAGCAGTAAAGGAACTTTATTATGACCTTATGGAGAATAAGAGTGATCCGAGAGTGAAACATTGGCCAACAATGGGTGGACCACTACCTACAGTCTTGATTTGCATTTTATATGCTTACTCAGTTAAAGTCATTGGACCAAAGCTCATGGAGAATCGTAAACCTTTCGTTCTCCGACGCGTGATGATATACTACAATTTATTCCAAGTTATATTTTCGAGCTGGCTACTTTATGGGGTATTGACATGGATATGCAATATGAATATCGTATAGCTATTATATTTCTCTTCTTGTATAGATTATTTATTGGTCCGAATCGATGAACTTGAAATTTTCAGAGCCTCAAGAATGGATGGTGGGCTGATTATTCGTTTGGATGTCAACCAGTCGATTACTCGGATAATCCAAAAGCTATGGGAATGGTTTATGTTGCTTGGTGGTATTATATATCGAAATATATTGAATTTTTCGATACAATTTTATTTGTCCTTCGTAAAAAATTCGATCATATTTCCGTTCTCCATGTATATCATCACGGGATAATGCCGATTCTTACATGGATTGGCATGAAATTTGTTCCTGGTGAGTATTTGTAATGTTATTATTTACAAAAACCAATTATTCAAATGCTTAACATTATTTCCTGGTGGTTATTTTTATGCTCATACTATTAGAATGCAATTTATTCATGGAATATGACAAACAAAGTTAATAAATTACTCATCATCATCAATTGCTATTGAAGTTTTTATTAATTGTTCATATTTCAGGTGGTCATTCAACTTTTTTCAGTTTGCTCAATTCATTTGTACACATAATAATGTATGGATATTATTTACTTGCTGCTCTCGGACCCAAAATGCAACCATATTTATGGTGGAAAAAATACCTTACAACTCTGCAATTGGTACAGTTTGCTCTCATATTGGTGCATGGACTGCAATTATTCTTCATCGAATGCGATTATCCGAAAGTATTTGCATGGTTAATGATTGTACAACCCATAACTTTCCTCTATCTATTTGGAAAGTTCTACCGTCAATCTTACTTGGACAAAGGAAAGAAGAAACCTGGACCATTAGTTAATTCCAAGAAACAATAAACTGCGATGTTTCAATATCACTGCAATAGTGAATTGATAAGTTAATGAAACGAAAGAATTGCTTACACCAACGAACACTGTAATGTAAGTCAATCAAAACCCACCAATGTTCATCTAATGTTCAGCTATATGATTTGATTATGAATCAGCTGACTACATCGTATAGTCGAAAGCGCCAAAGTTTTTCAGTCCCTGTAAAAATCTGTAGCGGGAAACAGTTCGAAAATTTGTTACAGAAATATAATTGAAAGTGAAGAATGAAAAATATTGTCATCAAAAAGTCAAAAAAAGAATTGAATAAAGAAGACATTCAACTATCACCAGAATCAAACTAATAAAACCATTGGAACGAAATTGATGTTCATAAATTTTCTTTCCTCATTACTCGATGTTTGCATCCCTTCCTCAATATTTGTTTGTAATTGGACATACTGCATGCATATATTGCCTGACACAAATGATTGTATTTCAAGTTTTCATTGTGCTACAGGTATTTTTTTCTGCATGCATTTTTGTCTCAATGGATTACCATAGATACCAAAGTCATTTATATTTCTACATGCATCGTTGACTTTATTGTTACAGTCACTCGAAATTTTTTAAACATGCAGCTCTTGGTTGTTTATGGTCTATTTTATGAGTTCCAATTTCTGATTGATCTTCAACATGTTGCTCATTTTCATTTGTGAAATCGTTCATTTCAGTTCCTTCTTCATTTGTAGAAAAAAAACTTGCTCTTGGGGTACGAAAAATCTTGATCAAATGATAAGTTCACAAAACGAAATTTTTTAATAATAACTGAATAATGAGTGATGAATTGTAATTGTAGAGTACTTGAAAATCGTGTATAGTTAATCATGCATTATTGAATATATATTGTACGAATAAATGAGTGATGATACTTTAACCTACATTTCTTAACATTAATTCACGGGAAGCATAAGTGGAAGATCTCTCGACCTTTCAACTGACTGTTTTAATGAAATGTTATGAAAATATGCAACGCACGCATTTCCTACCAGATGTATTGTTATATAAAATGACGATAATAGGTTTTTCATGCAGACGATTTGAATCAGAGATTTCATTCGGTTTTCTATGTACAAATATGAAACTGTGAAGACAACAATTTCGAATTACGATCCAACTCAGTGATTACATTGCAAACTGATCGGCGATAAAGATGAGAATATTTTTAGAGCTAATAATGTAGGTAATAATCAGTTACGAAATTTTTGGAATCTAATGATGAATAAAACAGATATTTGGTGGAAGTCATCAAACTGAAACTCATAAAAAGTGGTGCCATTACTCTTTTCCCACTTCTCCACTTATTGAAACATTGAAGCTTTTTTCGCCTTTCACGAATTCTCAATGTTTAGGATCACGCCGTAATGGTACGGAATGACCACACATGCAAACTGTGTAATATGTCCTTGAACAAAATATAGGTGGAATGGTGAACATGTATCAAAAGCGCCACTATTGTCTCATTGTTTGAACTGTAGCATTGTGTAAATTCGCACCACATTTATTCATTATTATGTAAGACATCGCCACAATAACCTCTTTGCGTGCGTTTCGGCATTTCTATTTAGTTGACTTCGGGCGATTACAAGTCATAGATAATAATTCTTCAGCAACAATTATTATTCCATGGTACATCGAATTTGAAACCAATCAGTGATTTAGATCGAACTCAATTTCGGATCACATAAAGGAGAGAATAACTCTGGATTGGAGAGAGAAATCACATAATAATATTATATATAATATAGATAGCTGATCGGAATTTCTGATGAACGGTGAATATTGTGCATCTGTTTTTGTGGACTTAATAACGAATCGATTTTATTCGATAGTTTTCACATCATTAATGTTAATCAATTGTATGTTTAGTAATAATTTCGTGATAGATGATTTAGATTTGTATGTTGAACCTATAGTCTCATTATTCATCACTATTATGATTATTCTATTATTTCGTTCATATTCCATCGTTTCCCTCAAATTGACACACTATTTCATTAATTGCTAATGAAAAATCGATTTTTCACTCTTTCTATTAAAATTGACAGATGGCGTCATGGCAAACAGTGACCGAATTTTATCATGATATAATTGATAATAAAAGTGATCCGAGAGTAAGAGATTGGCCCATGATGAGTAGTCCACTACCTACTCTAATAATTTGCTTATTTTACGCGCTTTTCGTCAAAGTTATTGGACCAAAGCTCATGGAGAATCGTAAACCTTACGTTCTCCGACGTGTCATGATATACTACAATTTATTCCAAATGTTATCCTCAACTTGGTTGTTCTACGAAGTAATATGCAGAGTCATCAGTATAAATACCACATAACGATCAATAATTGTTTCTACATCAATGATATTCTGACATAGATTAATTTTTTTGAAATTTTCAGGCTCTAGAGAGCGGTTGGTGGAATGGACATTCGTTCAGATGTCAACCAGTAGATTATTCGAATTCCCCGAGAGCTGTGAGAACTGCTGTCTGTAGTTGGTTGTACTATCTCTCCAAATTCGTTGAACTTTTTGACACAATCTTTTTTGTTCTTCGAAAAAAATACAATAACATTAGTAATCTTCATGTTTATCATCATGGATCAATGCCAGTAGTTACGTGGATAGGCGTCAAATTTGTCGCTGGTAAATATTTGTAATCATATCGAATGTCAAGATACATTTGCCGGTAATCTGCAATTATATTGTTCTCGTTATTTCGAAAAAACTCACACTATTTTTCGTGGGTTTGTCTTCCGAATGCGGTTCATCCATTTCAGTTTCCAACCAATATTGATATCTACTACTTTCAAATAAGATTTATTGATTCATTCTGGTTATATTTCAGGTGGTCATTCAACTTTTTTCGGTCTCCTAAATACATTCATACATATAATAATGTATGGATATTATTCACTCGCTGCCCTTGGACCCAAAATGCGACCATATTTATGGTGGAAAAAATACCTTACAACTATGCAATTGATACAATTTGTTCTTATATTTGTGCATGGATTACAGCTATTTTTCATCGAATGCGATTATCCAATTGCATTTGCATGGATGATAGTTGCACAAGCGTCTGTTTTCTTCTTACTGTTTGCAAACTTCTACATTCGGTCATATGGAAACAAGGGAAAAAGAAACCTTGAATCTGTATCGTCTGTTAAAGTGAAGCAGCAATAATTTGCAACGATTCAATATCATTGGATAAGTGGAGAAATAATAATGGAACTAAAATGTAGCCAACATCACCCCATATGTTGAAATTATCGGCATATAAAATAGATGTAATTCTTATCGCAATAGTGATACTTTTCATTTGGATTCACTAAAAATCCCCAGTTGAGTGGAAGTCTGCAAGATGATCATAAATTGATATGTAAAAAAGAAAGAATGTATCATCATAAATGAAACAAAAGAGAGAATTCTGAAGAACATATTTGTTTTCGTTCATAATTATATTATATTGCTTAATATTATATTGCTTGTTGTATAAGTTTTTTCCTCAATATTTGTCCGTAATTGAACGTTGTATTTTTATCACACCACGAATAAATAAATTATGCGTTATTGCTATATACAATATATATATCTCCTGTTTCATACCTTTTTTTTTTCGTTCACCCTATCCATCAGTAATATTTGATTTTCCAACAATTTTTACTTCTTCGTTACTGCTGTCACCTGTGAAGTTTTTCACTGATCGAAGCTTCAATTGTTGTCAGCATGGATTTCATCTCAATCCTCAAACACATCTTGATCAAATGAATTCACAAAATTTCTCCAAGTTTAATATTTGGACATGAAGTGATCCATTACAATTTCCTTATGTTGAAAATGATGGCGAAAATGAATCGAGAAAATGATAAGACAATTCATCGTCGGTGGATACATATCACGTGACTTGGTAACGTGATTTTTCAATTTTATAATACAGCGGTCAAAAAATACATGTATAACTGACCTATGCCACATCATTGCAAATATCGACCATTGTTAAGCGTGCATTTTTGAATATTTCCTGAAAATAAATAATCGATACTTCGATGTATAAATGTTCTTTAATAATTCATGTGTATCATATAAACAAGATTTTTCAATATCTGATTTACTGATAGAATGTAGTTTAACTTAATTTTTAATGTATCTTCTGCCAAATGCATCTTCAAATAAGGCAACTACACAATAACTCTCCTTTGGAAATTACATTCGGATTGGGAATACCGTTCGGTTCATCATAAATGGATATGACATTGTGACTACCGTAACTTCAAATCAAGGTTAAATTTAACAATGATATTAATTGTTTCAATGACATTTATATCCGATTAAGGCAAACAAAGAAACGATTTGTTACATAACTGAGATTCAATTATATTTCATTGTTTTATTCAAATCAACGCTCAAATGACTTCATTATTCAAGAAGATTATCCTCCAATTGGACGCACCAATCATGTTGTCCGAGTGTCGCTGGAACTTGATACTCCTTACTGAAAAAAATTCTTGGTGATTCCGAACGCTGAAATTCTGCTCACCCTCTTCATTGTTTTTGAGATCCCGAGAAAAAAAGATAGGGATGTTGTATATTCGGTGCACATAATTATATTTCTGTCAGTCGGTGGTTTCATATCTCTGCAACATATGGTTGAATTACTGGAGGTATTCCTTTTGAATGACAGCATATTTTGTCGAGTTGGTTCTTCGCTAAATTGTATTATTCTAGTCAACTTTGGACGTCCGTCATTCCGACTTTGAATAATATTTCTAATAAGTCCCCTTTCAAAGACCTGTATCAGTACCTTATACGAATCTCCTTCTTTTTTTTTTCAATCTGCCATTATCTGATATTGTTCGAGAGAAAAGATCTCGAATAACACCTTCTTTCAAACTCTCTGACTGAGCATGTCACCTTTTAGAATTGATAGATGATCAATGATTATATATTAACTTGGAGGAATTTTAATCAGAATAATTAATTTTCGCAATATCACTGTAAATTGCAACAATGTATGACTGAGTGGGAAACGCTTTGACTTGTAACCTTTTTTTTTCATAAGGGTGGGGAATGAAAATACACCAATAAAGTATAGATGGACTCGAGACAGTATGCGAATTTATGACCACACATCGGAAGCAGCAATACACTTTTGTTTGAAGTCAGTTGATGGCTACCGATCGTTCACTATTGATCTTAATTGGTGACACTGTTGTTCACATCGACATTGATTCTGTGTTTTTATAATCATTTTATCGATTGCTCATTTGTTTATCCCTAGTTATTGATTGGAGAACATTTTTTTTTATTCAAAGACGAGTGATAAAATCATATTCTTGAGGTGAGTCAAGTGATAATCATATTGATAACAATGGAAAATTAGAAGCTCGCGGTGATTCTGAATGGGAACGGCTCAAGTATACATACATCAAGGTAAGACACGAGCAATTAAGACGGGAGGTCACAACAAATGCCCGATGGAGCAACATATTCTTCGTACTTTTTGCTAACAAACATAGTACAAATTATTATTTAACTAATATTTAGTAGGAATTAAGACAAAAAGTGATGGGTAATGTGTCGTGCACATTTTTAATAGATTTCTACTATTACTGTAGTATTCAATAAGATGTTTAATTTTTATGTGGAAAATCGTGTTTTTCCTATAAAAAAAAAATATTGACCGGAAAATTTGGAAGTTTTCTCAAAGATATAGTTTCACGAATAGTTCAATAACTACTACAATTCTTCGAATTCCAATCTGACACGATTCATTGACCTCTCATGAAAATTGATTATTTTTATTTCATTGTTAGATGACGCCGTGGCAAACAGCCGCAGAATTTTATTATGATATATTGGAAAATCAAAGTGATCCAAGAGTGAATGATTGGCCTTTAATGAGTGGACCGCTACCTACAATTATAATTTGCCTTTCTTACGCCTACTTTGTTAAAGTGATTGGACCAAAGCTTATGGAGAATCGTCAGCCTTTCATTCTCCGACGTGTAATGATATACTACAATTTGTTCCAAGTTATATTATCAACTTGGTTGTTCTACAGGGTATTTATAATAACGATTAATATCCATATCAGAAGCACACATCTTTCCTATTTGTCTTCCGTATATGATTTATTGATGCGCAACACTTTGGTCAAAGTTATCAGGCGCTGAAATACGGTTGGTGAAATGATTATTCATTCAGATGTCAACCAGTCGATTACTCGGATAATCCAAAAGCAATAGGAATGGCTAAAACGGGATATTGGTACTTCATATCGAAATTCACTGAATTATTTGATACAATTTTATTCGTCTTCCGCAAAAAGAACGATCATATTTCCAATCTCCATGTGTATCACCATGCAATAATGCCATTCTCAATATGGTGGGGAGTCAAATTTGTTCCTGGTAATCATCCACAAACATGTTTCCAATTTTGATTCTTATGATCAGATAATAATTTTACGAATGCCAATCACTTCATGTTTCAGGTGGTCATTCGGGTTTCTTTGGTCTACTCAACTCATTTGTACACATAATAATGTATGGATACTATCTACTCGCTGCACTTGGACCCCAAATACAACCTTATTTATGGTGGAAGAAATACTTGACATCTCTGCAAATGATACAGTTCATTGCTGTAGCGATTCATGCATTTCAGTTATTCTTCATTGAATGTGATTATCACATAGGCTTGGCATGGTGGATTTTCGCACAAGCATTAATGTTTCTCTACATGTTCAGAAATTTTTACATTGAGTCATATACAAAACAGGAAAAGAAAAAGCTTGCACCTGAATCATTTTATAATACGAAAGAAAAATAAACTGTAACGATTCAAAGCTCATTGCAATAGTGAAGAACTAATGATGAAGCTTCGTATCACCCTCACTATAAAATACTTCATTGTCCAGTTGCCTCGTAACCACATTCGTACATTTACCCATGTTAAATCTTAGTGTATGTAAATATTAGTGATACTTCTCATTTTATTTCACTCAACATCTATAGGAACTTATTGTTTGAAACGTTATTGGTGGAAGGTCGTAGAGTATTGAACTCGGTGATCATGTAATGGTTGAAAAATATATGACAAAATTATTTCGATGAATTCAATTAAACAACATTTCCTATTTCCAAAATTCCTTCCCCAACAGCTATATGTGAATATAAATATCATCCATATTGCCCGACAAGATTGACAACATTCCAAGTCGTTGCTGTGCACCATGTTATGGCCACCATCTCATCATCAGAATACAGTGAAACATCTTGTTTGCTATTGAATTTTTTTGCGATTCTTTGACGATGCTGCGATCTGAGTTTCCCTATATGGTAGAGATCCCAATTGTGTAGGAGTGCTTATATTTGATTTGTTTCCAAGTGCTCGTCCATTTTTACTCTTGAAAAACTGCCAGAATTGTGTTTTCCCCCAAAATTCTCAATTATAGATAAAACTATGAAAAATATTGCGTAAAGTTGCAAATTCCAGCTTGAAGAAGTCTCGAATTTCTTATCACTATTGCGTACAGTGACATAAAATTGTTCTCTTCATGAAATCTTCGTTATAAATGGAGATGAATCCTATTGATGAGACAATAGACATGAGGATTCAATTTTATACGATCAACAGTGTCCCATAGTTGTTATTCATTTTGATAATTGTTACGACTACTTGTCGATAATGAAAGTTTATTCCATTTATGCTTGGACGAATACTAGTTGAGCGCATTTTTTTTTCGCAATATCATCGTAGACTGAAACTATGCATGCAAATGACCTAGTGGGGGACACTCAATACACTTTTTTCTATCAGCAAATTTATTGCTAATTCGGCACCTTTGACTTGTGAGCCCAGGAAATTTTCCAGAATGGTGGGAGATTATCGTGCAGAAACTGACAGTGTGTATTTGATCGATGAGATGGGTGACATGATGAACATCGATTACGAGCAGCCATCCAACTTTTGTTTAAGCCAGTTGTTTGTCGTCCATCATCTATTATAACATTTCACTAGTGACTCTGTTATTTTCATTTATAATATTCTGTAGTTTTTTTTTATTATAATTTCATTGATTCATCAATGGATTGTATCCGTCTTTGTGATCATTCCAGCGATATAATTCCAATTATATATTTACTTGTTCATCCATTCATCACCACTTAATAATTGTTGAGTGACACGTGATAAATTTATATTTCCAAGGTGAGTGAAAGACGAATAGTTATGATTACAATGAGGAATTGAGTGTCCATAGGGGCACTGAATGAACATTGTTCAACAGTGTCATCAACCTTCCCCCTTTCATTCTTTTCTCATCCTATATATGTATATTGTTGAATATTTGGTTGATACGTTCGTGATAATGTATAAGTGTTCCATGGATTATAATTTTGGTTTTCTGATCGACAATTTGGATTTGTATATCGTACGAACATTCTTCATCGTATTATTCTCTGATATTATATAATATCAGTAAATATCATAATCATACTATTGGTCCAATGACATTTTATTATTCATTTCGAACTGACACTCCAATTAATTCATCTTCAATGTATAGATGATTGTTGTTTATTGCATGCAATTAATTACAGGATGGCGGTGTGGCGAACAGTGGCAGGATTTTATGATGATCTTATGGACAATAGAAGTGATCCAAGAGTGAAAGATTGGCCTATGATGAGTGGACCATTGCCTACAACTGTAATTTGTATTTCATACGCTTACTTCGTTAAAGTGATCGGACCAAAGCTCATGAAGAATAGAAAACCTCTTGTGCTTCGACGTGTTATGATATATTACAATTTATTTCAAGTTGTAGCGTCAACTTGGCTGTTTTCCTGGGTACTTATATAGAAATTAATTTCATTATTAATGTTGCACAGCAATTATTTTCAAATTTCATGGATGATTTATTGCTATGAATTATATTTTTTCAATTTATTAGGCTCTGAAGTACGGTTGGTGGAATGATTATTCATTTAGATGTCAACCGGTAGATTACTCAAATAATCCAAGAGCGATTAAAGCGGCTTGCATCAGCTGGTGGTATTACATACTGAAATTCACTGAGTTTTTCGATACATTTTTATTTATTCTACGTAAAAAGAATGACCAAATAACAACTCTCCATGTTTACCATCATGCGATAATGCCATTTTCGACATGGTTTGGGATTAAATTTATCCCTGGTAAGCCGGCTATGATCTAATGTTAAAGTTAATATTCATAATCATACGAAAGTTTTTC
The DNA here is from genome assembly GCA_958496275.1 of Zele albiditarsus. NCBI lineage: Eukaryota > Metazoa > Arthropoda > Insecta > Hymenoptera > Braconidae > Zele > Zele albiditarsus. The sequence goes on from OY292408.1 coordinate 16,107,333, forward strand.
AAATGCCAACAATTGTTATCTGTGCATACATATATATTTTTCGAATACCACTACTCACTAATTGAAATGTGCATTGTTTATTTATCTTTTGATTGTATTTTTAGGTGGACACGCAACCTTCTACGGTTTCCTAAATTCATTTGTGCATATAATAATGTATGGATATTATTTACTCGCTGCTATTGGACCCAAAATGCAACCATATTTATGGTGGAAAAAGTACCTGACAACTCTACAAATGATACAATTTATTGTTGTAGCGATTCATACATTTCAGTTATTCTTCATTGAATGTGATTTTCCATCTGTGTTTGCATGGTGGATTTTCCTACAAGCATTAGTATTTCTTTACTTATTTGCAAACTTTTACATCCAATCTTATGTGAAGAAGAAGAAGAAAAAATAACCTGTACTTGTATAATATATTGATGCAATAAATAACGATGAACTACCAACTGATCGATAATCTTCTCGTGTATGCGTCAAGAAGAGAGTGGATAGGACATGCAATTCTTATCAAAATTATATCAATAAAGCGATTTAAATGTAACTAGTCTAAGCAAATATTCATAGTTCATCAATTTCCCTAGGAATCTCTCTATGAATATTTGTTTGGAAATTAAAGTGTTATTTATGTTGTCTGTTAGGAATAATGCCGTCAAGGTATGTGTCCATTGATTCATGAACCACCGAATGTACAACCATCAACTCGTTACCACAATTCATGATACATACACTGAATAACAATCGTGGTATGGAATTAATAAATTATTGTCGCTCCAGTTCTAATAGTGTGTAAATCCAATTTCTCAAATTCTTCCGGAGACAGATGTATCACACGTATGCTTTAGTTTTATTTTTAACATTTCTCATTTATGTTTTGTATCATACTATAATAAAAACCAGGAATTAAATGTGAATGAAATTTCATATCCAAAATATTGTTCATATTATCATTTCTACTTTAGGTTTTTCGTCTCTCAGCAGATTTAGTCATAGCCATGAAGGTATAACGGAATGTTTTCTTATCAAGACATGATAAACATGATAGAAAGCTTAGTGAGGTGGAAACAGCACAGGCAGTATTGGAAATAATAAATGACAAGAATTTTGGCAAAGTCTCAATTACAAGTTTCAAACAAGCTAAACATTGAATAAGTTCCATTGTTTCGAAATTGATTTTACCATTAATAATTGAGCGAATTAAAAATGAGATGTAACAAACATTTTGTTACTGCAATAATTATTTAGATAAAATTAATGCAAACGGATTGGTTTTATTTTGGCTTTTCAAAATATCATATAAATTTTTTCTATAACAGCATTCGATAACCGTGCAATCTATATTACTTGACTCAAATAAAGTAACTTCACTGCCTGAATGACTTATCATTACCCATTGTGTGTGAACACTACACAGTAAGAATAAAATCTCAACGGGCAATGTGGAAATTAGTGATTATTCAAAAAATGAAGAGCAAAAAAATTCGATAACAAAATTTTCCAATATTGTGTTCTTAACAGTAAAAAATATAACCATAAATGTTGATTTACTGTAGTTAAATATTTCATCATTTAGATCAAGAAATCAAATATTTACCTTCATTCAATATTTTGAGGATTACTTTACGTAAATGCTATAGAAGTTTTGGTACTTGAGGGACAGGTATTTGTTGATCGCGTCAGTCACCGATACTTCAAAGGTGAAAGTGGCCATGTGAATTGGCGGGGTGAAAGTGTAATATACATGACAGAAGGCCACGCGTGCACTACAGCCGTAATTATTGAGCTGATACCAAAAGTTATTTATAATTGTTTTGATTTAGTAACTACAATGATGAACTACGATTGTTTTGGTTTGTTAAATTTTCCATAACTATGTAATAAACATGTTTACTATCAGCATTGTCATTCTAGTACCAGGAAAAAATTTTCAGTGAATGTAACCACACAATGAGTACGTGTGAATTGTGTCGCATTGTGTGACGTAATTGATATACGTCGATGATTGACAATACAAAAAGTTCAAGTATACACATTTACGTCAGATTATTTTGTTTGAGACGTGTGCGAACAATACCAGTCTAATGATATCCAATTCATCGTATTCAAATGATATTCAACGACATTGAAAACAACATAGGATGTATATTTTTTAGGTGGTGCGAAAGAATGTATAAACGAAAATAAAACGCAAAAATTATACACGAATAAATCAATGATATTCTTGCTTCCTCTCTTTATTTATTTTACGTTGACGTAAAGCGCATGCAGGATCTCATGACCTGTTAAACATATGCAACAATAGAACATGAATAAATTCCACCAGTAAATTAATTAAAAGATAATTGGACGAAATCTATGTGTGACCTCGATTTCCACTTTCAATTCAAATTTCTACGTTGGAAAAAACTCAATGGTTGATAATATATTTCTAATGAACTGCATTACCGTCTAATATGGTAACGCAGTTATCATGCTAACGTTCTAGTAGCTCTTGTATTCAAATTAATGACAAGTAATATTATCAATTGATTATTTGTTGGAAATGCCGCGAATTTTTGATCCATCGTGAGGATTAACACGCAGTCCTCAGGATGATCAGATAAGATGTAATATCTAATTTGAATTTCTGATATGTGGGCCTTTGATTGTATTGATTAATATCATCTATCAATATTAATCAATAATTGAATAAGTCAATTCGCTGATGAGAATTTCTTGTGGACAATTTTTTCGCGCGTTTCACATCATTTACAATACATTTTGGTGGTATACATTTAATGTAAAATTATTGAGACGAGCCCATTGCAAATGTCTTTTGAGTGAGAATCGTGTCATCTTGTCTCAGAATAAACGGAACAACGGTTGACGTGTGATTTTTATTAGTAAATAATTTTTTTAAATTGCAGATGTGTATCGTTAATTAAAATAAACCGTGATGAAATTATTCGTACGAGTTTTGTTTCGTTTCTCATAAAGTTAAAAGTTCTTTGCTCACTATAAATTTCCATTAATACGCAAAACATGATTGAAATTCTACTAGTTATTTTCATTATCATAAACTGCGGAACTTTGAACTTTAATCTGCTCCAAGAATCACATTTCTGTCAAATATCTGAATTTACGTACAACAATTTGTTGTCATATTTTCGAAATGGCCGACTTAGGCAATATGCAAATCGAATATATTTTCTTGACCTGTCACAGCATTGATCCCTCTTCACCACAAATATTTGAATCAAATTCCAAACTGCAATTTTCAAAACAAAATAAAATTGTTCGACAACTTTGACAAGCGAATTAGAATATTGAAAAAAAAAAAAAAAAACCCCATCAATAATATCAGTCCTCTCTTTTTTTATGATTGGTGTAAATCAACGTTTTCTGATGAAATAATTGATATCACGAAGTAGACTAGTCATTCATGATATAAAAGAACGTAATTTTGTTTTTCTTGCGAGTTCAGGGTAGGAGAAAGGTGCTGGGTTTTCCACGAACGAACAAGTTCCTCCAGCATCCATGTATATATATATATAAGATTGAGTCAGGTATATATTCATATAGTAGAGGGGCACTTTCGCTGACCACTGAGACTCAGAGGGATACCCATGTATCGTGCTTGCATAACTTCTCGCGCAAGGCTATTACGCATTGAGTCACTTGATCTTTCTTCGTCTCACAAAATGGGGCAAAGCTATCTTCCATTTCATGTTCTCATACCTTCTCATATCATTTGTGAAGTGTGTCGACAAGTGCACGTTTATTTTGTCCCGTGAGGTAGCCTCACCATATTACGCGTTGACTGCATCATTATAAACCAAAATATTCCTCATTATCTCATATTTTATTCATAGTTAATAAATCATATTTCGTGATATGGTTTCAGATAAAGAATCCATTAATTTATTCAATATTCCTATTAGGATTTTTCATTTTTTTTTTTTTTTTCGGCTTGGCATAACACATTTTTTTTTTTAATAAACTCCAAGAATTCATAAATTAGTGGATGTAAATAATGTGTTTGTTGATGGAATATTTGTTTTCATATACTACAAAGAAAACGAATGTTAATTAAACCATCAATTTTTTCGTGAAAAAGAGTGACCCGTAAAAAATTTAATACTCTCATTTATTTGAATAATAGCAATAGCTACTAATCATGAATATCCAGTGTCTTCTTCCAATGTCCATAGTTCTTGGCACGTTGAGTATTTCTAAGAAAAGGAAAAGAAAAATTGGAATTATAATTTTTGAAAGCGTTGTTATATTTTATGTTAATGTGAATTTTTGATAATGGTCGATAAGAATAACTATCAAAAAACATTACCTCTGATGCACGGTTCTGGTTGAACAAACCGTAATGAAGATAAATATTTTGATTTAACAGTCACGCGTAAAATAGTAAAACAAACCGAGTTTTTTCTTTCCCAAACATCGATCAACCTGCGTCTGCAATTATATTAAACAAATACTTGGTTTGTCCGTGAGTATAGTCTCGTTGAATTGAAATGAAAAAATTACATGCGTCATAAAAATCATCAATAACACACAAGTACAAGCAGAAAATTAGCATTCACATTGAATATAAGTATATAAGAAATATAAATTGAGTATTGTTGTTGCATACATAAAATGGTGACTTTGTCGGAATTCTCAAAAGCTTATTCGCTCACTTATTCGATGACTTTTCAATGATAGTTGACTTAATGAACATATTCATATACATGTATTCACATACACATCAACTTCTACTTTATTCCCGCTTATTTCTACTTGTTTTCCTTCGACGAATGTCAAAACAAGAATTTTCGCATCAATTTGAATTGTAAATGTGAAAGATAATAAACATATTGAAGACCATCTTCATTTGATGTCGAATCTATCGGAAGACAATAAAAATTGTAACCCCAATTATTACGATATATATGAGTTAATTAATTATTGACTTCGTTCCATCATCAAAATGTTAGCTATTGTTGATACCGTTAGTTTATTAGAATGCTACAATGCACCATGGGCCGGTGAGCCATGTGTTTCTTATTAATAACAACAGATGCTACTGATTGTGAATGTTGTTTGACACGCCTATCAAAAAATCCATATATACATAGAAAATAATCAACGGAACGAAATGAAATCCTCATTGCATTTCACAATTAATTGAATATAATAATAATGACAATAAAAATAATAGTAATAGTAATAATAAAAATACGTCATAGGACATTGTATCCATCGACAGCGTCGAAGAAGTTGCGCCAAGCGTACATCCAATGCACAGTGGCATAACGGAGAGGGAGAGTGAAAGAGCCGCTAAAGAGAGGGAACCTCGCGCGTCTCATATAGGAAAATCACCGACGTCGCTGTATCAGTGATCAGATCGTGCTAAAAGTTAGAAAGCGCCGGGTTGAACGCGGCCGTGAAGTAACCATAACATTCGTTAAAACATCGAGTATTACAAACATTAAAGAACCCACGCCCGTACGCACATGTCTAAATTTCCTGACAAAATTTGATTGTCGAAGCAAAAAACAAAAAAACCAAATAAATATAAGCAATCAAAATTAATATTAAAGTTATCAGCTATAATCGTGACAATTTCCAATCACTGATTGAATATAAAATTTATTAAACCACAAACGAAAAAATGTATATGATGAAAAAATCAAATGACAAATTTTAACGTATAGCAAAATTTCCACATTTTCTTCATTCGAATATAAAAATATAATAACAAACAAAAAACAATAATATAATACTTGATTTAGACACAGTTCAAGTGAACGCGCGCACATCACGTCTGCAAACAGTTCGGTTAGTCTCGTGTATTTTCGTGAATTTATTCGAGGCCATTCGTATATTACCGGCGCCGTTGGTGTTGCTCGTTGCGCCGTCGTCGTTGTCGCGATCACTCGCATTGGCCATTTCTCTACAGAGAAATAATAGTTAGGAAAAAAAAGTCAGAGGGTGACTGTGCCCGCACGCAGTTCTTAGTCGTTATCATTATCACTGTTGTCTGTCGCTGACGACGACGACGACGACGATAACGACGAGAACTCCGTCTGCATATACATAATAACAATTAAAAGAATAACAATAATAATAATTACACACGCCGCCTCACCTCAATTCTTCGTCTATGTGTTGGTCTATGGGCAGGTGACAGTACGTGAACGCGTTTGAACAGACACGTACGTGAGAGCGGTTATAAAAACTCGGCATATATCGGGTTATTGGGTGTGAAAGAACACAGAATAAGGAAACGGCGAATTGAGAAGCAGGTGGGTGAGTCGTTTATTTCTATTCGCGCGTGTGTATAGATAAGTGTGTCTGTGTGTCACGTTTATATTTAATTTGTTTTTTTTTTTTCTTTCATTTTACCCACTCACAATCATCATTGATAAATTGTGTGTTGAGTGAAGTTAAGCGAAGCGGTGTCCGCAAATGACTATAATGAAAATTATCGTCAATGAATGAACAATTACACACACATAGTTCATAATTTTTATTTCATTTTATTTTATGTATTTCTCTTTTTATGCTCCTTCTTTTTTTTTCTATTCCGGTAAATTTATTTGCCGACACCGCCCAAATTTTACCAACAGAGGAAACGAGACAACGTTGAGCGCCGTGGAATCACTTGAATTGAGGTTAGGGCGCCATTGAAAGAGAAAAAAAGAAAGAGATCGATTATTGTTTTATGCATTTTGAAGCACGGGGGTTGATTTTGTGGCTGGAATGTTGTATGAAGAATTTATTATTCTTGGTGAAGTCGTGTGATTTTTATAATTTTTATTTTAGTTTTTTTTTCATGTGAGGGGAGATGAGTATTTGTTTTTCTTTCGTTTGGTTATTTGATCACGGTTTTTTTTGTTCGCGCTGGTATAAAATAATAATGGAGTTTTGATGATTATGATGTTATCATTCAAATGATTGTTTTCCGAAAATGAGGAGGTGTGTTGGGGAATATCATAGAGAGTGGATTTATTTAGTTCTCGGAGTTATGGCCAAATTGTTTTGGAATTTTGTTTGAAGATATAACACGGGTTTTACGGATTGTTGAGTTGAAAAGATACATGATTTTTTTTCAAGAAAATTAGTTTCTATTTTCACTTTTACTTCTCTTTTTTTTCAGTAAATTCTGTATCGGATTGTGAGAATTTGGCGTCCGAGATAAAGATGGAGACGTTAAAAGTTGTGACATTTCATTGCTTTTGAATATATATTTATTTCGATGAAATAGAACGAAAATATTTACGTTCAATTATGGATAGTTATGAGTGTTTATCATACTTTGACCAATTCATTAGGAATTCTTCATTCATACAAGCATGAAATGATTATGATCAGCGAGTGGAAAACATTATTACTCATTTAAGTAATAATACGATAGAATGATTATTTCTTGCTACTCCATACATACATTCATATATATATATATTTTTGCAGGACCCGATTTGAGCTTTTTTATACGACAAACGAAAAATTAATGAATAGTGTTCGTATATTCAATGGATTATTCCAATATGATTGTGTTTTCAAAAGCAATTCAGAAAGTATGTTTTGGAACTAGTGTCAAAACAGTGATAGATATTAGTTCTCCAAGTACCTTAATAAGATCGATCTTATTATCAATGTCATCAATGATAAGTGTCGATAGAAACATCATTAAAAACTAATTTCTTATATTTTAAAAAGTTTTTAACATTGACCTTCGATATCAACACAACAATTGTTTACAATCAAATAATGTGGTAATAATTATAATGTCTCGAGGTCTTTAGTCAAACGTTTGTTTATAGCCAAATAAAGTTTTTATGTGCACCATATGGTCGGGACTACTTCATTCTACAAGAACTCAAAATGTCTGTGTGTTTTCCCTTTCTACATGTTCAATCCCCCAATGTTAAACAAATTTTCTAAACATACGTGATAAAATATAAAAATTATTGTTTTATTTTCAATACTTCCGTGTTTCGCTATTCTTAATACATCCATTAGCATCTGAGAAACATGTTAGCTTGCTATTTTTCGAAGAAGTATGAGTGAAATAATTGAGCTAATATGAGGATGCACAATTAGTGTTATAGTTACTTGACAAAAAAATGATCAGCATGTATTTTTATCTCACGTGATACCGCCAATCGTTTTTTTCATACAATTGCATAATAGATAAGATTGGATGTAATAAATTTAGTCGTGCAATGAACATGTTCTTCCAATCTGTATGACACGTTCCCAACTACGTAAAGTTCAATACTGGATTGAGTGTTAGTCAAATGCTTTCTCTGGTGAAAACATCTTATTAACGCCGATTGCATGACATACTATTTTTGAATGATCAATCGGAATTTCGCATTGGGATCTAATAGATAATGTATTGGGCTTAATGGGATTTAATGAGGTGTTCTAAGGTGGGTTCATAAATATTCAGAAATATTACTACCTGAGTTAATGTTTACCAACCGTACTGTGAGACGTCTTGAGCAGAAGAGTTAATAAGAAATAACAACAGATGTACTCAGACTGTTGATTTATGTACTTATCTTCTTATTTATTCTATTCTTTTGTTATTCACTCGTAATTAATTGGACAACGGAAATGTATACACGCATATATAAATGGCTAGTATCTTGTATTTATTTGATATGAATTTATTGATTGAAAAATGATTAAATTTCACGAAATCGTTACAAGTAAATAAGTTGAACATTTAGTCATTGCATGGGTGAGATTCACGTCCGTTTACTGGAAGTTATCCCGCATTATTCGTATACATCCGATATTATCAATTGAAGCTTCTTGACTCATCATGAATCATCTTTAAGCTTTGATATCAGGATTTATATATCAATATATTGTTTTGTCGTCTCAGGGTATGCATACAATAGTTCTAATCTTAAAATCGACGTGAATGATACAAGCTGCCATCTTTGAATTTACGTCCACTTTTGAAATTGCATTTGATAAGAGAAGTTTGGGTGGCGCTGGCCGTTTCAAAATTGGTGTTGTTTATCAATCACGAATACAGTGGAATCTTGTTATACGGATTTAAAATTGATACTGAAGATCCAAACACTATCCAAGACAAACTGTTCATAGGAAGATTCTACTATGAATATATTGATCATGACCATTATTTTTATTTATAGAATTGAACAATTTATTTTTCGTGGCAGTTTGTTTTTGTTTTTTTTTTTTTTATTCAAATACGTTTGAATTCGATTAATGTTTTTGACCGAAATCGTCAACAACATTACCATAACGACAGGTTGAGAACCGGTATTGTTCAATTGTCGATGGATATCATAACTCCTGAGAATAAATTGATGATTCATCCATTCGCTTTTTTTATCTTTACCAGTTTTGATATCAACAGTTATTGTCAATTATTTATTGATATATGTTATCGTCATCTGCGTTGTGAGGAGAAAGGAATGAAGAATATATCCATGGGTTGATAGATTTTTGTAGTGTATTCATCACATATCCGCTTTACAGATGGAATTATTATAAACATCGATGTTATATTGAATGAATTTTTAATTGAATATGAGTTGTAATAGATGAGCACGTTTTTATAACAGTTTCCGTATTTTTCTACCCCGGTCAACCTCAATTTTAGATTAAGGTATTCCGGCACTATCACACTTGTGGGTGGGTATGTATGAGTGTTGCTCATTATTTGCACTAGAAATTTCCTAGTTTATCCGCAGTGTGCGTGACACCATTCAACATAATACTAGTTGTACTTTATGCGACTAACCATGAGCTTTGTTTCGATATTTAGTTCAATTTCAAATATACCCGATGATTCATCTTCAAACTATATTTAGTAGTAATAGTTGAACTTATACTGATACTTTAAACTATTTCAAGTACATATGAGCACGTAAATGTATATATACATGTATAACTTTTTTTTCACAAGTGAAATATACAGCAACCAAAATAATCGATCAAACGTTTCTTGGTCGATTGGCGCATACCGGAAATGCTCAGTTATAACATATACGTTAGAATTTTAATTGAGTCTGCACATGATATCGCGACGTCGACATCGACGTGTGTCCTCGTATAATTCATTGGCTGAAATAACCCACTTGAAGCTGAACTCGTGTAATCTCCGGTGTGTCTATATCACTCGTTATTGTCATGTTGAAATTTTTGAAGTACATGTTTATAAAAAATTAAAAAATGAAATTCAATTGAATCAACATCTAAAAAATAAAATTTTCCTCTTATTAAAAGTTTATAATGTGGGCTTTCAACTCTGTCGAAATTATTTTTCATAACATACAAACTATATATTAATTATTTAAAAATGGAGGATCAAAAATTAAACCATCAAACAATTTTTTATTTAATTCGATACTGATCTTGGCTGCTGATAAATCCTCAAGATGAATAGTGATATTATTCGATGACGTAAGTTGCTGAGTACTCAACGCCTCGAGTAATCAGCGCGGAAATATCGTCATTCTCTTCCCTCTCTTTTTCTCCCTCACGCCCTCATGCCGAGCCTCCTTGATAAATCTTTTTATGTATGTATCATGGATACATAATAAGTACCGGACACCCGTGATTGGACTACCCGACAATTCTCTCCATTGATTTCACTATCATTGCAGCGACGTAATCTAATTTTAAAATTTCATGTTGTCGCAACGTGCATCAAATTCAATGGCAGGTTCAGAAATATCGGGAAAAAAAAAATTGGGACCATATCTATGTAAATATATTTATTATACATCGATCGTCAAGAACGCTATAACACATAATTCCGTTATCGATTGTTAAATAGTGCAGGAGCTTTATGTGAAAGATAAATAGGAATTTTTTGATCATGAAAAATGTTATTAAATATTATTAGTTTTGTGTTTTGTATTTTTCATTTTTTTTTTTAAATTGATAAATGAATAAATAATGTGAATACAAGTACTGAAGTAAAAATAATTTTCTTCACGTTCTCTCGCAAATCTACTCTGTCTTATGGTTCCGTAATTTCCGACGCAATGACACAACGAAGCACGCGCGGAATCCGGTTCCACGCGAACGCGCGACCGCGCGCGCGCCTCTCCACAATCATTGTATAGCGTCAAGCATTTCTCCTATGGCAAACATCGGTCCTACCGATAACTCTTTTGGTTACGTAAAAGCCTCTCATTTGAGTCAAACTCCGACTTGAAGTCAACGACGGTTGAGCTGACGCAAAAGAGATGATAAAAAAAAACACACATATACACAAAGATAGAGAAAGAAAGAGGAAAAGTGAGGAAAGGAAATGAATAAATAAACAAGTAAATAAGTAAGGGAAAGAAAAAAAAATATATGGATTGAAGCGGGGAGCAAGCGGGAGAAAGTTTACTAAATGCTCGACCTCTCTTGAGTCAGTTGACGCTTGAGGCAAAACTATTACACTGTATGCCACCATAATGAATAGCGCCTATACTTGCGCGCTACTGGATCGATGAATATAGGCGACAGAATGACTGTGTCGTGACAGCGAGCAGAGGCAATGCTTCAACACATGAGCAAGACGACAACGCCCTTCAAACTAAATTAATCACCAACTAGGCCATATCAAATTAATGCTTTAACTCGAAAGAAAATAGGATTCTTTTTATTAAAGATAAATCATCAGATTTGTCAATGAACAACTGTCAGTGAATATTTGATGATATTGTTGTTTGAGCTCTAACGTGGCACAAATCTATTCCCTTAATTAGTTCAGGAGATAATAAAATGTAGATTGATGTCGTGCGACATGCATCTGTTTTTTTTTTTTTCCATGGACGTATTCATTCAGAGATTCATTAATTGATAAAATATAAGTCCTTTAAATTTGTCATTTCATTTGTGATGTATATTTTATATTTAAAAACACTGAAGACGTATTTTATAATTTAACAGAGTATTGAAACTTAGTCGAGAGATAATCAATGACACTCTATCATTTGCATGATTTAATAATGTTTAAAAAATAAATATCAATTTAAGTTTTTGTTTCGTATACGGGGCTTATTGATTATGTGGATTATTATCATTCAGTAATAAAAAATGTTATACATATGTTTGTATTGGTCAAGTGACATATATAATATATCACATGACCATTTAATACCAATAAAATTATCGCTCTGGAACGCGTGGCATTCGTGCGTGCACTGCGGTAAAAAGTATGCATAGGTAAACTCTATATGTATACGATACAACTTCGATCATAAATTTATCCTTTGTTTTGAATTTGTTGCAGATATCGAACAAAATGACGTCCACCTTTGCTAATATGATGGACGGTTATAGGGATTTTATAGACAATAAATCCGGTGAGTATTTTTCATTTGTAATCAAATGGAAAAAAAAAAAAAGAAAAAATTAAATTAACCAACGTTATACAATATCTGACTCAATATTTTGTAGTATTTATTGCATAGATATGCATGACATAAAATTATCGGTGAATGACGAAATCCCATCGGCACTTCCCATGCAATCATCTCCGTCGTGATTCCGGTGACTCCCATGACATTCTTATAAAATGAAACTCAAATTAATCATTAATTCCTCGTGGCAACTCACTGCTGATGCAATTGTTGATATTCAATAAGTTGGGTTTGGGTATTCAGAATCTCCAGCATATTTTGTTTTTTTATTCTCGATAAAGCAACATATTAATTAATACACAAGGAATTTCCTCCTTTCCTGATTCAAATATATAGGTCATAGAAGTGTGGGTCATAATATAAGCAGCGTCATCGATATGAGAAGACGTGTAATATATCGCGTGTCTACGCAATACATTCAGTGAAAATAGAGAGAAATAAACTGTCCAAAATTTTTATTATAAATAATTTCGTATCACTGTTGTCAATTAGTCCTTTTGCGATACTGCTTTGTTTTGTAATATATATCTAACCATATTGTAGCAGTGACATATATGGTTGATGGAAGGTGAATTGCGACGGCAGAATTCGGTACGAAATCGCGTTTCGTGAAAGTAGCACGCTTGACCGAGGAAGAACGAAAGAAACACAGCCACGACACGATCGAAATGCGAATGCTAAATCGGAAGAAGCCGTGTGTGTACGTTGTTCACGCATTGCATGGCTATATCCTGTGTTGTACCATCGGAATTTCACGTCTGCCATTTCGCCCATTGCCAAAAAAAAAAAAAAAAGGAATAAGTAGATTGAGATAAGATAGAAAAATTGATATTTAAAATGTTCAATCACCGGTCTTTGAATTAAACAACTTATTGATTTGCATACAAACTACGATAAAAAAGATTTTCCAAGAGTTTCCTAGGGAAATGCCGATAATTATGACTGTGGGTTATATCTTTTGTTAATAAGTAACATTTTCAGGGTTCAGGTTTTCCGATATGTTCATAAACGCTATAATGGGAATCTCAATCGAAAACGCATTATTGAATTTCTCAATGAACTATATTAATAAAGTTAATTGCCAGTTATTTCTGTACTCCATTGTTTCAAGAGATTCCTTTTTTGAATCGCAAACTGATTGAGGTTTGTTTAAATACTTGAGGAAAAAGTAATATTTTTCTTTCAATTCTTATGGTGTACCGATATTTTGGTCGGACGATAGATTGGCATCAAATATTCTCTAACTTGTTGCGATGGAGAAGTGATTTCGCTATATACTCTTTTTAAACCAGTTATTTCAAAATTTTTTGTTCCCATAAGTCGGAAAAAATAAGAAAAAGTCTTCATGCAGTTGAATAAAAATTTATGAAATGGGTATAGCAATGCTTATTGCATAAAGTTGATTTTTGTTTACAACCTCTTCAACTAAAGTCTCATATCCAATTGGAAGAATAAATCAATGAAAAAAAAAAAAAAAAACAGGAACAAATAATGAAAAAATAAGAGAAATGTAAATTAATCCATATATGAACTTTATTAACAGATCCCAGAGTCAAAGACTGGGCAATGATGGACAGTCCTATCCCAACAATGGTGATATGTATGTCTTATGCCTACTTCAGCACAGTTTTGGGACCGAAAATGATGGAAAATCGTAAACCCTTTGATTTACGAAGGATTCTTATAATCTACAATCTCATTCAGACTACTTTTTCAGCGTGGATATTTTACGAGGTGAGGTGGCTATATTGAATTTCACGATTGATATTTTATCTTGTCTTCCCCCCCCCCCCCCCCCCCCCCCCATTCGGTATTCAATTCCTCTCAAAATATATTCAACCTCATAATAACACAATTTTATGGTATATGAACGAGTATTTAGTTCGCATTTAGTATGTTACGTTTTGTAAACAGATACAGTTCCATGTTGAAAACATTGTTTGCGCGCGAGTCTTTCATGGGGGGGGGGGGGGGGGGGGGGGGGGGGCAAATACTGTTATTTATTTTCTGCAACAGCTGTTAGTTCAACCATAATATTCTGATGGGTTATACCATAATATACAACAATATGATGCATAGACAATATAAAAATAGATGGATGAAAAAATTAATTACGAGATCAAAGAGAATTTTTTTCTTCTTTATTTTTCTCTCCTTTTTATACGAGAGATACTATGTGTCTCAGGGCATCGTTCACCTGTAGTGAGGGACAATGTAAAGGGAAACAGATCGTCGAACGATAATGAACAGTCTTTTCTCACATTCGCCTCTTCGGAGTGCGGCTAATTGAATTTAAATGAATTCCGTAACAGCATACATTGAATCGATCAGCATAAAAGAACGTGGACAAAGCAAAACATTACTCTTGTTAACATTTTTTTTTACTTTTTATCCATCTATCGTATTTTGATTTGCACCAATTAACGTTTCAATCAGATTAGCTATTTGTAAATTAAACTCTAATTAATTATACAGCAATTTGCATGTATTGAATTATTTTTATATACAGAAGGAGGTTACCTAACTGATAGAGGAAACCTATTTGCAAACAAGTCACACGTTCAACATGATCGACTTTTTGTCAAATAATTGAGTATCTATCTATTATTAACTGCTACAACGTAGTTTTCTTTCTGAATTATTGAGAAAAATATACGACAAAATGAATGTATATGAATTGTAATACAGGCGTATTACTATTTCATTATCAAACTCAAATGACTATTTGTTTTAAACCATCATACAAAAATGATGATGATAAATATATAAAAATTCCTCACTAACATATACTTATAATGAGAATATTGTGTATGCAAGGGTTATTTACGTTTCACGCGACAGTAGATTGAATGAGAAAATGACGCACCGGTGCAGAACGTGCGAGAGTGTTTCAAAGGAAGTGTATGAGCATAACCACTGTCCGTCTACATAATGGCTAAGTACATAAAATTATTGCCGATGGGATGGTTAGTCCAAAGAAAATACTACTACTAGTACAACTACTATTACTACTGCTACTATGATTTACTCTATCAAACAGAATGTCACATGGACATGTACACGCAGTGTTAAATATTGAGAATTCACGAACTCGTGTGTCAATGATAATTTAATGAAAAAATATCCTTGTGCGGTTGAATAATTAGATTCGAAGTGTCATGGTAAACTGATATAATTTATGCCAGTCAATAAGTTATTTACACATTTTTTCCTCTTCTATTTCTTCTTCGAACTCTCATAGTTCATCTTCAATATTCAATATTTTTATACCTTGACATTTTGTAATTCTTATTGTCTAAGACATTGAATTTGTAATGTTAACTAAATCTCATTATTCATGATACTCATAACTATTTATGGAATGATGTATTTCATTGCGAATTTGCTGGAAAAAATATACGGAATCAAAATTGAATAACCTAGAAAGAAAAGAGAAGAGAGAAAATTATTTCTCATACATTGACAGAAGAAGTTGTGCACATGCATAATTGTGGTGTCGCGGCTAAATGGAACCCTGTAATTCAGAAATGGCCTTGACACGCAATGAACAATTATTCACAATTATGATAGCATAGAAAATACTCAATTGCGAGTATGAAGTTTATTACAGCATTGAAGAGAGTGTGTTCAAAACGGCCACGAATATCGGTGGTAGAGTGCAATATTAATTCATTTCATTTGAAATCGCTCTAATGTCCTCCAATCTAATGATATTTCACTTTTCCCTGATGCATAAATTGATATTCACAAGCTATAATTTTTATGGACAAACTGTATGTTGAATTACCATAATATAAATTGTCCTTTATGAATGTTTTTTGTTTACGAATAATTTTTGTTCTCAGTACTTGATGAGTGGTTGGGCGAAGGGCTACAGCTTCCGATGTCAGCCAGTTGATTATTCAAGTAGTCCACTTGCGATGAGAATGGCAGCGACGTGTTGGTGGTACTACTTCAGTAAATTTACAGAGTTCTTTGATACGGTACGAAAAATATGATTTATCATATGCGCTATGTTTTTTTTTTAATTTCTGCAAGATTATTTATATCCCGCCAAATGGCAAAATAATTAATAACGCATTTTCATTCAATCATTTGTCTTCAAGTTGACAAGTGAAGCTTTTTTATGTATCCTTGGTGTAGAAAGAGCGAGGACACAGATGATTATTTAAAGGATGCGTGTCATGATATAGTCAGAAAACTAAATTAATAAATATTCAAATATCATTTCTATATTTTTATTTTTCATTTCCAGTTGTTCTTCATCTTGAGGAAAAAAAATCAACAAGTATCAACTCTTCATGTGATTCATCATGGTGTGATGCCATTTTCAGTTTGGATGGGATTAAAATTTGCACCGGGTGGTCACAGCACATTTTTCGCGCTTCTCAATACATTTGTTCATATAATTATGTATTTCTATTATATGGTAGCAGCAATGGGTCCTGAATATCAAAAGTACATTTGGTGGAAAAAGTATCTGACAACCTTCCAAATGGTGAGAGAACAAATGTTGTAATATTCATTCAACTTCAAATTGTTATTTTAAGAGAGGAGGCAGTCGGATCGGTCAATCCATCGTTCTATGAATATATATGTGAATCTTCATTGAGAGAAATGCTTGCCATATGTAAGATTTTAGATCAATTGTTTATATCAGCAGAGTAATCAGGTTTTGGAACAAAATGATCAGGGGGACGAAAAAGTTGGAACTTTCTAACGGAATTAGATAATGTGAATGAACATGAACGGTTTTAGAACGAGATTCGTTTCAGACTCGTGAAATGAAAATACCCAAACCATAATAAATCATATCGGGGCCGAGAACTACTGAGAGTTTCAAATCATTCCAGATAGACGTGAATTCCAAATCCTCAATAGACCCGCAATCACTCTAAGGGGTGATAATTCATTTTGTACAGTCGTTGTAACAATTAATCAGTAATTTAGTTTGCAGAGAATTTTCATATCAGATAAAATTACATGAATTCCGGTGCCTATATTATACGATTATGACATTCAGCTTATTAAATCGACAAAGTAATTTATTGCATAGATAAATAAAATATTTTCTTTCTTTTCCAGGTCCAATTTGTTCTAATTATGACCCATCAATTCCAACTACTTTTCACCGAGTGTGACTATCCACGTAGCTTCATGATATGGATTGGTCTTCACGGTGTGTTATTTCTCGGTTTGTTTTCGGACTTTTACAAGACAAAGTATACGGATAAAGATTCAAGAAGAAGGAAACAACGTGAGAATGCCGGGTTGTGTATGCCATTATTGGATGACAGCGAGTCTAAATTACAACACAATGGTGTATCCACATACGCGACAATTTACAATAAGGAATATAACAGCTGTTACAGCAACGGC
The DNA here is from genome assembly GCA_958496275.1 of Zele albiditarsus. Lineage (NCBI taxonomy): Eukaryota > Metazoa > Arthropoda > Insecta > Hymenoptera > Braconidae > Zele > Zele albiditarsus. The sequence goes on from OY292408.1 coordinate 16,125,101, forward strand.
ACCAATAACGGTTACGTTGCTAATAACAATACTGAGAAGAAGTTGGCTTAGAAATATGTGTGTTGGGGCTTTTTGAATATACTAATAGTTTGTTTTTTTTTTCCTTTCAACGATAACGTTTTTTTTTCGTATCGGTCGGGCGCCAATTAAATTTTGTCGTGTAAAAATTACATGGTATCAACCAAGATGCACATGTGTGCACATTAATAAATCCAATGTGTGTATATTGTCTGTTTGTTCGTTGACAGACTCTAGACGGACGTGCTATCGTTTTATGTCTACCCAACTGTGAATATGTGTGCGTGTGTGTGTGTGCTCATTGCATATGCGTGAAAAAGTGTATGGAAATATGCAAAAATGGAGCACAACTGTTCATATTGTTGTATAGTCTGTTCTCAAAATGTAAGTGGTGCAATGTGCTTATATATGAAAATGGAAGAGGAAGAATAAGTAAAAACAAAATCTTGGAAATGAGAATAGTATTTATACCGTTTAGATATATGTATTGATCAACATGAATCATTAGATGGTAATTTAATTGATGAGAAGGAGAGTGAACATAATATTAATAATAATGAAAATAATATTAAAAGAAACGATCACAAGTCACAATTCGACCTTTTTGTTGTCGACTGCAAATAAATATTAATAATTAAAACAAATATTAAATTATGTGTGAGAGTAATGGATCAGATACTTGAGGCGACGCAGAATTATCGGCGGGAAATGGTATCCATGACGTTGGGTATGAGTGTTACAGAGATTCTTTAGGTGCGATAATGCTAATATCAATTGTCACTTGTTAAGGATTAGGAAAAAAACAAATAAATAAATAAATAAAAATAATAGAGATGAAAAGGAAAAGGTGAAATAGTCAGTCAGTTAGTCAGTCAGTCGATGTATTTCATTGTGAATAAACGCACAAGTACAAGATGACGAGAAGTTAATGGAGAAAAAAAAGAACATTAATACATATTATTAGCGTGGGCAGGTGATGTAGCGTTTATATTGCCCAGCTTAATCGTCATTTAGACATTTTACCTCTATATTGTTCCGACTGTGTTCAAAGCTTTGAAATTTTATCTGAGCTATTGGGCGGTAGATAAAAACAAAAATGAAATGTATAACAAAAAGTGGTGGTACACCACGTTAAAAAGGGGTTTGCCATTGCTGAGATTACTGAGAAATTGATGACGAATTTCCATGTGTCTCTAAGCAATTGTATTGAATTGAAAAACTATCAAAAGGAAGGAAATAAATCGCACGAAACGAAAAGATGAAATAAATAAAGACAAAAAAATAGTTGATTTGTTTCGCTCACACGTGATAATCATATTTTTGTCGTGGTGTATTCTTAAGAACATTTATATTAAAAATTATGTTTTACAATACATATGTGCCCGTGCCTCGATTTACGATCAGGCCCCAAAAATAAATGGGTGCCTCGCGTGAATAATTTTAATAAATAAGCCGGTCCAATCTTAGCTCCGTATATATATTTTTTTTTCTTTATTGGCTGTTATAATCGTTGATTTTATACTGAGAACAAGGAAAAACAAACAACTATTGATAATGTTTTTTGCCATAATCATTTTTCAAGAGCCTTTTTAAGTAGGAATAAAAGAAAAAAAAGGGGAATATGATGAATTTCATACGAGCTTCTACTGAACGACTGTTTAGCTCACGGTTTAATATCTAAGTAGGCCATCACTGCTAATTTTATATCTAAAGTTTGTGCGATTCGAACAAAAACTTGTGCATAATCGTTATCCTTTCTAATATTATTCTTTGTCATCCTTCAAATGTCTTCGCAAATTTTTACAATTGATCAATTAATTGTAAATAATTGAAAAAAGAAATCGATAGAAACAAAAAATGGAATTGATGAGGAAAAAAATAGTACCAACCACATGAATGTACGATCAACATTTGCAAATATCACACAAAGTTACTTTGGCATAAAGTTTTCACCGCCTTTGTTAATACTTCGAATGAATGCAACAATTATTACGTGTTATTGGTATCGTTCATATATAAATATAAATATATTTGTTTGTGATCATCGCTGTTTATCGTCAAAGTGTGAATGACGACGAAAATACAAGAAAAAAATAATAATTTTGAATTTGTGACTAAAATACGATAATATATACAAACACGGCAAGGCTTACACGATAATAATTTGCATTTAAAATTTAGTTTTTATCGCTATTTATGATGATTACCATTGCAAAATCAGAAATTGTTATCATCGTTGCATTTTTAGTGCAATCGGTAATCACGAGACGAGAGATTAGTGTAATCTAATATTTTCTCTTCATTTTTCTATGAATAATATATCCACGGAATTGTCACAGTTGACTGTAAGTCTTGTGGGACCAGTGACCCTCTTGTTGAGAAGATGGAGAAAAAAATATATCGCATTTCTTTTCATTTTCATCTCTGAGATCGAAGGATCAATAAATGCAGAACTAACAAGAGTATTGAATCCCGTAATCGAAAGTATCAAATTTTCTTTTTTTTTTCATAATACGATGCAAGTAACGAATGAAAGAAAAAGGAAGAATAAAAACTCGACATCACTCTCGTGAGACTTGAATTTCAAAGTGATTGTAAAACACGCGAGAGATGAAAAGCATCGTACACGTACCTAATGTTAAACTCTGTAATAATTACTGATTCTCATTATATTTTTGTACATAATTGGGAAAAAAAAACGAAAAAAAAAACTTAAAAAAAAAAAACAAAATAACACTGAGTGAATAAAGAGTAAAAAAAAAGGACAAAACAGTACAAAAAATGTAAAGGACAAAGATATAAATGTTTTATGGTTTATGATATTTAATTATTATTATTACACACACTCATATATATTATATAAACATAATCTATTTTAAAATGTCCCTCGACGTCATTGGCACAGTTATTGTAAAATAATTTTTCGCTCGGTCTTCATTACAAAAACTAGTGGATTATTGACCGTTTTGTCCTCCAATTGGAGAAAAAGTGGTTGACCTGCAGCGAATAATTCGCATTATCATAACTCGGGATACCACACGCAGTACGTCAGTTATATAGAGTCATCGACTGAAACAGAGATGGCCATCTTAATCACTAGTTTTTTTTATTCTGTGTTTTTATCCCTCCAAAATATAAGAACTATATCTTTATGCTTTTCTCAGTACTTCAACTACTCAACCTGTCATTTGAAACATTTCATACAAAATATATATATATATATATATTCACATTCATTCCAAAGTCCACCCAAATGCTTGACTATATATATATATATACCTATAGGTATACATATTTACACATGTATATATCTATAGGCTCATGTAATTATCTTGCACCTGAGGTGGTTGTGCCTTATCTGTTTCACAGACGTGGCACGTTTATGTGTCTACATTTCTCTATTCATTTCGCAAGAATAGATTGAAGAGCGGAGAAAAAAAAGAATCAAAATCAAAAGAGCTATGGGAATGATGCAGTGTAGTGAGCCATGCTTCGGGCCGTTGATAAAAACTCATTCTCACTGAATATCTTGAATATCCCGGCCGCAGTCAAATATTCATTGAAATGAGCGAGTAATACAATGTATATAGGAATTTATTGTCGTCGGCTAAACGCGTCATGTCATATTTAAGTGTCACACTATTTATTTAAGCTTATTGTCGTGGCGTGTTGAATTGTTGTATTATTGCTTTTGAGTTGATTGTATCAACTGAAATCCACACGAACTCGTGGATTAACTGAGCTGTTTCTCTCTGCGTCTCGCATTTATTGGGTGAGTATTATAATATTTATCATACATGCTGTTCGTTTATATTCAAATGAATTCGGTAAGTTGTTATGAATTATTACAGTTAATTTGTTTTTGGAATCTTTTTTTTTTTCGTTATGATATTTAATATCATTTGAAATTTATCTCAAGATTAGTATAGAGTTTACTTAGTTTATACCACATTGGTGTAAATGTTCCTAACATTAACCGCTAACGACATTATGCTTCCACTGCGATAAAGTAGGTTTACAAAAGTGGAAGTAGCGGAAGGCAATACATGTGCCAAGTCCATGTATAGGAGAGGAAAAAAAAAGGAAAGTGCGAGTGAGAGAAGAGTATATTAAACGGATGTGGGAATCGCTGTGAAACCGAATTTATTTTTAAACTTTGACCCAACTAGTAGTGGTAGTGTGTTCAAAAATATATATCCAGGGTCATGGTGATGATAATAAAGGTAAAATTAATAGTATAATGTGTTATTTATAATTGCTATGATGGCATAAAATTGATTGAAACGGCGCGAAAAAATTTACAATCTGTGTCAGAGCAAAATTTATTATTCATTTTTCCTTCTTATTTTTTCTGTTGATTTTGTTACTTCGGTCCTTCGTGTGTGTTCAATTGAGAGTATGACTGCAATGATTGAAATGACAGTGGGCGTAAGGAGAATCACGTGTACTGACACATCACATCATATATGGTTTACTTTGCTTTCAATCAAGTTGAAGTTTATGGTCATGCATTTCGAAAGATGGAGTACTCGCACAACACTTATTGCATTATTTATACTAAACGTATGTTTGACATAATATCTATTTTTATTTCATTTGAAAAAATATTTGGACATTGCAGAAATGATTGTGGGATAAATAAATTTTTTATATATGCACAAACACATTCATAATTATTCGTGTGACAATTTTGTATTGAATTTATCTTATTTCGGAACTGATGCCAAAATTTTATGTGTTCGCATCCGAATGAGTTTCTCACAGTTGGGGTGTAATCGGTAAATTTCAGAGTCTATAAAGAAAATTTTGTTTATAAGAATTGTGGTGTAAATCAAAGTTCATTTGTGCAATAATTATTTGCAGAAGCTTATCAAAGTAATCAAAGAAAAGGAAACACGACTGATGAATGTCAAAAAGTTAAGTATTGCGAATATATTTAGTAAAGATTCAATATTGACATTTGAAGGTGTGGGAAAGAGAATCAGTACAATAAAAGTTTAAATTGGGAATTAAGATTACGAAGATTGATATTAACAATAACTGAGTATAAAGTATAAGGTGGATAGAAAGAATTCATCAGAAAATATTCTAGCTACATTCAAAGCGTTTGAAGATTATTCAAGTACTCTGAAAATAATTTTTTTTCCACCCTCAAAAAAGAAATAAATATTCTGTACTGAAATGTCTGTTTTGGAATTCTTTACCAATCTTCCAAAAATTGGCGTGAGACTTGAAATAAAAAATAATCAGCTAAAAATTCGTCACACTAATTTTTATATAAGATTTCTTTTCAATTTGTTCCTTTTTTTTTTTCGTCACGTACATTTCGTGCCCCCGAAAATGACAATGTGCTATAGATGAAATATACTTTACTTGCAAATATTTCCATAATCATTACATACAGTATATATTTGGAAATTTACTCAAGTGTGTCAGAGGTCATTAACATTCATTCTATTCAATGTTACCGTTCCGAATGAATAATAAACTATACAATGAAGATTTTATATTTGAACATTTTACTGAAATACAACGATTATGTGAATCTTTTCCCAGAATAGTCAAAAATTTGGTGTTGACGACATTGAACAAACATTCATGATGTTGTTGCTTCCTGCATTCCTATTTCGGTGATGAATGAAAAAATAATGAGTGATAAGTCTTCAAGACGAAAATAGAAAAAGAGATTGCGAGGAATATATTTTATTGACACGAGGAAACAAATCCATCGTGGAATTAAAAATGAATGCTAGGAAACTTTTAACAAAGACAGAGAAAATAACAACAAACTGAAATAAAATAAGATTTATGGAAATGATTTGATTAAAAGTATAGAGTTCAACCACCTAAAAACTTCAAAAGACGTCACAGTATTGGTTTTACGATAATGGCAAAGCATTAGCAGTCCACAATGCCTGCTGTAAAATTATTTTATATTGCAAAAATATGAGAATGAACGGAATTAAACCATTATCAGACAGTATAATAAAATGCATATAAATTTTGTAGGCAATAAGAATTAATCGATGAAAGATAAATAAAATATAACAAAATTTTCGATTATATTTTAACGTTCATAGACATGCGATCATTATTGTGGGGAATATTATTCGATGCATTTTTTTAATTAATCGATACAAAGGTGTAATGTTACTGATCATACGGCCCTGAATTGTCACTTGATTAGGTAATCTGGCGGGACGCGAGACACTATACGTTTTGTGTGTGCTCATCGCGTATGTCACACTCCAGAAGTGGGTGAACTAGTAGGCCAAGGCCGATCGGCGGTAGTTGCATTGAGTGTCATTTTATTTGCAAGACAACCTGGCCTACTCATTTCTACTTTCGATATCAAACCAATCACAATATTATTTTTCTTTTTGTTTCCCCAGGTCACTGTCTATAAACTTCTTCCATTTATATTTCACCCACTTAAATATATACATTTGTTTTTTTCGTTTACTTTGTGTTGCTCATCATTATGATTGGAATGAAAAAAAAAAAAAAACATTATGAATATACACAGAGACAAAAGAAATATACTGATTCAACGGAATAATGTTGGACCATTCAATTTTTTTCTTCCCGATCATATACGTAACAATATAATCTTTCCATTGAATAACTTAGTTAGAATGTTGAGGAAAAATTTCACACTAGAAGATAGAAATTTTCATATCACACTGCACAATCTATATAGTTGTTCATGGATGAGTCTAATCTATTAATGTTCGCAACTTAATTGACCATTTTTATTTTTACACATGGAGAATTAACATTATCATGACTCCAATGTTATTGCTGATTGGAACTTGGCCGGTAAGGCATTATTGAAAAATCCAGGATTATTAAAGTTACATTTTTTATTTGTTTTTCGCCATTCTCATTTTTTCTTTGATTTGATATGCCCATAATAATGACAAGGATGATATGCATATATGTCAGTGTAATGAGTCATGATTAACTTTATCGATCACTATAATAGTAATATAACCAATGGAACAGGTTTGAAAAATTTGCATGATAACTTTCAACAATTCCACTGTATACATTATAAAAAATCGAATATTTGTTTCTTTTCTTAAGAAAAAAAAAAAAAAATGACAATACTGCGTTTCACCTCTGCATAAATGATCTTGATGTATTATTTTTTTACTGCATCAGCTATTTTTAATAATAAATCTTTCGATAAAATTTGAAATGGTCTCAGACCATATTTCAATAAGATTATAGCTGATAACTTATTCACGTGAATACTTATCTAACTCTAGTTAATTATTAATTTTTATTTATTTGCCTATTTTTTTTCCTTCACTATTTTATATAGGCATCGGAATAGTCTTTCCTTAATTTTCCCACAATCTACGTATACGTTTATTGTTTGTAATTACATAATTCACTTGCGTCACAGCAACCGATTGTTAAAACTCAATAGTTTCTTTATCTATCTATCGTTACCAAGAGGTTGTGTTTTTTTTTATTCCCTTTCTGTGCGATACTTATAATTATTTCGGGGTCAAACAGTGAGTTATCATTGAACGAGTTCGCACATAATTGCTGTTTCGAATCGGTATAAACATAGGGGTATATTACGAGCTAAGTGATTTCAATGCTGGGATATGAAGTACTCTCAACAAGATGACAAATTTTCATTCAACAATTGAAAAGTACTTTTGCCATCCGTATTTATTCTGAAATTAAATCTCTGAGGTCTATCAGTATATTTAGTATTTTTATATTTCCTCATCAAAATATTATGATACATGATATTTTCGTTTTTAATTACACTGTAGTGTTTATTGATAATTTTACAATTACCTCACGTGACATGAGGCGTGTAACGCATCACCAGGGTCATATATACATAAATAGACAAGGCCACATATTATTATTAATTTTAAAATTAATATAATATTGTATTTGAATAGTAATAATGTTAGATTGATTGTCAATTTAAATTCATTTTTATTTTTGTTGATGGCATTTCATATTCAAGAATAGCAATGTTTGAACGAAACAAAATAAGAGGAGAATGTCAATAATGATGATAAATAAATATGAAGAAAAAAAAGGTCATTCTCGATTATTTACTCACCGCCTTCTTTTTCCTCATGTCAATTAGTTGAATATAACTATTTTCAGAGTTAATATCATAACGATTGTGAAGACATTCACAAACATCAGTGGATGTGAGTTGGAGGTAATTTTAAAAACATTCTTTCACGTTAAGATTGACTTTACAAATAATTTTTCTCTATTATGGATAATTTCCTATCTAAATAATGGAATAAATTGCCATACGTAAGAAATGGCAATAGGTGAATATATTTTTTCTTTTCTTTGGTTATTCTAAAGAACTATAAATAGTATCTAGAAAAGGGCAAATATTTTATTCGATGCAGCTTCGAAATTCAGATGAATAAAAATCTTTTTTGTGCGATGATTAATTAACCCTCCAGAACATATCAGAGAGGGACATTTCAATTAGTATAATGAAGAAAATTGTTGTTATAATCGGGAGTGAATTTATTTGAGAGAAAACACGTGACGGGCAATACGGATTCAAAAGAAAAAAGTGTCAAAGTACCCCAACAAATTATAAAATATATAATGTAAGGTGTTTTGTACATTAAAATTAATTCATTCTGTAAGATAGACGATGTGGAGTAATGTGAGAATAACTAGCTTGATTTAAACATCATCTACGTAATTATATGATTACTATATACTGTTATACTTTTTATAACAAAAAATATTCTGTACTATGGATGTTCCTTTTTTTCATTTTCCAACATTGAACCGCTAGGAAAAATGTGAATATCTAAATTATTCATAATATTCTGGTTTGGAGTATGAAAAATTTATTCGCAAATAAAATGGCACTTTATATTAGTTAAATCAATCAATTAATTAACAATAAATATTAATTGTTTGGTTGACTTGCAACACCAAAACCTACCCCCAACGTATAAAATTGACTATCGACAAGGAGAATTATACGTGTGTGGTCTGGTGTATTGATATACGATAATATCGTCTCAATGATAATGACGACATATAGCATCAATAATAACGAGGCATTTAAAAACAAAAACTATATGCATGTATATGCATGACATATTATAAAATAAAAACAGCATGGTCACGGTATAAATAATCGTCAAATAGCAATAAACTAATAAATAATTAATCACTCTGCTAAAGAACTGAATATATAATCAGAGGTTTATTTCCGGTAACCTTACACCAAAGTCCGCGCTAATATATTTGATTTACGTGAGCGAATTTCATATTTGTTGGTGAGTGCAACGGTCATTGTAAATTTACCGTATACGTGCGCACAGCATAAAATTAAAGTAGACAACGGAAGAAAAACGGAAAAAATAAAGTTTTATCGGTGAAGTTTGTGCGGTACTACCTTGAGGATGATGAAGTTATATCAAAAAACCAAGAAATTAAATGGAAAATCAATCTCTCATCTGCCTTTTTTTCTTTTCCTCTTATTTTTTTTTTCTCTTTTTCGTCCAAACGAAAATACATTGGGGATCATTGGAAAAATATAGACTTATCAAAGTCTATGTATATAATGTTTAATGATGTTATACTACATAAACTGTGATAGTCTGTGAGTAAATAGTGGCGAAGAAGGAGAGCCGCGAGAGGTGACGGTAGTACCAACATGGCGCTTAGGTTAAAAGCAATGCTCCAGCCTAACGCTCATCAGTCCGCAGTTGCCGAGGTAACGGAGCCACGGTCGGTGGCACGTTTGATTGTCGTTGTATTTTGCGAAGAATCATCGTGACACAATCGTGAATGAATATAAACTTTATGACCTTTTTTTTTTTTATGTTTTTTTCTTTCATTACTGAATAATAATTTGCCATAAAATTCAATTCTATTGGGAAAATAAACGATTAATTGAGTTTCTTCTTCATCGCAAATTAAAACGTGACAATATTAATTGTAAACGTCTCGCGATATAACTGAAACTTCAATTTATCGTTATAACATTAACCACACATCGATATAACGAACAAGTGACGGCGATTGTGATCGTACGTCAAATAATTTATATTGGGTCGTGTGCAGCGAAAGATAATTAAAATATTAAAAAAAACACACATTAAATATTCACTGAGTGTTATTATTTTTATTTTTTATTTTTCTTTTAATTAAAAAGTGTATGGTGTAACTTTTAAATAAAATAAAAATAAATACAAATAATTATTTTATCACGAGGAAATGTCACTCACGGTAAGCAATATATTTATTTAAATACCCAAACATTGTAAACAAATTGTCAAACATTCTGTCATAATATTTATTTTCATCAATATTTTGATACAAATATTGAATGTAATGAGTGATATGAATTCACTGACATTTGCATTGAATGAGTATTTTGTAATTTTTCACAATTCTTCTAATGTATTTATTATTAATTTATTTATATGCAATCCAAGATAATATAATTCGCAATCATTTGTCGATAAACAATGAAGACGTGAATGAATTTGATGTGAATAAATTTTGATGAAAACATCTCTTAGTATGAGTGTACGTAATAGTCACACCGTGAGCCACCACCTCGCAACTATATTTTCACTGGTAGGGCAACAATTGTCAGGTTGCGCAACAGCGATTATATCTCTATTCGCACAAGCTGCTGTAAGCACAAGCGACAAAGTGTGTCGACCACCGTCGGTTGTGTTTCAGGTCATTTCTGCTTGAACAAATTGGCTTGTTCCCTATAACCGCCATGTGTTTATCAATGATTCTTTGACGAGTATAAACCAACAGGAAGAAGAAAGAGAGAAAAGAAGTAAAAAAGAAAAATGGAAATTGATGATGGTGATGAAGTACTTCGTTCCATGCTTATTTATTTTCAATGCACGTGATTGTTAGTGACGTTAGACACATTGACACTATACACTTAACATGTGCATTCTCAGATTCTTCCACACATTTTCTTCTATTTTATTATTATTACTATTAATGCTTTTTCTTTTTATTAGTACTTGTTATCCTTGGTAGTTAACAGAAATAAACAAAGACAAGATTGCAATTAATAGAAGGCCATCAAGTCAATTACATTTGGATATTCAGATATTCAACAGCAACACAAATATATATATTCGAAATATTGATAAATATATTTTTCAATGCGAGGGGGGTATTGACATTTTCATCCAATGACAATGAAATAATAATCCATAATTGCATATATTGAATGTGTATACTGATCAAATAGATTACCATTTTGATTCGTCAATTGTCATGACTGTTGATAATTTAATTTGCATTCAAACGATCGGTCGTATCAGCCCATCAAAATATGAAAACAATATATAAATATATGTACACACAAATTAGAGTTTACACCATTAAAAGTGCGTTGCGCCATGCGGTTTAAAATGGGCCCTGAACGATACGAGAATTCATGATTTCAAACGTCACCGGGTGATTGCAAAAATAATATTATTTTTTTTCCTTGTCACTTTCTCACGCCCATTCTTTTTTTAACTGTTGATAATCAACACTCCAAATGCGATTAAAATTGCCCTTCCATTTACACAATTATCTTTTTTCTCATGAAAAGAAATGTTATATAAAATTTTTCCAGTTATAGAAAATCTATGTATCCGATGAACATTAAATTGAAAACTCGTTCAAAATTACACAGTGGCAAATATTGTGATGAATAAAATTATTATTTGTAGTAAATATAATACATATTCACACACCTAAGGACACATACAAACACACATGTTTATCTATTTGTACCATTATTAAGTATTCAATTGTGTTGATGATAAATTATAGTTTTGACAGAGGAATATAAAGAAAATAATTTAACATACAGGTGATTATGTAAAAAGATTCCACTACTATACGACACGATATTTGCTATAGCAAATCGGCGTTGAGAGGCTCGTACGTACAGTCTCGATGCGTTACAGCAATACTAGCATATAAACACCAATAGAAACAGCACTGCAATTGAAGCTGTACAGCTATGCACTTTCCCTGGTTGCTCGACTGGCACCAATGCTCAATACGCAGAGTGCACAACCAATCTCTTTAAACTCACATCACTAAACACATTTATATCTATACTATATCATACACACGCATATGTGTGTATATATATGTGGACTAGTTTATGTTATCTTACGTTCAGTCGTTTGTATGTACAACAAAATAATAATTCGTAAACTGGAGATGTAATTCTCACATATTTGACAATAACTTTGACACTCAATTAATTGCATAGATATTTATTCAATTTGACTTTTATTATTTAATTTATAATCGAATGATAGCGTGTCTGATATGTCAATCGACTGCACTTGTAGTTCCTATTTGTTTTATGTTTATACGAAAAATTGATTAGAGATATTATCGTGTCGGGGGGTTTTTTTTTCCGCTTTTTTTTTCTTTCCTCGAAAGCACACACAACTTATATCGTTTAACTTCAAAGTTGATCGAGAGATAACGAAATATAGTGTCTTATCAGTCGCATAAATATCCAGGTCAACCATATATTAAACCGAAATGCTATGTACTCACATAATACGTTATTAAAATAGAATAGTTTTCATTAATTATAATTGTAATTTATTGTTACAAGTTCTATTATATTTTGTTTTTTCTTTCTATATCGTTTGATTGAGTGATAAAATTCGTAATATTCAATGTTGCGTACAGAAACACGAATGGAGATTGAATTACTACGATACTAAGAACTTTTTTCAAGGTTATAGAATTTTTGCAGAAGTGGAAAATAAAAAATTGTAAAAAATAGGAGTGGACATTGAAAAATGTCGGAGAGAAAAGTATTTTTTTCTTTTTCAATGAAACAAATATAAAAACATATGAATAAAAGTTTTGTGTGTACATGACACTAGTTCGTACTCGGTCAACGTAACATTTCGTCGATTGTCTCGTTACTACATCGAACTTTCCTTACGCAATGGTTGTATGCTCTGCGTGCACGTTGCACGCCACCGCAATCGTCGCCTTTCCTATATTACTACGGAAATTCGTATACTATAGTTGACTATATATTCTCATAAATGTATATGAATATTATCACTGCTATGAACTACATGTGAATATGTCACGCAATTTTGAATTTTTTGTGTGCATCTCATCCAATCGTTGCAAATGCTATGTATACGAATTACTATACACTGTAATTATTTAATTTTCCTTGTGTCATACATATGGATATATCATGGATAAATAATTTTTATCACATTGAAATAATGTAATCGAGAGTGAAATACATGCCAATTGAATTTTCCAATTGAACCGGAAATGCCATGTCATTAAGTCATAGCGTCTCAACTAATCGTACAACCGTGTAAAGACCTTATTGCATTATGCATTAAAGAAAAAAAGCAAAAAAAATTGCAACAATAAATTTGTTTGACTGACAAAAGAACTTCGTTGTATATTTATGAAGGCTTATTATCGATTGACAAATGATTTTGCTAAATAAAGTTTATATTTATTTAAAAAAAATAGTGTCAATAATATTATATGTTATAATATTGCTTGTCTCAAAATTGATTATTTGTTATGAAATATTATTCATGTATGAGTAAACTAGTTGAAATGTAGTAGACAACGTGAAGTTTTTTAATCGAGTAGGACTGAATTTTGTGCATGGATGAAAAAAGTCAAATTAAATTAGACGAAAAAAAGAAAAAAGATTTAATTATTTACAATTAATATTATTATGATAAATCCAGATATACAATGAATTTTCACAATTCTGGTGTTGCTCTGGAGGATTCACAACTTTAGATCACTTTTTATCACTCAACTAACTTAACGATTTTTTATTTTTTTTTTTCGAGAACATGGAAATTGTGAATAAAGTTCTAACCAAAAGTAAATTTTTAATTGGTTTTACAAACAAAAATCGTCACCTGTTTCCAAATATTGTTTTTTTTTTTGTTATTTCCAATTAATATTAATTCGAGACACACTATAAAAGGATTTAAAATTAATTTCCAAATTTCAAACTACACTGAAAATCCATATGTCAATTAAATTTACAGTAGCTACTTCAAAAATTGACAACTATTCTATAGTCAAAGTTCTCAGAGCGTTCAAGTAACTCTTCTTCTTTTTCTAATGCAATATTTTTGAGCGATGATTAAATAAATGTATAAAAAAATCTCCACTAAAATAAAGTCATCAACAATTGTTTATAAACGATTAAACGTCAGATTGTTTGGAAATTTTCCATCCCAACCATTATTTATATACAGATTCAACTATATAACTATTTCTTTCAATCTTTTCTTCACATTACGTACAAAACTTCATTTTTGCCATTAACTTTAATTAATATATGTATGTATACATATACAGCTGACATCGTTAGACCTCAAGGTTCCCCCACGCGGAAGGACATTCCATAACAATTACCGCGTTCGCGATCGTGGCTGCAAGAGCGCATGCACTTGAATGCGTGTATATATCAACATATACATATATATATATATGCACTTCATACATAAATATATGACAATGTGCGATTATACATCGGATGAGCCAAGAAAATATATATTTCTCCGACAAAAAGTTTGCACATTAATTTCGAAACAATGATGCAAATGAATTTGTGAATGAATAAACGAAGAAGAAAAAAATAAAAACTGACATAAGTAAAAGTTCCATTGATTAAATGGAAATAGATATGTACTTTGTTATTTTCCAGTTGAAATAACAATTATTACATTGAAATCATTGGGGCAAATCGTGTTATACGATTGCATTGGCATTGACAAACTTTAGTCATTGACTCAATTAAATGACAATTTCACAATTTGTTCTATTTCATTTGTTTTACTGTGTCACTAATACATATTAAATATAAACTATATATTCCAAGCTTTTGTTATTGGGCGCGCAATGAAGAGACATTTGGACTATGTTAACTTCGCGCTACGCAGCAATCTGTGTTGGCCGAAGTGAATATTGCATAATGTAGCTGGCCGTGCGCTCACCTGGCCCCCTTTTTCCATAGCGCTAATGTATACAGTTTTCGCAATTCCCAAGTATTTCGCTTGCTTGACGCGTTTTGGTCGATTCACCGGTGCCTTCATACCATTTTGCAACTCATCGAGGACAAGGCTTACACATATGAACACATGTTTGCGTGTGTTTGTAATAATTGGATTTGTTATAGAATCTCTAATCATTGATGGCACGAGGTAAAATTTATTTCACTCAATGTCCAAACATTTATAACTTGATAGGGAATTGGATACATTCGAATATCGGTTTTCATTTTCAATTTGCGTGTGGA